>JASAUF010000446.1:6124166-7449583 GCA_030180095.1 Magnolia changhungtana
TCATTATCATTCAAATATACAAGCAGCCCATAATGACTTATACAAAGCAATGTCTCAACATTAACAATTACAAGATTTGCCTACATTGGAAATAACAGAAAGCATATGAATATAAGTCGCATGACCACGGAGCTCCTCTTAGCAATACGGCCGTGCATCCATGCACCCGTGCACAGTTCCTCATCAAGTTTAAACATATACATTATCTGGGCCACTTGTTCTAACTGTACGGTTGTATATTTGATGGATGAGTGGCCAACTCAGTGTGAATTTTCCTCAAGATTACACACCACCGTATTAGGTAAGCACAGTTATAAAACAACAAGACAATCAAAACAATACATGATGCAGTCTTTTTAAATGTATGGATGCATGAATGTACATCGACCTGGGGATGCACATCCAGTCAGACTCGGGCTTGTCGCCCATGCAAATCATAGACCTGGGAAAATCATCCAGTCGGAGAGGGGTCGATAGTCGGTGGTCTGGGAGCTAGCGAAATGATACCTCGAAGATCCTAATGGCACATGATATAGCATCCACAATAGTTACCCGTCATCGCCAACATACTATGGATGCATGATGAGCCAAACCGTTATTAGTCCAGTTACAATCAGTCAATTTAGGTAAGCTCAAGGTCACTATGGGGAGTGTATAGCCTAGCGTAGGCCGACAGGTCAGGCATAGGTCCCATACCACCATCTCCGATTCATGAGACTACCATCTTAGGATGTTTAATGGAAACCCATTGACTAGTGGCCAATCACGTTACAATATATTGGGCTTACCATCGCATGGTTACACTATATAAAACATCAAACCCATCTAGGGCAAGTTTCAAAACAAAACCACGTAGGACGAGTATTAAAATATGCCACATAGGGCCGATATTAAAATCATACGTTAAATACCATCCTTAAAAACCATTGGCCATAGCAACCCTGGATGGTAGGCCCACATCAATGATCCTTCTAGACCACCACTCAATAACCACCAAGTCGAAGGTCCATTACGATCACAACTAGTCAAGTTACATCCCAAGTATGGGTGTACATTCATATGTGGGAATTTCCCAGTAATGTACCAGTTTAAGTTCCATAAGCAATCCACAAAAAGAAATCCACAAGCATGAACAATTATAGAGGATAATCATAGAGTATGTAATATAACAATTCCATTTCCACCAGCTAACACATGTGATTATAAGGGAGATATCAATTATGAATTTAAATAAAAACTATAACTTAAGTTAATCAGAAAATGGAAAGTTCAAGGGAAAGAATCATCACCTTATATTTTGAACTGCCTACCAGTGTTGTTAGAGAATGCGTGTTTCCTATTAGGATTTGGGTCTAGGATAAGTTTTTAGGATTTGGGTTATAGTTGGCGTATGATAATTTTAATAATTGAAGAGTAATTGTTAACATTAGTATTATAATTAACGTTAGCCAATTTATTAATAATAATCATTATTATGCTAGTAATGGTATGATATACTATTAATGATTGTACCTAAGAATGGTAATTAAATTACTAATATGTAATAATGATAGTTTTGTTTGTAAGCACTACTATTAGCATGAATAATCTGCTAATGGTTAGTTGTGTTTAATAACCATAATTATTATCGTAATACTAATGATAATAATAATAGCTATTAAGTATCAATAGTGGATTGAATCATGATAATATATACTAAAATCTACCATTAAAGTATTTATAATCATTTGTTTGGCTCACCACATTATGGTTCACAAATCCAACCCATCCATTAAGTGTGTCCTGCTAGTTTAAGGGGTCAAACCAAGTTTCGGGTGCACCCAAATCTCATATGGACCCCAGCAAGTGCTTCTATATGATTTAACATGTCTTCACAAGATTGTAGATGGTGTGGGCCACCTGATCTCTATGTATGGCTGATTTTTGGGGGCAAGTGAGGCTTGAGCCTAATGGCTGCCGAGTCTATTCGGTTGAAACCAAGTCCAGCCGAGTTTGATTTGGGTTAAGTCAGGCTTGGGCATGGCCCATGCCTTGTTGGACATCCCAACATATAAGGGAAAGAAAGGAGGCGAGAAGGAAGAAGGAAAGGAAGAAAGGTAGGGGGAGAGTTTGGGTTTAGTGGCTACCGAGTTGACTCGGCTGGAACCGAGTCTAGCCGAGTTAATTATCTTGGGCCTGATCAGGATATGGCTGGACATTTCGGCAAAAATGAAAGGGAAACAGAAGAAGATAAAGAAAGAAAGGAGAAGAGGAGAGAGTGCTAGGCAAAGCTGGGGTCGGGGCTTCTATCGAGTCAAGACCGAGTTGACTTATGTCCAACCTAGCCGCCATTACTTGGCAGGTCACAGTTGAATCTGCATCATGTTGATTGATCCGGAGCTAAGTTGCCAAGTCAAGTTACCAAGTCAATTGCTGTAAGCCAGCTTTCTCTCCCAAAGTTAATCATTTGCTTTATCATTATAAATAGTGATACTATAGCTATTTTGATTATTAATTTTGTTTAGCCATTAATAGGTTATGTACGCTAATACTAATTATGACCATTAGGTGCTAGATATTAGCATTTACCTATCATTCATAGACAGTATCACTTATAATAGATCACACCATTCATTTCCGTTATGATGATTGTATTTTGCTACATTAGCTAATATAAATTATAACACTAATGTTGACAATTATTATTAAATTAAGATTGTTATAATTTGCTTTATCATTATAAATAGTGATACTATAGCTATTTTGATTATTAATTTTGTTTAGCCATTAATAGGTTATGTACGCTAATACTAATTATGACTATTAGGTGCTAGATATTAGCATTTACCGATCATTCATAGACAGTATCACTTATAATAGATCACACCATTCATTTCCATTATGATGATTGTATTTTGCTACATTAACTAATATAAATTATAACACTAATGTTGATAATTATTATTAAATTAACATTGTTACCATTTTCATCATCATTAGGATTGTTAAATATTAGGATGCATAGCCATTAGTAAGTTACCTATCCTAATGATAGTTAAATACTAATGTATTGTCTTATCATGAATAGTAAACCATAATATTAATTATCATCATAATGATTATTAACTAATATTAACCATAACACTAATGTTAGTGAATATTTTATAATTATTAAATTAACACTAAAATCAATTGCACACCAACTAGGGTTCATACCCTAAAAACTTAAACCTAGATATAAACCCTAAGGATGAAACCCTAAATCTAAGTAATCTAGACCTTAGGTTGGGACTTTGAACCATAAATAGTGTGTTAAGCTTGGTTCTAACCGTGGAATTTTACAATGAATGGTAGGATTTGATTCTAATGATACTTGCGTTCCCTAGCGACACTAATGGGCGACTCACCATGTAAGGTGAGGACTCACCCTTTGAGCTTCCCACTTAAGTTCATTAATCATAGAAGATGCCTTAATCTTTCCCATCAAATGTCTCCTAAAGTTCCTTGATTGGCTTACTTGACTTATTATGTGAATATGTGAATATGATAATATGTTGCGCACCTGATTCTTGTAGTAAATAATGAACATATCTCTTTAATTATGACATGCATCAATAATTGATGATAACATGCTATCTTTTGTTGTACATGTATTAATTAACTATATCCTATCAATTGCACTTGAATGATGGAATGAATGGAATCTATCTTGGACTTACTATCCTGCGGTCTACATATGCCTTACATGGCTTGGACCGCGTATTTGCCTTACATGGCTTGGATCACACCTTACCTTATATGGCTTGAATCACATGTTTGCCTATATGGCTTGGATCGTCTAGTTACCCTTCGTGACATTTATGGATTAACGGCGCCCTCTTGTGGCTTGATGATTACATTCACATATCTTGTTACTTCCTAGCCATCTTGCGGTTTCAGTCATACCATGATTTTCGGGTGGAGCTGAAGTTCGCTTAGTGATTTTCTAGCCATCTTGCGGTGTTCACGTACGATATGATTTTCGGGTGGTCTAAAATTTGTATGTTGGTGTCTTAGCCATCTTGCGGTGTTCAGTCGTACCATGATTTTCAGGTGGAGCTGAAGTTCGTTTATCAATTTTCTAGCCATCTTGCTGTGTTCACATACGACATGATTTTCGGGTAGTCTAGGGTTTGTATGTTGTTTATCTCTTCATCTTGCGGTGTCAGTCGTACCATGATTTCCAGGTGGAGCTGAAGTTCGCTTATCGATTTTCTAGCTATCTTGTGGAGTTCACGTACGACATGATTTCCGGATGAAGAAGAGTTTTGAAGGTTGATTTTCTATTCACCTCATGGGTTTCACTTGTACCATAATTTTTGGGTGGAGCTGAAGTCTGCTTATCGATTTTCTAGCCATCTTGTGGAGTTCATGTACAATGTGACTTTCTGGTATAATAAAAAGTCGTATGGTGGATTAGTTGGGTATCTGGACATGTTTCCTTGCATTGCGACCACTATCATATCTTGCTTATGATAAGATTGTGTTGATTGACTTAATTTTTGTAGGCATGCTCATGATTATAAATTGCCCTGTTTAATATATTTAAATTTATGATTGACGTTCTATATTGATTATGAATGATGAGTGTGCAATCTTAGAGGGTGTTCCTCAGCCATTGATGCTATCAAACTGTAACAATTGATGCAGACGTAGAGCGAGTCGACGATGTTCACTGGGTCACTAGAGCAGATCGGTTATCTGGGGAGCTAGGCGGGGTCCCTGCGGCCCATATTGAGTTCCACCATTACATGATAGGTTTCTGGTTTTTGTTATTAATGAACTTTGTATTTGAGATTGTATAAGTCCTATATGGGCGCTACATTTGGAATTTTGTAATGATCAGAATGTTTTTATACAATGCATGGTTTAATCTAGCTTCGTTGTTGTTAACTCTGATTAATGATAAACGGTTCAAATTTACACTGAATTTTATAAGATAACACTCGGGTTTTTGGGAAATGGGTTATATACTCAGGTCTTGAAAACACGGGGCGTTACATGTTCACATGAAATAAACACTACATGTTAGGTTCACATTTTAGATGGTAGCTCGTAATTTATGCAATGATCGTTAAACCCTACACTTTGAGTTTCACTTCAATTGTTAGTTCATGCTTTGGTTTCATAATCCTTTGTGATAAGTTCAAATTCTATTATCAATACATAACTTGTACACCTCTATTTGCCAATGATTTATTTTTAAGTCACCTATAAAATCTAATTCACTACATTATATGTGGAAAACTCCACTACTGTATGTGAGCCACACTCAGGGTGTAACAAGATAGATTGTGTTAGAAATAGACCCTCGACTTGGAGGTTGTTTTAGTGAAATTATTCAATGGGATTTACCATCCATGGGATGCTCTCGCTTACATGGCCATGGGATGAATTATTTACCAATCTGATTTAACATGGCCCACCATCCTGACTTAGCATTTATAACGTACATCATTTTACCGTACCGATTTACCCATAACCCAAGATTTTGTATTTGCCCTTCTTCGACAGTTCATACCCATCCAACCATGCAGTGTTAAACTTTCTCTATATTAAAATTGATTGACCACTTGTTGATGAGTTCTATTAAACATCCCAAGGTGGAAGACCTCATAAGCTGGGGAGGTAGTCATGGGACACTATACCCGTGCTATCGGCCTACGCTGGGTGATGAACCCCCCGTAGTGACCATTGAGTTATTTAAATTGGCTAGTTATAATTGGAATAATAATGGTTTGGCTAATCATACATTCATAGCATATTGGCAATGATGAGTGGCTAATTCTGAATGCTGTAGCATGTGCCCTTAGGTATAGTGGGGTATCATTTCGCTAGCTCCCAGACCATTGACTATCGACCTACGTACGTGATGTACGATGGCTTGGTTGTTATGCTTTACGTGATGTATACATGTGATGTGCTGTGCTGGTGACCAGTCTTATGCATGGGTGATGAGCCCAAGTCTGACTGGATGAGCATCCCCAGGTTGATGTGCATTCACACGTCCATGCATTTAAATAAGATTGCATCCTCTTTGTTTTGACTATCTTATTATTTTTAACTATGCTTAGCTAAGGCGGCGGTGTGTAATCTTGAGGGGAATTCACACTGAGTTGGCCACTCATTCATAGAATATTCAACCATACAGAGTATGCAAGTATAAACGGAGGTGACTACAGTGCAGGCCCTGAGGTCGTGATAGCTGGATCAGAGGACGGATACTACGAAGAAGAGCCACTGCAGGAAGTGGCTGAATATTTTTGACTTAATCAGTAGATGTAACATTTCCCTTATAGTTTGTCTTGGTACACTGGAACTTATGAATTTTGTAATTAAGGTCCCCAACTGGGTGGACTAAAATCTTAATATTTAGTTTTATGATATTACCTATGCTTGGTTATGTTGTCACACTCTGATTTTGCAATATTGTCAATTAGCTGATCATTAACACTCGGGTTTTAAGAAACGAGTTCTATGCTCGGGTTCTAAAAACCAGGGCGTTATAATTTCTTTCTGTATTAGCCGTTTGTCCATTCCTTTAACTGAAGTTTGGATGGTTCCTCCAACTAGGATTATGCGTGTTTGAGATGGGGGCACTAAATGGTCATTGATAATTGTTTACAGCATTAGATTGCTCGTATAACAACTCTTAGAACATAGAAATTATGGGACAATCCTGTGTCAAGTGTACATTACTAGCGCGAATACAACAAACAAATTAATGGTCTCGCCGGGTTTGACAGTTTTACTTTCTTTAGTTCCATAGCTTCAACCTTTCTTATGATATTAGCCACCCTATTATTTACATCGTCTTCCTCCCTTAAGATGTACATTCGTCCCTTTTCTCTAGACTAAGTTGGCTTGGAATTAGTGGGCTTAGATGAGGTATCCCATGATTGCATATTTTTATCAAGTACATCGAAATAATCCCATGCATCATCGGGGTCCTTGCTCATGAACTCTCCATTGCACATCATCTCTGTGAATTGGCACATGGGTGAAGTTTATCCATTATAGAAAAAGCTTATTACTTTCCAAGTTTCATAGCCATGATGTGGACAAGAATTCAAAAGATCTTTGAATTTCTCTCAATATTGGAAGAAGGTCTCTTACTTTTTTTGAGAGAAATTCATGATCTCCCTCCTTAGGGTATTTGTCTTATAAACTGGGAAGAACTTTTTAAGGAACTTCTAAGTCATCTCAGCCCATGTCTCGATAGATCTCGGTCTCAAGGAGTGTAGTCAAGCCTTGACTTTCTCCTTCAAAAACAAAGGAAATAATTTCAGTCTTAAAGTATTCTTGGAAATGTTGTTAAATTGTAGGATTGTTACAATCTCATCGAATTCTTTTAGATGTAGATATGGACTTTCAGAGTCAAGTCCATGAAACTTCGGGAGTAGTTGGATCACTCTTAGCTTGAAATCCATATTTCCTGCATTATGTGGAAACACCATGCAAGAAGGTGTACTTGCCCTGATTGGTTGTAAATAATTATATAGCATTCTAGGTGGAGGAATGTTATGTACATCGTTGTCATCTTGTTGCTCTTCAATGGGATGGTGAGGTTGATTAACAACCATATTTTTTGTTAACGCAGATGATCTCAAGGTGTGTCTAACTGGCGATGGATAGGCAAACCTTCGACTAATCTTCCTTCACTTAAGAGACGTATAGTGTTGTCACGTACCCACTTGGGCATGAAACACTCTCAATCCTTAAGTCTAAACTAAAGTCTAAAAAGAAAATTATAGAAAAACAAGAAATCTAAAATCACTACAGTAAGAAGAGTTGGAAAAATATTATCGATTCGATGATTCTATGTTAGTTTCTACAAAACAGAAAAATAAGGTTAGTATATGATAAATTAGAAAAACTAAATATAGAAAATACTAAAAAAATTAGACCTAATCCTATGCTAATTCTAATACTAATGTATTTTAAAAAATTGCAACTGAAGTTCTCGGCAATGGCCCCAAAAACTTATTATAACAACCCCAAGTGTAGGGCTGTGATGTATTAATAACTCAGTGAGACCAAGGTCATACCCACAGGGACTTGCTATTGTCTAATTTCTAGAATACGTCAGAAATAGAACTAAAATCTAAACTAACTACAAAATTATCGATTAAAAGAGTAATTGTGAAAGAGACTATTAGAGATGAAATACTAGAGTGCCAAGGATCCACTTATAGCTTCTTTATTGTTAATTTACTTTATTCAATTAGATCACACAACTAGAATCGAAGCTCAATCATATCCATTTGGATAATGGAGCAGTTAAATCATCATTCATATGCTTCAAAATATATTTGAACTTCATTGAATTGGTTCCCTTATAACGCATCCATGTATTGATCGCAGGGAATTTAAAGCATCTATCATGCCCAGACTCAATGATAGATTAACAGATTTTACAGACCAAACAATTGTAAAATATGTGAGAAAATATTTATAGTCTTCCTAAGAATCCAAAGTGCCCCATAGTCAACAATGGATCAAAGTAAACTGAAAATACTTCTTCTTTTAAACAAAAAATCAATGAATTGTTTAACATGAAAACCAAATAACTTGAATCAAAGTAAAATAAACATTAAGAAAAACTACAAGCTCCACCTTTTAGCTTTAGCTAAGGGATTAGCCAACCATAGACATGATTGAACTAAAACTCAAAAAGAAAAACATAAAAACTAACTATAACCAAAGGATTGGAGAAGAAGAAGGATTCCTTGAAGCACCACAACTCCTTGCACTACTCCTACCATAATTCTTATTTATAAACTGAAAAATCATCCCTTTATAGAGGCTTGATTCACACCGACTTCAAAACTGACTTAATTTTACGTAATTGTCGTAGTTTTGATGGCACCTTCGATGGGATCGATCCTCCTTCGATGGCATCGAACACCTATTGAAGCGTCCAAGTGAAATTAGAAAACTTTCCAACAACAAACTTTTAAATTTGTGGAATTTCTCGATGTCATTGAACTTCCTTCGATGGGATCGAATTGGCATCGATGGCATCAAACATGTCCTCGATGCCTATCCTTCACTGGATTAGACACATCTTAAGATCCTCTGTGTTAATAGAAAATATGGCTAGTAATCAACCTCACCATTTCGCTGAAGTGCAGTAAGACAAGAACGGTGTACATAACGTTCTTCTGCCTAGAATGCTACTTGATTATTTACAACCAGTCAGGGCGAGTACAGCTTCTTGCATGGTGTTTTCACACATTGAAAGAAACGTGAATTTCAAGCTAGGAGTGATCCAACTACTTCCAAAGTTTCATGGACTTGACTTTGAAAGTCCATATCTACATCTAAAAGAATTCGATGAGATTGTAACAACCCTACAATTTAACAACATTTATAAGAATACTTTAATACTGAAATTATTTCCTTTCTTTTTAAAGGAGAAAGTCAAGTCTTGACTACACTCCTTGAGACAAAGATTTATTGGGACATGGGCTGAGATGACCCAGGAGTTCCTTAAAAAGTTCTTTCTGGTTCATAAAATAAATACCCTAAGGAGGGCGATCATGAATTTCTCTTAAAAAGAGGAAGAGACCTTCCAATGTTGGGAGAGATTCAAAGATCTTTTGAATTCTTGTCCACATCATGGCTATGAAACTTGGCAGATAATAGGCTTTTTCTATGATGGACTGACTTCGCTCATGCGCCAATTCATAGAGATGATGTACAATGGAGAATTCTTGAACAAGGATCCTGATGTTCATGTGGGAGTTTTGTTGTTCACGTGGGTTAGGGTTCTCGTAGGAAAACCAACGCTAATACCATCATTTTGTTGGTTGTTTCTAGAAACTAGATAGCGGGATCAAATCATAGCCTTTCGTTGTCCATCCAACTATTCAGGGGAGTAGGGTTTTGATATAAAAAGGAGGAGAGGATAGAAGATCAACATTTCTTCTCCTATTCTTGCCTCAACTCACGAAAGTCGGCCATTTTCTTCCAAACTCGGACCCACCAATCAAACGATGTCCGAACTTCACTCCTTCCATCCTTTAAGCTTCCTAGGGTTCTTACGAATTGCCCTCATGGACTGGATTGGAGAAAGGAGCAGAGATGTTGAAGACACCATTGACGGCTAGGTCTTCTTCTCCATCGAGAGACATCGACCTAGTCGAGTCTGTTTGGATGCGGGTGGTTTGGGTTCATGTTTGGCCTCATCCAGACCTTGTTGAACACGTTCGGGAGGAGGAGAAAGGGCAAAAAAAGAAGAGAAGGATGGAAAGAGTGGGTCGGATCGTGTCACACCTCAAGTCATGGGTCCTATGTGTTGTGGCTAGGCTGAGTTCTGACTCGGTCTGAGTCCTTCCAAAGAGAAGGAAGTGAGGGGAAAGCAGAGAGAGAAGAGAGAGAGAGAGAGAGAGAGAGAGAGAGAGAGAGAGAGAGAGAGAGAGAGAGAGAGAGAGAGAGAGGAAGATAAGAAGACAAGAGAGAGAGAGAGTGCGTTACCCTACTAGTTCAACTCGGGCTGGGTCACAGACTCACTCAGACTTAGTTGGGTCGAGTCTTGACCCTGTTAGTCATTATAATAGAAGAAAAGGAGGAGAGGAAGGAGAAAGGAAGAAGGAGCTGATTGAGAGAAGGATAATTGTTGGTTGTTCAGGTTTGTAGGGTGTAACAACTCGTTGAATCGGGAAAAACTCATGGGGTTTGTTGGTTCCATATTTGGGTTGGTCCTTACAGAGAGAGAGAGAGAGAGAGAGAGAGAGAGAGAGAGAGAGAGAGAGAGAGAGAGAGAGAGAGAGAGAGAGAGAGGGCATTTAAATTAGTTTTCCTTTAAACAACTAGTTGTTGCAGCAACTGTGAGTTCATGGGTGCAGAATTGAATTGAGTCGAGTTACTCACTTCACCCTGGGTCATCACAGTATATGCCACTGAGTTTGGGTTGATGAGGGGCTTGAGTAAGGCTACTCCAGATCCAGTAGCAGCGTGAGAATTTTGTTAAAGGGTTGTGATGTCATAAGAATTGAGAGGACCTGGTTTTCACCGAGTCGAGTCACTCTTAGATCTTCGGGTTATTTTGCGAGTCATCCGGCTGACTCAATGATTTTCAATTGATTCTAATGTTGATGAGGTAGCTAATTGTTGTCGTTTGGGTCTAAAAGCTCAACAACCAATCAGAGGGATTCTAATCTTATCGTATTGGGTTGATTTGGTACAGATTGGGCCAAGTTGAGTTGGAAACTGTTGAGTGTCAAATATTGCATATTTTCCCTTATTTATATCTTCGTTTTATGAACATGATAATGCTTAATGGGTATATTTTATACAGTTTGTATTACAAGGTGAGTTTAAGAGCTTGGATTGAAAAGAATGTTAAAAGCACGGATTGATGCTCAAGAATCACCAAGGCAAGGGATGGATCTTGGAAGACCAAGATTGAAGATTTCAAGACCCCAAGATCCAAGAAAACCAAGTGGAGAAAGAAGAAAGTTGGAAGTACAAAGTGCAAAAATTTATAGAATCTAAACTTCTATGTCATCGAAGGCTGTTAGATGACATCGAAGCCAGTCTTCGATGACATTGACCACAGGTAGATGACATCAAAGAATTACATGAAAATCAAGTTTTATTGTTAGACAAATTGGATGCATTTCTCGATGACATCGTAGGCTGGTCGATGACATCGAAGCCAGTGTTTGATGACATCGAAGAATTACATGAAAATTGAGTTTAGTTACTCGACAAATTGGATACATTCCTCGATGACATTGAAGGCTGTTCGATGACATCAAAGCGTTACGCAGATTTTACGTAGACTGCATAAATTTGAGGCGGTTTTGCAAAATTAGACGGGCAAGGCTATAAATATGGGTTTCTCAAGGACTTCTAGGGATATCTAATGTTACAAGGAGTAGAGCCAAAGGGTGGAGTAGCCTACCAAGAGTTTTTATTCCTTATTTATTTATTTTTAATGCTTTCTTTTAAGGTTTTAGATCCAATCATGTCTATGGTTGGCTAAATCTCTTACCTAGGACTAAGAGGTAGAGATTGTAGCGTGTTTGGATGATTTGCTTACTTTGATTCTTGTTTTGATTGAATCTCATTGATTTCAAGTTTGATATTAAAGGAATATTTTCAATTTTTTATAATTTATTGTGACTCAAATTACAATAGACGTTGTGATAACTTTGAATATCTTCTTTCTTGTTTAGAGATTGTGAGATTGGTAAATTCTGTTGTTCACCATCGTCTCCTGGGCATGGTAGGGTGATGAAATCCCTTCTAATCATCACAATTCTCCTCCATTAAGAATTAGGTCAATGAAAGTTCAAATTTAATTTAATTACTTTATCTTCCAATTGGATAGGATAGGACTCAAATTCAATTGTGTCTCTTAAATCAAAGTAAGGTAACATCCTGATAGCTACAAGTGGATCTTTGGTTGTAAGGCCCGTATCCTAGATCGTACCATTCCTTAGACTTCCGCAATCATCCCCGTCTAATTCCAGCGACCCGCGACCTATAAACAGCGTTTGTACGCGACCTTAAGTTGCATCCTAAAGATTTGAGTCGACTCGACTCGAAACCTATAGCCTAGCGACCACGTCATCACCGTGTATCGGGCGCCAATGCGATACCCAGGTTAGGAGTTATGTGCCCGTGTATATTTCGAGGAAACACCGCGCATTGCGAATCTTGAGAGAATCTCTACCCAATTTATCACATCAATCAATCAAGTACTAGTCAAGTACAACCCATATCTAGCCCATCATTCTCTTACCAACAAAGCATGGCAACCCATACCTCTATAACGTCTCAGAAAAATTCATACAAGGACACGAGTACCACCTCGTGCAAAACCACTTAAGGACCGTATCCTGTCGTATTTTAAGCAGAAATTAGTTAAGTACTAAACCAAATAATCAGTGGATTAAGCTCGAACCACCATTTCTACAAACGAGAAGGCCTAAAACCATTAATACCACTGACTCAACGTCACTTAAAGACCTAGGAAAAATTGCAAGAACCTGTCGCTCTCGAGAGTACATTGAAACTCCGTATCGGACCTAGACTGCACGTCGAGGGTCCGATGACAACGAAACTATAGGATTATGTTCGTCCTCCTGGGCTTGACAACCATCGCGGTAATCAGGCCTAAATTGAGTCCAAAAACAGACAACTTGAGCCTGAGTGAAGTGTGTGAGAAATGCGAATATCTTTAGAAAATGAGATGAAACTTAAGTGAGTTGGGCCATTCACTCTCACACGAAATTGAGGATTTCAGACCATCGGTTTTTGACCAAACTTCACCCGTGGGGAAAAGGAAATTTTCATGCACATATCCGTATAACTATGACCCCGATTGAGTAAGTATGACTGTTGATCTGACGCACGTCCTCCCTGACTGATCGGCTTATCCGATCGCACCGAAATCATGTCCTGGCATAGATCCATTGTCATAGAGCATGCCCTATGACGTAGGTGGGTCATGAGCCTCCCTATGAGCCCTGTTTATTAAAAACAGTTGCCCAACGGATATAACCTATGTATATGGTGGCCCTGGGGCCATTTGCATCACTTTTAGGCTTATAAATAGCCCTTAATTCACCCCACCTCTCTCATATACGAATTTCTTCAAAACCCTAAGGAAGAGAGAGAGAGAAAAGATGAGAAAAGAGGGAAGAGAGGAGTGATCCTGGGAGATGTTGCAGGAATCCTCTCCCATGATTGCACGCACCGAATCTCCATCCCGTTACGCTACACAACTTGTTTCGGCTATGATTTTAGGTAAGAAAACCTAACGCTAATATCGTTGTAGAGATCTAGGTTGATTATTTGTTAAACTAACTAACCTATTACGTCATTTAGGTGCCCGACGTTCTATTTTCAACAACGTAGAGTTTGAACTGAGTCCGAATCGAGTATTCCGATGAAAGGTGAGGACTATAAATGCTTAGGTTATGGTTATCAATGCTTTCAATGTCAGCTAATGATTTATGTCTGACTTGATTGCTGCCGTATTGTCTTAGATACATCGATTTCTATATGAAATGTACACATGAACTATGATGACTAAAAGATGCATTCCATGTGTTTGTTGAAATGTCTGAATGAGCATTTGAATATGATTTGTGCTTGCCATGGTTACTGATCTAGGATTAATCATTGTCATATGCACGTTGATCTCTTTGTATAGGGAATTGCTAAAATATATGTTGTAACTAACCTAGTCTATGTATTTGGTGAAGTGTAGTCTAAGTGTTTGATGAATTGTCTGAATGAGAAATTGTTAATGATTTGTATTTATTACGAGTATTAAGATAGGATTCTTTATTACCTTACGTATAAGTATAGTTTCTTTCATGTAATCATATTTGTCTCTACGCAATTCATTGATAAAATGCAAGTGTTTGGTGACATGATCAATGTGTTTGATGAAATGTTTAAATGAGGAATTCACTTGGATTTTTTGTTAAATGCTGAAGTGATTATCACATGTGTTTACGTGCTACTTTGAGTAAGATTGGGACTACAACATAGCCTAGGCAATCGGTAATTGTCCCTGTTCGGGAATTAGTCTTGCCACATTGGAAAAATTCGACGAATCCGAATCGTACGACGATTGTCGACAGTGGTTAGGCTACGAGGGGTGCTTATGCGCTCTATGTCGATTAAGTTAACGTACACTCGTACCAATCGAACTTGCCTAACAAACTGATTGACCTATTGTGTGTTAATCATATATGGACACTACTGCTTGAATCTAAGGTATTCCTTACCAATTTAAAGGCCCACTTTAACCATGGTACCACGATCTGCTAAGACTCATGAGCTGGGACATGGTGGTATGGGATACCGTGTTCGAGCTGTCGGCTTACGCTGGGGTGATGAGCCTCCTCGTAGTGTCCAGTGAGCAACTAAGACTTGTGAGTCGAGCATAGTGGTATGGGACACCGTGTTCGTGCTGTCGGCTTATGCTGAGGTGACGAGCCTCCTCGTAGTGACCATGAGTATAAACTTTCAAATTTGCCTATCAACTGTTTTTCATTAGGAGTGATGCCCTACAACTTACCTATCGTATGTGCTTAACTAGGATTAACGACCCTAGTTGGATCCTTTAGTTTGGGTCAATGATATAAAGGGAGGTACCCTAGCTTCCTAAACCTACAATATGAATAAGCTTAATTAAGTACTTAGCTAACACGACCATGCATCGCATTGCATTAGTTAAGATATACTTTAAAGGTGATGAAGTTTCACTGTTTTGAGGGAGTGCTATCATATACGAAATAGGTTGTTGGAGTCACTTGTGATGGAGCTTTGATGTGAGGGTATACATCATTACTTGCACTGCATTCCTGCATTAATAAGAGTAGCTAAGAAGTGATTATTATGTTGCTTTTATCATTACTGCTTGATTGACTTGATAACATGTTAACTTTTGCCACTTATTTCCACTCTGGGACGGTGTTTTAAAATACCAACTAGACTCTGGTTTAAATGCAGGTGCTGGTGAAGTTTATGCGATAGAGCAGGACTTTATGGATGAGGAGGAGTTCTCCTACTTTCAGCTCTCAGGTGGGTCGATGTAGACCTTGTGCCAATGCGCAGGGACTACAAGGATATTTGGCTTAGTTGGACACATCTACTTTTCTGTATTTTGTTTATTTTGAAATAATAGATGTATATATTTAGCCTGGTTACATACTCATACTTTGGAGGTCGTGAAACACTTACATGCTTAAATATATATGTTTCAGACTTCCGCTTGCTTAATTTAATTATATCCGGAGTATGATATGCTGTTTTAGTATAATCTCACTCATTTTTAACTCATTAATATGGGCGAAATCTGAACATCATTATCCATATTGCATAAGTGATGTGCTGGATCTCGGGAGTAGAGCTTTGCTCAACCCTCGAAATTCAGGGCGTTACAAGTTGGTATCAGATCATGATTTAGATTAAACTGGACCTGGGTTATAGGTAACACGACGCACTCTGACTTAGGAAGGGAGCGATGGAATTTAGAGACCACATTAGAATCCCAAAGTTTCATCGACAGGCGAGACCAAACATTATAATGGAGTTCCCAACGTATACCTGAGAAACGTAAGTCACGTGCATTGACCTAAGTTACCTCTGGGCCATCAGTCGACGAGTTTGAGTCAATAGTTGACAAATTCCAAACCCAAAACGGATCCAAATAGCGCAAATACGAGCGCGTTGGGCCGCGAAAATGGACTGTGCGGGCTTAAGACCCTAAATCATAAGGTTTTGGTGGGGCCCAGGTGGTCCCATGCACCAAAATATGACCCGGGGGGTGGGGGGTGGCCTCCGTCGGGTAGCCCAGGTAGACATGGCGGCACTGCCCTGTCGGTGGCTCACCGCCGACCTTTCCAGCCCGGTGTGGCGGCACCCCAGGATTGGCAGTGCACAACCATCGCGCCGGCCAAGTGGGGTCCCTCCCACGTGTGGGGGCCCCCTTTTAACATCCTTCGCCCCATGTTCTCCCTCATTTCACCCTTTCCTACCCCACAAACACATCCAAACCCTCCAAAAACACTCTTTCTCTCTCAAATCCTCATTTTCATACACTTAAATCCCTCATTTCCCCTATATCCTGCACCCCTCCACTGCTATTCATCTAAAACTACCCTATACATATTCTCATTTATATTATTCTCTCTCATTTGAGCACAAAACCCTCCTTTTTGTTCTCATAACCTTCACACTTTCAAATTCACTTCATCCTTAAGGTTTTTTCCATCCCAATGGCTCTATTTGAGATTGTAACCGCCATTTTCTCCATCTCAACGCTCCTTTCCTTTATGGGAAAGAAGAGAGCAGCTCTGAATGAGGTCGGGCCTAGTCGTCCAAGCAATTCTAAAGAGAAAGCGAGTGCCGAGACAAGTGCAAGCGCCAAGTGAAGGACGAAACTGGACCTCGACCCTTGAATCCCGATAGAGAGGTATCTACCGGCGGGCGCTGAACTCGGTAAGTTCCATGACCGCATGGTTGTCTTTAAAGCTCGAGTTGATGAGAAGTTATTTGGGTTATATCCAGTGATCGACCTCCTCCTGGAAAATGGGTGGGGTCCTATATTTGAAGGAAAAACACATGCAAGTGAAGGCACCGTACGAGCCTTCTTTGCACACATAAGGGACCCAAATCTTGAGCCTCTCCAGTTTACTATCTTGTTGGGAAGGACTCAAACCATGGTCGATGTGGATGTCATGGCCCGTATCATGGGAATAGAGCGTGGTGTCGTATATGCCAGCGATGGTAATCTCACTAGTGTATGGGAGAGAGATCATCGCACTCGCTACCTTTGCGGCCGACTTGTAGATTGGAGGCGAGGGAACAGTCTCGATCGATAAGTATGATGGAGGATTTCCGCCTACTCCACCATATATGCACGTACAACGTGTATCTTAGGTGGAGTAACCGCACTCAATGCACTAGATTTATGGTGGACTTGTTGTATTGAGTTGGACAGGGAGAAAAGGTGTGCCTGCTTACTCTCAACTTGATTAAGATATTCAATACAGCACGGTTTACTTGGGGGGATGCCTCCCTCCCATTCGGCCGACTCATTTGTAAGGTCGTCCGCAACTTCGGATTCAGGCTCCATATGGATAATCTTGCCCCTATCCATTTCATCAATGAAACTACACTCAATAATATGGGAATAGGCCCTAGGCAACGCCAAGCCATGATTGATGAGTACAGGGATGAGTTAGAAGAAGAGACCGAAGAAGAGGAAGGCAGTGAAGAAGAAGAAGGCAGTAAAGAAGAGGAAGGTAGCAGAGAAGAGGTACAAAAAGAAGAAGAGGAGGCCCATGATTCAGATGGGGGACCTCCTACTGCTCGTGAGGATCGCCACAACCAGGCCGCCCTGGAAGCCCACATGGCCAGGATTGAGGAAAATCAGCCTACTTAAAGCGAAAGTTCGAAGAGAACTAGGCCTACCCGAAGCAAAAGTTTAAGAAAATGTCTCACACCCTAAAGGACTCCTGTATTGTATGCAGGATAAGGGCGTGCCTCTACCTTCGCCAGAATCGGAGGACTAGTCGTATATTTGTATTTGTTTTTCTTATTATTTTTTTTTGTAATGGCCTTGGATAGGCTTAGTTTGGATGCTAGGTTAGTAAGTGTTGAAACCTTTTATTAATTAGCTTACAATACCACATCATATGTAACTGTGGCAAATTTTGTTAAATGAAATGCATGAAGCTTCTTTTATTTAAAAATGTGTAGAATGTTTGGAAAAAAAAAGTGGATGATGTTATCTTAATCCGATTAATGTTGCACCTTATGTTGTATATAGGGAATGCCTCCTAAAACTACTCGGAACATGACACGTCTCCCACTTGGCGGAATGATTGACGGAGCCTCTCACCCAAGTGGTAGCCAAACGGACCCTAGTTTGGGTCTGAGTAGCGATACGATGTCGGATTCACAACCGGCCACTAGCCCCACAAATGGGCCAACACCAAGTGCACCATCGGTTCTGGGTCAGAACCGCACGTATTCGTTGATGCCACACATGCCTCAGGCGGCCTGTCCCCCTGATAGGTTGGAGAAGATGATGCTCCTAATGCAACAACTACAAGAAGTTTTGGCAACTATAGCGGGGGCCATCGTACGAAACATGAATGTGGCCCCGCCGATGCCACCCGTACAACCTACTGGGGCTATGACTACAAGTGGCCCATTCGAGCTCTTTTAGCACCTCCGTCCTCCCACTTTTGCAAGTACTCATAGACCCGAGGAGGTCGAGTACTGGTTGGATCGCATTTCTAAGATGTTGAGGCCGTTGCACTATACAGAGGCAGAACAGGTTGAGCTAGTCACATATATTTTTGAGAAGGAAGCTAGCCTGTGGTGGGACAGTGTTCTTCGAACTGTTCCCATAGGATTTGCATGGACGTGGGATGAATTCAAAATACGCTTCCACTAGAACTATTTCCCCTTCATTTACCATAATGAAAAGGAGGGCGAATTCCTCCGCCACCGACAGGGGGGGATGACAGTGGTAGAATACAAGAACATTATCATGGAGCTGGCTAGATATGTTCCTTTGATTTTGGCAGATGAGCTGATGAGAATGCGGTGCATTTTAGAAGGGTTGTGGGCTGATATCTGCACCAAAATATGTTGCGCTAGCATTCCCAACTATGCTGAGCTAGTGAACATGTCCCTGCGAGCTGAGCAAGATAGTGAAAGAGTGTCTCGAACGTGCATGCCAATGGGCCCGAGGCCTCGGCCTGAAGTACAGAACCAGCCGTTTCTCGGCAAGAGGCCACGTATGAACTTGCCTCCCAGACCAATGGCACCGCCAGCTCTGCAGAGATGATTTGATCTTTGGTGTACCTATTGTAATAAGGCAGGCCATACAGAACCCTTTTATTTTACTAAGATGAAGGACAACGGCTACATGCCACCTCAGAAGGTCAACCACCAGCCACCACATGTTATTTTAGCTCCACTTTTATGATCTATACCACCAGCACAACCATTCAACCGACCTCCCATAGCTCGAAATAGTTTGCCTCAACGACCTATGGCAGCGCAATCCAATCATCCACAACAAGCTCGAGTACATGCACTTGCAGCCCAAGCATTTGAATCAGCGGTTGTAGTACCGTTAGCCTTTGAAGTCACTGGCCACATCCAAGGTACACCTGTATTCCTATTGGTGGATACCGGGTCCACTATTTCCATGATAGCATACTCTACAGTCAAGCGATTAGGGCTTAGCACTACCCCTATGGTTGTGGTGAGAGTCATCGCCGCAGCAGGAACCTTCACAGACGCCACTAAGCTTTGTAAGAGTTACCCGATGGACTTAGGAAGCAGAGTGGTGTGCATTGACCTGATTGTCGCCACGATATAATATTACGATGTCATCCTTGGCATGGATTGACTCACAAAAATGAAGGCAGAGATTATCTGTGAAACCAGATTAGTGACAACCTATGGGCCTGAGAACATGACTTTCACCTTCCCAGTTTAGGTCAGTTGTCCTTACCGTATTCGTTGTTGCACTTCCTTATTGAAAAATTTTGATGGTCCGTCACTTGGGGACACGCCGGTAGTCCAAGATTTCAGAGACGTGTTCAGAATGATCCCTGGACTACCTCCTCAGCGCGAGATCGACTTTACCATCGATCTTGTGCCAGGCGCGACACAGATCTCCTTACCAACATACCGCATGCCTCCATGTGAAATGGAGGAACTGAGAAAGCAGATTGATGACTTATTAGACTCGAGTTTTATACGGCCGAGTGTATCTCCTTGGGGAGCACCTGTATTGTTTGTGCAAAAGAAGGATGGATCGCAGTGGTTGTGTATAGATTATCACAGGCTATACCACGTTATGGTAAAGAACAAGTTTCCTCTGCCCAAGATAAATGACCTGTTTGACTAGTTGAAGGGGCTCAGTATTTTTCTAAAATAGACTTACAGTCTGGGTATCATCAGTTGCGCGTCAGGAATGAAGACGTGCAGAAAATAGCTTTCAGGACCAGTTTTGGGTACTACAATTTCCTCGTGATGCCGTTTAGACTTACAAATGTACTAGCCGTATTCATGAATCTCATGAATCGGGTATTTCAGCCGTATCTTTACCGATTCGTCATCGTATTCGTAGATGACATTTTGATATACTTAAGGAGTTGGAAAGATCATGAAGAACAACTACGATCAGTCCTTGATACTCTTAGGCAAAACCAATTGTTTGCACAGTACCGAAAATGTGACTTCTGGAAGGAAGAAGTCAAGTTTTTAGGACACGTGGTTTCTAAGGAAGGAATCACCGTGGACCTAGCCAAGGCAACCGTGGTATAAGATTGTGACCAGCCTGGCTTAGTTACGGAAGTGAGGAGTTTCCTCGGACTTACCGACAATTATCACCAATTCATTAAAGATTTCTCCAAGATAGCCTGATCGTTGTCTAAACTTACTTGTAAAGATCTTAAGTTTGCTTAAAACGAGAAAGTAGAAGCAGCCTTTCAGGAATTAAAGGACAAGCTGAGGTCTGCACC
Organism: Magnolia changhungtana; assembly: GCA_030180095.1. Taxonomy (NCBI): domain Eukaryota; kingdom Viridiplantae; phylum Streptophyta; class Magnoliopsida; order Magnoliales; family Magnoliaceae; genus Magnolia; species Magnolia changhungtana. The sequence goes on from JASAUF010000446.1 coordinate 6,145,208, forward strand.
CTTACTAGTACTGCTAGAGTAAGGGGTCAAATATACTATTTACACCGATGCCTCTCGAGTCGGTTTGGGGTGTATACTTATGCAGAAGCTTAGGGTGATCACCTATGCCTCATGACAGTTGAGGAAACACGAAGAAAATTACCTCATTCATGACCTGGAGTTAGCAGCAGTCATTTTTGCATTAAAGCTTTGGAGACATTACCTCTATGGAGAGGAGTTCGAGCTCTTTTGTGACCACAAGAGCCTTAAATACATCTTTACACCGAGGGACCTGAATATGAGGTAACATTGATGGATGAAGACTTTGAAAGATTTCAAGTTTTAAGTCTCCTACCATCCTTGCAAGGCCAACCCTAAACCCTAAAAATTTTCCAAGACTTTTAGCTACAAAAATTTTCGCTGCAAAAAAATTACAAGACTTTTAGCAACGAAAAGTTTCGCCGCCAAAAAACTTCCACGACTTTTTAGCGGTGAAAATTTTCGCTGCCAAAAAATATCCAAAACTTTAGCAAAGAAAAACTTTCACAAAAAAAAAATTCCAAGACTTTTAGCGAAAATTTTCGCTGCCAAAAAAATTTCAAGACTTTTAGCAGCGAAAATTTTCGCCGCCAAAAAAATTTCCAAGATTTTTTATTTAAATTCGTTCCACTTTTAGCGACGAAAATTTTCGTCGCTAAAAGTCTCTTTTTTTTTAAAAAATATGACTCAAAATTCTGCACAAAATTCACGATATACACTGTTAACAATATATTTCATCATATTTATCCGATATACACCGTTATATAATATATTTCATCATATTCACATTCACATCCGCCTAAACCCAAACTAATGAATCCATCCAAGCCTCGGTTACAAATTGAGGCTAAAAATGTTTAATTTTTTTAAATATTTATTTAAACTACTAATCCATTCATTCAATCCACTCATGAAACAATCAATCATGAAAGCCGTAATACCAACAAAATAGTTAACAACTCAATTAAACAATCAATCTCACTTGTTTACTATTTAAAGTTTTCAAAACAAACTCGATCAAACTATTACATAATATTAGGTTCCACAAATAATACAAAGTCACAACGCAAGATTTGGGTATGACTTTTGCTTGGCTAATGAACAATTACAGCTTGTTCGGTAGTCTGAAAGCATCTGCAAAGAAGAACTCGCCATTAGCAATACTGGATAAATAACTTACGGGGTCATTTGGATGCCAGGCTGAAATTAATGAATACCAAACCATGCCCCAGAAGATGGATGGTCCAGATTCAATGTATATATGCGACTTTTTCAAGACGGTAGCGGCTTGATTTCGAGGTCATGGAGTTGCAATGGTCAGACCCATCCAATGAATTATTTGGATAGCTAGTCACACGTGACTATGTTGGCCTTGTGCGGTGAAGAATGGAATTCCCATTCCAATAAGGGGCATGCTCGGTGGCATCGGTACAGATGTGGGGCCAACGTGATGTGTTCACGACATCGAACCCGTCCATCGGATGAATTGACCCAAAATACCCACGGGACCCAAAAAACAGGCTGATTAAAGACTTAGGTGGGCCACAGAGCAGGGAACAAGCTGGGAGAGGACGCCCATCCTTGATTTTCGTGGAGGGCCTCGTCATGTTGTATATATGGAAACCAGGCCATTCGGGGCATTAATCGGCTGGATGAAGGGTGAAGCCAAAAATCAGGTTGTTTTGCAACTCCAATGGGCCCCCGTGAAAAATCAAGGGTAAGTACTATCTCCCTCTTTGTTCCTTATTCTATGGTCCACCTGAGTTTTTTATGAGGTCTGAGTCGGGCGATTATTGAAGTGACACATCTAATGGACAGGTTGGATGTGATACATACACCACATGAGCCCCACATCTATCCATCACTTCCCTAAGCTTATAGTGGTATGGGTGCCCCAGAGCGCACCTCTTGAAGAATGAGCTCCTCTCTGGAAAATGCTCAAACTTATGGCCTTTCAAATAATCATTTCACCTTATATCACACCAGGCTACTTCATGGCACAAGTTCATTAGAAATGAGTTTGGCCCAACATCCGAATGGGCCCCTTAGATAACATTGATAGAACCCGACCTTCTCTCTATGAAGGTGATTTGGCATATAATGCGAAATTATTAAAGAAACGAGTTACAAATAAATCTCATAGTCCCTATGGAAGGCTTTTCCTTCGTTGCCTCTCGTTAACAACAAACCGCCAAGAAGCGGTTTTCACCTCACCAACAACTGAAATTAAAGTAAATGCGAGAATATATTAAACATGAGGGGGAAAATCCAAGACAAGAAAATAACAAGCGGAAAGGCTGTCTGTTATTTCTTTATCGAGGTCTTTGGGGAATGATCCGATGGAATCCACCAGAGCCTCTGTTGGAGTCCTGCTCTATGGGGGCCGCATGATATGTGCATGACATCTAATCCATCCAAAAGGTGCACTCACATATATATAGGAAAATGAGCTTTGCTAAGCCAAGAAGTGCGTGCAATAAAGCTAACATACACACCGTACATGCCAGCAAGGCATTACAGTTCAGATTTAATCCATTCATTAGAACGGCAACATTGTATTGGTGCCTTAGCCCAAGAATCGAGGTTGATCCACTGGTGAGGTGGGCCACAGTTTGCAAAACAAACATAGGGCTCAAAAAAACTTGCTGAAGTTTTCCAACCCATCTACCAATTTCCAATATTGGGTCCCACATGCTTATTGGACCAGATTTTATTTTGGGAAAACATGTTCAAGGTTGGACCAACCTGATGGATGGATTAGATCTCACACCTATGTGCCATCTTTGGCACATATGTGGCATGTACACAAGCTTTTTCGCACACGTGTGTGCTTAGCAAGAAAAAAAAAATCCATTTTGCTCCATTAGAAAGTAATCTTTTAACATTGTTAGATTTCCTGCAACATCTTTCCAATATGGCAACTCTTATCAAATGATATGTATAACAATGCAAATTCACTTGTACAAGCGCCTACTTGGGTATATTCCCACTTCCAACCGTAGATGGGATGTGCTCCTTGTAAATTAACATTAGTTTTCTTTTAGTCCGAGGAAAAGGTGGGTAAAAGGAATCCACTTAGTTCGATTCCATTTTCACTTGGCACCCTAAATACTTTCAATAGAATGGTTCTTCCAGAGAAGCCAAATCAAAACAAACTTGGAGGTACACCCAAACAGACCGTAAATCACTTGTTAGATATGCGGACATGGTAATCTCTATGACTCTATCATGTATTTTCTTGTGTGAGGGCATATTTTTCAACATGCCTTCTTAATAATATGTACTTGTGACATATAAATTTTTAACATTTTGAAACATGACCTAACATTCTCTATGGAGGCAGTTGGTGTTACATTGACCAAGCCCTACAACTGAAATTTTCTTTTTCTTTTATGCTCAAGGTAAATTGGAAGAACAAAAAGCTAATTTAGAAATCTTCAAATTTTTCTTTAGGGTCTATTTGGATAATGGGGAAAAAATAACAAAAGAAATCAAAACAATAATGATCACCCATTTATGATTTCTCAAGATATCCATGAGACAGATTCCATGGATTCCACTTTCGGGGCTTGTTTGGATAGGAAGTGAAAATCGATAAAGCTCTCACATTGGTTACCTCGTATCTTTAGGGACTGTTTGGATAATGGGGAAAAAAAAAAGAAAAATATAAAAATATAAAAAATTTCAACAGTAATGATCACCAATTTATGATTTCTCAAGATATCCATGAGACAGATTCCATGGATTCCATTTTGAGGGGCTTGTTTGGATAGGAAGTGAAAATCGATTTAGGACAGCACGTTGTGAAAGGCCCCACCATGGGAAAAGTCATCCATTTTCTTCTTCTTTTCCTTTTTCTTTTCCCAATCCAAACAAATCTGTAAATCACTTGTTAGAAATGTGGACATGGCAATCAGGAAGCTCTGAGCCTTGGATATTCAGGGTTCTTTATCATGTATTTTCTTGTGTGAGGGCATATTTGCTTGACATGCCTTCTTTTCATATATATACTTTTTTTTTTTGACAGACAACCGATTATATTAAAAAGGAAAAACAAAAATACATCGATAGAATCTGGTGAGGGAGAGAAACTAGTTAGGCCCCTAGAAAAGCAAAATCAAGATCCTTAGATTTGATAGAATCACTTATTATCATATATACTCGTGACATATAAATTTTTAATGTTTTGAAACATGACCTACCATTCTCTATGGAGGTAGTTGGTGTTCGATTGACCAAGCCCTACAACTGAACTTTTTGTTCTCTTTTTCTACACTAGAGGTAAATTGGAAGAACAAAAAGCTAATTTCAAAATCTTCAAAATTTTTCTTTAGGGCCTGTTTGGATACTGGGGAAAAAATCAAAAACAAGTAATGATCACCCAATGATGATTTCCCAAGATATTCGTGAGAGAAATTCCAGGGATTCCATTTTGAAGGGCTTGTTTGGATAGGAAGTGAAAATCTGATAAAGCTCTCATATTGGTTACCTCGTATCTTGTGAGTGAGAATTTGACTATGGTACTTGGGTAATGATTGCTCCTTGAAATCCAATATTTCTTTGCTATCCAAACATTGTGAAAGGTCCCATCATGGGAGAAGTCATCCATTTTCTTCTCTCTCTCTTTTTTAAAATTTTTTCTTTTCTTTTCCTACCACCCAATGAGGCCCTTAAGGGTGCGTTTGGTTGCACTTGCAAGCAAACTTCATGAAATATCATAAAATTTTACAACAAATTAGACTTGATCAGTCATAAATATCATGATATTTGTGCAACCAAATGCACCCTAAGAGAAAACAAGACCAACCATGACTCTGTAAACATGAAGGGAAGAAGAAAAAACCTTGATCAAGACTCGGTCATTGAGAGGCTTGAGATCCTTCACATCATCAGTCTCAAGAATGCCAACTAGATCATCCTCCTTCAACAAAAGATGTTTCAATCCATTGAACTCCAACTCCGTGCCTGCATACTTGGAGTATACAACCTGGGTACCAGACTACCACCACAAAGAGTCCATCCATCAGCAAAAACTTAATTCAATAGATTTCCGTCTAAATAAAGCAGTACAGCCAAGACGAAACTCGAGGTATAGGCAATAGTGTTAAGCTTTTGTTTTGAGAGATGAGGATTGAACTTTTATTTGTCTTTTAAATAATAATAATAATAATAACAGAGAAATGCTCCAGTGCTCTCAGAGCACTATAAGTGATAGTGCTCCACTACTCCTAGTTGCATTTAGTGTATTGGGGTAGTTAGACTTTCCAAGCCATTGATTTAGACTGCTCATTAGGTCCAAATCACATTTTATAGGCAAAAATGCAAACATCAACCAATCTGACAAATATCAACCATTCAATCATTGTCTTTAATATGGATGGTCAAGATAATTTACATAAAGGTTATCTAAGGCATCACTTTTTTTTTTGAAGGTTATCTAAGGCATCACTTTTGTTAATAAATCATAGCATCCCATCCATGGTGAAAAAAGGATGGCTACAGAAAATAAGGCCAAATCAAGGATGGATTAGATTATCTGGTCAGTGGTTCACGCATGGTCATGTGAGAAATCTGTTTTAGACTTAATGGACAGTTCAGATCAATTGATTGACCGCTGCATAACTGAACTTAGGAAACTGGAGCACTATAATTTATGTGCTCTGAGAACACCTGAGCATTTCTCATAATAATATGGAATTAAAATTGAGACCTTGTGCATGATAAATTTTATGAAGTGCAAAAATTATGTATTCTGTTAAAAATTCAGACCCACATCAGTGTATTGACCCTTGCCTACCACGTGAGAGAGAGAGAGAGAAGAGAGAGAGAGAGAGAGAGAGAGAGAGAGAGAGAGAGAGAGAGAACTCAATATCACCTGGACACTGATGTCAACTTTGTTTGTGCCAATGGTCTTACCCTCTCCAACAAAGAACAACTTCACCTCCTTGGGGCTTGGTCAGGCGGTCGTGGGAAGAAAAATACCGCCGTAGTTTTCTCCTCAACGGTTTTGATTTTCACAAGCACTCTATCGCCCAGTGGATTAATTGAAGTGTATGAGAATCGGACAATGTATTAATACAATGCAACAAGAAAATGAAAAGAACAAGAAACATAAAAACCCACAAGCACAATCACTAAAAACCACTGTCACATAAACCCAAGAGAAAGCCCAATACCATAAAACATAATCGCATGGGGAAGTAAGATTCTACCAACATACAGGACTCTAGCCAATCCAAATCTTCAAAAATCTACATGGCTTATCACATTCATTTGTGACCCTAGAATTCCCAAAAGGAAACAGTTGTGCAGGAAAATGAGCATGAAGCCAGAAACTTCCACACATGTTGGAAACGATCATTATCGTATAAATACTAGCTCACTTCATTCTTTTAAATAATGATGAAAATTTTAATGGCAAGCAAAAAAAAAAAAAAAAAAAGAGAAACAAAATAAGAAGGAAGCAAAATACACATAATAACAATGCGAAGGTCCCACCTACAACTAGATGTAGATGAGAAAACCATGCAACAAGCTGTGTGGGCGCCCACCATGGTTTGTGTATGGAATTCAACGTGTTTAGAAGGGTTTTCCCACCATGAATAATGGGATGCCCCGAAACCAAAGGTCGAATCATCAAGTGGCCACACCAAAGAAAATAACAAAGAACCACTTAAAACCTCCAAATTCATGTCTTTGGCCCACCCGAGAGTTGAATGGCCCGATCTTCATGGTGGTGAAACTTCTGCCGCAAGGGTTAGATGCCATACACCCCATGCATGACTAGTTCAATGACTTTCTAATCAACAACTAGCTGCAGGTGAGACATTCCCCTTAAGAAAAAGGAACTAAATAGCATTGCATTGTAGAAATGGCACTTTACTCATCCCAGAAATGGCAGTTAATGTAAAACAATTTCGCCTACTCCATCCATGGAAAAATCACGTGCAAGCAAGCATTGCAGTAAAGAAAGCTATGATGCAAATAAATAGCATCTACGATAGTACACACGCAATTAATAAATTATGAACATGGAAAATGAATTTCAACATTACACAACATGGAACAATAAGAATTTTTCTTTTTTTCTTTTTTGAATGGGACAATGTTTCTATAGTAACATACATTTTATTAAAGTGAAAAATGAAAGATCTGTAAAGAAGAATTCACCAAAGATAATTGAAGGAAGATCCTACGCATAACACATTGTTGGTACTCCTTCCTTCCCTGGCTTATTCCACATTGTTTACCTCCATAGTAAGGTACAACACAATAGCATGCAATACATGAATGGGAGAATTTTCCATTGTAAGTTTGTAATATCCATTTTATTAAAGTGAGAAGCAAAAGATCTATAATGAAGAATTCACCAAGATATTTGTGGATTTTTTTATTTTTTATTTTGAAGAAAATGGAATTTTTGGGAAACTCCATCTCTAAAAACAAGTAAGAAATGAAAATATGCTTCCCATGATTGTCTTTCAATAAGATTTTCTTGAAAAAATTTCTTCATTTACAAATCAGCTACATCCACATAAAACACTCCTTGTTGAGCCATTTTATCAAATAGTTAGCATGCATGAAATACAATAGGGAGATTGTATTATAAATATTAGCAACATCCATAGCACAAAGTTATTGTCCTTTCCCCTATAACATGAAATCTTCCTTTCCCCTACTCTTAAGATATTGTCCTTCAAATCTATTATACACAACACAAAGTTAAGTCATTAGAAGACCATTTCCATATGTAATCATAAACTAGAAATCATGTCGGTCAACCAAGTTACCTTATGCATCTGGAGCATCTTGAGCCCAAAAATGAGATGATCATCTAGACTTGAGATGATCCGAATGTATGGCCATTCCAAGCATCCAAACAGACCCAAACCCCATTCATTCATTGAAAATCCACATTACCAAAAATTATATATATATATATATATATATATATATATATATATATATATATATATATATATATATATAGACAGAGAAGGTGCCATAAAAATGCCCCGCCTTCACGCATACATACATTTCTATAAAAAAAACAGAAGATAGATAGAGAGAGAGAGAGAGAGAGAGAGAGAGAGAGAGATTTATACGGTAGCCATTTATGGTATCTGTACATGGAATCCATGTAAAACAGGAACCCAAAACAAACAACAGACGGGAAATTGGAATGTATGCTTTTTCATTTCTCGAGGTTTCTATGTTATATTCCTTAGCACGTGTGTGCACGTGTGGCCAACATTGCCTCTTTCTCTTTTTTCTATTTCACCGTTCCTACCTAATGGTGTGCGGTTTCTCACATCACACAACTGATTGATTTGAAGTTTTAACGTTGGATTTTTTTTCCCCTGTTGAGCTTGGCATTTCGTCGAGTAGTTAGAGTTCGTCTTCAATCTTTTTAATTTTCCTCCATCCAAACACACGAGAATCCTTTACATTTGTCAACTCCAACTGACGGCAGCGAGCGTGCTTCCATCAAAATGGACGGTTGAAAAGAACCACCCATCGGTAGATCTTGACCGACCAAATGAGCGGCGGGGTGGCTTCCATACTACCAAGAGATTGAAGACGTGACAATTACCAAAGTGGCACTAGGGGCTGGTCCACGCGTTGGGTGGGCCATACACGTTCAATATAAACCGTTGGTTTCTCAACCGTCCATTTCAATGGGGAATATTGTTTCAGACTAAACGAAAAAAAAAATGAAATGTTAGAACTGAAGCGAGATAAGAAAATTACCGTGGAGGTGGGTGATGCATTAGATGCACGGTTAGGGTTTTCCTTACATCGATTTTCGACGATGAGAATTGAGCCTCCTCGGCGATGAACTGCAAAGGAATAATGGCTTCGAGGTAATCCTGCGAGAGAGAGAGAGTTCTTGGAAGATGAGAGATGGAGAGAGAGGGTAGGGGGTGGAGTGAGAGAGAGAGGGAAGGCGGTGGAGTGAAACAGAGAGAGGGAAAATGAAATTGGCGTGAGTAGGGGCAATTTTTGGAGGACCGGTTCGCCTTGCACGGACCTAGAGATGGACTAGTGGTCGGTGCTCTGTGGGCCCTACCATGCTGTATGTGTTTCATCCATTCCGATCATCCATTTTTAAATATTATTTCATGGCTTGATCCTAAAAATTAGATGGATATAAATCTCGGTGGTCCACACCACATGAGAACAATAGTGATTGGATATCCACCATTAAAATCCTCCTAAGGCCCACTGTCATCGTTTATTTGAGATCCAATCTGTTGATTTGGTCATACAGACGATGTAGAAACAAGCAAAAATCACTTGATCCAAAACTTTTATGGATACCAAAATGTTTTTAATGGTCGACGCTCATTCAACACTCATTTCGTGTAATGTGGTCCACTTGAGATTTGGATATATCTCATTTTGGTCTCACATTGTAAAATTATCTTTAAAAATATATGGAGGGGGGATGAAGCACATACATCATGGTGGGGGCCACAGAGCACCGACCACCACCATTGGATGGTGTCGAGGCGTAGTCAATCCATTCCCAAGTATATTGAGAAAATCCTGTGGAGCCCACCATAATTTATTCATTTTGTCCACTTCATCCATCCATTATAACATATAATTTTATTACATAAGCTCAAAATCCTATAAAAATCTGAAGTGGACCACATCATAGGAAATAGTATAAACTGAACGTCTACCAATGAAATTTTTTGGGAGGCCACTGAAGTTTTGGATCAAGTTGATATTTTAGTTTTCCCTTCATCCATGTATTTGTGATCTATTGAACAGGTTGGATGACAAATAAAAATCAGTGTAGGCCATAGGAAGATTTCAACGGTGGAAATCATTATTCCCACCGTTTCCTGTGGTATGGTCCACTTGAGCTTTGGATATGCTTTCATTTTGGGCTTAACCACTAAAATGATCTAGAAAAATGGAATGACAGTGTGGATAAACCAAATACATTCACTGTGTCATTGCTAACTGGATACGGCAAGGTAGGATGCAATGTGCATTGAAACCCTCTCCGGGGTCACAAAAGTTTTGGATCATTATGAAATTTGTTTTTCCTATTCATCCAAGTATTTGGAACACACCACATGAAATGGTGTTGATTGAATATCCAACATTAAAAACTTCTTGTGATTGAGCCAAAGTATGAGGCAGATTCAAAGTTCGAGTGGACCCCATCATCCGTAAATGAAACTCAAGTGGGTCATACCATCTAAAACTATGTGAAGACATCCTAAAAAATATAAAAGCACTTGGTGGGGCCCAGATAAGTTTTGGATGCGGCTGAAACTTAGTCTAACCCCTCATCCAAGTGGGACACACATAATGAATGGGCTGGATCTGTGAATCACATTTAGGTAGGCCCAATATATGATTATGAATGTTATCCCTTTCAGCTATATTATGTGGTGTGGCCCACCTAAGTCATGGATTGAGTTTGAGTTTATTTTTAAGCTCTTGGCCCACCCAAGTCATGGATTGACTTTCTCCATACCGCTCAACGCTTTTCTCAGATCGTTTTAAGATATTAACCACTTACATCACTGTGGGCTAAAAATGAAGCATATCCAAAGCTCAAATGGACCACACTACCGGAAAGAGTGTGAATTAAACATCTACCATTGAAAATTTCACGGGGGCCATAAAAGTTTTAGATCAATTTGATATTTGTGTTTTCATTTCATCCATGTCTTTGTGATATTACGAACAAGTTGGATGACAAATAAGCATCACCATGGGCCATAGAAAGGTTTCAATGGTGGAAACATTATTCCCATGGTTTCCTATGGTATGGTCCACTTGAGCTTTAAATATGCCTCAATTTTAAATTTGAACCACTAAAATGATTTGAAAACATGGATGGACGGAGTGGATAAGACAAATATATTCACGGTGGGCCCAATTGAGTTTACGATATCATTTTCGAGAATTATCAAACAAAATGAATAATATCCCAAAATTAAACGGACCACACCACATATACCAGCAGGGGATGATGCTTTTCACCACTAAAAATTTTGTAGGGCCCACCATAACATTTTTCCAATCTGTTTATAAACCCGATCCAAACAGAAAAACGGCTCAACCCAGTTTTGGATTTTGGATCGATTCTTCTATTGTAAGCCCGATGAAATCTAACGGGCCAACCTAGTACATTACCAATCCTAGAAATCTATACCTGGCGAAGGAGACATCGTCCTCACAAACGACTGAGGATGAAGCACATGAATAACACAACCTTCACCGCAGGGTTTCTCTCCCTATGAATGGGTGGAGAGTTTTAGGGATTAGGGTTAGGGTGGGTGAAGAGTTTTCTGTCAAGCGTCTTATTTATAAAAGGTTGGTCAAGAAATAATCTCATGGGCTAGAAGTGTAAGGTAATCTGTGCATGCATATAGTTTAATCTGTACTCGTTGAAGTGCTAATCATCTATCAGGACTGTACATCAGTCCAAGTCTGTTCATGAGGTAACTTGGATTTTAACATGAGGTTCTCTCACAAGCAATTACCTCTTAAAAGCATTAATGCTAAAAATGGAGTCCACTGATTTTATATAACATAAGAAAATTGTAGTTTCAGTGGCCGGGTGTCAATCTAAAGAAGATTACAAGGATAGAGCCTTCAAACACATGAAGTGATTTCTTAGTTTTGATGGCCACAAGGACAGGATGTGGGATAAATCATTTAGAATGATTTCTTAGTGGTGAAAAACACATAATGGGCCCTACTACCTAGATGGTTCTGATTGAGGAACACTAATGTCATGTTTACAATGGGTATTCGCATGGATGATAATACTAATACTTTGGCAACAAATCAAATAAATTCTTTCAAAATATACTTTTACTAATGCTATTTAGCGCCGGTTTTGATTAGGCGAGTATTTTTGCATTTTACTTCCTTTTTTTGTTTAAATCGTACCAAATTAGTGCCAATAGGTGAGAAATGCTTAATTCTTCATGTTTTTCCAGCAAAATCAAGGATTTGAACCTTCGATTTTAAAATTTGAGGGCAGGTGATCCAATTTGGGAGAAATTGGTGAATTTGATTTAAACATCTAAAGTTATTTACTCTTCAATCTGAAGTGATTAAATTGTTAAAAAAGAGTTGACTAAAGGTTCAAGTAGTGGATGTTCCTAATAATTTAGTAATTTTATTTTTCATAGATAAATTTCGATTTTCATTTAAAAATAACATTTTTTTCAAATTTCGATTTACAGATGTTGATGCCAGGTCGACCAATTAATGCAGATAGAGGGTCTTACAGAAATAGTAATCTCAGACAATCTGCTCAATGTGCACCAAGAAAGAGATGTGGTTCACAAATCCATTAAAATACCTATAATCATTTTTTGGGGCTACGAGATGTGGTATGGCCCACCTTGAGGGGCTATATGGGGTCCATTAAAATATATGTGTTTGATCTAAAACGCCCATCAATTCTAATATATAATTTCAGTGGATGAGCCAAAAAATTATGTAGATCAAAAGTCTAAGTGGACCGCACCATGAGAAATAATAAAAAATAAATTTCTATTGTTAATATATTATGTAGTCCACTTATAGTTTTGATCCGACTCCTTTTTTAGATCAACTGTTAAAATAATCTGTTAAAATGAATAGACGGAGTGGATAAATAACATACATCACGGTAGGCCTCACAAGACTTAAAAAACTAAGCTTAAAAGGGGAACAGATTGGCTATTCCCCCAGCCACCAGCCCCGTGGCTGGTGGTCAGTGCTCTGTGGGCCCACCATGATGTATGTGCTTTCTCCATTCCATTCATCCATTTTTAAAGATCATTTTAGGGCTTGACCACAAAAATGAGAGGAATATAAATCTCAGGTGGACCACACCATAGGAAAACAATATTGATTGGATATCCATAATTTAAATCTTCCTAAGGCCCACTGTACTGTTTATTTAACATCTAATCTGTTGATTAGGTCACACAGACCTAGATGAAGGGTAAAAATAAATATCAGCTTGATCCAAAACTTTTATGGCCTCAAAAAAGTTTTAATGATCAAAATTCATTAAACACCGTTTCCTATAATGTGGTCCACTTGAGATTGGGATATAACTCATTTTTGGTTTAATACCGTAAATGATCTAGAAAACTAGATGGACGGCATGGATGAAATACAAACATCATGGTGGGGCCCACAGAGTACCGAACAACAGCTAGCCAATCTGTTACCACTTAAAAAGTCCCACGCGTGTCCGCCCCTCCCAAAACCCAAATCCCTCCCATCTCTCTCTCTCGCGCACCCGCCCCTCTCCCAAAACCCAAACCCAAACCCAAACCCTTTCTCTCTCGCGCCCGCCCCTCCCCAAAACCCAAACCCTCTCTCTCTCACGCCCGGCCCCTGTCTCTCTCTCTCCGCCCCTAACCTCTCTCTCTCTGTGTTTGATCCAAAGAAGGGAGGAGCCGAAACGATGCCCTCCCCACCCACGCATGCCCTATCTCTCTCTCGAAGCTCGGTTGAAGATTCGTTCACAAACTCGAGGTATCTCTCCCACTCTCTCTCTCAATCTCTCTCAATCTCAATCTTTGATTTATAATTTGGGAGATTTAGTATTTTTGGATTCCCGATTTAGGGATTTGGGGATTTTAGGGCTTACTGATTTGAATGTGGACCCCCATTTAGGGATTTGGGGATTTTAGGGCTTACTGATTTGAATGTGGACCCCGAATCGAGGATTTTCGATATTACAAATTAGGGATTTGGGAATTTTAGAATTTTAGGGATCTTGAGGATTTTTGTAATTGGGGATCTTAAGGATCCTAATCCCTCTCTTTGGAAGCGTGTTTTCTTTAAAAAGCACTTCAATCGTGTGTAATTATGATGCGAAGATAATGTGAAATAACCACTGCCTTAAATTCAGGTATCACATAAAAAATATTCTCAAAATATACATAATCTATCGCATCATGACTACATTCACAGAATAGCACAAACATCAATTTAGCAGTAAGATAAGGAGAATGTAAGATATTTGAGTACTATTGCTCACATGCAATGAATAAAATAATAAATATTTGACCCAATCATCACGATGGCCATACCCTAGAAACAATGTTCACCACATAAAAATATACAATTACAAATGTTGCCCATCTGATGGCTTGGTTTTTGGATCGTTTGATCATGGTGGTGTGAACAAGTTGGATGGGTTGGATGCCATATGCACACACACCAAAAAAGGCATTTCAGTAATTTTATCCCCATAAATAACATTTCGGTGCTTTCATAGATGAGAATTATAAGGACTTGAGCAATAAAAGCCCCTTTGGTCACACGTCAATGTATTAGTTGACACCGATGATATTTAATTGTGAAAAGAACTTAAAACAACCCATAACCATTGTAGTGATAGTTGCCGACCAAGCAAATATACACTTTTCTTCACATACAACTCTCACCTACTATACTTTTTACCCCACGAAAATGTCACACGTGTTAGCATTTCTAGCCATGCATAGGGCCACAAGTGCTGATGAACTCATGCAAAAATCAGGCCCTTCCACTCATTGGATGGGACATTGTATTGAAATCAATGGACAATCTACATGTGTAACTTACCCATTGGAGGGATGGACCTGAATTTCATGCCAACTGATCTTCATGGTGATACCCATCTTTTGCAAGGATCAGATTTCTTACACACTTGAGGTGGGTCAGAAATGAGGTGGAGATTCCATGTGCAATGCAACACTTGATATTATTGTCTGGACCCCTTTGACTCAGTGAGGATAAAAGCAATTCAAAATCCTAATCAATGTTTTAAAACCCAGACCAGTACTCTAGCCTATTTTTTCTGTTGGTCTGGCTCAAAATGGTGCTGGATAGGAACAATATATTTATTTTCATTGATTTTTCTTTTTTGTCGAGATTTGGTTAGCTGTAATTAATTGTAATTTTCTTTTTAAAGCCATTCCTTTGCTCAGTATGAATAGCCTTTAAAAAATATTACAATTCATTACAATCTAATCAAATTTTGACAATACAAAAATTAGAAATTAAATATG
This sequence comes from Magnolia changhungtana, assembly GCA_030180095.1. NCBI lineage: Eukaryota > Viridiplantae > Streptophyta > Magnoliopsida > Magnoliales > Magnoliaceae > Magnolia > Magnolia changhungtana. The sequence goes on from JASAUF010000446.1 coordinate 6,160,264, forward strand.
AATGGATAGATTGACAAATTGTAAAATAAGCTTATTTTACAACTATTGCACATATGTTCAACGGGTAATTGGGAAACTTTCAAAGTCATGCGTATGCAACCGTATGTTACATGGGCCATCATGTGAGTTGGAGGTTGATTGTCCATTCTTTTCTATGTTGTAGTCCATACAAATTTCCACACAAAGTGAGCTGCAAAATGGTGATGGAATCTCGAAAAAATCAGGACTACATGCAAAATCATCGGGTGTGTGACACCATAGAAAATAATGAATAACCTTTCAAAAACTTCTAATTCACGTGGTAGTCTACATGATTCTAAATGTGCCCTATTTTTTAGGTTTTCAATTTCATGTTTGAGTTTACCACTTTGGATTTGTTGGATACAATGAAAGCGAGGTAGAATATGATGAAAACAACATGCTTAGCCTCAAATGCAACAGTTGTACAAAGTAAGCTTATTCTACAAAACTTACAGAGGATTGGACATCATTTCTAATTGCCTCGCCCAACCAATTTGTACTTCTGTTGTCCATTGACAGAATTATTAACCACTCAACCAGCCTAGTTGGACCCATAGTTCGAAAACACTAGACATCTGGTTGGACCCAAGACAATTATTTGTATTTTGTTCATATTTGTTTTGGTGTCTTTTACTTATTAGTTGGTATTGTTGGTTTGCTTAAGTGTCTTGTGTTTTGATAAGTGTTTATTACTTGGGTCCCATGCATGTTACATAACCTTTAATAGCTATATGCTTTTAGGTGAACTGAAAGCATAAAGGATCATCATTAATACTAGTGAAAGCGAATTATTTAGGTCGCAATTGAATGAGCAGTCCTTCACGCTAGTGGGCCTAACACATGTTTGCTTTGGATGTATGGCACGTGTCAGAGGTTTGGGCCATTCATCGTAAGATTCACTGAATACATGCCATGTACTAACCACAAAGGTAATGACAAAATGGGCAGTTGGGAAAAGTCTACAATTAAAACTCATGAGTGTGCAGCATGTGTGGCGTCTGGCTTACTCACTTCGTCCTGGTTTTTGGAATGAGGCATGTTGTGACTGTGCCCTACCTAATAAATGGCAACACTTGTGTTATTCTAATCCTAAGCTATTTGAATTCAGTGAACCATGGGCTTCACTAGTAAAAACTTGAAACTCAAACAGAGCTGTTCAATCTTTTGTGCTGAGCTATATTTGGATCAATTTTTTTTTTCCCTTTTGGTTGAATGTGTGATGGTAAAATAGTGTGGATTTTCTTTTATATTTGTTGACTTCTAAGAATGAGGATTCTTTTGTTGACTTTGAACGAAATCTGATTGAGCATAAGAACTTGATTCTTCTTAATTTCTAGTTTTTGATTGATATCATATGAATACACGGTAGAATGGGCATTCTTATAACCTATAACCCATTTCTATTATTATTCTCATTTCTATAACCTATAACCCATACCTTCTTTTCTTTTCTTCTTTCTTTCTTTCTTTCTTTTAATTGTACTTCTCTTTGACTGTTTTAGATCAATTAAGGGACGTCCCCGTATTCAAGGAATGGTTTCAACATGACAATGATGGTAAGCTTAACTTTAAATATCACCTTTATAATAAGAATTTGTGCTGTTTATTGTCTGTTTTTGAATTATAATTTTTTATATAATTGACACCTTTTATTTCGGAATATGATCTATGAAGTAACATATGTACGCAATCCTTATCAAAATCCACACCTAGGGGAGTGCAAATAAGAGGGCTTTTCAAGGAGATAGACAATGTTTGTATATAAACATCTTTATATGCCAAGTTGAATCTCCTGTCATCAGCAAGTAATCATGCAAGAACATTATGTCCTCAATGCATGAAGAAATCAATTTCCATCAGCATACCTGAGACTGGAGGTTTTCTAACTCCTCATGTATCCTCCACTGGTCCACATGCACCTCAATTTGGGGCTCCACATGCCAACCTGGCAAATGTTATCTGTGTATCACGTGTGAACCAGTGTATATCTAGCCAGAAACTCAAGCTATTGGACAGGCCGTGTTTATTTATTTGCTCGAAATTAATGAAGCAGACCCGAATGTGCGTCGGAGCTATCCAGATGAGCGGGGGTCCCTAGAAGGTGAGAACCGCTGTTATGACCATGATGAAGCTGTCCATTTCCTATGGATAGCATTGGAGGGACCTGGCCATTTGGACAGGCCGTGTTTATATCTGTATTTGCTCAAGATTAATAGAGCAGACCCGGATGTGCGTCGGAGCTATCCGGAAGAGTGGGGGTCCCTGGAAGGTGGAACCCCTGTTATGACCATGATGAAGCTGCCCATTTTCTATGGATAGTATTGGAGGGGCCTGACCATTTGGACAGGCTGTGTTTATATCTGTATTTGCTCGAGATTAATGAAGCAGACCCGGATGTGCGTCGGAGCTATCCGGAAGAGCGGGGGTCCTTGGAAGGTGGGAACTACTGTTATGACCATGATGAAGCTGTCCATTTCCTATGGACAGCATTGGAGGGGCCTGGCCATTTGGACAGGCTGTGTTTATATCTGTATTTGCAGGTACCACACCCTTAACCTAAACTTATAACCCCAAACCTATAACCTAAACTAATTCTCAATTCCCTAAATCTATAACCTATAACCTATAACCTAACCCTAACTCTAAACCAAAACCTATAACCTAAACCTTAACCTTAACCTATAATATATACTTATAATCTTAACCTAAACTTATAACCTTAACCTAAACTTAAATCCCTAAACCTTAACCTATAACCTAAACCTACACCTAATCCTAATCTCAACCCCGTAACCTAACCCTAAACCTAAACTTGAAAACCCAAACCTACACACGATCCCAAACCCAAACCCGATTTCCAAAACCTCACCCTACCTTATTCTCAATTCCCTAAAGCTATAACCTAAAACCTAAACCTATAATCTATACTTACAACCTTAACCTAAACCTACAACCTTAACTTAAACCTATTCTCATATCCCAAAACTTATACTTATAACCTAAAACTAGACCTTAACCTTAACCTATAACCCGAACCTAAACCTATTCTCAAATCCCAAAATCTTTACTTATAACCTAAACCTAAACCTTAACTTAAACTCAAATCCCTAAATCTTAACCTATAACTCAACCTAAACCTATACTTATAACCTAAACCTATTCTCAAATCCCAAAACCTATACTTATAACCTAAACCTAAACCTAAACCTAGATGCAAAACTCAAATCCCTAAACCTTAACCTATAACCCAACCTAAACCTATACTTATAACCTAAACCTTTTCTTAAATCCCTAATCCTTAACCTATAACCTAAACCCGAACCCGAACCCGAATCCCTAAACTTTAACTCAAACCTAAACCTATAACTTAAACCTATACCTATAACCTAAACCTAAACCTAAACCTATAACCTAAACTTATACTTATAACCTTAACCTAAACTTATAACTATAACCTAAACCTATTCTCAAATCCCAAAACCTATACTTATAACCTAAACCTAAACCTTAACCTAAACTCAAATCCCTAAACCTTAACTTATAACCCAACCTAAACCTATACTTATAACCTAAACCTATTCTCAAATCCCAAAACCTATACTTATAACCTAAACCTAAACCCAAACCAATTCTCAATTACTTAAACCTATACCTTATAACTTAAACCTAAACCTGAACCTAAAACTAAACCTAAACCTTAACCTAAACCTATAACCTTAACCTAAACCAAAACCTATGACCTAAAACCTTAACCTATTACCTATAACCTAAACTTATAACCTATTACCTACCATTCACCTAAACCTAAATCCTAAACCTTAACCTATAACCTAAGACCTAAACCTAAAACCTAAATGTATTCTCAAATCCCTAAACCTAAACCTACACCTAATCCTAATCTCAACTCCCTAACCTAAACCTAAGCTTAACCTTGAAAACCCAAACCTAAACCCGATCCAGAACCCAAACCCGATTCCCTAAACCTAAACCCAAACCAATTCTCAATTCCCTAAACCTATACCTTATAACCTAAACCTAAACCTTATAACCTAAACCTAAACCCGAACCTAAACCTTAACCTAAACCTTAACCTTAACCAAAACCAAAACCAAAACCTATGACCTAAAACCTTAACCTATTACCTATAACCTAAACTTATAACCTATTACCTACCATTCACTAAACCTAAATCCTAAACCTTAACCTATAACCTAAGACCTAAACCTAAAACCTAAATGTATTCTCAAATCCATAAACCTAAACCTACACCTAATCCTAATCTCAACTCCCTAACCTAAACCTAAGCTTAAACTTGAAAACCCAAACCTAAACCCGATCCCAGAACCCGAACACGAACACGATTCCCTAAACCCAAACCTAAACCAATTCTCAATTCCCTAAACCTATACCTTATAACCTAAACCTAAACCCTGAACCTAAAACTAAACCTAAACCTTAACCTAAACCTATAACCTTAACCTCAACCAAAACCAATGACCTAAAACTTAACCTATTACCTATAACCTAAACTTATAACCTATTACCTAACATTAACGTAAACCTAAAACCTAAACCTTAACCTAAACTTCAAAACCCGATCCGAACCCGATTTCCTAAACCTAAACCTTAACCTATTCTCAAATCCTTAAACCTAAACCTACACCAAATCCCCATCTCAACACCCTAACTTAAACCTAAACCTAAGCATGAAAACCCAAGCCTAAACCCAATCCCGAACCTAAACTCGATTTCTAAACCTAAACCTTAACCTATTCTCAATTCCCGAATCTATAACCTATAACCTAAACCTAAACCTAAACCTAACCTAAACCTATAACCTTAACATAAACCCAAAACCTAAACCTTAACCTAAACCAAAACCTATAACCTTAACCTAAACCAAAACTCGTAACCTAAACCTTAACCTAAACTTATAACCTTAACATAAACCTAAAACCAAAACCTAAACCTATAACCTAAACCTATAAACTAAAACCTAAACCTAAACCTAAACCTAAACCTATAACCTAAACTAAAACCTATAACCTTAACCTAAACAAAACCTATAACCTAAACCTTAACCTATAACCTATAACCTAAACTTATAACCTAAACCTAAACCTAAACCTAAAATCAAAACCTAAACCTATATGGTAAAACCTAAACCTAAACTACCTAAACCTTAACCTATTCTCAAAATCCCTAAACCTAAACCTACACCTAATCTCAATCTCAACTCCCTAACCTAAACCTAAACCTAAACATGAAAACCCAAGCCTAAACCCGATCCGAACCCGAACCCGATTTCCTAAACCTAAATCTTAACCTTAACCTATTCTCAAATCCCTAAACCTAAACCTACACCAAATCCCAATCTCAACTCCCTAACCTAAACCTAAACCTAAACATGAAAACCCAAGCCTAAACCCGATCCGAACCCGAACCCGATTTCCTAAACCTAAACCTTTACCTATTTTCAAATCCCTTAACCTAAACCTACACCAAATCCTAATCTCAACTCCCTAACCTAAACCTAAACCTGAACTTGAAAACCTAAACCTAAACCCAAACCCAGTTTCCTAAACCTAAACCTTAACCTATCCTCAATTTCGAAAGCTATAACCTATAATCTAAACCTAAAACCAAAACCAAAACCTATAACCTAAACCTATAACCTAAAACCTAAACCTAAAACCTAAAACCTAAATGTATTCTCAAATCCCTAAACCTAAACCTACACTAAATCCTAATCACAACTCCCTAACCTAAACCTAAACCTAATCTGGAAAACCCAAACCTAAACCCGATCCCGAACCCGAACCCGGTTTCTTAAACCTAAACCTTAACTTATTCTTAATTCCAAAGCTATAACCTATAACCTATAACCTATAACCTAAACCTAAACCTAACCTAAACCTATAACCTTAACCTAAACCCAAAACCTAAACCTTAACCTAAACCAAAGCCTATAACCTTAACCTAAACCAAAACTCAGAACCTAAACCTTAACCTAAGCTTCTTACCTTAACCTAAACCTAAAACCGAACCTAAACCTATAAACTAAAACCTAAACCTAAACCTATAACTTAAACCAAAACCTATAACCTCAACCTAAACAAAAACCTAAACCTAAACCTATAACCTAAACCAAAACCTATAACCTCAACCTAAACAAAACCTATAACCTAAACCTTAACCTATAACCTATAACCTAAACTTATAACCTTAACCTAAACCTAAAACCAAAACCTAAACCTATATGCTAAAACCTAAACCTAAACCTAAACCTATACTTAAACCTTAACCTATACCTAAACCTACACCTATTCTCAAATCCCTAAACCTAAACCTACACCTAATCCCAATCTCAACTCCCTAACCTAAACCTAAACCTAAACTTGAAAACCCAAGCCTAAACCCGATCCCGAACTCGAACCCGATTTCCTAAACCTAAACCTTAACCTTAACCTATTCTCAAATCCCTAAACCTAAACCTACACCAAATCCCAATCTCAACTCCTTAACCTAAACCTAAACCTAAACCTAAACATGAAAACCCAAGCCTAAACCCGATCCGAACTCAAACCCGATTTCCTAAACTTAAACCTTTACCTATTTTTAAATCCCTAAACCTAAACCTACACCAAATCCTAATCTCAACTCCCTAACCTAAACCTAAACCTGAACTTGAAAACCCAAACCTAAACCCGATCTCGAACCCGAACCTAGTTTCCTAAACCTAAACCATAACCTATTCTCAATTCCCAAAGCTATAACCTATAACCTAAACCTAAACTAAACCTAACCTTAACCTATAACTTAAACCCAAAACTAAAACCAAAACACTGTAACCTAAACCTATAAGCTAAAACCTAAACTTAAAACCTATAACCTAAATGTATTCTCAAATCCCTCAACCTAAACCTACACCAAATCCTAATCTCAACTCCCTAACCTAAACCTAAACCTAAACTTGAAAACCTAAACCTCAACCCGATCCCGAACCAGAACCCGGTTCTAAACCTAAACCTTAACCTATTCTCAATTCCCAAAGCTATAACCCATAACTTAAACCTAAATCGAACCTAAACCTATAATCTTAACCTAAACCTAAAACCAAAACCTAAACCTGTAACCTAAACTTATAACCTATAACCTAAACCTATAACCTATAACCTAAACTTATAACCTATAACCTAACAGTAACTCAAACCTAAAACCTAAACCTTTACCTATAACCTAAAACCTAAACCTAAACCTAAAACCTAAAACTTAAACCTAAACCTAAAACCTAAATGTATTCTCAAATCCCTAAACCTAAACCTACACCTAATCCTAATCTCAACTCCCTAACCTTAACCTAAGCTTAAACTTGAAACCCAAACCTAAACCCGATTTCTTAAACCCTAAACCCTAAACCCTAAACCTATTCTCAAATCCCAAAACCTATACTTATAACCTGAACCTAAACCTAAACCTAAACCTGGAGGAGTTGGCGAGGCAGAGGGAGGAGCAGGAGAGGAGGATAGAGGACCAGCTCGCGAGGCAGAGGAGGATGGAGGAGTTGGTGAGGCAGAAGGAGGAGCATGAGAGGAGGATGTAGGAGATGCGGGTGGAGCATGAGCGACGGATGACGAAGATGTTTCAGGCTTTCGCTACACGCTTACCCACCGATGCCCCACCACCTCTGCCTTCATCTTTGTGATTTTTCGTTTATTTATTTATGTTAAATTTATATGTATTTATGCGTGAATGAATGTGATGCAAGATAAGATTGTTTGTGTTTGGATGAATGTAGTTTATGTTTGGGTTTGGGTTTAAATTTGATGTGAATGTCAATATGATGAAATATATTATATAACAGGTGTATATTAGGATGAATATGATGAAATATATTGTTAACAGGTGTATATCAGGAATTTTGTGTGGAATTTTGAGCTGTATATTTTTTTTAAAAAAAAAGACTTTTAGCGACTAAAATTTTCGTTGCTAAAAGTGGAACGATTGGAAATTTTTTTGGCGGCGAAAATTTTCGCAGCTAATAGTCTTGGAAAATTTATTTTGCCGCAAATATTTTCGCTGCTAAAATTTTTTGGAAAATATTTTTAGCAGCGAAAATTTTCGTTGCTAAAAGTCTTTTGTAGTATTTTTTAGCGACGAACATTTTCGCCGCTAAAAGTTTATGTTGTTTGGGTTTAGATTAATGTGAATGTGAATATGATGAAATGTGTATATCAGGATGAATATGATGGAATATATTGTTAACAGGAGTATATCAGGAATTTTGTACGTATTTTGAACTGGAATAATTTTTTTTTAAAAGAAACTTTTGGCGACGAAACTTTTCATCGCTAAAAAATAGTTTTAGCAGCGAAAATTGTCGCTGCTAAAAGTCTTGTAAAGTATAAGACTTTTAGCAGCGAAAATTTTCGCCGCTAAAAGTCTTGTACAGTACAAGACTTTTAGTCGTGAAAAGTTTCGCCGCTAAAAGTTTAAGACAATGTTTAGAGTCTTTTGCGATGAAAAGTTTCATCGCTAAAAGTCTCATACAGTATTTTTAGCTACGAAAATTTTCGCAGCTAAAAGAGATTTATTCCGCATCGAAGTAAAATGTGTGGAGCATTTAACGGTGAAAATTTTCGTCGCTAAAAGTCCAATGCACTAGTTTTAGCTACGAAAAATTTAGTCGCTAAAAGTTTCGTCGCTAAAATCCCACTTTTAACGACGAAAATTTATTTCGTCGCTAAAAGTGACTTTTAGCGACGAAAATGTGTTTCGTCGCTAAAAGTTTCGTCGCCAAAAACCCTCCTTTTTGTAGTGTTAAACCGGACCTGAGTTATGTTCCCACGACGTACGCTGATGCCTTTTTGACATAGGAGGGTGCGAGAACAATGTAGTAACAGTTTTAGGAATCCCAGTTTCGTCCAACGGCAAAGTTCACTGAAACGAACGCCGAAATCGAGTCTGTACCCAACCCTGGTCGCACGAGTCAATCCAAAAATACTTCTAGGCCGTCTATCGATGGGTCTAGATCACAATCCACCCAACCCCAGCTGTTAAAACACAGTAAACGTTAGTTTAGATCCGAGATTTCTCGAAACTACCCGGATTTGGAACGAATGGAGTCATGGGCCTCCTTGCACTAATCCAGAGGGACCCATGACAGATCCAAGGTGTATTTGGCACCTTGGGAGGGTGGTGAATACCGCCCTACCGCGGTGGTGCAATTCCCGGCCAATCGGATTGCGGTGGAACCGCGGTCGATCGCGGTCGGGCCCATCGGGTCTGGTTGGGCTGGGTCTGTTTAGGGTCAGCCCAACCCCAGGACATGTGTAGGGCCCATGAAATCGTGTGGGGGCCCCTATTTCTATTCCGTTTGCTCCCCTCCCCTCATTTCTACCCTTTCAAGCTCTCCAAATTGCTGCCTCTCTCTTAACTCTCCCTCCCAATCATCAAAACCCTCATTTTCGGTCACAACCCATCCCTCTCCTTTGTTCATAGCAACCTTACCTCCCTATCCTTTCCATTTCTCTCTCATCTCAGCCCATACACTCCCCATTTTATCTCAAAATCGTGCACACCCTCTACCCTACTTCATCTCTTCATTCTTCTTCTTAAACCTTAGTCGTTTGGGCCTCTACAACCACTGTTGAGACCCAAGCTCGTGGTGAAGCAAAGAGAGCAGCCCTTTCTCTCTCTTATCTTCATTTTCCATGGCTTTCTTCGCCATTGTTTCGGCCATTTTCTTCGTCTCTGCTGCCCTTTCTCTTATGGGAAAACGGAAGACCACTGTAGATGAAGCTGGGCCTAGCCGTCCAACCCGTTCAAGGAGGGAAGTGGATGATGAAGCCAGCCCTAGCACAGTTCGGGAGTATAGGTCGAAGTGAGACCTAGATCCCCAACTTCTGATTAGAAATGCCTTTTCGATAGGCTTCGAATACGGTCGTTTTACTGACCGTAAGATTGTGTTTGAAGCTCAAGTAGATGAGAGAATGTTTGGGCTACACCTGGTGATGGACCGCTTGGTGGACATTGAATGGGGTCCTATTTTTGAAGGTGAGTCTCCTGTATGTGAGAACACGGTTCGTGCTTTCTAGGCCCATAGCATAGACCCATCGTTGGAGCCTCTTCAGTTCACGGTCTCTGTGAGGGGCATAAGGCGCACAATTACTGTGGTTGAGATGGCACGGATCATGAACATCCCACGTGGTGAAGTGCTTCCTAATGACAACTTCTTCAGGAGTGTGCGAGAAAGGGATCGCCGTACGTGATACCTTTATGATCTACGGGTCTCTTGGACGCGAGGAAACTGTCTTTCGTTGTTAAAGTTGACAGATGACTTCCGTTTGCTTCACCACATTTTCACATATAATGTGTATCCACGGTCGGGTAACCGCACAAAGTGTACTCGGTTGATGGTGGACTTCCTATACAGGATTGGACATGGGGACAACTTATGCCTGCCCACGTTCATCCTATTTCAGATAGTTCAGGTCATTCGATCTGTCAGGAACGACCTCTCGCTCCCATTTGGCCGCCTGATATGTAAGATGGCTCGTGATGTCGGCTATAGGCTTAACATGGAAGACCTTGTGCCAGTCCAGGTCATAAGTGAGGCTACGCTTAACAACATGAAGATCGGCCCTCGACAATGGCAAGCCCGACTCAATGAGTCTGGAGATGAGTCGGATAGCGTAGGTGAGGAGAGTATTGACCTTGAGGCAGGAAGCGAAGAAGGAAGCAGTGATGAGATACAGGAAGAGGAAGATGAGGCTCAAGATACGGAGGAGAGCTCTCCTCCTGGAGCACCAGAGCCAGACGCTGCTAAGGCTGTGAGGGATGCTCGTATGGTTCGCATTGAGGAGAACCAGGCTGCCCTGCGGCAAGAGATTGGACAGGTTCGGGCTGAGCTTGGTGAGACCCGAGCCAAGCTTGAGGTGACCGAACCTACATGAAGAGAAGTTTTAAGAAGGTGTCTCGCACATTGAAGACTATCCTGTGCTGTGTATAGGACAAGGATGCTCTTCCTCCATCGCCTGACTTGGATGCCTAGTCATCCAAGTTGTTATTTGTAGTTTGTTTTGCTTACCGCTTTAGGCGGTTTATATTTTCATGTTGATGGATGTAGTAGTTAGTAGTATATTTTTATAGTAGTTGAAGCTTGGTTGTATTAGCTCCCCTGCATCTTCTGTCATGATTCATGTAACTCTGTATTCCATGTATTATGACAATTTTGGTAATGAAATGCATACAACCTCTTTTGCTATGAAGTGTGTGGAATGCTTAAGTGATTATGTACTGTGTTGCCATGCTTTATCTCACATGCGATGTACCCTATGTTGTATAGGGCATGTCACGGAGGTTTATGAGGAGCACGGCACCCATCTTGCTCACTTACTCGATGGACCAGACTCCTCCTCGCAGAGGTGGTCCTATGGACCCGGGTTCTGGCTGAGATTAGCCTTCTGCTGGTCCTACTGGTGGATTGCTACCTTATACACCCCCAGTTCACGACCAGAATCGGGCATCCTCTTCGACGCCGTATGAGCTGCAGGCTGCTCCACCTACTGACAGGTTTGAGCAGATGATGATGCTGATGCAGCAGCAGCACCAGCAGCTTCTTGCAGTTTTATCATCTCAGGGTGGGAGTGTGACTCCACCTTCTCCATCTACACGTCCTGCTGAGCCTACAAAGCCTCCTGCTCAGGCTGAGGATGTGTCTCTGCCCACACCTGTTGCGTACCCTACGGGAGACGTGGGTACTCGCGGTCTACTTGAGCGATTTCAGCGCTTGAGGCCTCTGACTTTTACGGGTTCTCATAGACCCGAGGAGGCTAAGTACTAGTTAGACTGCATCTCGAAGATACTGAAGATGCTACATTGTTCTGAGGCTGAACAGGTTGAGTTGGCCTCCTTCATGTTTGAGAAGGAAGCTAGCTTATGGTGGGACAGCATACTGCGAACCGTCGCAGTGGGATATGTGTGGACTTGGGCAGCATTTGAGTTCCGCTTCCATAAGAAATATTACCCTCAGGCCTACCGACACGAGAGGGAGAACGAGTTTTTACGCCTCAGACAGGGAGGCATGATAGTCACTGAGTATGAGCACCGCTTTACAGAGTTGGGCCGCTTTGTCCCGACTATACTTGCTGATGAGCCAATGAGGATTCGACGCTTCACTGAGGGCTTGCGACTTGACATCCGGTCGAAGATGTGCTGTATCCGTATACCATCTTATGCGGAGTTGATTCATATGTCAATTGGGGCAGAGCAGGATGTTAATCAGCTGGTACACTCTTGTGGTGCTATGGTTACGAGACCATGACCAGATGTTCAGGGCAGGCCTTTTCTTGGCAAGAGGCCTTGTATTAATTCACCTCCCAAGATCGCAGCGCCAGTGGCTCCGATGAGGCGCCCTGTGGTGACCTGTACATACTGCGGGAAACAGGGTCATCCTGTTGGGAGCTGTTTTACGCGGATGAGGGATAGAGGGTTCTCTCCGCCACAGATGATTGGTCGTTCTCGCCCACAGGCTCTATCGACTCCACCACTTCGGATGGCACTTGTACATCCGTCTTTCAGACCACCTGCACCTCGTTTTCGGCCGCCTCAATGGCCCATGGTACCTCAGCCTAACCGATCTCAGGAGGGGCGTATTCATGCGCTTATAGCAAAAGAACCAGAGACTGGACCTTCAGTGCCTATGGCCTTTGAGGTCACTGCACACGTCCAAGGTACTCCCGTCTTTTTATTGGTGGACACTGGGTCCACTACCTCTATGATTTCATGCACGGCAGTCAAGCGACTGGGTTTAGTTACTACTCCTACGAGAGGAGTGAGGGTTATCACTGCTACACGGACTTCATTTGAAGTTACTCGTATGTGTGAGGGCTGCCTGATAGACTTGGGTGGCAGAGTGATACTAGTTGACCTGATCGTCGTCCCCCTATTCTATTACGACGTTATCTTTGGTATGGATTGGCTCATTAAGATATGAGCAGAGATTGATTGCGAGACTAGGGTGGTGACAGCCCATGGACTTGATGGCAAGACCTTTACTTTTCCTGTTCAGGTTAGTCATGCTTCTCGGTTGTGATGTTACGCTTCTTCATTAGAGGCTATTGATGTTCCGATGCTTGTAGATACGCTTGTAGTTCAGGCTTTTGCGTACGTGTTTGAACCGATTCCTGGGTTGCCACCTCGGTGTGAGATTGACTTCACCATTGATCTTACGCCTGATGCGACACCCATCTCTTTACCGATGTATCGCATGCCTCCGTGTGAGATGGAGGAACTGCGGAAACAGATTGACAGGCTAGTAGAGAAGGGCTTTATACGACCTAGTGTGTCTCCCTGGGGAGTACCTGTACTGTTTGTGAAGAAGAAGGATGGCTCATTACAGTTGTGTATTGATTACCGTAGGCTGAACCAGGTCACCGTGAAGAACAAGTATCCTTTGCCCAGGATAGATGATCTGTTTGATCAGTTGAAGAGGGCGAAGTATTTCTCGAAGATCGACTAGCAGTTAGGGTACCACCAGTTGCGTGTCAGAGATGAAGACGTGCAGAAGATAGTTTTCAAGACCTATTTTGGGCATTACGAGTTCCTGGTGATGTCATTCAGTCTTACGAATGCACCGGTAGTGTTCATGGACTTGATGAACAGGGTATTTCGACCATTCTTATACCGATTCGTCATCGTATTCATTGATGACATCTTGATATATTCTACGAGTCGGGAAGAGCATAAGGTGCACCTGAGAGCGGTGTTGGATGCTTTGAGGAAGAACCAGTTGTTTGCGCAGTATAAGCAGTGCGACTTCTGGCAGGAAGAAGTCAAGTTCCTGGGACATGTGGTGTCCAGGGATGGGATAGTTGTGGACCTTGCTAAGGTAGCCGCAGTTCAGGATTGGAAGCAACCTGGCTCAGTTACCGAGGTGAGAGTTTCCTTGGCCTGGCAGGGTACTATCGACGCTTCATTCGGGACTTCTCGAAGATTGCCAGGCCGTTGTCACAGTTAACGCGTAAGGATTTGAAGTTCGCCTGAAATAAGAAGGCAGAAGCAGCTTTTTGGGAGTTGAAGGATAGACTGACGTCCGCCCCTGTGCTAGTATTGCCAGAGCAAGGGGTTAAGTACACGATATACACTGATGCGTCTCACGTTGGTTTGGGTTGTGTCCTTATGCAGAAGGACAGGGTGATTGCGTATGCCTCGAGACAATTAAGGAAACACGAAGAGAATTATCCTACACACGACCTTGAGTTGGCAGCTGTTATCTTTGCATTGAAGCTCTGGAGACATTACCTCTACGGAGAGGAGTTGGAGCTTTTCTGTGACCACAAGAGCCTTAAGTATATATTCACGCAGCGAGACTTGAATATGAGGCAGTGCAGATGGATGGAAACCTTGAAGGACTTCAAGTTCGAGGTCTCCTACCATCCTGGTAAGGCCAACCTTGTGGCGGATGCGTTGAGCCGCAAGAAGGCGATTGCATTTGCGGCTCCGCTGATGATAGCAGAGTGGGATATGCTAGAGTTCGTGCGGGACTTCGAGCAGAAACTCACAATGGAGTAGCCATTTGAGTGTGTAGCGTACGTTCGGGTGCGACCACTCATTGATGATAGGATTTTGAGGCCGAGAAGGGCAACATGCGGTTGTCTGAGCTTCGAGAGCAAGCTAGCGACGCCGAGGACTCCGAGTGGAGAGTTGGCACAGATGGGGGTTTACGATACCGTGGCCGCTTATGCGTTCCTGATATTCATGACTTGCGACAGGAGCTCCTCGAGACTGCCCACAAATCGAAGCTTGTGATGCACCCTGGTAGCACGAAGATGTACCAGGACATGAGACGGTCATATTGGTGGGACGACATGAAGACCCACATAGCAGAGTATGTTTCTCATTGTTTGACGTACCAGCAGGTCAAGGCAGAACATCGCCGACCTCTTGTACTGCTTCAGCCCATGCCCATAGCTTAATGGAAGTGAGACTTCATTTCCATAGATTTCATATCAGAGCTGCCGAAGACGAGGAAGGGACACGATTCCATCTGGGTGATCGTGGATCGGTTGACCAAATCGACCCATTTCCTCCCTATCAGAGTCACGAACTCTGCAAACGAGCTGGCTAGACTGTACATCAGAGAGATTGTGTGTCTGCATGGAGTTCCCCTAGAGATCATGTCGGATAGAGACGCACGGTTCACGTCAATCTTCTGGACTCATATCCAGGAAGCGATGGGTGTGAAATTGAAGTTTATTACTGCGTTTCACCCTTAGACTGACGGACAGACAGAGCGGGTGAACCAGATTTTGGAGGATATGTTGCGGGCCTGTGTCTTGGACTTCAAGGACAGTTGAGATGACTGTCTTCCTTATGCAGAGTTCGCGTACAACAACAGCTTCCAAGAGAGTATTGGCATGGCTCCATATGAGGTCTTGTATGGTCGTCCTTGCAGAGCGCCGCATTGCTGGGCTGAGTTCGGCGAGCGCAGTTTGATTGGCTCAGAGTTGGTACAGGCGACCTCAGAGAAGATCGACATTATTAGGCATCAACTTCTTATAGCGCAGAGAAGGCAAAAGAGTTACGCCGATATGGGGCAGCGACCGCTTGAGTTCGAGGTCGGTGATCATGTATTCCTCAGAGTTTTCCCTATGAAGGGAGTCCTTCGGTTTGAGAAGAAGGGGAAGCTCATACCGAGGTTCATCAGTCTGTTTCAGATACTTAATCGAGTGGGTGCTATGGCATATCGTCTCGCTTTGCCCACACCACTTGCAGCTGTACATAACGTATTTCATGTATCTATGCTGAAGAAGTACATTCCTGATCCTTCACACATTATCAGATGGGAGTGGGTACAATTGAGCGAGGATGCTACATATGTGCTGCGCCCGACACGTATCCTTGACAGGAAGGAGCAGGTACTGCGTAGCAAAGTGATTCCACTCGTGAAGGTACTATGGACGCATCATACAGAGGAGGAAGCTACCTGGGAGACCGAAGCCGAGATCTGAAAGAATTACCCTCAGCTCCTTGAGGAGTACGAAAAGGTACTAATTTTGAGGATGAGATTTTTCATTAAGGGGGGTAGATTGTAACAACTTGAAAAATTCAGTACAATGGCTCGAGTACCACCTCAGGCAGAAATCGCTTAGGATCAAATCCTTTAGAAATTTGACAAAGTTAACTAAGTGC
The DNA here is from genome assembly GCA_030180095.1 of Magnolia changhungtana. NCBI lineage: Eukaryota > Viridiplantae > Streptophyta > Magnoliopsida > Magnoliales > Magnoliaceae > Magnolia > Magnolia changhungtana. Next base: position 6,176,479 of record JASAUF010000446.1, read on the forward strand.
TAAACGAGATTAGCCATGAAATCCACTAGAATCGCTTTAAATACGATCTGCAAGACCCAAAACTCGTAGAATCATTGACGCTAGGTTACCCTAAAATCTAGGATCAAACTCATTACCCGACTGCTCTCGGGAGCACATTAAAACTCCGTATCAGATCTGGACCGCACATTGAGAGTCTGAATAATACGAAGTTATAGACTTAGGACCGCCTCGCTGGGCTTGATAACCAGCTCGGAGATCAAATCCAGATTGTGTACCACGGCTGTTCGCTTGAGTCCGGAGCGAGGAGTGTGAGAACACTTAGTTTTTTTATAAATAAATATCTCAAATAGTAATCTAAGACTCGTTACTTGCAGATAATTTGTAAACAACCAGACTGTCAGAATCTGACCCAAATACACCCTCGGATCAGGAAAAATTTCATATACATGGCAGTGCACTTGAAATCTCTGATCGAGTTTCACTGACCGTTGAACTGAAACTGGTCCACCACGTGTGATCTGGGAATCCGACTGAAACGAAAACTTAACTCCACCTAGATCTGAAGTCTGTAAGCTTAAGTCCGACTTTTGGCTCAAGGGGACTCACCAGAAGTGCTCCGTTGAGCTGAAACTGGACCACTTTAGATATAACCTAAGTATACCTTGACCTTAGGTCTGTTTTGGAGTGATTTTAGGCTATATAAGGACCTTAGAACCCTCTCTCATTCAGCCATACGAATTTGAGAGAAACCCTAGGAGAGAGAAGAGAGAAAAGAGAGAGAAAGTGTGAGAGAAGTGGGAGAACCTCCCTACTACTGTCCCCTGCCGCTACACAAGCTTCATCACTCCATTCTAATCACTTTTCCGACAATTCCGACCTCATTTTCAGGTAAGAAACCCTAACCCTAATCTGTTTTGGGGTTGTGATGGTTGTAGGTTATGAAATAGCTAACCTATTTTATTCTATAGGTCACCGAACTGCTGAATACGAAAGCTTAGCAAACCTATCGGATTTGTTACGATTCTACGAAAAAAGGTGAGGACTTTAGGTGTATAGGTTATGGTTTTCAATGCTTTCAATGTCAGATAATGATATATTCATGATCTGCATGCAATTGCACATATACAAAGTGTTGTCTGTTTTCTGTTTCGATTAAATACGAAGAATATGGAATTTTGTGTATTCTAGGTATTTGTAGAAAGTACCATATACGTATAAATTTTGGAAATGTGTTTGCCATGATTATTTGATGTATGAACATATTATATATATGTAAAATACTTTCTTGGCAAAAGGACTCGCCCTAATATATGTTTTACTAATATACACTATGTATGTTGAAATAGTGTATTCTAAGTGTTTGTGAAAATGCTTGTGAGAGTAAGTGCTTAGATGATGGTGCTTTAGGTGGGTGTTGAGATGGGATTTTCAACTACCTTAGAGACGTATATGATTTCCTCCATGTTGGTTGTTTAACTTAACCGCTTACTTATGAAATATTTGTGTTTGTATTTCCTGTTTATATGGTGCTTTATAACATGCTTTTTGACATGCTTGTTAACATGCTTGAATTACTTTGTTTATTATGCTTTACTCCGCATGCTCTGAATAAGGATTAATTTTGTTTGGGACTATGATTATAGTCCAGACAATCGGTACCAGACTTGAGTTCGTGGTTGAGATTTATTTTGCCACGTAGGATATGTTTGACGAACCCGAGTCGTACTTCCATTGGCGACAGTGGTTAGGCCATGCGAAGTGCTTATGCACTTCATGTCGTTCAACTGGTCGTGGGCTTATGCTAGTCTGGTTCGTCAAGTAACCCGATATGTCTAATGTATGTTCACCATGTTTGGACGCTACTGCTTGAACCTAGGGTACCAAACTTACCAGTGAAATTTCGTTAACCATGGTACCTCGATCCGCTAAGACTCATGAGCCGGGCATGGTGGTATGGGACACCGTGGTCGAGCTGTCGGCCTACGCTGGGGCCACGTGCCTCCCCATAGTGACCAGTGAGTAACCCTGACTCGTGAGCCAAATATGGTGGTATGAGACACTGTATTCGAGCTGTCGGCCTACACTGATTGGTGATGAGCCCTTTGTAGTGACCTCGAGCATACTCTGAATTTGCGGTGAGGTGACGAGTTTTTCCGTGGTGTATAGAGTATGAACTAGGCCTGTATCAAGTTAGTAATGAACCATTAAAAAGGTGATGGGGGAGTGGTGTAACAATTACGTATAACAGCCCTGACAACCTTTACAGCGTCCTAGAACCACACTATCGTATAAGATTATCTAGGTTTGACAACCCTAGAATGGATCATGTTTGGGAATGATACAAGGGTGGTACCTTAATTTCCCAATCCTGCTGTTTGAAATAGATTAATAACAACTCGGTAATCATGCTCATCATCGCACTGCATGTGCCTGGAAGATGTGGAGCACTGAGGAATGAAAGCATGCCGCGAACGTCAGATGGTGTCGCATGAGGGAGTATGTCGGTGAGGGCATGCATCATGATGGCATTCATACTTGTATTAATAAGAGTAGTGCCCTAATACATATTTTACTAATATACACTATGTATGTTGAAATAGTGTATTCTAAGTGTTTGTGAAAATGCTTGTGAGAGTAAGTGCTTGGATGATGGTGCTTTAGGTGGGTGTTGAGATGGGATTCTCAACTACCTTAGAGACGTATATGATTTCCTCCATGTTGGTTGTTTAACTTAACCGCTTACTTATAAAATATATGTGTTTGTATTTCCTATTTATATGGTGCTTTATAACATGCTTTTTGACATGCTTGTTAACATGCTTGAATTACTTTGTTTATTATGCTTTACTCCGCATGCTCTGAATAAGGATTGATTTCGTTTGGGACTATGATTATAATCTAGACAATCGGTACTAGACTTGAGTTCGTGGTTGAGATTTATTTCACCACGTAAGATGTGTTTGACGAACCCGAGTCATACTTTCATTGGCGATAGTGGTTAGGCCACGCGAAGTGCTTATGCACTTCATGTCATTCGGCGGGTCGTATGCTCATGCTAGTTTGGCTCGTCAAGTAACTCGATATGTCTAATGTATGTTCACCATGTTTGGACGCTACTACTTGAACCTAGGGTACTAAACTTACCAGTGAAATCCCGTTAACCATGGTACCTCGATCCGCTAAGACTCATGAGCAGGCATGGTGGTATAGGACAGTGTGGTCAGGCCTATGCTAGGGCCACGTGCCTCCCCGTAGTGACCAGTGAGCAACCTTGACTCGTGAGCCGAATACGGTGGTATGGGACACTGTATTCGAGCTGTCGGCCTACACTGATTGGTGACGAGCCCTTTGTAGTGACCTCGAGCATACTCTGAATTTGCGGTGAGGCGACGAGTTTTGCTAGGGTGTATAGAGTATGAACTAGGCCTGTATCAAGTTAGTGATGAATTGTTAAAAAGGTGATGGGGGAGTGGTGTAACAATTGCATGTAACAGCCCTGACAGCCTTTGCAGCACCTTAGAACCACACTATCATATGAGATTATCTAGGTTTGATGACCCTAGAATGGATCATGTTTGGGAATGATACAAGGGTGGTACCTTAGTTTTCCAATCCTGCTGTTTGAAATGGATTTATAACAGTTCGGTAATCATGCCCATTATCGCACTGCATGTGCCTGGAGATGTGAGCACTGAGGAATGAAAGCATGCCCCGAACGTCAGATGGTGTCGCATGAGGGAGTATGTCGGTGAGGGCATGCATCATGACGGCATTCATACTTGCATTAATAAGAGTAGTTAGGAGTGCTTGATTGTACTGCTTTATCATTACTGATTGACTGCATTGATAACATGTTAACCTATGCTTTATTGTTCCATTGAGTTAGATACTCACTCCCACGTTACGGGACGGTGTTGTACACACCAACCAGATTCTGTCTTAGGTGCAGATGAGGTGACGACTCAGGAGGCTGAGTCGGACTACGACAAGGACCAGGACGAGTTCTCGTATATGCAGTACTCTGGTGGCTTTGACTAGACTGCCTGGATCGACGGGACTTACAGGGCTTACTTCTCTAGTTGTATTTTTTGACATTTTGATCATAAAACAGATACATGTATATGGTGACTCAGTTGGGTTCATACTCTAGAGATTGAGATGGTTTTGTTTCTTTTACATACATACATATATATATATATATATATAGTTTCAGTCTTTCGCTTGCCTTTATATAATTGATCTAGAGTATGAATTACTGTTTTGGTATAATCTCACTCATGTTTTGTAACACCCCGTACTTTCCAGTACTCGGGTGTTACCGTATAACCAAACTTAGCATAAATATAAGTCAGGCCTAAGTAAACACTTACGTTTATCTTAGTTTAAATCTGACCGTTGAAAAATAGTCCGCACCTATGTACCAAGCTATCCAACTGTTAATCTTCAAGATGAACCATCATGTCATTAACGCAACCGATTGCTAGGACTTCGATCACCTCGACAGACGAATCAAACCATCCTGTGATATTTAATAATTATATAATCATCCTTATTTATTTATTTATTATATATAAGTGTTACTCAATCATAGATCAAAAAAATTATAGATGAATTTTGATAATTTAATTATCATATAGAAATGTATGAAAATGTATTGCCATAGGGTGACACCTATATATTTATTGTACATAAAATATTATGAGAATAATATTATATTAACCAAGCATAATGAATTATAATTTTACAATATATAATTGAATTATAAATATTAATATAGTATTGAATATTTTTTTATAAACATGTATACCAAAAATTATTAGATATTTAAATAAAATTTTATATTATTTAACAATGTGATTTTAAAAGAGGTATTGTACAATCAATCCATACATAGGTGTAATATGATATATTAGAAATTATATATTAACGAATATGTGAATTATAGCATATATACAGTAGCATGTTAATACTAGAAATTATATTTGTAAATATGTATAAGTTTTTAATTATATTAATTACAAGTAAATCCATATTAATATTAGTATTGATTAATAATACAAGTCGAAAGCCTTAAATGAACCCATGAACTCTTTTAGCCGTCAACGTTCAATTTTAGGGCGATCCGGCCGTTAGATCAACGGAAACCCACCGTTGGGGGTAGAAGTTTAGGAGTATGGCCCACCTAGACCTTGGGTCTGCCCCATCTTTTGTCAAGGGCTGTGATGAAGCCCACTAAGTGGATTGGGCGGATCGGATTTCTCCAGAACGTCACAATGACCCCACCTCGAATTGTGAGTGCAAGGGAGTGTTGTGCACCCGCTGTGCACTGAGCCAGGGTGCTCGGTCAAATGGGTCTGACCCGTGATTTTCATAAGAAGAGAGGTTTCTCTCTCTCTCTCTCTCTCTCTCTCTCTCTCTCCAGTCTGCGCCAGCCAACGGATGACGTCCGTTCTCTTGATTAGTGGCCCACTAACACCGATCCTATAGGAGGTCTGATCCGTCCATCTTGTGCACAAAATGGTCCTAACCAAAACCATGCCCTCCATCCCCATTCACGTGACCATACGCACACACAAACGCTGGCACAAACAAGGCCTGAAAGCACAAAGTTTCCATAAATGGGAACAGTGGTCCGTGCGCCAGCTTGGCGATCCGCGTAGAGGTGTTTAGGGCAATCTGGGCCATCCCAAGAGGAGCCATCCTAGTCGTCCAAACTTGGTTTCCACCTCAGCAAAACAAACCACACTCGGTTTTGCTAAAACCGGCCACAACAACACATGGTTTCTACTAGACCCGAGCCCTTTGCTTGCCATCCAATGGTCCAGAAGCATTAGGCCAAACCATAAGAATGGGAGGGAACCGAGCAAACACCTCCTCGTCCATTTCTTGTAGCTGCAACCAAGAAAAACAGCCATTTTCTCCTCCTCCTGAACCCACCGCCCAAACTATCCTAAAGCTTCGAAAAAGCTTATCCATAAGCTTCTTAGATCCCATATAAGCCATCCCATGCGGTCAGATTTGAGAAAGAAACCGTGGTTGGGGGTCTGCCATTAGAGCCCACCATCTTCCCCTCCATTCCAACTGAGTCAGACTCAGTTCGAGATGCCATTTTCCGACTCTCACCACCTGGTGATGGCGTTGGAAGAGAAAGAAGGGAAAAGAAAGTGAAAGAAAAGCATAGAGAGAGGAGAGAATGAGGGAGTGGTGCGACACATTTGTATTGCACTCACTTTGTTCTTGCCACCGGCCGTGATGCCGTGGATTTGGGCAAGTCCCGGAGTCTGGCTGTCGCAACTTAGAAGTTGAAGGAAAAGAGAGAGAGAGAGAGAAGAGAAGAGAGAGAGAGAGAGAGATAGAGAGAGAGATAGGAAAAGAAAAGAGGGAGAAAGTGAAGAAGGAAAGAGAGAAGAAGAAAGAAAAATGAGAGAAAGGAGAGGGTGCGGTCGGGCGTCTTCCCCATTCGAAAGCAAAGATCGAGTCGCGGTCCGAGTTCAACCAGGTTCATGCCTTGCTAAGTTTCAAACAAAGGAAGGAAGAAAAGAGTAAGGAACAGAAGGGAAAAAAAAAAAAGAAGGAGAAAGAAAGAAAGGAAGAAGAAAGAATAAAAGAAAAGGAGGTGAGAGTGGAGTCTGTTGCGGGACTATTCTGCAGCCGAGTCAACTCAGTTCGTCCCACCGAGTCACTGATGCAACTGCCGAATTGCTGGGTCAGGCCTCCGTTGATTCATTAGGTGAGGGAGAGAAAGAAAACGGAAGGAAAGAATGATAGAGGAGAGAAAGGAATGAGAGGAGGAGAGAGGCAGTAGGTGTGTGGTTGCTTGAGCCGAGTCAACTCGGTTGGGGACCAAGTTCAGCTAGGCCGAGTCGACTCGCTGGATGTTGAGTTGGGCCGCATTTCTCCCGCCTAGGTACAAAGTCTCTACCCTCTTGTATCATGATTAGACTACCTGATCAAATGTTATAGTGGGTAAACTCATGTTTCCCAAAATCCTAACCGTAAGTTAAATATGGGCCAAAGTCCACTAAATAACCTAGTTAGTGTAAATAAAATTGTAATTACCCGATAGTAGTAATTTATTTAATGATAAATCATGGTATCTAGCATCATGGTTAGATTCACTGTTGATAGTTATAACTATTGGCATTAGAAAGTGGTTCACATGGGATTAGTATAATACTTGTTGATATAATTATTAGTATTAGCCCTCATTGTATTATCGTTAGTAAATACTCTATTACTGTCGCTTGTATTTTCTAAGAGATTATTAGTCTGTATATAAAAAAAAAATGTTAGATGATGTGGGTACATTTAAATATGAATATGGATGGATCAATACTCCTATTACGAATACTATTAGATTTGTTGTACAATAATAACGATAATAATAATAATAATAATAATAATAATAATAATAAAAATTTAGAATTTAAAATTCTAGAACTTAAGCCTAAGACTAAACTCTAGGATGAAAACCCTAATTCTACGTTAAAACCCTAAGATAGATAACTCAAACCTTAGGTAGTGATTAGAACTTGGACCTAATTGTACAAGCTTATGATTTATGGTAAAATACAATTCTAAAGGCGCAAGCACTTTGCGACACTAGTAGGCAATTCCAAATATAAGGTGATGATTCTTCCCCTTAAGCTTTCCATCTTCTCATTAGCTTAAGTTATAGTTTTTATTAAAAATTATAATTGATATCTCTCTCTTATAATCACATGTGTTAGCTGGTGGAAATTGAATTGCTATATTGCCTACTTAATGTTCATCCTGTATATTTGTTCATGCTTGTGTATTGCTTATGGACTTTAAACTGGTACATTAGTGGGAAACTCCCACCTATAAATGTACACCCATACTTGGGATATAACTCGACTGGTTGTGATTAAAATGGACCTTCGATTTACTGGTTATTGAGTGATGGTCTAAATGGATCATTGATGTGGGCCTACCATCCAGGGTTGTTGTGTCCAATGGTTTTCAAGTATGGTCTTTTATCGCATGATTTTGACACTCGCCCTATGAGGCCTATTTTGATAATTGCCCTATTTGGCTTGTTTGATATCGCCCTATGTAGCTTTGTTATGGTATTTTCCTTATTGGGGTTCGATGTTTTATACTGTGCAACCATGCGATGGTAAGCCCCATATACTGTAATTGATTGGCCACTAGTCGACAGGTTTCCATTAAACATCCTAAGATGGTAGCCTCATGAGCCGGGGATGGTGGTATGGGACCTATGCCCGAGCTGTCGGCCTACGCTGGGCCATGTGCTCCCCGTAGTGACCTTTGAGCTTATCTAAATTGGCTGATTGTAAATGGACTAATAATGACTTGGCTAATCATGCATACATGGCACGTTTTGACTGGTTGATATTTCCCAGGTTCGATGATTCCGATTGGTTGATGTTTCTCAGGTTCGATGATTGCATGGGTGACGACCCACTGTCCGCACGGATGAGCATCCCCGGGGCAATGATTGCATTCACGCATTCATGCATTTAAAAAGACTGCATTTACTCTGTTTTGGTTGTCTGGATGTTTTATAACTATGCTTACCTAATGCGGCGGTATGTAATCTTGAAGGGAATTCACACTGAGTTGGCCACTCATCCATCAAATATACAACCGTACAGGTAGTACAGGTGGCTTAAGTGATACGCATGTTCAGACTTGATGAGGAGCGGGGTACTATCACCAAGGATGCATGACCATATTTTTCCTGGAGGAGCTGCGTGACCTAGCGGCTTATATTTATATGTTTTCTGCTATTCTTCATGTATTCAATTCTTGTAAATCTTGTACTTGTTAAATTTGGAGACATTGGTTTGTATAAGTCATTATGGGCAGCTTCTTGTATATTTGAATGATAATGAAATTTTCTTTTATGTCGAATTGTCCACACTACGCTCATTTGCTTACTCTGATAAAAGAAAAATATTATATCTACCATCCTTTAAGGTTAACACTCGGGTTTTTGGGACACGGGTCATATACTTGGGTCCTGAAGATTCGGGCTGTTACATGTTTAATGCATCCTTTCGCCAAGCAAGTATTTTACACATATATAATATGTTCATACATCAAATAATCATGGCAAACACATTTCTAAAATTTATACGTATACGGTACTTTCTATAAATACTTAGAATACACAAAATTCCATATTCTTCGTATTTAATTAAAACGAAAAACAGACAACACTTTGTACATGTGCAATTGCATACAGATCATGAATCTATCATTATCTGACATTGAAAGCGTTGAAAACCATAACCTATACACCTAAAGTCCTCACCTTTTATCGTAGAATCGTAACAAATCCGATAGGTTTGCTAAGCTTTCGTATTCGGCAGTTTGGTGACCTATAAAATGAAATAGGTTAGCTATTTCATAACCTACAACCATCACAACCCCAAAACAGATTAGGGTTAGGGTTTCTTACTAAGAAACGAGGTCGGAATCGCCGGGAAAGCTATTAGAATGGAGTGATGAAGCTTGTGTAGCGGCAGGGGATAGTAGTAGGGAGGTTCTCCCACTTCTCTCACACTTTCTCTCTCTTTTATCTCTTCTCTCTCTCCTAGGGTTTCTCTCAAATTTGTAAGGCTGAATGAGAGAGGGTTCTAAGGTCCTTATATAGCCTAAAATCACTCCAAAACAGACCTAAGGTCAAGGTATAGTTAGGTTATATCCAAAGTGGTCTAGTTTCAGCTCAACGGAGCACTTCTGGCGGGCCCCCTTGAGCCAAAAGTCAAACTTAAGCTCACAGACTCCGGATCTAGGTGGAGTTAAGTTTTCGTTTCAGTCGGATTCCCAGATCACGCGTGGCGGACCAGTTTCAGTTCAACGGTCAGTGAAACTCGATCAGAGATTTCAAGTGCACTGCCATGTATATGAAATTTTTTCTGATCCGAGGGTGTATTTGGGTCAGATTCTGATGGCCTGGTTGCTTATTATTCGTAAGTAACAAGTCTCAGATTACTATTTGAAATATTTATTTATAAAGAAAACCAAGTGTTCTCACACTCCTTACTCCGGACTCAAGCGAACAGCCGTGGTACACAATCTGGATTTGATCTCTGAGATAGTTATCAAGCCCAGCGAGGCGGTCCTAAGTCTATAACTTCGTATTATTCGGACTCCCGATGTGCGGTCCAGATCTGATACGGAGTTTCAATGTGCTCCCAAGAGCAGTCAGGTAGTGAGTTTGATCCTAGATTTTAAGGTAACCTAGCATCAATGATTCTACAAGTTTTGGGTCTTGCAGATCGTATTTAAAGCGATTCTAGTGGATTTCATGGCTAATCTCGTTTAGTACTTAGTTAACTTTATTAAATTTCTAAAGGATTTGATCCTAAGCGATTTCTGCCTGAGGTGGTACTCGGGCCATTGTACTGAATTTTTTGAGTCGTTACATGCGTGCACACAAACTTTAACCCAATTAGGTGGTGCACATGACAATATTCCAAAAATGGAGATTTTGTTCCTCTGTTTCTTTGCCCTACTGGCAATTCACATGCGTCCACTCCCTCTCATCTTAATCATTTATTCAGACTATCCTAGCCTCCCATTTTACTTTTAGTTTTGGTGTTGTACTCACACTCTCCATATGATGGGGCCCGCTATAAGTATTAAGGACTATTACCAGATTTATTTTCTTTTATAAATCCCATCTGCTGGACCTCAGCAAGCCCAGGAAGCTGGGTGGGCTGAAAGTCTAGCAATGTACTATAAGAAGTATGATTCAAGTTGTGGGTATTATAAGGGATGTGAGGCCCACCAAATGAAGAGTGTGGAGTACAAACATGATCAGATTAATTCTGGGATATTTTTGGGCTTAATTGATGCTTTGTAAGGCCCATCCTTATTGTATATTGTGGACCATCTATAAACCAAATTTTTATGGTCCATTAGGCATAGTTGGACTGGAAATTCTCCATTGGAGCCCAGTATTGTTCAAGGGCTGACCCTATTATATTATGGGCCCAATGAACTATCTATGAGCCCAACTTAAGTGAATAAACCTTGAATACCACATTTAAACCCTTAGTATGGGCTGACTTGCAAGGCCCACCTTGAAACTTGTTGGATAGGCCTTGCCAAGTCATGGGCTAATGTTGTGAGGCCCACACATTGTAGTTTTGGGCATGTGGGTTGTTTATTTAATCCATTTAATGCATTGATCCGGTCACAATTGAGGTTTGGGCCGTGGATGCCCCATTTGGCCCATAATGATGTGTATATTTAGGCCATGTTATGCCCTTATTGGATCCATGATATATATGAGGACCTTGGGCCATTCTCTTGGAGTTATTATGTTTTGTGATGTGGATGCATGACTGCCCTTTTTATTTTCAAGATGATATTCGGGCTTTGGGCCTTGGTTTAGTTAGCTATCTTGATTGGGCCACCTTCTTAGGGACAATGGTGGTTAAATATCAACATTATGGACCCCTCTAGGCTTGGTGGTTGAATATCCACATAAGGCCTATTTGTTAGGTCCATTCTCATCCTTTGGTGGTTGGATGTCCAGTTTATACCTTATTTGGGCCCATCCCTATTCCTTAGGCCCATAGTATGGTTTACTTAGTGTAATGCCCTGAATTTCGAGGGTCGAGCAAAGCTCTACTCCCGAAATCTAGTACATCACTTATGCAATATGGATAATGACGTTTAGATTTCACCCATATTAATGAGTTAAGAGTGAGATTACACTAAAATAGCATATCATACTCTGGATATAATTAAATTAAGCAAGCGGAAGTCTAAAACATATATATTTAAACATGTGGGTGTTTCACAAACCTTCAGAGTTGAGTATGTAACCGGGTTTAATATATACATGAACTGTTTCAAAATATACAAAATATGGAAATGTAAGATGTCCAACTAAACCAAATATCCTAGTGTTCCCTGTGTATCAGCACGAGGTCTACATCGACCCGCCCCATAATTGAAAGTAGGAGAATTCCTCCTCCTCATCCATAATGTCCTGCTCCATTACATAGACTTCATTAGCACCTGCATCTAAACCAGAGTCTGGTTGGTGTTTTAAAATACTGTCCCAAAGTGGCAGTGAGTGGCCAACTCAGTGGTACTATAAGGTAAAAGTTAGCATGTTAACAAGTCAATCATGTAGTAATGATAAAGCAACATAATAATCACTTCCTAACTACTCTTGTTAATGCAGGAATGGAGTGCAAGTAATGATGTATGCCCTCGCATCAAAGCTCCCTCACAAGCGACTCCGACAACCTATTTCGCATATGACATCACTTCCTCCGATGCCACTTCATCGCCTTTAAAGCATATCCTAACTAATGCAGCGTGATGCATGATCATGTTAGTTAAGTAATTAATTAAGCTTATTCATATAGCAGATTTGGAAAGCCAGGGTACCTCCCTTTATATCATTGACCTGAACTAAAGGATCCATCTAAGTTCGTCACTCCTAGCTAAGCACATACGATAGGCAAGTTGTAGGGTCATCACTCCTATTGAAAAACAGTCGATAGGCAAATTCAAAAGTTTATACCGCGGTCACTATGGGGAGGCTTGTCACCATAGCTTAGGCCGACAGCACGAATACGGTGTCCTATACCACCATGCCCTACTCACGAGTCTTAGTTGCTCACTGGACACTACGGGGTGGCTCGTCACCCCAACGTAGGCCGACATCTCGAACACGGTGTCCCATACTATTACGCCCGACTCATGAGTCTTAGCGGATCATGGTACCATGGTTAAAGTGAGCCTTTACATTGGTGAGGGGTACCTTAGATTCAAGCAGTGATGTCCATACATGGTAAACACAAATAGGCCAATTGGTTTATTAGGCAAGTTTGATTGGTACAGGCACATGCTGACTTAATCGACATGGAGCACATAAGCACCCCTCGTGGCCTAACTACTGTCGAAAATCGTCGTGCAACCTGGATTTATCGAGTTTACCTAATGTGGCGAGACTAATTCGGCCACACGAACAGGGACTGTTATCGATTGCCTGGATTACGATGTAGCTCCAATCTTACTTTGATGCAATAAATAAACACATGTGATAATCATTTGAGCATTTGACAACCAATCCAAATAAATTCCTCATTTGAACATTTCATCAAACACATTGATCACGTTACCAAACACTTGCATTTCATCCATATATTGTGTAGAAGCAAATATGATTACATGAAAGAAACTACACATATGTATAAAGCAATTAAGAATCCTATCTTAATACTCGTAATAAATACAAATCATCACTAATTTCTCAAGCAGACAATTCATCAAACACTTAGACTACACTTCACCAAATATATACTCTAAGTTAGTTACAACATATATTTTTGCAATTCCTTATATAGAGAGATCAATGTGCATATGACAATGATTAATACTAGATTAATAACCATGACAAGCACAAATAGTATTCAAATGCTTATTTAAACATTTCAACAAACACGTGAAATGCATCTTTTACTCATCACAGTTCATGTGTACATTTCATACAGAAATCGGTGTATCTAAGACAATACGACAACAATTAAGTCATACATATATCATTAGCTGACATGAGAGTATTGATAACCATAACCTAAGCATTTATAGTCCGCACCTTTCATCGGGATGCTCGATTCGGACTCGGTCCAAACTCTACGTTTCCAAAAACAGAACGTCGGGCACCTAAATGACGAAATAGGTTAGCTAGTTTGACGAATAATTAACCTGGATCTCTACAATGACATTAGGGTTAGGTTTTCTTATCCAAAATCGTAATCGAAAGAGATTCGGTAGCACAACGGGGAGACGATTTGGTACGTGGAATCGTGGGAGGTGATTACTGCAGTAATCTCCCAAAATCCTTTTTTTCTCTTTCCACTTTTCTCTCCTCTCTCCCTTAGGGTTTGTTGAAATTCGTATATGAGAGAGGTGGGGTGAAATAAGGGCTATTTATAAGCCCAGAGTGATGCAAAATGGCCCCAAGGCCACTATATACATAGGTTATACCCTTTGGGCAACTGTTTTTGACAAATAGGGCTCATAGGGAGGCCCACTACTCACTTACGTCATAGGGCACGTTTCCTGACAATGGATCTATGCCAAGACATGATTTCGGTGCGATTGGATAAGCCGATCGACTGTGGAGGACCTGTGTCAGATCAATGATCATACTTACTCAATCGGGGCCACAGTTATACAGATATGTGCAGGAAAATTTCTCTTCTCCATGGGTGAAGTTTGGTCAGAAACTGATGGTCCAAAATCCTCAATTTCACGTAAGAGTGAATGACCCAATTCGCTTAAGTTTTGGTTCATTTTCTAAAGGTATTTGCATTTCTCACATACTTTACTCATGGCTCATGTTGTACGTTTCTGGACACTATCTGGGCCTGATTCCCACGATGGTCATCAAGCCCAGTAGGACGGACATAGTCCTATAGTTTCATGGTCATCGGACGCTCGACATGCGATCTAGGTCCGATATAGGGTTTCAATGTACACCCGAGAGCAACAGGCTCTTAGGATTTCTCTTAGGTCTTTAAGATGACATTGAGTCAGTGGTAATAATGGTTTTAGGCCTTTCCATTTGTGAAAAGGGTGACCCAAGCTTAATCCACTAATTATTTAGTTTAGTACTTGATTAAATTCCTCTTAAATTACGACAGGATACGGTCCTTAGGTAGTTCTGCCTAAGGTGGTACTTAGGTCTTTATACAAATTTTTCTAAGACGTTACAATCTACCCCCCTTAAAGAAAATTTTTATCCCCGAAATTAGTACCTTTTCGTACTTCTCGAGGATCTGTGGGTAGTTCTTATGGACTTCGGCTTCAATTTCCCAAGTAGCCTCCTCCTTGGTGTGGTGTGTCTATAACACTTTCATGAGTGGGATAACTTTACTGTGTAACACTTGTTCCTTCCTATCTAGAACACGCGTGGGCCACAATACATAGGTAGCGTCTTCACTTACTTGCACTTGCTCCCACTTGATAATATGGGTAGGGTTAGGAATATATTTCTTCAGTATCGATACATGAAATACGTTGTGCATGCCTGCGAGTGGTGTGGGCAAGGAGAGATGGTATGCTACTACACACACTCGGTCTAAAACCTGGAATGGGCCAATGAATCTTGGTGTAAGTTTTCCCTTCCTGCCAAAATGAAGTACCCCTTTCATTGGGGAAACTTTAAGGAATACATGGTCCCCAACTTCGAATTATAACTGTCTTCGTCTCGTATCAACAAAACTCTTCTGTTTACTCTAGGCTGTAATGTAACGCCCTGAAAATCGGGGGTCGAGCATAAACTCAACTCCCGAGTTCCAACGCATCACTTATGTAATAAAATGAATGATGATTGAATGTTATCTGTATCAGTGTAGTGAACATGAGTGAGATTAAGCCAAAACACCATATCATACTTCAGAGACAGTTAAATTGTAAGCGGAAGACTGCGATAGATAAAAAATATATATAAACTATAGTAAGTCTCCAGAGTGTGATAAGGTTACCAGGTTAATAAATTACAAGTATAATTTCAAAATATACCAAGTTGTGTCCCAAATACCATAGCCTCGTCAATGCAATTCCAGGTCTTCATAGACCTGTCAGAGAGTTACATGTAGGAGAACTCCTCCTCAACATCATAATAGTAGTCCGGCTCTACTTCATAAGCATCGCCATCACCTGCAGCTAAGACAATCTGGTTGGTGTTGCAAGCACCGTCCCATAACGTGGGAGTGAGTAGCTAACTCAGTGGAACAATAAAGCATAGGTTAACATGTTATCAATGCAGTCAAGCAGTAATGATAAAGCAGTACAATCAAACACTCCTAACTACTCTTATTAATGCAAGTATGAATGCAGTCATGATGGATGCCCTCACCACACCCTCCCTCGTGCGACACCATCTTACGTTCGTGACATGCTTGCATTCCTCAGTGCTCCACATCTTTCAGGCACATGCAATGCATGATGTGCATGATTATCGAGTTGTTATTAGTCCATTTCAAACAGCAGGATTGGGAAACTAAGGTACCTCCCTTGTATCATTCCCAAACATGATCCACTCTAGGGTTGTCAGTCCTAGTTAATCTTATACGATAATGTGTTTCTAGGTCGCTGCAGAGGCTGCTGGAGCTGTTATGCACAATGGTTACACCACTACCCCATTACCTCCTTAACGATTCATCACTATACAGATACAGGTCTAGTTCATACTCTATACACCGCGGTAAAGCTCGTCGCTTCACCACAAATTCAGAGTATGCTCGAGGTCACTACAAAGGGTTGCTAGGGCTGTTACTCACAATGGTTACACCACTCCCCCATCATCTTATCAATGTAGACCGACAGCACGAATATAGTGTCCCATACCACCATAATCGGCTCATGAGTCTGGTTGCTCACTGGTCACTACGGGGAGGCACGTGGCCCCAACGTATGCCGACAACTCGACCACGGTGTCCCATACCACCATGCCCGGCTCATGAGTCATAGCGGATCGAGGTACCATGGTTAACGGGATTTCACTGGTAAGTTTGGTACCCTAGGTTCAAGTAGTAGCGTCCAAACAGGGTGAACATACATTAAACATATCGGGTTACTTGACGAGCCTGACTAGCTCGAGCGCACAATCAACTAAACGATATGAAGTGCATAAGTCCTTCGCGTGGCCTAACAACTGTCGTCAATTGAAGTACGACTCGGGTTCGTCAAACACATCTTACGTGGTGAAATGAATCTCAACCACGATCTCAAGTCTGGTACTGATTGTCTGGACTATAATCATAGTCCCAATCGTAATTAATCCATATTCAAAGCATGTGGAGTAAGGCATAATAAACAAAGTAATTCATGCATGTTAACAAGCATGTCATAAAGCATGTTATAAAGCACCATGTAAATAAGAAATACAAACACATATATTTCATAAGTAAGCGGTGAAGTTAAACAATCAACATGGAGGAAATCATATACATCTCTAAGGTAGTTGAGAATCCCATCTCAACACCTACCTAAGACACCATCATCCAAACACTTACTCTCACAAGCATTTTCACAAACACTTAGAATACACTATTTCAACATACATAGTGTACGTTAGCAAAACATGTATTAGAGCGAGTCCTTTCGCCAAACAAGTATTTTATCCATATATAATATATTCATATAGCAATTAATCTTGGCAAACACATCTCCAAAATTTATACGTATACGGCACTTTCTAGAATAGATTATTTCAACATACATAGTGTATATTAGCAAAACATGTATTAGGGCGAGTCCTTTCGCCAACTAAGTATTTTATCTATATATAATAAATTCATACAACAAATAATCATGGCAAACACATTTTCAGAATTTATATGTATACAGTACTTTCTACAAATACCTAAAATATGTAAAATTCCATATTCTTCATCTTTAATCGAAACAGAAAACAGACAGCACTTTGTACATGTGCAATTGCATGTAGATCATGAATCTATCATTATCTGACATTGAAAGCGTTGAAAACCGTAACCTATACACCTAAAGTCCTCACCTCTTGTTGTAGAATTGTAACGAATCCGATAGGTTTGCTAAGCTTTCGTATTCGGCAGTTTGGTAGCCTATAGAATGAAATAGGTTAGCTATTTCATAACCTACAACTATCAAAACCCCAAAATAGGTTAGGGTTAGGGTTTAAATATTGTTCCCAGATTTTAACACTGGCTAATTTGAAGTTTCGAGATGCTCCCGATAGCAGCCGGGTAATGAGATTGATCCCAGATTTTAGGGTAATGTAACGTCAATGGTTCTGTAAGTTTTGGGTCTTGTAGATCGTATTTAAAATGATTGGTGCTAATTTCACAGGTACTCTAGTTTAACACTGGCTAATTCTTGCCTAATTTCTAATGGATTTAGTCCTGAGTAATTTCTGTCTGAGGTGGTACCTGGGCCTTTGTAGTTATATTTAGTTTAAGTATTATTCTTCATCACTTAAACTTTAAGATAGTGTCTAATGTGAAAGTACTTAGAACAATTGAAAGAACAAGGTGGTGAAGGGTGGGATTTGTAAATGAAAAGGGTTAATAAGCGGTTTTAGACTTTGGGATTGAGTTCTGACAAGTTAATAAGGTGTTAGGATCGACCCATTGCCTAAGGACGTCTAATTGCAGGTTGGCAAAAATCCGGGTTGTTACAATCTACCCCCCTTAAAACAAAATTTCATCCCTGAAATTGGCTAAAGGTAATAAGAAAAGATTTAATTATTTCTTTTGCCTAAGTTTTATTGATTTTAAGTTTCTACGCGTGGTAGGGTATATACTAGCCTGGTTCATTTTAGTCTACCCCCCTTAAAACTTATTTCTTTATCCATTTCTCATATCCTGATGGTTTGATACAATGGATTTCTTTACCTATTTAGAGTCTTGACGACGATTCCCAACTAGTTAGAGTAAGATAGCTGTTTTTAATGTTTGACCAGTACGAAGAGATGGTTATAGTGGGCTTAATTTCGATACATCGATCATCTACCTGACCAGGGTAGAAGGCTCATCGTATCCCTTCCTAGTCCTGGTAGATCCTGGTCTTCTGCTCGGTCAAGCAGTGAGTCCATTGGTAGTCGCCCAGGATTGAGAATTGGGTCAAGCCGCGAATGTTTCGCAGTTGTATATTTCAGTAACTCCGTAGTCTGATCACTCTAAAAACTTAGGGAATGCCCATCACAGAAAGGTTCAAATGTCTTATTTCTCGGGTTGCCCTTTAGGTCTTGGTCTAAGAAAATCCTCGTCTCATTCTATGTCCGAGATAGGGTATCTCATCCTTTTTAATGGCCTGTCTTTACTTATAGTCTGGATAAACTCCATTCGATCCTGGGCAAGTGGGGCAAGGGCCAACCATGCTTCCGCTGCGCCCAAGAGTGGGTAGACGTGTATACCTACTTAACTCAACTGGGTTCATAACTTGTCTACCCCCCTTAAAATTGTTTCTATTCTCAGGGTTCAAGATCTATGTCCTAATCCGGATGTCGAAACAAGGGGTAATTTAGGACCTATCCTTAACATGAAATGGGAAATACATTGGTCTACCTTTCATCAACGATGTGTACTATGACATTGATACCTATGGTCATAGAAAGGAACTAAAGATGATGGGTATTGTGGTTGATTCAGGGACAAGTGTGAGTTTGAGACAAGATGCCTAATTCTACCAAGGAGTTTTTGTCACGGTCCAGACTTATCCTATTTAATCATATCTATCTTAACAGGCAAGCTATCATTCTACATTAATATGCACAATATGTATGTCGACATGGCATGTAATTTGGGAACTAATTCCTAACTGTTTGTGGCCCAAAGACAAAATCTCTATCGACTATATACTCCTAACACTTCTCAAAGATGAAGTTATAAACTTTTAGTTGCAAGTGGTCAGGCCAACATGGAAAGAATGTTGTGTAGTGGGTCTGAGTCGGATACATGGACCTTCTGCCTAGCTAGGACAGAAAATTGTCATATCATTTCTTAATCCTAGTTGATCCCGACCTTCTGCTTGATCAGAGCATAGGGTTCATTGGTCACTACCAGGATTGGGAATTCAACTCAAACCGCGAATACCTCGCTTATAAATATAGTTCCTCTACTCCGTGTTCCTGATTGTAGTACGTCTTTGGGAAGGCAATTCAAAGGGGTCTATTGATTTGACCTAACATGAAATCCAAGGGATATATGAGTTTCCT
This sequence comes from Magnolia changhungtana, assembly GCA_030180095.1. NCBI lineage: Eukaryota > Viridiplantae > Streptophyta > Magnoliopsida > Magnoliales > Magnoliaceae > Magnolia > Magnolia changhungtana. The sequence goes on from JASAUF010000446.1 coordinate 6,196,184, forward strand.
TAGAGCGTGAATAGTTACAAAGCAACAACCTTCCTATGAGTTATTAAAGAAGTCTATGAGTACCAAGGGGATTCAACGAATGAACGGGGTCTCGCTCCAACCTAATCAAGCCAACTAACTAAGTCTATCGGTCTCTAATATTCACTAATGTAATTGGTAGTCTACTCTTAATTTAGGAGTAGTGGAAAATCCATAGGTGTAGTCCAAAGTCTACGCTCATACGCTAGATGATTTCATATCATTTCTAATACAAGGAAGAGTTTTATCACTTAGGGTCAAAGGTTGTCTAATTGGAATTGAGTTATCTGTACTTAACGCTCGAGCATTTCACATATGCTCATTCCAACTAAGAGGGTCCTAAGGTTCACATTATTACTTGTTGGATTTCCTATACGGTCAGGTCTGTCGAAATCTAGGAGCACCGCTCTAGGTCCAAAATTCCAAGGGCCTATTTGACCAGTGGTCTTAAGTTGTATTTAATGGGCCTGCATTGCTAGTCCCTCCTCGGTATTGGGAGTGGCATGGTTGGTAGAACGGTGGGTGGGAATTAAAATTAATTTTATAGGCTTTGGAAAATGAGCCTTGTGTAGGAAAGTGTGAGATGGGATTTTCAAACTCCAAGATGATGAAATTCTAAGTGTCATTTGAAAGGAAATCCCGGGATTTACATTTAACTGCATACACTCCAAACATGGTATTGGAAAACATGGGATACACCCAACTTAAGGACAATACCCTACACATACATTTATTATTACTTTTACAATTCCATCCACCTTAAACTCACCTAATGCAATTTGGCCGAATGGGCCCTAAACGTCCTCAAACATCTAAAACATTCTACCAACTACTACACCCATCAACATGAAAACATAAACACCCTAAGATGGTAACCCATGCAAACTACAAGACAATAGTATGGATGATTAGGCCTCCAAGAAAATGGCCGTACAAGCTCGGATAGAGCCATGGAAAATGAGGATAAGGGGAAATGAGGGCTGAAGTTTTTGGTTCTCCATGGACTTGAGCCTCAACAGGGATTGTAAAGGCCCAAAAGGCAGGGTTTGAAGAAGGGAAAGAGAAGAAAATGGATGGGTTAGAGAGCTTACACGTTTTTGAGCTCCAAACGGGGGGTGTAGGAGTTTAAATGAGAGAGAATAAAGAGGGTAGGGGGTGTGTATTGTTATAAACGATGTAGGTGAATGGGTTGTGATAGAAAATGACGGAATGGGTGATTGGAGGGGCAATTTTTGCCAAAAATTAGAAGTTTGAAAGAGAAAAGAGAGCTTGGAGGGTCACTTTGTGAAGAAAGTACTAGTTTGGGGAGGTTTTAAGCCATGACCCCTATACCAGGGGGTTCCCCTAGCCCCAAACACCATCGGCCAGACCGGCCCGCCCGACAAGGCCCAAAACCCAGAGAGGCCTCACTGACTCGGGGAGGGCCTCACCGACCAACGGTCCAGATCTCGAGGGCTCGCCCCATGGGCGAGACCCTCCTGGCCCCTAGGCCCCAAAAAACCCTGGCTCCCCCTGGAGATGCCCCATTTGGCCCCCGACTCCGTTTTGAGCCGTATCGGGGCCAATTTACAAACTGAAATGATTTTAGGTGATGTGTAGCATATGATTTTGGGGTAGGAGACGCTAATCTATCCAACTAACCCATTTATTTGGTCAGATTCTAAAATTTGAATGGTCAAAAGTTTAATTTATACATATATTTACTATTTATAGTAACTTTTTGTTTAAGTATTATTCTTCATCATTTATATGCTAGAATTTATATCTGGTATGAAAGGATTTAGAAAAAATTGAAGAATGAAGTGGTGTAAGGAGAGATTTTGAAGGAATTAGATAAAAAGGGGTTTTAGGCTTTGAGATGAAGTATAAGGTGTTGTGGTTGACCCACAACTTAAGGGCATTCGTTTCTAAGGAATGACTCAAACCCATCGATTGATGGCCTAGAAGTGGTTCGGGATCGTTTCATGTGATTATGAGTGTGTACGGGCCCAATCTCAGCGGTTGATTTCGGTCGGTTTCGCCGTTCGGTGAATTTAGAAAATCCTAAGTCGGTTTCTACGTTCTGTCGCTCCCTCCTAAGTCAAAGTGCATCGTGTGACCATAACCCAGGTCCAGTTTAATCCAAATCATGCTCTGATACCATCTTTTAACGCCCTGAAAATCAGGGGTCGAGCATAAACTCAACTCCCGAGTTCCAACGCATCACTTATGCAACAAAATGAATGATGATTGAATGTTGTCTGTATCAGTGTAGTGAACATGAGTGAGATTAAGCCAAAATAGCATATCATACTCCAGAGATAGTTAAATTGTAAGCGGAAGACTGTGATAGATAGAAAAATATATAAACTATAGTAAGTCTTCAGAGTGTGATAACGTTACCAGGTTAATGAATTACAAGTATAATTTCAAAATATACCAAGTTGTGTCCTAAATACCATAGCCCCGTCAATACAATTCCAGGTCTTCATAGACCTGTCAGAGAGTTACATGTAGGAGAACTCCTTAACATCATAATAGTAGTCTGGCTCTACTTCATAAGCATCGCCATCACCTGCAGCTAAGACAATCTGGTGGTGTTGCAAGCACCGTCCCGTAACGTGGGAGTGAGTAGCTAACTCAGTGGAACAATAAAGCATAGGTTAACATGTTATCAATGTAGTCAAGCAGTAATGATAACGCAGTACAATCAAACACTCCTAACTACTCTTATTAATGCAAGTATGAATGCAGTCATGATGGATGCCCTCACCACACCCTCCCTCGTGTGACACCATCTTACGTTCGCGGCATGCTTGCATTCTTCAGTGCTCCACATCTTCCAGGCACATGCAATGCATGATGTGCATGATTACCGAGTTGTTATTAGTCCATTTCAAACAACAGGATTGGGAAACTAAGGTACCTCCCTTGTATCATTCCCAAACATGATCCATTCTAGGGTCCTCAGTCCTAGTTAATCTTATACGATAATATATTTCTAGGTCGCTGTAGAGGCTGCCAGGGCTATTACGCACAATGGTTACACCACTCCCCTATCACCTCTTTAACGATTCATTACTATATAGATACAGGCCTAGTTCATACTCTATACATCGCGGCAAAGCTCGTCGCCTCACCGCAAATTCAAAGTATGTTCGAGGTCACTACAAAGGGCTGCCAGGGTTGTTACACATAATGGTTACATCACTCCCCCATCACCTTATCAATGTAGGCCGACAGCACGAATATAGTGTCCCATACCGCCATAATTGGCTCATGAGTCTGGTTGCTCACTGGTCACTATGGGGAGGCACGTGGCCCTAGCGTAGGCCGACAGCTTGACCACGGTGTCCCATACCACCATGCCCAGCTCATGAGTTATAGCAGATTGAGGTACCATGGTTAACGGGATTTCACTGGTAAGTTTGGTACCCTAGGTTCAAGCAGTAGCGTCCAAACAGGGTGAACATACATTAGACATATCGGGTTACTTGATGAGCCTGACTAGCTCGAGCGCACAATCAACTAAACGATATGAAGTGCATAAGCACTTCGCGTGGCCTAACCACTGTCGCCAACTGAAGTACGACTCGGGTTCGTCAAACACATCCTACGTGGCGAAATGAATCTCAACCACGATCTCAAGTCTGGTACCAATTGTCTAGACTATAATCATAGTCCCAATCGCAATTAACCCATATTTAAAGCATGTGGAGTAAGGCATAATAAACAAAGTAATTCAAGCATGTTAACAAGCATGTCATAAAGCATGTTATAAAGCATTTTATAAAGCACCATGTAAACAAGAAATACAAACACATATATTTCATATGTAAGCGGTTAAGTTAAACAATCAACATGGAGGAAATCATATACGTCTCTAAGATAGTTGAGAATCCCATCTCAACACCTACCTAAGACACCATCATCCAAACACTTACTCTCACAAGCATTTTCACAAACACTTAGAATACACTATTTCAACATACATAGTGTACATTAGCAAAACATGTATTAGGGCGAGTCCTTTCGCCAAACAAGTGTTTTATCTATATATAATAGATTCATATAGCAATTAATCTTGGCAAACACATCTCCAAAATTTATACATATACGGTACTTTCTAGAATACACTATTTCAACATACATAGTGTATATTAGCAAAACATGTATTAGGGCGAGTCCTTTCGCCAACTAAGTATTTTATCCATATATAATATATTCATACAACAAATAATTATGGAAAACACATTTCTAAAATTTATATGTATACGGTACTTTTTACAAATATTTAGAATATGTAAAATTCCATATTCTTCATCTTTAATTGAAACGGAAAACAGACAGCACTTTGTACATGTGCAATTGCATGTAGATCATGAATCTATCATTATCTGACATTGAAAGTGTTGAAAACCATAACCTATACACATAAAGTCCTCACCTCTTGTCGTAGAATCGTAACGAATCCGATAGGTTTGCTAAGCTTTCGTATTCGACAGTTTGGTAGCCTATAGAATGAAATAGGTTAGCTATTTCATAACCTACAACTATCAAAACCCTAAAACAGGTTAGGGTTAGGGTTTCTTACCTAGAAACAATGTCGAAGTCGCTAGGAAAGCGATGAGAATGGGGTGGTGAAGCTTGTGTAGTGGCAGGGAAAGAGGGTAGGAAGGATCTCCCACAACTCTCTAACTTTCTCTCTCCTTTCTCTCTTCTCTCCCTAGGGTTTCTCTCAAATTCATATGGCTGTGAGAGAGAGAGTTCTAAGGTCCTTATATAGCCTAAAAAGTCACCGAAATAGACTTCAGGTCAAGGTATACTTAGGTTATAGCTAAAGCGAGGCTGTTTTAGCTCAATGGAGGACTTCTGGCGGGGCTCCTTGAGCCAAAGGTCGAACTTAAGCTCACCAACCTTGGATCTAGGTGAAGTTAAGTTTTTGTTTCAGTCGGATTCCCAGATCACGCGTGGCGGACCAGTTTCAGTTCAACGGCCAGTGAAACCCAATCTGAAATTCCAAGTACTTAGATATGTTTATGAAATTTTTTCTGATCTGAGGGTGTATTTGGGTCAGATTCTGGCGGTCTGGTTGCTTACAAAATGTTTGCAAGTAACAAGTCTCAGATTACTATTTGAGATATTTATTTTCTAAAGAAAACAAGTGTTCTCATACTCTCTCGCTCCGGACTCAAGTGAACAGCCGTGGGACACTGTCTGGATTTGATTTCTGAGATGGTTGTCAAGCCCAATGAGGCGGTCCTAATTCCTTAATTTCTTGTAATCAGACTTTTGACGTGCGGTCCAGATTTGAAACAGAGTTTCGAGATGCTCCCAAGAGCAGCCGGGTAATGAGATTGATCCCAGATTTTAGAGTAATATAGCGTCAACTGTTCTACAAGTTTTGGGACTTGTAGATCGTATTTAAAGTGATTGGTGCTAATTTCACAGGTACTCTAGTTTAACACTGGCTAATTCTCACCTAATTTCTAAAGGATTTAGTCCTAAGTAATTTCTGTCTGAGGTGGTACCTTGGCCTTTGTAGTTATGTTTAGTTTAAGTATTGTTCTTCATCACCTAAATTTTAAGATAGTGTCTAATGTGAAAGTACTTAGAACAATTGAAAGAACAAGGTAGTGAAGGGTGGGATTTGTAAATGAAAAGGGTTAACAAGTGGTTTTAGACTTTGGGATTGAGTTTTGACAAGTTAATAAGGTGTTAGGATCGACCTATTGCTTAAGGACGTCTAATTCCAGGTTGGCAAAAATCTAGGATGTTACACGTAAGGAGTCGACGCTTGATAATATCGATCATTTCTGAGGTTGCCTGAACCAGATCTGGGCTAACCAAGCTCTTCTCGCCAATTTCTGCCCAACAATATGGAGTTCGACATGGGTGCCCGTACAAAGCTTCATAGGGAGCCATGCCAATGCTTGCTTGGAAGCTGTTGTTATAAGCAAACTCGGCATAAGGGAGATAGTCATCCCAACTATCCTTGAAATCGAGTACGCATGCTCATAACATGTCCTCTAGTATTTGATTTACCCGTTTCGTCTACCCATCGGTCTGAGAGTGGAATGCGGTACTTTATTTTAGTTTCACCCCCATTGCTTCTTGGATTCGAGTCCAGAAAATAGACGTGAATTGTGTGTCTCGGTCTGACACAATCTCTATAGGAACCCTATGTAATCGTACTATCTCCTTGATGTACAACATGGCTAGATCATCTGCCAAATTAAAAACTTTAATCGGGAGGAAATGGCCCGATTTCGTCAACCGGTCCATAATCACCCAAATGGAGTCATGCCCCTTTCTTGTCTTTGGTAACTAAGAAATGAAATCCATAGATATGAAATCCCACTTCCACTCGGCTGTGGGCATGGGCTGAAGTAAACCAGGGGGTCAGCGATGTTCGGCCTTGACTTGCTGGCACTTGAGACATCGGGATACAAAGTCTGCTATTTGGGCCTTCATGTTGTCCCACCAGTACGAACACTTCATATCTCGATACAGTTTCGTACTACCCGGATGCATCACTAACTTTTAATTGTGAGCGGCCTCCAGAACTTCTCTTCTCAAGTCGTGAAGGTTTGGGACGCATAAGCAGCCACGATACCGCAAACCTCCCTCTAAGCCAATCCTTCATTCTAATTCTTCATTATCGCTTGCACGCTCTCTCATTTTCACCAATAAATCATCTTCTTTCTGGGCCACAATGATTCGGTCATCAATAAGTGGCTGCACATAGAAGTGTGCGATGCTCTCGAATGGCTCCTCCATTGCCAGCTTTTGTTCGAAATCTCACACAAATTCCACTATATTCCACTCTTCTATCATCAGTGGGGCTGTAAATTCTATAGTTTTCTTGTGGCTCAACGCATCAGCCACAAGGTTGGCCTTACTACGATGGTAGGAGACTTCAAACTTAAAGTCTTTCAAAGTTTCCATCCAATGGCGTTGCCTCATATTCAGGTCCCTTTGTGTAAAGATGTATTTCAGGCTCTTGTGGTCACAAAAGAACTCGAACTCCTCTCCGTAGAGATAATATCTCCAGAGCTTCAATGCAAAAATGACCGCCGCCAACTCCAGATCGTGAGTGGGGTAGTTTTCTTCATATTTCCTCAGTTTTCATGAGGCATAGGCGATCACCCTATCCTTCTGCATAAACACACACCCCAAACCAACTCGAGAGGCATCGATGTAAATAGTATATTTGACCCCTTGCTCTAGTAGTACTAGCACGGGCGTAGACATTAACTTGTCCTTTAATTCTTGAAAGGCTGCCTCTGCTTTCTCATTCCAAGCAAACTTAACATCTTTCCGAGTAAGTTGAGACAACGGTCAGGCTATCTTTGAGAAATCTTTAATCAATCGACGATAAGAGCTGGTAAGCCTAAGGAAACTCTCCACTTCTGTAACTGAGCTGGGCTGCTTCCAGTCTTGTACTGCAGTTACCTTGGCAAGGTCCACAATGATTCCTTCCTTAGAAACCACGTGTCCTAAGAACTTGACTTCTTCCTTGTAGAAGTCACATTTTCGGTGTTGTGCAAACAATTGATTTTGCTTATGAGTATCAAGGACTGCTCGCAGGTGTTCTTCGTAATCTTTCTGACTCTTTGAGTATATCAAAATGTCATCTATGAATATGATGACGAATCGGTAAAGATACAGCCTAAATACCCGATTCATGAGATCTATGAATACGGCCGGTGCATTTGTAAGTCCGAACGGTATCATGAGGAATTCGTAGTGCCCGAAGCTGGTCCTGAAAGCTGTTTTTTGCATGTCTTCATTCCTAACAGGCAACTGATGATACCCAGACTGTAAGTTTATCTTAGAGAAATACTACGCCCCCTTCAACTGGTCAAACAGGTCATCTATCCTGGGTAGAGGATACTTATTCTTTACCATGACGTGATTTAGCCTACAATAATCTATACAGAACCGCAACGACCCATCCTGCTTTTTCACAAACAATACAGGTGCTCCCCAAGGAGATATGCTTGGCCGTATAAAACCCAAGTCCAATAAGTCATCAATATGCTTCCTCGGTTCCTCCATTTCACACAGAGGCATGCGGTATGTCGGTAAGGAGATCGGTGTCGCACTTGGCACAAGGTCGATGGTAAAGTAGATCTCGCACTAAGGAGGTAGTCCACGGATCGTTCTGAACACGTCCATGAAATCTTGGACTACCGGCGTGTCCCCATGGGATGGACCATTGCAATTTTCCAATAGGGAAGCGTAACAACGAATACGGTATGGATAACTAACCTGAACTGGGAAGGTGAATGTTGTACTATCGGGCCCATGGGCTGTCACCAATCTGGTTTCACAGTCAATCTCTGCCTTCATTTTGGTGAGCCAATCCATGCCAAGGATGATGTTATAATGATATATCTTGGTTAAAATCAGGTCAATTGCACCACTCTACTCCCTAAGTCTATCGGGCAATTCTTACAAAGCTTAGTGGCATCTGTGAAGGTTCCTACTGCGGCGATGACTCTCACCCCAACCATAGGGGTAGTATTCAACCCCAATTGCTTGACCGTAGAGCATGCTATCATTGAAACAGTGGACCCAGTGTCCACTAACAGAAATACTGGTGTACCTTGGATGTGGCAGTGACTTCAAAGGCTAGCGGTACTGCAACCACAGATTCAGATGCTTCGGCGGTGAGTGCATGTACTCAAGCTTATTGCGGACGATTAAGTTGCGCTATCATAAGTCATTGAGGCGTCCTATTTCGAGATGCGGGATGTCGGTTGAATGGTTGTCTCAGTGGTACAAATCGTAGAGGTGGAGCTGAAATAACATATGGTGGCTAGCGGTTGACCCTCTGAGGCGGCGTGAAGTTGTTGTCCTTCATCTTGGTAAAACAAAAGGGGTCAGTATGGCCCGCTTTGTTACAATAAGTACACCAAAGATCAGATCACCTCTGCTGAGCCGGTGGAGCCATTGGTCGGGGAGGTGAGTTCATATGCGGCCTCTTACCGAGAAACGGCCGGTTCTGTAATTTAGGCCTAGGCCTCAGGCCCATTGGCATGCGTGTTCGAGACACTCTTTCACCATCCTACTCAGCTCACAGGGACATGCTCACTAGCTCAGTATAGTTGGGAATGATAGCGCAACACATCTTGGTGCGGATATCAGCTCGCAACCCTTCTTAAAATCGTCGCTTTCTCATCGGCTCGTCTGCCAAAATCAAAGGAGCATATCTAGCCAGCTCTGTGAAATGGTTCTTGTATTCTACTACTGTCATTCCCCTTGTTGGAGGTGGAGGAATTCGTCCTCCTTTTCATTACGATAAGTGAGGGAGAAATACTTCTCGTGGAAGCGTACCTCAAATTTGCCCCATGTCCACGCAAATCCTGTAGAAACTGTTTGAAGGACACTGTCCCATCATAGGATAGCTTCCTTCTTAAACATATATATGACCAGCTCAACCTGTTCCGCCTCGGTACAGTGTAACGGCCTCAACATCTTAGAAATGCGATCCAACTAGTACTCGGCCTCCTCGGGTCTATGTGTACTAGCAAAAGTGGGAGGACGGATGTGCTGAAAGCGCTTGAATGAGCCACTTATAGCCATAGTCCCAGTTGGCTGTACGAGTAGCATTAGCGGGGCCACATTCATGTTTTGTGTGATGGCCCCTACTATAGTTGCTAGAACTTGTTGTTGTTGTTGCATTAGGAGCATCATCTGCTCCAACCTATCAGGGGGAGAGGCCGCCTGAGGCATGTGTGGCATCGACGAAGACGCACGGTTCTGACCTAGAACCGGTGGTGCACTCGATGTTGGCCCATTTGTGGGGCCAGTGGCCGGTTGTGAATCCGGCAATGTCTCGCTACTCGAACACAAATTAGGGCAACCATTCTGCCAAGTGGGAGACATGTCATGTTCCACATATTTTTAGGAGGCATTCTCTATATACAACATAGGGTGCAACATTTATAGGATTAAGATAACATCATCCACTCTTTCCAAACATTCTACACATTTCTAAACAACAGAAGCTTCATGCATTTCATTTATCAAAATTTGCCACAGTTACAAATGATGTGATATTATACGCACTATGACAGAGGATGCATTAGTGCTAATTAACAAAAGGATTCAACACTTACTAACCTAGCATCCAAACTAAACCTATCCAAGGCTATTACAAAAAACAATGAAAACAACTACAAATATACTACTAGTCCTCCAATTCTGGTGAAGGTGGAGGTTCTCCCTTATCTTGCATACAGCATAAGAGGGCCTTTAGGGTGCGGGACATTCTCTTAAACTTTCGCTTCGGGTAGGCTTGGTTCTCCTCGAACTTCTGCTTTAAGTAGGCTTGACTTTCCTCAATCTTGGCCATGCGGGCTTCTAAAGTTGCCCGATCATGGTGGTCCTTACAAGCAGTAGGAGGTCCCCTGTCTGAGTCATGGGCCTCCTCTTCTTCCTCCTGTCCCTCTTCTTCGCTGCCTTCCTCTTATTCGCTGTCTTCCGCTTCTTTACTGCCTTCCTCTTATTCGGTCTCTTCTTCTATCTCATCTCTAAATTCTTCAATTCTGGCTTGGCGCTGCCTGGGGCCTATTTTCATATTATTGGGTGTAGTCTCATTGATGAAATGGACAGGTGCAAGGTTGTCCATGTGAAGCCTGAATCCGAAGTTACAGGCGATCTTACAGATGAGTCGACCGAATGGGAGGGAGGTGTCCCCCGAGTAGACTGTGCAATATTAATTATCTGAGTCAAGACGAGGATAGGCAGGCATAATTTTTCTCCCTATCCAACTTGGTATAGGAAGTCCACTATAAATCTTGTGCATTCCGTGCAGTTACTCCACCTAGGATACACATTGTACGTGCATATATGGTGGAGTAGGCAGAAATCTTTCGTCATATGTGTCGATGCGAGACTGTTGCCTTGCCTCCAATCAACAAGTTGGCAGCAAAGAACACAGGTGAGGCGATCTCTCTCCCATCCACTAGAGAGATTAGCATCACTGGCATGTACCACTTCACTCTCTATTTCCATGATACGGGCCATGACATCCACATTAACCCTGGTTTCGGTCCTCCCTAATGGGATGGTAAACTAGAGGGGCTCAAGAGTTGGGTCCCTTATATGTGCATAGAAGGCTCGTATGGTGCCTTCACTTCCATGTTTTTTTTTTTTCAAATATAAGACCCGTCACCAGTTCTCCAGGAGGAGGTCGATCACTGGATATAACCCAAATAACTTCTCATCCACTTGAGCTTCAAAAAAAACCTTGCGGTTTTGAAACTTACCGAGTTCGGTGTCCACTAGTAGAGACCTCTCTATCGGGATTCGAGGGTCGAGGTCCCGTTTCGACCTCTGCTTGGCGCTCGCACTTGTCTCGGCACTCGTCTTCTTTTTAGAATGGCTTGGACGACTGTAAGACCCAATCCATTCCATACCATTTTCTATCATATGTGCACGATGATTGACACCCTTAGTTAGACCTGGATTGGCCGTTCATAGTGCACACCCAACTAACCGGAACCCCAAGACCTCGAAACGTATTTTATATCAACTGCCCCGTCGACACTCCGTTAGTGAGATACGCGTGAAGAATCATTAGTGTATCATGTGCGTATGGTGCCATGTACTCCATTCTACACTTGTGCACAACACATGCCATGCACACATGCACATGCCACACACGGGTGAGAGAATCTCTACCCATGTGTGTGATTTCACTCACCCATACCTCTCCTCTCTCATGTGCATGCAAAGTCAACTTCTCTCCATACCATACCCTATGCATGACATCATCATACCATGCCATCCCATGCTCCTTTAATCCACCATTAATTACAAATCATGAATTAATTGTTATAATCTTAGTCTAAGCTAACCAAGATCACATTAATTGAATCTAACTACATTTTAACAATTTCTCTACAAATAGTCCTTCATCTCTTAGCATTTCACCATTTTTCTACACAAGAGAGAGAGAGAGAGAAAGAGAGAAAGAGAAAGAGAGAGAGAGGAGTGATCTTGGTGGGCCATCAACTCCATCAATCCCATCCCTTCCATCCATCTCAACCATCCATCTAATCCATTAAGGTGAGTACACCCCCTTTTCACTTAGTCTTTTATTCTTTTATGGTTTGGATAATGATGATCATGATGATAACATGTTGTTGTTATTGATGATGATGATGATGTGGGACCCGTTGATCATGGCCCTACTATGATGTTTAGTATTCATTCAATGTCCATAACATTCTAGGACCTAGATGAAGGGAATACATGAATATTAATTTGACAAAAGGGCATGAATCCACTGTGATGTTTTTAGGCCATCTAAGCCATCCGAATATGGCCTATTGAGCTGGACACACACACACACACACACACACACACACACACACACACACCCATGCACACACGTGCACACAACACCAAAAATAAAAAAAAATTTAAAAAAAATTAAAAAAACGATGGATGGCTTGTCGGTGTCAATTTGCTTAAATAAAGGGAAGAAATTTGTGGGACCACAAAGATGCCCCACCCATGACGTATGTATCTGATCCATACCATCCATCTTATTTTCTAGCTTATTTTAGGCATTGACCCGAAAAATGAAGCCAAACCAAATCTCTGGAGGCCACATCATCAAAAATATTATTTTAATAGTAATAATTTGTTAGGGCTCGCTGTGATATTTTTGTACGTCAAAAAATATTAAATATTGGGCTCGTTAGACTTGTTATGAGTTGGAGAAACCAGTAGTCGAAGTGGATCGTCAGAATGGGGCCCCACCTATGAAAAACTACACTAAAACAAAAAAACAATATATATATATATATATATATATATATATATATATGTAGCCAAGGGGCTGACTCCCCTGGTTACTGACCTCCAGTGTCCAAGGATGCTGCAGCAACAACTGCTTGGAACGGGCAGGGACAATGGGCCCCAACATAGGCCTCACCTTGATGTATCTTGACCATCTACATTGTGCACTTGATGGGTCTCCTTTAAAAATGTGTCACCCCCAAGAATTAGCCGTACATGGAATTCAGGTGGCCCACACCATAAAAAAAATAAATATAAATATAATTAAAGAAAGGGAAACTGGATCAATCTGATCATGAGGTATGTGTTATATCCAAATCGTCCATCCATTTGGTGAGCTTGTCTTAAGGCTTGGAAGAAAAAATAAGACAAATTTAACTATCAGGTGGTCCACATTACAAAAAAAGTAGTGGTGAGCGTCTGCCATTGAAGCCCTTTTTGAGTCATATGAGTTTTGGACCAATATGAAATTTGTTTTTCCTCATTCAGGTCATTGTGACCTTATGAACAGATTGAAAGGGAAATAAACATTATGGTGGGCCCTGTAAATTGTTTAATGGTGAAATCATTATATTCACTCCTATTTGTTGTAAGGTCCAGATAATCTTTGGATATGATTAATTTTTGGATAATTCTCTAAAATAATCTCTACATATAGATTAATAGTGTAGATATAATAAATACATCACTCTAGGATCCATGTAACTTTGATCACCTTGAACCATTTGTACTACTCAGAGCGAGCCCAAGCATATAAAAACACTTGCCGGCGTCCACTTGAAATTTGGATGCATCTGAAACTTGGACTGAACCCTCAACCAAGTGGGACACACATAATGGATTGGCTGGATTTGTGAACCACGCCTTGGTGACCCAACAAATGATTATGAATGTTTAATGGAGGGTAACCCTCTCAACTTTTGTGTGTGGTGTGGTCCACATGAGCTACAAATTGACTTGATTTTTAAGCCAAGAGGCCCACGTAATGTCTACATCAGATCTGCACTGTGCATTGTCTTTGATATACCATTTAGTACATGAGCCCAAAAAAAATAAAGCTGATCAAAATTTTATGTAGGCTACACCACACGAATAGTAGAAATTAAATATTTAACATTAAAGACTCCCTTTGGGTCTGCCACGATGTATCTGATTTATTGAGTCTGTACATCATCCTTGACCAGCCTATTGCATGGTATGGTTTCAAAAATCAAGCTGATCCAAAGTCCACTTAGACCGTATCACCTGAAACAGTAAGGAACAAACTCTTATCACTAAAATTTTCCTAGGGCCGAGAGTAATGATGCAATGTATATCCATACCATCCATCGACTTCACTGAATTACTGGAGTAGATCCTAACTTCAGGTGGGTCACACTTAACTCAACCTCGTGGGAAATCCCCATGGACTCCACCGCATAGGACCCATTGTGAATTCCATTGGTGTGTAGGCCCAAGAACGTTAAGGCCCATATTGAGTGAATGCCATGTGGGCCCATCAGTGGTAGCCTTGTTTGGGCCAACCATTGGACCTCTTCGACAAGAGTTTGCAATCTCCATGTGTTGAATGTATGATGAACTAGTATTGTAATTTTTAAAGAAATGATGATTAATCCCTTAAATGGGCTGATTGTGGATAGACCTTGATCACTTGGCACTTTGGTTAGAGTGCAGCCTTAAGTAGTAATATCATATGATATGTGTTTAAACCCTTAAACATGTTCAATTATAACAAATGTGTAGACTCTAGTTGTGTGAGGGCACCTTACAAGTGTTTGGCCCCTAATCATGTGGGCATGTGATGTATGTATGGCCACCTAATATAGGCAATGGTAGAGTATATGTAGTCATCTAACTGTATGAATGTGAAATACACATAAGGCCACCTAACCGTATGAAATCAAGTGGCATTGATGGCCATTCAACAATGTAGGTTTATGATTATTGATATAGACACCGCCACTTGAATCACGTATGACCAAGTTGTACACTAGACCGAATGTGATGTAGGGTTATGTTACGCAAGCTAATGCTATCAAGGTTCTGGATTCTATGCAATGTGATCTCTAAACCGTAAATGGTATAATGAAATGTGGCCCTTGGCCCTTAACCATGCGACACCAAATATGAGTCATTAACTATGTGACGAGCGAAGTGGTTATAGTATAAGACTTATCATAATTGGTGTAGCCTTGTATTCGTATGTAGGATTATGATTGCTCAATTATGTTTGGATATTTTGAAATGTGGACACTAGATCATGACAATAATTGGATACATACTAAACTATGTGAAATTGTGGTATTGGCTGCTTGACTATGTGAAAGTTTAAGTGGTTGCCCAATTAGTGCGGCCCATTGATGCAGTCCACTTGATGTATATGAGGCCCATTAGTGCGGGCCATTGATGCAGTCCATTTGATGTATATGAGGCCCATTAGTGTTTATGGTCTATGTGTCGAGGCTCATATGATGTATTTGTTGCCCATTTAATGAGGCCCGATGTGATGATTATGTGGCCCATGGGATGTGGCCCATTATGATGTATATTGAGGCTCATGGGTCGTAGCCCATTATGATGTATATTGAGGGCCATGGGTCGTGGCCCATGATGATGTATATTAGGCTCGTGTATTTGGTCCGTCATGATGTGCATTAAGCCCTTGAGTGAGGCCCAACGTGATGTACATTAGGCCATTGTGTGAGGATATTGGCCCACTATACGTTTGGCTCTATGTGGGCCCCTCCTTGGGAGCGATGTTGGTTAAATGTCCACATTGATGGGCAATGATAGTTAAATGTCCACATTGTGACCTTCCCTTAGGCCCTTTGTTAGGCTGATTATTGATGTCGTTATCGGTGCCGATTGTCGATACCGATTATGAGTATGTGACAGCATAGCATCATGTACATGCCCATACGCATTAACTGCATGTTTATTATGAGATGCGGTTGACTATTGCATATGTCATTGGACAGATTGTTATGAGACTCCGTGATAAGCAGAGATTGTCTCACATGAGCGCACTGTATGCACAGGATTGATGCATGACCGGATTGTATAACTCATGCATTTTGTGTTGTACGCCCTAGCGACATCAGGGCCGTAGCCTCCACAGGCATATCGTGGATGGCCAGATGGGACATCGAAAATCTGTTACTAGCATCGGGCTGCCATAGATGGCCCTGGGTGAAAATCTCTAAACCCTCTTGGTACCAGAGGACACCCCAACATCGAGACCGAGTGGATATATATGAGCGCATGAGGGCTGTATACCAGTAAGTCGCGTCTCGCACTGTGTCATGGTCGGTTGGGAGGGGGTGTGGCCTTACCCACCTGAGGGAATAGGTATAGCTAGGCTGAGTTTGACCAGCTCATGAATGGGTCCGCTATCGACGTGCCGGGTAGATATTGGTTGACCACTGGTCAGACGGATAGTCAGGTCTCTTCCACTTACCCAGTTATGCGCTTGATGGGACGACAAGATAGTGTAGAGTGTACTAGACCTCGGTGATGATCCCAGAGATGAACAATATTGATATGTGGACTTATTGAGTAGGAGTTGCATACTCATTCATTCATTCATTCACTATCCACTCAGGCTGGTGGTGTGCAACTATTTGTTACGTGTACCTTTGCAATGGCAAGGATTTCGATTGGTGCGTGCGACTAACTTGAGATCAGAAGTTTACCACATTGAGTCTGACTATCCAAATTTAGGTATGAGACTGGTTTGGATAGAAGTCCCTTGTGATAGACCCCATATCCTGCGATACTACGTACTATCATCCCGACTTCACACTCCAGTATGGTCATTCTATTCACATCGCATATTACATTACATCCGTGGCATATGACATTTTAGGTTACTGTATTTCTGCATTTATATGGTCTAGATATGGCTGACGGTATTCGTGAACTCATCAGGAATTGTATATTGCATTGCATCCTCGACATCTGATATTTGACTCTTTATGACTCCTCATTTGCATAGCTGATCTGTATTGCGTACTCTGATATTGTATGACTCATGGACTTGTTAGTATTCCCGCTTACTCTAATATCATATGATTCATGATCTTGCTAGTATTTTCGATATTGTATGATTATAGCATGACAATATGATGATGATGATGTAATTATGGATGCGTGTAATATGGTTATAGTTATGGTATAGGAGAAATGAAAATATGACTTAGTGATGTTGTAGCATTGACTCGGAGTGTTCCTATGTTGCATTGACATTGACATCATACTTTACATACTATATGCCTTTCACCATACATGATTTTTTTGTGGCATATTTATCTTGCTTGCATGTAGGACTGTAACACCCCGTACTTTCAGTACTCGAGTGTTACCATGAAGTTTAACTTGATACATACATGTGTATGACATCAACCTAGCTATCTTGACCTTACATCCATTCTCCGACACTAATCTACACTAATCTATCTATTGGGAATGATCTCCATTTATAGATCAAGCCATCTGACCCTTGAATTTCAAAACAAGGCCATTCGTCATGTGATTTGATGTAAGAACTTTTCCTTGAACGGAATGACGAAGAAACTCTCTATCCATAATGATTTAGATATACGTTCTTTTATAAGAATTTCTTAGAAACGTACTTATAACCATGTGGGGCCATTAGATTTTCTAAAACTCACAGATCAATAATAATTACGACAACGCCATTGACTTATTCTCTTGATCACTCCGGAAACCCACTTTGTGATCACCCATTCACAAAATTGACCATACATCTACCCATATGCATGGTAAGAATGCTAACCATAAAGCTTCTTTATTTTTAACAAGTCACCTGACCATCCATCAGGTTTGGATCCGCCAAATGGGCCATCCGAATATCAGGATGAATCGGTCATTATGAAGATCTTCGGGTTTAAGTCCAAACTACCTGGTAACTTGTCAATCAGAGGCGTACAAATGTTATTTTGAATTACAGAGTGTGTAAGCCACTAAAGGAGCATCTTGGACATCCTTGGGAGATCGGGGCCTAAACTGAACCAATGGAAAGAACACAAAAAATGAAGAATGCCTGCCAAATTTTAAGAAATTTGGATGGCACACTCCGACATAATGGACATCAGAAACTGGTTGAGAAATGGATGACAAGATTGTAAATATTCAATATCATTACATATTACCATTGAAGCTAAAACATACTGTGCGGCCCACCCGATCAACAGATCTGTTCTATTTTCAGACCCTTACCCTAGTAGAGTGTGTTCTACGTGATGAACAGAGCCGATCATGAGACTAAATATAGTATAATTCACTCCACACAAAATGAATTAATTGACGTGGAATAACAGATTCTCACAGAGACGTGCATGGGTTTTAATGGTGTGGGTAATTCACACACTTGGTGAAGGTGTGGTGCACCTAGAACTCAGATCTGATTCGTACTTTGACCCATGTGTCAAAACATTATGCCAAAGGTGGTGAAGGGTGTAGATTTTCTAGAAGGCAACCACAAATGGCCCCCCCACCTATTTTGAGCAGCAACATGGTTTCACGTTAGTTTTAACGGTGGTTTCACCCACATGCTTTTGCAACGTATGGCCCACCTAGTACTTGGATATGTTTCATATTTTGGCCCCTTGGCCCTTTCCAACCATTGACACTCAATCTTGGGATGATCCAACCATTAGAGTGACAGAAACCCACTGTTGGGAGTAGAAGTTGAGGTGTATGGCCCACTTACGAGTTAGGTTGGCCCCATTCTTGAGATCATAGCCTTATATAAGTAAATGAACCTAGTGAACGGTGTGGATTTCCCACAACCTTCGTCATGGGCCCCAAAATGGTGTGCATGAACACCAGTGCAACAGCACCTGAGGTGCTCGAGACCGTTAGCCCAGTCAACACGGGTCTGACCTGTGTCTTTCTAAAAATGGAGAGATTTCTCTCTCGCATTGCTGTTTACAGTGGACGGACAAAAGTCCGTTTGTGATGGCTTGTGGCCCATTATCATCATCCTTTGGGTCAATCCGGACCGTCCATCGTGTTCAGGGTTTGAGGCCTACCCAAACCTACCTCATCTTATAGGTTGGAATGCATGTGTATGAGCACAATCCTCGGCGCAAACAGGCCTTGCAAGCACATGCTCACCAAAAAGGGAACTGTTCCACTCCAGCTGGCATGATCCGCTTGCGTGGGAATCCATCAATCTCGGCCGTTCATACGAGAGAGACCCTAACCATCCGTTCCAGACCGCCCTAGGGTTTTCTACCCACCGTAAAGAGAAACCACATACGGTTTCAGTTTTACTAGCCGAACTCGAGGCGGTTTTAGATAGAATGAATCCTGACCATTTGGCTTCAATCCAACGGTCTAGGTAGGGCTAGAAACATCATAAGATGGGCTGGGATTGAGCTCAAACGAAACCCTACCACCATTCCTGCGGCAACTCGAGAAAATGACTGTTTCTGTTCTACCTCCGAACCCACCAACCAAACAGCATCTAAACTCCATTTCATCCATTCACCAAGCTCCAATGTACCCTTAGGAGCTATCCCATACCATCAGAATAGAGAAAGGAGTAATGGGAGGGAAGACGCCATTAACGCTTGGTCATCTTCCACGATGAGCTTGCACCATCACTGCTACTCGTGGTGAGGCCGGTCATGGATTTAAATATGTAAATGTGTGCCACATATCATTGAAGTTCAAATGTCAGGAATCACGTTTGAGAGAGGGAGCAGAGGTGAGGAAAAATAGTGCAGTTATGCTGCTGGCTCGCTATGGCCATGTTAACTCAGCGAGTTTCACCCAGTCTAGTTCGAGTTAGACAGGGCCTGCTTTGTTGGGCCATGTCTGAGTTGAGTTTAGGCTCACTCAGCCATGTAGAGAAAAGAAGATAGAGGGAGTGCAGGTTGTCGATGCACTCACATTAACATGTGGCCATGGTTGGTACCGCACTGAGTCGGGCCGACTCAATAGCTGGGTTCTGGCTCGACAGAATTGCTGGAATGAGTCTAGCCATACAGGTCCGGTCCAAGTTCCTTGCTAAACTCCCAGTAGGTGGAAAGGGAAGGAGAGAGAGAGAGAGAGAGAGAGAGAGAGAGAGAGCCCTCTATTCGCCTCTATCGATGGTAGTTAGAAGATGGTTGGGAGTTCCTACTGATTAACTCAGTAACGACTTACTGAAATCTCGGAATGATCTATCCAGGTGCCATTTACAGTAACTCACCTTGAAGACCAACCATTCCTTAAACGGGTATAACATCTACAATGTCCCTGTAAACCCCATTTCAAAAAACTCGTTAACTAGTTGACTCAGTATTTGTTCACAAAAAATAAGATTTGCAACTCAGTCAGCTATTGGAGTTCGGATTTGTGTTTCCATCCTATTGTCAATGTAGGGATAACTTTCACCCAGATATGAAGCTAAAAAACTCA
This sequence comes from Magnolia changhungtana, assembly GCA_030180095.1. Classification (NCBI taxonomy): domain Eukaryota; kingdom Viridiplantae; phylum Streptophyta; class Magnoliopsida; order Magnoliales; family Magnoliaceae; genus Magnolia; species Magnolia changhungtana. The sequence continues at coordinate 6,216,428 of JASAUF010000446.1, forward strand.
TTAGCTTTAATTCAAATTTCTTCCAACCCAATCATGAGTTGACTTGTCCGGTTTCCCAGCCGAGTCAATTCAGTGGCAACCCACTGTTGATTTTAATCTTCGATTCAGAAACTACCTGAAATCATCTACCTTGAAAGACACGCCTTCCTTTAACAAGTCTTAACAAGTAGGTAGGAATTAAGGTCTATGTGAATATTAAGCATGAATAGCCATCAGAACACTGTTTACGTTAATATTAGCTATTAAAGGTGAAACTACTACTAATAATGCTAGTATGACATCCATCACTTGGGAAAATATTACCACTAATAATAGATTTTATTATTTAGTTACCATTTTAATACTTATTATTACCATGGCGCAAATGGTAGTTATATCATTAACAATAAATGGTAACTAACCATATTATTACACTTTGTTTATACTATACATACATTATAGTTTAATTCCTAGAACTAAACCCTAAATTCTACACTAAAACCCTAAAGGATAACCTTAGACGATGATCTTAAACCCTAGGTAGTATGTAGAACTTGGATCTAATTGTACAAGTTCTTGATTTATGATAGGGATTGATTCTAAGGAAACATGCATTCTCTAGCAACATTGGTAGGCAGTTTAAAGTAGAAGGTGATGATTCTTCCCCTTGAGCTTTCCATCTTCTCATTAGCTTAAGTTATAATTTTTATTTAAATTCATCATTAATATCTCCCTTTATAATCACATGTATTAGCTGGTGGAAATTGAATTGCCGTATGACATGCTTTATGATTATCATGTATAATTGTTCATGCTTGTGAATTTCTTTTTGAGGATTGCTTATAGAACTTAAACTGGTACATTAGTGGGAAATTCCCATATATAAATGTACACCCATATTTAGGATGTAACTTGACTAGTTGTGATCGTAATGGACCTTCGACTTAGTAGTAATTGAGTGAGGTTCTAGATGGATCATTGATGTGGGCCTACCATCTAGGGTTGTTGTGCCTAATAGTTTTCAAGGATGGTCTTTATTGTATGGTTTTAATATCGGCCCTATGTGGCATATTTTGATACTCGCTCTATGTGGTTTTATTTTGAAACTTACTCTAAATGGGTTCGATGTTTTATATAGTGCAACCATGTGATGGTAAGCCCCGTATATTGTAATATGATTGGCCACTAGTCGACGGGTTTCTATTAAACATCCTAAGATGGTAGTCTCATGGACCGGGGATGGTGGTCATGGGACACTATTCCTGAGACGTCAATCTACGCTGGGCCATGCGCTCCCCATAGTGACCATGAGCTTATTTAAAAATGGCTGAGTGTAATTGGATTAATAATAGACTGACTAATCATGCATACATCGCACAAACCAACATTTATTGCTATCATACGTGATGTACATATTGTTCCGACTAGATGATGTGTCCCCGGTTCAATGATTGCATGGGTGATGTACGTATTGTTTCGACTGGATGATGTGTCTCGGGTTCAATGCGAGCCCACTGTCCGCACAGATGAGCATCGCTGGGGTGAAGATTGCATTCCATACATCTATGCACTTAATAAGACTGCATTTACTCTGTTTTGGTCGTCTGAATATTTTATACTATTTCTTACCTAATGCGGCGGTGTGTAATCTTGAGGAGAATTTACATTGAGTTGGCCACTCATCCATCAAATATATAACTGTACAGGTAGCACAGGTGGCTCCAATGACATTAATGTTCATATTGATGAAGAGCAGGTTATGGTTGATAAGGGTGCATGATTATATTTGCTAAGGGCTGTTACAGGATTTCACAGCTCAAGATTGTTGCAGTTTACCTTGTTTCACATGTGATGCTATTTCATTTTGTATTTGTAAGAATCGAGACATTGATATGTAGAAGTCATTATGGGCAGCTTCTTGTATATTTGAATGATAATGAAATTTTCTTTTATGTCGATTTATCCATACTACGCTCATCTGCTTACTCTGATGAAAGAAAAAAAAAATGTACACTTGAATTTGACCATCCTTTAAGGTTAACACTCAGGTTTTTGGGACATGGGTCATATACTCAAGTCCTGAAAAGTTGGGGTGTTACAAGGACACACTGCACACACGAGTGTACTTACTAGGCGTTTTGCCTAAGCTTCCTATTTTCCATTTTTTTAAGGGCTGGAGTAGCTTGGAAGACATGCTTGCCTAAGTGGATTTGGGAATATTGACATTGTGTACCTTTTTTGAAAGCATTGTACATGTAACTATCAGGATTTATAATAGAGAGTGTTGGTTGGTATTTTGATCATTGATCTTCTTACTCAGGTATTATTATATTCATATAAAAAAATTTCAGTCAAAAATCTTCCTTGTGATGCATCGAACTCGGGACTTGCTGTATGGAAGTCGAGTGCCAAATTCAATGTATCATAGAAACTGTCCATCTACGGATTTGGGGAGTAACAACGACTAGGCCCGGCCTCATCTGGTACCACTCTCTTCTTTTCCATAAGGGAAAGTAGTGTTAAAATGGAGAAAATGGCGGCGACAATCTCAAAAAGATCCATGAAGATGGAAACACTTTGAGGATGGAGTGGATTTGAAGGTATGGGGGTTATGAGACACAAAAAGGAGGGTTTTGTGCTCAAATGAGTGAGATAAGGGCGATGGGAAGATGTAAAGGATAATTTTGGAGAAATAGTGGTGGAGGGGTGTAGGATGTAGAGAAAATGGGGGATTTGAATGTATGGAAAAGAAGATTTGAGAGAGACAGAGAGTTTTTGGAGGGTTAGAAGTATTTGTGGGGTAGGAAATAAGGAAAATGAGGGAAAGAGGGGTGTTTGGATGGTTTAAAGGGGCCTCCCACACGTGGGAGGGACCCATCATGATTGGCCGGTGGTGGTGGCATACAGCCGATCACTTGGCTCTGCCCCTCCCATCTAGCTGGTCCGGCGGTAGCTTCGCCCCCCCCCCCGCGATGTCGTGTTTTGGCCCGTGGGACCCCCCTGAGCCCCACCGATCTTCGTGTTTTGGGGTCTTAGGCCCGTACGGTCCATTTTCGTTGTCCAATGCACGTATATTCGCACTACTTGGATCCGTTTCAGGTTTAGAATTCGTCAACTAATGACTTAAACCCGTCGATTGATTGCCATAAGGTGATTTGGGTCAATTCACATGGTCTAAGATATGTTGTGGACTAAACTACAGTATTGGGTCTCGTCTGTCGGTGAAACTTCGGGATCTTAAGATCGTCTCTAAATTTCATTGCCCCATTCTTACGTCAGAGTGCGTCAGAGTGCATCGTGTTACCTATAACCCAGGTCCAGTTTAATCTAAATCATGCTCTAATACCAACTTGTAACGCCCTTAATTTTGAGGGTTGAGCAAAGCACTACTCCCGAAATCCAGCACATCACTTATGTAATATAGATAATGACATTCAGATTTTGCCCATATTAATGAGTTAAGCATGCGTGAGATTATACTAAAACAACATAACATACTCCGAATATAATTAAATTAAGCAAGTGGAAGTCTGAAACATATATATTTAAACATGTGGGTGTTTCACAAACCTCCAAAGCATGAGTACGTAACCGGGTTTAATATATACATAAACTGTTTCAAAATATACAAAATGTGGAAATGTAAGATGTCTAACTAAACCAAATATCCCATTGTTCCATGCGTATCAACACGAGGTCTACATCGACCTGCCCGATAATTGTAGGTACGAGAATTCCTCCTCCTCATCCATAAAGTCCTGCTCCATTGCATAAACTTCATCAGCACCTGCATCTAAACCAGAGTCTGGTTGGTGTTTTAAAACACCGTCCCAGAGTGGGAGTGAGTGGCCAACTCAGTGGTACTATAAGGTAAAAGTTAACATGTTAACAAGTCAATCAAGCAGTAATGATAAAGCAATATAACAATCACTTCTTAACTACTCTTATAAATGCAGGAATGGAGTGCAAGTAATGATGTATGCCCTCGCTTCAAAGCTCCCTCACAAGTGACTCCGACAACCTATTTCGCATATGACATCACTTCCTCCGGTGCAACTTCATTGCCTTTAAAGACATCCTAACTAATGCAGTGTGATGCATGGTCATGTTAGCCAAGTAATTAATTAAGCTTATTCATGCAGTAGATTTGGGAAGCTAGGGTACCTCCCTTTATATCGTTGACTTGAACCGAAGGATCCATCTAGGTTCGTCACTCCTAGCTAAGCACATACGATAGGCAGGTTGTAGGGTTATCACTCCTAATGAAAAGCAGTCGATAGAAAAATTCAAAAGTTTATACTCGCGGTCACTATGGAGAGGCTCATCACCTCAGCGTAGGCCGATAGCATGAACACGGTGTCCCATACTACCATCCCTGGCTCATGAGTCTTAGTTGCTCACTCGACACTACGGGGAGGCTCGTCACCCTAGTATAGGCCGACAGCTCAAACACGGTGTCCCATACCACCATGTTCAGCTCATGAGTCTTAGCGAATCATAGTACCATGGTTAAAGTGGGCCTTTACATTGGTGAGGAGTACCTTAGATTCAAGCAGTGGTGTCCATACATGATAAACACACAATAGGCTAATTGGTTTGTTAGGCAAGTTCGATTGGTACAAGCACACACTGACTGAATCGACATGGAGCGCATAAGCACCCCTTGTGGCCTAACCACTGTCGACAATCATCGTGCGACTCAGATTCATCGAGTCTACCCAATGTGGCGAGACTAATTCGGCCACCCGAACAGGGACTATTACCGATTGCCTGGGCTATGTTGCAACCCCAATCTTACTCAGATGCAGTAAATAAACACATCTGATAATCATTTCAGCATTTGACAACCAATCCAAATAAATTCCTCATTTGAGCATTTCTTCAAACACATTAATCACGCTACCAAACACTTGCAGTTCATCCATAAACTGCATAGAGGCAAATATGATTATATGAAGGAAACTATACATATGTATAAGGCAATTAAGAATCCTATATTAATACTCTTAATAAATACAAATCATCACTAATTTCTCATGCAGACAATTCGTTAAACACTTAGACTACACTTCACCAAATATATAGACTAGGTTAGTTACAACATATATTTTTACAATTCCTTATACAGAGAGATCAATGTACGTATGACAATGATTAATCCTAGATCAACAACCATGGCAAGCACAAATCATATTCAAATGCTCATTCAAACATTTTAACAAACACGTGGAATGCATCTTTTACTCATCACAGTTCATGTGTACATTTCATACAAAAATCGGTGTATCTAAGACAATATGACAGCAATCAAGTCAGACATAAATCATTAGCTAACATGAGAGCATTGATAACCACAAACTAAGCGTTTAAAGTCCACACCTTTCATCGAGATGCTTGATTCGGGCTCAGTCCAAACTCTACGTTTCTAAAAACGGAACGTCGTGCACCTAAATAACGAAATAGGTTAGCTAGTTGGGTTAGGTTTTCTTACCCAAAATCGTAACCGAAAGAGATTCAGTAGCATAACGGGGAGGTGATTTGGTACATGGAATCATGGGAGGGGATTACTGCGGCAACCGCCAAAATCCTTCTTCTCTCTTTCCTCTTTTCTCTTCTTTTCTCTCCTCTCTCCCTTAGGGTTTGATAAAATTCGTATATGAGAGAGGTTGGGTGAAATAAGGGCTATTTATAAGCCCAAAAGTGATGCAAATGGCCCCAGGGCCACTATATACATAGGTTATACCCTTTGGACAGCTGTTTTTGATAAACAGGGCTTATAGGGAGGCCCAATTCTCACCTACGTCATAAGGTACACTCCCTGGCAATGGATCTTTGTCAGGACATGATTTCGGTGCGATCGGATAAGCCGATCAACCATAGAGGACCTGTGTCAGATCAATGATCATACTTACTCAATTGGGGCCACATTTATACAGATATGTGCAGGAAAATTTCCTTTTCCCATGGGTGAAGTTTGGTCAGAAACTAATGGTCCAAAATCCTCAATTTCACACAAGAGTGAACGGCCCAATTCAATTAAGTTTTGGTTCATTTTCTAAAGGTATTCGTGTTTCTCATACACTTTACTCATGGATCATGTTGTAAGTTTCTGGACACTATTTGGGCCTGATTTCCACGATAGTCATCAAGCCCAGTAGGACGGACATAGTCCTATAGTTTCGCGGTCATCGGACGCTCAACATGCGGTCTAGGTCCTATACGGGGTTTCAATGTACTCCCGAGAGCAACATGCTCTTGGGATTTCTCCTAGGTCTTTAAGATGACATTGAGTCGGTGGTAATAATGGTTTTAGGCCTTTCCATTTATGAAAAGGGTGGCCCAAGCTTAATCCACCGATTATTTAATTTAGTACTTAACTAAATTTCATTTAAATTACGACATGATACAGTCCTTAGGTGGTTCTACCTGAGGTGGTACTCGAGACTTTTGACGAATTTTTTTGAGATGTTACAATTAGACCTTGTGGACTATCCCAAACCATTGGGCCCCCACTAATAGTATGTATCCTTCACATTTTGAGGATTTTATCTAAGTACCTAGACTTAACCTTGGTAAGAGGCGAGTACAACATCGTCTCATAATTCATTCATGTGCATCATATGTGTGCTTGGAGTATGGATTGACTAATCATAACTTATGCCATTGGGCAGATTATTTTTATGGGACTCCTGGAGATATGAAGTTTCTCTACATGAGTGCTGGATGTGCAGGACTGATGCATGGTTGACTGGCATGATTCATGCATCTTGTATTTGTATGACATAGATATTCGCCCTAGCTTCATCAGGGTCATAGCCTTTACAGGCATAATGTGGATGGCTAGATTTGGACACCGAAAATATTATCTTGAGCACTGTAGGCACTTAGGATGTCCTTAGGTGAAATTTCCAAAACCTTCATGGTACCAGGAGACGCTACAACGTCGAGACCGAGTGGAAAATATGAGCACCGGTGCCTGCACCTTGAGGTTGTGTCTTCCACTATAACGTGGCCGATTGGGAAGGGGTGTGGCCTTATTTGTCTGAGTGAGAGGGCATTTAAGCTAGGCTGAGTTTGACCAGCTCGTAAATGGGTCCACTACCGTCGAGCCTTATTGGTGATTGGCTAGTGAGTAGTGAGTTCTCTTACACTCGTCGGTCTGCACGACTAGGGAGGCGACAGTCAACATGTAGTGTATTTGACCCCGGTGATTTCCTTGAGAGGAACTATATTGATATGTGGACTTGATATGAGGACTGAAATGATTGCATTGCACCTTGCATATAACATTTGGCTACGTAGGCCTCTTATTTCATCGCCTTGGTATGGCGCCTAGTACTCATATATTGCATTGCATAGCCTTGTGATGGCTGATAGCATTCATGCTTGGTATACCATAGCCTTGGTATGACTAATAGTATTGATGGTATTCATGGTCTTGCTAGCTTTTCTACATTCTCTGATATTGGACCCTTGACACCTGTCCTGCACACACTTGCACCACCCTCTAAGCTTTCTATAAGCTTATGCATGATTGATGCGTGCAAGTGACGCTAGGCAGTAACAGGTGCTGAAGCAGGAGCTTGCTGAGGAGCTGTCTCTTTTGGAGTTTTATCATCTATCATTGTACCTTTTCTATTTTGGTCTTGTAATGTAAAATTTTAATTCCTAGTGGATTTTGTAATATTATTCCTGTAGTTATTTTATATGGTTATGATCTTGGGTATGTTGATTATGAAACAGACTTGTGATATATAAATCCTCCTTGTAGGATCCCAAGAATTGGAACCTAGTGTATGGGTGCCAGGAGCCGAGAATGGAGTACTATGGAGGATATCTATGTCGGATTCAGCGATTGAGAATTCTGTGAGCCCAATTTCCAAGTTTGGGGCTTGCCATTTACACAATCTGAATGACATCCTTCGATAAGAAAAGGTTCCATCTCTATTTGATTGTAGCTCGAATACCTATCAAGGAAGCAGCAGTAAGAGTGACGAGCTAGCCTTTCTAAAATTTGATTAATGAAGGGCAAAGAAAAGTGGTCCTTCCTTGTGGTAGTATTCAATTTTTTGTAGTTAATGCGCATTCTCCAACCATGGTGACTCTAGTTGGCACGAGTTCATTATTGGTATTGGCTACGATGATGATTCTGGACTTCTTAGGAACCACCTAAGTTGGACTCACCCATTGACTGTCGGATATAGGATATATGATACCCCTATCTAGCAACTTAAGGACCTCTCCTTTAACCACTTCTTTCATATTTAGATTTAATCGATATTGTGGTTATCGGGAGGTTTTCGTATAATCCTCTAGATGAATGCGGTGAGTACAAATCAAAGGATCAATTTCCTTGAGGTCCACAATCGACCACCCAAGGGCTCCTTTATGCTCAATGAGAGTAGAAATAAGCACACTCTTGTTCTTTCTTAGGGTGGGAAGAAATCACTATCGGGTATGTCTCATCTTGACCTAAGTAGACATATTTAAGATTATTGAGCAACGGTTTTAGGTCAAGCTTCGATGCCTTGAGGCTAGATGGTAGAGGCATTACATTAGTTTGGGGTAATTTCTCAAATTGTGGCCTCCACCAATTAACTTCAAGTACCGACATAGCATCAAGCATGAAATTCATCTCCCTAATTGTGTCATTATCCAAACCAGAGGAGTGGGCCAAGCACGTCTCTAAAGGGTCAGAGTATAGAGTCAGGAGTGCTCTATCTTCCATGAAAGAAGTGACCATATTAATGTCATGGATATCATCATCATCCTCTGCCTGTTTGCCCATATTGAAAAAGATATCTAGCTTTAATGTCATATTTTCAAAAGATAGATTCATGATTCCATTCCTACAATTAATTATTACATTTGATGTAGCCAGGAATGAAAGGCCAAGAATGACGAGAATTTGAGTGCTCATATTCATGATGAGTTAAGTATCTAAGACAATAAAATCTATTAGATAGTAGAATTATCAACCTGGACCAATACATCCTCAATCATCCCTCTCGGTACATAAACTGAGCAATCAACAAGTTGTAATGTGGTCCGAGTGGGTTTTAATTCACCTAGACCCAATTGTTCATATAACGAGAAAGGGATCAAATTAACGCTCGCTCTCAAGTCAAGAAGTGCATGCTCAATTCGGTGATTCCTAATTATACAGGTGATAGTTGGGCTATGTAACATCTCGAATTTTTACAGCTAGAGTTTATACTCGTGCCCGAGAAAACTGGGTATTAATGATGTATAAATTAGATGCTTTTGAAAATTGCACTTTTTTTTTTCATTTAGATCACATTCAGATACATTCATGAAGGTAATATTCACAAGAATAAAATCAAATGTATTAATTATATTTTATCAGAGTAAAAAGAATAATTGTAACGCTCCGAATTTTGAGGGTCGAGCAAAGGCCCAACTCCCAAGATCCATCCCATCACTTATGCAACATAGATAATGATGATTAAATGTTGTTTGTATAGCACATTAAACATGAATGAGATTATACTAAGTCAACATATCATACTCTAGAGACAATTAAATTAGGCAAGTGGAAGACTGCGATAGATGTATAAAGAATATAAGTGGTTGTAAGTCCCCAAAGTATGAACATGTCACCAGGCTGAATAATTACACGTATTGTTCCAAAATTTACAAAATGAATAAGTGCAACATTCAACTAGTCTGTATTCCTGTAACCCCAGCGTTGCAACTCCAGGTCTACATAGACCCGCTAGAGAGTTGCATATATGAGAACTCCTCCTTGTCGTCGTAGAAAACCGGCTGCAACTTGTAAGCTACATCATCATCTGCAACTACAACAGAGTCTGGTTAGTGTTTTAAAAAATCATCCTAGAGTGAGAGTGAGTGATCAACTTAGTGGAGCTATAAGGCAAAGGTTAACATGTTATCAAATCAATCAAGCAGTAATGATAAAGCAATACAACAATCATGTCCTAAATACTCTTGTTAATGCAGGATTGGTATGTATTAATGATGCATGTCCTCGCCTGCACTCCCTCTGCGACATCATCTCACAGTCGCGCATGCTAAACTCTCATTGTGCTCAACACCCACGCTAAAGGCACATGCAATACGGTGCATGGTTGTGTTAGCCAAGTTCTTACTTAGACATATTCATACAGCAGATTTGAAAAACTAAGGTACGTCCCTTTATATCATTGGCCCAAACAATGATCCATCTGTAACGTCTCGAAAAAATCCGTACAAAGACATGAGTACCACCTCAGGCAGAAATCACTAAGGATCGAATTCTGTAGAAATTAGGCAAAAATTAATTAAATACTAAACTAAATAAATCAAAGAATTAGCTCGAACCACTTTCTATACGAACTGCAAGACCTAAAACCATTAGAATCACTAACCCAACATTTCCTAGAAACCTAAGATCAGTATCAAAACTTAGTTTATCTTAGGAGCACATTGAAACTCTGTATCGGACCTGGACCGCACGTTGAAAGTTCGATTACCGCGAAACTATATGATTATGATCGCCTTACTGGGCTTGAGTAACATCGCAGGAATCAAGTCCAAATAGCATCCAGAAACGCATAACTTGAGCCCGGAGAGCAGAGTGTGAGAAATGCGAATATCTTTAGAAAATGAACTTAGATTTAAGTGAATTGGGTCATTCGCGTGAAGGCCAAATTTAAGGTTTCAGATCGTCAAAATCTGACCCAACTACACCCTTGGATAGGAGAAATTTTCCTACACATGTCAGTGTACTTGTGACCCTGATCGAGTGACGATGACCGTTGAACTGAAACTGGTCCCCCATGGTCAATCCACAAATCCGATCGGACTAAAATCTTAACCTGACATATATCCATGGTCAGGGAACTTTCTCCAGACCGTATGTGGGGTGTGGACCTTTAGATGAGCTCCATTGGCCCGAAACAGATGACTTTTGGCTATAACCTAAGTATATAATGGCCCCGGTGCCATTGACATCAGTTCTAGGCCTATATAAGACCCTTAAACCACCCCATTTGTATTCCATGCAATTTTTTCCAAACCCTAGGAGAGAGAAGAGAGAAAAGAGGAGAAAAGGGTGGTGATCGAAAGGAGATCCTTGGAGTTTGCTGCAGTACTCCTGTTCTGCTACTCCACGCATCGAATCACCTTTACATCTAGCTACTCAACTCATTTCAACTTTATTTTTGGGTAAGAAATTCTAATCCTAATATTGATTTAGGACTTCAAATAGAGTAAACGACGTAATAGCTAACCTGTTTCATGATTTAGGTAGTCGTTATGCTATAGACGGAGACGTGGTGTATGAACTAAGTTCATAACGAGCATACCGACGAAAGGTGCGAACTATAAATGTTTAGGTTATGGTTTTTAAGGCTTTCAATGTCAGCTAATGATTTATTTCTGACTTGATTGCTACCATATGATCTTAGTTACGATGTATTCGATAATTTATACATGTGTGTGAACTATGTGAATATATGATGCATTCCATGTGTTTGTTGAAATGTTCGAATGAATATGAAATCATGATTTGTGCTTGCCATGACTATTAACCTATAATACGTGTTTGTTGTATGCATGACAACTCCTTTATGAAAGGATTTGCAATAATATATGTAATAACTAATTTAGTTCATATATGTGGTAATGTGTAGTCTAAGTGTTTGATAAAATGTCTGAATGAGAAATTGTCCGATGAATTGTATTTAGTAAGGGCATTGAGATAGGATTCTCAACTACCTTATCTAGATGTATAATTTTCTTCATGTAGTCTTGATTTCAACTACGTGATTTATGTATAAAATGCATATGTATAATAACATGTTCTATGTAATCTTAATTTCAAATATGCAATTTATGGATGAATTACAATGTTCGGTAACATGTTCAATATGTTTGATAAATTACTTAAATGAGTGTTGTACTTGGATTGTTTGTTAAATGCTTACATGATTATCACATGTATCCATATGCTGAATTTGGGTATGATTGGGACTACAAGGTAGTCCAGGCAATCGGTAACGGTTACTAATTGGGTGGCCGAACTAGTCTCGCCACATTGGATACGTTCGATGAATCTGAGTCGTATGACGATTGTCAATAGTGGTTAGGCCAAGTGAAGTGCATATGCACTCCATGTCGATTAATTTAGCATGCGCTCGTACCAATCGAACTTGTCAAGTAACCCGATTGGCCTATTGTATGTTTACCATGTATGGACGCTACTGATTGAATCTAAGGTACCACTTACCAATGTAAAGCCCATTCAACCATTGTACCATGATTCGCTAAGACTTATGAGCCGGGCATGGTGGTATGGGACATCGTGGTCGAGTTGTCGGCCTACGCTGGGGTGACAAGCCTCCTCGTAATGACCAGTGAGCAACCTAAAACTCGTAAGACGAATACAGTGGTTTGAGACACTATATTTGAGCTGTCGGCCTACCCCAGCGCAGCCTTGGTGCGGTCGCAGCATAGGTTGGGGTGTACTGTTTGATTTGGACCCCCTTTGAAAATAGCGCTCCAGTTGGTAGGGCTTCAGTGGAGTAACCTCGAGTATAATCAATTGAACTTGCCTACCCACTGCCTTCATTAGGAATGATGCCCTATAACTTGCCTATCGTATGCGATTAACTAGGATTGACAACCCTAGATGGATCATCGTTTGGGTAAATGATATAAACAGAGGTATCTTAGCTTCCCGAATCTTCTATATGAATAAGCCTAATCAAGAACTCGGCTAACACGACCATGCACCGCATTACATGTGCCTTTGGAGTGGAAGAGTATAGTGGGAGTAGCATGTGTGACCGTGAGATGGTGTCACTGAGGGAGTGCCGGCGAGGACATGCATCATTATAGCATATCATTCCTGCATTAACAAGAGTACTTAGGACATGAGTGTTGTACTGCTTTATCATTACTGCTTGACTGAATTGATAACTTGTTAACCTTTGCTTTATAGTTCCACTGAATTAACTACTCATAACCACCTGGGATGGTGTTTTAAAACACTAACCAGACTCTGTTGTAGATGCAGGTGGCACCGATGTCCACGCTGCTGATTGGGATTTTATAGACGACGAGAAAGAATTTTCTTACCTTCAGCTATCAGGCGGGTCTATGTAGACTATGTACTGATCGATGGGATTACAGGAATTATATGATTTAGTCAGACTTTCACATTTTGTATTTTGTAAATTTTGGATCAACACATGTATATATTCAGCCTGGTAACATACTCGTACTCTGGGGAATGAGAAATACTTCTATACATTATATACCAATCTCAGTCTTCCGCTTACTTAATTATCTCTGGAGTATGATAAGCTGTTTTAGTATAATCCCACTAATGTTTAATGCACTAATATGGACAACATTTAAACATCATTATCTATGTTGCATAAGTGATGCGTTGGAATTCGGGAGTTGAGCTTCGACCCCCAATTTTGACGACATTATAAGATGGTATCAGAGCATGATTTGGATTAAAATGGACCTGGGTTATGGTGACACGACACACACTGATGTACTTTAACTTAGGAGGGAGTGATAAAATGTAGAAACAATTATAGGATTCTAAGTTTCGCCGACGGGAAAATTAACCGTTCAAATCAGACCCGTAGGCATCTGTGATCATGCAAGATGATCCCAATTCTTTTTCAGACTATCCATCGACGGGTTTAGACGATGATTCGGTGTATTCCACACTCAAATAATCCAAAAAGTGTGAATATACACGAGATGGAACCCGATACCGTACCAAACGGACTCGAGGGCCTAAACCACATAAAACAGTAGGACTCGAGGTGGGTCCTGCACATTTTTGGCACCCCGGGGGGGATGTCATCGCCCTTACAGTGATGCCATCGCCCTAGGTCCAGCGGACCGCGATGGCATCGTGCCTAGGGCGAGGCCTCACGGTTCGGTTCGGCCGGGCCTGTTGGGCCAGCCATTGTACATGCATGTGGGGCCCACAAAATCGTGTGGGGGCCCTTATAACCCCCACATTTGCTTCATTTCTCCCTTTTACACCCCTCCAAGCTTTCCTAACCTCTAAAAATCCCATTTTCTCTCTCAAGTCTCCCCTCCATTCTCATATCATCTTCTTCTTCATCACTACATACACACCTCCCACCACTCCTTTTAAACCCATCTCTTATCTCCCTTATTTTCCTCCTATTTGGGCACACAAACCCTCCTTGGTGTCTCAAAAATCTCAAGGTCAAACAACCCATCCTATCCCTCCATTTTATTTCCCTCTCATGGCTCTTTTTGAGCTTGTGGCAGCTATATTTTCCCTTTCCACACTTCTTTCTCTCATGGGAAAGAAGAGGGCTCCTACAGATGAAGTCAGGCCTAGCCACCCTACCCGTTCAAGGAGGCTGAAAGGCACTGAGGCTAGCACAAGTGTCGATTGGGAGCTAAGTACAAAGTGGGATCTCGATCACTAGCTTCCTTTCGAAAGAGCTTTACTGGCGGATATGGTACATGGAAAGTTTCAAGACCGTAAGGTTCTCTTTGAAGCACATGTGGATGAGAAACTGTTTGGTCTTTATCCGGCGATAGATCTTCTGTTGGACGCCGGGTGGGGTCCCATATGTAAGTGCTATAGTTGATAGCCTCACTATACTGTCAAATTTGTGGTGCCAAAGACACTGTATGTATCTTGTTATGAAGCTTGCATATGTGAAGAACAAAGCTTTACTCATGATATGCTAAGTCAAGACAAAAGTCTCACAAGATCAGCTTCGATAGACAAGTAATATTCAAGTCAAGACTCGAGAATGTGAGAATGTTTGACTTAGTTCAAGATAAGTATAATTCAAGATCTCAAGAAGCTTTCAAGTTCTAGCTACATCAAGATCTCAATCTACATTATACTCAAGGTCACTCGTCTAAATTTCAATGTACTTACTTCACTATTAAGGTATGTTTGACCTTAGGTTGACCTTTATAGTAGGTCATTTCGGATATATAATTCATATGTTTTATATAAGTGAGTTTGGTCTATTCTAAGACTAGTCCTGGATGTTGTTCGACTAGTCCTAGCACTGCTTTGACCTATCTAAGATTTGCTTGGACCAGTCGTAAGTTTGTTGCAAAAATTCAGAATTTTTTGTTAAGCTTCAACCAGTCCTGGGGTCTGTTCGACTAGTCATATGAACAGTGTCGATTGCTTCTTCGACCTGTCGTAGACCTACGACTCAAACTACATCGTTGAAATTCGACTTGCTTCAACTAGTCGTGAGTAACCTTCGACCAGCCGAAGGTGTCCTTCGACCAGTCGTAGACTACCTATGACCAGTCGTGAAACTACCTTATCTTATCGCGCTCGAATTTTCAAATTTTCGTTCGTCCTACGACCAGTCATAGCGACTTCTGGCACAGTCGAAGACGTGATTTGCTCACCTATAAATAGAACACGAATCTCAGAATAAAAGAGATAATTCAAGCTAATTTAATTCGGTCTTCTGAGAGATAAGTCTGTGCTCCATTTAAGCTAAGTGTGCATATTTAATATTTTCTTTCTTTAGCTTTTTAAATTGATTTTGTTTCTTGTATTCCAATCTGATCTGAAAAGAGGAAGTATTGTGTTCCTTTTTTTGGAATCAAAATCAATTAAAGCTAGCCCATTTGGTTTAATTTAAAATCAATTAGAACCTAGAACCATTATAAAGTGAGTATTGGATATTGAACTTGGACATTCGAATCTCTACTCTAATCTGGTTCTTCCAGGCTATTACAACAAAGAAGAAATTCAGGTATATTACATTTTGTGTAATTTACTTTATTTGGTTTTCTTTTGAGATTTACCAGAAAAATCTCATTGTATTGGTTATCTGAGGAAAGCCAGGAAAACTCAGAAGTGGTGTTTCTTAATTGTGTAAGCCCACAGAGAAAGACACAATTATGAAGGTTTTAGGTGAACTTGGAAAACCTATCTTTGATAGTGAACGCTGATATCCCTTGTGTGAGGATATTAGGAGTGGAGTAGCTGTGTAGCTGTTGTTGAATAGTTGGTGTACACACAGGCGAACCACTATAACTCTTTGTATTGTGTGGATGTGTGCTTTATTTTCCTATCTTTAATTATTCATTTGTGGGATGTATATATGGATGTGAATGTTGTAATAGTTTAGAATTTATTTCTTGCTATTCCTCTATTGTTTTGAGATTCATTTTCTTTATTTGTTCTCGTAAGGTTGCCCTGCCATTTTTATGGTGCATGGTTGTCCTTATAACAACTAGTATTTGAGGTTGCATCTTATTCTCCATTATGGTTTGAGATCATTTATTTATTTCTCTTCAGTTTGAGTTCTTAATACAAAGACTTTTTTAGAATTAATGTTGTCCTACCATAAACCCTTAGTTTTTGGTGTAAGGTTGTCCTTAGAATAACATTTGTATCAACCTCTCAAGACTTGAATTTTGAGGGTGCCTTTCATTTCAGCATTGTGAATTGCATTTCTTTATTTGGCTATCTATTTTAGTTAATTCCGCTGTATTTATTTTAAAATTTGGCTTAGTCCTATTCACTCCCCCCCCCCCCCCCCCCCTCTAGGACATATAGCTTGGCCATTTCAAGTGGTATCAAGCTTAGTAGCTCATTTTTAATTATTTATTCTTGGATTTATTTCCTGAGCTAACAATCTAAGCTATATTTAAGATGTTAAATTTTGATAGCCTATCAGTCACTAGGCCTCCACCCTTTGATGACTCCAATTATGCTTATTGGAAAGCCAGTATGAGAATCTTCTTAAAATCTATGGATGAAAGTGTGTGGCTGGCCATAGTGAATGAATGGATCCCTCCTACCACTAAAGTAACCAGGATTGATGGTTCAAAATCTAAGAGAGTTACACCATATTTCTCTTAGATCACACTTCAGAAAAATGAGAGTAGTGTAAATGTTAAAGCACTAAATGTAATTACTTGTGCACTATCACCGGATGAATTCAAAAGAATTATATCCTGTGATTCTGCAAAACATGCTTGGGATATTTTGGAAATGACACACGAGGGTACTTCAATTGTCAAGAAATCTACGATACAAATGCTCACAACTAAATTTGAGGAAATACGTATGGAAGAAAATGAATTGTTCATGGACTTCTATACTAGATTGAATGACATTGTAAATTCTATGTGGGGTCTAGGTGATAAAATCCCTGAAAATAGATATGTGCTAAAATACTATGCTCACTTCCTGAACGGTTCAATTCTAAAGTAACCGCAATCCAGGAACTTCGTGATACGGACAATATGAAGGTTGAGGAGTTAGTTGGCTCATTACAGACTTATGAGTTAATCTTTAAAGCTCTAAAAGGTAAATCCATTGCCTTAAAAACTTCTAAAAATGGTTTTCAAGAAAATGATTTAAACTTTGATTTAGAAAACTTGAAGATGATATGGCCCTTTTGGCAAAAAAGTTTTATAAGATTTTTAAAAGTAAAAAGAGGGTTGATCTTCAAAAGGCATATGATAAAAAGAAACTTAAACCTAAATCAAGAAAATTGTTAAAAGACAGTTAATGTTACAACTACCATGAGTATGGGCATTTGGTTAACAAATGTCCTAATAAGGGCAAGTCGAAAAAGAAAAGTATGATAGCTACTTGGGACAAGTCCTCTTATTTTGAAGCCTCCTCTGAATAAAAAAATTCTGAAACCGAGTCGGGCTGTGATGTTAAGGCCCTTATGAATCTAGCCAAGTTCACTTTTTCAGATAATGATGACTCGACTAGTGAAGAAAATCTGAATAGTGAATGTGAAAATGAAGATGATCTTCAAGATCCTTACAATGCCCTATACAAGGAAAGTTGTAAAATTGCTGTGAAATTGAAACTTCAAAAAGAGAAATTTTCTCAACTCAAAGAAATTTATGAATATCTTGTTTTAGAAAAGTCCCACATTTCAGACTGTTTTGAAAAGACAAAATGCGATTTGGATTTTAAAACCTCCCAGGTTGAAAATCTTAAATCTAAAAACGAACATCTAAAATAGGAAGTCTCTTCACTCTTGAGTTTAAAGGAAACCTGGAAAATATGCCTAAGGTGATCCTAAACTAGAAAAACTCTTATCAGGATCAAGAAAATGTGGCGATCGATCCAGTCTGGGCTATGATAAGAGTATTCCTCCTAAAACGAAGAACACTCCTCCCAAGTTCATAAAGGGAGAGACCTTAAACTCAAAAGGGAAAGATCAAATATTTTCAAAAAATCCTAAATCTTTTCAAAAACCTAAAAACCATATCAACTATAAAATGCAAAACCAAATTCCTTTTGCTGAAAAGATAGTTGATTTACTTAAGGAGCTTTTAAAATCTAACTCACTAGGTCATACTTATAACTCTTACAAACGAAAGAAGTCCAACTATCCACCTTAACCCACAATGGTTATGAAATGGGTTCTAAAGTGTACCTGCTTGGTTGCCCACATAGCTTTCAAAGCTACAAGCCATTCAAAGTGTTACCTAGACAGTGGATGCTCAAGGCATATGACTGGTGATAAAGGTTTATTCACTGATCTCAAAGACAAGACTGATGGTTCAATCACTTTTGGTGATGGGAGCAACTGCAAGATTATGGGCTGACGTACGGTTCAACTTCATAACCTTCCTTTGTTCAAGAATGTTTTATAAGTTGAAGGTTTAAAACATAACTTGCTTAGAATATCTCAAATATGCGACTGAAAAGGCCAAGCTATATGTCCTAAAGAGGGCGTGAATAGGACTATGCCAAATTTAAAATAATTACAATGGAATCTAAATAAAGAAATACCCAAATAAAGTAAATCAAATCACAATGCTGAAATTAAATAGCAATATCAATAAACAAGTATTGAGAGATTGATACAAAAGTTGTTCTAAGGACAACTTACACCAAAAACCAAAGTTTATGGTAGGACAACCTGATTTCTAGAAAGGTCTTTATATCAAGTACTCAAACTTTCTAGGAATAATCAAATTGAAAAAATACAAATGAATAGAATGTAATTGATTGTTCTAGGGACAACCATACACCATAAAAATGGTAGGGCAACCTTACTAGAACAATAAAGCTCAAATAAAGAAATAGTTTAAAATAAATTACAGAAATTTAAATTTAAACTATTACAACATTCCCCACTGAGCTTGAAATTAAAATGACTACAACATTCACATCCACATACATTCTACAAAAAGAATAATAAAAGATAGGAAAATAAAGCACACTTCCACACAACACAAGGAGTTATAGTGGTTCACCTGTGTGTACACCAATTGTTCAAAAACAGCCACACAGAATGTTACTCCACTTCTAATATCCTCACACAAGGGATATTAGCATTCACTATCAAGTAGGTTTTCACAGGTTCACCCAAAACCTTTACAATAGTGTCTTTTTCAAAGGGCTTACACAATTCAAAAACCCTCACATTTGAGTTTTCTGGCTCTCCTCAGATAACCAACAGCTTTGAGATTTTTCTGGCTTAACCTCAAATAAAACCAAAATAAATGAATTTACAACAAATGTAAAATACCTGAATTTCTTCTTTGTTGTAGCAGCCTAGAAGAACCAAATCGGAGTAGAGATATGAATGTCAAAGTTCAATGTCCAATACTCACTTTATAATGGTTCTAATTTCTAATAGATTTTAAATTAAAACAAATGGGCTAGCTTGAATTGATTTTGATTCCAGTAAAAGGAAAATAAAAACTTCCTCTTTACAGATTAGATTGAAATGTAAGAAACAAAATCAATTAACAAAGCTAAAGAAATATAATATTAAATAAGCACACTTAGCTTTAAATGGAGCACAGATTTATCTCTTAGAAGGCCGAATTAAATTAGCTTGAATGGTCTGTTTTATTCTAAGATTCATGCTCTATTTATAGTGTGAATAATTTACGTCTTCGACTGGTCTTAAGTCGCTACGACTGGTCGAAGATCCAACAGATATTTGAAAATTTAGGCGCAATTAGATAAGACGGTTTTACGACTTGTCATAAGGCACATTCGACTGGTCATAGGTCTCCTTCGACTGGTCGAAGGTCACACACGACTGGTCAAAACTAAGTGCAAATCATCACTGTAGTTTGAGTCGAAGGTCTACGACTAATCGAAGAACCTATTGACACTGTTCCTACGACTGGTCGAATAGTCCCTAGGACTAGTTGAAGCCTAACAGAAAATATTTGAATTTTACAACAAACTTACGACTGATCCAGGAAATCCTTAGACAGGTCGAAGCAGTATTAGGACTAGTCGACTAGAGACTAGGACTAGTCTTAGAACAAGCCAGACTCACTTATATAGAATATGTGAATTATGTATCCAAAGTGGCCTACTCTAAAGGTCAACCTATGGTTAGTCAAACCTCAATAGTGAAAAAAGGACATTGAAACTTAAGGACAAGTGACCTTGAAAGTAGTGAAGCTTGAAGTCTTGATGTAGTTTAAACTTGAAAGCATATTCAGATCTTGAGATTAAAATTGAGATCTTGATATTGAACTTGAAGGCTTTTTGAAATCTTGAGATTGAACTAGAAAGCTTCTTGAACTTTGAAAGCATCTTGAGATCTTGACTTGAGAGTAGTGCTTGTTCATCACAGTTGATCTTAAGTAGCGCTTTGATCTTCACATATGCAAGCTTCATAACAGTGTCTTTAGCACTATAAATTTGACAAAAAAAGGGGCTATCAACAATAGCACTTATAGCGACAATAACCACAGTGTAAAGTTTTCCAATCAAAGCTATGAGATTCTAAACAACAAGGGTTCAGTAATACTAACTGGACGAAGAACATCTAAAAATTGCTATATTGTTAGCGAATCCAGCTTATCTAATCAATCATGTTACATGGTCTATACAGACGAGACTGATTTGTGGCACAAACATCTTGGACATGTACACTACCGAAATCTATATAGATTGAGCAAACAAAAACTTATAAGAGGTCTACCCAAACTACAAAAATTAGATAAAATATTTGGCGAATGCCAAATTGGCAAACAAACAAGGAAGTCACATAAAAAGGTGAACTCTAATGCCACATCAAGACCACTCGAGCTTCTCCATATGGATCTGATAGGACCTACCAGGATGGAGAGTCGAGGTGGCAAAAGATATATCCTGGTAATTGTAGATGATTTTACCAGATATACTTGGGTAGTCTTCTTAAGGGACAAATCTTAAACCCTTGAAGAAGGAAGAAAAGTTCTTAAAAGGATTCAAACTGAAAAAGGTTCTCAAATTAGTAAGATTCATAGTGATCATGGATCTGAATTTGAGAATAATGGTTTTAAGAAGTTCTGTAGTGACCAGGGAATATTACATGAATTCTTAGCGCCCAAAACTCCACAACAAAATGGTATAGTTAAAAGGAAAAACAAAGTACTTCAAGAAATGACTAATGTCATGTTGAATTGCATGAAGCTCTCTAAGAATCTTTAGGCTGAAGCAGTCAATACAACTTGTTATATCATTAACTGGGTTTACATTAGTAAAGGTAATAATAAAACAGCTTACGAAATGTGGTTCGATAAAATGCCTACTCTTAAATACTTTCGAGTTTTTGGCAGTAATTGCTATATTTTACGAGATCGTAAAAATCTGGAAAAGTTTGATATGAAGAGTGATGAAGGGATTTTTTTAGGATATTCTTTAAACAGTTAAGCTTATAGGGTTTTGAACAAAAGGACCAGTGTGATTCAAGAGTCCATCAATGTGGTCATTGATGATCACTTAAACACACCAGTCTCAAGTCCAGATAATGATGAAGTTCTTGTAATTGATAAACCGAATACTTCATCTAATCAAACTAATTCTGAATTGAGGACTGTTAAAGATCATCCAACCACATAGATTCTTGGAAACCCTCTCACTGGTATTCGTACTCATAAACAACTTGAGGATATATGTAATTATGTATGTTTTACATCCCAGACAGAACCATCTAACATAAAAGAAGCTCTTATTGATGAAAGCTGGATTGTTGCGATGCAAGAAGAACTTAACCAATTTGTAAGAAATGATGTTTAGTATCTCGTACCTAGACCAAAAGATAAACACATCATTGGAACCAAATGGATTTTTAAAAATAATTCTGACGAGCTTGGCAATATAATAAGAAACAAGGCTAGGCTAGTGGTACAAGGTTACACTCAAATTGAAGGTATTGATTATGGTGAAACCTTTGCACCAGTAGCACATCTTGAATCAATTAGACTGTTTATATCCATTGTGTGTTTTAGAAAATTTAAGATTTACCAAATGGACGTGAAAAGTGCATTTTTAAATGGTGATCTACATGAAGAAGTCTATGTTGAACAACCGATGGGTTTTGAAGACCCCAAAAATACTGATCATGTGTATCGCCTTAAAAAGACACTTTACGGGTTAAAACAGGCTCATAGGGCATGGTACGAGAAACTAACAAGTTTCTATTATGCCATAATTTTCAAATGGGATGTGTTGATAAAACTTTGTTTATTAAAAAACATAACGATCACATTTTATTAGTATAGATTTATGTTGATGATATCATTTATGGATCTACCTATATTAACATGACTATTGAGTTTGCAGATTTGATGAAATGTCAGTTTGAAATGAGTATGGTTGGGGAATTGAATTATTTCCTCGGGTTGCAAGTAAAACAACAACGTGATGGAATGTTCATTTCTCAATCTAAATATGTTATGAATTTGATTAAGAGATTTGGATTTGAGAATGGTAAGAATTTTGATACTTCTATGAATATAACTTTGAAACTCTCAAAAGACTCTGTAGGTAAAAATGTGGATCCGAAATTATCAGAGTATGATTGGTATTTTACAGTATTTAACTACTAGTAGACCTGATATCGCTCTAAGTGTTGGTATTTGTGCTAGATATCAATCTGATCCTAAAGAATCGCACTTGACTGCTGTCAAGCGGATTATAAGATATGTCGCAAGTATTATTAATCTCGGTCTCTGGTATCCACATGAGACTAGTGTTCAATTAGCTAGGTACTTAGATGCTGACTGGGCTGGTAATCTTGATGATAGAAAATCAACCAGTGGTGGTTGTTTTTTTATATCGGAAACTGTTTAGTTTTTTGGTTTAGCAAGAAACAAAGTTCTATATCACTCTCTACTGCTAAAGCTGAATATATTGCAGCTGGTAATGCGTGTACGTAGCTTGTTTGGATGAAGCGTATGTTAAGTGATTATGGAATTAAATAAGATTATATGTTATTATATTATGATAATTTCAGTGCCTTAAATATTTTGAAAAATCCAATTTAGCATTCTCTTACTAAGCACATTGACATTAGATTTCATTATATTCGTGAATTAGTAGAAGAAAAAGTTTTATCTTTGGATTATATCCCTACCGAGAATCAACGTGTTGACATTTTCACTAATCCGTTCGACAAAAGCAGGTTTAACAAAATAAAATTTGACCTTGGCATGTGCATTCTAAAATGATAATTTATGCTTATTTGTATCATATTGTATATATTTGCTTGTTTTGATTTCATTCTTTTAGAAATATGCAAGAAATTTGATATTTGGTGGTACTCGACTAGTCGATGATTTCCTCGACCTGTCTGGTACGACCGGTTGAAGAAAACCTATGACCAGTCGTAGATCACGGTGATTGACTTAAATTTGGGGGAAATCACTTTCTTCCTCATTTCTTTTTCTCTCTCCGACGAACCGACGCCGACCAGTCGAACCCATCTTTCAAAATCTTCAAGGTTAGTGCTACATTTGCATTTTTCTTATAGATTTGTGTCTAGATTACTTCTATTTCTCTCTTGAAGTTATCTATTTTGAATTTTGTTGAGATTTGGGGTTTTTCTACACCCTAATTTGATTTGAGAAAACCCACTTCTCAATCCTTTGCAACTCTTTGTTTCCTTAAAATCCTTATTGCAAATGGCATCTAGAGGTAGAAAGACAATATCCCGTGGTCCATCTCCTTCCAAATCTACTCCTCTTACTAAGCGTCATCTTCAGTTCTACGAAGAAGATCTATCTTATGTACGGGACATTCGATTGAGGAATGTTATTATAGAGTGTCCTATTTTTGTTGATCATGTTGCTCCATATGATATCCTTCCTATTCTTTAAACTGTAGGTTGGGATAACTTATTGCATTGGGGTGGGCCAGCATATCGGTCCATTGCCCAGTCTATGTTCGCATGCATAAGTTCTTTTTCATTGGAAAATTTAATGTTTAAGATAGCCACAAGAGAAAGACCATTTGACGTTGATCGTCATTTAATTTCAGATCTTATAAAAATTCTTGTGAATGATGAGTGCATTCCTATCCATAACTTATCTGAAAAACCCTCAGTAATTGAAAAACGTATGCTCACTAGAGATCTATGCAATTTAGATGTTCAATGGACTCATAAAGGGAATGTGCTTCCCTCAAGGTTTTTATTACCTAAATACAGAGTTCTTCACAAGATCTTTGTGTCTAACTTGTATCCTCGATCTGGTAATAAATCCGAATTGACATCCTTCATGGTTCGTGTTCTTCATAATGTTGCCAGAGGTGCTCATATTTGTTTACCATCCTTGATTTGTCACTCCATTATTCAATTTCGACTCCATCCAAGTCATGGTGACATCCCTTTTGCTTATTTGATGATTGTGTTGGCTACACATATGTTAGTTGACATGCCTGTTGGAGAAGCCCCTATCCATCATCTGATATTTAACTATTCTAACCTCAATAAGATGAAGTTGGATATGCTTCCTGGTTAAGGTGATGGTAATGGTGGTGCCGAAGCTGGACATGAGGAAGAAGTTGATGATCTTCCTCCTGACGATATTAACATAGATGATATTTTTGAAGAACTTGAATCTGATTTAACAAATGATCCTGATTATGAACCATCTGAATTTGATGCGCGTTTGTGTGGATTGGAGGAGAAGGTTGAAAATATGAATGTTAAGATAGATAACATGAACGTTGCCCATGATTTACAGTTCAAATATATGCGCAAATATCTTAGGCACTTGAACAAGGGCATGCATCAACTTGATGCTTCCATCCCTGCTCCTTCATCTGGCTCAGATTAGTTCATTTTATTTTACTGGACTGTAATAACTTTATTTCTCTACTCTCTCTCTGTTTGTGAGATTGTTGTTACTTTTGACTTATCTCTATTTATGGATTATATGAATTGTTTATCGTATTTTCTCATATATCCTATCTTTTTCACTCTCTCATTTTAACTCCTCAGCTATTTGTTCATTGCTTCCTTTATCCTATTGTGACAAAAAGGGGGAGAATGGATGTCTAATGGGAATAAATAATTTTTTTTTGGAATTATGTGATGTATGTTACTCAGGGGGAGTATGTGCAGAGGTGGAATATATGTTGAATTAATTTGCAGGTTCATGCTATTATGAATGAGTGATGGTTGATATTAACTGGTGCATGATTCTTTAACTAGATATTCTGATTTATGGAATATATCTTGTAAGTGTGTTTTGTCACTAATTTGACAAAGGGGGAGATTGTAAGTGCTATAGTTGATAGCCTCACTATATTGTCAAATTTGTGGTGCCAAAGATATTGTATGTATCTTGTTATGAAGCTTGCATATGTGAAGAACAAAGCTCTACTCATGATATGCCAAGTCAAGACAAAAGTCTCTCAAGATCAGCTTTGATAGACAAGCAATGTTCAAGTCAAGACTCGAGAATATGAGAATGTTTGACTTAGTTTAAGACAAGTATAATTCAAGATCTCAAGAAGCTTTCAAGTTCAAGCTACATCAAAATCTCAAGCTACATTATGCTCAAGGTCACTCGTCTAAATTTCAATGTCCTTACTTCACTATTAAGGTATGTTTGATCTTAGGTTGACCTTTAGAGTAGGTCATTTCGGATACATAATTCATATGTTTTATATAAGTGAGTTTGGTCTGTTCTAAGACTAGTCCTAGACGTTGTTCGACTAGTCCTAACACTGCTTTGACCTGTCTAAGATTTACCTAGATCAGTTGTAAGTTTGTTGCAAAAATTTAGAATTTTCTTTTAAGCTTTGACCAGTCCTGTGGTCTGTTCGACTAGTCGTATGAACAGTGTTGACTGCTTCTTCGACCTGTCGTAGACCTACGACTCTAACTACAACGTTGAAATTTGACTTGCTTCGACTAGTCGTGAGTAACCTTCGACCAGTCGTAGGTGTCTTTCGACCAGTCGTAGACTACCTACGACCAGTCGTGAAACTGCCTTATCATATCGCAATTGAATTTTCAAATTTCCGTTGGTCTTACGACCAGTTGAAGACGTGATTTGTTCACCTATAAATAGAGTACAAATCTTAGAATAAAAGAGACAATTCAAGCTAATTTAATTCAGCCTTCTGAGAGATAAGTCTGTGCTCCATTTAAGCTAGGTGTGCATATTTAATATTTTATTTCTTTAGCTTTTTAAATTGATTTTGTTTCTTATATTCCAATCTGATCTAAAAAGAGGAAGTGTTGTGTTCCTTTTTCTAGAATCAAAATCAATTAAAGCTAGCCCATTTAGTTTAATTTAAAATCAATTAGAACCTAAAACCATTATAAAGTGAGTATTGGATATTGAACTTGGACATTCGAATCTCTACTCTGATCTGGTTCTTTCGGGCTGCTACAACAAAGAATAAATTCAGGTATTTTATATTTTGTGTAATTTCCTTTATTTGGTTTTCTTTTGAGATTTACCAGAAAAATCTCATTGTGTTGGTTATCTGAGGAGAGCCAGGAAAACTCAGAAGTGGGGTTTCTTAATTGTGTAAGCCCACAGAGAAAGACACAATTGGGAAGGTTTTAGGTGAACCTGGAAAACCTATCTTTGATAGTGAACGCTAATATCCCCTGTGTGAGGATATTAGGAGTGGAGTAGCTGTGTGGCTGTTGTTGAACAGTTGGTGTACACACAGGCGAACCACTATAACTCTTTGTGTTGTGTGGATGTGTGCTTTACTTTCCTATCTTTGATTATTCATTTGTGAGATGTATATGTGGATGTGAATATTGTAATAGTTTAGAATTTATTTTTTGTACCCCGCTATTTTTATTGTTTTGAGACAACTAGTATTTTATTTTATTCTCCAGTATTTAGGTTGAGTTCTGCTACTTTTCTAGAAATTTTTATGGTGGATGGTTGTCCTTAGAACAACTAGTATTTGAGGTTGCATCTTATTCTCCATTGTCGTTTGAGATCATTTATTTATTCCTCTTCAGTTTGAGTTCTTGATACAAAGACTTTTCTAGAAATAAGGTTGTCCTACCATAAACCCTTGGTTTTTGGTGTAAGGTTGTCCTTAGAACAACATTTGTATCAACCTCTCAAGACTTGAATTTTGAGGGTGCCTTTAATTTCAGCATTGCGAATTGTATTTCTTTATTTGGCTATCTATTTTAGTTAATTCTGCTGTATTTATTTTAAAATTTGGCTTAGTCTTATTGACCCCCACCCCTCTCTCTAGGACATATAGCTTGGCCATTTTACTATATTTTAGGGCAAGTCTCGTGCAAATGAGAGCACTGTCCAAGCCTTCTACGCCCATATACGAGAGCCACTGCTGGTGCCTCTATAGTTCTCTATCCCCATGGGAAGGCGGGAAGCCATGTCAATGTGGACCTGATAGCCCGAATCATGGGGATGTCGCGTAGAGAGGTTCATGCTAGCGAGAAGAGTCTCAGGAGTGTGTATGAAAGAGATCGACGTACGCGATTTCTTTGTGGCCGACTAGTCCACTAGAATCGAGGCAACTACCTCTCAGTGACCAAGATGACTCACGACTTCTACCTGCTCCACCACATCTTCACGCACAATGTGTATCCCAAGTGGAGCAATCGCAGCAAATGCAAGTGTTTGATAGTAGACTTCTTATATCGAGCTGGTCAAGGAGACAAGCTGTGCCTGCCTACGTATGTACTACTACAGATAGTTCAAACTGCACGCTCTCCTAGGACTGACATTTCACTCCCATTTAGCTGACTTATATGCAAGCTTGCTCATGAATTTGGATACAGACTTGGCTCAGAAAGGCTTGTGCCTACCCATTTCATCAACAACACTACTCTTAATAATATGAATATTGGGCCACAACAACGTCAAGCCTGACTCAATAAGAGTGAGGATGAGACGGGAAGTGAAGAGGAAGAGAGTGATGAAGAAGACGGAGATGAGATAGAGGAAGAGCAGGAAGAGGAAGAAGAGGAGGCCCAAGACTCTGAAGAGGGCTCTCCACCTGCTACACATGAGCCCCACCGTGATCGGGCTACTATAGAAGCTCGCTTGGCTCAAATTAAGGAGGGCCAGGTCGCATTGTGACAGGAGGTCAATGAGACCCAAGCCAAGCTTGAAGAGGGTCAAGCCTTCATGAAAGAGAAATTCAAGAAGGTGTCTCGCACCTTGAAGGCTAGCCTGTGCTGTATGTAGGACAAGGGTGCACCTCCACCATCACCAGATTCAGACGACTAGTCCCACGTAGTCGTCTTTAGGTTTTCCTTACTTTCCTTTGTAATAGCCTTGATAGGCCTAATTAGTTGTTAGTGTGCTTAGTGTTTAAAGCTTTTGTTAGATTAGCTCACATGCATCTTCTGTCATGATCCATGTAAGTCTACAACTCATGTATTGTGACAATTTTGGTTAAATGAAATGCATGCAGCTCTTTTTGGTATGAAGTGTGTAGAATGCTTGACAATTAAGTGTTGATATGCTAAATCTTACCGTGTTGCACCCTATGTTGTATATAGGGAATGCCACCTAGGGTCACTAGGAGTACTACACATCTAGCACTTGGCGGATCGTTTGATGGGGCACCTCCCCTAAGGGACAGCCACACGGACCCCAACTTAGGCCCTGACAGTGACACGATGCCGGATTCATAGCCTGCCACTGGCCCCATTAATGGGACAACACCTTCTGCACCACCGGCTCCCAAGCAGAACCGTGCATCTACCTCGACGCATCACATGCCTCAGTCGGCTCCTCCCCCTGATAGGTTGGAGTAGATGATGCTCTTAATGCTGCAGCAGCAACAGTTTTTGGCCACCATTGTGGGGGCCATTGCCCAGAACATGCACTCGGTCCCGCCTGCACCACCTATGCACCCTACTGGGAACATGAGTGTCAGCAGCTTATTTGAGCGATTTCAGCGCTTCCGATCTCCTACTTTTACGGGTACTCACAGACTTGAAGAGGCTGAGTATTGGCTTGACCACATCTCTAAGATGATGAAGCTCAGACATCGAGGCAAAGCAGTCGAGTTGGTCACCTACATGTTTCTTTAGAGGGACAAATCCCACTATTGACCGTTGTCGCCGGCTGTTACGTATGGACATGGGATGCTTTTGAGACAAGCTTCCATGAGAAGTATTTCCCTCTCACCCACTGTAATTAGAAGGAGGGAGAGTTCCTTCGCCTTCGACAGGGATGAATGTTTGTGTCAGAATATGAGAACAAATTTACTTGAGCTATGATACGCCCTTTGATCCCATGCATCTGACGAGCCGATGAAAATGCGTTTTTTCGATGGGTCATGGCCCGATATTTGCACTAAGATGTGTTGCGCTAGCATTCATAATTACACCAAGCTAGTCAACATGTTTCTATGAGCTGAACAAAATGGAGATAGAGATTTTTAGACACGTATACTAATGGGCCCGAGACCTCAGCTCGAATTACAGCACTACCCAGTCTAAGGTAAGAGACCACATGTAAACTCACCTCCCAGGCCCATGGATCCGCCAACCCAATAGAGACGAACAGGCCATTGGTGTACATATTGCAACAAAGGGGGACACACTGACCCCTTCTATTTTACTAAGATGAAAGTGTCACGCCCGCACTCAGAACTAGGACTCACAAGGATTCCGATGATCGGTTCGAACGCAAAGCCTCCATAGTATCCCATTCTCGGCTCCTGAGGCAGGTTCCGATCCTGGGATCCTACAAGGAGGATTTTTCATAACAATATAATTATTACTAATATGAGCATACCCAAGATCACAGCAAGAACATCTGAGAATAACAAAGGCACACATCGCAAAATCCACTATAAATTTGAACTTTTACAATCATCCATAAGGTCCAAAGGACATACATGAGATAAAAGGAAAAGAGAGAAAGGTCAGCAACACTGGAGTCCTCAAATGCTCAACTCTACTCCATGCTCTACTGCTGTGTCGCCTGCCTAGAGTATCCTGCACGCATCAATCGTGCATAAGCTTTAGAAGCTTAGAGGGTGGTGTAGGTGTGTGATAATGGTGCATAGAAGAGTAGTAGGAGATACAAGGAGAGAAGCATGATTAATAAGGATATCACTAGCCTTACCCGGGCTTATCATGAATAAGATGCAATGAGTGCGGGTGCCATGCCAAGGCAATGCATGAAGGGGCTTGTACAACCAATGCTAATGCAATGCAAGTAATGTCGGTGCTCATATCCAAACCACAAGTCATGTACATTTCCAATCATAAGGAAATCACATGGGTCCATTACATGAATGCCGCTGACCACATCAGCAAACTGAGCAGAGACCTCACTACCCGCTGCGGATAGCCAATCACTAACAAGGCCGAAGGTAGCGGACTCATTTACGATGGTCGACTCGGCCCTAGCAATGCCTCCTCACATCAGGCGTGTAAAGCCACACCCCTATGACTACACGACATTAAGTGGGAGACGCGGCCTAATGGTATAAGGCCCTCGTGCGCTCATATATTCCACCCGGTCACGGCGTTGCAGATCCTTGGTACCATGGAAGTTTTGAGAATTTCACCCATGGGCATCCTATGCACCTGGTATGCTCAACTAATATTTTCGGTGTCCACACATACGACCATCCACGAATACCCCTGTGGAGGCAAGGCCTTGATGAAGTAAGGGCGGATATCCATAAGCTATGCAATGCCAGATGCATGAATCACACAATCACCCATGCATCAATCCCAAGCATCCATCTCTCGGGGAGATACCAATATGTCCTACACAATGACATAACCATGGCCAATCATACCTCAACCAAGCATGCATATGATGCGTATGGGAGTGGGCCATGAAGATGAATAGAGGTGCCAATGAGGTGAAGATGAACTCTCTACCTAACCATGAAGGGTCTAGGTACTTAACCAATTCCTCATAAGGAATACAACCTCTAGTGGGGGTCCATATACCTGGGGTAGCCCATGAGACTAAGGAGAATAATGATATGGGCCTAAATAGATGAAACGAGCCTAGCAAGGGTCTATGGTGGGCCTTTAACCACCCATAGAAGCCCATGGGCCTACCTTAGGGCCACCAATGTGGACATCTAACCACAATTGGTCCCCAAGAGGTAGCCCATCTCTAATTGATTACGGATCAAGGCCCAAGGCCCACACAACATTAGAAATAAGAAATGGACAGCCATTACATACCACATACATTCATGTTGGGCTTCAGAAAGGCGGCCCAAGGCCTATCCAAAACATGGGTCCATGGGGAACACACATAGCCCAACCCATATATACCACTATGGGCCCACAGGGGAAAGGTTAGGGCCCAACATAAAGGCTACTAATCCCATATATTGTTGTGGGCTAGTGGGCAGCCCATTACTCAAATCACATGGGCAATTGTCATGTTCTTAGTCAAGTAAGTTAGGCCTACAACCCAGCCCAAGTATAAAGTTGATTTGGTGGGCAATCAAGGGCCCATATACTTGTGTAATCTGCCCACTAATCCAACACAATAGTATGGTAAAAATGGCCCAAGAGTTCAATGGGCCTATCTAGAAAGTTCAGCCCAATTGGGCTCAAAGAGTTCAACAACTAGCCACATTCATGGACCCAATAAATTCAACTGTGGTGGGCCTCAAAAGTGTGTTTATTAGGCCCAACATTTAAGGAACTAAATGTATAAATTATTACCTCTAAGATTCTTCACAATGTGTTGGGCCCCACTCCTCAAAATTTCAGCCCAAAGGCCAAACATAATTATAACATGTTGCTGTCCTAAATTTGGGCACTCCATTGGAGTGGGCCCAGGGCCATTAAAACTCTGGAAATTGAGGGCCAAGGCCCCTCATTATGCATACA
Source organism: Magnolia changhungtana (assembly GCA_030180095.1). NCBI lineage: Eukaryota > Viridiplantae > Streptophyta > Magnoliopsida > Magnoliales > Magnoliaceae > Magnolia > Magnolia changhungtana. Next base: position 6,248,476 of record JASAUF010000446.1, read on the forward strand.
ATGAGAGAAAACCCAAAAAGGTGGCCCACCATCAGAGGAAATATTTTTGAATTATAGTTTTTATCAAGGCACATTGCTGGACTGCACAGCAGAAAAATCTGGCAGTCCAACTATTTTGGCCCATTCTTTTGGATGCCCAAACAGGGTCAGTTGGGGCTGAAATTTTTCAGAGTGATACTTCAATAGGTAGGACATACCCCCACAAAATTTCAGAATTTTTGGATATCCCTAAGTATTTTAACTAATTTAAACAAGACAGTCTGTCCAGAAAATCGGACAGACCTGGACATCCCAATGTGGTGGGCCAGTCCGGCCCTCGCCACGATGTGCACAGGGGTCCATTGGCCCTGAAAGTTGGTAGGTAGGTCCCAACATGGGTGGACCACAACTTCACAAAATTTTAGAATTTATAGACACCTAAAAATATTTTAGTTTATTTAAAGAAATCAATCTGTCCTGAAAATCGGACTGATCTGGACACCATATTGTAATGGGCCAGTCCAGCCACCACCATGGTGTGTACAGGTTTCCATTGGCCCCAAAATTTTGTAGGTTGGTCCCACCATAAGTGGACCACCTTCCTGTAAATTTTTATAATTTTTAGACACTCAAAAATATTTTAATAATTTTTGGAATTCCAACCTATCCAGGGTGGAATATTGCTGGAATGGTGCAGAAAATCCAGACTGTCCACCTCATTTGGACCACACCTTTGGGACCCCAATGAAGGTCAGATGGGGCTGAAATTTGGTATGGTTGTAGATGGGTCATAAGGCTACAAGAATCACATATTATTTTGTTTCATTATTCCCACCAAAGACCCATAAGTCAGGCCCCAAAGTGGCCCTAAAATCTGTCCAGGCAGATTTGGACAGCAATATGTAATAGAAATGATTAAAATATAAACATAGTTTTTCATGGGATTTAACCCTAGGAATTTGTGTGGTGGACCATCCCAGTGGGCCCCACAAATGTCCAGACCTTCCCCATCATCAAATACCCCTTGCATGTGTCCCATTTAGGTAGATTTTAGGGCCACATGTCTAAGGATGGACTGCTATGGGTGTCCAAGCTCCATGGTTGGTCTGGATTTTTGTTGGCATACAAGGTGGGCCTCACATGCAAGATCAGGATTCTATCATAAAGAAAAAATAAAATAAAATAAAATAAATGAAGAATCGGCCACAAGAGGAGGGGCTCCGCCACATTGAGGCCCTCCCCTTCATCAATCACACCATACATTCATTCTATTCATATGTTACAACATAGATCCACCACATGCATGTTCTAGATTCAAGATCAATGGTTGGGATGCCATCCCAACCATGATTCGAGGGTCTAGATGACCCATCATACTATAAACTCTAAGTAATCCTCCATGATGGGGGCCTATAGAAGGAAACCCCATGCATGGACATGCATGCATCAAAAGGCCATTTGGCCACAACTAAGGGATGATGTAAGATCTCCACCATGGATTGGTGGGTCCTACACTTCCCACAAAAGAAATCTAAGTACATGAAAATAGAAATCCTAATTTCTAGGATTACACCCACCTTAGATTCTCCAAATTTGGACCTCCTAGCTCCTAGTGCATAAGGGATCCATCTCAATGGGTGAGATTGGATTTAGATGGTTGGATTTGGAAGATTAAAGGGGAAATGGGGCTGGAGAAGAGAGGGAGATGGGAGAGAAGTTGCTGGAGAAGAAGAGAGAGAGAGAGAGAGAAATGAGAGGGAAAGAAGGGAAAATCTTTTAAGGGAAGTAATAATAACCTATGGTGACAATAACAATGTTGCTAGGGTAGGTTAGGTATGGGTAGTGTTTAGGGTGGGTAGTGTTATTCCATGCAATAGTGTAGTATGTGTGTGTGGTGTGCATGGGAAATTGTGCCATGGAGGTGGTCCACATGCTTTTGTACAAAAGTGGGCCATATGATGAAATGCTCATAACTTTTGATCCATAGGTCGGATTGACGCACAAGACGCGTCGTTGGAACTGCAACGACAATACGAACGAGATGACATAGGTCTTGGATCGATCCGAGTCGGGTCTACGTGACTGAACTCAAAGTGACCATAAACACAATCCGAGGGTCGCGGGTCGCCGGAATTTGACCGGTAGGACCGCGAGACCATGATGAACAAGATGCATACTCACACACACACATGCACACATGGGAACTTGGGTCGGGTCTTACACACACCACCTCAAAAAATCGACCGTTAGCCGCCACGTGTTATAGTGACTCCACCTCAACGACCTATGGCAGTGCAACCAAATCGCCCTCAACAAGCACGTGCACATGCACTAGCGACTAGAGCATCTGGGAAAGCAGCTGCTGCGTCCTTTGCCTCTGAAGTCACTGCCCACATTTAAGGTACCAACGCCATAGTACACATCATCAATGAAAGGAAGACCAATGTATTGAGAGGTTATTTCCCATTTCATGTCGAGGATAGGTCCTAAATTACACCTTGTTACGACATACGGATCAGGACATAGATTCTTGAGCCTTGAGAGTAAAAATAATTTTTAAGGGGGGTAAAAAAGTTATGAACTCAGTTGGGTTAAGTAGGTACACTTGTTTACCCACTGATAGGTGCAATGGAAGCTTGGTGGCTAATATCCCACTAGCCCAGGATCGAAGGAAATTGATCCAGGTTATATATAAGGTTAGGTCACTAAAAAGGATCTAAATCTTTCTTGAATGTCAATAATGAAGTCATTGAAGGAAAGCAATTGGGGTTCAAGTATTAAACCAGTTCATATTAAAGAATAGGCCTAATAATGGATTAATATAAAAATTATAAAAAACAAAATAATATGGTAACCAGAGTTGACAAATATGTTATAAATAATATAAGGGTTGAAACAAAAAATTTCTACAACTTTGAGTTACTAATAGACTGGTCATATCTTTTTATATTAAAGTTATAAATTCAAGGTTCATACTGCGTCGAGAGGATGTCCCTCTTCTTTCCTTTCCCGTGGCCTTATGTTGCTAACATTCCAAATTCTAAAATATTTTAGAACTCTCGACTCTTCCTTCCCTCTCGAAGTTAATGAAATCGAAGTGCAATCTGCCCATAACCCCCTAGCGTATGATCAAAATGGTGACATATAAATATAATTTTAAGAGATTGAAAACCCTTCTAGTATAGCCTTTTAACTATGAGCACCATGGAGAACTTATTATCCACCAAGTTAAACATAGGTTAAATAAGAACTCTTGTTGAATAAGACCCGAAGGACAACCTTATAAACATGAGGCTTAAACCTCCAAATGAATTATAATACTCCTTAAATACTTAGGATGATCAGATTTCAGAATTTCAGAACCATATCCCTACGATGCATTCGTAGTTTAACTCAATTCTCAATCTTGAGTGATTACTAGAGGACTCACTGCTTTGACCGAGTAGAAGACCAGGATCCATCAGGATTAGGAAGTGATACAACATGTTGTCTGCCCTGATCAAGCGGGCAATCAACATATCAGATTTAAGCCTACCACAACTGTCTTTCCGTATTAGCCCAATCATAAAGAGTAGATTATACCACCCTTAGGTAAACTTTATCATCAAACACTTAGCATGATAATAATGATTTGGACATTTATTTTCAAACCTCAGAGATAGAAACTTTTAAAGGGGGTGGACCAATATGAGCTAGACTGATGTAGTTATTATATACCCTAATACATATATATAAACCTGAAACCAACAAAACTAAGCAAATGAAATAATAAAACCTTTTACTTATTACCCTTAGGCAATTTTGGGGATGAAATTTTTCTTTAAGGGGGTAGATTGTAACATCTCGGAAAAATTCGTACAAAGCCTGAGTGTCACCTCAAGCGGAAATCACTAAGGATCGAATTCTGTATAAATTAGGCAAAAATTAATTAAATACTAAACTAAATAAATCAAAGAATTAGATCAAACCACTTTCTCTACGAACCGCAAGACCCAAAACCATTAGAATCGCTAACCCAACATTTCCTAGAAACCTAGGATTAGTCTCAAAACCTAGTTGCTCTTGGGAGCACATTGAAACTCCATATCGGACTCGAACTGCATGTCGAAAGTCTGAAATGGCGAAACTATATGGTTGTGACCGCCTTACTGGGCTTGACTACCATCACGGGAATCAAATCCAAATAGTAACTAGAAACGTACAACTTAAGCCCAGAGCGCAGTGTGTGAGAAACTCGAATATCTTTAGAAAATGAACTCGAATTTAAGTGAATTGGGCCATTCGCTTGTAGATCAAATTTAAGGTTTCAGACTGTCAGAATTAGACCCAACTACATCCTTGGATCAGGGAAATTTCCCTACATATGTCAGTGCACTTATGGCCCTGATCGTGTGACGATGGCCATTGAACAGAAACTAGTCCCCCATGGTCGATCCACAAATTCGATTGGACTGAAATCTTAACCTGATATATATCCATGGTCAGGGAACTTCTCCAGACCATATGTGGGGTGTGGACCTCCAGATGAGCTCCGTTAGCTCGAAACAGATGACTTTTGGCTATAACCTAAGTACACCATGGCCCTGGGGCCATCGACATCAGTTCTGGGCCTATTTAAGACCCTTAAACCACCCCAATTCTATTTTATACGATTTTCTCCAAACCCTAGGAGAGAGAAGAGAGAAAATAGGAGAAAAGGGTGGTGATCTAAGGGAGATCCTTGGAGTTTGCTGCGGTACTCCTGTTCTGCTCTCCATGCATCGAATCGCCTTTCCGTCTAGCTACTCAACTCATTTCAACTTCATTTTTAGGTAAGAAATCTTAACCCTAATATTGATTTAGGAATCCAAATAGAGTAAACGACGTAATAGCTAATCTGTTTTGTGATTTAGGTAGTCATTGTGCTGTAGACAGAGATGTGGTGTACGAACCAAGTTCGTAACAAGCATACCGACGAAAGGTGCGGACTATAAACGTTTAGGTTATGATTTTCAAGGCTTTTAATGTTAGCTAATGATTTATGTCTGACTTGATTGCTACCATATGATCTTAGTTACGATGTATTCTATAATTTATACATGTGTGTGAACTATGTGAATATATGATGCATTCCATGTGTTTGTTGAAATGTTTGAATGAATATGAAATCATGATTTGTGCTTGCCATGACTATTAACCTATAATACGTGTTTGTTGTATGCATGACAACTCCTTTGTGAAAGGATTTGCAATAATATATGTTATAACTAATTTAGTTCATATATGTGGTAATGTGTAGTCTAAGTGTTTGATAAAATGTCTGAATGAGAAATTGTCCAATGAATTGTATTTAGTAAGGGCATTAAGATAGGATTCTCAACTACCTTATCTAAATGTATAATTTTCTTCATGTAGTCTTAATTTCAACTACGTGATTTATGTATAAAATGCATATGTATAATAACATGTTCTATGTAACCTTAATTTCAAATATGTAATTTATGGATGAATTACAATGTTCGGTAACATGTTCAATATGTTTGATAAACTGCTCAAATGAGTGTTGTACTTAGATTATTTTTTAAATGCTTACATGATTATCACATGTATCCACATGCTGCATTTGAGTACGATTGGGACTATAAGGTAGTCCAGGCAATCGGTAACGATTTCCAATTGTGTGGCCGAACTAGTCTCGCCACATTGGATACGTTCGATGAATTTGAGTTATACGACAATTGTCGACAGTGGTTAGACCACGTGGAGTGCGTATGCGCTCTATATCAATTAATTTAGCGTGTGCCCGTACCAATCGAACTTGTCAAGTAACCCGATTGGCCTATTGTATGTTTACTATGTATGGACGCTACGGCTTGAATCTAAGGTACCACTTACCAATGTAAAGCCTGCTCAACTATGGTACCACGATCCGCTAAGACTCATGAGCCAGCTATGGTGGTATGGGACACTGTGGTTGAGCTGTCGGCCTACGCTGGGGTGATGAGCCTCCCCGTAGTAATCAGTGAGCAACCCGAAACTCGTGAGCCAAATACGGTGGTATGGGACACTGTATTCGAGCTGTCGGCCTACCTTGACGCAACCTGGATGTGGTCCAAACGTGGGTTAAAGTATACCATCTGATCCAGACCTCCTTAAAAAATAGAGCTCCAGTTGGTAAGGCGTCGGTGGAATAACCTCGAGTATAATCAATTGAACTTGCCTACCTACTGCCTTCATTAGGGTTGATGCCCTATAACTTGCCTATCGTATGCGATTAACTAGGATTGAAGACCCTAGATGGATCATCGTTTGGGTAAATGATATGAAGGGAGGTACCTTAGCTTCCCGAATCTGCTGAATGAATAAGCCTAATCAAGAACTCGGCTAACACGACCATGCACCGCATTGCATGTGCCTTTGGCGTGGAAGAGCATAGTGAGAGTAACATGTGTGACCATGAGATGGTGTCGTTGAGGGAGTGCAAGCGAGGGCATGCATCATTATAGCATATCATTCTTGCATTAACAAGAGTACTTAGGACATGAGTGTTATACTGCTTTATCATTACTACTTGACTGAATTGATAACTTGTTAACCTTTGCTTTATAGTTCCACTGAATTAGCTACTCATAACCACCTGGGATGGTGTTTTAAAACACCAACCAGACTCTGTTGTAGATGCAAGTGGCGCTGATGTCCATGCTGTTAATTGGAATTTCATAGACGAGGAGGAAGAATTCTCCTACATTCAGCCATCAGGCGGGTCTATATAGACCATGTACTAATTGATGAGATTATAGGCATTATATGATTTAGTCGAACTTTCACATTTTGTATTTTGTAAATTTTGGATCAACACATGTATATCTTCAGCGTGTAACATACTCGTACTCTGGAGAAGGAGAAACACTTTTATACATTATATACCTATCTCAGTCTTTCGCTTGCTTAACTTAATTATCTCTAGAGTATGATATGCTCTTTTAGTATAATCCCACTCTTGCTTAATGTACTAATATAGACAACATTTAAACATCATTATCTATATTGCATAAGTGACGCGTTGGAACTCGAGAGTTGAGCTTTTTCTCGACTCCTGATTTTCAGAGCGTTACACCATCTAGGGTCGTCAATCCTAATTAATCACATACGATACGCAAGTTCACGAGTTCACATTATAGGTCGCTACGGGAGGCTCATCACTTCAGCATAGTCTTAATTCAAACTCGAGGTCACTACGAGAGGCTTGTTACCTGATCGTAGGCCTATTTTATACTCAAGGTCACTACGGGAGGGCTCGTCACCTTAGCGTAGGCCGACAACTTGAATATAGTGTCCCATACCACCGTATTTGGCTCACTAGTTTGGGTTACTCATTGGGTACTACGGGGAGGCCCATCACCCAGCGTAGGCCGACAGCTCGACCATGATGTCTCATACCACCAAGCCTAGCTCATGAGTCTTAGCGGATCATGGTACTAAGGTTAAACAGGCTTTACACTACTAAGTGGTACCTTAGATTCAATCAGTTGTGTCCATACATGGTGAACATATATTAGGCCAATCGGGTTACTTGACAAGCTTGACTAGTATGAGCGCAAGTTAAATTAACCGACATGAAGCGCATACGCACTCCTCATGGCCTAACCACTATGATAATCCACGTACGACTCGGATTCATTGAACGCATCCATTGTGGCGAAACTAGTTCAACCACTGATCGTAAACCGTTACCGATTGCCTGGACTATGTATTAGTCCCAATCACACTTCAATGCAGTAGTATTCACATATGATAGCCATAACAGTATTGAGCAAACAATTCAAGCATTGTAATCATTTGAGCATTTTGTAGAACACATAGTGAACATGACATCTTTCATATGCATCTCATACATAAATCACATAGTTGGATTTAAGATACATGAAGGAATTTATACACATAGCTAAGGTAGTTGAGATTCTTATCTCAACGCCCTTATAAAGTATAATATATTAAACCCTTATAAAGTACAATTTATCAAACACTTACTCATTCAAACATTTTATTAAAACTTAGGCTACACATTTCAACATACATGTAATAAATTAGTTATAACATATATTATGGCAAATCCTTTCACAAAGGAGTCGTCAAGCATATAACAATCATGTATTCTCGATCAATAGTCAAGGCAAGCACAAATCATAATCCCATATTCATTTGAACATTTCAACAAATACATGGAATGCATTATTTTCAACATAGTTCATATATATGTGTAATACATGAAAAACATCATATCAAAGGACCTATGACAACAATCAAGTCAGTCATAAATCATTAACTGACATTGAAAGCCTTGAAAACCATAACCTAAATGTTTATAGTTTGCACCTTTCGTCGGTATGTCGATTACGAACTCGGTTCGTACACTACACCTTTGTTTATGGCACAACGACAACCTATAGCATGAAATAGGTTAGCTATTTCACCGATCTACCTATTTGGGTACCTAAAACATATTAGGATTAGGATTCCTTACCCAAAAATAGATTTGGATTCGTCGGTGTAGCGACACGGGAGAGGTGATTCAGCACATGGAGTGGCGGGAATGAATCCCAGCGACCAACCGCAACTCTCTCCCACTTCTCCTCACTTTCTCCTTATCTTTTCTCTCTTCTCTCACCTAAGGTTTAGGAAATTCGTATGAAATGAGAGAGGGTGGGTTTAGGGCATTATATAGGCCCAGAAGTGATGTCAATATCCCTAGGGCCATGGTATACTTAGGATACAGCCAAAAGTTGGCTGTTTCGGGCCGACGGAGCTCACTAGAGGCCCATTACCTGCATACGGTCCGAGGAAAGTTCCCTGACAATGGATCTATTCCAAGTTAAGATTTCGGTCCGATTAGATTTATGGATCGACCGCGGAGGATCAGTTTCAGTTCAACGGCTATTGTCACTTGAACAGGGCCACAAGTACACTAAGCCATATAGGGAAATTTCCCTGATCCAAGGGTGTAGTTGGGTTAGATTCTGATGGTTAGAAACTTTAAATTTGGCCTGCAAGTGAATGACCCAATTCACTTAAATCTAAGTTCATTTTCTAAAGATATTCGTATTTCTCACACACTTCGCTCCAGGCTCAAGTTGTACGTTTCAGGATATTATTTGGACTTGATTCCCGCGATGCTTGTCAAGCTTAGTAAGGCGGTCATAAGTGTGTAGTTTCGTGGTAATCGGACTTTCGATGCGCAGTTCAGGTCTGATACGGAGTTTCAAGATGCTCCCGAGAGCAACTGGGTTTTGAGATTGATCCTAGGTTTCTAGGTAATGTTGGGTTAGCAATTCTAGTGGTTTTAGGTCTTATAGTTCGTATAGAAAGTGATTCAAGCTAATTTACTAATCAATTCAGTTTAGTACTTAATTAATTTTTTTCTAATTTCTAAGGGATTCGGTCCTTAGTGATTTTTGCCTGAGGTGATACTCGGGTCTTTGTACGAATTTTTTCGAGATGTTATAATCTACCCTCCTTAAAGAAAAATTTCATCCTCGAAATTAGTACCTTTTCGTACTCCTCAAGAATCTGACGGTAGTTCTTACGGACTCAAACTCTAGTTGTCACCATTTCACATCATCGTAACTCTTCTATTTGCTCTATGCTGTAAGAAGTTGACGCCTGATAATGTTATTCTTCTCTGAGGTCGCCTGCACTAACTCTAGGCTAATCAGACTCTTCTCGCCAACCTTAGCCCAACAATGCGGTGCTCGGCATGGACGCCCATATAATGCCTCATAGGGAGCCATGTCAATGCTCGCCTGAAAGCTGTTGTTATAAGCGAATTCAGCATAAGGAAGATAGTCATCCCAACTGTCTTTGAAATCAAGCACACAATCTCGTAACATATCCTCTAACACCTGATTCACCCATTCCGTTTGCCTATCCGTCTATAGGTGGAACGTGGTACTGAACTTCAATTTCACACCCATTGCTTCCTGGATATGAGTCCAGAAGATATATGTGAATTACATGTCTCGGTCAGACACGATCTCCATAGGCATTCCATGCAGACGTACTATCTCCTTGATGTATAGCCTGGCCAAATTGTCTGCTGAGTTTGAGACTCTAATCGGGAGGAAATGAGCCGACTTCATCAACCGGTCCACAATCACCCAAATGGAATCATGTCCCATCCTCATCTTCGGTAACCTTAAAATGAAATCCATAGAGATGAAATCCCATTTCCATTCAGCTATAAGCATGGGCTGAAGTAAATCAGGAGGTCGGCAATGTTTAGCCTTGACCTGCTAACACATGAGACAACGGTATACGTAGTCTGCTATGTGGACCTTCATGTTGTCCTATCAGTACGATCGCTTCATGTCTCGGTATATCTTCATACTACAAGGATGCATCGCCATCTTCGAATTGTGAGCAACTTCGAGAACTTCCTAAGTCATGAAGATTTGGGACGCATAGGCGGCCGTGATAATGTAAACCCCCATTTGTACCAACTCTCCATTCTGAGTCTTCACTGTCTCTCACCTGCTCTCGCATCTTTGCCAATAGTTCATCGTCTTCTTGAGGCACAATAATCCTATCATCAATGAGTGACTACACACGAACGTGTGAGACGCTTTCGAACGGCTCCTCTACCGTAAGCTTCTGTTCGAAGTCTCGCACAAATTCTACTATGTTCTACTCGTCTATCATTAGCGGAGCCACAAATGCTATCGTCTTCTTACGGCTCAATGCGTCTGCCATAAGGTTAGCCTTACCAGGATGGTAGAAGACCTCGAACTTGAAGTCTTTCAAGGTTTTCATCTATCGCTGCTGCCTCATATTTAAGTCTCTCTATGTGAATATGTATCTGAGGCTCTTGTGGTTGCAAAAGAGCTCGAACTCCTCTCCATAGAGGTAATATCTCCAGAGCTTCAATGCAAAGATGACGACCACTAACTCCAGGTCGTGTGTAGGGTAGTTTTTCTCGTGTTTCCTCAACTGTCGTGATGCATAGGCAATAACCATGTCCTTCTACATTAGAACACAACCCAAAACAACACGAGACTTGTCTGTGTATATCGTATACTTGACCCCTTGCTCTGGTAATACTAGCATGGGGGCAGAGTCAACTTCTCCTTCAATTCCTGAAAGGCTGCTTATGTCTTCTCATTCCAGGCAAACTTAAGATCCTTCCGAGTGAGCTGAGACAACGGTCTGGCTATCTTGGAAAAGTCCCTAATGAATCGATGATAGTAACCTGCCAGGCCAAGGAAGCTCCTCACTTCAGTAACCGAACTAGGTTGCTCCCAGTCCTAAACTGCGGTCACCTTAGCAAGGTCCACAACTATTCCTTCCTTAGACACCGTATGTCCCAGGAACTTGACTTCTTCTTTCCAGAAGTCACACTTCTTGTACTGAGCAAACAACTGGTTCTTCCTGAGAGTATCAAAGACTGCTCGTAAATGCTCCTCGTGATCTTACCAACTCTTGGAGTATATCAGGATGTCATCTATAAATACGATGACAAATCAGTACAGATACAGACAAAACACCCAGTTCATCAAATCCATGAACATGGCCGGTGCATTCGTAAGTCGAAATGACATCATAAGGAGCTTGTAGTGCCCAAAGCTGATTCTAAATGTCGTCTTCTGCACGTCCTCATCCCTGACGCGCAACTGGTGATACCCTGACTGTAAGTCGATCTTTAAAAAATATTGTGCCCCTTTCAACTGATCGAACAGATCATTTATACTGGGTAAAGGATACTTATTATTCACTGTCACTTGGTTCAACCTGCGATAATCAATACATAATTGCAGCGAACCATCTTTCTTCTTCACGAACAACACGGGTGCTCCCCAAAGAGATACACTTGGTCGTATGAAGGCTGCATCCAACAGATCATTGATCTATCTCCTCAGTTCCTCCATCTCACATGGAGGCATGCGATACGTCCGTAGAGATATAAGTGTCACAGCAAGCACTAGATCAATGGTAAAATCGATCTCGCACTGAGGAGGTAATCCAGGTATCTTCCTGAACACGTCCGCAAAATCCTGAACTACTGGCGTATTCCCAAGCGTCGGACCACCCACATTCTTTAGCAATGTAGCATAACAACTAATGTAATAGTACCAACTGACCTGAACTGGGAATGTAAAGGTTCTGCCCTCAAGTTCATGGGCTGTCACCACCCTAGTATCACAATCGATCTTTGCCTTCATCTTGGTGAGTCAATCCATATCGAGGATCACATCGTAATGATATAGCGAGGCAATAATCAGGTCGACGAGTATTGTTCTGCTCCCTACGTCTATCGAACAATCCTTACACATCTTGGTCGTGTCTGAGAAGGTCCCCGTGGCGGTAAGGAGTCTCAACCCAACCATAGGATTAGTTTCCAACCCTAGTCGCTTGATTGCTACTCATGATATTATAGAGATAGTGGACCCGATGTCTACCAATGAGAAGACTGGTGTACCTTGAATATGCGTTGTGACTTCGAAAGCCAGTAGTGCTACAGTTGCTGTCTCGGATGCCTCAGCTGTAAGTGAGTGCACTCGAGTCTATTGAGAATTGTTCGATTGCGGTGCCATAGGCCATTGACGCAGCCTAAGTCGAGGTGCAGGTGGCCTGTAAGAAGGCCGTGCAGGTGGTACTGAATGTAGAGGTGGAGCTGAGATGGCTGGGGGCATCTGATGGTTAATCTTTTGAGGAGGCATAAAGCCATTGTCCCTCATCCTGATAAAACAGTAAGTGTCAGAATGGCCCGACCTCTTGCAATAGGTACACCATACATCAGGTTGCCTCGGCTGTGTCGATGGAGCCATAAGCTGAGGAGGAGAATCTGTACGTGGCCTCTTGCCAAGGAACGATCTGCTCGAAAAATCCGGTCGAGGCCTCGGAACCATGGGTGTCATGCCCCAAACCCGGAGATCGGAATCACAAGAACCCTGATCACCGAATCCGGTGCTGACAGCCTCCGTAGTACCCCATTCTATAAGCCAGATTTCGATCCTGGGATCCTACAAGGAGGATTTTTCAGTGTACATTTATCTCGTAATAAGCATAACCACAAGAATACCCAAATCATAAAGGCAACATCATCATCACATATCCACTAATATAAACTATTGAATACAATACTGAAAGGGAAATACATATGACAAAAATCAAAACTCCATAAGTCCACTGCACGCTCCAAGCTCAATGCTGCTGCAACCTAACGCTACCTGCACACATCTATCATGCATAAGCTTATAGAAAGCTTAGTGGGTAGTGAAAGTGTGTGCACAAGGTAAGTGCCAAGTAAGCAATATCCGAGTAATCAGAGTAAGCGAAAATACTAACAGTCCGTGAGTCATACAATATCAGGGTATGTAATGCAAATCAGTTATACAAATAAAGAGTCAAAGAAAGCCAAATATTAGATGCTGAGGATGCAATGCCATAAATCATACAATATCGAAATAAGCAGAAATATACTAATAAGTTTATGAGTGCCTTCAGCCGTACAAGGCTACACGATGCAAGGCATGAATGCTAACGACTATACCAATACAGAAACATGGCAACCCAAAATACTAAGTACTGTGGATGCAATGTAATATGCAGTGTGAATGAAATGACCATGCTGGAGTCAAGTCGGGATGATAGTATGTAGTATCGCAGGCTATGGGGTTTATCACAAGGGACTTCTATCCAAACCAGTCCCATACCTAAATTTGGATAGTCAGACTCAATGTGGTAAACTCCTGGTCTCAGGTTAGTCACGCGCCCAACCGAAATCCTGGCCATGCGAAGTTACACAATAATTAGTTGCGCACCACCAGCCCGAGTGGATAGTGAATGAAATGAATGTATGAGTATGCAACTCCTACTCAATAAGTCCACAATCAGTACGATTCTTTTCTGCAAAATCACCGGGATCTATTACACTCCAAACCAGATTGCCGCCCCATCGCGCGCAACAAGGTGAGTGGAAGAGACCTCACTATCCGCCTGCCAATATCGGGCCCGGCTTATTGATAGCGGACCCATTCCTTGAGCTGGTCAGACTCAGCCTAGCATTGCCCCCTCCTCTCGGGCAGGTAAGGCCGTACCCCCTTCCAACCAACCATGACACAGTGGGAGACACGGCCTAACGGTATATGGCCCTTATGTGCTCATGCATCCACTCGGTCTAGACGTTGGAGCAACCTCTAGAACCAAGAGGGTTTAGGGACTTTCACCTAGGGATATCTATAGCACCCCATGTAGAACATATTTTCGGTGTCCCGTCTGGCCATCCACGATATGCCTGTGGAGACTATGACCCTGATGTCACTAGGGCACACAATGCAAGATGCATGAGCCATACAATCCAGTCATGCATCAATCATGTGCATACCGTGCGCTCATGTGAGATAACCTCTGCCTATTAGGAAGTCTCATAACAATCTGCCTAATGACATATGCAATGGTCAACCACATCTCATAACAAACATGCAGATGATGTGTATGGGCATGTACCATGATGCTATGCAGTCACATACTCATAATCGATATCAATAACCGGTATTAACAATCGGCCTCGACAATGTGGATATTTAACCAACATTGCCCCCAAGTAATGGCTCACACAAAGCCAAACATATAATGCGCCCACGGCCTCATACAAAGGCCTAATATACAACACAATGGGCCTTACTTAAGGGCCATATATACACAATAGGTGGGCCGTACTCATGGGCTTTAAATACATGACATGTGGACCCTACACATGGGTCTCGAATACATCAAATGGGCATGCATCATGGGCCTAATACATATCACAATGGGCCTTGCCCATAGGCCACGAATACATTACAGTGGGCCCCAACTACGGGTCGCATATACATCATATAGGTCTCGACAATCGGCCTCAGTCTCAACAATCGAATTAACACTCGGAATCGGCCTCGATACGCGGCCTCGACAGTCAGAATCAGCCTCGATACTTGGCTTCGATAATCAGAAGCAGAATCGACAATCGGCATCGACATCGATAATCGACCTCGATACTTAGCCTCAACAATCAGAATCGGCATATACAATCGGCCTCGATAAATCGAAAGAATCGGAATTGGCCTTGATACTTGAAATCGATCGATATTCGAAATCGGCAATTCGGTCACGTCAATCAAAATCGGTAATCGGTCAAGGTAATCAGAATCAGCAAATAAGTCACGGCAATCGCACCCATCGATAGTCAGAATCGGCAAATCGGTCACGTTAATCGGAATCGGCAATCGGTCAAGGTAATTAGAATTAGCAAATCGGTCATGACAATCGCACCGATTGATAGTTAGAATTGGCAAATTGGTCACGTTAATCAGAATTGGTAATCGTCAAGGTAATCAGAATTAGGAAATCAGTCATGACAATCGGAATCTGCAATCGGTCAAGATAATCAAAATTAGCAAATCGGTCACGACAATCGCACCAATTGATAGTCGGAATCGGTAAATAGGTCACGTGAATCGAAATCGGTAATCGGTCAAGGTAATCAGAATCAGCAAATCGGTCACGACAATCGCACCAATCGATAGTCGGAATCGGTAAATAGGTCACGTTAATCGAAATCGGTAATCGGTCAAGGTAATCAGAATCAGCAAATCGGTCATAGTAATCGCACCGATCGATAGTCGGAATTGGCAAATCGGTCAATCGGAATCGACCTAACCAAAAGTCTAAGAGAAGGTCGCATGAGGACTTTCAACCGTCATTGCCCATCAATGTGGACATTCAACCAACATTACTCCTAAGGAGTGGCCCACATAGGGTTAAACATATGTGGGCCCATGGCCTCACACAAAGGCCTAATACACATCGCAATGGGCCTCACTCATGGGCCTCGAATACATGACATTGGGCCTCGTCCATGGGCCTCGAATACATCATAATGGGTCTCTCCCATGGGCCTCGAATACATCACATTGGGCCTCGCCCATTGGCCTCAAATTCAAACAGGTGGGCCCCATCACATGGGCCTCATATACAATCAAGTGGGCCACATCATTGGGCCATAGATACATCAAGGTGGGCCACATCCCATGGGCTTAATACATATCACAATGGGCCGCACTATATGAGCCGAGTCAATGGGCCGGATCAAATGGGCCAAATTAATGGGCCAAAACACTACACGATTCATCCATCTATAGAGATCCTTTTAGAGCATTATCATCTGGACCATACCATAAATGGCGGTGGTGATTATGATTTCCACCGTTGAACTCTAGTGGACCCCACCTTAGTATTCGTTTTCCATTCAGTCCGTTCATAAGGTCAAAAGAACCTGAACAGGGAGGGAAAAAATAAATATTATATTGATTCAAAACTCCGGTAATCCCAAAAGGGGTTTTTATGGTGGGCTTTCAACGCCATTGCTTTCTGTAGGGTGGTCCGCTTGACATTAAATTTGCCTGATTTTGATCTCAGCTTTAACATGAGCTGACAAATAAATGTGCCATACGTGGCTGCCCACCAAAGATTCACATATATCAAGGTGGGGTCCACATACATGGCTGCCCACCAAAGAATAAACGGTTTGGATGAAAAGCATCCATCAAGGGTGGGGTGCTGACCGTCCAGCAGATGGACGGTCCAAATCTCACTAAGTGGATGGACAGTGTGGGTTAAACAATACATAAAGGTGGGGCACATGAGGCGCGACAGATGGATGGACGGCTTGGATGAGCGTGGGGTCCACAGGGGTTGTTAGATGAATGGACGGTTTGTATACCATATATACATCAGGAAGGTCCCACCGTCCAGCCATCTGACGGTGGGATACAACACATACATTACGGTGGGCTCCACCCGTCCAGTTTGTTGGATGGTGTGGATGAGGCCCCCACATCAGGTGTGGCCCATCCAACACCGTCCAGGAGTCTGGACGGTTGAACGCAACACATACATCAGTGGTGGGTTCCACACACGTGGCCCACCTCAAGAGGGTTAGATATATATTATAATATAATATATTATGTTATAATATAATATAATATATACATAAGCTATAAAGGCCACCGTCCAGAGGGTCTGATGATCTGGACGGTGCAGATATGAGGCATATATCACGGTGGGTCCACTCGTGTGGCCCACCTCTCATATATATACTAATATATATATTATATTAATATATATTACACTTTTTACTTTTATTATTATTATTATTATTATTATTATTATTATATATATTTATATATGCAGGAAGGTGGGCGGACGGTGTGATAATACACACGTATTGTATGGGTCCCACCATCCATATCTGGATGGTGGATTGCATAGATGGAAAGCATACATTTAGTGGGCCCCACCTCCACACGTGCAGCACGTGTGGAGTGGTTCCCGCATGGACAGTGTAGGGTATATAACACATACCTCATGTAGACCCACAAAACTTGATAACGTTACACAGCAGCTGCTACTGTTGTTCGTCCAACAGATGGATGGTCAGATGCAACACCTGCCACATGGGTTATGTGTACTGCAAGGATACAGAATACATTCATCGAGGTGGGTCCCATTCCCACACGTGGGGTGGGCCATGACCCATTTCAAAACGGACGGACGGAATGTATAAAATACATACATCAAGGAGAACCTACACGCTATAGGTGGGTGAATCCCACTGTCCCATTGCTGGATAGTGGGGATAATACACATATCATACAAGGTGGGCCCCACACACTGCTATGGTGGGTCCACACTTATTCAATAAGTACATTAAGGAGGGACCCGCATAGATGGACGGCTGGGGCAAAACATATGCATCAGGGTGGTTCCCACACATCTAGTTTCTGGATGGTGTGGACAGGCCCTTCCATCATGGCTGGCCCCACAGCATAGATGAAACGCATGTATCATTAGTGGGCCACACATTAAGAGAGAGAGAGAGAGAGGGAGAGAAACGGATGGAGGAGGGGCCCGCCACTATGGGCCCCTCAATACAATGCATACATCAAAATGGGTCCCACCACAAGTGGGCCCTCAAATCATCAAAATCAAATCATAAATCACCCACCTTATGATCTTCTTGGTCCTCCACTTCCATCAACGCATCCTAAAGCTCCGAGGGACGCATTTCAACGGTGGAGATGATCATTAGAGGGTGGAGATGGGAGGTAGGAAGGTGGGCCACACTTGCTCTCCATGGAAGCCATGGACGATTGCTCCATGGGAGTTGCTTGAGAAAAAAATAAGAGAGAAATGAGAGAGAGAGAGAGAGTGATGGGAGAGAAGTAATGGTGAGTGATGTAAGCATGTACTTTGTTGTAAGAAAATGTTGACTTTAAGGGAAAGGTGGTTGTACTTTTGAGTGATGGGAGTGATGGGTACTTGATTGATGTGATTGATAGGATTGATGTGATGTTTTCTAGGGATTGCAACGCGCGGCATTTATCCTCGAACTGGACGCGGCCCACATCTCCTGGCCCGGGTATCGCCTCGGCACGCGAGTCGCGACATCAGAACCACGGCGACGTGCGGTCACTAAGGTACCAGTCTTAGGTTGAGTCGACTCAGGTTGACGACGTGTAAATCAGGGTCACGCGCAATGCTGGTTAAGGGTCGAAGGTTAATGAAATTTGACCGGGAAGACCGCGGAAGCCTATGAAACGGTACAGTCTAGGATACGAGTCTTACAATGGGCACGCGTGTATGTGCAACACATCCTGCTCAACACGTAGAGACATGTTAACTAGCTCAGCATAGTTGGGTATGCTAGTGCAACACATCTTCGTGCGGATATCGGACCGCAAACTATCAGAGAAACACCGCATCTTCATCGGCTCATTAGCTAGGATCAAAGGAGTGTACCTGGCCAGCTCCGTGAACCTATTCTCATATTTCGCCACAGTCATCCCTCTCCGTCGGAGGCGAAAGAACTCTCCCTCCTTCTCATTGTAATAGGTGAGAGGGAAATACTTTCTATGGAAGCGTATCTCAAAAGCCTCCCATGTCCATTTGTAACCAGGAGTAATGGTGCGAAGGATGTTGTCCTACCAGAGACTGGCTTCCTTCTCGAACATGTATGCGACCAACTCAACCCGCTCTGCCTCAGTGCAGTGCAGTGGCTTCAGCATCTTAGAGACAGGTCAAGCCAATACTCAACCTCCTCAGGTCTGTGAGTACTCGCAAAAGTAGGAAGTCGAATACGCTGAAATCGCTCAAATAAGCCACTGACACTCATGTTCCCAGCAGGGTGCACAAGTGATGTAGGTGGAACCACAATCATATTCTGGGCGAGGGCCCCTGCTGTGGTGGTCTAAATCTGCTGCTGCTCTGCATAAGGAGCATCATCTACTCCAACCTATTAAGAGGAGAAGCTGCCTGAGGCATGTGAGTCGTCAAGGTAGATGCACGGTTCTACTCGAGAACCGGTGGTGCAACAGGTGTTGGCCCATTAATGGGGCTAATGGTCGGCTGTGAACCGGCGTAGTCTCGTGATCCGGGCCCAAATTGGGGTCCATATGGCTATTGCTTAAGGGAGGTGCCCTGTCACTCGATTCACCAAGTGTAAGACGTGTCGTACTTCAAGCGCTCTTAGGTGGCATTCCCTATATACAACATAAGGTGCAACCCGTGTAAGATTTAACATAAAAAACATACACTCATCCACACATCATTCACATTCCAAACCAACAGAAACTTCATGCATGTCATTTACCAAAATTGTCACAATACATGAGATATTGTCTTACATGGATCATGACAGAAGATGCATGTGAGCTAATTTAAACAAGTTTTAACCACTAAAACATAATAACAACCACCTAAGCCTACAAGGGCTAGTACAAAAGAAGACTAACAACAAAGCAAACTAAAAGACGACTACACATACGACTAGTCGTCTGAATCTGGTGATGGAGGAGGGGCACCCTTATCTTACATGCAGCACAGGATAGCCTTCAAGGTGCGAGATACCTTCTTGAATTTTCGTTTCATGAAGGTCTTATTTTCCTCAACTTCGGCCCGAGTCTCTTTGACCTCCTGTCGTAGTGAGACCTGGCCCTCCTCAATCTGAGTCAAACGGGCTTTTAAAGCAGCCCGATCAGGGTGGTGCTCATGGGTAACAGGAGGAGAACCCTCATCAGAGTCTGAGGCCTCCTCATCTTCCTCTTCCTCACTTCCTTCCCCACCTTCCTCATCTTCGCTTCCCTCCTCTTCTTCACTTTCTTCCACTATCTCATCCCCATACTCATCACGACGGGCTCGGCATGGTCGTTGCCCAATACCCATGTTGTTGAGCGTAGAGTCATTGATGAAATGGATCGGTGCAAGCCTTTCTTAGCCAAGTCTGTAGTTAAATTCATGAGCAAGCTTGCATATGAGTATGCTAAAGGGGAATGAAAGATCAGTCCTAGGAAAGCGAGCGGTCTGAACTATCTGTAGTAGGACAAATGTAGGCAGGCATAACTTGTCTCTCTGGCAAGCTCTATATAGGAAGTCCACCATCAAATGCGTACATTCGGTGCAATTGCTCCACCTAGAATACACATTGTATGTGAATATGTGGTGGAGTAGGCAGAAGTCAGGAGTCATCTTTGTCGTTGGGAGGCAGTTGCCTCGACTCCAACAGATCAGTCGGTGGCAAAGAAATCACGTGCGGCGATCTCTTTCATGCGCACTCCTGAGGTTCTTCTCTCTAGCATGAACCTCACCATGTTCCATCCCCACGATCCGAGCTATCACACCAACATCAATCGTGGCTTCCTGCCTTCCCACAGGAATAATGAATTGTAGAGGCTCCAGCAATGGGTCCCATATGTGGGCGTAGAAGGCTCGGACAATGTTCTCATAAGCACGAGACTTGCCCTCAAATACGGGACCCCATTCAGCGTCCACCATGAAGTCCATCACTGGATAAAGCCTAAACAACTTCTCGTCCACGTGTGCTTCGAAGAGAACCCTACGGCCTTGAAACCTTTCATGTGCTATATTTGCTAGTAGTGTTCTTTCGAGAGGAATCTGGGGATCGAGATCTCGCTTTGTCCTTATCTCCCGATCGACGCTCGTGCTAGCCCCGACGCCTTTCTACCTCCTTGAACGGGTAGGGCGGCTAGGCTCGGCTTCATCTATGGAAGCCCTCTTCTTTCCCATGAAGGAAAGGAGTGTGGAGAAGGAGAATATTGTAACCACAAGCTCAAAAAGAGCCATGAGAGTGAAATAAGATAGAGGGATAGGATGGATTAGTGGGCTTTGAGATTTTTAAGACACAAGGGAGAGTTTGTATGCTTAAATGAGAGGAAATGTGGGAGATAAGAGATGGGTTTGAAGGGAATGGTGAGAGGTGGGTATGTAGTGATGAAGAAGAAGAAGATTTGGGAGAGAAAATTGAATTTTTTTGAGGTTTAGAAAGCTTGGAAGGGTGAAAATGATGGAAATGGAGAAAATTTGTTGGAAAAGGGGTGCCCACAGGATTTTATGGGCCCCACACATGTGTACATTGGTTGGCCCAACCGGCCCGCTGTAGCCAGACAGGCCAGGGCGAGCTGGACCGCGATGCATTGCGGTAGGGGCAATGCCATCACGGTCCGCTGGACCTTCAGGTGATGCATTGCCCCAGGGGTGATGGCATCCCCCTCCTATGATGTTAAAAATGTGCGGGACCCACCCCGGGTCCCATTATTTTATGCAGTTTGGGCCCCCACGCCCATTTGATGATTTTCAGGTCCTATCTCACATGTATTCACACTTTTCAGGTTATTTGAGCGTGAAATACATCGAATTATCTTCTAAACTCGTCGATTGACGATCTGGGAAAGAATTAGGATCAGCTCGCATGATCACAGATGCCTCGGGTCCGATTTCAATGGCCAATTTCACCTGTCGGTGAATCTGGGAATCCTACAACTATTTCTACGTTTCACCGCTCCCTCCTAAATCAAGGTACGTCAGTGTGTATCGTGTTATCATAACCCAGGCCTAGTTTAATCCAAATCATGCTTTGATACCAACTTATAAATCCCCGAATTTTGAGAGTCGAGCAAAGCCCCAACTCCTGAGATCCGTCGCATCACTTATGCAACATAGATATTGATGATTAAATGTTGTCTGTATTAGTACATTAAACATGAATGGGATTACACTAAATCAGCATATCATACTCTAGAGATAATTAAATTAGGTAAGCGGAAGACTGTGATAGATGTATAAAGCACGTAAGTGGTTGTAAGTCCCCAGAGTATGAACATGTCACCAGGCTGAATAATTACATGTATTGTTCCAAAATTTACAAAATGAATAAGTGCAATGTTCAACTAGTCTGTATTCCTGTAACCCTAGCGATGCAATTCCAGGTCTACATAGACCTGCCAGAGAGTTGCATATAGGAGAACTCCTCGTCATCGTCGTAGAAGACTGGCTCCAACTCGTAAGCCACATCATCATCTGCAACTACAATAGAGTCTGGTTGGTGTTTTAAAACACCGTCCTATAATGGGAGTGAGTGATCAACTCAGTGGAGTTATAAGGCAAAGGTTAATATGTTATCAAATCAATCTAGTAATGATAAAGCAATACAACAATCATGTCCTAAATACTCTTGTTAATGCAGGAATGGTATATATTAATGATGCATGCCCTCGTCTGCAATCCCTCTACGACATCATCTCACGGTCACTCATATTAAACTCCCACAGTGCTTAACACCCATGCCAAAGGCATATGCAATGCAGTACATGGTCATATTAGCCAAGTTCTTACTTAAACCTATTCATACAGTAGATTTGAGAAGCTAAGGTACCTCCCTTTATATCATTAGCCCAAACAATGATCCATCTAGGGTCGTCAATCCTAGTTAATCACATACGATAGGCAAGTTCGTGAGTTAACACTATAGGTCTCTACGGGAGGCTCGTCACCTCAGCGTAGTCTTAATTCACACTTGAGGTCACTACGAGAGGCTCATCACCTGATCGTAGCCTTATTTTATACTTGAGGTCACTACGGGAAGGCTTGTCACCTTAGCGTAGGCCCACAGCTGGAATACAGTGTCCCATACCACCATATTCGGCTCACGAGTTTGGGTTGCTCACTGGTCACTACAAGGAGGTTCGTCACCCCAGCGTAGGCCGACAGCTTGACCACGATGTCCCATACCACCATGCCCGATTCATGAGTCTTAGCGGATCATGGTATCAAGGTTAAATGGGCTTTACACTGGTAAGTGGTATATTAGATTTAAGCAGTTGCGTTCATACATGGTGAACATACATTATGCCAATCGGGTTACTTGACAAGCTCAACTTGTAAGAGCGCACGTTAAATTAACCGACATGGAGCGCATACACATTCCTCGTGGCCTAACCACTGTTGATAATCCACGTATGACTCGGATTCATCGAACGCATTCGTTGTGGCGAAACTAGTTCAGCCAATGATCGTAAACCATTACCGATTGCCTGGACTATGTATTAGTCCCAATCACACTTCAATGCAGTAGTATTCACATATGGTAGCCATAACAGTATTGAGCAAACAATTTAAACATTGCAATAATTTGAGCATTTTGTAGAACACATAGTGAACATGACATCTTACATATGCATCTCATACATAAATCACATAGTTGGATTTAAGATACATGAAGGAATTTATACACGTAGCTAAGGTAGTTGAGAATCTTATCTCAATGCCCTTATAAAGTACAATTTATCAAACACTTACTCATTCAGACATTTTATCAAACACTTAGGCTACATATTTCAACATACATGTAATAAATTAGTTATGACATATATTATGGCAAATCCTTTCAAAAAGGAGTTGTCAAGCATATAACAATCATGTATTCTCAATTAATAGTCAAGGCAAGCACAAATCATAATTCCATATTCATTCGAACATTTCAACAAACACATGGAATGCATTATTTTCAACATAGTTCATATATATGTGTAATATATGAAAAACATCGTATCTAAGAACCTATGACTGCAATCAAGTTAGTCATAAATCATTAGCTGACATTGAAAGCCTTGAAAACCATAACCTAAATGTTTATAGTTCGCACATTTTGTCGATATGCCGATTACGAACTTGGTTTGTACACTACGCCTTTGTTTACGGCACAACGACAACTTATAGCATGAAATAGGTTAGCTATTTCACCGATCTACCTATTTGGATACCTAAAACAGATTAAGGTTAGGATTCCTTACCCAAAAATGGATTCATATTCGTCAGTGTAGTAACACGGGAGAGGTGATTCAGCACGTGGAGTGGCAGGAATGAATCCCAGCGACCAACCACAACTCTCTCCCACTTCTCCTCACTTTCTCCTTCTCTTTTCTCTCTTCTCTCAACTAAGGTTTAGGAAATTCATATGGAATGAGAGAGGGGTGGGTTTAGGGTATTATATAGGCCCAGAAGTGATGTCAATGGCCCCAAGGCCATGGTATACCTAGGATACAGCTAAAAGTTGGTTGTTTCGAGTTGACGAAGCTCATCTGGAGGCCCATTACCTACATACGGTCTGGGAAAAGTTCCCTGACAATGGATCTATGTCAGGTTAAGATTTCGATTTGATCGGATTTATGGATCGACCGTGGAGGACTAATTTCAGTTCAATGGCTATCGTCACTCGATCAGGGCCACAAGTACACTGACCCGTGTAAGAAAATTTCTTTGATCCAAGGGTGTAGTTGGGTCAGATTCTGACGGTTAGAAACCTTAAATTTGGCCTGCAAGTGAACGGCCCAATTCACTTAAATCTGAGTTCATTTTCTAAAGATATTCGCATTTCTTACACACTTCGCTCCAGGCTCAAGTTGTGCGTTTCTGGATACTATTTGGACTTGATTCCCGCGATGCTTTTCAAGCCCAAAAAGGCGGTCATAAGTATATAGTTTCGCGGTAATCAGACTTTCGGAGTGCGATCCAGGTCCGATATGGAGTTTCAAGATGCTCCCAAGAGCAACTAGGTTTTGAGATTGATCCTAGGTTTCTAGGTAATGTTGGGTTAGTAATTCTAGTAGTTTTGGGCCTTGCAGTTCATATAGAAAGTGATTTGAGCTAATTTACTAATCAATTCAGTTTAGTACTTAATTAATTTTCGTCTAATTTCTAAGAGATTCGGTCATTAGTGATTTCTGCCTGAGGTGATACTCGGGTCTTTGTACGGATTTTTTCGAGACGTTACAATAATCAAATGCCCTTTCAATGGGAGCTTATTACATTTATCGAGTTCGCAGTGGAAGTATGATACTAAATTATAAAACTGTCTTCTTATTCTTTCAACATAATCTTCCTTAGGGAGTTTATCCACTAGGTCTTCAATCTGTATGTCACATGCATAATTTGTATGATTGGGAAAGGGTCAATGCCCTACTCACAGTGATAGTTATCCTTTGAGATTAACAGTAATTCAAGAGATTCATAAAAGTAAAGGGTCTGATACGTCTTATACTCCGTTAACATGAGGGTATCAGCATAAGCAAACAACCTACATGAGATGCATGCCTAGCAAAGCCTGCGCGGCTCATCATATGTAGTGATCATCACAATGTGGAAAATAGTCATATGATATCCGGTTTGACCCACACTCTCACTATACGGATATTCACCGGCATGGCCAACACTATCGTGGATTTACATGAACACCTCAAGGTGCACAACACATGAGTCGGATGAATTATATGACATGATTTGTTCATAGTGTGACTATTTGCGACATTCAATCTTGAAAGTGATATGACACTGCATTTACGAATTACACACACAATTTGTGCACCACTACCCAAAACTCATGGAATTACGTGACGAGCAAGAGGGTCTCTACCCAGAGCGCATTATGTCTATGATAGATTATTTGAATCACTAGTTGTGATACATCTGACTACATCACTTGCACTTATAGAGAATACAACCTGAATCGTGGGTTTTGGAATATCAAGACACATGCCCAAGCCTAAAGATAAATAGTGCAAGGCCAACATAGTAAAGAGAAGAGTGACAATGGTCATCTCAAAAAGTGGCAATGGCCAACATAATATAGAGGAGAGTGACAATGGTCAACTCAATAAAAGAAGAGTAGCAATGGCTAACTCAACAAATAGAAGAGCGGCAATGGCTAATTCAAATATAAGGAGAGTGGTAATAACCAACTCAATAAAGAGAAGAGTAGCAAGGGCCAAACTAATAAATCGATAAAGGCAAGGGCAAGACTTGTATCCAAGGTCCACATAAATTCATAAAGATCACATGTAATATCACAAATTCTCAAAAGATAAGTAAATGATGATATCAACTAAATCAATTGAAAAGATAATTCTCAGAAAACATATAAACATGAAAAGCAGGATAATTCATATCATTAAAGGCATGAAAAGACAGGATATATCAATTAAATTAAAGTAAGCTTAAAGGACAAAACCATCACCTCTAATGTTATTTCCTAATCGAAGATGGGTATGCGTCGAAGAGTTACACCCTTAATCTAGTGTTTGACAATGTTCGAATGGTTAGCTTTGTTTTGAGCTAGCTGGTTTAATCAAGATATGGAAGGAAGGGGAAGAAGGGGTATAAAATGGAAGATTGGGCATGGCCTACCTTGATAAATCAACGGATTTGCTCATCTGTGGACATCCAGGTTGCTAGTCTCCCTCTCCTTTCCTTTCTCTCTTTTCTTTTCTTTCCTTTCTTCTTTCTTTCTTTCTTTCTTTCTTTTCTTTTCTTTCTTTCCTTCTCTTTCTTCCTTTTCTTGCTGGAACGTCCAACAGAGTCGCACCGTTCTTCCTCTCAATCTCTCTCTCTCTTTCTTCGTTTCCCTTTCCTTCTCTTTCCTTTTCTTTCCTCTACTTTTCCTCATTCTCTATTGGAAGAGTGCCCTTTATAGGGGGAGAGGATCTCTAGACTCCTCTGCATAAGCCTCGGCGTAGATCCATTTACGCAGCAACATACGGAACTTTCTCATAACGCAATACTATTTTCGCATAGCACGATTTGGACTAGCCTGTGATCTCCTTCGATCCGTTCGGTCGACGTGGGAAGGGTCAAAACTCCCTCCCTAGAAATTTGGATGCTTCGGATCGAGGTTTTGCTCCAAGTTCTGATCACACAACTTACTGCACGATGCCATCTGGTTTACTGCGGAAGGTTTTCTTGCATATCTGATGGGGACGATCACAAGTATATGTGAAATCCATTCCATCCATTGGTTTTGGCGTGCAATTTTGGCCTAGGAAGAGGTGTTTTCGGTCTAAGTTAAGTGTGGCCCATTGATTTATCTTACTATGGAGATCTGATCACAGTGGTAGGTGGGGACAATTCCTGGTCCATTTTTGATGAGGCTTAACCTGGTTTTGGTCGGAGATCTCATCTGATCCAAACAGACAGTTCCAATCGGTCATCAGGATTGATCTTGGTGGGCCGTGGAAGATCGTAGTGCAATCATTTGAATCCCCTCGCGGCGGGAAATCAGGTGATTATGCGTCAAACATGGTTTGACCACTTCGTTCAATCCGGTGCAGCGTGAGTAACCACATGTTGTGCTCTTACACACTGTAGGGTGGGTTCCACTATAATGTTTCTTGGAAAGCTACACCATCCATTTATTTTCCCATCTAATTTAAGGGTTGAGTCCAAAATTAAAGCATATCCAAAGATTAGATGGGCCATTCTACATGAAATAGTGGATAATGTGATTTCCACCGTTGAAACCTTTCCAAGCCCTACAAGGGTCTTTGTCATCCAACCTATTCGTAAGATCATATAGACATGGATGAAAGGGACATTATCCTTCTACAACTACTCGTGACCCTTCTTCACTCGATGGACACCAAAATCAGTGGTTAAGGAGTTGATTTGTCAATTGGGTCACTTTTACAACGATCTAACAGCAGAAATCTGACATGTATGGTTAATTTATGATACATAGGCATGGTATGAAATTTTACATCAAACGAATCGTGGGAACCATGTGATTTAGAGTTCAAAGGTCTAGGTTAATGGCATTTTCATAATTATTATTGATATGAGAGTTTTGGGAAATCTAATAGTTCTACATGGTTATAGGCATGTTTCTAAGTAATTCTCACAAAAAGACTTATTTCTAAATCATTACGAATAAAGAGTTATTCACCAAATTAACTAGGAATGTACATATATCAAACCACACAATGGATGGTCAGATGGCGTGTTTAAAATAGGAAAACTTAATGGTTAGTATTCTAGTCGTGTATGGAGGTGGGTGTATGATCAGTTTTGTAAGTAGATGAACGCAAGTGGGTTTACTTGAACATGTGATGATCTTGTCTTAAAATCACCAGGTGAAATGACTTGATCCATGGACGACGATCATTCCCAACAGTCAGATTCACGATGGAGAATAAGTGTAAGGTTAGGATAGCTAGATTAGTATCGTATACACATATATAATACGTTGAATCTTATTGTAATCCTCGAGAACTTTTGATACTCGAGTATTGAAAAGTTCGGGGCAATACAGGCTACTAGGATCTTTATATTTTTGTGACACATCTTGCTTGAGGATGACACTTACCTTTTCTGTTAGAAAATTTTTCTTTTGAATGCTCTGCTGTCTCTTGGTTGTACATAAATCTTTCATAAATTTGGTGTAGCAGAGGGATGTTGACTTTCACTTGTTTCAACACCTCTAGAATATCCTGTGAGTTAGCTAGAAGTTTTGGTGTAATCAACCGTTGAGGGAATGGCACAATTCGTTTACTTTGAGGTTCCGGTTCTAACCCATGTGAAGCAATGCTAGGTCTATCATTCTCATCTTCTTCCAGGTCCTTAGGCTTTTAAGCCCTCATCGGAATAGATTTATCAATGATCTTTCCACTCCTAAGAGTGGTGATAGATTTAGCATGCTCCCTTTGATTTGAAGAGCTTGGGTCATTAATTTCACATTGTGGTTTTGGACTGGGGAGAGATTGGGCTAGAAACATCTCTTTCTCCCCACTCGTTGTGACTCAATCCTTTGAATGGACGATGCAAACACAGTTGTTTTGATATCCTGGAATGCTTGTGCCGTATTTTGGTTGAATAGCTCTTGGTTTTATATGAATTTTTGAACCGTATCCTCTTGAGGCCTCTTTTGATTTAAGAATTGTGTAAGGGCCTCCTGTGGGTTAGCCGTTTGTCCATTCCTCCAACTGAAATTTAGATGGTTCCTCTAACTAGAGTTATATGTGTTTGAGGTGGGTCCTTTGAAAAGTTTTTGGTTGTTATTCATGGCATTCAATTGCTCATTCAATATTTCTTAAAAAGAATGAATTGTTGGGCAATTCTCAGTTGTATGTATGTTACAAACACAAATACCATAAACAACTTCCGCAGCCTTATTGGGTTCTGCCTTATTAAGTTCCATGGCCTCGACTTTTCTTGTGAGTTTGGCCACTCTTGCATTTATCTTCCTCTTTTAAAACATAAATTCCTCATCTTTCCTTTGATTGAGTCGGCTTAGAAGTGGTGGTTTTGGAGGTATCCCATAATTGCGCATTTTTAGCAAGTTTATCAAAATAATCCCACGCATCATCGGCTTCCTTGTTCATAAATTTCTCATTACACATCATCTCCACAAATTGGCACATTGGTGAGGTCAATCCTTCATAGAAAAAGCTTGTTATACGTGTAACGTCCTAAAAAAATCCGTACAGAGACCCGAGTACCACCTCAGGCAGAAATCACTTAAGACCAAATCCTTTAGAAATTAAACGAAATTAACTAAGTGTTAAACTATAGTAGCTGTGAAATCCGCTTGAATCACTTTAAATACGATCTACAAGACCCAAAACTTGTAGAATCATTGACACTAGGCTACCCTAAAATCTAGGATCAATCTCATTACCCAGTTGCTCTCAGGAGCACATTGAAACTCCGTATCAGATCTGAACCGCACGTTAAAAGTCCGATTACTATGAAATTATATAATTAAGACCGCCTTGCTGGACTTGATCACCACCTCGGAAATCAAGTCCAGATAGTGTCCCGAAGCTATTCGCTTGAGCCCGGAGTGAAATGTGTGAGAAACGTGGATATCTTAGAAATAAAAAATCTAAATTTATGTAATCTGAGACTTGTCGCTTGCAGGCCGGATATAAGGATTCAGACCGTCAGAATCTGACCTAAATACACCCTCAGATCAGGGGAAATTTCATACACAAGCCAGTGTACTTGTGGCCCTGATCGGTGATCATGGACCGTTGAACTGAAACAGGTCTGCCATAGGCGATCTGTAAACCCGGTCGGACCGAAAACTCAGCTTGACCTAGATCCAACATAAGGGAGCTTAAGTCCGACCTTAGGCTCAAGGGGGACTCTAAAAGTGCTCCGTTGATCTGAAACAGATGGGTTTTGGCTATAACCTAAGTATACCTTGGCCCTGGGGCCATTTCCATCAGTTTTAGGCCTATATAAGGACCTTAAACCCTCTCTCATTCACTCCATACGAATTTGGGGAAAAACCCTAGGAGAGAAAGGTGAGTAAAGAGAGAGAAAGTGAGAGAAAAGTTGGAGTCACTCTTGGGATTCGATCCCTGCTATTTTACGTGCCTATCCATCACTACCAAATTGCTATTCCATTGATTCTGACTTCGTTCTTAGGTAAGAAAACCTAACCCTAATCTGTTCTAGGGTTTTAATTGTTGCTAGTAGTGAAATAGCTGACTCAACTCGTGCTATAGGTTACCATTGTTGACGAAGACTTAGAGTCTCTGTCGAATTCGTTACGCTTCTACGGCATAAGGTGCGGACTATCGACGTATAGGTTATGGTTTTTAAGGCTTTCAATGTCGGTTAATAATTTATTCTTGACGTAGGTGCTATTTCACATGCATAAAGTGATGTCCGTTTCATTTTTCAGTTATACATTAACTAGGTTGAATATACTGTATTCCTCGTATTTGTAAAAAATACCGTATATGTATGAAATTCAGATTTGTGCTTACCATGATTAATTGCTGTCTATGTATGCTAGATGCATGTGTATCAACTTCTGAGTAAACGGATTAGCCTAATACATGTTATATTAACATACGTCGTGTATGCTACAATGCGTAGCCTAAGTGTTTGAGTAAAAGACTAAATGAGTATAAACCTTGCGTTAGTATACGCCATGACTAACTATCGTGGCTATGCGATTGTTGTGTAGGCGACAATCCTTTAGCGAAAGGACTTGCCCTAAATCACGCCACAGCCAATATACACTATATATGTTAAAGTGTGTAACCCACATGTTTGTGGAAATGATTAAATGAGTGCAGAACCCAGATTTCGTGCATGCCATGATTATCCGCCTTGAGTATATGCATGTGGTATACGGAGCAACTCCCTAGTAAAAGGATTTGGCCTAATACATGTATAACCAACATACAACATGTATGAAGATGTGTGTAGTCTAAGTGATTGTGAAAATGTTTGAGTACGCTAGTTGTTACTAAGGAATACCTTATATGAGGATTGAGATATGCTTCTCAGTTACTTTAATTATGTGTATGATTTCCTCCATGTATGTTTACATTATGATATTTGTTTTATTTATGGAATGAATGTGGGTGAAATCATGTTTGTGTTGCACTTCACAACATGCTCATATGATTGCAAGTATAGAATTATTCGTTCATTACTGCTGTGATTGTCTCCTATGATTACCTGTTGAAATTGGATGAGTTTGGGACTATGATATAGTCCAGGCAATCGGTAATCGACCCTGATTAGGTGGTTGAGGTTGCTTTCGCCGCATTGGATGTGTTCGGTGAACCCGAGTCGTACTTTTATTGTCGGCAGTGGTTAGGCCACACGAAGTGCTTACGCACTTCATGTCAATTGATTCGATGTGCACTCGGGCTAGTCGAGCTCGTCAAGTAACCCGATTTGCCTATTGTATGTTCACCTTGTATGGACGCCACTGCCTGAACCTAAGGTACCAAACTCACCAGTGAAATCCCGTTAACCTTGGTACCTTTATCCGCTAAGACTCATGATCCGGACATGGTAGTATGGGACACCGTGGTCGAGCTGTCGGCCTACGCTGGGGCGACGAGCCTCCCCGTAGTGACCAGTGAGCAACCCAAACTCGTGAGCCGAATACGGTGGTATGGGACACTGTATTCGAACTGTCAACCTCCATTGGCACAGCCTAGTTGTGGTCCCCAGTCGGGTTGGCAACGAGCCTTCGAAAATAGACTGCCAGTTGGTAGGGCGTTGGTGGAGTGACCTCGAGTACAAAATAGGCATACCCCGGCATAGCCTGGCTTTGGTCCTTAGTCGAGTTGGCGACGAGCCTTCGAAAATAGACTACCAGTTGGTAAGGCGTTGGTGGCAGTGACCTGAACTTGCCTATCGTATGTGATTAACTAGGATTGACGACCCTAGATGGATCATTGTTTGGGAATTGATATAAGGAAGGTACCTTAGTTTTCCAATCCTGTTGTATGAAAAGGACTAGTAAAAA
Source organism: Magnolia changhungtana (assembly GCA_030180095.1). Lineage (NCBI taxonomy): Eukaryota > Viridiplantae > Streptophyta > Magnoliopsida > Magnoliales > Magnoliaceae > Magnolia > Magnolia changhungtana. The sequence continues at coordinate 6,280,865 of JASAUF010000446.1, forward strand.
CTTGGTAATCATGCTCATAACATCACACTGCATGTGCCCTGAGTTGAAGAGCACAGAGGGAAGAAAGCATATCGTGACCGTAAGATGGTGTCACACGAGGGAGTGTAGGCGAGGGCATGCATCATTATTCATATCATTCTTGCATTAATAAGAGTATTCAGGGATGTTTGATTTTACTGCTTTATCATTACTGCTTGACTGAATTGATAACATGTTAACCTTTGCTGTATAGTTCCACTGAGTTAATCACTCACTCCCACATTACAGAACGGTGTTTTAAACACCAACCAGACTCTGTCTTAATTGCAGATGACGACGTGACTCCTGAGGTCGAGCCGGACTTCGAGGACGATGAGGAGGCATTCTCGTACATGCAGTTTTCAGGCGGGTCTATGTAGATCATGTTCTGAATGACGGGGTTACAGAGATGTTGATTAGACGCCATTACACTTGTTATTTTGTACTTTTAGAGCACCCATGTATATTCTTTTTGTTCATTTTTGGAGTATACATGTATATATATATATAACTTGGTAACATGTTCACACTCTGGAGACTTATAATAGTTTATATATTTTATATATCTATCACAGTCTTCCGCTTGCATAATTTATCCGTCTCTGGAGTATGATATGTTGTTTTGGTGTAATCCCATTCATGTTTAATGCACTAACACGGACAACATTTAATCATCATTATCTATGTTACATAAGTGATGCATTGGAACTCGGGAGTGGAGCTTATGCTCGACCCCCGATTTTCAGGGTGTTATAATACGCCATGTTTCGTACCTATGTTGAATATGAATTTATGAGATCCTTAAATTGCTCCCAACATTGGAAGAAGGTTTCATCCTCTTTTTGTGTAAAATTCATCATTTCTTTCCTTAAGGTATTCATTTTATGATATATGAAGAACTTTTTAAGGAACTCCCTTGTTATCTCAGCCCATGTGCCAATGGACTATAGTCTTAAGGAATGTAACCCAATTGAGCCTTTTCTTTCAAGGAGAAAGGGAACAATTTCAGTCTGGCTATGTCCTCAGACACGTTTGGGAAGTGTAATGTAGATATTATCTCATCAAACTCTTTCATATGCAAGTATGAACTTTCATATTCTAATCCATGAAACTTAGGAAGGAGTTAAATTACCCCCGGTTTAACATCCACCATTCCTGCATTCAATGGGAATATCATGCAGGAAGGCATACTCACCCCCGCTGGTTGTAAATAATTTTGTAGAGTACGAAGCGGGGGTGCATGATGCACCTCATTTTTTTCCTAGGCTTCCTCAACTGGGTGTTGACGTTGATGTGCAGCCATCACTTCTACTGACTCAGAGGATCTCAGGTGGTGTCTAACCCGATGATGGATAGGCAACCCTTCGACTAATCCTCCTTCACTCAAGAGACGGAGAGTGTTGTCACGAACCCACTTGGGCATGAAACACTCTCAGCCCTCAAGTAGCTAAACTACTAAACCTAAAAAGAAAACTAGAAAAACTAAAACAAATAAGAGATCTAGAAAAGATAAGAGAGAGGGTTGGAACAAAATTAGTGGATAAAGGTTGCTATGTTAAGATCCTACGAAATGGAAAATAATGTTAGTTTCTAAAAAACAATTTCAGAAAAAATCTTAACCTAAAAGCATAGAAGAAAAATAAACCATAATCTTTACCTAATTCTAATACCAATTAATCTCAGAAAAATGCAGTCGTAGTCCCTGGCAACGGTACCAAAAACTTATTCACAACCCTAAGTGTAGGGTCATGATGTAGTAATAATCTCGGTGAGATCGAGGTCAAATCCACAGGGACTAAACTTGTACGTATTCTGAAAGTAACTAGAACTAGAACTAGAAAAAGATCTAAATCTAAATCTGGAATAAAAGAGGGTAATTGTGATTGGTTATCAACAATCAAAAGGTAACTAGAGCGCCAAGGATCCACTTATAGCTATCAAGATACTACCTTGCTTATTTCAAGCAAACACAACTGGAATTGGAGTCCTATCCTATCCAGTCAGAAATAAAATAATTGAAGCACAATCTGAACTTTTCATTAAATTAGTTCGCACATATGAAGGAGTATTGTGATGATTATAAGTGATTTCATCATCCTACCATGCCCAGAAGACGATGGTGAACAACAGGATTTACTGATCTCACAATCTCATAATGAAAAATAAGATATTCAAAGTTATCGCAGCGTCTATTATAATTTGAGTCACAATAAACCATAGAAAACTAAAAATATTCATTAAATTCAAACTAGAAATTAATGGAGTTCAACATAAACAATAATCAAAGTAAAATAAACATCTCAACACACTACAAGCTTCACCTCTTAGCCCTAACTAAGAGATTAGCTAGTCATAGCTAACTCAAAAACATAATAAAAACAAGAAGAACTACTAGAACCCATGAAGAAATCGAAGTAGAATAACGTCGTTGGCTCTCCACCTAGGCCTTCTCTCCCTTTCCAAACCCTGGAAGATGCTTTAGAGCATCCTAAGGAGTCCTATTTATAGTTGTGGAACTCCAACTTTCATACCAAGTTGGAAAAATCTAGAAACTGCCTCAAATTTACGCACTCCACGTAAAATCCGCATACGCCTTCGATGCCATCGAAGTGCCTTCGATGCAATCAAAACTTGTCTAGAACTGTCCAGCGAGTTTAGCTTGAAAAATCCTGAAATTCTTGATTAAATCAAATTAGCTTCGATTCCACCTTCGATGGAATCGAAGTGCCTTCAATGGAATCGAAGTCTATTCTGGCACTTCTTCAGAACTATGTTTTTCTGGCCTCAAAATTTCAGAATATCTTTTTTCAGGACAATTTTCAAGATTCTTTTTCTTCACTTCAAATTTTTGATTTTCTTCATTGCTCACTTGGTTTCCTTGGATCTCTAGCATGTGAATTCTTCATTAATGACTTCCAAATCTCCAATTCTTCATTATCTTCTGTTAAGCTCTAAATCTATCTTTTTAAGCACATATTCATCATAAGCTCTCAAATCACCTCTCATGATAAAATTGTATATAATTAAATCAAATTATTAATTAAATGCTAGGTAAACTAATGTAATTGAAGGGTTAAATATGTAATATTTGAGTCTCAACAAATTTAGGATGCATGACCCGCTTCTAAACTCTCTTCTAAGTTGCTAGAGATTTAACCATTCGTTGCTTTGACATTTCGCTTTGAGAGTAACGACTAAAGGGTGAAGGCATTTTCTACAGCTGATGTTGACTATTACCTTCAATTTACAGAGCCATGTATTAGCCTTATAACCTTGATTGAGGTGGGTCACTTTATCCTAGAACGGTCCTCTTGGCACATTGATAGCACAGTTGTGAGCCTCGACCATTTTGCCAAATTGCATTCAGTCGAATGGTGACTAGGGGGGAAGGTCGATGTGCCCTTGTCCTGATTGTCGTAGTGTGCTTTCACTGCTGGTTAAGCCACGACCAACCCTTGGTCACGGTGGATTCCATTTCTCCTGAAATGGAATTGGTCGTAGATTCCTCTTAGGAGGGGGCACAGATGGTGGATCTTCAATCCTGGTCTTCTAAGATCCATCCCTTGCCTTGGTGATTCTTGAGCATCAAATCCATGCTTTTAACATTCCTTTCAATCCAAGCTCTTAGACTTACCACGCAATACAAACATGTATAAAATATACCCATTAAGCATTATCATGTTCATAAAACCAAGATATAAATAAGGGAAAATATGTAATATTTGACACTCAACAGTGCCTGAGTCACATTATTGATTAAATTTCCTTCAACATTATACTATATTGTCATTGGTGTTCTTTCAGCTATCATCGCCATCAATTGATGCATGGCCTTAATCTAACTAGCCATGTATCTGTTAGCATTCTCAATTTAAATATGGATTTGTTTAACTTGGGCCCTTTTGTATTCCTGAACATGTTTGATAATCAGTTGTACATGCTAGATACTCAGCTATACATCCCAGAGTATGACCATCATCTCTTCTAGAGAAACAGTCCAAGAGGTCGACACCCCTTCTTAGTTCCCGGTGCCGAGTGTCAGGCTATTGTCCAGATTCAATCCTTCAGGGGCCGCTTAAACCGGCACATCATCGGTTGGAAGTAGTACGGTTGATATAGAGGGTTAAACCCCAACAATTCAATTGCTTCTTCTATTTATAATTCTAACTGGTAGAGTTACGCAGATAATTTAGAGACAAGATCCCAACGAGCATGCCAAAAACTTGTTGGTGCTAGGTTTTCTGCACAAGCAGTGCATAATGAATATTTTTAACACTAAAATAGTTTTTTATGTCCCACCAGGCGTGTCAAAAACTTGTAATTGTTGGGTTTTCCGGTAGTCAAAATGTAAGCGTGCTAGAACTGAATTTGTGGCTCAACTCAAGCCGAACAACTATGATCCCAAGTGCCAAGATAAGCATATACGCAATAAATGACAAAAATTGGATGAGATCGGCGGCCTATTCAGCCACTCGCTTAATGTGTAAATAAGATCATGCAATATTCAGAGGGTAGGATTTGTCCTTTGATGATAGGTTACACATTTGTCTCTCATACGAAAGAATTTTCATTACATGTAAAATAGAAATGAGAAAGGGATTTTTACAGTCGGTCACGGAGAACAATTGCGCAATGCCTCACTACCAAAAAATAATAATAAGCCGTAGGTGAAACCAACAGGTCATAAACTATATTTAAGTGCAGCAGCAAAAAAAAAAAAAAAAAAAGTGATGTAGAACGCCCACCACAATATTTGTATTTTATCTAAGTCGTCCATCCATTTTGAAAGACCATTTTAAGGCATGAGCCAACAAAGGAAGTAGATCGAAGGCCCAAGTGGACCACACCACAAGAAAAAATAGATATTGGGCCTCTACCATTGATACATGGTGTGTCCCGCCCGACGCTTTGATTTGCCTAATTTTTGGGATAGTGCTCTACAATAAACCGTAGAAATAGATGGACAGACTCGATAAATAATATACATCATGGTGGGCTCCACAAGGCCCTGACTTGATCATCCGTCTCTGACTCCATCCCGCATGCAATACAGAAGCGGATTGGTTGGTGTATCTATAAGTGCTATGTTTTCTAGCTCCTATGATTGTCGGATTTTGTAGTGTCAAAACCTCTTGAAATCTGTGTTTTGTGTAGCACATCTACAAATTCAAGACTGTGCTTCTCATGTACAAAAACAAAGGTCTTTACCTCAAGAACTTCAAGTACACGATTACATGTTTGCAAGATTACATGTTTATGTTTAAGTACAACACCAAGTGTGCATTCAATCTTTTAAGCTTCGTCCACGTCAAGACAAAGTTCTTTACTTTGAACCACAAGCTCAAGCTTCAATGTTAGTCATATTCAAGCTTCAAACATCTCAAGTCCAAGCTTCATGGACTTCAAAGAATGACTATCAGCTGAAGTAAGAGAAGATTCAATGTTCATACATCACTAACAAAGTATGAAAGACCCTAGATTGACCATAAGGTAGGTCATTTTGAGTACATAATTCAATTGGCTCATTTTATAAGTGCATAATCTATTTTTCGACTAGTCTTAGGCTATGTTTGACTAGTCCTAGCACTGGCTCGACCAGTCCAAGAAATCCTCAACCAGTCCTAAGTTTGTTTATAATTTTTAAAAATTTTTGTTAGAGCCTCGATCAGTCCTGGAGACTGCTCGACTAGTCGTGTGAACAATGCTTGACTAGTGCTTGACCAGTCCTACAAGATCGACTCAAAGTCCAGCAACTAAATTGAGTCTCACATGACTAGTCGTGGAGGCCACTCGACCAGTCAAGTAGGTCCTTCGACCAGTCGTGAAACGGTCTGATCTTATCACACTTAAAATTTTAAAAATCTGTTGGTCCTACGACCAGTCGTGCTGACCTCAAGACCAGTCGAAGATGCAATTTCTGCTCTTATAAATAGAGCATGAATTTCAGAGTTTGGTATCCAATTCAAGCAAAATAATACACCGCTCTAAGAGATAAGTTAGTGATATTCTTAAGCTATTTAGTGCTCATTATATATTCTCTTTAATTAGGTTTTTGCATTTGATTTTGTATTCTGCATTCCAATTTTATTTGAAAAGGGATTCAAGTATTCCCATTTCTTGGAATCAAAATTAAATCAAGCTAGCCCAAGGTGATTTAATTTAAAATCAATTTAGAACTTAGAACCTATTCATAAGTGAGTGTGAACATTAAACAACTATATTGATCTTCTACTCCGAATTGGTTCTTCCGGGCTGCATTAGAAGGAGAATATCTAGATAAGTATTTTACAGTTTTGTAAATTCTTTATTTTGGTTTCATTGAGATAGTGCCAAAAAAATCTCTTTCTTTTAGTTTGTCTGAGGTGATACAGAAAACTCAGAGTGTGGGGTTTTTTAATTGTGTATGCCCACTTGAAAGACACAATTGTGAGGGTTTTAGGTGAACCTTGAAAATCCTATTTTCATAGTGAACGTTAATATCCACCGTGTGAGGATATTATAAGTGGAGTAGTTGTATGGCTGTTTTTATAAACAGTTGGTGTACACACAAGCGAACCACTATAATTTCTGGTCTTGTGGTGATTGATTGAATATTTCATTTTGTGGATGTTGTAATTTTCCTTTTTGCATTTGTGGAAAATATTGTAATTTCTTTTATGCAAGTATAGGAATGTTGTAATAGCTTAGTTATTTCCTTTGCTATTTATTTCTTTCTTCAGTTTGAGTTTTTGATACTCACCCATGTTCTACTAAGGTTGTCCTGCCATAAACCATTAGTTTTTGGTGTCAAGTTGTCCTTAGAACCAAGTTTGTATCAACCTCTTAATACTAGATTTTTTAGGTTGTTTTACATTTCCGCATTGTGGATTGTTTAAGTGCTATCTTTATTCATATTTTTTTTAATTCCGTAGTTTATTATTTTAATTTGGTAGAGTCCTATTCAACCCCCCCCCCCCCCCATCTAGGACTCTTAGCTCGGCCTTTTCAAGTGGTATCAAAGCTTAATAGCTCATTTTAATTATTATTTCTTTTGGATTAATTTCTTGAGCTAATCGATTTGAACTTTGTAAGATGTCAAATTTTGATAGCCTTTCAGTGACTAGGCCTCCACCATTTGATGGCTCCAATTATGCCTATTGGAAAGCCAGGATGAGAATTTTCTTAAAATCAATGGATGAGAGTGTGTGATAAGCCACAGTGACTGATTGGACTCTCCTACCACTGAAGTGACTGGTACCGATGGATCTAAAACTATGAAAGTCACACCTTATTTCTCTTGGACCACTCTTCAGAAAAGTGAGAGTAGTGTTAATGTAAAAGCACTAAATGCAATCACTTGCGCACTATCACTGGATGAATTCGAAAGAATTATATCCTATGATACTGCAAAGCAAGCCTAAGATATCTTAGAAATAACACATGAGGGAACAACAATTGTCAAGAAATTTAAAGTCTAAATTCTCACAACCAAATTTGAGGAAATATGTATGGAGGAAAGTGAAACTTTCATGGACTTTTATAATAGATTGAATGACATTGTCAACTCTATGTGGGGTCTTGGTGATAAAATCCTAAAAAGTAAAGTCTGTGCAAAGATACTACAATCACTGCCTAAACGGTTCAATTCAAAGGTGACTGCAATCCAGGAACTTCGTAATACGGATAATATGAGGGTAGAAGAATTAGTTAGCTCATTACAGACTTATGAGTTAACTTTTAAAGCTCCTAAAGGTAAATCAATCACCCTTAAATCTTTTAAATATTTTTCTCAAGAAAATAGTAGTAATTTTGATTTAGAAAATTCTGAAGAGGATATGGCCCTTTTAGCTAAAAAGTTTTATAAGATTTTCAAAAGTAAAAAGAGGGCTGATTTTCAAAAACCTAATGAAAAGAAAAGATCTAAATCTAAAATTGGAAAATCTTTAAAAGACAGTCAATGTTACTAAGTGCGACTTAGATTTCAAAAACTTGCAAGTTAAAAACTTAAAATCTGAAAATAAAAAACTAAAACTTGAAGTCTCTTCACTTTTGAGTTTAAAAGACACATGGAGGTATGCCCAAGGTGATCCCAAGTTAGAAAAACTCTTATCCAGATCCAGAAAATGTGGCGATTAATCTGGATTAGCCTATGACAAAAGTATTCCTCCTAAATATAAGAATACTCCACCCAAATTTGTGAAAGGGGAGTCTTCAAACTCAAAAGGGAAAAGTCTGAATCAAAATTATTCTTAAAACGTTAAGACTTTTCAAACCTTAAAACCTAAAAGCAACCATATCAACTATAAAAATCAGAATCGTAATCCTTTAACTGAGAAAATTATTGATTTACTTAAGGAGCTCTTAAAATCTAACTCATTGGGTCGATCTTATAACAACTACAAACATAAGAAGACCAACTATACTCCTAAACCCAAGATGGTAATGAAATGGGTTCTTAAGGTTACATGCTTGGTTGCCCACACTGCTTTCAAAGCTTCAAGCCATTCAAAGTGGTACCTAGACAGAGGTTGCTCCAGACACATGACAGGTGACAAAGGTCTGTTCACCAATCTTAAAGACATGACTGATGGTTCAGTCACATTCGATGATGGTAGCAATTGCAAAATTGTTGGCTAAGGTACGGTTCAACTCTTTAACCTTCCTTTATTTGAGAATGTTTTATATGTCGAAAGGTTAAAACATAACTTATAAAGCAACTCTCAAATATGCGATAATAATCATAGTGTAAAGTTTACTAACCAAGGATGTGAAATTCTAAATAAAAATGGTTCTGTAATGTTAACTGGTCGTAGAACTTTTGAAAATTGTTACATTATAAGTGATTCTAGCTCATCTAATCTATCATGTTACATGGTCTATATCGATGAGACTGAGTTATGGTATAAATGCCTTGAACATGTACACTATCGCAACTTGTATAGATCGAGCAAAAGAGAGTTGGTAAGAGGCTTACCCAAAATACAGAAAATAGATAAGATATGTGATGAATGTCAAATTGGCAAACAAACCAGGAGTACTCACAAAAAGGTGAACTCCAATGCCACATCTAAACCACTCGAACTTCTCCATATGGACCTTATTGGACCAACTAGAATGGAGAGTCGAGGTGGCAAGAAGTATATACTGGTAATTGTTGATGACTTTACCAGATATATATAGGTAGCCTTCTTAAGGGACAAATAAAAAACTCTTGATGAAGTAAAAAGGATCCTTAAACGTATTCAAACAAAAAAAGGATCTCAAGTCTGTAAGATTAGTAGTGATCATGAATCAGAATTTGAGAATAGCAGTTTTGAGAATTTTTACAATGATCAGGGAATATCACATGAATTCTCAGCACCCAAAACACCTCAGCAAAATGGTATAGCAGAAAGAAAAAATAGAGTGCTTCAAGAAATGGCTAATGTAATGTTAAATAATATGAAGCTCCCTAAAAATCTTTGAGCAGAAGCCGTAAATACTACTTGTTATATAATTAACTGTGTTTATACTAGACAATCAAATGGTAAAATGGCTTATGAATATGGTTTGATAAGAAGCCTATTATCAAATACTTTCGAGTTTTTGGCAGCAAGTGCTACATTTTATGTAACCGAGATAATCTGGGTAAGTTTGACACCAAAAGTGATGAAGAGATATTTTTAGGGTATGCTCTGAATAGTCAAGCGTATCAGGTTCTTAATAAGAGAACCGGTGTTATTCAAGAGTCCATTAATGTGGTCATTGACAATCACCTGAATACACATGTCTCAAGTTCAGAAAATGATGAAATTCTTCTAATTAATAAACCAGATACTTCATCAAATCAACATAACACTGAACTGAGGACAGTTAAAGACCATCTAACTAATCAGATTCTTGAAAACCCTCTCACTAGTGTGTGCACTCATAAACAACTAGAAGATATGTATAATTACATGTGCTTTGCATCTCAGATAGAACCGGCTAATGTAAAAGAAGCTCTTACTGACGAAAATTGGATTGTTGCGATGCAAGAAGAGCTTAATCAATTTGTTACAAATGATGTTTGGTACTTAGTTCCTAGACCTAAAGATAAACACATTATCGGAGCAAAGTAGATTTTCAAAAATAAGTCTGATGAACTTGGTAATATTATTAGAAATAAGGCTAGGCTGGTTGTATAGGGGTACACTCAAATTGAAGGCATCGATTATGATGAAACCTTTGACCCTGTAGCTCATCTTGAATCAATCAAACTATTTATATCCATTGCATGCTTTAGAAGTTCAAAATATACCAAATGAATGTAAAGAGTGCTTTTTTAAATGGCGATTTACATGAAGAAGTGTATGTTGAACAACCAACAGGTTTTAAAGACCCTAAGAATGTTAATCATGTCTACCGCCTTAAAAAGACACTCTATGGTTTGAAACAAGCTCCTAGGGCATGGTACGAAAAGTTAACTAACTTCTACTAAGTCATAACTTTATAATGGGAAGTGTTTATAAGACATTGTTTGTAAAGAAACATAATGATCACATTTTAATAGTGCAAATTTATGTTGATGATATTATTTATGGATCTACCTGTGCTAACATGACTGTTGAGTTTGCAGATCTTATGAAGTCTAAGTTTGAAATGAGCATGGTAAGGAATTGAATTATTTCCAAGGATTACAAGTAAAACAGCAACTTGATGGTTTCTTTATCTCTTAAACTAAATATGATCTGAACTTAGTTAAAAAGTTTAGATTTGAGAATAGAAAAAATTTTGATACTCCTATGAGTACTTCCTTAAAACTCTTAAAGGACTCTACAGGTAAGAGTGTGGATCCTAAATTATATCGCAGTATGCTAGGTAGTTTGCTTTATTTAACTGCAAGCCAACTTGATATTGCATTTAGCATGGGAATTTGTGTTAGATATCAATCTGACCCTAAAAAGTCACATTTAATTATTATTAAGCGGATTATGCAATATGTCACAAGTTCAGCAAATCTGGGTCTTTGGTATCCACATGATACTACTGTGCAATTAGCTGGTTACACAGATGCTGATTAGACTGGTAACATTGATGATAAAAAATCACCCAGTGGTGGTTGTTTCTATGTAGGGAACTGTTTAGTTTCTTGGCTAAGTAAGAAACAAAGTTTCGTATCACTTTCAACTGCTGAAGCTAAATACATTGCGCCAGGTAATGCATGTACTCAGCTTGTTTGGTTGAAAAGAATGTTAAGTGATTACAGAATTGTGCAAAATACTATGGTTTTATATTGTGATAATTCAAGCGTAATTAATATCTCTAAAAATCCAATCCAGCATTTATGAACCAAGCATATTAACATTAGATATCACTACATTCGTGAATTAGTGGAAGACAAGACAATTTCTTTAGATTATATTCCTACCGAGACTCAACTTGCTGACATATTCGCAAAATCGCTTGACAAAAGCAGGTTTGCTAAATTGAAATTTGATCTTGGTATATGCAAGTTGAATTGATTATTCATGCATTTCTGTATCATAATATATATATTTTAAATGTTTAAAATTTTAAATTTATGAAAAATGCATATTTTGGGTTATGCACGACCAGTCGAGTACATACTCGACCAGTCGTGGCATGACTGGTTGAGCATGTACTCGACCAGCCATGTAGTGCGGGTTTGATGCTTTATTTGGGGGGAAAATCACTTTTTCCTCATTTTAGGCTTCTTCTCCAACGGCTCCTAAGTCGACCAATCGAAGCCATCTCTTATTTCTTTAAGGTTAGTGCTTTATTTTTATTTTCTTTGTATATTCAAGTTCATAACACTCCCTTTTCATTATTGTTGTTGTTTATTTCTTGATTTATAGTTGTTTTTAGGGTTTTCTTCTCAAAAATCTGATCTAGTGAAAACCCTCTCTACCTTTTTTGTAATCTCTTAGTTCTTTGTTATCTTTGGTACAGATGGAAGGTAGAATAAAAAAGAATGGATCCCGTGGTCTTTCTTCTTCTCGATCAACTCCTATAACAGTGCGCCACCTTTGGTCACCCGAAGATGATCACTCATATGTAAGGGATATTAAGTTGTGCAATATTATTGTTGAATGACCTGTTAATGTTGATCATCTAGCTCCTTTTGATATCCTTCCCCTCCTTCAGTCTTTAGGATGAGATAACATATTACATTGGGGTGGGCCGGCATACCGCTCCATTGCCCAAGCTATGTATGCTTGTATTACTGATTTTTTGATTGAAAATTTGACTTTCACTATCTCAACCAAAGAAGGTCCAATAGATGTGGATAGGCATCTTATTTCTAGCGTAATGGATTTACCTGTCCATAATGAAGGTATTCCCATCAGCACTCTAGTAACTAAACCATCTGAAACTGAGAAACGTATGCTTACTAGATATTTATGCAATATAGATGCAGAATGGAATACTTCTAGAAATGTGCTTGCCTCAAAGTGTTTGTTACCCAGATTTAGAGTCCTTAATAGGATATTCATTTCGAATGACTATCCTCGTTCTGGTAACAAAATTGAACTCACTACGTTTATGGTTCGCATTTTTCATTCCATCATCTCTGGTACATCTATATGTCTTCCTTCCTTGATTTGTCATTACATCATTCAATTCTGTCTCCATCCAGGACACAATGACATCCCTTTTGCCTATCTTATGACTGTGTTGGCCACTCATAGTTTAGTGGCAATGCCTGTTGGGGAAGCTCCAATTCATCATTTACTATTCAACAACTCCAATATTAATAAGATGAATTTGAAGTTGGCCCTAGGCCAAGTCACTGTGGGAGCTGGTGGAGCTGATGTCGTAGATGATGATGAAGGTGATTTACCTCCTGATGACATCAATATGGATGACATTTTTTATGAGATCGAATCCGATTCAGCAGATGATCCTGATTATCAGCCATCAGATTTTGATGCGCGGTTGCGCTCACATGAGAAGAAGGTAGAAAATATGAATGTGTCCCATGATATGCAATTCAAATATATACGCAAGTATCTGAAGTGCATTAATAAGGGACTTCATCAGATTGACCCTTCCATACTTGCTCCTTCATCGGGTTCTGATTAGTTTTTGATTATGTGGTTTGTAATAACTTTTATAATCTTTAGATTTCTTTTGCTTTATGGGGTTGAACTTGATTAAACTTGGTTGAACATGCTTGCTTATGACTTTGGTTAACTTGGTTATCTAGATCATATATTTTCTTCTTCCTCATTACATGTCTTATTCTTCCTTATTTATCTACTTCCTGTTTGATGTATTGATTCCTTCCTTTGTCATTTTGTGACAAAAATGGGGAGAATTTTATCATGCTTATGCTTGTGATATGTGGCATGTGGATTGTGGATTGTGGATAAGTAGTAGTCTTTCATTTTTTGTAAGGGGGAGTAAGTAAGGGGGAGTATTGTTAGAGGAATTGAGACCTGTTTATAACTGTGCATGATTCTTTAACTAGGTTGTAACTGGTTTATATTAATAATTGGTGCATGATTCTTTGATCAAGTTATAACTAGTACATGATTCTTTATTGTGTGTGTTGCTTATCTTATCATTACGAAGTGTGTTTTATCACAAATTTGACAAAGGGAGAGATTGTAAGTGTTATGTTTTCTAGCTCATATGATTGTCAAATTTTGTAGTGTCAAAACCTCTTAGAATATGTGTTTTATGTAGCGCATCTATAAATTCAAGACTGTGCTTCTCATGTACAAGAACAAAGGTCTTTACCTCAAGAACTTCAAGTGCAAGATTACATGTTCATGTTTAAGTACAACACTAAGTGTGAATTCAATCTTTCAAGCTTCAATAGATCAAGCTTCATCCAAGTCAAGACAAAGTTCTTTACTTTGAACCACAAGCTCAAGCTTCAATGTTAGTCATATTCAAGCTTCAAACGTCTCAAGTCCAAGCTTCATCATATGTCAAGATCTCAAGCTTCGTGGACTTCAAAGAACGACTATCAACTGAAGTAAGAGAAGATTCAATGTTCATACATCACTAACAAGGTATGAAAGACCCTAGAATATTGACCATAAGGTAGGTCATTTTGAATACATAATTCAATTGGCTCATTTTATAAGTGCATAGTCTATTTTTCGACTAGTCTTAGGATATGTTTGACTAGTGACCAGTCCTAAGTTTGTTTATAATTTTCAAAATTTTTTGTTAGAGCCTCGACCAGTCCTGGAGACTACTCAACCGGTCATGTAAATAGTGCTCGACTAGTCTTACAGGCTCGACTCAAAGTCCAACAACTAAATTGAGTCCTGCACGACCAGTCGTGGACAGGACTCAACCAGTCGTGGAGGCCGCTCGACCAGTCGAGCAGGTCCTTCAACCAATTGTGGAACAGTCTGATCTTATCATGCTCAAAATTTTAAAAATTTGTTGGTCCTACGACCAGTCGTGCCGACCTCATGACCAGTTGAAGATGCAATTTCTGCACTTATAAATAGAGCACGAATTTCAGAGTTTGGTATCCAATTCAAGCAAAATCAATACACCGCTTTGAGAGATAAGTTAGTGATATTCTTAAGCTATTTAGTACTCATTTTATATTCTCTTTAATTAGCTTTTTGCATTTGATTTTGTATTCTGCATTTCAATTTTATTTGAAAGAGGGATTGAAGTATTCTCATTTCTTGGAATCAAAATCAAATCAAGCTAACATAAATGATTTGATTTAAAATCAATTTAGAACTTAGAACCTATTCATAAGTGAGTGTGAACATTGAACATCTACGTTAATCTTCTACTCCGAATTAGTTCTTCCGGGCTACGTCAAAAGGAGAATATCCAGATAAGTATTTTATAGTTTTGTAAATTCTTTATTTTGGTTTCATTGAGATTGTGCCTGAAAAATCTCTTTCTTTTAGTTTGTCTAAGGTGATCCAGAAAACTCAGAGTGTGGGGTTTTTTGAATTGTGTAAGCTCACTTGAAAGACACAATTGTGAGGGTTTTAGGTGAACCTTGAAAAACCTATTTTCATAGTGAACGTTAATATCCACTATGTGAGAATATTAGGATGGAGTAGTTGTGTGGCTGTTTTTCTAAATAGTTGGTGTACAAACAAGCGAACCACTATAATTTCTTATCTTGTGGTGATTAATTGAATATTTCATTTTGTGGATGTTGTAATTTCCCTTTTTACATTTGTGGAGAATGTTGTAATTTCTTTTATGCAAGTGTGGGAATGTTGTAATAGCTTAGTTATTTCCTTTGCTATTTATTTCTTTTATATCCTCTTCAGTTTGAGTTTTTGATACTCACCCACATTCTTGTAAGGTTGTCCTGCCATAAACCATTGGTTTTCGGTGTCAAGTTGTCCTTAGAACCAAGTTTGTATTAACCTCTCAATACTAGATTTTTGAGGTTGTTTTACATTTCCACATTATGGATTATTTAAGTGCTATCTTTATTCATATTTGTATAATTCCGCAATTAATTATTTTAATTTGGCATAGTCCTATTCCCCCCCCCCTTCTCTAGGACTCTTAGCTCGGCTTTTCAGTATCACACACCAGCACACTAGTAGCCTATGTTAGTGTGTTGACGTGACTAAATTTTGTGGGTCCCATCGTGAGGCGTAAGTTATATTCAAACCGTCCGTCCACTTGGTGAGTTAGTCTTAAGGCTTGATCTGAAAAATAAAACAGATCCAAACATCAAGTGGACCACAATGTAAAAGGCAATGAGGGAATGAACGCCTTCTATTGAAACCCTTTTGGGGTCATTGAAATTTTGGATCAATATGATATTTGTTTTTCTCTTCATCCAGGTCTGTGTGACCTTATGAACAGAACAGATGGAAAGTAAATGTAACAGTGGGCCCTACGAATGGTTTAATGGTGAGAATCATCGCCCCACTATTATTTGGGGTGTGGTCCACTTGAATCTAAAATTACTCGATTTTCGGATCAAGATCTAAAATTATCTCAGCAAATGGATGAACGGTGTAGATATGATAAATACATCATTGTGGGCCTATGTAACTTTGATTTACTTTAAACCGTTTATAAAGTCAAAACTCGAGGAGAGTCAGTGAGCAAGAAACGGATAGGCTGCGCCCCTGCCACTGGCGGCGGCTAGTGGTCGGTGCTCTATGGGCCCGAACATGATGTATGTGTTTCATCCATGCCGTCTATTTATTTTTTCAGATAATTTTATGGTATGATCCCAAAACTGAAGTAGATGACAATTGTTATGGGTAAATCTGAACCGAGCTGCATCGAGGTTAACTCTAGTAATAACGAGCAAGGCCTCGGACTGATTAGCGTCCGAGGTGTGATGAACATCCGACCTAGTAGCTCACGTGGAACTATAACGCCGACCCGAGACTCGAAAGGAGTCATTGCACATCCTATGTGCTGGATCTTAGAGCAACAACAGCACGTCCGACTCGATTATGCCGACTCAAAATGCAGGAAAGCATCACCTACCCATCCAGTGTTCCTTCGAGTCGAGTCAATAATCCGCTTATCCATGGGCTCGGGTCGACAAGTAAGATCCAATCTATGAGGTCAGCTTGGATTGGAACCTGGTCAGCAATAGCATTAATGCACACCCCCAGTAACACACGACTGAGTAAAGCTCATAGCACGATCTCCGGGTAACTGTCGACAACTGCGCGCGCGTAGCCCGCGCATAGTGGCGATGACCATGCCGAGATTATCAGACACGTTCATTGCAACCATCAGTATAAATACAGATCATTTCTACCTACACTAGTATGCAAGATCTCACACCCTCACTCTACTCTACACTACTTAAACCTTGTTTCCCTCGCTCGACTTTGGCATCAAAGGGTCCCCTATTTGAGCCAGGGTCTCTTTTGCTTGTTGCTTTGTGCAGGACCAGGGTTCGCTCCGAGCACTCAAGGCTTGGTAGAGGGTGATACAGATTTTAACATCAACAACAATAATCTGTCGGCAAAAATAAATTTTTTTAATGGTGGACATTAAATTACTACTATTTTCTAGTGGTGTGGTTCACCTGAGCTTAGATCTGGCTCATTTTTGGAATCAAGCCCCAAAATGATCTTAAGAAATAGATGGATGGCGTGGATAAAATACATACAACATGTTGGGCCCACAGAGCACCGACCTAGCTAGTGGTAATGCCAATAACCACACATCACCAATCTAGTGGAAGCGGATTGTATCCTACCCCGCTCGGATGGTAATCCGTCCGAGCAGAGCTCTGTGGGGGCCACCGTGATGCAAACATCTTATCCACACTGCCCATCCCTATTTGTAGATCATTGTAAGGTAAGAACCCAAAAATAAGGCAGAACCAAGGCTTTAGTGGGCCAAAAAGTGGGGATTAAAGGCACACCATTAAAAACTTCTTGGGAGCTGCAGAAGTTTCAGATCAAGCTGATATTTGTGGTTTCACTTCATCCAGGTCTACATGACATTATTAATAGGTTGGTGTTGTCAGAAAAGTCTTCACCACCTTCGACCAGTTGTAGGGATTGCTCAACCGGTCGTAGGGGCTACACGACCGACCGTGGATCGCTCGACTCAAAGTCCAGTGAGCTCACCTTTTGGTGTCCGGGCCGCTCGACCGGTCGTAGGGATGACTCGATTGGTCGAGGGGCTCCCATGACCAGTCGTAGCCTCAGCTCGACTAGTTGTATTTTCGCAGATTTGTTTCTGAATCTGATGCGGACTGCAGAAATTTGAGTTGCCTTTCGCAAGAGTGCGAAAGGGAAGTTGCCTAAACTATAAATAGGTGTCCCTAGGGCTTTTCTACAAGTATGGGAAATAATTCTAAAGCTTTCTAAAGGGATTCTGAGGTTATCAAAGGGTATAGCAAGGGTGAGATTCGAAGTTGTTCGAATCGAGTAAGTCCTCTCTCTTGTAATTTCTTTTCATAGTGGATTTCTGTCGCTTTGTACCATGGTTTTTTCCCGCAAGGGTTTTCCATGTAAAAACTTTGTGTTCTTCTGTGATTGCTTGTTACTATTCAATTACTGTCCTAGATCTAGATCTGTATGATTCCGCAAGACAAATCCCCAATAAGTGGTATCAAAGCAATCGTTGGGGCACAGATCTAAATCTACAGGATTGGTAATAATGGGAAAAGGCAAGTTTGATATTGAGAAGTACTCAGATAAAAATAATTTTGAGTTATGGAAGATTAAGATGATTAGTCTGTTAACCAAGTAAGGCGAGATTAAGGCTCTTGAGGAGTGAAAATCTACCATGAAAGATGATAAATGGGAAAACCTTGATAATAATGCTTTAGCCTCTATATGCTTGTCTCATGGATGAGGTTCTTTATAATTTTTTGAGGGAGAAAACTGTGGCTAGTTTGTGGGCGAAGTTAGAGAACATCTATGCAAAGAAGTCCTCTGAAAATCGCCTACAGTTGAAGCTACAGTGTTATACCTTCAAGATGGTAGAGGGTGGAGATCTAGAAGCCCATATCAACAACTTTAATAAATTGATGTGCAAATTGCTAGATATGGAGGAAATGGTCAAAGATGAGGAACAGGCATGTATATTGTTGAATTCTCTTCCTGCATCATATGAGTCGTTTAGGGACACGATGTGCACCACAAATAAAACCCTAAGTGTTGACACTGTTATCTCAGCCCTTCATGGGAAGGCTATGAGAAAGTTAAACGGTGACATGGGGGCATCTTCTGATACACTAATTACGAGGGGCAGAGATTCTGAGTAAGGTACAGGATCCTCAAGACTTAGATCCAAATCAAAGGGCAAGGGCAAAGGAAAATTAAAGTGTTGTTTGGACACATGAAGAAGGATTGTAGAAATCCTAAAACGAAGAAAGAAAATTCAGCGGCTTCTTTCAAGTAGGCCAATGTGGTCACATCTGATGAAGAATCAAGTGGTGGTGATGTTCTACCTATTTCCATCATTGGTCACTTGCACGACAATCATAAAAACGAATGGATACTTGACATAGGAGCATCTTATCACATGACTCCTCATCGGAATTGGTTTACCAGTTATAAAGAATGCGATGGTGGACAAGTTTTTATGGACAATGAAAATGCTCGTAGTGTTGTGGCTATTGGTATGATTAGAGTCAAGATGTTTGATGGGATGGAGCGTACCTTGACTGACGTCAGACACGTTCCTGATATGAAGAAAAAGTCTGATTTCTCTCGGTGCACTCGAGACTATAGGGTGCAAGTTCATCGGTATTGATGGTGTCCTTAAAGTTTCAGAAGGGGCACTCGTGGTTATGAGAGCGCAAAGGCATGGAAACCTTTACAGGTTGATTGGGAGCACTTCGGCAAGTGGAGTGGCAGCAGCAATTGCAGACTCCACATCTCTACGTATGTGGCATGCTCGTCTGGGCCACATAAGCGAGCGAGGCATGAAGGTACTTTCTGATCTAGATATATGCAAACATTGTATATATGGTAAACAATCTAAACTATCTTTTAAACCTGAAAAACATGTTTGTAACGAAGTGCTTGATTATGTGCACTCTGACATATGGGGGTCATCACCAGAAGTTTCCATTAGGGGGTCGTCATGGTTTGTTTCATTCATTGACGACTACTCCAGGAAAGTTAGGGTTTACTTCATGAAACGTAAATCCAAAGTTTTCACCATTCAAATAATGGAAGGCAATGGTGGAAAAACAGTCAAGGCTAAAAATAAAGGTTTTAAGGACTGACAATAGTGGAGAATTTACTTCCACTGAGTTTAATGATTATTGCAAGGATGAAGGGATCATCAGGCACAACATAGTGTGCCACACACCTGAGCAAAACGGTGTGGCTGAGCAAATGAATCGGACTCTCCTGGGAAGAGCCAAATGCATATTAAGTAATGCTGCGTTGGGCAAGGACCTATGGACTGAAGCCGTTAACGCAACTTGTTATTTGGTGAACTGGTCTCCTTCAACAAAAATTGAATGTAAAATCTCAGAGGAAGTATGGAGTGGTCAGAAAATCGACTACTCATGTCTACGCATATTTGGTTGTGAGGCTTACTCTCATGTACCGTCAATTGAGAGAGATAGGCTAGACCATAGAGCTAAAACGTATATCTTTATTGGCTATGACATTGGTGTGAAAGGTTACAGGTTATTCAACAAGGTCACAGGCAAGGTCATCACTAGCCGTGACGTCAGATTTGATGAAAGCTCCCTATTTCACAAGAATGATCAAAATGAGCAAGAGGAACTAGAAAGGGTGATCGTAGACGTCCAGATTGATATAAATGATACTCAGCCAGAGACAGATGCGAAAATAGAGATACAGGATCAGGTGGGCAGCCATTTATGAGAATGAACTCACCGCGTGATCGCAGGTTACCGGCAAGATACAGGGACAACTCTAATATTGCATATGCCCTCATTACAAATGAAGGGGACCCGTCTACTATTCAGAAGGCTCTTGATGAGCCTGATGCAAAAAAGTGGAAGGCGGCTATGGACGATGAGATGAACTCGTTGCATAAAAATCACACATGAGAGCTGGTAGAGCTTCCTGTGGGCCAAAAAGCGATCGGATGCAAATGATTATTCAAAAGAAAACAGGATAGATACAAAGAAAGGTTGGTAGTGAAGGGTTATACTCAGAGAGAAGGGATCGACTTCACAGAGATATTCGCACCGGTGTTAAAGCAGGTATCTATCAGATTCGTGTCGACGCTATTTGCCCAATACGATCTCGAGCTGGAACAGATGGATGTGAAGACTGCATTCCTGCATGGAGAATTGGAAGAGCAGATCTACATGAAGCAACCAGAGGGCTCGAAGTTAAAGAGGCAGAGAAAAAGGTTTGCACGTTAATGAGGTCGTTGTACAACCTGAAATAGTCACCTAGGCAGTGGTATAAAAAATCTGATTCTTTCATGGTGAGTTAGAAATTTACTCGAAGTAAATACGATCACTGTGTCTATTATAAGACACTGAGTGATGGAAAATCATCATCTTAGTACTGTATGTTGATGATATGTTGATCGCCTGTCATGATATGCCTGACATCAATATACTAAAGACTCAGTTATTAGGGACATTCGAGATGAAAGATTTGGGGGGTACAAAGAGGGTTCTTAGCATAGATATTCATAAAGACAGGAAGAGGAGCAGGCTTTGGTTATCACAGGAAGAATACCTTGAAAAGGTATGATCAAGTATGGAATAGATCAGACAAAGCTAGTGAGCGTTCACTACGCGGCTCACTTCAAGCTTTCCTCAAAACAATGTCCTAATTTTAATGACGAAAAGCAGGTTATGTCTCATGTGCCTTATTTAAATGCGGTTGACAATTTAATGTATGTCATGGTCTATACAAGACCAGATATTTCACAGGCAGTCGGTGTTTTGAGCAGATACATGTTAAACCCCGGTAAGCAATATTGGGAAGCGATAAAATGGATACTTCGATACATTCGAGGTACGAAAGACTACGTCTTAACTTTTGAGAAAACATGGACAAAGTTGGTAGGGTATGTGGATTCTTACTACGCAGGCAGTATAGATTCCAGGAAGTCTACTTCGGGATACTCGTTTGTTCTAGCGGGTGGAGCAATTAGTTAGATGTCAAAGCTTCAGTCAGTGGTGGCTCTTTCCACGACTGAAGCAGAATATATGGCAGTGACAGAAGCATTTAAAGAAGGTGTTTGGCTCAGGGGAATGATAAATCAGTTGGGACTTCAACAAAAGGCCGTGTTGGTTAACTGTGATAGCGAGAGCGCTATTAATTTGTCTAAAAATTTTGTTTATCACTCACGTACTAAACACATTGATGTTCGTCACCACTTTATCCGACAAGTGCTTGAGGAAGGAGACGTCACACTGGAAAAGATTCACACCAGTGTGAATCCAACAGACATGCTCACCAAGGTTGTTCCTACAGAGAAGTTCAAGTTCTGTGCAACTTCTCTGGGCTTAACAATTGCGTAAAAGAAGGAAGAAGTGTGCAGGAGAAGTGTTGATTGAAGCTATGATATGATAAAGAAATAAGAGAAGAGATCAAAGAGCTACACGGTTGAAGGTTGAAGACTTGGTGGAGATTGTTGTCAGAAAAGTCTTCACCGCCTTAGACCGGTTGTAGGGATTGCTCGACCGGTCGTAGGGGCTACACGACCGGCCGTGGCTCGCTCGACTCAAAGTCCAGCGAGCTCACCTTTTGGTGTCCGGGCCGCTCGACCGGTCGTGGGGATGACTCGACTGGTCGAGGGGGTCCCACGACCAGTCATAGCCTCGGCTCGACCAGTCGTAGTTTTGCAGATTCATTTCCGAATCCGATGTGGACTGCAAAAATTTGAGACGCCTTTCGCAAGGGTGCGAAAAGGAAGTTGCCTAAACTATAAATAGGTGTCCCTAGGGCTTTTCTACAAGTATGGGAAATAATTCTTAAGCTTTCTAAAGGAATTTTGGGGATATCAAAGGGTATAGCAAGGGTGAGATTCGAAGTTGTTCGAATCGGGTAAGTCCTCTCTCTTGTAATTTCTTTTCATAGTGGATTTCTGTGACTTTGTGCTGTGGTTTTTTCCCGCAAGGGTTTTCCACGTAAAAACTTTGTGTTCTTCTGTGATTGCTTGTTACTATTGAATTGCTATCCTAGATCTAGATCCGTGTGATTCTGCAGTACAAATCCCCAACAGTTGGATGGTAAAAAAAAAAACATCACAGTGGCCCTTAGAGAGGTTTCAATGGTGGGTGTTATTATCAATTGCAATTCCGTAAGCAACAAAACCTTGTCTTCTTTATTTTGATATTTTAGCTTGTCCCTGTGTAGACTCGGTAAAAAAAGGCTTTGCGACCTCTGATTTATTGTGAAGGCCAGAGGTGTAGGCTTTCGCGGTTTCTTTTTTATTTTTTTGTTGGTTTTTTTCTTTTTCTTTTTCGATCTTATAAATGACGAGTCCATTTCATTGTTATTATCGTGTTTCATCCAGGTGAATAACAAAAGCCATCATCGTTGAGCCTGGAGCATAGCTCTAGCGGAAGCTTATTGGACTGTATCCCTACCGGTCCTGCGACATCTGCAGAGTACCCATATCCTCTCAGGGAGGAGTACTTGAAGGATGGTGTTCCTTGTAATTGGAGCTCCATTGGCATCAAGGCTGAGGTGACTGTCAGTTGTGTATGCATCGATATGCATCGACGGACCAATCAAGGAATCTTCCTTGCATGTGCTGTCATTGCAAGCCGTTGAGGTGTGGGTGGTGGCAGTAGGTTCATGTTTGTGGTTCTATTGGGGATGGTGTTAGTTCTGATGTGGCTGTTTCTGTTTGGACTGGGTGCCAAACTGGGGAGGTAAGTATGCATGGAGGATCCCCTGCCATTTATGGCCGGAGTATTTACCAGATATCGAATGTGTTTATGTGGCTTTATGAACCATGTAACTGATTGACCAACTCTGTTACTATATTTTTAATTTCGCATTTTCCTTGGAGAAAACTCGAGGACACTGAAGATTGTAGCACAGATCCATTGAATTGGCACTTGCCACCTCAAGATTGTAGCACAGATCTGTTGAATTGGCAAATGGCGGCCAATCACTATATCCTTTCTATTGTAGATGCTAAGAAAAACACTATCTTCTGCGAATTAATGATGTTAGCGTCGAAGTTCACTGACACCTACCATTAAAAGATGAGGGTTTTAGCTGACACCCATTTTTTGCTTCTGAATTCTTATTTATATTCGCATTGGCTATCTTTTTAAGTGAATTTGGTGATTATGACAACCACTCCAAGTGAACATTTTCATTTTATTCTTCGCATTCTTTTATAGTGTGTTTTACTTGCATGGGAAACCATTGTTTCTTCAGAAATTTTCATTTTGATTTAGGTTTGTTACCATCCTGCAAATATCCATTCTTTTGCACATTCTGTTTGTTGGGGACAAAAATAGCATTTCAACAATTAAAATCATATCTCGGTTCTCCGCCTCTCTTGTCAAAGCCCGAATCAGGCGAATCCCTGCTGCTGTATCTAGCAGTATCCGACGCAGCAGTTAGCTCGGCTTTGATACGAGAATCCGAAGGAAAGCAGCTGCCGGTATATTACGTTAGCAAAGCATTGTTGCCAGCAGAAACAAGATACCCAAACTTGGAAAAAGTAGCCTTGGCACTAATAACTTCCTCTCGCCGACTCAGGCCGTATTTCCATGCCCATACTATCATCGTGATGACCGATCTCCCTCTTCGCCAAGTTTTGCAGAAACCAGAAGCTTCCGGCCGACTCACGAAATGGGCCATCGAACTGAGTGAGTTTGATATTCAGTACAAGCCGAAGGCAGCAATCAAAGGGCAAGCTGTCGCCGATTTTATTGCCGATGGAACCCCACCAAATGATCTCCCAGTCGATGATATGCCGACAGATGTCATCGCCCAAGCAGCGGCCGCTACGCCGCCCCTACCCTGCCCTATTCCCTGGAAACTATTTGTCGACGGCTCTTCCAACTCGAAGGCAAGTGGGGCTGGGATTGTACTGGAAACCCCCGATCATACTTACATACAATATGCCTTGCGACTTGGATTCCAAGCCTCGAACAACACAGCGGAATATGAAGCATTGTTGCTCGGTCTCCGACTCGCAGCTAGCATGGGAGTCACGCATTTAAGTGTGTTCAGCGATTCTCAGTTGGTTGTTAATCAAGTGAACGGTATATACCAGACACGGAAAGACCAATTAAGAGCGTACATGGAGAAGGCAAAAGAACTTATCAACGGATTTCAACTCTGTCAGGTCACTCGGATCCCTCGTACGGAAAATGGCAAAGCCGACCTATTAGCGAAACTCGCCTCTGCCAATGAAGACGACATACCCAGGTCCGTCCCCGTCGAATACGTCGAGAAACCAAGCATAAATGAATCAATTACTATGACTGTCCATGCTATCGACTCGGAACCATCCTGGACGGATCCAATCCGCCAATACCTTGACAAGGGGGAACTGCCTGAAGATCGTGCCGAGGCCCGACGACTTAAATTCCGAGCCTCCCGTTACACCGTACTCAACAATACCCTTTATAAGAAAGGTTACTATGCTCCGTTGCTTCGGTGCCTCACACCCGGTGAGGCGAATTACGTATTACGTGAAGTCCATGAAGGAATCTGCGGAAACCACTCTGGAGGAAGGTCTCTCGCCCACAAGGTTTTACGACAGGGATACTACTGGCCCACTATTCAACACGACGCTCGCACGCTCGTCCAAAAATGCGACAAATGTCAACGATTCGCGCAAAGCAATCCCGAGACGAGCCCCGAAGCGCTAACACCAATGACCGGTCCATGGCCCTTTGCACAATGGGGTATTGACATCATAGGTCCACTCCCTATGGGAAAAGGTCAAACCAAGTTCGCCGTGGTAGCAGTGGATTATTTCACGAAATGGGCCAAGGCAGAGCCATTAGCCAAAATAACCGAGCAGAAGATCACCGAGTTCGTCTGGAAAAACATTATCTGTCGGTTCGGAGTACCCCATACCATTATTACGGATAATGGAAGACAATTCGACAACAGGAGTTTTCGCGAAATGTGCAACAACCTCAGAATCAGAAACGTCTATTCCTCACCTCATCACCCTCAAACTAATGGGCAAGTCGAGGCGGTTAATAAGGTTGTCAAGCAACATCTTCGGACCAAGCTCGACCGAGCCAAGGGAGCATGGGCGGAAGAGCTCCCGAAAATTCTTTGGGCCTACCGAACCACAGCCCGAACCGCCACAGGAGAAACTCCCTTTTCACTCGCTTACGGGTCGGAAGCCGTCACTCCCGTTGAAATCGGCCTGCCTTCGGCCCGAATCACTTCATTCGACGAGGATGAAAACGAAGAACTCCTCGCACTCGGACTCGACCTCCTGGACGAGCGAAGGGAAATGGCACGACTACGTACAGAAGCCCCAAGAACGACAAGTGGCACGGTTCTACAATGCCCGAGTTAAGATCAGACGATTTCGGATGGGAGATATGGTTCTCCGAAAAGTATTTCCGAATACTAAGGAAATTGGGTCGGGCACGTTAGGACCAAACTGGGAAGGACCCTACATTGTCTCGGGTACCATTCGGCCAGGAACATATCAATTGGAAGATCTGAACGGGCAATCGCTGCCTCATCCGTGGAACGCTGAACATCTCAAGACTTACTATCCTTGAACTCAGTGCTCAATGTAAAGATTCTAGACTAAGCAAGATCAAAGCCGAGTCAAATAAAACTAAAGTGTTTTCCTTCATTCGTCAACCACATCCGAGTACAAAAAAAAAAAAAAAAAAAAACAAAAAAGGGGGCCCCGGTTACTCTCCGCCGGTCGGAGCGGTCCCCGAAGCATTCTCACAAATGCCGACCTCTTCCCCACCGGTGATTTCGGCAGCGGCATCCAGATTCTCAGACTCCAAGGCTCCACCCTCGATTTCCGAGAGATCAAGGTCGGGAAAAGATTTCTTTATCTCCTTAATGCATTCAAGAAATCCGCTTTGAAACAAGCGATCCCTCTCATCCTCGAACTCCTCGGATTCGAGAAATGCTTGGACGGCTTGATCCCTAGCTTTCTCGGCCTCTTGAGTCTTCTCATTGGCCTGCTGGATAAGCCCCGCCGCCTCATGCTTAGCTCGAGCTAAGTCATCTGCGCAAGCGGCATGGACTGTGAGAACTCGTCGAGTCTCCTCTTCAGCCCTAGAAAGAAGAACCGATACCCGACTAACTTCAGCTTGCGTCTCTTCAAGGGCTCTCCTGGAGGAAGCCGCCTCTGCTTTCGCATCCTCAGCAGCTTTTCGGGCGAGGGCCGCCTCCGCCATCAAAATACCGGCCCTAGTTTCGGCCTCTTCACGGCGCCCTTCAGCTTCCGACAGAAGGGTCTGCAGCCGATGGGTTGAAGATAATTCCTTGCTGGCCTTAACCAAGCAAGGAGCGAGTTCAAAAAGCACCCTTGCCGCATGACCAACGGTTTGCGACGAAGGAGCGTTGTAGAGACCGATGAACTCTTTCTCGCTCCCGTGGGCTAAAGCCCAGGGAACCATCCCCGATACCACCTTCGCGCATACGGACGGCCCCTCTTGACTCGTCTCCTCCCTCTCGAGGATGCAGTCCTCGTCTCTTCCTCCCCTCTGGAAGACGCGGCCCTAACTTCTTCCTCCTGCCTCGGGACCTCCGTCGAAATATGTTCCGAGTCGGGTGCCGCCCGAGGTTCCGAGGCCGCGGTCGCCGTCACTTCCACCCTTTCCTCCGGGTCAGAAATTACGACAACAGGGGGAGCAGAAGAACCCATAGGTTCTTTTTCCTTCCGTACCACTTTCTGTCTCTTCAGCGGCCGAGGCTCTGACAGGAGAACTGATCGTGGAGGAGCCTTCAACTTTGAAATCATCCTAGGAGGAGGACGGGCCCCGGTCATCTTTGAAGGGACCGGTTCGGAGGGGGTTGGCTCGGAAGGGGCTGCCTCAGAGGGGGCTGGCTCGGGAACAATCCGCAGGTGGGGACGAGCTTCGGGCAAATCTAAAAGTAAAAAGAAAGAAAGAGGAGAAATTCAAGTCAGGAAAAATCCAAAAGGCACATGAAGATGCACTTTCAATTACCTGTGACAGCCGAGTCTAGACCTGCGAGATGGAGGCGCTCCGGCTGTAAAAGTACTTTCCAGGACCTATCTGTCGGGTCCAACGTCCTCAGTTCTTTGATCCGAGCTGCGGCACTTGAGCCGAGCTTTTGTCGCTTCTTCGGGATATCTGCCAAACACAAGTACGTCAGACTCGGAACATTGCAAAAATGATAAAGGGCGTGGAGGAAGAGCCAAGTCACCTGCTCTTTGGAACGACCGAGGGACACGAGCCTCGTAGGACCCGGATTCAGCCGACTCCCAACGGCCACAGGCCCAAAACCAACGCTCCCTCCAATGCTTGTTAGAAGTGGGAGGGTCAGTTATAAGGAGCCGCCTCCGCCCCGCCAAGCGGCGAAGACGTAAAAGCCGGGGTAGTTCGGATTCACGCGCACTTGATATAAATGAAGGAATTCGTCGACTGATAACGGCGGCTGTTCCATCTCAGCCCACAGTACCGCGCACCCGAGTAAGTTCCTCCACCCATTCGGAACTATTTGCCCCGGCAGCAATCCGAATTCGGGATAAAACTCCCTGGACAATGGGTTGAAGGGGCAGACGCAAGCCACATTGCATCGAGACTTGGTAAATCGCGACTGCCCCAGGAGGAGGATGATCCGGCAGCTGACTCGGACGAGGCAGATAAGTGATAACTGATTCGGGGATATGATACCCGATTCGGATTCTGTCTAAATCCGCCTCAGTTAGAACCGAAGGAACCGGTCCGCTCAGGTCATCCCCCGATCCTTCTCCCTCAGACTCAGACGCGCCGACTTATCAGCAGGAACCGACTTAGAGGTTCTCTCGGCAATCACTACCTCTTCTTCCTCCTCTTCTTCCTCTTCTTCCTCCATGCCCCTTGGACAATTGGGCCTTCCCGGACGGGTTATCAAAGAGGATCCACCCCGAGAAGGGTTAACAGGAGCGGGCGCTCCGCCGGAGCTTCGGTGACCCGCTCAGAGAGAAATGCAGCGTTAGCATCAACTGCCATCTCCGTTAATAAAGAAGGCGATTCCGCAACGTTCCAAAAACGTTGCGCTTCGCCTTCATCTCCGGAAACTCCTTCCTGGGGACTTTGAGAACCCCTAGTCGCCATTATCACTAAGTAAAGAGGAAGGAGAGACTCACCGGAAGGAGGGAGAAAAACGGAAATGGCGAAGAGTGCCGCTGACAGTCAGCAAAGAGGAAAGGAAGGGAAGGAAAGACCGAAGACCGGAAAAGCTCCAAAAGAAATGAAAAGCGGGAACGGCAATAATAGTTTGAAATGCGGGGCCCTTACCCTTTTATAAGATCGCCGTACGCCGGAAGTAATTAATGAGGAAATGATTCGACGCCTGCATCGACTCCCTGGCTCGACACGTGGCGCGCGTCGACTGACGACAATAACGCCCTAGCTACGTGTCCAACCCTTATTGGCAGGATGAGCGACTTGACGGTTGCCGGCGCATGCGTTGTCAGAAACTGAATCGTCTCCTATCAAAGACAGCACAGGATGCATTAAATGCACTTATTGCCTCGGACCAGGCCATGAACCGACTCACAACTCGTTACTCCTGAGTGTCACGTGAGACACACGGAGTAAGGGGGCTTACTGTTGGGGACAAAAATACTAAGTCCAGTGACTCGGTTCTGGTTCCTCGGCTTGGGAAGCACTACGTCGGATCCGAGGCAGGGCACGTCGGATCCGAGGCAGGATTGAGAGCTCTATAAACCGAGATGAAAGTTAACTCGCCTCGGACGAAGGACCAGGAATCCGAGGGTGCACCGGGCCGACCCTCGTAACGGAACTAGCCGGAGGACAGCGCGATATCAGATTTCGTTCCGAACATGTTGGGATAAGATCCCTGATCCCGAAGTCCGCGGGATCAAACGAAGATCGCGGACGGGCGCCACCCGATGTCCGTGATCCTAGGAAGAGAATCCTCTTTCGATTACACGATATCAGGAGAAGAATCCTCCTACGATTAAACGCTTAAAACAGCTATAAAAAGGAAGCTTTCATCATCTAAAAGGTACGCACAAATTTCTCACCCAAGCTCCCTCAATACTGTAAGACCCAGATTCCTAGCCTGACTTTGGCATCGGAGGGTCCCCTGCTCTAGCCAGGGTCTCCTTTGTCTTCTTCTTGTGCAGGTGCTCGAAGGTCTGCCGAGGGTGAACCAGATTTTTGCATCAACACTGTTCGCTATCCACTTGAAATGTTTGTCAAAATGATAATTGTTTTAAGTTGCTTGAAGCATCTTAATTTATTAAAGAAAATCTTGATGGGTGATGATTTGGAAAATGGGATCATCTTAAAGCTATACAAGCTTGGCATTATATTAATGCCTTCCTAAAGCTTCCGCATGATTCTAGTTTTGGTAGTTTCATGTTCTAGCTATTACTATTATTTAAATTCAACTATACAGGTTTCTCTGCTGTTATAAGGAAAATGGCTCATTGTATTACATTTTGGCAAGTAAGTTTCAATAAAGGCCACCATGACTTTTCCTCCATTTTCGCCACCACACTGTCAATGATTTTCCAACCGTTCGCAATAATCAATGGCAAGTTGAACTGGTTGTGTATGATTCACAAGTTCTCATTGGTGCGACTCTTGAATACATGGCTTGGCACTACATGGTAAATCTCCTATTAATATACATGTCAAGATTTTATTTAGGGAAAAAGATATCTACAGCTTCGTTCATGTTTGGATTTTAATTCGAGCTTGATAATCACTATACCAAAAAGACCATTTAGGAACGACCACGTATTTGGTTTCAGAACGGTTCTAAATTTTTAAGTCGTTCCCAAACTAAAGAAAACCCCTATTTCCACC
This sequence comes from Magnolia changhungtana, assembly GCA_030180095.1. Classification (NCBI taxonomy): domain Eukaryota; kingdom Viridiplantae; phylum Streptophyta; class Magnoliopsida; order Magnoliales; family Magnoliaceae; genus Magnolia; species Magnolia changhungtana. The sequence continues at coordinate 6,311,208 of JASAUF010000446.1, forward strand.
GCAGTCGCACCCTCTCTCTCTCTCTCTCTCTCTCTCTCTCTCTCTCTCTCTCTCTCTCTCTCTCTCTCTCTCTCGCTCCCTCACTCCCTCCCTCCCTCTCGATCTCTCTCCCTGTCTCTCTCCCCTCCCTCCCTCTCTCTCTCTCTCTCTCTCTCTCTCTCTCTCTCTCTCTCTCTCTCTCTCTCTCTCCTCTTCACTCCCCCCCTCTCGATCTCTCTCGCTCCCTCACTCCCTCCCTCCCTCTTGATCTCTCTCCCTGTCTCTCTCCCACTCCCTCCCTCTCGATCTGTCTCCCTCCCTCTCTCCTGCTCTCTCTCTCTCTCTCTCTCTCTCTCTCTCTCTCTCTCTCTCTCTCTCTCTCTCTCTCTCTCTCTCTCTCTCTCCCGCTCCCTCACTCCCGATCTCTGTCCATCCCGATCTCTGTAGCTGCAGAAGATCGTAGATCGATCGACCTTCTCTCCATCCACTTGTTTTCGAGCATAATTTATGTCGTTTGACCGCTTTTGAGGCGATGAATCTTCGATCTCGGATTCCATTTTAATGAAATAGGGTTTCGATTCTCGATCTCGGATCCCATTTTGGAGGTTAGTTTTGCCGAGATTTGTTTTCTGGATTGGTTTGGTGATTTTCGTATTAATGGCTGCATATCTAGTGTTATACTCTGCCAAGAGTATCAAATAACTCCTCAAATGCATGTGTAGAGAGAGGGTTAACATTTTCTATCTTAGAAGAAAAAATCTTATGTGATCGGCCAATCCAAAACTGACATAATCTACTTCCCAAACCCATCTCTCTCTCTCTCTCTCTCTCTCTCTCTCTCTCTCTCTCTCTCTCTCTCTCTACAAAACCCAAATGAATTGCATCAACAACAACAACGGTAGCAGCAGCAATGGTGAGCTTTAACACTCTCTTCCATTCCCCTCCTACTAACATGCACCCCGGGTGCATTGATGTTTCTGCTATCTCTCATTCTTCTCTTGGCAAGGTATTTTCCTTTTTTTGCATTTAAAAAAAAAAATTAGGCGTTTTTGGTTTGCCATTTTTAAAAATTGTTGTTGGAAGTTTTGATGGTGGATCTGTTTTGTGTGTGTTAATTTGTCACATACATCTATATTTATATGCACTCTGTAATGGATTGTTGCTATTTTCATGTGCAGGCATTTCAATAACTCACAAGAATCATCACTGTCATGTACTACAGTCCCACATTGTGCAGATGGCTGGATTTGCTATTTCATGCACTGCCTAAGATATAGCTTATTTTCTGCTTTCTTTGTTGCTATCTATATTACACATCAAAATGAATCGAAGTTGATGATGTAATGTATATGCGTGTTAATTGGGTTTCGAACAATGCTTAAGAGATCAAATATATGGAAAAACCTTTTTTTATGGATTAAAATGACTCTAAACAAACATGGCTCTATTTTCCATTTCTATCCATTACCCGAGAAGTGTTTCTGAGGCAAAAACTCCAAGTTTTTTTTCCAAGATGGGGTCCACCTGGTGAACAGACTAGATCCCACTTGTAGGTTTGGAAAAGGAGAGCTACCTATTGCTGGCGCCTACGTTGAATTGCAGTGAGTGCTCTTGCCAATATAGAAACTGGAACAAGAATTCCAATAGCCCTTAAAAAAACAACAGTTGTTTGTTATAGAAAAAAGAGAGGATTAAAACATTATAATTCAATGATGAATTCTAACATCAGATGTTATCTGCACTTCCATCAGGTGGGTCCCATCATTAACGGGGCATGGCCTAAAAATTAGGTCTGTCAGCTCATCAGGTGGGACACACATGCAAATCAAATGTCGATTGTTGCTTAAACATGCATACCCAAATGTTAAGCAGAGAATCCTATTTCCAAGCAAGAGCCCATTGATGGCAGGACCCACATGATGAATGAATCATATTCCACAGATGTGCCACATCTATTTTCTCAAGGAATGATTTCTTCACATAGAATTGAAATCAATAATACTTTGAAATAAAATTTAAAAAAAAAAAAAAAAAAAAAAAAAAAAAAAAAACAACGATGTTTCTTAGATCCTTACAACAAATTTGATTTTTCTTTCTTTGCAAAACCCGTTCACTAAGCATTTAAGTGTCTTGGGAAATAGCAATTATATTAGGCAAGTTTCCTTTTTCTCACTTCTTCACCTCAAAATGCAGTGAATAAGAGCCATTCTTATCTCACGTTATTACATTTAGAAGATTTGGGAGTTTGTGGGTTACCCTTTGGAGTCGAATTTGCAACCTTTCGTTAGCAGCCCAAATGATGATGACAACGTGAGTTGAAACTTTTGCCTTAACCATTGAATTAATAATTGCATGTCTGATTTTCATTTGACTAATTTTTTTATAAAAAAAATTCATGTCTTTCTTAATTTTTTGGATATTAGGGGAAATCTCTAAAAATACCCACTATTCAACAAAATTTCTTTCATGCCAACCTTATATTGCTACAATTGAGGTTGTGGCAAGATCAGCAGCATGGCTTGGAAGAGGCCTTTCTTGAGTTTGTTCTCAGAGAAGAGAGAATGGGGCTCGTTCATCATTTGAACTAACCCCTTTACCGGTAATTTCCTACATGTGATTTCACTACATTCAATTTTGGTTTGCTATTCAGCTTGTGGATTCCATTCTAATTGCAATACCTGCTTAAAGCTTAAAAAAATGGGCTGAGTTCCTTACCCAAAAACATATCTCCCCTAGTTAACCAACAAGTGCATAATATGCATTACATATATTTTTTCCCCCTTAGTTCATGAAGAGAACATTTTTCCCATATTATTTTATGCAAACTCAAAAAAAATCTATATTTGGTACTTCTTAACTATGTAGTTTCGTCTAGAAAAGAAAAAGAAAGCTTATGAGCTTAATTTGCATCATTTTTGAGCTCATACCTTAAAATAAGTTGGAAAACGGATAGAGGACATAGATAAAATGGATAAAACACATACATCACGATAGGCCTCATGGCATGGGTTGGCTTCTATAATGTGTTTTCATCTATTAGATGGTGTATCATGATATACTTGCTTCTGTATGGTAGTCAATGCACAATTTATATTGTTTTCATGGTAGAATGACACCTTTCTCAAATTTTGATATGTTGTGCACATTTAAGCACCTTCATCTTTAATTTTTTCAATAGACTAGCATGGTTTAATTTTGATCTATAGTTTTTGTGTTCTTTAATAATATTTAGTAGCAATTTGTCAATTTCGATATGTTGTGCACATTCAAGCACCTTCATCTTTAATTTATTTTTTTCAATAGACTAGCATGGTTTAATTTTGATCTATAGTTTTTGTGTTCTTTAATAATATTTAGTGGCAATTTGTCCGCTCTTCCAAGAAAAAGGAAGTTGCCTCAAGACTAACATAACATCAACTATGAAGTATGATACCATTCTGTCTATTTTCCATATGTTTAGTTGACTGGCCATATTTTTCAAATGATCAGTCACAGTTCTATAGGCACGATTGACTTCCCGTGTTTTTCTTAAGATATCAAGATTTATAGATCCTTAACCTAGGCATTATGACCATGAAAGCTTGTTACCTGATGATTTTGATAGAGGTCAGCTATTACATAGGAAACAATGGGATTGACCATTAATGAGCCACAAATGCTTTGGATAAAGCTGATATTTGTTTTTTCTGTTCTTTTTTTTTTTTTTTCATCCATGTTTATTTGACCTTATCAACAGGTTGGATTGCAAATAAACATTACAAAAACATTACAGTGGGCTATAAGAAGTTTTTAATGACTGGATGTTCAATCACCACTATTTCCTATAGTATGGTCCACCTGATAAATGGATATCATGCTATTTGCCACTCAAGTGAATGTGGCAGTATGTAGGAGAGAAGATTTTTACACTCGTGGGCTTATCAAAGCTATTTGGTCAATTCTCTCATGGGCACTATGCAGACCCTTCACCCACTGGGAGTGGATTTCATGAGGCCTTGGCTTTGCTAGATTTGATTGGTCCAGCCCCACTTTCAAACATGCTTTGCTTGACTCTGGCAGCAGCACATGACCAAATCAAATTGCGCCATGTCAGAGCCTTGTTGAATCCACTCTCTCACCCACGGGCCCACCAATGTGTTTTATTCATATGCTATCCATTAGCATGGTCCTCACCACACACTTGATGAATGCAAATAGTGATGGGGCCATTTATTTGGCATTCTAGCATGTGGAAAGACCATATCCTGAAATTGAAACAACTCAATAATTTTATGGCAAATAACGTCTTAGTCCTATTGCTGTTCTAAATGTTATTTCAGCAACTCTTAAATGTTGCATCATGAATGCTAAGGATATTGGTAAAAAGAGGATTGAGAATCCTCTTTGAGGCACATCCATCAAATAGGAAGCTTCTTATTTGGATTGTATGATGATATAACCCAATATGCCAAAGTAAGAATTTCAGAAGTACTATGACTGAAGACTCCCTATGCTTGTTCATCCTTTCATTTATACCAACCATGATAGTTTAATCTAGAAATGAAGGTTTTTAGGCTTCTTTTCCTATGCTTGTGCATCCTGTAATTTATCAACCATGATTTTGTTCAGTGTTAAATGCAAGTTTTGAGGCTTGTTTCCCTATCCAATTGTGCATCTTGTATTTTACCAACTATGATTGTTCAATGTAGAAATGCAGGTTTCGAGGCTTGTTTTCCTATGCTTTTGCAACCTTTCAATAAATAAAAAGAATCTGTAGAACAGTAGGTTTTTAGGCTTATTTATGTGATCTATTGGGCTTAGTCAAAGGTTATTACAATTGGCCTTGGTTTTGTAAGTTTTTTTTTTCATTTCTATATCAAAGTGACAATTTTGGAAATAGCACAAATAGAGGAAATGAGTGGGCATCCTTCAAATACAAATGGCAAGTGAGCTTACCTCATCAAATAGAAGAAATGAACACAGTGGACACAATTTGCTATAATTCTGTTTTTTTTTCCCTCATTCTTGTTATTTCTAGTGTAGGGTGTCGTCCCAAGAATCAAGGTGGAGGTTTGGCCAAGAGTAAGATTTTCTAATGTTGTCATCATCTTAGCCTTTCTCCAATAGTTTGGGATCAACTTTTAAATGGTAGATTGGTGATATTTTAGGACTGATTGCCCACATTAGATCAACCTTCCTGTTTTATGCTCTAGAATTGGCCATTTCAGAGGTTCACATTCAACAAAAAGATGGGCAAGAAAGAAAATACACAACAGTCGACACTCAATCAAAATGCAATGGTTAGGACACCCCATTTGGCAAAAAAGTACTATTATTGTGTCTACTATAACCATAAACCAGTCCTGCAAATTTCCATTTCTAAATAATTTCAGTAGAAAGTGATGTTTTTTGGGGGTTTTTTCTAGATACCCATTACAAGAAATTCCAAATGATGTTTGGTTTAGTGTGTTGATTTGGAGCTTCCAAAGCTCTAATGCTAAAATGATCATTCTAGTTTTGTGCATGGAAATGGAAAAGAAGCTGTAGTAATGAAATTCATGGTATTGTGTTTTTTAAAGTTATTGACTAAAAAAGAGAAGGAATCTACTTTCCATTCTGCTAGTTTGGTGAGCTGTTAACTAATGTCATTCTTAAAAAACAAAAACAAAAAAAACAAAAAAAAAAAAAAAAAAAACTAATGCCATTCTTAACATTTTTTATTTGTGGCCTACAAATAGATGGTTAAGAAGAGTAGTTGTATGTAGGGGACGAAGTGACTGGGCTGAGCCTTGCAGCCTGTTGGTTTCGTCATCCACCCTGGGTGGCTGGAGCCCAATTCATGCGGGCCTCAACTCAGGTCCTCAACTCATGTATTGGATTTGATCATGCTCCAGCCTGGCCACACCCAACCTAGCCCCATTCGTCGGCCTTATCAAATCGTTACCCCTTACAGCACTTTCAGCAAAGATATTTTTTACTTTTTGGACAGAGGTAAATGCTAGTATATTTTAAAATGTAGGCAAAGGTAGAAATATTACAATATCCCATTCCCACCATCTTTCTAGAAAAGGGGGAAAAATGCTTGAACCTAAGTAGGTTATTTTCCTTTGTGTACCATACCGGTGGATTAGTTATAAATTTGACTTTCAACTAATGTGTATGTAATCTTTCTATGGTCATTTAGCTTACAGAGTGTGATGCTGGTTTTATGTGCTACTTTGTAATCCTGAAATAATAATCTCCCATATGACCACCAGGTTGAAGTTCTCTTCTTAATCCTTAATGTTGTGCCTGAATTGTTTCTTTGATTTTTAGCTAATTTGTGAGATTAAGTAGATCTGGCAATTCCCAGACTTCAATGGTGTTGTTATCAATGCTGCAAGTGTCCATCTTTCTATTATATGGTTGGCATTAGGATATACATCAAAACCGATATTTGTTTTGGTGAAATCAAGTATGCATCAGTTGGTGCACATTCACAGGATTGATTTCATTTTAAAGTGCCTACTGTCATTTTGTATATATTTTGTTATCTATGATCAATAACATTCATTATGGGTTCAAACCTCTTTAAGTTTTCTATTTTATGGCAGTAGAACTTTCTTTTGTTTGTTTCCTTCTACTGTTCTTTTCCTATCAATATCTGATTCCAATTTGTGTACTTGGTAAACAATTATAGCAAGAGAGGGACCGGTTATTAGCTGAAGTTGAAAGCCTTACTGCCGATTTGATTCTGGACATGGATTTTGGTTTTTAATGCATTTGGTGGAGATATTACACGTGGGTTTTCATTCTCGAAGGGCTTTTATGGTGATAATTCATGATCTAATCACTTAACACAGGCATCAAACTTTTGACATCACTAATCTAGTCACTTGGAGAACTGTAACAGCCTATGCAAATTTGGGAATCTTGTACTCCAGCTGCTGCAGAGAATTCTATCAAGCTATTTCCACCATGGTCTTTAATGCAACCACCCACCCCAAGAAACCTGTGTTCCCAAACGGGCAAACATCAAAATCCAACATGCTGCAAACATTAACAAAAAGAAAAAAAAAATGTTCTGATGTCCATTTATTGTTTGCTAATGTGGATTTTGACATGTGCACCCAACATGACAATTTTTAGACGTATGGAGTGTTGTTCAAGCACAGGTTTTATATTGGGTCATTACTTCATTCTACTGATCTTTAACATTCAGTCCACTTGTTTCTTCTTCATTATATTTTACACAGCTGGGATTGCTTTGTCATAATTCATGATGTTGTTGGTTTTCATTTGTTGCAGGTCATGTGTCCTACATGCCTTTGAACGGGGATGGCAATGGCAAGCGAGCATGATCCTCGAATTGACCCCTTTAATTAGAGGTGCATTGCATCATTGTCTCTTGCCATCAGCTGAAAAATGAAAATGTCCTATTAGTTGCATCTTCAAGTTGGCTGTAAGCGTTCCTGTACATAACTTATGGTGTACCGGAAAGAGTCATGTCTTTGCATCTCTAGCGTGCACTAATTAATTTTACTTAGATGTCCAAATCTTATGCTTACAATGCTTAGAAGATTACTGACAGAAACATTGTACCTACCCAGGTATGCATAAATCCTTTGGTATTATGAGAATAATACTTTTTGGCAACTGCGATTGTGTATTTTATCTAATGATCTTTCAACTACTACAGCTTGATGGCACAAGCTTGCATGAATCTACTAGCTTCATTTATTGAACTTGATTTGGGTGGTTGAACATCTAGCACACTGTTATTTTTGCTTCCTCTTGCAGTTAGATTATTTGTTGGACTGCATATTAGATGGCTTGCATTAATTTCATTGATTTTTCTTCCTATTTGTCTTTATCCCATCCTAGATTTTCCTCTTATTCTTCTATCTTCCTTCTATTGACGTTAGTTGCAGAATTAGAGTCTACTTCAAGTATCGGGAGTCTGAATTTCAGTAACTTTCAGTCTCAGATGTCGGACATCTCAGACAGTCGAGACTTCAGGTTTTCTATTCTTGATTTCCTCTATTGTGCTCTATTCCTAATTCTTGTTTGGGAATTGTTATGTACACCCACCATGATTGATTTGCTCACGCTCATTTCCCATTTTTGGGGTTGAAATAGTAGTACACATTTGTAATTTTCATTTCCTAAAATTGAAAAAAATGGAAGTGTTTGTATGAAAATCAACCAAGGCTGGTGTGAGTAGTCTGCTCCTGCCTGATATGTAGTCGCATTGTGATTATTTCATTTCCACAATTTTATACTATTTCAATTCCCAAAATAGAAAATTGGTGTATGCATATCAATCAAGGGTGGGTGTACATAGTGGATACCTTCTGTTTGTGAACTGTTTGTTGTTTTCTTTCTTCAGGATATTTTTGGCAACATGAAAAGTAGGAGGAAACACTACACCAAAATTGTTTATTAGAAATGGCTAGTGTTTTGGTTCAGGAATAGTATTAAACCATTTCTAATTGCACACGGTTCTAAACCATTTTTAAGTGCAAGAATGACTCGCATTTTTCAAAACCCAGCGAGTGTGTTGTCTTTCCACGTACAATATTAGGGCTCTTCTGCTTCCCCTTTTCTTCAGTCTCTCGTCTGACATTTTTCAAAACCCAACAAGTTTAATGATAGATCATAATTTTCTTATGGTTCATAAGTTGCCTTACTGCTTGATGCATGTATTAATGTCAGAATCCTTTTCTGCAGCTTGTTAAACTTCCACGTAACCCAAATGTCGATGACATAATGAAAAAGAATCTCGATTACAAGTCAAAAAAAGATGGCATGTAAGTCTCAGATGACATAAATCCTTTCAAAAGTTGCATTGAATCAGATTTTAGTTCTATTATTAGTAAAATTGTTACTGGCATTTTTGCTTTCCAACTTGGTCATTAGAATTTTAAGTTTGTTCTTTATTTAAATTTATTCGAAAGGTAACAAGAATCTATTAAAAAAGCAGAAGGACGATGCAAGAAGAGGTGGTTGACTGTTTCCTTCTGAATAGGAGCAATAGTGGTAAAATGAACAAAATCGTCATTTAGGAATGGTTTAAAACTATTCCTAAAATTCCGTCTCTAAATTTTGAAACGGTACCCAAAACGGTTCTAAACCGTTCCTGTTTTTCTGCGACGCCTCATTTAGGAACGGTTTTAAACCGTTCCTGAAGCATTTAGGAACTGTTTAAAACCATTCCTAAATGACGATTTTGGTGTAGTGAATGTTGGATCTATTTACATTTTATGCCTATGAAATTTCTAATTGAATGTGTTCACAGTTACAAAAGTGCCAGCTCTTTCTTGATTGTTATGTTACATCTGTTGTAGTAATGCACAAAAAGATAAATCTGAAGCTATTAGTATGTGGTTATTTCCACTTACCTTTTGATGAACTAAGAAACTATTCTGGATGGTGCAGCACAAAGATCTATGGTCTTTTTGTCTTTAAGTTGATTGTCTTCTTCTTTTCATAGGGGTGCACTTGGCCCATATAGTAGTGCAATGCATGGACGATGCATGAATTGACTGTCCTTTACCTTTTCATTTAGTTCAAAATAGGATCTCATTAATGATCTCACTACCCAAATATAAACACAGCTCCATTGATCGGTACAGTTTTGTTTCTACATTTAGTTATGCAAGTGCAACTTTGAACTATTGTATTTCCAAATGTGGAAAAGATAGGTGTTTAGTGGCTTCCTTTAGTTGTGTCATTTTAGGTCAAAAGTAGTTAAGTCATTCTCTAAGCTCAATCATGTTGAAGCATACATATTTTTGCATCATTTAATTCTAAGGCATTTTTGTCATCTTGAAAGCAATTAAGGTGGAATCTCCTTTCCTCTTTTATTCGTTTATGCATTTACCTTCCAATATAAAAAGGGCAAATTTTGTGAAAAAAAAAAAAACATGGGATTTATATATCATTTCCCTTCCAATAGAAATAACTATCAACATGTGCTTATGCCAACTAGGACTTCTAGTCGCAGATCAAAATTTTCATCTTTTAAATATTCAGTCTTTAAAAAATTAGCGTTTAACAGCAAGGTTTGCTGGTTCCCATGCACCTTTGCAGACAGACGGACCTGCCAGGAAATGTGGACTTTCGACGTGTGTATTAGGTGGGACTTATAGTTTTGATATATGGCCAAAACTTTGTGTGCTTGCATATCAAGTGTTTTATTTGTTGTATTTGATTTTTCGAAGTTCATTGATTTGATCATCTTTCCTTTCAACTCTTGTCATTGATTTTTTTTAGAGACTAAATCTAAATTTTATTTCAAGTAATTCATTGAGAACTCGGAGGTTTGATAGCTGGTTTTAAAGCTTTGGCTTCAACTATAGTAATCATTTCAGGCAGTTTAATCCAAACTACCCAAAGTTTATTTCTTGATAAAACTCTAGTTTATACGTTATTATGAATGTAATCATTATCTTCACTAAGAAGGTGAAAAGTAGCTTATAACTTAAAAGATTTATCTCATTTGATTTGTGAGAATTGGAATATATATTTTTTGTTAGCATAGATTTAATGATTATATCAACGTTCTTCTTAAGATTTTTTTTAGATGGAGTTGTCATGATTCGTCATGGCCAGGTGGTAACCTGGGATTGGGTAATATACAATCAATTTTTTATGTAAATACAAACTTTATATGTTTGGAATTTGGATGAAATATCTGATTTTGATTTCTTCCTTTTTAGACTTCTCAAATATGTTGGTTGGTTTAAGGCTTTGGAGAAATGTGTATATCTAGTTTTGGATGTGTGTTGATTAGACAATTAATTTTCATTAAAAAAACTAATGAGAAACACTGAAAGTTTTAGCCGTCGGCGAATGGCCATAGGAAAGTCCGACAGCTTTCGCCATCGAAAATGCCGACAGTTTTGGTTGTTGCCCTTAGTCGTCGGAAACACCGACGGTTTTAACCATCGAAGATGCCGACAATTTAAATCCGTCGGTGAGCAATGCCCACGCCCCCTTTCCTGACAAACTATCCAACGGCTTTTAGCCATCGGGGAAGCTCATTACCGATGGTTTTTAACCGTCGGCGTTGCCCCATTTTTTGGTAATGCCTTCTCGAGTGAATAATTGAATTCAGCATATGAGCGTAGACTCAAATTTTAGCTAAGATTACCAACTACTGGATTAATACTGCAGATTACACTATAGAATATAAACAACATAAGAAAAGTAAAGGATTACGCTAAAAATTGTAATTTACTTGGCAGAAAAGTAATTAAAATGATAATTAAAAGATAATGTTTGAATGTTTGTGTTTGATTGGGATAGTGTGAGACTTTTTCTTCCATTGAATACCTCTTTTATTTATAGCCTTACCTGGCTATCGACTATTGTTATAACCATTAAAAACTTGGTGGCTTGGCTTCTACGCTTGTCATCAGTCCTACGACCACTTCTACACTATCATTTCTTGATCAGCAGCTTAAATAATGGGATGAGATTGTTTAGGGAATTTGACCGTACTCACCTTGAAGTTTGGGTCAATTATCTAGATAGCTACAATGTTCCATATATCCCAAGAGTGGCCTTCGGACAAGCTCCAAAAATTACTTTGACCAAAATGCCATTGTCCTTGTTTTAGTAGTTGAATGGTTTTTTAGGGAATAAGAAGTTACGTCATATTTAATGCCAAGAAAGTGATGTGTACGAAACCCTTTTCTGCGCATGGGTAAGGACCAAACTCGTAGGGCCCACATTGATGTATGTGTATAATCCATGCCAACCATCCTTTTTTGTCATGTCATTTTAGGGCTAGGGCCCAAATATCAACCTTATCTAGAGCTCGTGTGGGCCACATAATAGAAAATAATGGGGAAAATGGAACCCACTGTTAAAATTTTTTAGGCTCACTGTGATGTTTGTTAAAAGTGAACACTGCCTAAGTCAGGACTTTTTTATGCCCACGGCGAGCAGGCCGACAAGGTGGACGAAACGGATCACCCCATTGTGGGCCTTAGGCCATGTCATTTTAGAGGCAAGGCCCAAATATCAGCCTGACGAACAATGGGCCGTGGTTGTCATCCACAATGGATCGTGGTTGGGAACCACAACCCAGTGTGTATGACAACAACAACCCTGTTGTGTAATCATGGTTCACATGCACATTGGATCGTGGTTTTTATCCATGTTGGATCGTGGTTGTCATCCAACGTTGGATTGTGGATTGGGGGAAAATGGAAAGGCAACCACGACCCATATAACATGACAACTATGACCCATATAACACGAGAACCACGACATATATAACATGACAACCATGACCCATATAACATGACAACCACGACCCTTACCTCATGACAACCATGACCTATAAAGCTTGCTTTCCTGCTCCTCCTACAGTCTATTGATAGTCATCTTATATTCGAAAAATGCTAGGGTAGCTTTGGTACAGATGGGCACGTTACTTTTCTAACTTTGATGGGCAGTAAGGATCTTACGTGCAAGTCACACCATACTCGTGTGCATGTATGGGCACATCACCAAGTTAGCGTACTGCAGTAAGGGTTGTGGTTACCATAAAATGAGAACCACGACCCATATAACATGACAACCACGACAGGAAATCAGTTGATAACCACGACCCATATAACATGACAACCACGACCCCTATAACATGATAACCACCATTCATGACAACTACAACCCATATAACATGACAACCACGACCCATATGTTCTTTTTGCAAATCTCTCAAGTTTGCCCCGCTCAATTTCTAGGTTGCCTCGCTCATTTTTCTAGTTTGCCTCACTCAATTTCTAGGTTGCCCTGCTTAATTTAAAGGTTGCCTCACTCTTTTTCTAGTTTGCTTCGCTCATTTTGATAGTTTATCTCGCTCATTGATATTCAAGATAAACGTCTCCATCCCACATTATCTTCTACTTAACTCCAGGTGTTTTTTTTACAAATCTCTCAAACTCTACTCTCATGGCACCAATAAATTCACCAACGAACATGTTCTCCCGAGGTCCATATAACATTAACTCTGCGATGGCGTCGTTAAGTAATAGAATTCAGAACTTGAACACTTCTTTTCCCGCTCATCCGATGATTCTATTTTTCCCCACTCAATTTCCAGTTTGTCATGAGGTATGGGTCGTGGTTGTGATGCAATCTGGGAGGAGCAGGAAATCAGAACCACGACCCATATATATAACATAACAACCACAAGGGTCATGGTTATGATGTGGTAAGGGTCATGGTTGTCATGAGGTATGGGTCGTGGTTGTGATGCAATCTGGGAGGAGTAGGAAATCAGAACCACGACCCATATAACACGAGAATCACGACCCATATAACATGACAACCACGACCCTTGCCTCATGACAACCACGACCCTCACCTCATGATAACCATGATCATTACCGCATTATACTAACTTGGTAACGTGCACATACATGCGCACAACCATTGCATGACTTGCACATAAGATCCTTACTGTCCATCAAAGTTAGAAAAGTAACGTGCCCATCCGTACCAAAGCTAGCCTAGCATTTTTTGAATATGAGATAACTATTAATAAACTGTAGGAGCAGGAAATACAAGCTTTATGGGTCGTGGTTGTTATGAGGTAAGGGTCGTGGTTGTCATGTTATATGGGTCATGGTTGTCATATTATATGGGTCGTGGTTCTCGTGTTATATGGGTCGTGGTTATCATGTTGCCTGGATCGGATGAACCATGACAACCACGACCCATGTTAATAACTACGATCCATGACAACCACGAACCATATAACGTCACAACCATGACCCATTTAACATGACAATCATGACTCATATAACATGCAAACCACGACCAAAATTACAATACAATAGGAAGAACAATATTCTTCAACGGGCAACCAGCGAGCTGAAAAACTCTATTGAGAATGTCTTATTTTAGCCTAATCAAAAACTCCATTGATAAGGTCAAGCTTAAACAAGACATTCTCAACAAAGTTTTTTAGCTCGCTGGGTGCCCGTTGAAGAGAAATATTCTTCCATTGTATTGTAATTTTTGTCGTGGTTGTCATGTTATATGAGTCGTGGTGGTTACATTATATGGGTCATGATTGTTATGTTATATGGGTCATGGTTGTCATGTTATATGGGTCGTGGTTGTTACATTATATGGGTCGTGGTTGTCATCTACAAAGGATCCATGAATGCTTAAGGTATTGCAATAAGGATTCTGGTTCGTGAAATGAAACCCAAGTACCACTTTTATAGGCTGGTCAACTAATGGTCAAGGCGTTGATTCCGAAGGGTTGTGCTGATTCCCAAGGGATTATGAGGAAGTAGCAACATTAATGCAATTTCCTGAAAAAGAATGTGGCACTGATTTCGAAGGGTCGTGCTGAATTCGAAGGCAATGGTCGTGGATATGATGAACAATGGATCGTGGTTGTCATCCACAATGGATTATGGTTGGGAACCATGACCCAATGTATATGACAACAATCACCCTATCGTATGATCGTGGTTCACATGCACATTTAATCGTGGTTTTTATCCACGTTGGGTCGTGGTTGTCATCCAATGCTAGATTGTAAATCAGGGGGAAATGAAATTGCAACAACGACCCATAATATATGAGAACCACGACCCATATAACATGAGAACTACGACCCATATAACATGAGAACCATGACCCATGTTATATGGACCTTCTCAAGAGAGTTTTTCAACTCACTAGGTGCCCGTTGAATAGAACTGTTCTTCATATTATATTGTAATTATGGTCGTGGTTGTCATGTTATATGGGTTGTTGTTTCCCATAGAGTTGTGGTTGTTATGTTATATGGTCGTAGTTTTCATGGGTCATGGTTGTTATGTTAAATGGGTCGTGGTTGTCATGTTATATTGGTCATGGTTGTTAGTTGATTTCCTGCGGTGTGTTCCACCTTAGATTTGTATCCATCTAATTTTTGGGATCAAACCCTAAAATGATCTGTAAAAAATAGATGAACGGTATTCTGACCAGAGAAGTGAGAGTGCAGCCTGGGTCAGTCTTAAAATGGGTCCTGGTTCTCATGTTATATGGGTCGTGGTTCTCGTGTTATATGGGTCATGGTTCTCATGTTATATGGGTCATGGTTGCAATTCTGTTTTTCCCCGATCCACGATCTAGCGTTGGATGACAACCATGATCCAACGTGGATAAAAACCATGATCCAATAGGCATGTGAACGACGATCACACGACAAGGTTATTGTTGTCATACACGTTGGGTCATGGTTCCCAACCACAATCCATTGTGGATGACAACCCCGATCTATTGTTCGTCATATCCACGACCATTCCCATCGGATTCAATGCGACCCTTCAGAATCAGTGTCGCATTCTTTTTCAGGAAATCACATTAATGTCGCTTCTTCCTCGGAATCCCTTAGGAATCAGTGCGACCCTTCGGAATCAGCACCTTGACCATTGGTTGACCAACCTATAGTGGTACTTGGGTTTCAAATTATTTCTACAAGCTAATCTAAACCAGAATACTTATTGCAACACCTTAAGCATTCATAGATTTCTTTGCTCTTTCAATCAAAATAATGGAGGAGATATTCAAAGAAGTCATCAAGTCCCTCTCGCGTTCTTCCTTTATTTGTGATCCCTTCTCTTTCCTCAGGGATGTTGACGATCTTCCTGAAGCTCAACGACCTCCACAGAAATTCTGAAGACAATTTCTGAATTCCGGTAACTCGACAATTTCAATGGGCACCCAGCGAGCTAAAAAACTTTGTTGAAAAACAGTTCTCTTCAATGGCACGACCCATATAACATAACAACTACAACCTATATTACATGACAACCACGACCTATATAACATAACAACCAAGACCCATATAACGTAACAACCACGACCCATAGAAAATGACAACCACGACCAAAATTACAATACAATAAGAAGAACAATTCTCTTGAACGGCACTAGTGAGCTGAAAATCTCTGTTGAGAATGTCTTATTTAAGCTTGACCTTCTCAATAGAGTTTTTGATCAGGCTAAAATAAGACATTCTTAGTAGAGTTTTTCAACTCACTGGGTGCCCGTTTAAGAGAACTGCTCTTCATATTATGTTGTAATTATGGTCGTGGTTGTCACGTTGTATGGTAAGTAGTCCTATGTTGCATGGGTCGTGGTTGTTATGTTGTATGGTAAGTCATCCCATGTTACATGGGTCATGGTTGTCACGTTATATCTGCCATGATTGTCATGGATTGTAGTTATTATCATGTGACGGTGATTTTAAAGGGTGGCGCTGATTCCAAAAGGTCGCGCTAAACCCGAAGGGAAGGGTCATAGTTATTAACCAGTGATGAAGAGATTGAGGAGGATGATAATATCCCCATTTGCAAACATAAGTGGAAGAAACTTGTAGAGTCTTGTGCATCATTGAGCTTCTCTTCTGACAGTGACTGTGTTATATGAGTCGTGGTTGTCATGTTATATGGATTGTAGTTTTCATGTATCGTGGTTTTAATGTTATAAGGATCACATTTTCATGTTATACAAGTCATGATTTGCATGTGTCGTAGATGTCATGTTACATAGGTTGTGGTTATCATATTATATGGGTCATGATTGGCATGTTATATGGATTGTAGTTGCCATTTTATATGGATTGTGGTTGTCATGTTGCTTGGATCGTGATTACGGATGCCATGGATTATGGACAACGTGGATTCCTTACTCCTAAAATGTCACGGCATGGATTATGGACGGCATGGATGCCTTACCCCTAGAATGACAAGGTAAGGCATGGATTATGGATGGCATGGATGAAACACATAAGCACCGAGCTATCCATAATCCATTCCGTGTACTGAGCTGTGCAGGGCCCAATTCGTTTGGCCAATAACCTTGTATCGTGGTTGTTTGGTTACATGGGTCGTGTTTATAACAGTATATGGATCATGTCTTGAACGCTTTTACGGATCGTGGTTGTCATGTTATATGAGTCGTGGTTTGCATGTTACACGAGTCGTGGTTGTCAGCTGATGTGGGTCGTGCTTATCACGATACATCGATCATCGATGGCAACCACGTCCCATGCAGGATACAACAACGATCCATTGTTCATCATAACCACGACCCATGTGCATGACAACCACGATCCATTGTGCATTCTAACCATGCCCTATTGTCCATGATAACCAAGACCATTTGTGCTTCATAACAACGACCCTTCGTACTGGCCTTGATGCATGGTCCACCCTTCAAGAAATCAAACCTCGACCATTGACAATGACAACCATGACCCCTCATGTTGTAATACCACGACCTAGACAATGGTTCGTTGTTCACATGCATAATGGATCGTGGTTGTCATCCAGATGGATTGGATTTGTTACGGTCATATCTGTGTGCCCTAGTAGCTTTGTACAATAAGCGGTACAAGAATATCTATGTGCACAGTCAATCGACCTCCCTCTATAGTATTGATGTGTTTGACTATTCTAGCGTCTAGATGTCACATATATCATGGTACTGCACTACCTTGACTTGTCATATGGTACATATATCATACACACGATGACGGCGTGACTTGAACCACATAAATGAATGAAATCACTTATAAAAACTCTAAATTCACTTAAATAATCCATACTATACAAATCAACAAAAGTAACGTGCTCATCCATACGACAGTAACACAGGAAAAATTTGCATATCATACTACTCTTAATTGATGGCATACGCAACAAATGCAAGCTTTTCAAAGGAGTGGAACCACGATCCAATGTGGATGACAACCACGATCCAACGTGGATGAAAACCACGATCCAATGTGCATGTGAACCACGAGATCCAATGACAGGGTCGTGGTTGTCATACACAATGGGTGGTGTTTTCCAACAACGATCCATTTTAAATGACAACCACAACCCATTGTTCGTCATATCCATGACCACTCGAGTGGGTCATGGTTGGCAGATGTTATGGGTCATGGTTTTCATACCAGATGAGTCGTAGTCATAAAGTTAAAAGGATCTTGCCTTCTACTGCCCTGTGCAATGCCCAACTCATTTTGCCCATGACCTTGTATCATGGTTGTCAGGTTATATGGGTTGTTGTTGTTATGGATCGTGGTTTTCATGTTAAATGGGTCATGGTTATGATGTTATATGGATCATGGTTATCAGCAATATTGGTCGTGGTTGTCACGATATATGGATCGTGGTTGTCAGCAATATGGGTCGTGGTTCTAATGTTACAAGGGTCGTGGTTGTCATGATATATGGATCGTGATTGGCATCCACGTTCAACGACCCATATACAACAACGATCCATTGTGAATGTCAACCAACGTACCTGACAAGCATGATCCAATGTGCATCTGAACCACGATCACAGGACAAGATCGTGGTTCTCATACACACCCGGTGGTGGTTTCCAACCACGATCCATTGTGGATGTTAATCATGATCCATTGTTCGTCATATCCATGGCCCATCTCATTTACCAAACCATTACAGATAATATTAAGAAGAAACATTAAATACACCAATCCATTCAGCATTTAATTATTAATCAGTATTTGACTCTCTTCGCGGGTCTACATGACGTCTCTTCTTATTTTTTTGTGAAAGTAGCATCATCTTCTTTCATATATTACAGACAGTCATATGCAATTGTCTTTCTAAATTTAGGAATGTCCTCCTACAGAAAAAGAACAAACTAATATTAAAACAAAGGATAGAGCAATCAAGATTTATTGTAGATAAATAAATATATACTTACATGCATAAAGTCAATTAAACGCATGTTGTTCAAGAAGTCTATATATTTCAGCATGAATACACCATAATCCGCTGAGTTGTGTTGCGCAAGTCTGTCAGTGGATATCCTCACATTTCATGGCTTCTCTCAGATCTTAGATCTGCCATCAAGAATATGGAATAACCACCTCAGTCCATCTGTTATCTGCGTAACAACTAGCTCATTTTTCCCTTTCCAATCGGTACTCATGTTGTCGTACAAAGTGACATCCCACTTCTTTGGATAAACAACAGCCATTAACCAGTGTTGCTGCCTCGCGTTGAGAGGGATGTATAACTGTCAGGGCACAAGAAATACGACAACAATTAAAGTCTTGCCTTTCCAAAATGAATAATATCATTTAAGTCCATGTACATGTGCAAGTAACTAAGATCTTACCACTTCATACTTCACCGTTGACAATATGTATAAGAGTTTCATCAACTTGTTAGACTTCATGGCCTGTCGATCCTTATGGTTGCTAGCTCTATAAGTTCGCAACTCATCAAGTTAAACTTCCATGAATTGTTATTGATATATTAGATAGGATTAGAAATATAAATAATTAATGATGTTTTAAAGATAACTATGGTCCTCAAATTCACATTACCATAAATAGCAACGGGACGAATGCGCAGTCCTATCTAACTCGCAGTGAGTTTCTTGACGTGCTGATAAATAGCTTAGGTATAGATCAATGGCCTACATAATGAAGAAAATGTGTAATATAATACTCATACATTGATATTAAATAAAGAATGAGAAAGGATAGAAACTTACCTCAGAGTCGACTAATGATTTTAGGTCATAGATGCTCTTCAACGATAGATGTGAACCTGATTCTCTGACAACTCTCAACTTGTTGTCTTCGGCTTCAGTTAGAGCTTGGTGGGAATCCATGTACCCCTGACAACTCTCCTTTACAGTTAGAGCTCGGTGGGGATACGCTGTATCGTGGTGTGGTCTCCCTTCCTCACTCAATTGCGAAGTACCAATGTTGAGCTGTAATAAAATGACATATTATCTATGCAATTCATAACATAATATCTATTTAAAACCACGATCCAAATGTCATTTCATGTACAATTTTCTTATTAACTTCATCCTTTAGCAGGTTCATCTCCTGCCTCAACGTAGCATTGTGCTTCTCCATCTGCACAATTTGTGCTTCGATGTTTTGCATCGAAGTGATTTTCTCCTGTAACACAAAAGCATAATGTTTATGTATTTCAACACGTCATGTAGGGAAGTAAGGTTGTCATCCATAAAGGGACGTGGATCGTGGTTGTCATTCACATAGGGTCGTGGTTCACAATTAGCCTAGTTCGTGGATCGTGGTTATCATCCATATAGTGTCGTTGTTCACAATTGGCATCCATAGCAGGTCGCTGTTCATCCACGATCTACTTTAGGTGATATCCACAATGAATTATACATAATAAACACGACCAATATAACACAATAACAATGATCCAATGATGACAGTGACCATGACCCTCATTGGATCGTGTTAGTCATCCAAACTAGGTCATGCATCAACTACCCATGACCCATTGTGACTGGCAACCACGACCCACTGTGGATAATCACAACCCATAAATATACCTTCGATGCATCGAACTCATTTCTTAGCGTAAGAAGCCTCTGCCACTGAAGTGCAATCTCATGGCTAAGAGGGCTTATTGAAATTTTGTCCTGAAATAAAATCATATATTATTCAAGTATCATCCAGATGAATGGTCATGGTTGTCACCTATCAACCATGCTAGATCGTGGTTCTCATCCACATTGGGTCGTGAAACAACCACGACCCATTATGAATATTAACCACGATCCTTGTCTGGATTTGGAAAATCAACACATAACCATGGCCGAATAACGACAAAGATAAATAAATTCGTATACCATTGTAGAACGAAAGTCATCTGCTAGCTGCTTCATATGCTCCCATAGTGCAGCATTCTCATCTTTAAGATGGGTCAACCCAGCTTCAAAACTATTGAGCTGGCTCATCCCGACCTCAATGGTGGAGCTGTTGACCTATTGTAAAATCATATATTAGAAGACATTGCATTCATAATGACTCATTAACTATTAAACCAAAGGCAAATTACGTATATATTTTATATGTATATTCTATCTTGTCCACATTGGGTCGTGTGTCAACCACGACCCATTATGGATGATAACCAAGACCAATCACATATGATAACAACGATCCAACATTAACAATAACCACGATCCAAGGTGGAACACAACTATGACCAAATTTCAATTTCATAAACCTTTATTGCTTGTACATCCTCTCTAAACTACTTCATCTGCTCCTGTAGTGAAGCATTCTCTTCCCTCAGAGGGCTGGTCGAAGGGACATTGTCCTGTAATAAAATCGTATATCAAAAATGAAATCGAATATCATTTTCGAGGAATTCCACCATGACCCTTCCTGGTTGTGAACCACGACCCACTGTGGATGACAACTACGATCACGAAAAGGGTTGTAGTTATTACGACCAATGGAGCGTGGTTGTCGTCCATATTGGATCGTGATTCACATCTAGGGAGGGTCGTGGATAACCATGAACCACAAAGGATAATAATCACGATCCTATTAGATAAAAATCACGATCCACTATGGATGATAATCACAATCCACAATTCGTAGAAACTACGATCCTTGTCTAGATCGTGGTTCTCATGATATAAGGATTGCGATTCATCCATGACCCAGTGTGCGTGAAAACCACGACCCCTGGTGTATGATAACAATGATCCATCATTGGATCATAAACATGACCCAAAACGGGATACAACAATGACCAAATAAGATTCAGGATAAATTTAATTTTGTATACCTTCATCGCCTGGATCTCCTCTCTAAGATGCTTCACCTGCTCCTATAGTGAAGCATTCTCTCCTCTGAGAGGGTTGATCGAAGGGACAATGTCCTGTAATAAAATCATATATTGTTATGTATTTCAATATACCTTTTTTTAAAGAACTCAACCACGAACCTTCCTAGATATGAACCACGACCCACTATAGATGACAACTATGATGAAGTAAAGGGATGTGGTTATTACGAACACTGGATCGTGTTTTTTGACCATATTAGGTCGTGGTTCAACCACGACCCAAAATGGAACACATCAACGACCAGGATGACAACTACGATCAAGAATAGAGTCGTGGTTATTACAACAAATGGTATGTGGTTGTCGTCCATGTTGGGTCGTGGTTCAACCACACCCACAAACCATCGAGGATGAAAACCACGATCCACTATGTATAACAACCACGATCCATAGTTCATAGAAACCACGACCCATTTTATACAGAAACCACGACCCTCGGCCGGATTGTGGTTGAAACACGACCCAATGTGTATGACAACCACGACCCTTCCTGGATGATAACAACAATCATTTGTAGATGATAACCACGATCCATTTTTCATTTACCTTCTTTGCCTAAAACTCATCTTTTAGTTGCTTCATCTGCTACCGCAGTGAAGCATTGTCATATTTGATATGGCTCATCCCATCTTCAAAACGTTTGAGATGGCTCATCTTATCATCAACAGTTGTTGTTGTTATTGTGTTTTTGACCTATATTAAAAATCATATATTGGAATATAGTACATTCAAAATGAGCTATTAACAAATAAAGCAAAGCAATTTCTCGTACCTATTTTGTATTATATCCTCTCTCATTAACTTCACTTATTCGCGTAAAGAAGCATTCTCCTCCTTGAGTTGCTTTATTTCTCCTCCAATACACTTCACTTCATCCTTTATTCCTTCCACTTCAATGGCAATGGTCCCAATCTACTTATTAAATTTCTTTATTGCGGATCTTGATTTTTTATTTCTTTCAATACCTTGCCAAGAAGTTCCTCGAGGGAGCCTTTAAGATCAGCCTCAGCTTTATTTTTCATTTCCAAGAGGGAGGCTGTAAGATGAGCCTCAACTTTATTTCTTATTTCCTCCAAGTCCTCCACTATTATCTTTGCCATGGGTGCTACCCATAAAGCCTTGTCATTCATATAAGTGTCATCAGTTATACTCCTAGCAACCTCGGTATCTGCTTCTTTGACCGTTGGTTGAAGCTCTAGAGCTAGCACCACCTGCAGGAGCAAAATTGATTTATTAATTATAAACATACTGCATAATTAAATTACACTACTAATTAAATAACTCTTACTGGTACAACTCTAAAGATGGTGGATATGGAGGGATATCTGCCTACTTTATGGGGATCCCAATTTAGTATTCGAGGAATCCTTATAGGCAGTCTTCTAATGGCCTAGCCACTGTCATCAGTGAGTTTGAGGAACCGTTCGTAGGCCCGAACCTGTTTAAAATTAATTATCTACATATTGGTTTACATGTGTAACGCCCTGAAAATCGGGGGTCGAGTAGTAACTCAACTCTCGAGTTCCAGAACATCACTTATGTAACAAAATGAATGATGATTGAATGTTGACTGTATTAGAGTAGTGAACATGAGTGAGATTAAGCCAAAACAACATATCATACTCCAGAGACAGTTAATTTTGCAAGCGGAAGACTATGTTAGATAGATAAAATATATAAACTATGATGAGTCTCCAGAGTGTGATAACATTACCAGGTTAAATAAATACAAGTAGAGTTCTAAAATATACCGAATATGTAAGTTTAATGTCTTCTATCCCCAGTACCACAACCCCGTCAGTACAATACCAGGTCTTCATAGACCCGTCAGAGAGATACAGATAGGAGAACTCCTCCTCATCACCATAGAAGTAGTCCGGCTCTACTTCACAAGCATCGCCATCACCTGAAACTCAACAAATCTGTTTAGTGTGTACAACACCGTCCCGTAACGTGGGAGTGAGTAGCTAACTCAGTGGAACAATAAAGCATAAGTTAACATGTTATCGATGCAGTCAAGCAGTAATGATAAAGCAGTAAATCAAGCACTCCTAGTTACTCTGATTAATGCAAGTATGAATGCAGGTATGATGGATGCCCTCTCCAACATACTCCCTCATGCGACACCATCTCACGTTCGCGCATGCTTACATCCCACAGTGCTCCACATCTTCCAGGCACATGCGATGCATGATGAGCATGATTACCGAGTTTTTAATTAGTCCATTTTCAAACAAGCAGGATTGGGAAACTAAGGTACCTCCTTGTATCATTCCCAAACATGATCCATTCTAGGGTCGTCGGTCCTAGTTAATATCGAAGATGGTGTGTTTTCTAGGTCACCGCAGAGAGGCCGCTGTGGTCATTACGCACAAAGGTTGCACCACTCCCCATCACCCCTTAAACGATTCATCACTATACGACTATAAAGAAACAGGCCTAGTTCATACTCTATATATTGCGGCGAACCCTAAGGCACGCCTGCAACTTCGAATATGCTCGCGGTCACTACAAAGGGGCCGCTGTGGTCGTTACGCACAAAGGTTGCACCACTCCCCATCACCTTATCAATGTAGGCCGACAAAGGCGAATATAGTGTCCCATACCACCATAATCGGCTCACGAGTTGAGTTGCTCACTTTGGTCACTACGGGAGGCACGTAGCCCCCAGAGGCCGACGACAGCTCGACCACGGTGTCCCATACCACCATGCCCGGCTCATGAGTCTTAGCGGATCGAGGTACCATGGTTAACGGGATTTTCACTGGTAAGTTCGGTACCCTAGGTTCAAGCATTAGCGACCAAACATGGTGAACATACATAAGACACGCGGTTTACTTGACGTGTTCGGCTAGCTCGAGCGCACTACAAGTTGGGCGATATGAGGCGCAGAAGCACCTCGTGTGGCCAACCACTATCGCCAACCGAAGTACGACACGGGTTCACCAACACATCATGCGTGGCGGAACGAATCCCAACCACATCTTCAAGTCTGATACCGGATGCCTGGACTATGAACATAGTCCCAAGCTCAGTCAAATCCTAACCATAGCATGTGAAATACGGCACGATAACATGGTAATTCAAGATCACTAGCAATCATATGATAAAGCATAACATGAAGCATGTTAATAAACAAGTCACAAAGCATGTTCAAAAGTATGTTATAAAGCATTTATGCAAATAGGGGTACAAATACTTATATTTCATAGGTGAGTGGTTAGAGTGAACAACCACATGGAGAGTGTCATATGTGACTCTAAGGTAGCTAAGAACCCCATCTCAGCACCCACTTAAGGTTCTAACACTTAAACACTTACACTCACAAGTGATTTCACCAACACTTGGAATGCAATATTCCAACATACATGACGTATGCTAGGGAAATGTATACTAGGGTTGTCCCTTTACCAAACTAGTACTTTATACATATACATCATATTCATACAGCAATTAAACATGGCAATCGCATCAGCAAATTTTATACGTATAGGGTACTTCCTTGTATACCCAACTTCGACATACATAGTGTTTACAAAGGAACATAGATTGCGGCGATTCCTTTCGCCAAACTAGTATGTTAATCATGTATTGTATAATCATACATTAAATATATATGTCAAACATTATTCCAAAAGAAATATGTATACGGTATTTCTAAAATACGTAATTTCAACATACGGCGCATTTACAAGTGAACATATATTTTAGCGATTCCTTTCGCCAAACTAGTATTTTATTCATATAATATATAATCATACATTAAATAAACATGTCAAACATTTATCCAAAAAAAATACGTATACGGTATTTCTACGTATAACTAGAATATGTGAAATTCCATATTTCACAACGTTAATCGAAATGGGAAACGGAAAGCACTTTGTACATGTGCAATTACAAGCAGATCATGAATCTACCATTATCTGACATTGAAAGCGTTGAAAACCGTAACTTATACACTTAAAGTCCTCACCTTTGCCTTTGGAAACGAAACGAATCAGCAAGGGTAGTAGAACTTCCGTATATGGGAGATTTCTAGCCTAAAGAGCGGAATCGGTTAGTCGATACACATCCTACATCGATCCCACCTCAAATCAGACCTAGGGTTAGGGTTTCTTACCTTCAAATGAGATGGAAAACGCCGGGAATACGCCTAGAATAGGGCGGTGTAGGCCGTATAATAAGCCAAAGCAGGAGGATGAAGATCGGCAACAATCTCCAAGACTTTCTCTCTTTTCTCTCTCTCCCTCTAGGGTTTTTCTTCAAAATTCGTATGGCTGTGAGAGGGGCTGTTCTAAGCTCCTTTTATAGCAAAAAACATTCCGAAATTAGACTCAGGTTCAAGGGGTACTTGCTAATATAGGATTTTCGTCACTTTTCCAGCTCAAAAGGGAAGTTCTGGTGGCCCTCCTTGAACCAAACGTCAGACTTAAGCTCTCCATCTATGGATCTACGTGGGATTATGTTTTTGACTCGATCGGATGCCCAGATCGCACGTGGCGGACCACTTTCAGTTCGACGGTCAGTGGGCCACGATCAGAAATTCTAAGTACATGTAAATGTTCCTGAAATTTTTCTTAATCCGAGGGTGTAATTTGGTCTGATTCTGACGGTCAGGTTGCTTAATACTGACGCGTCAACGAATGATGCCAGATCACTATTCCAGATATTTATTTTTGGATGGGAATAGTGTTTTTCACACTCCCTCGCTCCGAACCGAAACGAATGACCATGGAACATCGGATGGAGCTGATTTTTGAGATGATTGTTAAGCCCGGTGGGCGGTCCTAGTTCCTTAGCTTCGGGTTAATCGGACTCCCGATGTGCGATCTAGACCTAATACGAAGTTTCGTTTCATTCCCGAGAGCAGACGGGAAATGAGTTTGGTTCTAAACTTTAGGGTAACCTAGCGCCAATGATTCTGTAACTTTTGGGTCTTGCAGATCGTATTTAAAGCGATCCTAACGGATTTCATGGCTAATTGAGTTTCGCACTTAGTTACTTTGTCTCATTTCTAAAGGATTTAGTCCTAAGTGAATTCTGGTCGAGGTGGTACTCAGGCCTTTGGAGTTTGTATATAAAGTCATCCAAGTTATACTACTTAGCTAGTTTAAGATAGTGTCTAGGGTGAAAGTTCTTAGAAAAATTGGAAGATCAAAGTGATGAAGGGTGAGATTTGTGAAGGAAATGAGTTCAAAGGCGGCTTTAGACTTTGGGATTCAGTTCTGACAAGTTAATGAGGTATTAGGATCGACCCATTGCCCAAGGACGTCTAATCCCAGGTTGGCAAAAATTCGGGGCGTTACAACATGTATGGAGTAAAAATTCAAACTTAAAGTATGAATCATGACAAGAATAATTTACTTGTGGGGCATACGCACATCCACATATGTTGTATGATTTAAGGTACTAGTCACTCACCCGAACACTATTAATTGCAGTGTTTACCCCATCCATCAAATATTCATACCCCACACTACCCCAGGGGTAGTTATTAAAATATTCCAAGTCATCAACCATGCCGATAAACTTATCAACACAGTAATTCTTTTGCAAAGATACAACTAATAGACTTTCAACGCAAATTATTAGAGCCAGCTTCACCACGTCCATATGTTCTTCTTTATCAATGAGTGACAAATGGGCTTCTTTCAATTCTTGTTTACTCATGCCAACTGCTCTCAGGTAGGTCTCCCTAATACCTTTTCCTGCCTCTCGGCACGACCGCCACCATCTATCCTAACTGGTCCAAACTTAAGACCCATTATTAATGCAAAATCGATCTCAGTAAATTTTATCATGGTGCCCTGAACATCAAATCTCAGATCACCAACATGCCTTTACATTAGGAAATGCATGATCTGAGAGTGTGCCCTCCACTCAGTCAGTGGAAAGTCAAGCAGAAATCCAAAACAGCTGTCTCTAAATAGTTTCTTTCTATCAGGATTCTTCTCCATTTGTTCAATCATGTACTCTTTCAAAAAAATGATGGAGCACTTAGGAGAGACATGTCCCTTCTCGAAGTTTAAGAATGTGGTCATCATTGGCTTGTTTCGACCTGAATTCCACTATGATCGTGGATTGTTAACCAATAATAAGATGGTCTTGCAAAATTTAACATGGGTCGTAATTATACTACAAAGTGGATCATTATTGTAATCCACGATCGTGGTTGTCATGTTATACGGTTCGTTGTTGTCATCAATGTTGGGTCGTGGTTGATAGTCACGACCACCTAACATGTGATCCACGATCCACCGTTCCTGTCAACCACGATCCATTAGGTAAACCAACCACGATCGCAACCACGATCGTGATAATCATACTTTATAGATCGTTGTTGTCATATATATTATGTCGTGGTTCACAGCCCTGACCCACATAACATGTGAATAACGATCCACTATGCCTGTCAACCATGATCTATTGGGCATATCAACCATGATCACAATCACGATCGTGATTGTCATGCTATATATATCACTATAGTCATATACATTAGGTCATGGTTCACAGCCACGATCCATATAACATGTGAGCAACGATCCACTGTGCCTGTCAACGATGATCTATTGGGCAAACCAACCACGATCATGATAATCATGCTATACGGATCGTTGTTGTCATATACGTTGGGTTGTGGTTCACAGCCATGACCCACATAACATGTGAGCAACGATCCACTGTGCTTGTCAACCACGATCGTGATTGTCATGCTATACATATCATTGTAGTCATATACATTGAGTCGTGGTTCATAGTCATGACCTACATAACATGTGAGCAACGATCCACTGTGCTTGTCAACCATGATCCATTGGGCAAACCAACCATGATCGCAACCACAATCATGATAATCATGTCATACAGATCATAGTTGTCATATACATTGGGTCGTGGTTCACAGCCATGACTCACATAACATGTGAGCAACGATCCACTGTGCCTGTCAACCATGATCCATTGGGCATATCAACCACGATCGTGATTATCATGCTATACATATCATTGTAGTCATATACATTGGATCGTGGTTCACAGCCACAACCCATATAACATGTGAGCAACGATCCACTGTTCCTATTAACCACGATCCATTGAGCATATCAACCACGATCACAATCATGATCATGATTGTCATGTTATACATATCATTGTAGTCATATACATTGGGTCGTGGTTCACAGCCACAACCTACATAACATGTGAGCTACGATCCATTGTGCCTATCAACCACGATCCATTGGGCATATCAACCACAATCGTGATTGTCATGCTATACATATTGTTGTAGTCATATACATTGGGTCTTGGTTCACAGCCATGACCCGCCTAATGTGTGAGTCACGATACACTATGCCTGTCAACCATTACCTTGCTTTGCCATTTATATTGACTGAGTTGCAATGAACTTGTAGATGTGCTCGTTGAGTGGCGATGGAGGGGCCCGATGAAGAAGATTCAAAACCAGGAAAATACAAAGGGAAGGGAGTCCCAGAGAAGAAGCTCCAAGATAAAGTCGGTGTTCCATATGGGGACAAGAGGTTGCTTTACATTGTATATCTTCCAACCTCGGACGTTTCTTAGTCAGGTCGAATTGCCTTTTCTTTGATCCGCTCTGTCCATTATATTTGTAACATCAAGAAATAGAATTGCCCAAAGAATGATCAAAATATTCAAATCCAATGGACCACAACAGTTCAAACCAATAGGTTCCAGAAAACCCCATAACTTATCATTTTTACTCAATGTGGGCCACTGATGGCTCGATACATGTCACTATTAAAATTTTTAAAGGAATCCATCAGCCCTAAATAATTATAATGGATTAAATCTGATTTATGATGGGCCCATAGAGTAGAACAAGATGATCAATGATTGATGTTATGCGTTGGAAATCGTAAGCGAACTTTCTACCTTTTGCACGCCATTTTTAATGTATGTACATGCAACCTATTGATTCAGTACAAACTAAGATATGTGGAGTCCACAGTAATATGTAAATATCACCTAAACTGATCATCGTATGTAATGTACGTATATAAAGGCATAGCATAAAAATAAGGTTTATCAGATGGATGTACAGCCCACGTAGTTCTCAACACCTTATAACTATTTATTTCGGCGTGGTCAACTACATTTGTAAGTAAAGTTCATATTTTTAGATAAAGATTAGTACATAAACAACTAACAATCAGTGTAGATTGAAATTTTACATAAGTTCTGTCCCACAACCGAGAAATAACCAGAGTCGTATGAGACATACCAGCACAACATAATAAATTCGACGCCGACCTTACCTTTTCATCATTACCTCTTTTTACGTGTCGAGGGCATATTAGTCCGTAAAATTCAAATACCACGATTCATATATCATGACTACAGTGATCCATATATAATGAAAACCATGATCTATATCGTCATATCAATTACGACCCATCGAACATTAACACCACGACCCATATAACATAATAACCATGATACAAAGTTGTGAGCCAAAGAGTTGGGCTTCAACACGGCCCCTTGAACATGGGTCGTGATTGTCACGGAATATTGTTCGTGGCTGTCATGGAATATGGTTCATGGGTTCCAGTAGATATGGCTCATTCATGTCATGTTATATGAGTCGTGGTTTGCATGTTAGAAGGGTCGTGATTGTCAGATGACATGGGTCGTGGTTCACATGAATAATGGGTCGTGGTTGTCACGGCATATGGATCATGGTTATCAGTTTATAGCAACGATCCATTATTCATCATAACCACGACACAATGTAAGTGATAACCACGACCCATTGTCCATGACAACCAGGACCAATTGTTCTTCATAACCACGACCCTTAATACTGGCATGATGCATGGTCGTACCTCTAAAATATTCTGACAGTGGCCACTTTCTAACAAGTTTTATAAAACGTTTTAGACAAAAATGTCTCTTGGATGATGGATAATAACCACGATCCATTGTTAGTGTAAACCACGATTCAATATGCATATTAACCACGACCTGACTTTCGGGTCATGGTTGTCATACACAATGGATAGTGGTTCCTAACCATAAACCCATTAACATGACAACCACAACCCAACCTTCGTCATAAAACAACTGTTTCCCCATACCTGGAATGTTCTTAAAAAAGGAAAACAACCATTTCCTCATACAAGAAATGTAATGTAATGGATTTACCAATGAAAAATGACCGTTTCCCCATATTGGGGGTGTATCTATTTATCGAACCTTCTTGTTGACACTTGCTACGTATCGTGAAGATCAAACTGGATATGGTAAGGGCTTTCGTTGTCAAGTGAAGGGATCTTACTGTAGGGCACACCTTGATCAAAGTCATCTCAACCTTCCACAGTGACAAACACGACCCTTCGTAGATGACAACCACAATCCTTCACATTGTCAAAACACAACCCAGACAAAGGATTGTTGTTGACATTTTTTATTTATCATGGTTTTCATGTAAAATGAATCATGGTTGTTATGATATATGGATCATGGTTGTCAAAGTTACATGGGTCGTGGTGTCGGTTGCTATGGGTCGTGGTTTTCATGTTTTATGGATCGTGGTTGTCGTGTTATTTGGATCGTTGTTGTCATATTACAAAATATTGAGTTCTTTTGTAGAGCTTTCACGTCAGCCTAGAACCCAAAAAAGTCATTTCACATTAGCCTGGAACCCAGAAAAAGCCATTACACACCTGGTCCGCTAACTCTGAGTAGGTGCTCATCGACCTAATATCAAGTTCTTTTGTAAGGCTTTAACATCAGCCTAGAACCCGGAAGAACCGTCATAGAAGGATTCTGATTATAAGGTCGGCTCAGACAGAGATAAGCCCTATGATCGTGCTCGAGACACGATACATGGGTCGTGACTGTCATTGTATATGGGTCGTGGTTGTATTGTTGTATAGGTCTTGATTGTCATGAAATATGGATCCAGAATGTAATGATATATGGGTTGTGGTTGTCGTGTTATATGAATCGTGGTTGTTGTGTTATATGGTTCGTGGTTGACGTGAAGCATTGATTATAGTTGTCATTTGATATGAGTTCGTGGTTGTCATGCTATACGGGTTGTAGTTGTCGTGTTGCATGGGTCATGGTTGACATTTTACATGCGTCATGGTTATCATGTTTATAATGGATCGTGGTTATCATCCGTACTGGATGATTGTTGACAACCACGGCACTGAGTGAAAGCACGACCCATTAACATGACAACCACGAACACTATATCAGGAAAACCATGACCTATTGTTATGTACACTATTTTCATCTTTGGGTCATCGTTCAAATGCATAAAGGCTCATGATTATCATCCACATTAGGTTATGATTGACATGATATATGGGTCGTGACTGTCATTGTATATGGGTCATGGTTGTAAGGTTATATGGGTCATGGTTGTCATGATACATGGACCCTAAATGGAATGATATATGGGTTATTGTTGTCGTGTTATATGAGTCGTGGTATACGTGAAGCATTGGTCGTAGTTGATATGGGTTATGGTTGTCATGTTAAATTGGTAGTGGTTCACAGTTGTAATATATCGTGTTGTCGTCCATGTTGGATCATTGTTGATAACCACGACCTTATGAGAAACACGACCCATATGTCATGACAACCACGACCCGTTGTTAAGTTCACGATTTCCTCTATGGGTCGTGGTTTAAATGCACAACGGATTGTGGTTATCATCCACATTGGATCGTGGTTAACATGCACCAAGGTTCATGAATCAATAAGTATATTACAGTTCACATTACATTATCATAAACAATAAATTAAAAAATTAAAATAATAAGCCATCATCAGCCTCAACCTCAGCCTGTTGGGACGAAAGTGCATCGACACCAATTGTGACCTATTCGTTTACATCTCAAGTATCTGGGTGTTGGCCTATCTTCTCCCTAGGATGTAATTCAAACATTTTTCATTCTTCCAGCAGATCTTCTCATTTCTAGAGGCTTCATATTCTCACATAAAACGTTCACTTCGTTTGAAATGTCCCATTATGTCTTGTCAAGCACCGGGTAAACTGACTCTTAGTATGTTTTACGATATATAGAATAGAGAACAATATTTATACATATCAAGCTGATACTTATCACAGGCCGCTATCACATGAACACAAGGCAACAACATTTTTCCAAACTCACCGCACGTACACTTCATTTCTCTTAACTTCACTACATCGGTCATTCCCCGTGCAGTCGTTTGGAACTCATCTACTGAAATCGCGATACATTATGTCTCTCGCACTTCTGAGTGATAAAGTTCGGACAATCTTTTTTTTGTATAAGGAGTCAAAATTCCCTTACAAGCAAAGGCCTCATCTCATCGGCGAAGGAAGAATTTTAGATCTTACTTCTTATTGATTTAAAAAGTTTCATGACAGGGTACTCTCGTACATCTATGAACAACGCATTCATGCTTTCAACGATGTTGGTAGTTACAATGTTATACCTCATGCCAGGAAAGAAAATGAATGCCCATCTTTCCTTTTCTATACTATTAAGGAACTGATATGTTGTAAAATTCAACATTTGAATGCATCACCTCATCTCCCAAAATGTGGATGTCCGGTATGTCTTAATAGCACCCCAAAAGTATTCCCTCATAGAATCATCCGAACATGCATTCTTCATGTGAGACCCGTATCCTATACCGTACCGTTCCGTAATCTTCCGCGAACCTTACCATTAAATTCTGACAACCCATGACTTATAACCGGCGTTTGTACGCGATCCTAAGCCGAGTCTTGTATATCTGAGTCAGCTCGACCTGAGACTTCTACCAGTGTGACCGTGC
This sequence comes from Magnolia changhungtana, assembly GCA_030180095.1. NCBI lineage: Eukaryota > Viridiplantae > Streptophyta > Magnoliopsida > Magnoliales > Magnoliaceae > Magnolia > Magnolia changhungtana. Next base: position 6,344,666 of record JASAUF010000446.1, read on the forward strand.
CATCGCCGCGGTTCCGATGCCCGTCTCGCGCGCTAAGGCAATACTCGGGCCAGGAGATGTGGGTCCGCATTCAGTTTGAGGAAAGTGCCGCGCTTTACAAAAACCCAAGAGAAAATGTCAAATCAATCAATCAATCACATCAATCAAGTACACATCACTAGTCAAGTACATATCCTATCACTCCCTTACCTAAGCAACCCCAAAGTCAAAGCAACCCATCCCTTTATGTCAAGTACACATCACCCATCACTCCATCACCCATCCCCTCGATACTTGGCCTTGACAATCGGAATCGGCCTATTCAATTGGCCTCGACAAATCGAAATCGACCTCGATACTCGACCTCGCCAATCGAAATCGGCCTCGATACTCAGCCTCGAAAATCAGAATCGGCCTATACAATCGGCCTCGACAAATCAGAATCGGCCTATCAATCACTGTCAACAATTGGAATCGACCTCGATACTCAGCCTCTACAATCAGAATCGGCCTCGATACTCGACCTCGACAATCAGAATCGTCCTCGATACTCGGCCTCGACAATCGGAATCGGCCTATACAATCGGCCTTGACAAATTGGAATCGGTCTTAACAATCGGAATCGACCTCAATAATCAAAATTGGCCTCAACAATTGGCCTCGAAAATCAGAATCAGCCTTGATAATCGACATAAGGGAAGGTCACGATGAGGACATTTAACCATCATTGCCCATTAATGTGGACATTTAACCAACATCGCTCCCAAGCAGTGGCCCACATAGAGCCAAACATAAAGAGGGCCCATGGCCTCAAATAAATGCCTAATACACATCACTATGGACCCCACTCATGAGTCGCATATGCATCACATTAGGCCTCACTCATGGACCTCATATAAATAATAGGTGGGCCCTGCTCATGGGCCTCAATACATAACATGTGGGCTGTGGACACTACACATGGGTCTCACCAATGGGCCTCATATATGATTAGGTAACCTAATGGAATTTAAACCCGTCAAGCCCACTTAGAGAAAAAAAAAACAAATTAATTAAAATTCAAAGTAAATCAACCAATACAAGAGCTGATCAAATTAGGGGCTTCATCTCAGCCCTAGCTGAGAGATTAGTGACCCATAAAATCCATAAAAAAAATATTAAATAAAATTTATAAAAATTCAACACCAAACCAATCGATCTCTCTCTCTTCCTCCTTCTCTTTCTTCTCTTTCTTCTCTCCCTGGCTCTGGATCTCGAATTCCCTGGATCTGAATGCCTTTCCCACGTCCCAAACTCCCCTTTTATAGCTGCTGGATGGCTGGAATCGGTGGCAGAGTCGTAGAAGGACTCGGAGTACAATTTTTCGCAACCGTGATCGGTGGGCCCCACAGAGGTGTTTTCTGGAAAATTCACCTCGTCCATTGGATTCAGGACGAAATTTCAGTCAAGAATGGGTGATTTTGAAGGTCCATTGGCGCGGCTCACAGAAGAAATCTCGAAAAGATCAGATTTGAACGTCACCGGGTAGCCCTTTTGTGGCCTCTGTATCACGCAAGTGTGTACGCATGGGAGTGAACTATTAGCATGGTTTTGTAGTATTCGTGGCCCTCTACACGATGGACGGCTCGGATCATCCGGAGGGTTGACGTACGGGGGCCACTGTCCTTCGCTGGCCGGGTTACGCGGACGCAAACCTCCGTCCGCTGACAATGGTGGGGCCCATTCCGTTGATCATATGAAAGATCCACTCCGTCCATTGCGTGGAGGACGGAAAACCGGTCGGGAATGCAGAGTTTCGCCTACTGTTGATGAGGCCCACCTGACTTTTAAACTCACCGTCCATCTTGTGTGCGGCTGAGATCTACACATGTCCCTGTGCATTGACCAAAATTTCACCTAGGCGAGGGCAACTGCCGCCCCAGGAAGTGGATGGGCGGTCTGGATTGTCCATTTGGACACAAGGTGGGCCCCACAGCATCGACCGACGGCTGACAGTAGAAGACGCTGGAACGTGAGAGAGACGAGCGCGGGTCAGCGCGCGCGCTGACCGACTCGCCCGCCAGGTGCACAGCCGGTGCACGTGTACTCGGTGTACACTTCCCATACACAGGGCCCACCGAGATATTTTTGAGAAATCTGCACCGTCCATCCTCTTTCTCATATTATTTCCACCGTCAGGACCAAATGTGAGACAGTTCCAAATATCAGGCGGGTCCCAAATTGTAGATTAACGGGCTGATCTGTCCGTTGGACCACTTCCCAAGATCTGCAAGGGCTGAAATTTAATATGTACGGTTGATTTATGGCCCTCATCACATGTATGAAGTTTTAAGTTGATCAGATGGCGGAAAACATGTGATCTTGCATTCTGGACCCTTTTCGAGCCCCTTTGACGTGCTTTCCTCAGATCCCAGGCGTGTGTATTCTTCACCATTGGTTTTCTGGAGTTCATCCCGTGCTCTGGTGACTTCAGAACGTCAAATCCATGCCTTTAACATCAATTTTTCATACATGCTTCTAATTTCCTCCTGTAATAAAAACACGATTAAAATCTGGCATTAAACATTATCATGTATGTAAAATCAGATAATTACTGGGTCTGATATGCAATATTTGACCCTGATCAATATACATCAAGTGGGCTGTATCATGGGCCGAAAATACGTCATAATGGGCCGCATCCCATGGGCCTCCAACATTTCATAATGGGCCTTCAATTACATCAAAAATTGTTTCAATAATTTGCAGGTGTAACATGTGTATTACTATACACTATCATTCTATAGGGCACATGACTCACTAATGATGATCAACACTGTCCAAGCATAGTCTGTAAATCAACACTGTCCAAACATTGTCTAGCACCGTCCAAATATTCTGCACGGTATAAATTAAACAGATACTTCACGGTGCCGGCTAGATAAAACTGACACATCACACATGGGCTCCACATGCTGGACAACGTGAATGTACAATACATACATCAAGGTGAGGCCCAGCAGATGGAGGGCGTGGACATATAATACATATATCAATGGTGGGTTACCACTGTCCACGTGGCCCACCAGATTTGGACCTACCTCGAATTAGGCTCATACCTTAAAATGATAAATCTTAAATTAGATGGATGTTGTAGATACAACACATACCCCACACGTGGGGCCCACAGAACTATGCTAACGTCAGCAGGTAGCAGCAGCTGCTGATGGGACTCAGCACAGATGGCCAGTATAGTTGTAACACATACCTCATGACCCGCCCCACTGTCCACATGGACAGTGGGGATATACAATACATCATTAAGGTGAGCCCCACCCTCACACGTGCATCATGTGTGGGGTGGGTCCTGTACCCTACAATTAGATGGACGACATGTATATATAATACATCACGGTGGGCCTTACACCACACCGTCCAGATGGACGGTGTGAAAGTAGAATGCATACATCAAAGTGGCCCCACCTCCACAAGTGTCACACGTGTGGAGTGGGTCCCAAGGTCTAACGATGGTGAGGATGAAATACATGAGGTGGGTCCCACGTGATGGGCCACTCTTCCTAATAACATAATAATATAATATTACATATTATAATAATATTATATATTTTATTCTATATTTTTGTTACAGCTGGCTAGTACCACTGTCAGTTTTGAAACTGGCTAGTACCACTGTCAGTTCACACTCCATTGCTGGCCACGTCCAGCGTTTAAGGATGCTGGATAGATGGTGTGGATATGTATGCATCAAGGTGGGTCCCACTGTCCTGCTGTGTGGATGGTGAGGATGAAACGCATGCAGTTGGTCCCACGTGATGGGCCATCCCACGGACAGACAGCGTGGAGAAAACACGTACATCACGGTGGAGTCCCACCGTCAATGGACGGTGTGGACATCCCACGTCAGGTGGGTCTTACAAGGATGGTCAGCACAGATAAAACATATATATCATGGTGTGGATCCTACTGTCCATTGCTGGACGGTGGTGATAAAACACAAACATCAAGGTGGGCCCCACCCCTTTCACACCTGCAGGGTGGGTCCCACACAAGCCACATGGACCCCCACTACTAGGAAACAAGCTGATTTTTATGTCTCCCTCTCAATCAGCCCTATCCAAACCAACAAGCAGCTAGCCTGCCTGCTGGACAGGCTGCAAAGGTGGGCCCCACGTGTGGACGGTGGAGATAAACCCATACATCACAGTGGGGTCCACGTTTGTGGGTCACTCGATTAGGATCAAGCTGATATTTGAGTTTTTCCTTTCGTCCGAGCCAGTCCAAAATGGACATCAAGGTAGGCCCCGTACATGGCAGCGAGGTGGGCCCACTTGGACAACGGTGTGGTCCACATAGTGATAAAAAAATACATCCTGGCGGGCCACAAAATGGAAAAGAGAGATAGAGAGAGAGTGAAGAGATAGAGGGACCCCGCCACTACGAGCCCCTCTTACTTACAACATATACATCGAAATGGGTCTCATCATAAGTGGGCCTTTTAAACGAAAATCAATGGTGGATCACACACCTATTAGTCTCCTTCTTGGTCCAATGGAACGCCGAACTCTTGGCTTCAATATTGATGGAAAATGATGAAAAATGGAGGGTTGAGATGGGAGATGAGAGGGTAGGAAGTGGGCCACACATAGCCTCATCTCTCCCTTGGGAGGCCATGGATGTTGGCTCTCCCTTGGGGTTGCTTGGGAGTAATGAGAGAGAGATGAGAGAGAGAGAGAGAGAGAGAGAGAGAGAGAGAGGTGATGTGAGTGATGGAGTGATGGGGAGAGGGATGGGTGAAGTGATGGAAAGTTGACTTTTGGGGATGAGTAGTTGTACTTGGGGATGGATGTGAGTGATGGGAGTGATGTGTACTTGATTGATGGGATTGATGGGATTGATGGGATGTGTCATAGAGATTCTCTCGATATTTACAACATGCAGCATTTTCCCCGAACTGAACGTGGGCTCACATCTCCTCACCCAAATATCGCCTCGGCGTGTAATATGCAACATTGGAACCGCGGCGACTGCGCGATCGTACTAGTACAAGTCTGGGGTCGAACCGACTCAAGAATTTGGGATACGACTCAGGGTCACGCGTAACTGCTGATTACAAGTCGCAGGTTTCCAGAATTCGACTGGGAGGACCGTGAAAGCCTACGAAACAGTACGGGCTAGGATCCGAATCTTATAATACGCATCATTTGCATGTTTATTATGAGATGTGATTGATCATTCCATATACCATTATACAGATAGTTTATAGGACTCCCTGATAGGTGGAGTTATCCCACATGAGCGCACGTATGCACAAGATTGATGCATGATTGGACTACATGCCTCATGCATCATGCATCGTGTGATTATGATTACTGTGTGTCCTAGCGACATCAAGACTATGACCTCCATAGGCATGTCGTGGATGGCTAGATGGACACCGAAAATGTTTGGTTCGAGTATCTGGGCACTTTGGATGTCCGTGGGTGAAAGTCCCTAAACCTCCGAGGCTAGGAGATACCCCAACGTTTAGACCAAGTGAATACATGAGCACCCGAGTACCGAATACTATGAGGCCGCGTCTCTTACTGTGTCGTAGTCTGTTGGGATGGGGTGTGGCCTTATCCGCCCAAGGGTAGTGGGCATAGCTAGGCTGAGTTTGACCAACTCATGAATGGGTTTGCTATCGACATGTCGAGTAGATATTGGCTGCCTACTGGTCAGGCGGATAGTGAGGTCTCTTCCACTTACATGGTCGTGCATCGGTAGGCGGTGATTGCATGTAAAGTTTACTAGACCCCGATAATGATCCCAGAGATGTACAGTTCTGATTTATTGAGCAGGAGTTACATACTCAGCACTTTACTCATTCATTCACTATCCACTTGGGCTGGTAGTATGTAACCAATTGTTGTGTACATTCACAATGGCTAGGATTTAGGTTGAGGCGCACGACTAACCTAAGATTAGAAGTTTACCACATTAATTCTATCTATCCAAATTTATGTATGGGACTGGTTTGGATAGAAGTCCTTTGTGATAGACCCCATAGCCTACGATACTACGTACTATTATCTCGACTTCATGCTCTAGCTTGATCATTTCATTCACACCGCATATTGCATTACATCCGCGGTATATGACATTTTGTGTTACTATGTTTCTGTATTTATATGACCTAAATGAGGTTGACGGTATTCGTGGACTCATCAGGATTTCTATATTGCATTGCATCCTCAGTACATGATATTTGGCTTACTATGTCTCCGTGTTGCATAGCCGACCTACATTACTTTTTTAGTATATGATATTGACTTAATTATGTCTTTGCATCACATATCCTGGATAAGGTTGATGATTTTTCTATAGACTTGCTAGTATTTCTGTTTACTCTGATATCACATTCTGAGCACGCTTATATTGCGCACACACTTACACTACCCTCTAAGCTTTCTATAAGCTTATGCATGATAGATGCGTGCAGGTGGCGTTAGGTTGCAGCAGCGTTGAACATGGAGCATGCAACCATCTTCTGGAGCTTAGATTTTTTATATACGTATTTCCCTTTCAGCACTGTATTCAAATGTTTATATTAGTGGATATGTAATGATGATGTTACCTTTGTGATTTGGGTAAACTTGTGGTTATGCTTATTACGAGTTAAATGTACACTGAAAAATCCTCCTTTTAGGATCCCAAGATCGAAACCTAGTATATGAGTGCTGGGAGCCGAGAATGGGGTACTACAGAGGCTGTCGACGCTGGATTCGGCGATCGAAAATTTTGTGAACCCGATTTTCGAGTTTGGGGCGTGACACTTCATGTTTTCAAGAATATGATGAGCACAATATTCAAGGATCGCATATGAAAAATATTAGGAACTTCACCGACCAATCCTTTGTGAAGATCTGACACTACAACTAGTCCTGGATGATTCCAGATTGCTTTGATAAAATCTAAAGGAACCACCTCCAACTACTATTGTTTTCAAATTCTCCGATCCTATATACCATAGGGAGGATGTGATTATTTCCATCTAATGAGTAACCATGAAAAGAACACTCTTGTACCTTCCTATCAAATGTACTGCATCAACACACAACACCCTCCGAATATACAATGTAGGCTTCTGATGCACTGTCCAATTGCAATAAAGCATCGTTTAAAACTATTTGTTTCGTTATTCATCTGTAATTCCGTCACAATCCCTAAATTGGCCTTTCTCAACTCGTGAAGATATGTCAGAAGCTCATTACAAGAACCCTCGTAAGATCCCAAGACTTGTTCCGTTGCAATCTCTTTACCTTTCCATGCTTTCTTGTAGCTGATCTCAACCCCATACATCTCACTCATACGATATTGAATTTCCTTTGGCGTACAAGTCAGTCTTGAACTCATAAGACCAATGCCAAATTTACTTCTTATCAAATTGGTGGCTCAACGAAGATCTCTTCCCTTCCTCTTCAAGGTTAATATATCACGACCATTATATACGATCATTAACTTAGAGTAGCGTATCACCTCAAACGACATGCTATATGTATAATTTGAGTTGTAAGTCTTTATCTTGAACATCCCTGTATCATCCAACTTCGAAGCATGCATCCTCTAACTACAATTTTCTACAATGCACCTAATCATATATATCAGCTTGTTAGACTTTAAGACCTTATACTGGAACTTATGGCGCATTGCATATTTACATAAAAAATATTGTAATCAACCTTTGTCTTTGAACACTTGCCTGACAGATATTTCGATTGGATCTTCCATAAATTTCAGATATTCTTGATGATCTGAATTGACAAAAGCTTCATCAGATGAAGTGAAGACAGTATACAATGATATGGGAATATCTCCATTTTCTTCATACACCGGTATAGGTAAATTTAAGTTTATAGGCTGCGAATTGACCTACACGGATGGATTAATAGACGCATCATTAACAGATGGGATTTGAAGATCGCACTAGTCAGCTGTTCCTTGAAATTAACCGTTACTTGAAGGGTCGCATATATCGCAATCGTCGAGTCCTCGATCATGATATCTATCATTACTTAATGGGCCCGGTATATCGCATTCATCATTCCCTAGATCATGATGTGTATCGTTACATAAAGGGCTGCTTATATCGCAATCGTTGACTCCTTGATCGTGATATTTATCATTACTTGAAGGGCCAGGTATATCGGAATCATCGACTATCCGATCATTGCTTGAACGCTGCAACTGAAGAGACGATAAGTTCGAATGTAAAGTATAATCTATGTTGTTATCCTCAAAGAAAGACAACACCTTTCTTTCTCTACATACAATGGTATTTGTGTTGAAAGAGTCTGTACACAGAATAACATATATGCTTTAAGATCTTCATCGTCTTTGATTATATGTGGGTGGAGGAATCCATGTAGTGCATCACCGTACACAACTTTAATTATCAAATCGAATTCATCCGATGCAATCTTCATAATCTGATGTATTTTATCTAGCAGCTATCAATATATAATATCATCACTCACGACAAATCCCTTTGAGTCTCGAACATCGTAGGTAAACATTCCCTTGTCATATACACTCTCTCCATCATAATAGCATAATATAGACCTACGACCCATACTCTTCCAATATTGGTTAATTTACGAAAAAATGAATGTGTACAACTTGTCAGGAATGCAGGATACTGGTTGTCATCTTAAATGGGTCGTGGTTATCATTCACATTGGTTCATGGTTGTCATCCACATTAGGTCGTGGTTGTCAACAATGACCCAATGTAGATGACAACCATAAACCACTGGAAGGGTCGTCCTTTTCAACCAAAATGGGTTGTGGTTGTAATGTTATAAGGATCGTGCCTTTCACTGGCCTATGCAAGGACCAATTCATTTTAGTCGTGGTTGTCATGTTATATGGGTCATGGTTTTTATGTTAGATAGGTGATGGTTATCAGCTGATATGGGTCGTGGTTCTCATGTTACATGGGTCGTAGTTGTGAAAAGGCCTAGCTATATGTCCTAGAGGGGGGGTGAATAGGACTATGCCAAATAAAACTTATAACAGTGGAATTAAAAAGAATATGATAGCCAAAATAAATCACAATGCAGGAAAGTAAAACAACCTCAAAATTCAGATCTTGAGAGGTTGATACAAATGTTGTTCTAAGGACAACCCTACACCAAAAACCAGAGTTTATGGTAGGAAAACCTTATTTCTAGAAAGATCTTTGTATCAAATCTCAAACCAAAGAGGAATACTGAAATAAACACAAACTGAACTGAAATAAATTGTAAGCACAAATGTATTGTTCTAGGGACAGCCATACACCATAAAAATGGTAGGGCAACCTTGCTAGAACAACTTTAAAGGAAATTGAATATCAATCTGATAAAGGAATAGCAGAAAATAAATTCTAAACTATTACAAAATTCCCACAATGCTTGAATTAAATGATTACAACATTCACCATCATACATACATCCCACAAATAAATAATTAAATATTAGAAATATAAATCATTCAACCACAACACAAGGGATTATAGTGGTTCACCTGTGTGTTCACCAACTGTTAAACAACAGCCACACAGAATGCTACTCCACTCCTAATATCCTCACACAGGGGATATTAGCGTTCACTAATAAAATAGGTTTTCACAGGTTCACCCAAAACCTTTACAATTGTGTCTTTGTCTGTGGGCTTACACAATAAAAAAACTCCACTTCTGAGTTTTCCTAGCTCTCCTCAGATAACCAATACAACAAGATTTTTCTGGCAAATCTTGAAAGAAACCAAAACAAAAAGGAATTTACAATTAAATGTAAAATACCTGATTATCTCCTTCGTTGTAGCAGCCCGGTAGAACCAAGTCAGAGTAAATGATTGAATGTCCAAGTTCAATGTCCAGTACTCAATTACAATGGTTCTAGTTCTAATAGATTTTAAATTAAACCAAATAGGGCTTGCCTTAATTGATTTTGATTCCAAAGAAAGGGAATAACAATTCCTCTTATCAAATTAGATTGGAATAGCAGAAACAAAATCAATTAAATAAAGCTAAAGAAAGAGAATATTAAATAAGCACACTTAGCTTAGATGGAGCACAAAATTATCTCTCAGAAGTTTGACGAAGATTGGCTTGAATGGATTAATTAATTCACTTTTTCTTCTGAGATTCGTGCTCTATTTACAAGTGAGCAGATCGCGTCTTCGACTGGTCTAGGGAGCTCTTCGACTAGTCGAAGAGTTAACAGATTTGAAAAAAATCTGGCGCGATAAGCTTTGACCGTTCTTCGACTGGTCGTAGATCACCTTCGACTGGTCAAAGGTCTCCTTCGACTGGTCGAAGACCCTGTATTTAATCGCTGGACTTTGAGTCGAAGACTTTCGACTGGTCGAAGATGCAGTCGACACTGTTCCTTTGACTGGTCGAACAGATTCCTGGACTAGTCGAAGGCTAACAGAAAATATCCGAATTTTGTAACAAACTCATGACTGATCAAGGAATTTCTTAGACTGGTCGAAGCAAAGCTAAGACTAGTCGAAGAAAGCCTAGGACAAGTCTTCGAACTACCCAAACTCATGTAACATAAACATATGACTTATGTATCCAAAATGACCTACTCCTAAGGTCAACCTAAGGTCAATCAAACCCCAATCGTGAAGTAAGGACATTGAAACATTAGGAACAAGTAACCTTGAAGTTTAAGCCTTGAAGTCTTGATGTAGTTCAATCTTGAAATCTTGATGTAGCTCAACCTTGAAAGTGTCTTGTGTTCTTTACGAACAGCCTTATACACTTCTTGAAGTCTTGCATTCTTGAGACTTGTCTTGTGAGTAATACTTGCAGTCAAGGTTGATCTTTATACTTGTGAGCTTTGCTTGTTGTGAGCTTTGCTTGTTCATGAATGTTGATCTTTGAGAGAGCTTCACTTATACGAGTTATATAACAGTGATTTTCGCACCACAAATTTGACAACCGACAGGGATATAAACTATAACACTTACAAGTTGTCACGGTATATGAATCATGGTTGGCAACCACGTTCAACGACCCATATACAACAATGATCCATTGTTCATCAAAACCACGATCCAATGTGCATGTGAACCACGATCACATGACAGGGTTGTGGTTGTCATATGAAAGTGGCAGTTGGGTTTCAAATTTCTTTCATAAGCCAATCTGAACTAGAATCCTTATTGCAAGGCCCAACTTATTTGAGTCGTAGTTATCATGTTATATGGGTCATGGTTTTTATATTAAACGAGTCGTGGTTGTCAGCTGATATAGGTCATGGTTCTCATGTTATATGGGTCGTGGTTGTCACGGTATATGGATTTTGGTTGACGATCACGTTCAACAACCCATATACAACAGCGATCCATTATTCATCAAAACGATGATCCAACGTGGATGACAACCACGATCCAATGTGCATGTGAACCACGATCACACGACAAGGTCATGGTTGTCATATAAAAGTGATACTTGGGTTTCAAATTACTTTCATAAGCCAATTCGAACCAGAATCCTTATTGTAAGGCCCAAATCATTTAGGTTGTGGTTGTCATGTTATATGGGTCATGGTTTTTATATTAAACAAGTCGTGCTTGTCATGATATGTGGATCGTGGTTGGCAACCACGTTCAACGACCCATATACACCAACGATCCATTGTTCATCAAAACCACGATCCAACGTGGATGACAACCATAATCCAATGTGCATGTGAACCACAATCACACGACAAGGTCGTGGTTGTCATACACACTGGGCGGTGGTTTCCAACCACGATCCATTGTGGATGATAACCACGACCCATTGTTCGTCATATCCACGATCCATTTGGTAATAGCGTCACATTCTTTTTTAGGAAATCGCATTCATTTCGTTATTTTTCCGTAATTCCGAAAAATGGTATTCCTAACATCGGAAAACCAATAGTTGCACGACATCCTAATCACATTAACCACTCGTTCACCAGCCTATAAAAGTGGTACTTGGGTTTCAAATTACTTTCATAAGTCAATCCGAACCAGAATCCTTATTGCAACACGTTAAGCATTCATGAATTTCTTTGCTCTTTCAATCAAAATAATGGAGGAGATATTCGAAGAAGGCATCGAGTCCTTCTCGCGTTCTTCCTTGATGGTCCCTTCCCTTTCCTCAGGGATGTTGTCGATCTTCCTGAAGATCAATGGCCTCCACAGGAAATTCTGAAGATAATTTCAGAACTCCGGCAACTCGGAGATAATTTCTTTCAGGCGGACAAAAAACTTGAGCGGTGTTGTTCCACTTGGTCTTACGAGCAGGACTTTAACAAGAAAAGACTACAACTCAGAGATAATTTCTTTGAGGCGGACAGAGAAATTGAGCGGTGTTGTTCCGCTTGGTCTCGCGAGCAGGACTTTAACGAGAAAAGGCTGCTCTGGATCGAGAGGTACAACGTGCAAAGGAAGCGAAAGCTCAGGCCATAAAAGATTTGAAGACCTCAAATTGGCCCACCTGTAGCTCCCATCTAGCCACTTTCTTCTTCCTTGTCCTGTTATTCTTATAATTAAGTGAAAGTTCACTTGTTGATTTTATAGGCATCTTGCGGAGTTCATGTATAATGTAATTTTTAGGTGCAATAGAATGTCATATAGGGTCGTGGTGAGGGTCGTGATTGTCATATGGTAAGGGTCATGGTTGTAAGGGTCGCATTAAAGTCCTAACTCGTTGGCCCAACTATATTGCATCGTGGTTGACATGTTATACGAGTCGTAGTTGACATGTTATATAGGTCACGGTTCACAGTTATATAGGTGTTGTGATTGACAACCACGAACCACTCGAAGGGTCGTGGTTCACAGGGCAGTGAAAGGCACGATCCTTATAATATGACAACCACAACCCATCTGGCATAACAACCATGACCCATAACATCTGCCAACCACGACCCATATAACAAGATGACCACGACTCATGTGCATGTGAAAAACACGATCCTTATAACATGACAACCAAGATCCAACGTGCATGGGAACCGGGAACCACGATCCTTCATCCGGGTCGTGGTTTTGAATATGTGAAGGGTCGTGGTTGTCACTGTCGATGGTCGAGGTTTGATTTCTTGGAGCGTGGAAGGTTTGAAAATGTGAAGTCATGATTTTCTACTATCAATGGTGTAGATTTGATCAAGGTGTGCCCTACAGTAAGCTCCCTTCATGTGACAAGAACCTTCTCGACTTTAATCTTCCTTTACCTTATCAAAACGCCTACAAAAAAAAATAAAATACAGACCTCATAGTGGACGAGAATTTCTGACAATGACAAAGAACGTCCCTCTTTGGAAGTTGGTCCCTGGATCTTCACTTTTATATGAAAATGAAAGAAGAAGAAGAAGGTTCTTATTTATCGTGGTTTTCATATAAAATGGATCGTGGTTGTCAAAGTTACATGGGTAGTGGTGTCAGTTGCTATGGGTCGTGGTTTTCATGTTTTATGGATTGTGGTTATTGTGTTATATGGATCGTTGTTATCATGTTACAAAATATCGAGTTCTTTTATAGAGCTTTCACGTCAGCCTGGAACCTCGAAGAAGCCATTTCACATTAGCCTGAAACCCGGAACAAGCCATTACACACCTAGTCCGCCAACTCTGAGTAGGTGCTCATCGACAAAATATCAAGTTCTTTTGTAAGGCTTTGACATCAGCCTGGAATCCGGAAGAACTGTCACAGAAGGATTCGGATTATAAGGTCGACTCAGACAGAGACAAGCCCTATAATCACGCTCGAGACATGATACATGGGTCGTGACTGTCATTGTATATGGGTCGTGGTTGTAATGTTGTATACGTCATGGTTGTCATGAAATATGGATCCTACATGTAATGATATATGGGTCATGGTTGTCGTGTTATATGAATCGTGGTTGTCATGTTATATGGTTCATGGTTGACGTGAAGCATTGATCGTAGTTGTCATTTGATAGGAGTTCGTGGTTGTCATGCTATACGGGTTGTGGTTGTCGTGTTGCATGGGTCGTGGTTGAGATTTTACATGCGTCGCAGTTGTCATGTTTGTAATAGATTGTGGTTATCATCCGTACTGGATCGTTATTGACAACCATGGTACTGAGTGAAAGCACGACTCATTAACATGACAACCACGAACACTATATCACGAAAACCATGACCTATTTTATGTATACTATTTTCATCTTTGGGTCGTGGTTCAAATGCATAAAGGCTCGTGATTATCATCCACATTGGGTCGTGATTAACATGATACATGGGTCGTGACTGTCATTGTATATGGGTCATGGTTGTAAGGTTGTGTAGGTCATGGTTGTCATGATACATGGACCCTGAATGGAATGATATATGGGTTGTTATTATCATGTTATATGGGTCGTGGTATACGTGAAGCATTGGTCGTAGTTGATATGGGTCGTGGTTGTCATGTTAAATTAGTCGTAGTTCACAGTTGTAATAGATCGTGGTTGTCGTCTATGTTAGATCGTTGTTGACAACCACAACCTTATGAAAAACATAACCCATATAACATGACAACCACGATCCATATGTCATGATAACCACGACCCATTGTTAAGTTCACGATTTCCTCTATGGGTCATGGTTCAAATGCACAACGGATCATGGTTATCATCCACATTGGATTGTGGTTAACATGCACCAAGGTTCGTAAATTAATAAGTATATTATAGTTCACATTACATTATCACAAATAATAAAATAATAAAAAAAAACTAAAATAATAAGCCATCATCAGCCTCAGCCTTAGCCTGTAGGGATGAAAGTGCATCGACGCCGACTGTAACCTATTCATTTGCATATCGAGCATCTGAGTGTTGGCCTATCTTCTCCCTGGGATGTAATTCGAACTTTTTTCAGTCTTCCAGCAGATTTTCTCATTTCTAGAGGCTTCATATTCTCACATAAAACCTTCACTTCATCTGAAATATCCCATTGTGTCTTGTTAAGCACTGGGTAAACTGACTCTTGGTATGTTTTACGATATATTTCATTGAAGTAGAATGGAGAGCAATATTTGTACATATCAAGCTGATACTTATCATAGGGCGCTATCACATGAACACAAGACAACAACATTTTTTCAAACTCACCGCACATACACTTCATTTCTCTTAGCTTCACTACATAGGTCATTTCCCATGCAGTTGGTTGGAACTTATCCGCTGAAATCGCGATACATTGTGTCTTTCGCACTTCTTAGTGATAAAGTTCGGACAATCTTTTTTCTACCCAATGAGTCAAAATTCCCTTGCAAGCCAAGGCCTCGTCTCATCGACGGAGGAAGAAGTTTTGAATTTACTCCTTATTAATTCAAGAAGTTTTGCGACAAGGTACTCTCGTGCATTTACGAACAATGCATTCATATTTTCGACGATGTCGGTGGTTACAATGTTATACCTCATGCCAGGAAAGAAAACAGATGTTCATCTTTTATTTTCTATACCATTAAAGAACTGATATGCTGTGGAATTCAACATTTGAATCCATCGCCTCATCTCCCAAAACGTGAATGTCCGGTATGTCTTAACAGCACCCCAAAAGTATTCCCTCATAGAATCATCCGAACATGCATTCTTCATGTTTCTAAGAATATGATGAGCACAATATCCATAGATCGCATATGAAAAAATGTTAGGGACTTCACTGGCCAACCCTTTGTGGATCTGACACTACAACTAGTCATGGAAGATAACCGATTACTTTGGATAAAATCCAAAGGAACCACCTCCAACTATTATTGTTCTCAGATTCTCCGATCCCATATGCCATAGGGAGGATGTGATTATTTTCATCCAATGCAGTAGTCATGAAAAGAACACCCTTATACCTTCCTATCATATGTACCGCATCAACACACAACACCCTCCGAATATGCAAATATAGGCTTCTAATGCACTGTCTAATTGCAATAAGTATCGTTTAAAACTATTTGTTTCGTCGTTCACCTGTAACTCCGTCACAATCCCTAAATTAGTCTTTCTGAAGTCATGAAGATAGGCCGCAAGCTCATTATACGAACCCTCGTAAGATCTCAAGACTTGTTCCATTGCAATCTCTTTACCTTTCCATGCTTTCTTGTAGCTGATCTCAACCCCGTACATCTCACTCATACGATATTGAATTTCCTTTGGCATGCAAGTCATTCCCGAACTCATACGACCAACGCCAAATTCATTACTTATCAAACTGGTGGCTTGACGATGATCTCTTCCCTTCCTCTTCGAGGTTACTATATCACGACCGTCATCTACGATCGTTGGCTTAGAGTGGCGTATCACCTCAAACGACATGTTACATGTATGCTTTGAGTTGTAAGTCTTTATCTTGAACATCCCTGTGCCATCCAACTTTGAAGCATGCATCCTCTAACTATAATTTTTTTATAATGCACCTAATCGTATATATCAGCTTGTTAGACTTCAAGACCTTATACTGGAACTTGTGACGCATTGCATATTTACATAAAAAAATGTTGTAATCGACCTTTGTCCTTGAACACCTTCCGGACAGATATTTCGATTGAATCTTCCACAAATTTCAGATATTCTTGATGATCTAAATTGACAAAAGCTTCATCAGATGAAGCGAAGACAATATACAATGATATAGGAGTATCTCCATTTTCTTCATACACCGATATGGGTAAATGTAAGTTTATAGGCTGTGGATTGACTTACACGGATGGATCAACAGACGCATCATTAATGGATGGGATTTGGAGATCACACTGGTCAACTGTTCCTTGAAATTGATCGTTACTTGAAGGGCCACTTATATTGCAATCGTCGAGTCCTCAATCATGATATCTATCATTACTTGATGGGCTGGGTATATCGCAGTCATCATTCCCTAGATCATGATGTGCATCGTTACATGAAGGGGCGCTTATATCGCAATCGTTGACTCCTCGATCATGATATCTATCATTACTTAAAGGGCCAGGTATATCGGAATCATCGACTATCTGATCATTGCTTGAAGGCTGCAATTGAAGAGACGATAGGTTCAAATGTAAAGTATAATCTACGTTGTTATCCTCAAAGAAAGGACAACGCCTCACTTTCTCTACATACAATGGTATTTGTGTTGAAAGAGTCTGTCCACAGAATAACATATATGCTTCGAGATCTTCATCGTCTTCAATTATATGTGGGCGGAGGAATCCATGTAGTGCATCACCGTACACAACTTTAATTATCAAATCAAATTCATCCGATGCAGTCTTCGTAATCTGATGCATTTTATCTAGCAGTTGTCGATATGTAATATCATCACTCACAACAAATCCCTTTGAGTCTCCACCATCGTAGGTAAACATTCCCTTGTCATATACACTCTCTCCATCATAATAACATAATATAGACTTATGACCCCATACTCTACCAATATTGGTTAATCTGGGAAAAAATTGAATGGGTACAACTTGTCAGGAATGTAGGATACTGGTTATCATCTTAAATGGGCCATGGTTATCATCCACATTGGTTCGTGGTTGTCATCCACATTGGGTCATGGTTGTCAACCATGACCCAATGTGGATGACAACCACGAACCACTCAAAGGGTCATCATTTTCAACCAAAATGGGTCGTGGTTGTAATGTTATAAGGATTGTGCCTTTCACTGGCCTGTGCAAGGATCAATTCATTTGAGTCGTGGTTGTCATGTTATGTGGGTCATGGTTTTTATGTTAGACGGGTCGTGGTTGTCAACTGATATGGGTTGTGGTTCTCAAGTTACATGGGTCATGGTTATTAAGGTATATGGATCATGGTTGGCAACTACGTTCAACAACCCATATACAATAATAATCCATTATTCATCAAAACCACGTTCCAACATGAATGATAACTACGATCCAATGTGCATGTGAACTATGATCACACTATAGGGTCGTGGTTGTCCTGTAAAAGTGGTACTTGGGTTTCAAATTACTTTCATAAGCCAATCCGAACTAGAATCTTTATTGCAAGGCCCAACTCGTTTGGGTCGTGGTTGTCATGTTATATGGGTCATGGTTTTTATGTTAGACGGGTCGTGGTTGTCAACTGTTATAGGTCGTGGTTCTCATGTTACATGGGTTGCGGTTGTCACGGTATATGGATCGTGGTTGGCAACCACGTTCAACGACCTATATACAACAACGATCCATTGTTCATCAAAACGACGATCCAACATGGATGACAACTATAATCTAATGTGCATGTGAACCATGATCACACAACAAGGTCATGGTTGTCATATAAAAGTAGTACTTGGGTTTCAAATTACTTTCACAAGCCAATCCGAACCAGAATCTTTATCGTAAGGCTCAACTCATTTGGGTCGTGGTTGTCATGTTATATGAGTCATGGTTTTTATGTTAATCGGGTCGTAGTTGTCACGGTATGTGGATCGTGGTTAGCAACCACGTTCAACGACCCATATACAACAACGATCCATTATTTATCAAAACCACGATCCAACGTGGATGACAACTACGATCCAATGTGCATGTGAACCACGATCACACGACAAGGTCGTGGTTGTCATACACACTGGGTGGTGGTTCCCAACCACAATCCATTGTGGATAACAACCATGACCCATTGTTCGTCATATCCACGACCCATTCGGTAATAGCGTCACATTCTTTTTTAGAAAATCACATTCATTTCGTTATTTCCCTGTAATCCTGAAAAACGGTATTCCTAAAATTGAAAAACCAATAGTCGCATGACATCCTAATCACATTAACCTCTCGTTCACCAGTCTATAAAAGTGGTACTTGGGTTTTAAATTACTTTCATAAGCTAATCCGAACCAGAATCCTTATTGCAACACCTTAAGCATTTATGAATTTCTTTACTCTTTCAATCAAAATAATGGAGGAGATATTCAAAGAAGGCATCAAGTCCTTCTCACGTTCTTCCTTTATTAGTGATCCCTTCCCTTTCCTCAGGGATGTTGTTGATCTTCCTGAAGATTAACGGCCTCCACCGAAAATTCTGAAGACAATTTCAGAACTTCGACAACTCATAGGTAATTTCTCTGAGGCGGACAGAGAAATTGAATGGTGTTGTTCCGCTTGGTCTCGCGAGCAGGACTTTAACGAGAAAATGTTACACTGGATTGAAAGGTACAACACGGCAAAGGAAACGAAAGCTCAAGCCGCTAAAAGATTTGAAGACCTTAAATTGGCCCACTTGTAGCTCCCATCCAATCACTCTTCTTCTTCTTCCTTGTCCTATTATTCTTGTAATTAAATGAAAGTTCACTTGTTGATTTTATAGTCATCTTAAAGAGTTCACGTATAATATACTTTTTGGGTGCAATAGAATGTCATATAGGGTCGTGGTGAGGGTTCTAATTGTCATGTGGTAAGGGTCGTGGTTGTAAGGGTCGCATTAAAGTCTTAACTTGTTGGCCCCACTATATTGCAACATGATTGACATGTTATACGGGTCGTAGTTGACATGTTATATGGGTCGTAGTTCACAGTAATATAGGTGTCGTGATTGACAACCACGAACCAGTCGAAGGGTCGTGGTTCACAGGGCAGTGAAAGGCACGATCCTTATAACATGACAACCACGACCCATCTGGCATGAAAACCATGACCCATAACATCTGTCAACCACGACCCATGTAACATGATGACCACGACTTATGTGGCTGTGAAAAGCACGATCTTTATAACATGACAACCAAGATCCAATGTGCATGGGAACCAGGAACCACGATCCTTCGTGTGGGTCATGGTTTTTAATATGTGAAGGGTTGTGGTTGTCACTGTCGATGGTCGATGTTTGATTTCTTGGAGGGTGGAAGGTTCGAAAACATGAAGTCGTGATTTTCTACTATCATTGGTGTAGGTTTGATCGAGGTGTGCCCTACAGTAAGCTCCCTTCACGTAATAAGAACCTTCTCAACTCCGATCTTCCTTTACCTTATCAAAATGCCTACAAATAAATAAAATATGGACCTCATAGTGGACGAGAATTTCTGACAATGATAAACAACGTCCCTCTCTGGAAGTTGGTCCCTGGATCTTCACTTTTATATGAAAATGAAAGAAGAAGAAGAAGGTCTATAAAAGGTGCATGTGAAAGGCGACATTCGGCCCTTTCAAGCTCATATATTCTTCCATATTCTCCGAAGGAGAACGGATTGGCTACTCCCCCTGTCAGCAGCCATGGGCCCAACCATGACGTATGTGTTTCATCCATTCTGCTTATCTGTTTTTACAGTGAAAAGCACGATTGTTCATCTGTTTTGACATATCATTTTAGGGCTTGATCCCAAAAATGAGAGGGATCATTTTAATGGTCTACGACACTCATTCAACATTGTTTCCCGTAATGTGGTCCACTTGCGATTGGGATATAGGTCATATTTGGTCTCATACCGTAAAATGATTTGGAAAAATATATGGACAGCATGGGTGAAACACATACATAGTTGTGGGTCCCAGCAACCACTGAGCACCAGCCATTGGTTGGTGGCAAGGGGAGTAGCCGATCCGTCACTTTCTTGGGCGTTGGAGTAATAGGTGACTTTTACTTCACTCCAGGGCAGTATGACTCTTGAACCAAGGACAATGGGTATTTTCGACCGAAACAATCTTTAAATGTTGCCGGAGGGCCACTCTTAGAATATATGAAATGTCGTAGCTTTCTAGGTAATTGGCCCAAAGTTCAAGATCAGTACTGTCAACTTCCCTGTTGGTCAATGCGCTCAGCTGTAACTTGGTAAATTTATCTTTGTACGTTTCCACGTATCTTAAAGTATCTCACGCATGTTCATCAGATCATCTGATTGGTACTCGCAAGAAAACGCGACAATATGGATGAAGAGGGCATGCGATCATCTACTGATGCATTCAGAACTCATCCGTTTGCTGGGTCACGCATCAGTTGAGCCACATAGACATTTACATAGAGAATGGACAGTAAGAAAAAGACCTTTCCTATGAACACACGTGTGAAATAAATCTAGTCTATATGCAACACATGTGACGTCATGGCATGTAAGTGCGAGATCTAATATATCCATTAGGTTGCTCCAACCTTGTATATGTTTTCCCAAAACTAAAATAGATCAACCTGACTCTTGGCCTAGGGAATCAATATAGTGGTATATTTCTGATGGATGGATTGAATCTAGGATCTATGGCACCTTCCGAAGCCTATTGATGGTGACCAATGTCAATGGTATCACGGGTGACGGTGACGCATGTTTTTCATTCATGCCTTCCATCAATTTTTCCATCTCATTGAAACATATCCAAATCTCAAGTGAACCACACCAAACGAAACAATGGAGATTAAGCAACCATAATTAAAATCTTATGGGGCCATAGAAGTTTCAAATTAAGATGATATTTGTGTTTTTCCTTCATCCAGGTCAGATAGACCTTATGTACTGATTACATGACAAAAAAACATAAGAGAGATGGTTGGAAAGTTTGATTTTTTTGGAAGATAAGAATTCTTTTATTTCCTTTTTTAAAAAAAATTCCACATAATTAAAAAGAATACAAAAGAAAACCCGAATTCTAGAAATGTTTCAATTGTGCGTATGGTTATCCTATGATGTGATACACTTAAAACTTTATATCAGCTTCGTTTTTTTATGGAACTCATGCCTTAAAATAAGTTAGCAAAATGGATGGATGCACAAAACGGATAGACACGTGGATGAAACACACATCATGGCCCCACAGAGTTTGGTCACCAGGCATTACTCTTCGCACGTTGTCTTGTCCAAGGGAAGCGGATTAGCTACTGGGTAGTTGAGTAGCAAGACTCCCCACTGAAGTGACGTCACCAAGTTATGTGGGGCGTACCTTGATGTATCTGTTATATTCACATTGTCTATTCATTTGAAGAGATCATTTAAGGGCATGATTGTCACGCCCCAAACTCGGAAACCGGGCTCACAAAATTCCCAATCGCCGAATCCGGCGCCGACAGCCTCCGTAGAACCCCATTCTCGGCTCCCAGCGCCCATACGCCAGGTTCCGATCCTGGGATGCTATAAGGAGGATTTTCAACATCAGTTTAATTCGTCATAAGCATAACCAAAGGCATAACCCACAAACAACAACCAAAAACTCCATCACATTTCCACTATGATCAAAAACTTTACAAGTACAATGAGCATAAAGGGAAATACAATGGGAATGAACAAAAAGCTCCAAAAGGTCTGCTCTGCGCTCCTGCCTTAGCGCTGCTGCGTCCTCGCGTCACCTGCACGCAACGGTCGTGTATAAGCTTATAGAAAGCTTAGAGGGTGGTGAACGTGTGTGCGCAAGGTAGTAATGCAGTTATGAAGTATTAGAGTAATGCGGAACATACTGACGAGTCCATGAATACCACTAGCCGTACCAAGGCTATGCAATGCAAGGCATGAAAAATGTCGGCCATACCAAGGCCATGCGATGCAAAATGCAACTCAAGCATACAAATCATCATCTAAGTCCACATATCAGTACAGCTCAAAATCTAGGATATCACCGGGGTCTAGTACACTCTAAACCAGATTGCCGCCCCATCGCGCGCAATAAGGTAAGTGGAAGAGACCTCACTACCCGCCTGCCAATATCGGGCTCGGCTCGTCGATAGCGGACCCATTCCTCGAGCTGGTCAGACTCAGCCTAGCATTGCCCCCTCCTCTCGGGCGGGTAAGGCCGCACCCCCTTCCAACCGACCACGACACAATGGAAAGCGCAGCCGTCTGGTAATCGGCACTCGGCACTCATGCACCCACTCGGTCTAAACGTTGGAGCAACCTCTTGGTACCATAAGGGTTTAGGGACTTTCACCCAGGGATATCTATAGCACCCCATGTAGAACAAGATTTCCGGTATCCAATCCTGCCAACCACGATACGCCTGTGGAGGCTATGGCCCTGATGTCGCTAGGGCGTACAGTAACCACATCACACAATGCGAATGCATGAAACACACTATCCAATCATGCAGCAATCCTGCGCGTATCGTGCGCTCATGTAGGGCAACACCGCCTAACCGGGAGCCCCTAAACAACCTGCCCGAAGGCATATGCTATGATCAGTCACTTCTCATGTCAAACATACATATGATGCGTATGATCATGAATTATGGAACTATACTACACACGTTATAAAGTAATGAACTACTCTTGCAACGCAGATGGCCTAGACATGGACGGCCTACACACAACCAGTACGGGCCTATCGATGGCCCTAGGGAGAGTCATAATGCGGACATTTAACCAACACTATACGTGCGATGTGGACGTCAAACCGACATCGCTCCCAAGGCATTATCTGTCGTAAACATCATTACATAAACCATGTAGGGATCACACATTGCAATGGACCTTAGGTACATCCCATTGGGCCTTAAGTACATCGAATGAGCCGTGTCACATGGGCCTCATATTCATCAAGAGGGTCACATCAATGGGCCGCACCAATGGGCCTTAAGTGCATTGCAATGGGCTGTAACCCGTGGCCTCTATAGTGCATCAAATGGGCCTAACCTCATGGGTCATATGTGTATCAGATGGGCCACACCAATTGGGCCCCATACGTACATCGAATGGGCCTTAACCCATAGGCCCTAATACATCTCAATGGGCCTTAACCCATGGGCCTCTATAAATACAAGGGTGGGCCTCACTCAGACATCAAGGTGGCCCACTTAAAGTTTAGATCTGCCTCATTCTTTTAACTCGTGCCATAAAATGATATTTCCAAAAATGGATAGACGGATCGGATGCATCATATGCATCATGGTGGGGTCCATAAGCGGACCCACCATAATGTATATACATATATCCAAATATAATATATATATATATACACACACAGCACACACTACCCACGCACACACATGTATGCACCCACGCATACACACACAGCACATACACACAGCACACACACTCTACGTACACCGGGTGGGTCCCACCGTCCAGGGTGGATGGTGGGAATACCACAAACATCACAGCGGCCTCCACTGTCCGCTGGACGGTGGCAGTACAACACATACATCACCGTGGGCTCCCACGTGGGGCCCACCATAACATGTATTTTCCATCCGATCTGTTGATAAGGTCGTACAGACCAGGATGAAGAGGAAATACAAATATCATCTTGATCCAAAACTTCTGTGGCCCCAAAAAAATTTCAATGGCAGAGGTTCAATTCCCTGTTTCTGATGATGTGGGCCACCAGAGTCTTGGATAGAGTTGAGATTTGGAGGGGACCCACCTCAGGGGGTGGTCAACCTCATGGATGGTGTGGATGCAAAATATACATCATGGTGGGGCCCACGACTAGAGCCGTGGGTGGCCCTGTCCATCCGCCCAAACCGGCGTATGGCGGCGCTGCGCCCTCTCCAGCGTTGTCGAGCAAAGCGGCGAGCGGCGCTTTGCTTGCAACATTATATATATATATATATATATATATATATTTTGTTCTCTTGTAGAAAAAGACATGTGGGGCCCGCTACCGGAGGATCTGCTCCGCCCATTGCATTCTTGGGCCCGGAATACATCAAAGGAGTCCAAAGGTCGAATTTTTTTTATGTATGGCTGAGGTATGGTGGGTCCTAGAAGTTTTGAATGGTAGGGGATACCGTTTTCTATGGTGCGGCCCGCCTGAGTATTGGATTCACGTCATTTTTCGGCTCAACGCTTAAATTGAGCCAAAGAATGAGATGGACGGCACGGATTGAATATATAAGTCAAGGTGGGGTCCATTCACGGGACCCACCCAAAAGCTTAGAAAATAAGCTAATATTTGTGTCTTTTCCCAAGCCACGTCCAGCGTCCTTGGACGCTGGACGGTTTCTGTTGTACATGCATTGAGGTGGGCCCCACTTAGGTGGGCCACCAAATGAATAGATGGTGTGGGTACAACACATTTAAAGTGGCCCCACCGGCGAATGACTCGAATACAACGCCTACCTCATGGTGGGGTCCATCCAAGTGGGCCACACAACCAAATCTTGAGCTAAAGGAAAGAGATGAAAGAGAGAGAAAAGGAGAGAGATCGGTGAGTATGGAGGGACCCCGCCACTATGGGCCCCTCATTCAAAAGTACATCAAGGTGGGTCCCACATATATGGACCCTAAATTGACAAAATGAAGGAAATAGGGAGTTACAATCACCCACCACTTGATCTTCTTGCTCCCTCGGCTTGCCGGTCTCCTTGTGCTCCTCTTTGATGGTGAAGATGAGAAATGGAAGGCTAGGATGAGAGGTGAGAGGGTGGAGAGGTGGGTCACACTTGTGGCTTGGAAGGAAATGGGGAAGGGCTCATACGTATGGGGTTTTTTTTTTTTTCTTTGCTTGGGGATGAATTTACAAATGAAGAGAGAGAGGGTTGTAAAGAAAGAGGAGTGGTGGATGTGGTGTGATGGGGTGTAAGAGCCCCTTTTCTTGACTTTTTTGGCAAATGGTGTAAGAAAGCATGTGTGTTGTAAGAACTTTTTGACTTTTGGGGCTTATTTGGGAAAAGGTGAAAGTGATGTGTACTTGACCATTGATGGATTGATGGATTGATGTGACACATCGTAGAGATTCTCTTGGATTTTGCAACGCGCGGTGTTTTCCTTACACCGAACGCTGACCCACGTCTCTTGATCAGAGAGTCGGATCGGCGCGCCAGTCGCGGCATCGGAACCGCGGCGAAGGTGCGGTCGTAAGGATATAAGTCTTAGGTTGAGTCGACTCGGGTTAACGGCGTATGAATCAGGGTCGTGCGCAGATACCGGTAAGGGTCGAAGGTTGTCGGAATTCGACTGGAAAGACCGCGGGAGTCTACGGAACGGTACGGTCTAAGATACGGGTCTTATAATGATCAAAAGAATGAGGTAGATTCAAAGCTTGAGTTGGACCCACCACATTAAACAGTGGGGAGATCTGGTAACTAGGTGACTAAACAAGGGTATGAATATAAAAAATACATCATGGTGGAACCCACATAACTAGGTGACTAAACTTCAGTAGCTAGGCTCGCTACTCAACCTGTCATTAGCTAATCCGCGTCCTTGTCCAAGCATCTACAAAGTAAGGCCCACCCACTA
Organism: Magnolia changhungtana; assembly: GCA_030180095.1. Taxonomy (NCBI): domain Eukaryota; kingdom Viridiplantae; phylum Streptophyta; class Magnoliopsida; order Magnoliales; family Magnoliaceae; genus Magnolia; species Magnolia changhungtana. The sequence goes on from JASAUF010000446.1 coordinate 6,370,732, forward strand.
GTCTCTTAGATCCGGTACACGTGTCCCACGATTGACGTAGGTTAAGCGGCACTTGTTGCATCTTTCTCAGACGCGGTTTGGCCAGTGATTAGAGGTGTGCAAGATAGACCCGATTCGAACAGAACCGATGGCTTGGATCGGGTAGGATCGAGTAGGAGCAAGCAGATCCGAACGTTATTCGGATTGGAATCGGGTGAGTAGTAAATCCGACCGAACTGACCCGAAATCCGATCCATTTGGATCCGACCCGGACCAATCCGATTCGATCCGGTGTGATTTAACGGTGAAAATCAATGCTTCTACTTTTTCCTATGGTATGGTCCACTTGAGCTTTGGATATGCATCAATTTTGAGTTCAACGACTAAAATGATCTGAAAAATTAAATGGACAGCGTGGATAAACCACATGCATTCACAGTGGCCCCACCAGAGTTTACTCAGATACGTGCCTGTAAACCACTGCGTGCACAATACGTTTGTGAGACAGACAATGACAGGTTGAGTACCAAGACTTGCTGCTGAATAGTGAAGTTACGTCACCCAATTCCGTGGGCCCCACCATAATGTATGTTTTATATCCACACCTTCCATCCATGTGGAGAGATCATCTTAGGGCAACACCCAAAGAACGGGTTAAATCCAAAGCTCCAGTGGACCCCAGAACAGAAAAAAGTGGGATAGTGACTCCCACCATTGAAAATATTTAAAGGCCACGAAAGTTTTACATTAGGCTTATATTTGTGTTTTCTCTTATTTCATATCTTTTTTAACTTTTGAGCAGGTTGGATTTCAAATAAACATTATGGTGGGCCTTAGGATAGTTTCAACGGTGGGAATCACTTTCCCAGTTGTTTTCTTTAGTGTGATCCACTACAAACTTTTATTTACCTCGTTCTTTGATTCATTCTCTAAAATGATATCTACAAATGGATGAACGGTGTGGATTATAACACATTTATCATAGTGGAGCCCACGGAACTTGGTGACGCACGCCAACTCAACCCGTCACCGACTCACCGTCAGCATCATCAGTATATAGCTGTAACCCCTACGCATTTCTTACCCAGCACGTTAAGACGTGTCACGCAAAGAGGAGTAGAGGCAGGCCTCGAGCTCCGGATTGTACGAACGGTACGAACGGCTCAAATGAAATCAAAGTTACATGGACCCCACAGTTATGTATTTATTATATCCACAACGTTCATCCATATTTAGAGATCATTTTGGAGCATTAAAAAAAAAAATCCTATCCCATGATCAACTGGACCACATCACAAAGAGCAGTAAGAATAATGATTTTCACCGTTAAAAAATTCGTAGGGCCCACCATAACGATTATTTTCTATCTAATTTGTTATTAAGGTTAAAAATATATGGATGAAGAGGAAAAACAAATTTCATATTACTCCGAAACTTCCATAATCTCTAAAAGGATTTCAATGGTAAATGTTCAATCCCCCACTGTTTTTTGTAGTGTGGGCCAACTGATCTTTATATCGGACTTATTTTTTGGCCTAAGCCTTAAGACGAACTTTACAAATGGATGGACGGTTTAGATATAACACATACATCATAGTTTGACCACAAATCTAATCATATTCGAATCGTATCTAACCCGATCCGACTCGGTTTTTCTGCCCGAGTCGGAATCGTTTCGGGTGAGGACAATTGTACAGCGGATCTGTTCGATTCAGGTGTCCCGAACTCGACCCCGGATCTGATCGGGTTTGGATTAACTCATTCAAATTTCGGGTAGGATCGGGTGGGACCCAATCCGATCCAACTCGGTCCGATGCCCAGCTCTACCAGTGATGCCACTTGCAAGGTGGCTAGTGGTTAATGTTTTGTGGGCCCCGCCATGATCTATGTATTTTATCCATACCATCCATCCATTTTTACACATTATTTTAATAAATTATGACGCAAATGAGGCAGATCAAAATCTTAGGTGGACCACACCATGGGAAAACAGTAGTGAGTGAACGTCTACCATATGCTGACATCCAACCTGTAGATTAGGTCATACAGACCTGGATGAAGGAAGGAAAAAAAAAAAAAAAACAAATATCAGCTAGATCCAAAACTTTCGTATCCCTAAGAAGTTTTTAATGGTGATAGTTCAATCAACAATGTGTGGCCCACTTGAGATTTTGATATATCTCATTTTTGGGTTCATACCATAAAATTATCTGAAAAAATGGATGGACGGCATGGATGAGACACATACATCATGTTGGGGTCCACAGAGCACCGACCACTAGCCATTGTTGGCTAGTGGCAGGGGTAGTAGCCAATCCGTTTCCATATTTCTCATATAAGCATTGGATTCCCTTCTCATCTAACTAACAGAAAAGCATACGACAATGCACGTTGGGCCCTCAGAAAAGAATGTGGTGGTTGCAACATACACGCACAATTATTAATTCGTGCCAGATCCGTATATATTCCTTCCTAACAATACCTAAGACAAAGGGATCCTGGCTTACCTTTTTCTCTCCTTACACGTGCCACCGTGCATAAGATCTGGACCAGTCATCTGGCCACAAATGAGCCATCCAGACAGATCCGCATTGTTCGGCTGAGATCTTTCAAGGACATGATTTCACCGTCTACGTAAAAGAAAGGGGAGTTGTTCGGTGCTCTGGGTGAGTGTGACGCTTGATACACGGCCACTCAGAAATTGTATAGTTGGCGTACATAAACCGACTAAACTGTGGAACCCACCGTCGCTATCACTGTCTCCCTCTCGCAAAAGCAGGTCGGTTAAACAATCGTGATCTCTGACTCGTGGACGCTTGTTTGTTGAAGGTATGACCATTAGATGTTTTTCATTGTGGTCGTCCAATAAATGTCCACCAATCCATTATTCAGTTAATCAAATATGTGCAATTTTTACTTCACGATACATATAAATAAGGAAACTTGACACGACTCAGTATGACTTGTATGACTTAAGTAACTCACACACTTCCTGGGCATTGGATTTTATTAAAAATAAAGAAGGTGAGAGTCGGATTCAAATAAGGATTGATTTTACCAACATCTTAATCTGGTCGGTGCTGTGGGACCCACCATGAGGTATGTGTTTTATCCATACCGCCCATCCAATTTTCCAGCTCATTTTAGTAGCTGAATTAAAAAATGTGGCCGATCCAAATCTTAGGTGGACCACACTACATGAAACAGTTAAGATTGAACGCCCACCATTAAAAACTTCCTAGGGCCCACTGTAATGTTTATTTGCCATCCAACCTGTTGATTATGTCACACAGACATGGACGAAGGGAAAACACAAATATCAGATCGATCCAAACTTTTTGTGGCCCTCAAGAAGTTTTTAGTGGTGTACATTTAATTACCATTGTTTCCTGTGCCGTGGTCCACATGAGATTTGGATCTGCCTCATTTGTGACCAAGAGCTCTAAAATGATCTGGCAAAATGGATGAACGGCATGGATAAAACACATACCTCATTGTGGGGCCCACGGCAATGACCAGTACCGACCTCCGTACTGGAGTGGTCACTACCCACTACCGAATCCGAGTCCCTCTAGCTTGGGGTTAGCTTCGGATCAGGCTAATGTTTGTATTTTCCTTCAGCCTAGTGGGACTCACATCATGAATGGACTGAGTACGGTGGGCCCAATACTGTTTCAGTGGTAGGCATCCCCATCCTTACTGTTTCCTGTGGTGTGGCCCACCTGAATTGTCGATCTATGATTTTTGCACATCGACAAGTGCACCTAGACGAGTAGATCTAACATATACAAATTCGTGGGCCCCAAAACGTTTGGATTTTTACGCACCAGGTGGTTTTCATCTATATAGCATGGTGGGCCCCAAAGAGGCTTGCTGTTTTTTATGAGTTGCTTAAAACAGGTATGACAAAAGGATTCCATTCCTTTGCTCCCTTGTCACAGATCTTGCTATTAGTATGTTAGCATAGACACCAGCTCCCCGACAAACTATATTGCAGATCAAACTCATCCTACAATGTTGTATGTGGGGCCCATCTTAACCTAGGGCCCACATCCACTCCGTCCATAAGGTGTGCTCCCTAAAGTTCACACCGTATCACAAAAATCATGCTGATCCAAAATGCATATGAGCCACAAAATAGGGCACAATTGGTTAAGGGTCACAACAACCGGGTAGCCCGCTTGACCCGACTATAGGTCAGTCTTGGATCTACTAGCTCGGCCATGGACCAGGCTTGGGTCTCACATGAAATGACCCAATGAGTTTCGAGTTGGGCTTGGGATCATCATTTTAGTCTGACCCGTTCCAGTCAGGCATGGCCCATCCTAAGCTTCAATGTACGTGTCGTATCTAACAAATATGCCATTCCAATCCTCAATTAGGCAACCATTCATCTGCGATGTAAACCGTTGGTTTCATTCCTCTAAAATATCTATTTCCTTTTGTATTTGTAGGCCAATTGATTAATGGATTAGATTAGAGACATCCAATTGGGAAATGAGGATTTTTATCAATTTTTTTGTCGGGTTGGATCTGAGTCGGGCTTGGGCTTGCTGTGCTAGGCCTATCTCAGGCTTGGCCGGTTTCAGGCATTGGGTCGTAGTGTTGGGCCAGGCAAAGCCTAACTTGGGCCGGCCCAAACATTGCCGATTGCCACCCCTACAATTGGTAGGACGATGACCACCATTAAAACCTTTCGAATTGTGTGTGGTCCAATGTATTTTGTGTCTGCCATCCAATCCATTCATAAGATGTGTTCCACCCGGACGAATGGACAGCCCAAAAATCAGGCCATTGCAAATCTGAGGTGGACCACATATCTGAATTTTGGGTTGCCATGATCTTTGTTCTCCAAGATCATGGCACATGGACTAGTGTATGTCATGTATACATCAACGTGGGGCCCCTTGTACCTATATGTCAAAGGGGGAGGGTTCAATTATCAAAGATTGCAAGAAGCCTCCCTAAATGTGGCCCCCACCGCCTAAGAGATCATGCACAGGCTCTACTCCGTTGTGTAGCTTAGCACCCTTAAAAAATGCTGGTTGACACTTCAATTGCACACAGGATATAGTTGTATGGCAATCCAGATCAGCCCAACCGCAGACTGAGGGTAGCCGAAAAATCACATGAGAGGATTGTTGACGTTCGATTTCCGATTCCAGTTAGGTGACAAGAATTGAATCTGCATATGACCCTAAGTGTCGAGATAGGTAGATACATAGCATATGACCAAGATCTACTACCTACTCAACCACTCGTTTAGTGCGTAAAAAGGATCGGATGATATTCATAGGGTAGGATTCATCCTCTCTGATGATGAGTTATACCTTTGCCTTATGTCCAAATGACTTTTCAACGCAGATAAAAGAAAAACAAGAAAGGAAATCTTACAGTCAGTCACAAAAAGCAGTTGCAAATTACTTTTCTAGATGGTGAGCTGAATCCATCGTATAAGCATAGACCCAAATTAAAGTTAAGATAATCAGCTACTTGATGCTACAGATTATACTATGGAATGTAAACAGCAGACGAAAAGTAAATGACCATACTAAGAAATGTAATTGACTGACAAAATTGGTAAATGATTACACTAAAAAAAATGTAAATGACAGGTAATTGAAAGATATATTGGGTTTGATTGAATTGGTATATATGAGACAAATATTCTTACTAAATTCATTTGTTATTTATAGCCTCAATCCGGCCATACGGATGCTTCCCACATTCTAACGGTTGCTATAACCGTTTAATACGTCTTAACCCTCCTTGCTTCTACTCCTATCATTTGTCCTGTAACCACTTTTGCATGATCATTCTTCAATTGACCGCTTAGTGGATGGCGTGGCGTCGCTCGATGTGCTCCAATTGTATTATCGTAGAATCTTCTTCGTATATCCCCAAAGATCTCCAAATATACCACATAAATCCATCCATATCACATGCAACTCACTCTAATTGGCTCTCGCAGGAATTGACGACAATGGGGATGAACATTGCCCCCCACGCTATTTCGCCTTTGGAAAAATATGAAAGCGACATGCAACCCCTCATTAATACAACAATCCTTCAGTATACGTGGCAATGCCATTGCAACCGTCTCTGACTAATATAGCCATATACGTAAGCTCCAACCACCCTTTTTTGAAATAAGGGCTAACCCCGTTACGCCACATGTACTCGTTTCATAAAAAAATAAAAATTAATGATGCCCTAATAAATGCTTCTTCTCCTCGACTGATATAAGCATCGTTTCAAATATTTTTTTCACTCGACACTTCCTTCTTCATCATTCATTCCCCAATTCTAATTCCTTCATTCTCTTTCCAACCTTAATAATGGCTACATCATTGTCCACTGCCCCATCTTTCTATCAAGATGACTTGGTCATTGTAATGATGCTCTTTCTGAGAAGTTTTCTGATGAAATACTCTTCAAATTGCCTATTGGAGACTATTATTGTATGAGACCAACATTCTTCCCTGGGATTGATACTGATGAAGTCAATATAATGGATCCTCTGTTTCCTAACTGCCTGGGCGAAACCTTACTAATTCAATCCAAATCCATCCTGAAGCCGTCAAACGCTTTAAAGAACACTTGATCCTGGATGACACCATTGCTAGAATGGGATGTTTGGTTCACTCACGTTTCTTCCCAATATGAGGCGACATGGAGGAACTCTGGCATTTACGAGTGCACGACACTTTCCATATATGAATATCTGTCGGACCCTGCTCTTCTTACAACGGAGTAGACATTCTAGAGCCCATTTTCTAACACAATTTTCTTCAGATGTGGTCCTATAAGTCTAACAATTTTGGACATTGCAGCTCTTACCCAACTCATTCTTTTTTGCAAGACATTCTTCCCAAGCTTCACTCAGAAGGAAATAAGATGCTTTGCTAATAAGGCCGGCAATGCCTATTCACACTTCATGCAAGTGTACCGCAAACGTGAAGGCCTGATCGATTACAAAGATTATACGGCATTCCGACTGCTCTAAATCTACTGACATTTACTCTGTGAATGCTCTCCAGATCACAAATGAGTATATTCAACTGGCCGAGGTGCTTGCACAGGGTCGAAAACTCGCTCTGACACCTTTTGTATTCGGCCACCTATACAGAGGTATTTTTGAAATTACCACCAAAGGTCAGTATCTTGGAGGAGGACCGATGTGGCTTCTTAGATGTGTATTTATGAGTATTTCCATCATTCCCTTGTACATATCCTCATTCATTCTGATATTATTTATTCTTCTTATGGTCAATGGATGATTCATTCTCCTCAAGAGATCCATACATTTTTCATTTATATAGACTCCTTGTTCTTTTCTCTTAATAAAAGTAAATGCAGTTGATCGTTCACTTCTTTTGATGATAGAGAGTTTGGTCCAAATTAGTTTATTGGATGATACGAGGATGAGGACAATCAAGAACCATCTCAGATGCACCTCGCTTGGGAGACTTACATCATTTACAAAGATGTCCCCTATGGTGGCACAATAGACACTGGTAAGAATGACAAGGCTGGAATCGAGTAGTACTATCCAAACTTGCTCGCCTGTCAGTTCAGTCTTGTCCAGTGCATTCTCTATCCGTTCATTTAAAAATCTTGCAACCAACCTCCTTTTACTCAGCCGATCGTCGATCGAATTGACCCCTATCATTCTACTTTCCAATTGAATAGTCTAACTCTCAATCTTCCCATCTATCCGAATTAATCTCAGATGATAGACATCTTCTTTGATTGGTGGGAGAGTCATTATAAAAGGCTGGTTAATGAATCTCATCAAGTTATCATTGTAACGCCTTGAATTTTCGCAGCCCGAGTACATACTTGTGCCTAAGAATTCCGAGTGTTAATAATGTAAAGATTGGATACTTTAAAATCACATCTTGTTTTTTTTTTTTTTTTCAATTAGATCACATCCAATTACATTCACGAAGGTAACTATTCATGAGAATAAAATCGACTGTATTTATTATTCTATTAGAGTAAAAAGTGTACAAATAATTCTTTAATGCCCTCTCAATGGAAACTTATTACATTATTAGAGTTTGTAGAGGAAAATAAATAAAACAATTCGTAGTGCTATCCTTCTTCTTTATTCGAAAGGATCTTCCATAAATTGATTATCGTCTATATCATCAACATGTGATTCACCTACAATATTTGTATGGTTGGAGAGGGTCAATGCCATACTCATAATAGTGGTTATCCTTTAAAGTTTATAATAATTCAAGTGATTCATAAGAATAACAGAAGGGTCCTGATACATCTCATACTCCACAAATACAAGTGGTATCGGTATGCACAACATTATATATGAAATGCATACCTAACAAAGTATGTGTAGTCCATCACAACCAGTGATCATGATTACAATGTGGAAAGTAGTTTAAAGATAACCGGCTCGCCCCACATTCTCATACTACGGAGATTCGTCGGCATATCCAACGTTAATGTGAATATATGCAAACATTTCAAAGCGATACAACAATACGATTTGAGGATTTACGTGATACGATGTGTTCATGAAGCGACTATTTGTGACATCCAACCCCGAGAAGTGATTGTGCACCACTCACCACACACATAGCGATTTACTTACATTGATTGTGCACCACTCACTAACCCACGAGATTACCCACTGACCAAGAGGGCCACTACCCGTAACCCATTACGTCTACGGTAATATATTGATTACTAGAAGTAGGATTCCCAACATAATACTTGCGTGCAAAATAATAATGCAGTGACGTGAATTATGTAACACTAATTCATATCGGGAATAAAAACAATAAATAAAAATTGGAACATGTGAGAAAGATGTAATCAATTAAATTACAAAATTTAAAGGAAAAATCCTCACCTCTTAAACTCGATCACACCCTAGCATTGTTGGATTTGAATATATGCGTTGTCGTACCCAAGTCTAGCATAAACAACACGATTCATATGGTTAGATCATCACATTTCATAGATTGTATGGTTAGGATCAATCTCAAGTTATGGTTTAGTATAGATGTAGATTTAGGCCTAGGTTTGAAATAGTTTCTAATATAATTGAGAATTTCAATTTGATTGGATCAAAGATATTCACCTACCTTGATCAACCAACGTTTTTTATTCAACAAATTTATAATTAGGTGAATTTCTACACCGAGTCGAATCAATTTGACTCTGGCTAATTAATCTACTTAGTTATGAATTCAAATCCTAGCAGAAAGTTTGATGCATAATATAAAGTCGAAGAAAAGTTGGCACACAGATCTTATACCCGCTAAAGTAACTAGCTGGAATCACTCTAACTCCGACCCAACTCGTTGCTGGACTCAGTGGTTTCACTGAGTTGACCCGAAAGCTTTGTCTTCTTCCTCCTCTTTTTCTTCTTCTTCTTGAGGGTTTGGACAGGAATTATGGACGGACCAAGCTCTCAAGCTATCCGATACTAACTGAGTTAAGTTGGTCCAACGCCCAAACTCCTCTTCTTCTTGACCGAGGATGTAACTGGATATGGCTGCGAGTCGTTAGCAGGACTCCTCTCTCGCCTCTCTCTCTCCTCTTTATTCTTTCTCTGAATTTTCTCCAGATTTTGTGGTGCTTCCTAACGGTGGAGGAAGGGTTTTTGTTTTTATTTTTATTTTTATACAACTATGGGATTCCCGATTCTTCCTGCATAAATCTATACGTTGGCTGTGGTGTCTTTACAAAGTCTTAAAACCGTACATACCACAAAGATATAAAAAAAAACACATTTTTTATTTAATTATTTTTTACTTGCTTTTCACTTGCTGCACAGTTGCTGTAATCGGATACACAATGTTTCTTTTATAGGCTTTTGCACCAACTGTGAAATGACTACAATACCTTCACTAGACTCTTCCATTATTTAATATTCCTAGAAACTTACTGTAACATCCCGAAAATCGGGGGTCGAGCATAAACTCAACTCCCGAGTACTAGAACATCACTTATGCAACAAAATGAATGATGATTGAATGTTGACTGTATTCGTGCATTGAACATGAGTGAGATTAAGCCAAAACAGCATATCATACTCCAGAGATAGTTAAATTGCAAGTGGAAGGCTATGATAGACATATAAAATATAAAAACTATGGTGAGTCTCCAGAGTGTGATAAAGTTACCAGGTTAACTAATTACAAGTACAACTCTAAAATTTACCGAATGTGAGGAAGTGTAATGTCTTTTATCCCAAGTACCATAGTCCCGTCAATACAATACCAAGTCTTCATAGACCTGTCAGAGAGTTACATGTAGGAGAACTCCTCCTCAACATCATAGTAGTAGTCCGGCTTTGCTTCATAAGCATCGCCATCACCTGAAACTCAACAAATCTGGTTGGTGTGTACAACACTGTCCTGTAACGTGGGAGTGAGTGATCAACTCAGTGGAACAGTAAAGCATAGGTTAACATGTTATCAACTCGGTCAAGCAGTAATGATAAAGCAGTAAAATCAAACACTCCTAACTACTTTTATTAATACAAGTATGAATGCAGTCATGATGTATGCCCTTGCCAAACCACCCTCATGCGACATCATCTTACGTTCGCGGATGCATACCTCCCTCAGTGCTCCACATCTACCAGGCACATGCGGTGCGACGATGAGCGTAATTACTGAGTAGTTATTAGTCCATTTCAAACAGTAGTATTGAGAAACTAAGGTACCTCCCTTGTATCATTCTCAAACATGATCCATTCTAGGGTCTCAATTCTAGTTAATCTCATACGATAATGTGTTTCTAGGTCGCTGCAGAGGCTGTCAGGGCTGTTACACAGAATCGTTACACCACTCCCCCATCACCTCTTTAACGATTTATCACTATACAGATACAGGCCTAGTTCATACTCTATACACTGCGGCAAAACTCATCGCCTCACCGCAAATTCAGAGTATGCTCGAGGTCACTACAAAGGGCTGTCAGGGCTGTTATACGGAATCGTTACACCACTCCCCCATCACCTTATCAATATAGGCCGACAGCACGAATATAGTGTCCCATACCGCCATAATCGGTTCACGAGTCTGGTTGCTCACTGGTCACTACGGGGAGGCACGTGGCCCCAGCGTAGGCCGACAGCTCGACCACGGTGTCCCATACCACCATACCCGGCTCATGAGTTTTAGCGGATCGAGGTACCATGGTTAACGGGATTCCACTGGTAAGTTTGGTACCCTAGGTTCAAGCAGTGGTGACCAAACATGGTGAACATACATTAGACAAATCGGGTTACTTAATGAGCTCGACTAGCACGAGTGCCCGTTCATTTATATGACATGAAGTGCATAAACACTTCGTGTGGCCTAACTACTGCCAACAAGTAACGCATGACTCGGGTTCGTCAAACACGTCTTACGTGGCGAATGAATCTCAGCCACGAATTCGATGGACTATACAATAGTCCCAATCACATTCAATTTGCAGATAGGTAAAGCAGTAATGGATCAAGATTCAAATCATATAATCAAAGTCTGATATTATCCGTTTAGGGCTGCCAGGGCTGTTGCACGGAATCGTTACACCACTCCCCCATCACCCAAGACGGATCATACAACATAAACATGAATTTAAACATACGCCTTACATAAATAAAATCATACAATCAGTTGAGCATGTTAACAAGCATATCATAAAGCATATTATAAAGCATGTTATAAAGCATGTTATGAAGCACTATATAAACAGGAATACAAACACATATATTTCATAAATAAGTGGTTAAAGTGAACAACCACATGGAGGAAATCACACATGTCTCTAAGGTAGTTGAGAATCCCATCTCAACACCCTCTTAAGGCATCAACATCCAAACACTTACTCACACAAGCATTTTCACAAACACTTAACATACACTATTTCAACATACTTAATGTATGTTAACAAACATGTATTAGGGCGAGTTCTTTCGCCAAGTAAATATTTTACACATATATAGTATATTTATACAACAAATAATCATGGCAAACACATCTCTAAAATATATATGTATATGGTACTTTATACAATACAGTATTTCTACATACATAGTGTATATTAGTAAAACATGTATTTGGACGAATCCTTTCACAAAATAAGTATTTTATCCATATATCGTATATTCATACAATAAATAATCATGTCAAATACATTTCCAAAATTTATACATATACGGTATTTTCTACGAATACCTAGAATATGTAAAATTCCATAATCTACATCTTTAATCGAAACAGGAAACAGAAAGCACTTTATACATGTGCAATTACATGCAGATCATGAATCTATCATTATCTGACATTGAAAGCGTTGAAAACCATAACCTATACACCTAAAGTCCGCACCTTTTATCGTAGAATCGTAGCGAAGCCGATAGGTTTGCCAAGCTTCCGTATATGGCAGTTTGGTAACCTATAGAATAAAATAGGTTAGCTATTTCATAACCTACAATCTATACAACCCCAAAACAGATTAGGGTTAGGGTTTCTTACCTAGAAACGGAGCTGGAATCGCCGGGAAAGCAATGAGAATGGAGTGGTTGGAGCTCGTGGAGTGGTAGGGAAGCATGACAGGAAGAAGCTCCCACTTCTCTCTCACTTTCTCTCTCTTTTCCCTCTTCTCAAACTCAAATTCGGATGGCTGAAATGAGATAGGGTTTAAGGTCCTTATATAGCCTAAAACTTCATCGAAATAGACTTGGGAAGAAGGTATACTTGGGTTTTATCCAAAGGGCTTCTGTTTCAGCTCAACGGAGGACTTCTGACGGCCCCCCTTGAGCCAAAGGTCGGACTTAAGCTCACAGACTATGGATCTAGGTTCCATTAAGTTTTCATTCCAGTAGGGTTCTCAGATCACGCGTGGCGGACCAGTTTCAGTTCAACGGTCAGCGGATCTCGATCGGAGATTCCGAGTACATGGATATGTGTATGAAATTTCTCCTGATCCGAGGGTGTAATTTGGTCTGATTCTGACGGTCTGGTTGCTTAAAACTGATCCGCAAGCGACAAGTCTCAGATTACTATTCAAGATATTTATTTTGTAAAGAAAACAAGTGTTCTCACACTCTCTCACTCCGGACTCAAGCGAACAGCCGTGGGACACTGTCTAGATTTGATTTCCGAGGTGGTTGTCAAGCCCAGCGAGGCGGTCCTAATTCCTTAACTTCGAGTTATTCGAACTCCCGATGTGCGGTCCAGATCTGATACGGAATTTCAACGTGCTCCCGAGAGCAGTCAAGTAATGAGATTGATCCTAGATTTTAGGATAACCTAGTGTCAATGATTCTACAAGTTTTGGGTCTTGCAGATCGTATTTAAAGCGATTCAAATGAATTTTGTAGCTAATCTAATTTAGCACTTAGTTACTTTGTCTCATTTCTAAAGGATTTAATCCTAAGTGATTTTTGGTCGAGCTGGTACTCAGGCCTTTGTAGTTTATATATAAAGTGATCCAAGTTATACTACTTAGCTAGTTTAAGATAGTGTCTAGGGTGAAAGTACTTAGGAAAATTGAAAGAACAAGGTGGTGAAGGGTTGGATTTATGAAAGAAACGGGTTTAGAAGCGATTTTAGACTATGGGATTCAGTTCTGACAAGTTAATAAGGTGTTAGGGGTGGCCCATTGCCTAAGGACGTCTAATTCCAGGTTGGCAAAAATCCGAGCTATTACACTTACATTGGTCATTCATCTTCCAAAACAGCTCCTTTAGAGCTTTAACTGTTATGCATGGGGAGTTCAATGGTTACCAGCTGTTGCTGGAAACGTGTAATGTCCCAGATTTTTTCCAACTTGGCGCTAAGCGTCCTTAGGCAATGAGTTGATCATAACACCTTATTGACTTCTCATAACTCAATCTCAAAGTCCCAAATCACCTTTCAACTCATTCCTTCAAAAATCTTACCTTTTACCACCTTATTCTTCAAAATTTTTTAAGTACTTTCATATTAGATAATCCTAAAGTTTAAATGATGAAGGAAAATACTTCAACTAAAATTTATTACAAATAGTAAATATATAAATAAACTAGGTTTTTGACCATTAACCTTATGGAATATCACGAAATAAATAGGTTATTTGGATAGAGCAGCTTCTCCTACTCCAAAATCATATATTGCACGTCGAATAACTCATTTCGATTTGTAAAATACACTCATTTTAAATATCGAGTGGCAGAATCACCACCAGACACACTAGTGGACCACGGTGCCACCGCCCTGACCACGGCGCGCCGCCGGTGCACCGGATTTTGGTGGACCCTCGCTGCAATTTTCTGCATTTTTTGACCGACTTCAAAAAGTCATACCTCCCTCGATATAACTCCGATTTAGGTAATTCAAAAGCTAGATTGAAGCTTGATAAGTTTAGTTTCATATAAAAATAAGTGAAAATATAATAAAAAATTTAATATAGTTAAATCTAGGTTTGTCGATGTGACAATTATTCAAAAATTATTAGTTCGAACAGCTGCTACTTCCAAAATTTTTAGAATTTTTCTACAAAACGAAATCTAATGAAATTTGGTAGAGATAAAGTAAACTTGATTTCAAACTAATAAAAAAATAATTAAAATAATATTCTAACTAAAAGTGCTAAAAAAAGACATAGAACTATCCTAGGACCTTATTCTATCGTAATTAGGGCGGAATTTAGTTAAGTATTAAACTAAACAATCGATGAATTTGGCTTGAACTACTATATATACAAATGGCAAGACCTAAAACCATTAAAATCACTAACTCAACATTACTTAAAAACCTGTGAGCAATCTCAAAACCCGGTTGCTCTTGGGAACACATTAAAACTCCGTATCGGGCTTGGACCGCGCGTCGAAAGTCCGATTACTACGAAACTATAGGCTTATGACCGTCTTATTGGGCTTGACAACCATCGCGGGAATCAAGCCCAAATAGTGTCCATAAATGTACAACTTGAGCCCTAAACGAAGTGTGTGAGAAATGTGAATATCTTTAAAATTTGAACCAAAACTTAAGTGAATTGGGTCGTTCACTTGCAGGTGAAATTGAAGACTTCAGACCGTCAGATTCAAACCAAACTGCACCCATGGATTAGGAAAATTTCCCTGCACATATCTATATACTTGTGGCCCTGATCAAGTATGTATGACCGTTGAACTGATACAGGTCCTCCACGGTTGATTTGCTAATCCGATCAGATCGAAATCATAACCTAGCCTAGATCCATGGCCAGGGAACTTACCCTACGCCGTGGGTGAGTAATGGACCTCCGAATGAGCCCCATTTATCCGAAACAGGCGCCCTTTCAATACAAACCAAGTATACCATGGCCCTGGGGCTATTTGCATTAGTTCTAGGCCTATATAAGGACCTTAAACCACCCCATTTCTATTCCATACGATTTTCTCCAAATCATAGGAGAGAGAAGAGAGAAAAGAGGGAAAAAGAGTGAGGAGAGAAGGGAGAGTCTGGGAGATCGTTGCAAGAATCCTCCCACACGACTCTACGTGCTAGATCGTCATTTTCTTTCACTATCCAACCCTCTTCTGGCTACGATTTTGGTAAGAAATTCTAACCCTAATCTTATTTTAGGAATCCAAATAGAGGAATCGACGAAATAACTAACATATTTCGTAATTTAGGTAGTCTTTGTTCTGTAGATGGAAGCGTAGGATTTGAACTGAGTTCGAAACGAGTTTTCCGACGAAAGGTGCGGACTATAAATGTTTAGGTTATGGTTTTCGAGGCTTTCAATGTTAGCTAATGATTTATGTCTGACTTGATTACTGTCATATGGTCTTAGTTATGATGTATTCAATAAATTATATATGTGTGTGAACTATGTGAATATATAATGCATTCCATGTGTTTGTTGAAATGTTTGAATGAAATTGCAATTATGATTTGTGCTTGCCATGAGTATTAATCTAGAATACATGTTTGTTGTATGTAGGACAACTCCTTTGTGAAAGGATTTGCCATAATATATCTTATAACTAATTTAGGTCATGTATGTAGTAATGTGTAGCCTAAGTGTTTGATAAAATGTTTGAATGAGAAATTGTTTGATGAATTTCTTTTAATAAGGGTGTTGGGATAGGATTCTCAATTTCCTTATTTATAAGTATAGTTTCCTCTCAATTTCCTTATCTATAAGTATAGTTTCCTCATGTAATCTATCTTGCTACTATGTGATTTATAGATGAAATGCATATGTATGATAACATGTTCAATATGTTTGTTAAAATGCTCAAATAAGAATTATAATTAAATTGCTTGTTAAATGTTGTTATGACTATCACATGTGATTACCTATTGCAAATGAGTGCGATTGGGACTACTACGTAGTCCAGGCAATCGGTAACGGTTCCTGTTTGAGTGGTCAAACCAATCTCACCACATTAGATACGCTCGATTAATTCAGGTCATACGATGATTATCGACAGTGGTTAGGCCACATGGGGTGCTTATGTGCTCCATATCGATTAATTCAGCGTACGCTCGTACCAATCGAACTTGTCAAATAACTCGATTGACGTATTGTGTGTTTACCATGTATGGACACTACTGCTTGAATCTAAGGTACCACTTACCAATGTAAAACCCGTTCAACCATGGTACCACGATCCGCTAAGATTCATGAGCCGGGTATGGTGGTATGGGACATCGTGGTTGAGCTGTCGGCCTACGCTGGGGTGACGAGCCTCCCTATAGTGACCAGTGAACAACCCAAACTCTTGAGTCGAATACGGTGGTATGGGACACTGTATTCGAGCTGTCAGCCTACACCGGCACAGCCTGGCTGTGGTCCCAGCGTGGGTTGGGGTGTACCATCTGATCTGGATTCCCTTCGAAAATAACGCTCTAGTTGGTAGGGCGTTAGTGGAGTGACCTCGAGTATAATCAATTGAACTTGCCTATCCACTGCTTTCATTAGGGGTGATGCCCTACAACTTGTCTATCGTATGTGATTAACCAGGATTGACGACCCTAGATGGATCCCCGTTGGGTTAATGATATAAAGGGAGGTACCTTAGCTTCCCGAATCTGCTGTACAAATAAGCCTAATTAACTACTTGCCTAACACAATCATGCATCGCATTGCATGTGCTTTGGCGAGGAAGTGCACGTTTAGGGAGTTTGCCATGCGTGACCGTGAGATGAAGTCGTTAAGGGAGTGCAGGTGAGGGCATGCATCATTTCCGCATATCATTCCTATATTAATAAGAGTAGCTAGGATTGTTTGATGTATTGCTTTATCATTACTGCTTGACTGAATTGATAACATGTTAACCTTTGCTTTATAGTTCCACTGAATTAGATACTCATTCCCACCTGGGATGGTGTTTTAAAACACCAATCAAACGCTGTTGTAGATGCAGGTAATGACGGAGTCTATGCAGCTGAAATGGACTTCATGGACGAGGAGGAGGAATTCTCCTATGCTCAGCTATCAAGCTGGTCTTCGTAGACCTTATTCCGATTCGACAGGATTATAGGGATTACATGGATTAGTTGGACAGTTAAACTTTGATATTTTGTAAATTTTGGAATTATACATATATTTTGTAAATTTTGGAATCATACATATATGCCGCCCATCCTTTTTTCCATGTCATTTTAGGGCTGACCCAAATATCAACCTGATCCAGAGCTCGTGTGGGCTTAAATATCAACAGTGGATGCCATTGTCACCATTATTTTCTATTATGTGGCCCACACAAGCTCTGGATTAGGCTGATATTTGGAACCTAGCCCTAAAATGACACGGCAAAAAGGATGGGTGGCATAGATTATTCATATACATCAATGTAGGGCCCACTAGTTAGTCTTTCCCAAGGCCTATAAAATGAAGACTACAACCAATATAACATGACAATCACGACCCTTACCTCATGACAACCATGACCCTTATCTCATGGCAACCACGACCCATGCCCGAGTCGTGGTTGTAATGTGGTAAAGGTCGTGGTTGTATGGTGGTAAGGGTCGTAGTTGTCATAGGTCGTGGTTGTCATGTTATATGGGTCGTGGTTGTCATGGGTCATAGTTGTCATGTTATATGGGTCGTGGTTCTATGTTATATGGGTCGCAGTTGTTACATGTTTACTTCATTTACTATACTTCATTTACTACCAAATGAAAGGATAGTCATTGGTACAATTGCCTAAGGCTCACAATGGGGTGATCCGTTCCGTCCACCTTGTCGGCCAACTCGCCATGGGCCCAAAAAGTCATGACTTAGGCAGTGTCCACTTCTAACAAACATCACAGTGAGCCTGAAAATTTTCAACATTGGGTTCCATTTTCACCATTATTTTCTATTATGTGACCCACACGAGCTCTAAATTAGGCTAATATTTGAGCCCTAGCCTTAAAATGACACAGCAAAAAGGATGGGTGGCATGGATTATACACATACATCAATGTGGACCCTACGAGTTTGGTCCTTGCCCACGTCCAAAAAAGAGTTCCGTACACATCACTTTCTTGGTATTAAATACGACGTAACTTCTTATTCCCTAAAAAATCGTACAACTATTGAAATATGGAAAAGGGCATTTTGGTCCAAGTAATTTTGGAAGGTGTGTCAAAAGGCCACCTATGGCATATTTGAAAGGTTGAATCTCTTTAGGAAATTTAACCCTACATCAAGGCCAGTGACAATTTCGCTTATTTCAATTGTCCTTGGATTCCGTCCATGTTTGACCCACCCAAAGAACAATTTGACCTACTTTTGGACCAATGGAACACGTCGTTCTCGGATTTGTACCACGTTCCTCCGCATCGTGTGGTTAAGATTCCAAAAGGAAATGATTGTCCAACAAGACTCTTGTGATGGTTCACCACCGTTTTCGAAATAGTGGTGGCTCTTCATCCGTACCCATGGCATAGCCTAACAGCAATCCATACCGTCCAAGTCTCCGAATCAATAGTGGATGAGCACTGAGAAGATGATGGTAGCCATCCCGCACACGTGTTCCATATTGGCATGTGGATGGAAAGGGGTGCCGTAGGAGGATAACTAGCGATCTATTGACTCGTAATTTTGCTTCATTGGACGCGGATTGCGTCCTACCCCCGTCCCGTCTCCAACTGGGAACGGGCAGTAGCTTTGAGTGGCCACCGTGATTCATGGGTCTTATCCACACCGTCCATCCATTTTTTTTCCTATTATTTTAGGAATGTAGCCTAAAAATGAGGTAGATCCAAGGCTCAAGTGGACCACACCACAGGAAGCAGTGGTGATAATGATTTTCACCGTTGAAACTTTTCTAGGGTCCACCGTGATGTTTATTTTCTATCAACTTATTCATAGAGTTAAGTAGACCTGGATGAAGAGAGAACATAAATATCAGCTCCATCTAAAACTTACGTGGCCCCAAGAAGTTTTCAGAGGTAAGAGTTCAATCCACATTGCGTAATCCACTTGAGCATTGGATCTGCCTTATTTTTGGGTTTATACCCTTAAATGAAGTTAAAAAAATATAAAATATATATATAAAAAAAAAGATAAAAAACGAGATAGACAGTGTGGATAAGACCCACACATCACGGTGGCCACTCAAAGCTCCTGTCTGTTCCCAGCTGGGGACCGGCGGGGTAGGACGCAATCCGCATCCGCATCGTAAGGGCCACACACCATTAGAATCACAGCCGCCCACTTGTTGCTATAGACGTGGCAAAGGGCCTTATTCCAATGTTAGTTTTGGAAAAGGATTGTTTAGTGACCCTGCCACTAGCCATTGGCTACTTAGTCGGTGCCATGTAGGCCCAACCATGATTTATGTGTTTCATCCATGTCATCCATCCATTTTTCTAGCTCATTTTATGAAATGACCCCAAAAATAAAGTAGATTCATCAAATCTTAAGTAGACCACACAGCGTTGATTAAATGCCCACCATTAAAAACTTCTTGCGGGCCAAAAAAGTTCTGGATCAAACTTATGTTTCTTTTCCTTTCATCCAGGTCTGTACGATCTAATCAAAAGGTTGGATGTTAATCAACACTATAATGGGCCCTAGGAGGTTTTTAATGGTGGATAGTCAATCACTACTGTTTTCTGTTAGTGTGGTCCACCTTAATGTTTCATTTTTTATTTCAAGACCTAGAATGTGGATTAAACAAATACATCATGGTCGGGCCCATTGAGCACCCAGCGCTAGCCACCTGCCATTGTTTTACGCCACTTAAAAAATGATAGGGTCTCTTCAACCGTATCACCAGCATTGTTGTACGTAAGGGCCTGTTTGGATTCACGTTTTGGCTATATGGTAATGTATTCCGGTACTGTTTACGTATACGTTGGGCGATTTTCAGAATACATCCACCAGAAACGTGCCATAAGCAATGTTTGGATAGGATGTATTGTCATTCCATGTATACAATTTGTAGTACAGATCAATGTTTGGAAATGACGTATAAGGGGCACACGTTGTATATACATACTGATAGGATAGTCTGTGTACTGTGAAGCATATTTGTACATGCGAATGTGCATGTTATCTTAGACGGGGCTCAGTCTTGTCGCTGTGATTAATCACTGCACTCCATCACGTTCTGGGACATGAATGATGACTGTTCTACCAGTGTTCCCACTTCCATTCACCTTTTTAACGGTATGGATGTCCTAAAAAAATGTCTCAGCGTCCTTACAATCCTACACATGGTACACATCAACAACATCTACACTCCGAACCGTACTTGCATGCTGGGGATACATTTTTCAGGACTAAGAAGAAGTATAAGTTCGCTTGTTCTCCCAATGAACACATGAAAATGGTGTATTTTCGACTTCAACCCTCTTCAATGTGATACAGTGGTTCGACGGGACCGGACTCTGAATAGCCGTCCGCGGTCTGATACAATCGGTTACAAAAAGTGGTTTAACGCTGCATTCGCAAGTATGGAATACGGTCCCCGATCGTTCGTAAACAAACGCTGGACATGTCCCATCAACTCAAATAATACAATACAATACAACCAAAACGTGAATCCAAACACGCCCTAAATCCACTGTCCTTGTCATTGACTTACGCTGATTCCGTAGATCCAGCAAACCATCCACCCCGGTAGATCATGACTGTGGAGCCCACCGTGATGTGTGTGTTTTATATCCATTCGGTCCATCAGTTTTCCAGCTTCTTTTAGGGCATGAGCCCAGAACTAGATCCAAATCCTAGGTAGAACATACCAGAGGAAACGGTGTTGATTGAACGCTCACCAATAAAAATTTCTCCAGGGCCACAAAAGTTTTGGATGACACATGCATTTTCCGTGCATCCCAGTCCGTGTAACCTTATTAACTGGTTGGATGAAATTTAAAAAAAAAAAACCAAAAACTTACCAACATGTTTGGATGGCAAATAAACATTACGGTAGGCCTAAGAAGTTTTTAATGGTGGTCGTTCAATCACAAATGTTTCTGTGGCTTGGTCCACTTGAGATTTGGACTACTTCATTTTTCGGTTTATGATCTGGTAAAGCCGAGTGGATATAAAATATATGCATCAAGGTGGCCCCACAGTAATAGATCCACTAAGGTTGGTGGCTCGCCGGATCCACCGATTCAGCATCCGTCATTGACCCCAACCATACATGCAGTATAAATATCCAAGCCATTCATCAGAAAAGCACCACAATGTAGATTCCCGTCTCAAGAATTAGGTTGGTCCACTAGTCAGATGGGCCAACTGAACAAATGTGCAGTTGTGAAGAAATCGGCGGATATTTTCTAACCCGTCCACTCATTTCTAAGTATGATGGCCCACTTACTGAGTCAACCACCTTTATCTTAGGTGAGGTACACATGATGGGGGGCTTGGATATTTCTCATGTCCGTGCTGGCATATGTGATGGTACGTGCATTTGCGGACTTAGAGATGCATATGGGCTTTTTACAAAGCTATTACTTTGTACCGTTCATCTGATAACCATTAATTGGATGACTAGGATAGCTACATTAATGTGATTTTAGAATGCTTTCATCCACAGTGGAACCCACAACAATAGGACCCACAATTTGAATGGTCGGATAAATGTACATCAGTGCCAGATGTGAGAAGGAAGAATCACCTCCTTTTTTTTCTTTTTCCTTTAAATTTTTTTTTTTTTTTTTAAAAAACAAAACAAAACAAAACTGCAGAAAACTAACAAAGGAGCTTCGTACACAAGTGATAGAAAAATAAAAGTAAAAATAAATAAAATAGTTTTAACTAGGCCCCACGAAGGTTTCAATTGTGGGCATTTCCCTCTCCTCTGTTTCCTGTGGTGTGGCCTACTTGAGGTTTGGATCTGCCTCGTTTTTCGGCTCACTTTCAAACATAAGCTGGTGCAACTGATGGCCAGGGTGGATGTTGCGCGGACATCTCAGTGGGGCCCACATTATCTTCTGTTATAAGGGATAAGTTTTCTCTGGGCGTCCTACTGAAACGTTATTGCTCTTCTTCGAGATTTGCTACCAGGCTCGCCCCTTTTGCGCTAACAGAAGATGATCCAGACCGTTCATTTGTCAGATCCCACCATAGATTGTTTGTACCACTAAGACTTCAACGATTAAAAAAGGGAATTTTACAAAATAGTACCTCATTAATAAGGTATTAAATGAAAACATTATTTAAAAAGGTATCGGGATGTACATTGATGTACTATTTTGTAAAATTCCCTTAAAAATATCTTAGTTATCCATGCATACATGTTGACATTTCAACCATTATTCCTTACATTTATATGACAGCCATGATCAATGGCCATTGAGATTCTTTTGACCGTATATGGTACTTTTACATATAAACAGCCTAGATCACATTTGGTGGGGCAGAAGGCCATGAACAGTCCGTGTTATTGAATCCAAATAACCTGATGACATCATAATATCGTGTAATCTAGACCATGAATACTCTCATATAAATGGTGGTACCATTTGGATTCAAGAGGACACAAATTTCATACAGCACTTTATGATCCTAAGCATCCAATCATGGACTGAAAATGGAAAGTAGATAATGATGATAATAATAGGTCCTAATGATCTAAACAGTCCACCGTGTATTCATGTAGGTCCCATACTGATTTCCTCTCCCCAAGGCTATTAATGGGTCAGACAGGCTGTTGAATTTTTGGACTCAAGCTGTTTCTATGAGCCTGTTGGGCCGGCCCATTTTTCGTAATACATGCCTGATGAACAGCCAGGATCTTACACGAAGGCAAGAAATAGAAGAGATCGAGCCAGGCTCAGGATTGGGCTATGTATAATCATCACGGGATGGGCCATGCTTGATAGGCAATGCTAGGCTCTGCTTGGGTTTTCCCTTGTGTGCCAGGACTGTACAGACCTCCGCCGGTTCCAGCCCGGCTGATGGACAGCTACGTGGGTACTTCATCTACACTAGAAGCCATGCAGAATCATCGGAAGATGGGCTCATTAGGGTTGGCATTGGGCCAAGCTGCTAGGGTCAGCTCTGTAGGGAGGCTTGAAATCTAGGCCCGTGTTTGGGTCGGTCTAGCCCAGGGTTGACCAGCTGATTCTAATCGTCAAGTGGGTCACTGTAATACAAAAGAATTAACTATTTGAAGATACCTGACTAGTCCCCCATCATCCATTCAATACACATGGGTAGTTTGGAAGTACATTTCGATTGGAGTCATGTTTCCACCAGGGAGGACCATTTATACGATGGGATTCGGAGAGGATTGCAAAGAAATAAAAAATAAATAAAAATTCAGACTATTTCAAACCTTCGACAATGTCACTCTTTTAATTGCTAGAGCTAGGACGGGGGCTAGGAGCCTGTACATAGCCACCACTATGGCTGAAGCCGATTGACAGCTTCATGGGTACCTCATCCTGGGCTGGCTTGTGCTACGGACTGCAAAAGCATGCAGAGATGAACTAAACAAAGTACTGTAATCATAATAACAATTAAGTCCAATCTCAAACACTCTGAATTTAACGTGGAAAAATCCTTTTGAAAAAAAACAACATGGCACAAAGTGATACTAATATACCATGAAAGCATTGCAAGGGATAGAGAGAATAACCTATTTGAACAAGTCTCGAATCTCCTCTTATAATCCCTTAGAATCCTAGGAACGAATTAGAAAGCTCTGAGATACACTCTAATCTCGATCGAGAAGATCTACTATCTTGCTCAGAATTTTGCTCCATCGTAACCAATACATTAGTAGAGGGACACATATCACCGTTTTTCTTTCTCATCGCCTTTCCTTGAAGGGCTGAAATAACAGTATTGACACTAAGGGTCAATCTACTGGTACACAATGAGTCCTTGAATGACTCATACAAAACCGGGAGAGAATTCAACTGGATCATGCCTGATCCTCATCTTTAATCGTTTCCTCCAAATTCAGTAATTTGTAAATCATCTTATTAAAGTTACTAATGTGGGCCTGAACATCACTTCCCTTTGTCATCTTCATATTGAACAACTGAAGCTTCGAATATATATATGTAATTCTCAAGGGATTTTTTCGCATAGTTTAACTTCGCCCATAAACTTGTTACAGTTTTCTCTTTCATGACATTGTAGAAGACTTCATCAGTTAAGCACAATTGGATAGAGGTTCTCGCTTTTTTATCCATCTTGTTCAATTCATCATTTGTCATATATTTTGGTCGTTTCTCAATGAGTGCATCATCCAATCCTTGCTTAACTAGGAGACCGGTCATCTTGACCTTCCATAATTAAAAGTTATTTTTCTTGAAATATTTCTCAAAATTGAACTTAGGATTAAAAGCCATTGATACTCTATTTTCATATTCAATCTGCGCCTAAACGTAAGCTCTGATACCACTTGTTGGGGGACTGTGGAAGCACACAGAGATGAACCAAATAAAGTACTCCAATCGCAACAATCAAGTCCAATTTTAAACACTTCGAATTTAACGTAGAAAAACCTATTATGGGTAAAAATAAACTAGTCAGAAACATAAGGTCGGGTCGAATATCTGTGCACGTCGCGTGGTCGGCTGCTACCAATCATGACCAAGGAGTTCCTTAACGACCATAAATCGGTAATCCATTGTGTGAAAATCTACCCATTTGATGGATCAGCCTTCCAGGAAATGAAGTACCTCCTCCTTATTTGGAAGAGGATGAGCATCAAGCCCTTTTATGTCTGTTTCCGAGCTCCTACCCCGTATGATAAGATGAAGAAGATGGTTATCCATGATGTCGCATGTTTTGTCAAGGGAGGGAGCTTGGTCTCAATGCTTGGACACGGCCTTCATGGGATGGTCGGTAATCCAATCAGGATGTTCAACCATAGTCTATCAAAGGGCCCAACTTAGGGACCTCCTTCTCAGGGCGGCCGTGAAGATCAGCTCAACTAGTCGACCGCAGTCTCCTACCACATGACTTCACATCTCAACCACTTGGTCTCATTGTCACGAATGATCTCGTGAAATAGTTGCTAAATACACGCCTATGATTTAGGAAGCATTTCTCTCCACGTAATCGACTCTTGGTTTATAAATAGATGCATTATCTACAGTGAAAGGTACGCACCGGTGAACCCTTAACTCTACTGGAGCTAACTTGCTTGATTCTGACTTAGGCATCAAAGGGTCCCCCTACTACAGCCAGGGTCTCCTTTGTCTTCTTCATGTGCAAGTACTTGAAGGTCTAGCAAGGGTTAACCAGATTTATGCATCAATAGTTTGGTGCCGTTTGTGGGAATGACATCAAAGCTGCATTCATCCTACCAGAGTTCTACGATGGCAAAAGGAATGAAGAAAGCTTTGGCCACCATTGCTGCTGCAGATATCCTAGTCCCGCTAGAATCATTCGCAGAGCAAGGCACACAATCCACTCAACAATGAGCTGATTCCTCTCCAACGGCACCTGCGCCTAGATCGCGTAACCGGGGAGGTCGCCTGGTCTCTCTGAAAAATCATGTCGAGACATTGAACAACAACATGAATCAACTAATGTAGATTCTAGAGAGGCAGAACCCCCTCCCTGGCAACGAGGTAGAAGATCGCGCAGCAACCGAGCAGTCCCGACCTCCACATGACCTACCCAGAGAAGTCAGACCGCAGTCAAGGTAGCCCAACCAGATGCCCGCTTGAATTGCAAGAATAATTGCTCTTCCGGCTTTCGACCTGTGTCACGCGCTATAACACCCTGATTCTCAAAACCTGAGGACGATAAGCTCGAGTATGAGAACCCGAGTATTACACTATGAAGTGAACAACTTTACATCTAATCACTAGAAAATTTCATGACGTAAAACAAGGCATCTTCCATGTAAACTAGAATATCCAGAGCAACAACGAGGAAGTTTAATACAGGTAAATGGAAGCAAAATGGAAACCCTCAGTAGGGGAAATTTTATTACAATTCACGTATAATGCAAAGTCTGAAACATGTAAATATGTAAATCCTAAAATATCAATTGAGCTCCAACTGCTCAACTACATTCACATAGAGTTCTTCCTCGCCAAACTCTACCTCAGCCATCCTTGGAATCTCGTCATAGGGGTCCCCACCTATTCATCATACCTATGTCTATTTGGTGCAACCGCATGATTGAGTGAGTGAAAACTCAGTGGAAATTTCCCGCAAGGATTCGTGCATATCAAGTTATTCCAACATAGTTTAAGCCAATATATTATATCATAATGAAGAGAATATGAATTTATTTGTAACAATTAAAATAAAGGGTCGCCAAGGAGAACTAGTCACCCGAAAAAATACTCATAGGTACGCCCAAGAAGAACTAGCCACTCGGAAAAGACCATGCATGTGAGTGTGCCCAAGGATATCTCCTGAAAAAATACATGGGGTACTTCCAAGGAGTGTCTAATCCTGAAAAAGCCTCATGTAAAAAAAACGCCCAAAGTGACCCAAATGCACATGTTCTGTGAGTTACACTAAAGTATTAGGACTCTCAGTAAATCAAATAGAGTGTGACTTACATTGAGCACTCGGAAAAGCTCATATGTTATGCATGAATTTCATGTACCATGATGCTCATGCACATTCCATAGGATTAACAAGATTACTCTCATAAGCATGATCAAGACTTGTGGTCTTTTAATAGGATATCTAGCATTCAAATATGAGCTCAATATAAATTCATTTACTTTCCCAAGGTCCAAAGGAGGGCCCATATATGACATTTCAAACATATTAGGATAGTAACAGGATTACTACACATCTTAAGAAAAGAGATATCCCACTCCTAGTATTCATTGTACATCTTATGAGGTAGAAGGATTATCGGCGTCATGATTCTTTTATGTACAAAGTTGAGCAAGTACTAAGAAAACATAAGGAATGGAATTCTAGATCATAGTTACTTAGTTATTAATCATAGGGCTTGAGTAAGTTAACGAAATAACTCATGTTCACCACATTCAAATAGGAACTAGAGGACCAAGTTCTTATTTGTAACATTCTAAGACTTCATTAGATTCAATTTGTAACTATCTAGCATATATAAGGAGTTAATGGAGTAAACTCATCATGGAAACAAGATTATCACTTCCTAGTGCAACAAGTAGAAATATACGTGTACATAAGCAATTTCAAATATGGCATGGTGATCTTAAAGCAATTCTCATAAGATATGTTAAGGTAACATAAATTGAGGCATTCCTACATACTTATGAATATCAATTCGAGTCTGAGGGAACCATAATCAATATTTTCACAATTACAATATCTTAAGCTCAAATTATCTTAAAATTCGTTGAAATGAGGAAGCCAAGTGGGATATGCCTCACCTAGATTAGAAGTTCCTCTTGTCGTGAGATGTGGATGTAAAGATCCTAAAATCCAAGCAAGTGTATAATTAATCTTCTAATTCCAAATAATCTACCAGCTATGTACACTTTGATCTTTACTTACTTGATTGGACAGATTGCAAGTAGGAGTGTCTTCTAAGGTAAATAGTTGTTGGTTGTACCTGGAGGAATCATTATAAAACACTAGTGAGTTACGACTGAGTTGACTCGGTTGGGATTTTTAACTAACAATGAGTTGAATTAGTTTGTAAGAGTTCTATTAACTACAAGGTCCGAATGATAATTCCTTTGAGTCCAGCGCTACCCAAATCATCCAAAGATTATTGGAGTCAAATTGACTCAGTT
Organism: Magnolia changhungtana; assembly: GCA_030180095.1. NCBI lineage: Eukaryota > Viridiplantae > Streptophyta > Magnoliopsida > Magnoliales > Magnoliaceae > Magnolia > Magnolia changhungtana. Next base: position 6,398,814 of record JASAUF010000446.1, read on the forward strand.
GGGAAAGACCGAGTCCGCCTTTCATAAGTATAGAGTTTCACTCGGTTGAAAATCATATGGTTCGGCTTCGGATTTTCTCTGCGGGCGTGGATGGACTTTGAGCCCAGGCAGTCGGGATTTTGAGTACGAAGCGGTCGAGTCACGACTGGATGGTGACTCAACTCAGTCGAGTCTTTTCGACTAACAGCGTACCACATCGTGAACATGTCTGAGACCGGTTCATGGTGTTGATCATTGCTCAAGGTGAAACGATTTCAGTCATGGATCCAGATCAGGGTTTTCACCCTGGAACATGTAGTTGAGTCACTCAACTCGTGACTGAGTTAAGATGATTGTGAACACAGTCAGCCGAGTAGATTGATTTCTACAGTAACTAAGAGAGGATCGACGTGGATTACTTGATCCAGGACGCTGTTTGGATGCTGAAAGGGGGTTTGTATATGGCGTGCGTTGCTCCGCGTTCGTCGGAATCAGAAGTATATCTCCATGACTTGGTTATGGTTGCCATTTTGGGATGATATGGGCCTAGTTGAGCAGAGCATTGGGTTAGGTTAGGAACCCGACATATGGGCTGTAATGAGGCATTCGGTTTGATACCGAACGTGGCGAGGTTGCAACCGGACGAATGTGGGGTCCATGAAGAGCTTGATTAGCGTTGATCCACGCCGGTTCACACTCTCTTTCTCCTCCTATCTCTATCTTTCTCTCCTTCCTACTCTCTCTCTCTCTCGCTCTCACATTTTGGAGGGAGAAGAGTTGGGGATCCTTGACTATTATAACTGAGATGTTGTTAACTTGAGGGCATGCATTTTAGTTGAGTTCAAAGCTCTCCCACTCTCTATATCTCCTTTCCTCTTTCTTCTCCTTTTCTTCCTTGGGATTCGCCCTTATACATGGCTATTTATAGACGTTCTGTTTCTGGAAATATCCACAGCTAATCACAAAGATTAGTGCGGAGATAACATGAGTTACCCCAGAATGGCTTGCCATCAGGGTCTTCCAATGCATTAGATCTGGTGCAGGGGCCTATACGACTGCCCAAATGGACTTTAATTGGGGTGGGCTGCATGATGAACGACTTGGATAAGTGAATGGGCCAGTTCTACAGAACGTGGGTCGGTCGACCAGATCGGGGAAGATGACACACTGGTCATGGTGATTTTTCAACTAACGACTAATTTCATGATCAGAGATGCTTAAATGGTTTGGATTGTGCCTAGGAGGCTCGTGGGGTCCATATCACGGCGAGGTATGGGCCGTTGATGACAATACTCGCTAAAACGAAGTCGGTTCGAGATGTGGCTGCGTCTTGCCAATATCTTGGCTTCCTTACGAGATATTCCAGACAGCCCTAGTTCGGATGTCCCAAATCTCTCGGATGAAGCTTCCAAAAGTCGGAGAATGGTGGAGATCGTTCCAACCCAAAATAGCAGTTATTCTACCGCCTTTCATGTGTAGGGTTTCATTTTCGGAAATCATAGGGCCGATGCGGATTTTCTCTGCGAGCGTGGATGGAGTCGAAGACGACGCTGGATTTTCTATATATGAAAACGTGGATTCCCTGGTCCTCGACCGATCGTTACTAGTGCTTATGTGTGTGACTTCCGTCCGCGGACCCAAACATGTTTAGGGTTGGTGGGCTATCTAAAGGATGGACGGTTTGGATTTTCCGAACAGGGTCTGATGGTGGGCCAATATCAACAACAGATGAACCATCTGTTTGAAATTCTGACGAGCATGAAAGGATTCTAAAAAAATCTGGAGTTTTTGGTTTTCATCGGGTCAACACTTGTTTGACCCAATGCTAAGGCATTGTGCACGGCGTGTGCACACACACGGATCGAATGTGGGGTCCATGAAGTGATTAGCGTTGATCTACGCCGTTCATTCTTCTCGGGCAATCTCCAAAGTACTTCAGGTTAAGGATTAACTAGTCTTAACATTTTGGAGTTTATTATTTGGGGTCATATTATAACTAGATGTTGTTAACTTGACGATGGTCATTTTAGTTGAGTTCAAAGGTGGGTCCTACTTATGAATTTATCCTAGATGAGGGTTGATCATTTCAATTGGGCTGTTAGTTTTTATTCTCGATATTAAGTTGGTAATCTTAAGGCACGTTTACAGGAAGATAGAATCTTTCTTAGCATTGGGACCTTGTGTAACGCCCTGAAAATCGGGGGTCGAGTAGCAACTCAACTCCCGAGTTTCAAAACATCACTTATGCAACATATATGCTTATGATTCATGTTATACGTGTTAGTGCATTAATCATGAGTGGGATTATACCAAAACAAGAATTCATACTCCAGATCAAGTTGTAAACGCATAGCGGAAGGCGAAAGACATAAATACACGTATATAAGTCAATATCACGATCGGTCTCGGAGTATGAATACATCATCGAGTCACCATATACATGTAATAGTCTCAAAAAATCAAAATGTCAAAATAGTACAACTACAATGATAATTCTTGTAGCCTCGTCAATCGGGAAGATGGTTTACATAGGCACGATAGGCATAAAGGAGAAACCCTCCTCATCATCATAAAGACCACGGTGTCGCATACCACCATGCATCGTCATCATCTTGAAACTCAAACAAGGTACCGATTTGTGTGACACATCGTCCGTAACGTGGGAGTGAGTGATCAACTCTGGAACAATAAAACAGAGGTTAACATATTATCAAACAATGGTAATGATAAAGCAGTAAATTGCACATCCCTAAGTACTCTTGTTAATGCAAGAATAGTATGAATGTATGATGCATGTCCTCGCCTACGCTCCCTCAGCGACTTTATCTCACGTTCGTGCATGACAACACTACCTCAGTGCTTGACCAACAACCCTTGAACACATGCGTAATGCGGTGCATGCATATGATTACCAAGTTCTTATTAATCCTTTTTATACAGCAGGATTGGGAAACTAAGGTACCTCCCTTATTTCATTTGAACATGATCCCAAGTCGTCACCCTCAAATCTCAACGATAGTCATGTGAAAGGGCTCGTCACCAAATGATAACATGGTAATTCAAGAACACTAGCAAGGCTCGTCGCCTTACACAAACTAAAGTATACTTGAGGTCACTAAACAAATGGCTCGTCACCAATCAAGTGTAAAGCATGTTCAAAAGCATGTTATAAAGCATTATGCTAAATAGGGATACAAACACTGGTCAACTGGGATTTCGTTACCACGGCGTGGTTAGAGTGAACAACCACATGGAGAGTGTCCCATACCACCATGTCCGACTCAAGGTAGCAGATCAAGGTAGAAGGTTAAACGGGATTTCATTGGTGAGTTTGGTACCTTAGGTTCAAGACTCTAAGCGTCCATACATGGTGAACATACACTCAATGGCATTTCACCAACACTTGATGCAATATTTCGACTAGCATGAGCGTATGCATTGAGAACATGAAGTGCATACTAGGATTGACCCTTACCAAACTAGTATGTCCTATAATATACACATATTCATTACCGATTGCTGGATTATAACATGGCAATCACATTCAATCCTTAAATTTTATACGTGTATAGGGTAGTTAAAGTACCCAATTAACAAAGTAATACAAATATGTTAACAAAGGAACATAGATATAAGCGAAAATACAAACTTTACATTTCAAACTAGTATTTTAAATCATGTATTGTATAATCAGGTACATTGAAATAAATATGTCAAACATTATCATCTAAAGACTTACTCATACAAGCATTTTCACAAAAATACACTTATTTAACATACATACCGTATATTAGCTAAAACATGTATTTTGGGCAAATCCTTTCAGCAAAGTATTTTATTCATATATATATAATCATACACACAATATTAATCATGTCAAATACATTTATCATAAAAATACGTATACGGTATTTTCTATAAATATACCTAGATATGTGAAAACACCATAATTTGCAACGTTAATCAAAACGCAAAACAAAAGCATTTTTGTACATGTGCAATAACACCCAGATCATGAATCTATCATTATCTGACATTGAAAGCTTTGAAAACGTAACTTATACGTATAAAGTCCTCACCTTTGCCTTCGAAAGCAAACGAGTCATTTTAAACAGGGTAATGTCGTTATCACCTCACGGAGATTTCTACCTATAGCATGAATAGGTTAGTCTATTCATCACCTACATCGATCCTGAAACCTAAAATCAGACCTAGGGGTTAGGATTTCTTACCTTAAAATGAGATGAATACCTTACGTAAGAAAGCGGTAGAGTAGGCGGTGTAGGAAGTGATGGTAATGCAAAAAGTGATGAGAGGAATCCCAGGGTGAACTCCAACAATCCCTCTCTTTTCTCTCTTTTACTCTCTCTCTCTCTAGGGTTTCCCAAATTCGTATGGGATGAGAGAGTGAGGGCTCTAAGCTCCTTTATAGCCACAAACTGGTGGAAATTTGACTTAGGTTCAAGGTATACTTAGTTTATAGATAAGGGAATTTTTTCAGCCTAAAGGAAGTTCTGGTGGCCCCTTTGAGCCAAACGTAGGACTTAAGCTCACGACCATGGATCTACGGGAGTTACGTTTTTGATTCGATTGGTTCCCGGATCGCACGTGGCGGACCACTTTCGATTCGACGGTCATTGGAACACGATCGAAATGGACTACATGTAAATGTGTATGAAATTTTTCTTAATCCGAGGGTGTATTTGGGTCGATTCGACGGTCAGGTTGAATCCTTATTTTCGGCCTCAAGTGATAAGTCTCGGATCACTTAAATGAGATTTAATTTGGCTAAAGAAATCCAGTGTTTCTCACACTCCTCACTCCGAGCTCGAACGAATAGCCCATGGAACATCGGATTTTATTTTCGAGATGATTGTTAAGCCCAACAAGGCGGTCCTAATTATATAACCGTACTATTCGGGTTTCGGACTGCGGATCTAGATCCGATACGGAGTTTCGTTTCATTCCCGAGAACAGACGAGTAATGAGATTTATCTAGATTTTAGGGTAACCTAGCGTCATGATTCTACAAGTTTTGGGTCTTGCAGATCGTATTTAAAGTGATTCAAGCGGATTTCATAGCTAATCTAGTTTTCCTTAGTTAATTCTCAAATAAAGGAGTTTGATTACTGCCGAGTGGTACTCGGGTCTTAAATTTTTCTAAAGGATTTAATGTTCGTGATTTAGGTTAGATCGTAGTTGTTGGAAAGTGAGGTGATTGGTCCCATCTCAAGTTGAAATTTACGGTAAAATTTGAGGGTCGTTAAACATGTCTAAAGTTATTTAGATCTCTATAGCAACACCCGAGTATAGAAAATACGGGGTGTTACACGCATTAGAGAATCGAAGGTGTGGAAAAACACCTGAGGCAATAGGAGAAAAAGAAGTTCCTTGGAAAGTGAAAATTAAAGAGCTACGAGGTCAGATCGACGACATACACCAAGCCTACCGCGCACAGGTTCCGACCTCAATAGAAGCAATGCTGAAGGAAACTAAACCACCATTCACCGACGACATCATACAAGCCCAACTCCTGTCCAGGTTCATGATGCCACAGATTACCCCCTACTTTGGGTCCGTCGACCTGGCCAAGCATTTGGAATCCTTCAGGGCATGGATGGAACTTCATAATGCCTCGACCGTGGTGATGTGCAGGGCTTCTTCTTAACTCGGTCAAGAGTAGCTCGAAAATGGTTTCGATAGTTAAAACCGAAATCCATCAGTTCGTTCATGCAGCTCAGCAAGGTCTTCATCACTAAATTCATTAGAGGAAAGAACAGACGGAAGCCGACGACCCACCTCTTTACTATTACTTAGAAGGAGGACGAGCCGCTTAAGGATTACATCAAACGCTTCAACCAAGAAGCAATGCAAGTGGAGGGCTTTTCAGATTAGATAGCCCTGACATCCATGATGGTTGGCCTGAAGGAGGGGAGATTTCTTTTCTAAATCGGCAAAAACCCCCCGATGACATTGGACGACCTCCTCAACCGGGATCAAAAGTATTCCAACGCCGAAGAGCTGTTCAGCTCTTGTAAGGCTACTTGGAGTGACGGGAGCTCAGCTAAGGAAAAGAAACGTAAAGAAGAGCCCCCTCCCAGCATTAGCAATAAGAGGTCTGAGCCAACGACCTGATAGTAGGTTTCGGTCTCACACCCCCTTGAACGCTACGCTTGAGTAGGTCCTCATGGAAGTTCGGGATAAAAGACTCTTGAAATGGATGAATCAGATGAGGACTGATGTCGACAAGCGGATAAGCGAAAGTACTGTCACTTTAATTGCAACTACGGTCACACCATCGGTGACTGTTTCGACGTCAAGGAGGAGATCAAAGCCCTCATTCGTGTCGGACACCTGTGCGATTATGTTAGTAGGAGGGAGGAATGACGAAATCAGAGGAACGAGAAGCATGAAAATGGGAACGACAATGAGGTTACGGGTGAAATCTGCACCATCTTTGGTGGGCTTGCGGGAGGAGGAGATTCAAACTGAGCTTGCAAGGGTCATGCCCGAAGCATCAACCGCACCAGCCTGGAACACTACATCCACCTCACCTGTCGACCTCCGAAAGAGCAAAAAATGGTCCCTTGCGAACTAACGTTCACCGAAGAGGACTCCCGTGGAATCCACCATCCCCATGACGATGCCCTAGTGGTGGCCATGACTATAGCCAACCGTAAGGTGTTTCAGATTTTGGTGGACATCGGCAGCTCTGCCGACATCCTCTTTATTGTAGCCTTCAAAAAAATGGGGATTGGAAGATCCCGACTCCAACCGATCCGAACAGTGAAGCCGACTTACAGGTTTGGATGTTGTACGTCAACGGTTCTTCCAATTATAAAAGCATCGAGGCCGGGATAGTCCTCGAGGCACCAGAGCAGACCTACACGCATGCCTTGAGATTTGGATTCCAAAAGTCGAATAACGTGACAGAATACGAAGCACTTCTCGCCGGACTCAGGTTGGCGGCAATAATGGGGGCCCATACTCTGAAAGTCCACAGTGATTCACAGCTCATCATCAACCAAGTCGCCAGCTAGTATCACGCCACAGAAGAGAAAATGATCGCTTATCTTTAGAAAGCACAAGAACTTATCAGTAAGTTCTAAAAATGTGAAGTCAGATGCACTGGCAAAGTTGGCCACGACGACTAAAGACGACATTCCAAAATCAATTCCCATTGAGTTCTAGTCAAAACCGAGCATCAATGAGTCTAACCAAGAAATTGCTTGTCCTGTCATCCTAACCCCGAACTGGTTAAACCCAATCACTGAGTATCTTCGGGAAGGTAAGCTACCTGAAGACAGGCTCGAGGCACGCAGGGTCTGAGCCAGGTCAGCTCTGTATACCATGGTGGGAGACACCCTGTACAAAAAAAGGTTTTTCTTTACCTTATCTAAGGTGTCTCCTACCTGAGGAGGCCGAGTACGTCTTAAGAGAAATACATGAATGAATTGGCGGTAACCATTCCAGTGGCCGAACCCTTGCCCATAAGGTCATCCGACAATGATACTTTTTGGCCGACCATCTGGGAAGATGCCAAGTAGTATACCTAAAAATGCAACAAGTATCAAAGATTCACGATGATACATCGTCAACTACCTGAGCAGTTGACCCCCATGACTGGATCGTGGTCGTTCACCTAATGGGGGATAAACATCATCGGCCCATTGCCAACGGGAAAATGTCAGACCAAGTTCATTGTCATCGCAGTCGACTACTTAATTAAATAGGCCAAGGCCGAGGCATTGGCCAAGATTACCAAGAAGAAGATCACCAACTTCGTCTGAAAAAATATCATATGTCAGTATGGGATCCCGCATATAGTCATCTTGGACAACGGTAAACAATTTGACAATGATCGGTTCTGATGCATATGTGGAGGGCTCGGAATTCGTAACACTTATTCGTCACCTCAGCAACCCCATGCTAACGGCCAAGTAGAGGTGGTTAACAAGATCATCAAAAATCACCTCATAACTAAGCTCGAAAAGGCCAAAGGGACCTGGTTCGAGGAGCTTCCCTATGTCCTCTGGGCATATCGAACTATTGCTCGGACGTCTACAGGAGAAACTCCATTCTCCCTAGCATTCAGGGTAAAGGCCGTCGTTTTAGTCGAGATAGAGCTCCCTACTGCGCATGAATTCAATCATAAAATGAATCTCGAAATGCCGAGCAAATGACTTTAAGCCTCGATCTACTCGAATAGGTTAGGGAGCAAGCACAACTGAAGACTGCAACTCATCGACATTAGGTCACCCAATTTTACAACTCTCGAGTGAAGGTGCAAAGATTCTGGGTGGAAGACCTAGCCCTCCGAAAAACCTTCCAAAATACCAAGGAGCTGGTTCGGGAACCCTGGGGCCAAACTGGGAATGTCCCTACAAGATAACAGGCACAACCCGGCCACATATAGACTTTAAAGACATGGATGGACGACCTTTACCACACCCATGGAATGCGAAACACTTAAAGATCTACTATCCGTAAAGATCGATCAGGTCTCATGACGAAAATAATCGACCTATGTGGTTAGAATGACTTGTTTACTTGTATAACAGAATCTACAATAAAAGTTCTTAGGAAGTTCAAAATTCTACTTATTTTTTTAGCTACTCGGACTACATGGCCTATTATGAGGATTTCCCTTAGTGCAAGGGAAAGTAATCCTCTTATCAAGTTGCTGGCCTATTGTGAATAGGTCGGTGCAGTGAATTCCTCTTGTGTTCTACAAGGGTAGGGCTTCCCTAAAGAAAAAGGGAAGAACTCCTCCCAAATACCTCGATCACCCGAGCTGTGTTACCGACTACGAAGACTTCCCTTGATACAAGGGAAGAAAGTCCACCAAACTCTACTACGAAAGAACCTTAAAGGAGCAGAATTTCTTTTAGAATCGCTGCGAAGAAGGTTCTTTGCGCCCAGTTTATGACTATGTCAGCTATTTCAAAGATTGACCATTTTGCTAACCTATCAACTCAGGCCATTATGTTCGACCTGATACTATCTGCCTTACGTACTAGTCATGCTATAAACAGTCTATCGACTACGCGCTCATAAGCTCAACCACTACATGCACGGTTGACATGCAATCCTACAAAAAGGAATAACATAAATCTTCCAAAAAGTAAAATTTCCATTGATGAAATTTCAAAGTACAAAAAGATAACTACAAGTATGGGGGATGGTGAGGTTAATCAGTCCGAGGAGGTCGCTCAGGTTCAGCCACTTCAAAAGGAGGACCATGAGAGGATCCCTCATCTAAACCACTTAGGTCGAGCTCGGGATATCTTCCTTTGAATTCTTTGAGGCACTTATCATAACCCAGGTTATAACAGACCTCTACCAAGTCGGCCATCTCCTTGTAGGTTTTATACTCCTCCACAGCAGTAGCACGAGCTGACGAGACAGACGCTTCCACATTGGTCAATTTCACCTCTGACCTCGTGGCCTTGGCCTCTGCTTCGATCCTTCCCTCCTCAGACTTGGTGAGGCATGTCCTCACCCCCTCTAGGTCGGTCCGGGCTGAGCTCTCGTTCTTCCAAGCCTCCTCTAGCTCGATCCATGCTGAGCTCTCTCTCTTCCAAGCCTTCTCCAGCTAGATCTTCAGAGCGGCTTGCTCCTCCCCAAACTTCTTTCGGGTCTCCTCCAGTGAAGCCCTCAGAATAGCCTACTCCTTTGTGGACTTTGTCAGGGCTTCATAGAGGGCCTCGACCTCCTCGGTCTTCGACTTGAGGTCGGCCTTGTCTTGCTCACACTACTCTGCGACGCGCACCATCGAACGACGAACTGACAGGATAGTAGAGACGAGTTGGAAAACAAAGCCTGTTAAGACACCAATAGTGAAGACAAAACAAGGATAAAGAATAGAAACCAACTCTGTAGCACATAGCCGCCAGGTCATCCAGTATCGTTTGAGGATGGGCATTGACCATCTTAGTGATTTCATCTTTTAGGGTGTGTGCTTAGCCGTCCACTTGGTCAGGCCATTCATGTAGTAATCGACAGGGAGGGAGCTCGGCTTTTCAGCCTCGTTCACCGATTGGGCCGAGGTCCACCCTCATCAACCCGAACTTTAGCTACTTTAAGTTGAAGATCCCTAGTAGTGGGAATCTCTTCCTGAGCTGGAGGAGATTTCAAGTCTACTACCTTTGGAGTCATTGAGTGAGGAGGATTAGCCAAAGAGGAGAAGCCCTGAGCCCCCTCACCCGAAGCGGTCGGGAGTGGCTACTCGGTCACGGCCAGGGAAGCTAGGGATAACTGCTCGGCCTTAGACTCCTCTGCTCGGGGCTCCGACCTTGCCCCCACAGCCATGGAAGACCCTGCCTGCTTCGTCAGAGGTACGATTACTCTCCTTTTGACAGGTGGCTTCTTTTAAGTCACCTAGGCAATGGGGGAAGCCCGCATCCTCTTGGCAGGGCACAAGGGATTAGATATTCCTGCACAAACGATAGGCTAGTCAAAAATGAAAAAGGAAAAGTCAAAGTTCAGAAGTTAATGCGTTTACGTCCATAGATGGATGGGGTAAGATCGGACTAATGGAGGAGCTCAAGAGTGGTAAAAAACTTTCACGATCTCGTAGAAGCGTCTATTAACCTTGTGTGAGTGATCAGATTGTGCTCTAAATCAATTACCTTGACAGACTTCTTGGGTAGGACTACAAAACACCACTACAGCTAAAAGCAAAACGAGATGAATACAAACTACAAGGTCAGCAGTTCGGATATACCCCACCTGGGTTGGCAAAGCGGGTCGAAACTCGAGTTCGTAGCTCAGCGGCCTCCGGGGCTTCCCGATCTCCAGACACCCAAAACTACTTATCTTTCCAATTCTTGTTGGAGGACATGTTCTTGGTAATGAGGGCCTTATCCTTGCCCAACCAGGTAGAGAAGTAATACCAACCCGTGTGCTTAGGGTTGGCCTTCGTCTAGTAGAGATGGAGGAACTCGTCGGTGGTCAGATCTGGTTGCCCGAGCTAAAACCACAAAATGAAGGCCCCCAGCAAAGCCCTTCAGGCGTTCGAGATTATTTTGTCAGGGGGCAACCTAAAGAGAGAGATGACCTCCCTAACAATGCGATGAAAGGGAAGTCTAAGGCCACATTACAAGGTGACCAGATACACGGCTACCTCACCTTCGCAGGGATCACCCGAAATTTCACCGAATACAGGAGCTCGGAGTACCACTGAGTTAAGGATGTTGTACTTTGACTTGATCTGGACTAGGTCAGATTCCTTGAGTCTCGACCCGAAATGGCCGATTTCTTTGAATCCATCAGTCTCTCTCTCCACCGGAGCAGACCCTGTCTCGGTATCTACAGGCCACTTGGCTGAGGACCGGGCGGCCACCCTCTTTGTTGAAGTAGGGGTATCCTTATCACCCAACAATGGGATTGGGGACGGTGGATCATGAGAAGCCTTCGACGAAAAATCTCAATCATCCAGCTCTGAATTGCCCTAGAAGGCCATGGGTTCATCCCAATCATTCGACATATCGGACATTTTCAGCCAGAAAATAGTCGAGAAGCAGAAGTAGAAAGAGAAAATGGGAGAATGAAGAAGATCTGGAATAATAGAGCTTGCTGAAGGGAAAGATTTCTAACTTACAAGAAATTGTCAAGTCCGGGAAGTTGGGGAGAGGTAGCGAAAGCAAATGGCTGGAATGATTAGGGTTTTCCACTTTTTATAGGCAACTAGGTCACAAGCATTAATTGCCTGCATTTAATGCAGCAGCCAAAGAGGCTCCTTGACACATGCGCGTGGCCACGTGGAGGCCTCCCGTTCAATAGGTGACCCGACTTTCCAGGTAGCGTCACGCGTCCACATCTCATGGGTCGAGAACCGAGGAGGTACCCCTACTAACACACGCCTCCTCGAGCACGCCGTACTATCATTGCAGATCCTCATCGATCTCGGTGCATGCCGCCTCACTCTATATTAATAACGACCAGGCTCGACCCCTCACGAGTAAAATAATACGACCTCACTACACCTACTTACTTCTCGAGCTTACGTAGTCAGCTCAGAAGTAGGGGGGCTACTATTATGGGTAAAAATGAACTAGTCAAAACATAAGGTCAGTTCGGACATTTGTGCACGTTGCGTGGTCGGTTGCTACCAATTATGACCAAGGAGCTCCTCAACGGCCAGAAAGTGGCAATCCATTGTGTGAAGATCTGCCCATCTTATGGATCAACACACCAGGAAATGAAGTACATCCGCCTTCTTTGGAAGAGGACGAGCACTAAGCCCTCCCATGTTCGTTTCCAAGCTCCTACCCCATATAATAAGATGAAGAGGACGGTCATCCGCGATGTCGCCTGTTTCGTCAAGGGAGGGAGCCTAGTCTCAATACTCGGACACAGCCTTCACGGGCAGGTCGGTAATCCAATAAGAATGTTCGACCATAGTCTATCAAAGGGCCCAACTCATGGACCTCCTTCTCAGGGTGGCCGTGAAGATCAGCTCGACTAGTCAACCTCGGTCTCCTACCACTTGACTTTAGATCTCAACCACTTGGTCTTATTGTCACCGATGATCTCGCGAAATAGTTGTTAAACGCATGCCTATGATTTAGGAAGCATTTCTCTCCACGTAATCGACTGGTTGTCTATAAATAGAGGCCTTATCTACAGTGAAAGGTACACACCAGTGAACCCTCAACTCTACTGGACCTGACTTGCTTGATTCTGACTTAGGCATCGGAGGGTCTCCCTGTTACAGCCAGAGTCTCCTTTGTCTTCTTTGTGTGCAGGTACTCAGAGTCCAGCGAGGGTTAACCAGATTTCTGCATCAACAAAACTCTTTTGGAAAAAAACCACATCACAAAGCGACAGTAATGCACTATGAAAGCAGAAATTACAAGAGATAGAGAGAATATCCGATTCGAACAAGCCTCAAATCTCCCCTTACAAGCCCTTGAAAACCTTATGAACGAATTAGAAAGCTCTGAGATATACCCTATACCTGGGAATGAATTAGAAAGCTCTAAGATGTACCATAATCCTTAGGAACGAATTAGAAAGCTCTGAGATATACCCTAATTGTAAGACCCGTATCCTAGACCGTACCATTCCATAGGCTTCCGCGGTCCTCCCGGTCAAATTCCTGTAACCCTCGACCTGTATCCAACGTTTGCGAGCGATTCTAAGTCGAGTTCTGCATATCGAAGTCGGCTCGACCCAAAACTTGAACTCTAGCGACCGCGCCGTCGCTGCGGTTCTAATGCCATGACTCGCGCACCGATCTGATACCCGGGCCAAGAAATGTGGGCCCGCGTTTATTCTAAAGAAACGCCGCGCGTTGCAAATTCTAAGAGAATCTTTACAATATTTCCCATCAATCAATCAAGTCAAGTACATACCATACCTCAAGTACAAGTAACCCATCTCTTTTCCTTTCCCAAAGTCAACTCTCTCTCTCCACCCATCCCTCTTTCACCCAAATTTCAACCAAGCCCATATCCTAATCATCTTTCCTTACAACACCCATCCCATATCATCCATCACTTCTCTCTCTCTCTCTCTCTCTCTCTCTCTCTCTCTCTCTCTCTCTCATTTCTCAAACCTCTCAAGCAACACCCAACGTCCAAGCTCATCTCCCAAATCTAAGTGTGGCCCACTTTCTCACTCTCTCTCCCAAATCTAAGTGTGGCCCACTTTCCCACTCTCTCATCCCCGTCTCAACCATTCATTCATCATCTACCTTTATTAAAATTGAAGGCAAGGAGCATAAGAGTCTAAGGAGCTAAAAAAGAAGGTCGATAGGTGGGTGATCCACCATTGATTTTCTATTAAAGGGCTCACTTGTGGTGGGACCCACTTTGATGTATGTGTTGTAATCTAGAGGGGCCCATAGTGGCGGGGCCCCTCCATCTCGTCTCTCTCTCTCTCTCTCTCTCTCTCTCTCTCCCTCTTCTTCATTTTTTTTCTTGTGGTGATGATGAAGCCATGTGACCCATCCAAATGGACCCCACCATGAAGTATGTATCATATCCATGTCGTCCATGAATTGGGCCCACCTTGCTGGACTGTCCAACGGACGAGATTGCTGACCATCCGTCTAGACAGGCCCAGATGAAGAGAGCACAAATATCAGCTTATTACATGATGAGGTGGGCCACATGTGTGGACCCACCATGATATATGCGTCAAATCTGCACCGTCCAAAACATCTAGGGGTCTGGACGGTGGGCTCTTTATAGTTTACATATATTATATTATATATATATATATATATATATATATATATATACCTTCTACGGGGACCCACTTGAGCCAGTGGATTGTGGGACCCTCTCCTGACCAGTGCTGATTGGATTTGTCCATTCAAACTGTCCATTCATCTGACGTCCCCACGCTGATGGATTTCATCCATCCAAGCCGTCCATCCATGTTGAATCTCCAAACCGTCCACCTAATGGCGAGCTCTTCTTAATGCTTGAAACAAAAATAAAGCATATTCAAATCTCTGGTGGGCCCTTCCATGATGTATGTGCTACATCAAAATCGTCCGTCCGTTGGAGGAAGTGGACCCCACCATGACACACGTGTGGGGCTCACAGGGATGTATGTATTTGATATCTACACCGTCCATTTCTGGACGGTGTACGTGGAGCCAACCTTGATATGTGACTATCCATGCCGTCCAATCCAAGGATGTGGATGGAAGTGGATTGGCTGGTGTACCTCACCAGCTTTGTAGCTGCTGATGTCAGCAAGCTCCGTGGGTCTGATCACATCCGAGCCATTCATCTATGTGGACCCCACACGGCTGATTAGTTGTTGTTGTACGTCAGTAAGGGCTGTGGTGCCCACGTGATGTATGTGTTTCATCCTATGCCTTCCGTCCTGATTAGTGGACCCACATGTGATATATGTGTTTTATCCATGATGTTTATCAGCACCGTCCATTGCTGGACGGTGTCATGTGGAGCCACTGTGAGGTACGTGTTTTATATCCACTTCGTCCATCTGTCCAGGGACGTGGGACCCACCCTGCTGCAGTGTTGCACCCACCACCGTCCAGTCCAAGAACCGGTAGGACTGACCTTGATGTATGTGTCTTATTTGCACTATCCAACACCTGGATGGTGCTAATGGATAGTGCTGATTTACATGAGAAATGTTTGGACAGTGCCGATCATCATTAGTGGGCATGTGCCCCATGAAATGATAGTGTACAGTGATACACATGTTACACCTACAACTATTGCAATGATTTTTGGTATGGTCCAAGCCCATTTGAGGCCCATTAATGCGGCCTATCTATGAGGCCCATCATGATGTATTTTTGGCCCATGAGCGGGGCCCACCTGTTTGTATTTTGGCCCCTGTGTAAGGCCCACAATGTGATGTATTTGAGGTTTATGGGTAAGGCCCATTATGATGTATTTGTGGCATATGGGCAAGGTCCATTATGATGTGTATTAGGCCCTTATTGTGCGGCCCATTGTGACGTGAATTAGGCCCATGATGCGTGACCCATTTAATGTATTCGAGCCCTAGATACGTGGCCCATTTGATGCATACAAGACCCATGTGTAGGGCCCACAGTGTGATGCATTTGAGGCTCATGAGCAGGGCCTACCTGTTGTGTATATGAGGTCCATTAGTGCGGCCCAATGATGCGGCCCACCTGTTGTATTTGAGGCCCACCGTGATGAGTATTAGGACCATGTGATGCGGCCCATAGTGTATGTAGCCCTTGTATGAGGCCTATTGCAATGCATATTAAGCCTTTGTATGAGGTCATGGGCCCACTTTATGTTCGGATCTATGTGGGCCACTCCTTGGGAGCAATGTTGGTTAAAGGTCTACATTGATGGGCGGTGATGGTTAAATGTCCACATTGTGACATTCCTTTAGGCCTTGTTAGGCCCATTCTCACCGATTCCGAATGTCGAGGCCTATTCCGATTGTTTAGGCCGATTCCGATGGTCGAGGCCGATTGTTGAGGCCGATTCTGATTCTAATTATTGAGGCTGATTGTTGAGGCCGATTCAGATTGTTGAGGCCGATTCTGATTGTCGATACCGATTCTGATGGTTGAGGCCGATTCCGATTATCGATACCAATTCCGATTATCGAGGCCGCTTGTTGAGGTCGATTTTGATTATCGAGGTCGATTGTTGAAGCTGATTCCGATTGTCCAGGCTGATTACTGAGGCCGATTCTGATTCCAATTATCGAGGCCAATTGTTGAGGCCGATTTCGATTATCGAGGCCGATTCCGATTATCGAGGCCAATTGTTAAGGCCGATTCCGATTATCGAGGCAGATTTTGATTCCAATTGTCGAGGCCAATTATTGAGGCTGATTCCGATTATCGATACCGATTCTGATTATCAAGGCCGATTCTGATTTTCGATTATCGAGGCTAATTCCGCTTGTCAAGGCCAATTGTTGAGGCCGATTTCGAATCCGATTATCGAGGCCAATTGTTGAGGCCGATTCCGATTTCGATTATCGAGGCCGATTGTTGAGGCCGATTCCGATTCCAATTTCGATTGTCAAGGCCGATTGTTGAGGCCGATTTCGATTGTTGAAGCCGATTGTATAGGCCGATTCCAATTGTCAAGGTCGAGTATCGAGGCTGATTTCGATTGTTGAAGCCGATTGTATAGGCCGATTCTGATTGTCAAGGTCGATTGTATAGGCCGATTCCGATTGTCGAGGCTGAGTATCGAGGCCGATTCTGATTGTCAAGGCTGAGTATCGAGGCCAATTCCGATTGTCGAGGCCAATTGTATAGGCCGATTCCGATTGTTGACGTCGATTGTATATGCCGATTCTGATTGTCGAGACTGATTGTACAGGCCGATTCCGATTGTCAAGGCCAAGTATCGAGGCCGATTCCGATTGTTGAGGCCGATTCCGATTGTCGAGGCCGATTCCGATTGTCGAGGCCGATTGTATAGGCCGATTCCGATTGTCAATGCTGATTCCGATTGTTGAAGCCGATTGTATAAGTCGATTCCGATTGTCAAGGCCGATTGTATAAGCTTATTCCGATTATCGAGGTCGAGTATCGAGGTTGATTCCGATTGTCGAAGCCAATTGTATAAGCCGATTTTGATTGTCGAAGCCGATTATATAGGCTGATTCCGATTATCGAGGCCGAGTATCGAGGACGATTTCGATTGTCGAGGCCAATTCTGATTATCGAGGTCGATTCCGATTGTCAAGGCCGATTCTGATTATCGAGGCCGATTCCGATTTTTGAGGCTGATCGTCGAGGTTGATTCTAATTGTCGAGGCCGATCCCGATTGATGAGGCCGATTATTGAGGCCGATTCTAATTGTCGGTCGGTTGTTAAGGCCCAATGTGATGTATATGCGACCTGTATTTGAGACCCATTGTGATGTGCATTCGGCCCGTGTTTGAGGCCCAATGTGATGTATATGCGGCCTGTATTTGAGGCCTATTGTGATGTGTATTCAACCCATGTTTAAGGCCCAATGTGATGTATATGAGGCCTATGTGATGAGGCCCATTGCGATGCATTTGAGGGCTAGGTGATGGAGCCCATTGTGATGTATGTTAGGCCCATGTGAAAGGCCCATCATGATGTGTATTAAGCTCTTGAATGAGGCCTATGGTGTAATATATTTGGCCCTTGTGTGAGCTCATGGGTCCACTATATGTTAGGCTCTATATGGGCCATTCCTTGGGTGCAATGTTGGTTAAATGTCCACATTGTCGAGGTCGATTGTCGATGACGGTTACTGAAACCGATTATGAGTATGTGACAGTATAGCATCATGATACATGCCCATACGTATCATCTGCGTGTTTGTTATAAGATATGATTGACCATTGCATATGTCATAATGCCAGTTGTTATGAGACTCCCTAATAGGCGGAGATTATCTCAATGAGCGCACGGTATGCACTGGATTGATGCATGACTGGATTGTATGACTCATGTATCTTGCATTGTGTGTTGTGATTACTGTACGCCATAGCGACATCAGGGCTGTAGCCTCCACAGGCATATCGTGGATGGACAGATGAGACACCGAAAATTTGTTATTAGCATCGGGTTGCCATAGATGGCCCTGAATGAAAATCCCTAAACCTCCGAGGCTAGGAGAAGTCCCAACGTCGAGACTGAGTGGATATATGAGCGCCCGAGTGCCGAATACCAGGAGGCCGCGTCTTTCACAGTGTCGTGGTCGGTTGGGAGGGGGTGTGGCCTTACCCGCCCAAGAGTATGGGGTATAACTAGACTGAGTTTGACCAGCTCGTGAATGGGTCTGCTATCGACGTGCCAGGTAGATATTGGCTGACTACTGGCCAAATGGATAGTGAGGTCTCTTCCACTTGCATGGTCGTGCGTCAGTGGGAGGTGGTTTGCATGTAGAGTGTACTAGACCCAAGTGATGATCCCAGATATGAACTGTATTGATATGTGGACTTACTGAGCAGGAGTTGCATACTTATTCATTCATTCATTCACTATTCACTCGAGTTGGTGGTGCGCAACTATTTGTTACGTGTATCTTTGCAATGGCCAAGATTTCGGTTAGGGTGCGCGACTAACCTGAGATTAGGAGTTTACCACATTGAGTTTGATTATCCAAATTTAGGTATGAGACTGGTTTGGATAGAAGTCTCTTGTAGTGGACCCCATAGCCTGCAATATTACGTACTATCATCCCGACTTCACAGTCCAGCTTGGTCATTTCATTCGCATCGCATATTACATCACATCTGTAGGCATGTGACATTTTGGGTTGTTATGTTTCTACACTTGTATGGCCTAGATGGACTTAATAGGATTTATATATTGTATTATATCATCGGCATTTGATATTTGGCTCTCTATGACTCCTCATTTGCATAGCTGATCTGTATTGCGTACTATGATATTGTATGGTTTATAGACTTGAAGTATTTTTGCTTACTCTGATAGTATGATTCATGATCATGTCAGTATTTCCACTTATTTCGATATTCTATGATTTATAGCATTGTATTGCATATTTGACACTTACCTTGTACACACACTTACACCACCCTCTAAGCTTTATATAAGCTTATGCACGATAGATGCGTGCAGGTGATGTTAGGTTGCAGCAGCATTGAGCTTGGAGCGTGCAGCGGATTTTTGGAGTCTTGATTTTCGATTTATGTATTTTCCTTTTAGCATTGTATTCAAATGTTTATATTAGTGGATATGTGATAATGATATTGCCTTTATGATTTAGGTAAACTTGTGGTTATTATTCTTACGAGATAAATGTACATTGGAAAATCCTCCTTGTAAGATCCCAGGATCGGAATCTGGCATATGTGCGCTGGGAGCTGAGAATGGGGTACTACGGAGGCTGTTGGCACCAGATTCGGCAATCGAGAATTTTTTGAGCTCGGTTTCCGAGTCTGGGGCGTGACACTAATCCCCATTACACCCATATTTATAGCCTCTAGGAGAATCACAATCGAAATAAGAAACAAATCTTGCAGATACGCAACTCTGCGCAATAGTTCGATGGGACTTCAATGGCATCGAACAATCTTTCAATAGCATCGAACTAAACATCAAAACGTTTCAATGATAAATCATGGATTTTTCAGATTTTTCTGATGACATTTCAATGTCATTGAATAGCCTTCGATGGCATTGAACTCCACTTGATGGTATCGAACAGTACACCCAAAGTGTTCAACAACCAACATAAGATATTTTAGATTTTTACGATGGCATCGAAGTATACTCAATAGCATCGAATTGTCATCTACAGACACATTAATTTACATATTTAAGACATCAATCAACAACCTGGACATGGTAGGAAGATCTTGGTGGTATGCCCATCAAGCAGGGCATGCCAGTAGAAAAATAACGGATTAGTTTTGAGTTGGATGTGCTGATTCGTATGAGGAGAAAGTAACCATACTTGTGCCTGCGGTGTAAACACAAGGGGTGCATAGAAGGAACTTCTCGGTAGATATTCCACTGCATGTATGTTGTCAGAAAAAGTCTTCAAGTTTGCTCGACTGGTCGAGGGTCCACTCGACCGGTCGAGGCCAGCTCGACTCAAAGTCCAGCGGCTTCATCCTTTCTCTATTCCGTGTTGCTCGACCAGTCGAGGGGCTTGCTTGACTGGTCGAGGGGGTCCCTCGACCAGTCGAGGCCTTGGATCGACTAGTTGAGGTTATGCGGATTCTTGCGCGGACTGCGTAAATTTAAGGCGGTTTCAAGAATGTGCGAAAGGGGAGTTTCCTAAACTATAAATAGGAGTCCCTAGGGCTATTCTAGGGCATTCTAAGGCTTTTTAAAGGGATTCCAAGGGTTTCTAAAAGGGTCATAGGGTTATCAAAGGATGTAGCAAGAGTGAGATTCGAGGTTGTTCGAATCGGATAAGTTCTCTCTCTTTGTAATTTCTATTTTCATAGTGAAGATCTGCCGCTTTGTGCCGTGGTTTTTTTCCGCAAGGGTTTTCCACATTAAATTTGCGTGTTCTCTTATGTGTGCTTGGTGCCATTGAATTGTTATCCTAGATCTAGATTGTGTGATTCTGCCGTGCAAATCCCTAATAATGTATTCATAGCAAGATGCAACCGAGTAACAGAAAAAATGAAATGAATTGCATCTCAGCTTTCTTATTTGGCAAGCTCTAGCCCTGATTACAGCAGACTGAACAAATGATTCAAACCCCCACAATGCGAAGAGGAAGAAGAAGACAGAATCCAACAATGAAGAGATTAACAATTAAAACACAGAGAAACTCCACCGAAAGAATGTTGCGATTTGATGTGATCATGCTTTAGCTGAACTGAAACTTGCAAAATGGCAACTTCTGGATCGAACCCATGTCACAGAATATCATGTTTTGGTTACCTGGGCGGGCGGTAGGAAATGAGCAGCAGCAGCCTGTACATATCAGGCACTTCGAAAAGGATCCACTCCTCATCTCACTCGCACCAGTCATGGATCTGACCATATAGCCTGGCACCTGTTTGCTCCAACCACAGCTTAAGGCACCTCCCGGTGCTCGAGTTCTGGTACTGTCCGGGTTGCAGCTGCTGCTGGCAGTCTAACACCCCCCATATTCACCACTTGCAATGGTACCCCATGTTCCGACTCATGTTCCATCTGAGCTATGTTCTTTTTCCGCTTATACCTCACTAGGAACACCAATATCAAACCCCAGAAGACGAACGCTGCAAACCCACCAATCACGGGTCCAGCGATCCCCCACACCTTTGACTCCTCCTTCACGGTGGGACCTGGTCTTGGAATGGGCATTGGTGCCAGCACTGGTGCTGGTGGAGTGTGGCTGCCACTGCCAGACTTGACAACAATACAAAAGTGCCCCTGGACATTAGTCAAACATACATTTCTTGACATCAAAGCTTCAAATCTGGGCAAGCCATTCAAATCAAACGAGACGCACTGAGCAGTCGAACCGATCGGCACTGTTCCCACGTTCGTAAACTGAATCGAAATGGGCCTTCCTTTTGCCAATATATACAATTCAGGCAAATTTGTGGCAGATATGTTCATCGCATCATAAGCAAGTAGGCCAAGCATAGGTGTCAGAAAGCTGTAACCAGGTAGATTATAAAACAGAGAAGACCAGTTGCCTAAGTTCTGGTAAACCAGTGCAAGCCGCTTGACGTAAGGCCGCTCAATGACTCCCATGGGTATTTGAAACTCCTTATAGCTTTTCACTCCTCTCCTTCGCATGCTCCCGCTCCGTAGCCTCAATGCGGCTATCTTTATTCCAGAGAGATATGACGGGACCTGACCGTCATAGATCACACCCGTGAGTGGCTGATCGAATGCCCTGTATGCATAGTCCTGAAGAAGTGTATCCAATGCCCGCGCCGTGCCTATGGAAGTGCTAGGTGACTGAGCTTGAACTTCAACTAATGAAACGATCAAAAGCAATGCAATGAATGGCAAGAAACCATGTGCATGCTCCATCCACGCTTATCTAAGGGGAATCGAAGATCTCAGGAGGCTTACTGTATACCTCTGGCCTTTAAAACTTCAGATTTCGAGGATGTTGATACAGTAAAAGAGATTGAATGGTGCTTTGTTAAAGAAAAGCAATCTTCTGTGTATAAAGCAGCTCTAAGTCTTTGTTCTGAATCCCTTTTCCTCAATATTCTCAAATGAGAATCTATTCCTGATTCCTCAGCTCCGTCCAGCGAAATCTGGAAAAAGAAGGCCAAAAAAAAAAAAAAAAAAAACAAAACTAATTAACCGTTTGAAATAGCTCAGATCTCCCCGGACAAATCAATATTTTTTCGCTGTCATTTTTCTTTTCATCCAACAATTTTGAATTTTCAGCTCTTCTTTCAAACAGAATCATAAACAAACAAATAAAAAATAAAAAACTAAAAAACTAAAAAAAGATGAAGAAGAAAAAGAAGAAGAACTAACAAAATGCTGAATAGCTAAAATCTCCCAAAACCAGCGAATCGCACCCCTATTTTCCGGCTGCTTTTTCATCCAATGGCCCCAGACTTTCAGTATTTTCTACAAAATCCTCAAAGAACAGGATAGCGAAAATCAGAAACCGCAAACCTGATCTTGGCCAAGAAATTACAGAACCGCCAGATTCTCCACCAGAAACCCTAGAATCTTCGAGAGAACTTTGATTATCGGTCAATGCCGCTGTTCCTGGGTGATCCTCGAACGAAATCTTTAACCCGTTCAAGAAACCGCTGCGCTTTCGATCTTTCCACCAAAAACCTGAAAACTACCCCAGAAATGCCCGAATTACTCTTCGTCGTTCTTGACAAAATTGCGGAAGAAACAGCTAGAAAACCCTAGCAATTGCTGAACAACTTTGACCAGATTGCATTATAAGCATAAACATCCAACAAAAACAGCTAAATAGCTCATTTTAATAGCAGATTCGGAAATCATTTTGAGGATTTGCACCTGAATTTTCGCGATTAATGCAAAGAAGATTAAAGAATCTCCGAATCCAAATGCCCGAAAGAAATGGAAATCCTTTGAAAAGAGTGAGTCCGAAAACCTGGAAAAGATCTGGAAATGCAGAGAGAACGAAGAAAAGAGAAGAAAACGCAGCGAGAGACAGAGCGGACGAATCGTTGCCGGAGATAAAACACTGATAAACCCCACTGGTACTTTTAGTTGACGAAAATACCCATGTTCGCTTTTAAATGGACGAAGATGTCCATAAAAAGGGTTTTTGATACAATGCCCGTTTATCAGAGCTACCATGGCCGCCTTTTTTATTTTTTGGTTAGCTTGTTAGAACACCCACTGTTAGTTCACACGTCATGTTAGCCACCCCAACTAGGGAATCGATGCCAAGACGTCAGTGTTGAAAAGAGGTATCTTTCACTAACATGGCCGCTTGCTCCCTCAATAATGGCACACGTGTAACGATTTGGGCAAATCATAAAACTATACTCGTCAAGTGGGTCACACATTTGCATTGAATTTGGAACGTTGGACTATCTGGTCCTAACTCTAAATTTTCTTAGATTGGTTTGATGTATTTGATAAGAGGTCCAATGTCATTTTT
Organism: Magnolia changhungtana; assembly: GCA_030180095.1. Classification (NCBI taxonomy): domain Eukaryota; kingdom Viridiplantae; phylum Streptophyta; class Magnoliopsida; order Magnoliales; family Magnoliaceae; genus Magnolia; species Magnolia changhungtana. The sequence goes on from JASAUF010000446.1 coordinate 6,422,301, forward strand.
GGCCCACTTATGTCCACGATGTACGCTTCCTGATGAATGAATGGCTCAGATCTCTTATGGGTATCCCATCAAATAGTGTAAAGAAGTTCCCGCTTGGTAGCTATGATGTGTGTCTGCAATCTGTCGAAACCACAATGATGGAAAAGAGGAAAACATTGACGCCGGTAAGATGATTGAGTGGTTAACCCGACACTCTATGTGACCGGATGGGGCCCACCCAAAAGCATTTTGATGCATACAGCGATTGCCTTAGACCGAAAGCTAGGTGGACCCACGGTGATGTTTGTGATAAATCCACCCTTCCAGCGATTTTGCCTGATCATGTTACTCCCAAAATTAAGCAGATACAAAACTCAAGTGGGCCGCACCAGAAGAAAAAGTGGACTAGAAAATGTGTACCATTGAAACCTTATAAGGCCGACCATGAAATGTAAACAAGAAATTACGGGATTTTTGTCCCCCGGTTAAATCTTAAAATATGTTATTTGAGGTGTTTGTTTAACCCATTCAGAAAAAGTTTTTAATCAAAATTAATCAGGGAATTAATTTAGGGTGGTACATGGGCCTAAAATGATAAGTAATTTTGACAAAATACAAAAGTGCTTTTAAGTTATATATATATATATATATATATATATATATATATATATATATATATATATATATATATATATATATATATATATATATATTATTTTAAAGATGACAACACTATCCTTTTCAAAGTAACTTTCAATGAAAGCTTTTATGGCTAATTGAAAACTTTTGCAGCCGATCCTTAATATTTCCAACGGTGTAGTCCACTTAAATGCTGGATATGCTTTAACATTAGGCTCATTGCATAAAATGAATTGGCAAAACGGATGGATAATGCGTAAGGCTTGTATCCTAGTTCGTACCGTTCCTTAGATTCCTGCTACCCTCTCCGTCGAATTCCAACAACTCACGACATATAATCGGCGTTTGCACGTGACCCTATGTCGCATCCTGTAGATCTAAGTCGACTCGACCCAAGACTTGTACCATTGCGACCGCGCCGTCGCCACGGTTCCAACGCCATGACTTGTGCACTGATGAGATACCCAGGCCAAAAGTTGTAGGCCCGCGCATATTTCGAGAAAAATACTGCGCATTGCGAATCCTGAGAGAATCTTTACCCAATCCATTACATTAATCAATTAAGTACTAGTCAAGTACACATTCCATTACAACCCATCCCTCTCTTACACAAGTCATCCCCAAAGTCAACCCTCATATTACTCACACCAATCACTCACACCCATCACTCACCCATCCCTTTTCATCCCATCACAATCTCTCTCCCTCTCATTCTCTCTACTATTCTAAGCAACCAAAGAGAGGACTGTCCAAGCTTCCTAAGAGAGCCAAGTGTGACCCACTTCCTACCCCCTCATCTCTCATCCTAACCCTTCAATATTCAACATCCTCCATCAAAGTTGAAGCCGAGGAGCTTCGCATTCCAAGGAGCCTAGAAGATTAGCAATTGGTGGGTGTTTTGTAGGGTTATATTGCAATTTTTGTGATGGGCGAAGTGGGGCCTACCGATTAATGGTATGGATCTCACTTTGGACCCTAAGTGTGGTCAATGGCCCACCATGATTCATATGATCATCTCGTGATGGGGCCATTCTACATGGACCCCATCATGATGTTTATTTTTCCATTGTGAGGAAGTCATCTAGACCTTGCATTTTTGGTGGAAAAGGGATCTCCACCGTTGATTCTTATGATTTAGGGCCCATATGATTTGGGATAAATTTTGATGTATGTATTGTATTTACATGGCCCACCTAGGGAGGGTTCATAGTGGCGGAGCCCCTTCCCTCTCTCTCTCTCTCTCTCTCTCTCTCTCTCCCATGTGTTGTGGACCCCACTATGATGTATGTATTCACGCTGTCCAGCAGTGGGCCGCCCACTATTTAGCAGCAACGGTCCACCTTGTTGCTGGCTGGCCTAAACGAGGGAGAAAACAAATAGCGGCTTGATCCAAACACATGTGGCCCACCTACGTGGGACCACCGTGATGCATGTGATTTATCCACACAGTCCAGCCTGCTGGACGGTGTGACCCACCTTTAATGTATGTATCTTGTATCTAGGCCGTATGTCCAGGGCCTGGACACTGGAGCATTTCAATCAAAATAATAATAATAATATAATAATAATAATCATGTGGGACCCACCTCTGTGGAAGCAGATCGGCTGGAGTACCTTAGATTGACGTCAGCAAGTTCAATGGGTCTAATCATGAGGTATGTGTTATATCCAACTGTCCAAATGCAGGGACGGTGGGGCCTGCCCTGATATATGAGACCCACCTCTGATGTATGTGTTTCATACACGCTCTCTGTCCACCTGACTGGTGTGACCCACCGTGATGTATGTGTTTCATGCAGGCCGTTCATCTGCAGGGCCCACCTGCAACGTGCAGGGCCCGCCTGTTGGCTATGCAGGGCCCACTTGTTGTGAGGCCCAATGTGATGTATTTGAGGCCCATGGATGAGGGCCAATGTGATGTATATGCGGCCCATGTAATGAGGCTCATTGTGATGAATATGCGGCCCGTGTTTGAGGTCCAATGTGATGTATATGCGGCCCATGTAATGAGACCCATTGTGATGAATATGCGGCCCGTGTTTGAGGTCCAATGTGATATATATGCGGCCCATGTAATGAGGCCCATTGTGATGTATATGCGGCCCATGTAATAAGGCCTATTGTGATGTATATGCGGCCCGTGTATGAGGCCTAAGTGATGTATATGTGGCCGTTGTATGAGGCCCAAGTGATGTATATGTGGCCGTTGTATGAGGCCCAAGTGATGTATACGAGGCCCTTGTGTGAGGCCCGATGTGATGTATACGAGGCCCTTATTTGAGGCCCAATTGTGATGAGTGATTCTACCATGATATGTGTTATATTCACACTGTTCATCCATTTCTCTAAGGCCGTGGGCCCCATTGCCTTGAGAGGCCCACCCTGATTTATGGGCTATATGCCCACCATGGGGCTTCCTTATGAGGCCCATCACGATGTGTGTTACATACACGATGTCCATCCATATCCTCGATTTGTATAAGGGTCGTGGGCCCCATAGAGAGTTAGATTCAAATCCCAAGTACACACTAGGAGGCAATAGTGGTTAAATGTCCACCATTGAAATCCTCCCTAGGGCCCGTTGTTAAGCCCATTACCTTGGGAGCAATGATGGTTAAATGTCCACGTTGTAATCTCCCTAAGGTCCATTGTTAGGCCCATTCTCATCTCCACTTATTGGGCTTACCTTAAACTGTTGGGCCCCCATTGATGATTATATTACCCACCTTCCCTTATTAGGCTATCCCAATCCGTGGGCCCCCATTTGATAATGGTGTTTTCCACCATACCTTGTAGGATTATCCAAACCTTGGAGCCCACCTTCTATTCATACAGGGCCTTCCATAGAGATGTGGCCCACCTAGATACATGTGACTATCCAAAGTTTAGTGTTTATATTCAAGGCCCACTAAGATGATTAGCAGGACCATTTGTAGGGTTACATAGTTTAGGATGTGTGGATCCTACCAAGGCTCACCTTGTATTCGTATCAGGCCCTCATAGGAAAGCCCAATTGTTCATGATAAAAAGAGTGAGGAAGCCCACTTGTTGTATATCCGCTTGACTCATCCAGTGAGATGTATTCTACCTTGTAATCGATTGCTAGGACCTCATGTTATGTATGTATCATCCACACTGTCCATTTACCTTCTTAGGACGAGTGTGAGGCCTATATTTAATGTTAGTATATCATCATCACCCCCCTTGCTATAGATAGAAGAATATGTAGTGTCAGGTTTGGTATATCCACTATGTAGAACCTATCTCGACGTATGAACTAGCCCCGTCATCCCTGTCTTGGATCATACAGAGCTTTGGAAGGCTAATGTAAGACATGCTGCCTGGACTCCTATAGTTGTAGAAGGAGCATGTTGTTTAGTTTATACTCTTGGTATGCGTCATACCGGTGAAGGTCGATTGTGGATTATTGTTGTCTGCCTTATCAGATAATCATGCCTATGTACTTTATTACATCATGATACATGCCCATACGCATCATATGTATGTTTGTTATGAGGAGTGACTGATCATAGCATGTGCTATTGGGCTAGTTTATTATGGGACTCCTTATGAGACGGAGTGGACCCACATGAGTGCATGGTATGCTTAGGTTTAATGCATGACTGGATAGTATGACTCATGCATCTCGCATTTTGTATGACATGATCACTGTACACCCTAGCGACATCAGGGCCATGGCTTCCACAGGTATATCGTGGACGACCAGTTGGGACACTAGAAATGTTTGGTTTTGATATATGGGCATCTAATATGTTCGTGGGTGAAAGTCCCTAAACCCCTTAGTACCAGGGATGCTCCAACGTTTAAACCGAGTGAATACATGAGCGCCCAAGTGCTGAATACCAGTAAGCTACGTCTCCCACTGTGTCGTTGTCGGTTAGAAGGGGGTGTGGCCTTACCCACCCGAGTGAGGGAGCAATTGACTAGGCTGAGTTTGAACTAGCTTGAGGAATCAGAGATGTATGGTACTCATATTGTGACGCACCGTCTCTATTGCACACATGGGCGGATGCTGATGTGGGTAGGGCCTAAGGGCTTGGGCGAGCTACCAGTGGTTGGTAGGCTACTATGCATGCAGTGGAGCGAACCTTGTTCCACATCGAAAGCGTTGTGGCGGTTATATGTGGACTTACTGAGTAGGAGTTGCGTATTAAGCATCTCATTCATTCATTCATTCACTATCAACTCGGGCTGGTGGTACGTAACTAGATCATTATATGTACTCTCGCAATGGCCATGATTTTGGTTGGGTACGCGACTAACCTAAGATCAGGAGTTTACCACATTGTGTCCAACTATCCAAATCAAGTATGGGCCAATTTGGATAAAAGTCCCTTGTGATGAACCCCACAGCTTGCGATACTACGTACTATCATCCAGACTTCACACTCCAGCTTAGTCATTTCTTTCGCACCACATATTCATTGCATCCTCAGCACATTGCATTTGGTTTACTATGCTTCTGTATTGTCTAGCTTGAATAAGGTTGATGGTATTATGGACTCGCCAGGATCTGCATATTGCATTACATCTGTGGCATATGGCATTTTGGGTTGCTATGTTTCTGCATTTATATGGCCTAGATGAGGCTGATGGTATTTGTGGCTCATCAAGAATTACAAATTGTATTGCATCCTTGGCATCTGATATTTGGCTCACTATGACTCTGCATTGCATACTCCGATATTGAATGACTTATAAACTTGCCAGTATTCCACTTACGCTGATATTTGTGTGCTTGACACTTATCTTGTGCACACACTTACACCACTCTCTAAGCTTTCTATAAGCTTATGCACGACCGTTGCGTGCAGGTGACGTTAGGTCGTAGCAGCATTGAGGCAGGAGCTTGTGGTAGTTCACTTTGGAGATTTTGTTATTTATGTATTTTCCTTTCAGCATTGTACTCGAATGTTTATATTAGTGGATATGTGGTGTTGATGTTGTCATTTGTGACTTGGTTATACTTGTAGTTATGCTCCTTTACAAAAAAAAATTCACACTGAAAATCCTCCTTATAGGATCGCAGTATCGGAATCTGGCCTATGGGCGCTGGAAGCCATGATGGGGTACTACAGAGGTTGTCGGTGCCGGATTCGGCGATCGGGAATTCTGTGAGCCTGGTTTCCGAGTTTGGGATGTGACACAACGTACCGTAAAACAGACACCTCATGGTGGGCTTCAAAGAGTCATGTCATTGCTTCCATTCCTCTTCAGACAGAAACAGACCCAACACCACTGTTTTATCCATGTTGTCCATCCGTTTTGGCAGCTCTCTCAAAAGTGAAGCATATCCAAAGCTTCAGTGAGCCACACCACAAGAAATATTGGGGGATTGAATGCCTATAGTTGACAAATTATTGAGGTATAAATGTTTTGGATCAAGTCGATATTTGTATTTTCCTCTCATCCGAGTCATTTGGCCTTATCATCAGTTCGATGGCAAATAAACACTACAAAGGACCTTAGGAAGGTTTCAATATTGGGCGATCAATGACTATAAGTTTAGATCTACTTCATTTTTTTATCACGTCCTAAAATAAGCCAGAAAAATTGATGGATGACGCAACACATACATCAAAGTGGGCCCCACGATTGGGGCAATAGCCGCTAACTTGCTACGCATGTAACACTAATCTACTTCCCTTTCAAACATGTGAGCCTATTGGGTTTGAATTCGGTTGCACATGTTGTGTGCGTGTGATGTATTGAAAGTGTCATACCAAAGTGGCTCAATTTAAACTGAACACCTTGTGACTCTAGGCACCGAAATAGTTAGATTAGGATTAGATCTATGAAGATTATCCTGACTATTTAGCCACCTATTGTGTAGAATTAAGTGACTTGCGAAGGGGAGGGTTCATTCTTTTAATGAGTTTCTTTTTTTCCTTTGGAGAAAAGAATTTCAATTAAGCGTGTGATAGCTTATATTGTTCAATATAAAGATAATATGACTAAAAAGAATAAAACTAGGCCAAAGTTGATCAATTAAATAAATGAGTTCTAACTACACTCGGATGAAAAAGTAAATGATCAAAAGGAAAAAAGAAAAAAGAAAGGATAACTAATGACAATTTGTTCATAGCAAGATAGTCGTTGAAAATTGTAAGTGCATGTCTTGCTTGCTCCTTTGATTGTTAAATTTTGTTGTGCCAAAAACACCATATGTTTCTTGTGTAGCATGATATATATATGTGTGTGTGTGTGTGTGTGTGTGTGTGTGTGTGTGTTCAACGCACTGCATAATAATGCTTCTAGTTGAGAATGAAGCTCTACTTCAAGACATACAAGGTCAAGTACATTGTCCACTCTTGTAAGCTTCAAAGTTCAGAATATTTCAAGAGCTACATAGAAGACAAGTTCTTACTCAAGACTAAAGTACAACTCAATATAAAGTACAACTTAAGATGATGAAGAATTCAAGTCCAAGCTTTAGAAGATCTTAAATTCAAGCTACATCAAGTATAGAGATCTCAAGTTTCATAATTCTCAAAGGTCAACCATCATTTGAAGAAATGAAGTCTCAATGTTCATACATCACTTTCGAGGTATGATTGATCTTAATTGACCTTATGGTAAGTCATTTGGTATACATAATTCAAATTGAATCTCTTTACATGTATTTGGACTGTTCTAAGACTAGTCCTGGACTATGTTCGACTAGTCCTAGCACTGGCTCGACCAGTCCAAGAAATTCCAGGACCAGTCCTAAGTTGTTGCAAAATTTTAAAATTTTTTGGTTGAGCTTTGACTAGTCCTGGAGTCTGTTCGTGTAACAGTGCACGACTCGTTCACGACCAGTCCTGCAGCTTCGACTTAAACTCTAGTGACTATTTTTGGTTCCTCACGACCAGTCATGGGAAGGTCACGACCAGTCGTGGAAGGCTCTCAACCGGTCGTGAACAACTTACGACCAGTTGTGGAACGGTTTTATCCGATCGTGCTTAAAATTTCAAAATGCAGTTTGTCCTACGACCAGTCATGGTGGCCACATGACCAGTTGTAGACGGGTTTCTGGAACTATAAATAGAGCCTGAATTTCAGAGTTTTATATCTGATTCAAGAAAAATTAAGGCATCACTCTGGGAGATAAGTTTGTGATCTTTTTAAGCTACATTGTGCATATTTAATATTCTCTTTTATTAGCTTTGTCGATTTGATTTTGTTTCTATATTCCAATCTGATTTGAAAGAGGAATTGCTGTATTCCTTCTTCTTGGAATCAAAATCAAATAGAGCTAACCCAACTGGTTTAATTTAAAATCAATTAGAACTTAGAACCATTTCAAGTGAGTATTGGACATTGAACTTTTATATTCAAACTTCTACTCCAACTTAGTTCTTCCTGGCTGCAACAAAAGGAGAAATTCAAGTATTTTACATTATTATAAATTTCCTTCTTTTGGTTTTATTTGAGATTTAGCCAGAAAAATCTCAATCTATTGTTATCTGAGGAGAGCTAGAAAACTCAGAAGCGAGGGTTTTTTTTAATTGTGTAAGCCCACTGAAAGACACAATTGTGAGGGTTTTAGGTGAACCTGAGAAACCTATTTTCATAATGAATGCTGATATCCTCTGTGTGAAGATATAAGGAGTGGAGTAGCAAGCTGTGTGGCTGTTGTTTAACAATTGGTGAACACACAGGCGAACCACTATAACTCTTTATGTTTTGTGGATGTGTGATTTATTTTCTATATCTTTTATCATTCAAGTTTGTGAAATGTATTTGTGGATGTGAATGTTGTAATCTTTTACATTTCAAGCATTGTGGGGAATGTTGTAATAACTTAGATTTCATTTCCTTATTATTTATCTATTTATTCCTCTGTATCAAGTTTGAGTTTTTGATACAAAGACCTTTCTAGGAATCAGGTTGTCCTACCATAAACCTTGGTTTTTGGTGTAAGGTTGTCCTTAGAACAACATTTGTATCAATCTCTCAATACTCATACATTTGAGGTTGCTTTACATTTTAGTATTGTGAATTGATTATAGTGCTATCTTTCATTTATTTGTTTATAAGGCTATCTTATTGTTTAAATTCCGCTATTATCGTTTTAATTTGGCATAGTCCTATTCACCCCCCCTCTAGGACATATAGCTTGGCATTTTCAAAAATAACTATCTGTTCGTAGTAAGAAGGTCAACAGGTATAAGAGTTGGATCACCTACTTAGCGAGCTTCATGGCTGGATGGTCGTCAGGAACGACAATCTTTTCCTCATGAGCTAAGTTTCATTAGTTGAGACAATTTTGGTTTCGGTGAAGGGGGTGGAAGTCTGTTCATCACATGGCTAGCTTAGTAGTTAGACAATCGTTTTGACAACTATCTGTTCACCAAGCAAGGCCGAGTTCCGTACCTAGATGACTGATAGCAAGTATATCTTCAACAATCCATTCATCGTACAGCTAGGCTTCATAGCAAGATAATCATTGAAAAACAATAGTATGTTCGTTACCTCGAATGATTGAGTTCATCAGTGAGTCGATTGTTTAGAAAATGATCAACCATTCACCGCTCAACCATGTACTTCATGGGAGAAAGGTTGGTGGGGTGACAACCTGTACATCACTTCAAATCCTCACTTTGTGGCGAGTCTTGACTCTGTGAGTAAGGTTGTCATTGGTTGATCACTTGTTTGTCTCTCGACTAAGCTCCATGGTTAAGCAGATATAATTAGATGGTGACTTATTCGTGGCTTAATCAAACTTCATGGTGAGATGGTCAAGCGAAATCTCTAGCCATTTGGCAAGATGACCGTGCTAGCCACCCGTCCGAGACTTAGAGATCTTCCTAGGTCCAACGACATGATCGTGGACATAGTGTATCGAACTATCTCATTATAATCTACTCAATTCGGATTGTTTTTATAGCATTGCATTGACTCAACAATGGAGGAGTTAGATTGAATAATAATAATAATAATAATAATAATAATAATAATAATAACAACAACAACGACAACAACAACAACAACAACAATAATAATAATGATAAGTGTCCGTCAATAATAGTAATAATAATAATGATAAGTGTCCATGACGGATGGTGGATAGACAATGTTATATTGAAAAAGTAATGTTGTGTTGTATTAGAGTGACATGGGCCTTGAGCTCTTTATTCTCTGCTGAAATTATATATGTATAATGTGATTCGATAGAGACACATATTAGAATCGGTCTCTGATATCTTCTCTTGATTGATTGGTCAATAAGAAGACATGGCCGATTATATTTCTAACTTAAGACGAGTTTGTAAGATCTTCTTTCAATCAGCGAATTGTTCAAAAAACATAGTTGATAGTTTTTCTATCTTGAGATAACCCAATAACCTCTTTTTAGATACATGTGGCCAATCATGTTACACCATATGTCTTTGTTGATCACCGCTTTAGCTAATCATGTGTGTTAGAATTCTTTGTTTATAGCTCCACGTATATGCAACCCTTCATACTTTATCGTGTGTTGTAAGAAGAATCGCCACCTGCTAAAAAATTGATCATGACTTCTTTTCTAGGCCATTATAGAGCATATGGCATCTCTAGTCGTAACATCTCGAATTTTCACCGCCAGAGTTTATACTCGTGCCTGAGAAAATTAGGTGTTAATAATTGAATGAATTGGATGCTTCAAAATCGCATTATATATATATATATATATATATATATAAAATTTAGATCACATCCAGTTACATTCACGAAGGTAAACCATTTACGAGAGTAAAATCAACCGTATTTAATATTCCATAAAAGTAAAGTGTAAATTCAAAACTTCTAGTACTCTCTCAATGAGAGCTTATTACATTATCGAGTTTGCAGCGGAAATATAAAAATAAATCATAAAACTATCATCTTATTCATTCAGTATAATCTTCCATAGGGAGATGGTCCTCTAGGTCTTCAATTTATACATCACTTGCATCATCTGTACAGTTGGAAACGGTTAATGCCCTACTCATAGTGATGGTTATCCTTTAAGGTTATCAAACCTTTAAGGGTACTGATACGTCTCGTACTCCACCACTACGAGAGGTATTAATAAGCATATAATATATATATATATATATATATATATATATATATATATATATATGAATGCATGCCTAGTAAAGTGTGTGCGGTTCATCATACGTAGTGATCATCACAATATGGAATATAATTCATAAAAAACCCGACTCGCCCCATATCCCATAACTACGAAGATTCATCGGTGTGTACGACACTACTGTGGATTTACATGAATACCTCGAAGCGGCATAATATATGAGTCGAATGAATTACATGACACGATTTGTTCATGGAGCGACTATTTGTGACATTTAATCCCAAAAGTGATGTAACATGCATTGCGAATTACTTACATTGATTTGTGCACCACTACCTAAACCCATGGAATTACACGTCGACCAAGAGGGTCACTACCCAGAGTGTATTATGTCCACGATAAATATTTGAATCACTAGTGATACTATGAATGCTGGAAATTGGTGCTCACGTTGATTTTGTTATTTGTGGGGCCCGATGATGGGGGTTATCAAACTGATTTGAATTATTGATGCAAAGTAGACTTGGAGTCGCCACTAGCCACTTAACTCGAAATCTCGCAGTTGGCTAGAACCTGCAGAATACGTAAAGTTAGAGAATCTGCTGATTCTCTTACTTTAAATTGACTCCTGATATGCGGTTTTAAGATTCTAAGTAAGGGACCTCAGTTACAAAGAGGGAAGGTGTTAAGCACCCTCTCTGCCCATAGGGATGTACGGTCTCTACTTCGTGTGGTAAAATACTCTTAAAGGATACAAGGTAGATTAGATGGGACTAGGCAAACTCGGATTTCTGATGTGACAAGGTCCAAAAATTTGACAAGCCACAAAGCATAAGTCCAAAGAGTGTCTAGAAGGATTTTAGACAATGATGATGGAATATGGACTAGGTTGCCATGAATTTCTGATGTGACAAGATCCAGGGTTCTGGCAAGTCAGAGAGCATGCGTTCAATGGTAGTCTAGAGGAGCAAGGGGTTAAGAAAGAAAGTAATGATGCGATAAGAAGTATGATAATTGTGTGACTTTTGGCTTGCACCGGCTTGGATGTCTCGGTGTGCTATGGTTAGGAAGTTTAACTCAAATGGAGGTGAGTATGCTAAGGGATGGCTGAGGAGGCTAGAAGGATAGAGGCTTGAGAACTCAAAACCTCCTCACTCTCACTTGCTCACTTCTTTCTTTCTTCCCCTCCTTCTTTTGGTAGTGTTTTCTTGGTAGTTAGTTGGTCTTTTCCTTTGATTGTTGATAAAAAATGAAGAGAAGTGAAGGCTATTTATAGCTTTTTGGGATAACATTTTGGTAATTCTAAGGACTTTAGAGGATAAATGATGATGTGGTGGCTTGTGATTAGTTGAGAGGAGGGCAATGCCATATGACACTCTCTTATTGGTCCTTAGGCTTTGGTAGGATGGTAAATAGGGTGAATTCTAGGGGTAACTCTATGGGAAAGTTGACTTTTAGAGGGGGGACAACTGTGTGCTCAGAGGGCACATTTGTCGAGGTAGGGCAGTAATCTGATTACCACTGGCGGTAGTCCGATTACCGCTCAACCGTCATTGACTCCGAACTCCAGCTGGTGGGCTCTATTTTGGGCTCAAGGTATGGTTTTTTTGGGCTTTTTAGACTTTTTGGACTTTTTGGATATTTTTGGATAACCTAAGTTGAGGTTTAGGAGTTTTAGTTTTATTCCTAAGGATTATTCGTGCCTTGTTAAGCTGCTAGCCTAGGTGGGGTGTCTATAGATATCCCTCTTTGGCAGAGGTTGGATGCAATCGAAAGCCAAAGCGAGTGGACACCCCACCCTTCTGGTCAGAAGAGATTGTAGTTTAGATCTTATTGCCTGCCATGATGTCATAGTCAACTTACTTTTTGGAAAAGAGATAACTCGCACATATCATGAGGGTTTGAGGAAAATGTTGTGATTGTCCTTGTGCTTTCTGCAGCATTATGGGCCACGAATCACAACCTTTTCATGTCGAATTAATAATAGCATCAGAGGGTAAGTCTGAAAAAGTAGGGCCCTGACACATTTTGCGGCTTTATGGGGATTCTCATACTCTTTAGATCTTGTTGTTCCTTTGCTATGTAATCATCCTAGGAGTACTTATTCCATTTGATCGTCAAAGTGGTTAGCTATCCTGCGTGTTCTGTGGCCTTATGGGGAACACACTACGCCGACTTGGACTCGATCAAGCTTTCCAAGTGTCCTAAACTAGGTATGTGCAGGTGACCTTTTCCATGCGGTCTTTTGATTTTGACATTTTGGTTACAACATATTTTTTCCACTTTAAATTGGTTACTTTGACTAGAGATGGATCAAGTTTTGTCATCGTTCTCATTTTATTCTTCGTACGACTGTCCTGACATTGAGAATCGGGCCAACCGTAATTGTATTGCATACGGATTTGATTATCTCCTGGGGAAGTCAGAAGAGGTCGAATCTTATTTTACTATTTACATTGGTCGCTACTGGGAAATATAGGAGATTTCTCAGTATTATGCATGCCAAATGCTAATTTTTTGAAAATTTTGTCTTTTGAAAACTATCCTTCGCGGAGCTATACTCCTTGGGGATTTTATTGCAAATGTTTTTTGGAAAAAGATCTGTCCAATCTCGAGGGAGGGTGCTATTGTTCGGTTTTTTTTAAGAATGAGTCCAGATAGTTTTATTGCCTCCACTAGTGAATTAATAGGGCTAATCAACAACTCTGACCTTTATTTTGTTCTTATCATCATTTTTTTTATATTTTTTTTGAAATTTCCTCCATTTTCTCATCTTAAGATTCTCAATTTCTCATGAGATTTTGTAATTTCTCATGAGATATTCATTTTCCCTTTGATTTCATGAGAATCTATCTTTTTCTCCTCCATTTCCTCTCTTTATCCGTCAGACCAGAGCATTTTTTGGGCTCTCACATCACATCAGAAGGGAATAGGCGCAAAGGGCCGTGCTTTGGGCAGGGAGCGGTAGTCCGACTACTGCGGGCGGTAGTTGGAGTACCGCCCCATGCTTGTTTGCCCATTGGTTTGAGGCGAGCACTGGTCCGAAGGGGAGCCTCTGCTCTACTATTTCTTCTTCTCATTTTTTCCTTCCAAAGACACCATTGCTGTCTCTTTGCAACTCCTCTCTTGTTCTTCCAAGTGCTTCTTCCTTGCTTCCTCTTTCCTTAATCCTTAATCTTTCTTCTCAAGTGGTTATTTCTCCTTTGTGTAATGATCTTTCTGTTTTGATGGATTTTAGTATCCATATCCAAGGAGTTTTTGAGATTCAACTTATCTATGGCCATGGATCCTTCTTTTTGACAGGAGAGACCAAAAAATGTGGGACTTTGGAATGTTTACCTGGAATTCCAGCACTTTGATCTTACTGGAAAATCTTCTTTTTTTGCCATGAAATGATGTATTTTTATTTTTTAATGAAGTGGAGTGTGATAAGAAAAGTGCCCCACTCTTATTTGTGCATGGGTTTTTTTGTGTTTCTCATTCATTCATTTTTTTTAGAAGAAGGTTCAAACCTCACACATCATGGAGTGGTGGCCACTAGAATGTAATCCTTTTAATGGACCGGATTGATGATTCGTGGCTCCCTTGGATCTTCCAATTTTGTGGATTTTGATGGTAGGCCATTATTTTGGAGTGGGTCCCATCTTTTGGCATGATTTTGGTCCCATGTGTGGATTTGGATTTCCTAAGCAAGTTTGGTTTATGGGCCTAAAAAAGGTTTGGGATCATGGGCTTTGGACAATGGGCTTAGATAATGGGCCTTATAATGATCTTGGATGGTGGGCGTTAGAATGGGTCTTGGACGATGGGCCTTGTCATGAGCCTTGGATCATGAACTTTGTAGGTGGGCCTTGGGCAATGGGCCTTAGAATGGGACTTGGATCATGGGCCTTGAGTAATGGGCTTTGGAATGTGGGCTTGGACTATGGGCCTAGAAATGTGGGCTTGGACCATGGGCCTATAAATGTAGGCTTTGGACAAAGGGCCTAGGAATGGGTCTTGGCCAATAAGCATTCAGGAGTCCATTCATGATGTATCTTCCTCATTTGAAATGTTTTAGACATTTGTGAAGGTAGGGGCGGATACTTACCTGTAAATGTTGGCCTTGCAGCATGCCTTATTGTGGTAGGAGTGAGGTTGGGCCTTCTTTCCAGTCAGTCGATCCTTATTACGTAACTTGGGAAGGTCAACACCTTTCTGATGTGGCTCAGGAAGGAGGGGCTCCTGCTGTCTTAAGGGCTCATTGGGTCGACAGTCATTGGTCGGATTGGTTCATGGATCACCAACCACTATTATTTCAGGTGTTGGAGCGTACTCCCCTCTATGGCTTGTTCAGAGTTTGTCTGAGCAAGACGAATATGACGCTTTCGTCCATGCTGACCGTGCGGTGGCGTGCTAAGATCCACACGTTTCATCTTCCCTTTAGAGAATGGGGGATTACTCCTTATGATATCTTCTTTCAGCTTGGTCTTCGATACAAGGAGGGATCCATTCCTCTCAAGGAAGATCTCCCTGTTCCTGTTGAGGATGACTGGATGAGTCTTCCAGGGATGGTTACTCATTCTTCAAACTTCTTAAGGCCCATATTCAAATTGCTCTAGCTATTGGTGAATTTTTCTCGACGGATTCCATAGACTGAGGCCGAAGCTATTGTGAAGGCTTGTGCCTTGATTCTGTATACTTTGGGAGCCATGATCTTTGGTCATGGAAATGAGTTGGTGAGCTCCCATCTGCTGACGCTCGTGGCAGATATCACTTTTCCTACGCCATATAACTGGAACGCTGCACTCCTAGCCCACTTGTACAAAGGGTTAGACAAGGCCAATTGTTGCAGCAGTAGGTCGATGACTGGCTTTCATCTAGTTATCGAGGTGTATATTGAACCCTTTTGCCTCGTCTCCTTTCTTATGAAGGTGCATTCTGATGATTGATCCTTGTGCAAGTTTACTTTCTTGACCACTTTCCACATTTGGGGCCCACTTTGATAAACCGCACCCCTCCTTTCCCTCGCATGATATTGTGGTATAAGGATAACCATAGCCATACCCGCCAGTTTTCAGATCTCGCCTAGAGATCGAATGTGGATGCTCTGGTCCCTGATGATGTGAGCAATCGTATTCTCATGCCTTTTTTCCTTTTGTCTGTACTCTGATCCTGACCTTGGATTGTTTTACCGATTTTACACCAGGCCTTACTTTCGATCGGTTGTTGCTCTTACTCCTAAGGCCTAGGAAGCTTTTCAGGCCTCGCGTCATCGTCGCATCTTAAAGGACCCTCGGGTGACGAAGTGGTACCTGGGGGAAAGACTCTTTTGGTAGTTGACTAGTAGTCCCCTTGTAACGTTCAACCCATCTTCCGAAACGGCAAACTGGAGGGCAGTCCCCGAGCATGAGTTGACACCTGCTTTGGAGGGTTATGAAGCCAGTGCTTTTGTTGATCCATCGAGAGAGTATAGCTCCTAGTGTGAGCAGTACGGCATAGGTCCCATTATGAGTAATGATTATGCTCCTGGTGGTGGCGCGCGCTTTGCCGGAGGGGGCCTTTTGGGACCTGAAGTTCCTTCGAAGGATATGGATGATTATGCACCTGATGAATAGTATCTTTTTATCCTTTCTGTCCATGTATCTTCTGTGTACATTCTTCCGTATATATCAGAATTTGCTTATCCAGTGTCGCCTTTCGCATTGCCTTTCAAGTCCTATTTTTTTAAATGCTCATCATATGGATTTTTTGGCTTCCCTAGCATCCATGGCAGACCCATGCATGATCGGTGTAGGATCCACATCCGGGCAGTAGTCGGACTACCGCGGGCGGTAATTCGATTACCGCCCGTTGACTACTGCCCATTCTCTGAGAATGGCAGGTTGTCGTAGCTGAGGGCATATTAATCGAGGGCAAGCGGTAATCAGATTACCGTGGGCGGTAATCCGATTACCGCTCCTGTTCATCTTTTCTTCCAGTGATAGTCGGTCTCTCTCTGTTCATTCCAATTTTCTTCTGCTCCACTTACTTTCTACTAAATTCGTCTGAATATTCTCCTTTGTTCTTTATTCCTTTTGCTCCTCCCTTTTGTCTTCTTCCTTATCTTGTCTTCTTCCCCATATCTTTTTTTAATGGCTGGAAATGGAGGGAGCCTTAGTGGGTTTAACAATGGTGGGAGCATGGGTCCACACATCGAGGTAAATGATGCACCTCTTTCCAGTTTTTATAATGAGATGGTCAGTGAGAGTTCATTTATGGATGGAGCTCTTGATGATGGGTTGGTGGGTGTTAATGGTGGTTTGGTAGGGCCACTTGAGGAGGTGAACCATTTATGGTGTGGCTTCAACCACCATAAATGGTGAGATGGACTTTGGTGAGGTTATAGAGGAGGTTTGGGAGGTGGATGGTTGTTTGATGGTTTGGATGGGCCTATTCTTGGTGGGCCATTGGGTAGTGAGGATGGGGATTTTAGTGGGTTGATTTTTGGGAGTTTGGGTGTGGACATGCAATTGGATGGCGTGGATGGGACCATGATGATGGTGGATGGTTCGGATTTGGCCATGGTTGATGGTATGGGTTTTGATGGTGGAGATGATGGTTTGACCATGATGGGTGGGATAGACCATAAGGATGGTGGGTCCCATTTTCCTTGCTTGGGTATGATGGGTGGTTTGGATGGGATAGATCATGGGGTTTTAGTGGATGGTGGGCCCCACATTAATGATTTGGGCATAATTTTTTAGTGCGGGTTACAAGGTTATGATGGGTGGTGGTGGGACAGCTGCTGATCTGGGTGATGGTGGAGATCTGGGTGGTGGTCCTGATAGCTCTTTGTATTAGAGTGGCCCTGGTATTGCGACGCCTGGGGCAGGTACTTTTTTGACAGCTCCAGATGTGATGATTATGGGTGACTCTGGCCCGCTTGTTGCTGCTTTTTGGGACACGCTTCATGAGGCTATGGGAGCGTTGGGCTTCTTTCATCACCATGAGATTGACTTTTTGGACAAGGGGATGCCTATTTTTGATGACTTACCATATGATCCAGGCCTCTAGATTGTTGAGGGTGTACCAGTTTGTACCATCGCCAACAACCACGAGGTACCTGTTCAGAGAGACTACGCATCTGGATAGGGAGTTTGACCACCTCTGAGAGTCACGAGCTGCATCTTTTAGGGTTCAGAGAGGTCCTGCACCTTTATCGAGTTCGCCTGGATTTGCGATTGTTGAGTGCTGCGTCCTACGACTGGGTTCTAGTGCTGAACTTGTTTTCCTTTAATGATTTGGAGTTAGGACCTTCTTTAGAGGAGTTGTCCCATTTGACTGGCCTCCCTTTCTCCCAGGAGCCGTATCTTCCTCCATCCCGTCAGGTGCGGTCTTAAGACTTTGAGCCCTAGTTTAGATTTTTGGTAGCTCTCACCTCAGTTGATGGTGGCACTGGCGAGTTCTCCCTTGAGCTCTTGTATGATCGATGTTCGTCTGCTCGAGGAGGCGATGGATCTACTCGTCAGCTTTAGTGCTTGAATGCATTAATATTTTGTGTTCTAGCAGAGCTGCTTTTCTTGGGATAGTGACAATCATCTTTTACAGTTCTTTTTCATGCCTTTTGTCAGGTCCTCTCTCGCCAGAGTATTGTTCCAGTGGTGCTGGCGGAGTTCTTCCTAGGCTTGTCCGAATGTTCGCTTGGGCAGACCCGTGTCTTCAGAGGATGCTGTTCCTTCCTCCAAGTATTTCACTTTTTCTTTCTCTTTTTATTTTTCTTTTTTGCTTTCTTATTTCTCATGCACAACCCCTTTTCCTTTTAAGTGTGGTTGTGGGAACACCTGCCTATGACACCTCGCCTTTCTTGGCCCGATTCCCATCATATCGATGTTTTATCCTTGCTTCTGGATGGGGCTCCCTCTTGGTGTGAGGCTACTGAGTCTCTTTATCGCCGTATGTTCTCCAATCTTAGAGGATCGGAGGTTAGCTGGGAGGCTTTGTTGTTATGTCGAGTGCCTTTGATTTGCAGTGCCGCTCGTACTCCTCTGCTCCTACTGGGCTTCTGAGGCTATTGCTCTTATCACCAGATTCACTTCCTTCGACAATTCGGCTTCTAGCAGGACATCCCTGCTTTTTTCCTTTTCGGGATTTAGGCATGCCCCTCTTCCCTTGCACATGTTGGCTCTTCATCAGTGGATTCAGACTTCGCGCCAAGATTGCCTAGATGCGACTATGTTGTAGTTCGAGTCCTGGGCTCCTCCTTTGGTAATAGTGCTATATCAGCGGTGGGTGGCGGAGCAGTCGCTTTACCATTAGGTTCCTGGTTGGCATCTGATAGATGATGAGGATGATAGGGACATTGTCGGGGATTTTGCTTCATCCTCTTTAGAGGTCGACGACTCCTTTGAAGCGTTCGAAGAGAAGCCCTTCATTGACTCTTCCTTTTGTCAGCTACTCATGGCCACATTTTGTCTGTGCTTTCTGTGCTTCGGCATGCCTACAAAGATATGGCTTATCGTCTGGCGGTGGGGCGACGATATGATGAGAGCATGATGGCGTCCCGCCGATTGGAGAGAGACGAGGTCTTTTACCTACACATGGAGGTTGGTAGACCCAGGCAGCGGCTGTTAATGTTTGGGGGAAGAGAGGGGGACTTACTGGGTAGTCTTTGATTTTTATTTAGGAAGGTTGTATTTTTGTCTTGAGTAATCTTTGTGGAAAAATAGAAAATTTTGCAGATGTATAAAAAAGCTTTGAAAGGAAAAGAAATATTTTTGTTTGTGCCATATTTTGCCAGTGTATGTCTGTGTTTGGATTTGTGCTTTAGATGATGGGATCAGAACATTGGACTTAGTTCACATCGAATCGGGTATTTTGGATTGTTTACTAGGGATCTTGATTCCCTGAGAGTAGTGCATACTAGGATCATGACCCCTTGGATTTGGGTAGAGTTTGATAGAATTCTGATCCATGATTTATCCTTTCCTTATGTTCATTCACTTCGACCATTACTTTGGGCTCTTCTATACCCACACTTTTTTTTCTTGCCATTTTTGCTTGTAACGCCCTTTCGGGATTTCACTATGACCGGCTTTCCGTCATTTTTGCATGTGGCATCCTTTCGGATATTCACCACTTCTCGGATTTTTGCTCTAGCCTACCCCTTGGCAGCTATGCTCTTTTTACCCTTGGTGCCCTTTTAGGTTTTTGCCAAGTCCGTTATTTTTACTCAAGCTGCCCTTTCAGGTTTTCAACTCGCCCTTCTCGCTAAGGCATGTTATTATTATTTTTTGGGTAACGAGAGAGATGGGGAGATTTCCTTCATTGCTTGCTAATTGGCTACATTCCTGACTCTATCTCTGCTTGCAATCATAAGCTGTTTATTTGGGTAAGATTATCTTGTGAAGCGGGATGGTTTTGTAAGATTTGTTTATTTATTATTTATTTTTTTCTCTCTTTTTTGTTTTTGAAAAGTATACTTTTTCACTTTTTGTTTTCTTTCTTTCTCTTTCTCTCTCTTTTTGTTTGTTTGTATTTGGAAGAAATGACAGGCGTATTTCAGGGTGGTTCTTTTTCTTTTTTTTTAAAGCTCAACTTTATGATTATAATTATTGACGAAGTTAGGTATGGTTACTCGTGATAGATTTTCACGTTGTCGGCATTGATGAGCTCTGGAAGATCTTCTTCTCTCAGGTTGGTGACTCGAAGGGAGCCTCTTGAAAGTACTTCTCGGATGATTAGCGGTCCATCCCATGAAGGTTTGAACTTGCCTCTGTGGTCTAGTAAGTGTGACGGTAAAATGCGCTTCATAACCATATCGACGACCCTGAAGCTCCTCTTTCAGACCCTCTTGTCGTAGACTTGTACGATCCTCCTTTGGTAGCATTGTGAGTGGCTTAGTGCATGCATGCGTTTTTATCTACCAGGTGCAGTTGATCATATCTTGCTTGTTGCCACTCGCTTCCTCGATCTTACTTTCTAGTAATACTCAAGGAGATGGTATTTCGACTTCAACTGGTAACACTGCTTCCATTCCGTATGTGAGTTCGAAAGGAGTTGTGCCTGTAGTAGATCGTACTGACGTCCGATAAGCCCAAAGTGCGTATGGGAGCATTTATGATCAGTCCTGATATGTTTTGACCATTTTCTCCAGCATCTGAACGATAGTTTTGTTTGAAGCTTCGACCCCACCATTCATTTGAAGGCGGTAGGGCTTGATTGATGTCGCTGGATTTTGAATTTTTTGAGGAACTCATCCATCCTTTTATTGACGAAAGGTGACCTGTTGTCTGTAATGATGGCATGAGGGATTTCGTATTGTCTAATGATGTTGTTCTTTATGAACTTTACCACATGAAACGCTACGATGGTAGTGTAGGATGCTGCCTCTATCCACTTCGTGAAATAGTCTACCACCACCAGGATGTATTTGGGCCTGTTTGAAGCTTTTCGGTTGACCTTCCCGATGATATTAAGGCCCCATATAGAGAAAGATCATGGTGTTGTCAAATTATATAGTTCAAAAGCAGGTGCATGGATTTGATTTGTGTATTCCTGACATTTGAAGCATTTCCTGACATGTTTGCAGTAGTCTGTCTCCATCGTTAGCCAATAGTAACCAAGCCGTAGAATCTTTTTTTCCATCATGTGACCATTCATGTGTGGACTGCATATTCCTTCGTGGATTTCTAACATGACTTTGGCTACTTCTATTTCATCCACGCGATGAAGGAGGACTTGGTTAAAGGATCGCTTATAGAGGATACCTCCATTGATTGTAAACTGAGTTGCCAACGGTTAGATAGTGCGACGATCGGTTGATGTAGTTCCTTCAGGGTATTTTTGGTGCTCAACATATTCTTTGATGTCCGTTTGGGGAGGCTTCTGCTTCATCGATTTGCAGATAGAAAGTGGGCTCTTCTTGAAGCTCCACGGTAAGTTCCCACTCAGAAATCCCCTTAGGAATCTCTAGCATTGATGCGAGGGTGGTAAGGGCGTCTGCGAACTAATTTTTGGTGCTTGAGATATTCTTTGATGTCCGTTTGGGGAGGCTTCTGCTTCATCGATCTGTAGACAGAAAGTGGGCTCTTCTTGAAGCTCCACGGTAAGTTCCCACTAAGAAATTCCCTTAGGAATCTCTAGCATTGATGCGAGGGTGGCAAGGGCGTCTGCGAACTAATTTTTAGCTCGGGGCATGTATAAGAATGTGACATCATTGAATTCCTCACTTAAATTCTGTGGATAAACGTGATAAGGGATTAGCTTTTCATCTTTGGTCCTCCACTCACCATTTGTCTGGTTGATGATGAGTTGTGAGTCTTCGAAGACTCGCAATCTTTCACATTGAGGATGATGGCTTCTTTCAGACCTGCGATACATGCTTCATATTCAGCCACATTGTTGGTACAATTAAATGCCAACCGTCTGGAGATAGGGATCAGGACATTGTCGGGGGATTAAAGTATTTGTCCTACTATACTTCCTTTTGAATTAGCGACTCCGTCGAAGAAGAGCGTCCATTCTCCTGTCTTCCTCTCTTCTTCTCCCTCGATAAGGAGGATGTCCTTATCAGGGAAGAAAGTCTCCAGTGGTTGATAATCAGGTAGAGAGTGTGTTGCTAGGTGGTCGGTCAGTACTTGCCCCTTGATTGCTTTCTAAGTGACATAGGTGATATCGAACTCAGAGAGTAGCAAGTTGCCATTTTGCGATCCTGCCTATTAATGCTGGCTTTTCGAATAGGTATTTCAATGGATCCATGCGAGCGAGCAGAAGGATCGGGTAGGCGATCATGTATTGATGAAGTCATTGTGTTGTCCAGACCAGAGCAAGGCAGGTTTTCTCTAAGCTAGAATACTTGGATTCGTAAGCAGTGAATCTCTGGCTTAAATAATAGATCACTTGCTCCTTCCTTCCTGAAGTGTCATGTTGGCCGAGGATGCACGCTATTGCTTCTGCTGCGACAGAGATATAGAGCAACATTGGTCTTCTTGGTGTGGGTGAAATCAGCACTGGAGGTTTCAGCAGATACCTCTTGATCTTGTCGAAGGCCGTTTGACAATCGTCGTTCCATTCTTTTGGCAAGTTCTTTCTTAGGAGCTTGAATATGGGCTCACAAATGGGTGTGAGCTAAGCAATGAATTGGCTGATGTACTGTACTCGCTTGAGGAAACCCCAAATTTCTTTCTCAGTTGTTGGAGATGGCATTTAGATGATTGCTTTTGTCTTGGTTTCGTCATCCCTGATGCCATCTTCGATGATGATGAAGCCTAACGGCTTGCCCTTAGTTGTGCTGAAGACACATTTTTGCCGGTTGAGGCGGAGCTTGAACCTTTCTAGCTTATCGAAGAGCTTCTTAAGGTCTTCGAAGTGTCCTTTAATTGTGTCAGATTTGATGATCATGTCGTCCACGTAGACTTCAATTTCTTTGTTTATCATGTCATGGAATAAAGCAGCCATGGCTTGCTGGTATGTAGAGCCCTCATTCTTCAACCTGAATGGCATAACTCGATAGCAGAAAGTTCCCCATGGTGTGATGAAGGATGTCTTCTCTCAGTCTTCAATGGCCATCTTGATTTGATTGTAGTCAGAGAAGCCATCCATGAAGAAGAAAATTTTGTGTCTCGCTGTATTATCTACCAGTGTGTCGATGTGAGGCAGGGGGAAATCGTCTTTTGGACTAGCTTTGTTCAGATCCTGAAAGTCGATGCACATTCTGACTGTGCCATCTTTCTTTAGAACTGGTATGATATTTGTAAGCCATTCCGAGTAATTGGAGACTACCAGGAATCCCGCGTTGTATTGCTTGATGACTTCATCGCAGACTTTCAGGGCCCATTTTGGCTTCATTCTTTGAAGCTTTTGTTTGACCTGCTACATTTTAAGCTTTGTTGGTAGGTGATGTACTACCAGTTCTTCGTCAAGTCCGGGCATGTCTTCGTAGGGGAAAGCAAAGTTGGACAATCTTGGCTTCAAGAATTCCATCATCCTCTGCTTGTATTCTTGAGGTAAGGATCTACAGATGCGCACTTCTCTAGGGAGTTGTTAAGGGTCAAATATTGCATATTGAGCCCCATTTATATCTTGGTTTTATAAACATGATACTATTTAATGTCCTATTTTACTCATGTTTATGTTGCATGATGAAATTAAGAGCTTGAACTGGAAAAGGTGCTAAAAGCATGGATTTGACACTCAAAGATCACCAAGGCAAAGAATGGATCGTAGGAGACAAAGATTGAAGCTCTCAAGGTCCCAAGATTCAAGAAAACCAAGTGGAGAAGGAACGAAGCCGAAAGAACAAGTGCGGAATACACATTGACTGTGCCATTGAACACTGTGTAAGTACTATGTTGTATATCAAACACCCTGTACCATCAAATTTTGTTATGACAAACCACTTTGGAATGATGGACTTGTTCATGATGGAGAGTTCACCTTCATACGAAGATGTGTTACAAGCCATGAAGACTGTTCTATCTACATCAACTTCATGTCCAACATCAACTTCAAGTTCAAGACCAAGTTTAATTACATGTTCAAGTTCTAGACCAAGTTCAAATGCTACTTCAAATGCAAGATCAAGTTAAGTACACTTCATAGTCAAGAAAAAGATCAAGTTTCAAGTATACAAGTTCAAGCTTCAAATACTTTAAGAAGAAGATCTACTGGATCTACAAAAGCTACAAGTTCAATGTTCAACATTTCAGGTATAAATGACCCTAGAAAGACCTTAGGTTTAGGTCATTCATATTGCACATTTAATTTGGGTCATTGTGCTTATTATAGGGTTTACTTCAACTAGTCCTAGTCAATGCTTGACTAGTCCAGGCTCTGGCTCGACCAATCTAGGGTTTTTCTTGACCATCCAGATTTAAATTCAAATTTTCAAAATTTTTGTAACACCCCTGATTTTTGCCAACCTGGAATTAGACGTCCTTAGGCAATGGGTTGCTCCTAACACCTTATTAACCTATCAGAATTGAATCCCACAGTCTAAAATCGCTTCTGAACCCATTTCCTTCACAAATCCAACCCTTCACCATCTTGTTCTTTCAATTTTTCTAAGTACTTTCACCCTAGACACTATCTTAAACTAGTTAAGTATTATAACTTGGATCACTCTATATACAAACTAAGAAGGACTAAGTACCACCTCAGACGGAAATCACTTAGGATTAAATCCTTTAGAAATTTGACAAAGTTAACTAAGTACTAAACTAGATTAGCCATAAAATCCATTTGAATCACTTTAAATACGATCTGCAAGACCCAAAACTTGTAGAATCATTGACGCGAGGTTACCCTAAAACCTATGATCAATCTCATTACCCGACTGCTCACGGGAGCATCTTGAAACTCTGTATCGGATCTGGACCGCACGTCGGGAGTCCGAATAATATGAAGTTAAGGAATTAGGACCACCTCGCTAGGCTTGACAACCATCTCGAAAATCAAATCCAGATGGTGTCCCAGCGCTATTCGCTTGAGCTCGGAGTGAAGAGTGTGAGAAATGTGAAATAATTTCAAAATAAAATATCTTGAATAGTAATTTGGCACCTCTCACTTGCGGATCAGTTTTAAGCAACCAGACCGTCAGAATCAGACCAAATTACACCCTCGGATCAGGAGAAATTTCATACACATTTACATGTACTCGGAATCTCCGATCGAGATCCGCTGACCGTTGAACTGAAACTGGTCCGCCACGCGTGATCTGGAATTCCGACCAAAATGAAAACTTAATAGAACGTAGATCCAGCGTTAGTGAGCTTAAGTCCGACCTTTGGCTTAAGGAGGGCCGCCAGAAACCCTCTTTTGAGCTGAAACAATGCCGATTTGATTATAATGTAAGTATACCTTGAACATAAGTCTATTTCGGTAAATTTTTATGCTATATAAGGACCTTAAACCCTCTCTCATGGCAGCCATACGAATTTGAGATTGAGAGAGAGAAAAGAGAGAGAAAAGAGAGAGAAAGTGTGGGAGATGTGGGAGCATCTCCCTACCGCTGCTATACGTGTTCAACCACTCCATTCTCATCATTTTTCCGGCAATTCCAACCCCATTTTTAGGTAAGAAACCCTAACCCTAACCTGATTTAGGGCTTGGGTGGTTGTAGGTTATGAAATAGCTAACGTATTTCGTTCCATAGGTTGCTAAACTACCGAATACGGGAGCTTAGCAAACCTATCAACTCCGTTACGATTCTACGACACAAGGTGCGGACTTTAGGTGTATAGGTTATGGTTTTCAACGCTTTCAATGTCAGATAATGATAGATTCATGATCTGCATGCAATTGCACATGTACAAAGTGCTTTCCGATTTCTGTTTCGATTAAAGATGCAAATTATGGAATTTTACATATTCTAGGTATTCGTAGAAAATACCGTATACGTATATTTTTTGAAAATATGCTTGACATGATTATTTGTCGTATGAATATATGATATATGGATAAAATACTTATTTGGTGAATGGATTCGCCCAAATACATGTTTTACTAATATACACTATGTATGTACAAATACTGTATTGTAGAAAGTACTGTATGCATATGTATTTTAGAGATGTGTTTGCCATGATTATTTATTGTATAAATATACTATATATGCATAAATTATTTGCTTGGCGAAAGGACTCGCCCTAATACATGTTTGCTAACATACACCAAGTATGTGAAATAGTGTATGTTAAGTGTTTGTGGAAATGCTTGAGTGAGTAAGTGTTTGGATGTAGATGCCTTAGGAGGGTGTTGAGATTGGATTCTCAACTACCCTAGCGACATGTATGATTACCTCCATGAGGTTGATCACTTAAAACCACTTACTTGCAATACATGTGTTTGTATTCCTATTGATGTAGTGTTTTACAACATGCTTTATATCATGCTTTATAATATGCTTATAACATGCCTACTAGCATGTTTGAATTAC
Source organism: Magnolia changhungtana (assembly GCA_030180095.1). Taxonomy (NCBI): domain Eukaryota; kingdom Viridiplantae; phylum Streptophyta; class Magnoliopsida; order Magnoliales; family Magnoliaceae; genus Magnolia; species Magnolia changhungtana. Next base: position 6,448,877 of record JASAUF010000446.1, read on the forward strand.
TTTGTTTATCATGCTTGAATTACTTTGTTTATCATGCTTTACTCCACATGCTATGGATGACAATTGATTGTGTTTGGGGCTATGATTATAGTCCAGACAATCGGTACCAGATTGGAGATCGTGGTTGAGTTTCATGTCGCCACGTGAGATGCGTTCGACGAACTCGAGTCGTACTTCGGTTGGCGATAGTGGTTGGCCACGCGAAGTGCTTATGCACTTCATGTCGTTCAACTTGTTGTGCGCTCGAGCTAGCCGAGCTCGTCAAGTAACCCGATCTGTCTAATGTATGTTCACCATGTTTGGTCGCTACTGCCTGAACCTAGGGTACCAAACTTACCAGTGAAAACCCTTTTAACCATGGTACCTCGATCCGCTAAGACTCATGAGCCGGGCATGGTGGTATGGGACACCGTGGTCGAGCCGTCGGCCCTGGCGGGGCCACGTGCCTCCCCGTAGTGACCAGTGAGCAACCAAACTCGTGAGCCGATTATGGTGGTATGGGACACTATATTCGCGCTGTCGGCCTACATTGATAAGGTGATGGGGGAGCGGTGCAACCTTTGTGCATAAAAGCCCTGACAGCCCTTTGTAGTGACCACGAGCATACTCTGAAATCGCGGTGAGCCTTAGAGTTTGCTGCGGTATATAGAGTATGAACTAGGCCTGTTTCTGTATAGTGATGAATCATTTAAGAGGTGATGGGGGAGTGGTGTAACCTTTGTGCGTAATGCCTGGCGTGCCAACTGCAAAGTGACCTAGAAAACACACCATCATCTGATATTAACTAGAACTGACGACCCTAGAATGGATCATGTTTGAGAATGATACAAGGGAGGTACCTTAGTTTCCCAATCCTACTGTTTGAAATGGACTAATTAAAAACTCGGTAATCATGCTCATCATGCATTGCATGTGCCTGAAAGATGTGGAGCACTGTGGGATGAAAGCATGCCGCGAGCGTGAGATGGTGTCGCATGAGGGAGTATGTCAGTGAGGGCATCCATCATACCTGCATTCATACTTACATTAATAAGAGTAGCTAGGAGTGTTTGATTTTACTGCTTTATCATTACTGCTTGACTGTATTGATAACATGTTAACCTATGCTTTATTGTTCCACTGAGTTAGCTACTCACTCCCACATTACGAGACGGTGTTGTACACACTAACCAGATTGTTGAGTTTCAGATGGCGACGCTACTCCTGAAGTAGAGCCGGACTATTACTATGATGTCGAGGAGGAGTTCTCCTATATGTAACTCTCTGACGGGTCTCTGAAGACCTGGTACTGTATTGACGGGGCTATGGTACTTGGGATAGAAGACATTACACTTACACATTTGGTATATTTTAGAACTGTACTTGTAATTATTTAACCTGGTAATGTTATCACACTCTGGAGACTCATCATAGTTTATATTCTATCACAGTCTTCCGCTTGCAAATTTAACTATCTCTGGAGTATGATATGTTATTTTGGCTTAGTCTCACTCATGTTCACTACTCTAATACAGTTAACATTCAATCATCATTCATTTTGTTGCATAAGTGATGTTCTGGAACTCGAGAGTTGAGTTACTACTCGACCCTCGATTTTCGGGATGTTACAGATGGTATCAGAGCATGATTTGGATTAAATCGGACCTGGGTTATGGTCACACAACGCACACTGATGCACTCTGACTTAGGAGGGAGCGACGAAATGTAGAAGTTGACTTAGGATTTTTCAAATTCGCCGAACGGCGAAACTGACCGAAATCGACCGCAGAGATCGGGCCATACACACCCACGATCACGCGAAACAATCCTGAATCACTTCTAGGCCGTCAGTCGACAGGTTTGAGTCGTTCCTTAGAGACGAATGTCCTTAGGTTGTGGGTCAACCACAACACCAAAGCCTAAAATCCCTTTCTATCCAATTCCTTCAAACTCTCTCCTTGCATCACTTCATCCTTCAATTTTTTCTCTAAATCCTTTCATACCAGATATAAATTCTAACGTATAAATGATGAAAAATAATACTTAGATAAAAAGTTACTATAAATAGTAAATATATGTATAAATTAGATTTTTGACCATTCAAACTTTAGAATATAACCAATTAAATGGGTTATTTGGATAGATTAGCTCGTTCTACCCCAAAATCATATATTATTTGTCAGATAACTCATTCTAGATTGCAAGATACGTCCGATTTGACCCGTAACGACTCGAAACGGAGTCGGGGGCCACACACGTCAATCCGGGGGGACCCGGGACAGACCCGGGGTACCATTGGCCCCTTAGGAGGGTGGAGAACACCACCGAGCTGCGGTGGCACGGTGCTGGACAAGGCGGACCGCGGTCCAGCGGGCCCGGGCGGGCCGCAGTTCATTGGCTGGCCCGTTTTCGGCCACAATTTTTCTACAATTTTAGTCCGATTTCAAAAAGTCATATCTCCCTCGTTATAATCTGATTTAGGTGATTCAAAAGCCAGATTTAAGCTTGACAAGTCTAGTTTCATATAAAAATAAGTGAAAAATATAATAAAATATTTAATATAGTTAAATAGGGATCATTGTCTCAACTATCCGAAAGTTATTAGTTTGGACAGTTGCTGCTTCTAGAATTTTTAGAATTTTTCTACAAGAAGAAATTTAATGAAATTTGGTGGAGATGAAGTATACTTGATGATGAACTACTAGAAAAATAATTAAAATAATAAAGCAACTAGAAATGCCAGAAAAGGTGTAGAACTTCCCTAGGCCCGTATGGTGCCTACCAAATTTTCTAGGGGATCCCTTTTTCACGTCATTTTTTGCCCCCTCTCTCTCAAACGCCCCTCTAATCTCTCTTTTCCTCCTATTCTTGTTGTTTTCTCTTCAAATCGCCACTCCAATCGTCTCATTTCCCATTTTCGGTCATCACCCACTCCCTTCCATCGTTTACAGCCACACCTACCTTCTACCCTTTCCGTTTCCCTCATTTGGATTCCCACACCCCCCATTTGAAGCTCAAAATCGGGCAAGTCCTCTAACCCATCCAATTTTTCATTTTCCTTTCTTTACTCCTTGTCAGTTGGGCCCCTACAACCCTTTATGAGAACCAAATCTGTGGAGAACCAAAACTCCAGCCCCTTTTCTCTCTTTAGGGTCCGTTCGGCCAAACTGCATTAGGTGAATTAGGTGGATAGAATTGTATAAGTAATAATAAATGTATGTGTAGGTATGGTCCCTAGATTGGGTGTATCCCATGTTTTCCGATGTCATGCTTGGAATGTATGCAATAAAGAGTATATCCCGGGTTTTCCTCTTACACTTAGAAATTCCGATTCCTGGGATTTGGAAATCCCATCTCACACTTTCCGACACAAGGCTCATTTTCCAAAGCCTATACCATTAATTTTAATCCCCACCCACCCTCCTACCAAACATGTCATTCCCAATCCTGAGGTAGGATTAGTAATACAGTCTCATTTAATACAACTTAAGACTACTGGCCAAATAGTGTTGGAGTGGTAAAGTCCCTTGATATACATTAACCCACCACACTCTGACAGTTTAAGCTTTTAGAGTAAATGGTTATTTGACAAATAGACCCTAGAGATTTGAACCTAGAGTAGTGCTTCGACAGACCTGACAGTATAGGAAATCCAACCAATTAAGAACGTGAACTCTAGAACCCCCTTTATAGTTGGTTTGAGCATGTGTGACATGCTCGGGCGTAGTTAAATTCAACTTTAGGCAACTCAATTCTAATTAGACAACTTTGACCCTAAGTAATAAAACCTTTCCTTGTATTAAAAATGAAGTGAAATCATCTAGCATATAAGCATAGACTTTGGACTCACCTATGGATTCCCGCTACTCCTAAATTAAGACTAGACTACTGGTTAGGCTAAGGAAAGTAAAGACTAATTAATTATGCTAAGCCAATTGAATAATAGACTTAGTTATTCGGCTTAACCGACTGACTCGGACTCACTACACAATTTTCTTCCGTGTTGGTCGACCATTTACAACTAAAGGTTTATAATTTGTCCTTGAAAAGTGTTAGGAGTATATACCGATAGAGACTTTGTCTTTTAGGCTCGAGGAATTGCCCAAATGGGCAACATGATTAGATTAGGAATTAGGTCCCAAATCGTATGCCATGTCGGCATACATATTGTGCTTATGAACGTAAAAAGATAACCTGCCTATTAAGCTAGACATGATTAAATAGGATAAGTCTGGACCGCGACAAAATTCCTTGATAGAATTAGGCATCTTGCCTCAAACTCACACCCATTCGTGATAGCCCCTTTCTATAATCCTAGGTACAAAAACTGATGTAGTGGGAGACCGCATCTCATTTCATGTCAAGGATAGGTTATAAATTACACCTTGTTCTGATGTACGGAGCAGGACATAAATCTTAAGCCTTGAGGGTGAAAATAAAATTTTAAGGGGGGTAGAACATTATGAGCCCAATCCAGTTAGGTCACCTATTGCATCTCTTTGATCTAGGTGGCGTAGCGGAAGCGTGGTGGACCCTACTCCACTGGCCTAGGATCGAAACGGTGCTCGTTAACATACGCACATTATAGATGCCCTAGCAAGTTCTACTATGAGAAACCGTTTTACGATGATCTAGTAAGATTTGATTCCCCATTTCCTTTGACATAGATAATAACGAGGACTTTCTTAGACTAAGACCTAAAGGGCAACCTTAGAATAGACAATTTGAGCCTTTTAATGATGGACATTCCATACGTTTCTAGAGTGATCGGACTACGGAGTTACTGAAATATACAACTGCGAAGCATTCGCGGCTTGACCCAATTCTCAATCTTGGGCGACTACCAATAGACTCACTGCTTGACCGAGCAGAAGACCAGGATCCACCAGGATTCAGAAGTGATACGATGAGCCTTCTACCCTGGTCAGGTAGATGATTGATGTATCGGGATCGAGCCTACCAAAAAAATCGTCTCTCCGTGTTGGTCAAACATTGAAAACAGCTATCTTACTCTAAATTGGTGGGAATTATCGTCGAGACTCCAAATAGGTACAGAAATAAATTGTAGCAAACTATCAGGGTATGAGAAATGAATAAAGAAACATGTTTTAAGGGGGGTAGACTAAAAGGAACCGGACTAGTATATGCCCTACCACGCGTAGAAACTTGAAATCAATAAAACTTAGGCAAAAGAAATAATTAAATCTTTCTTTATTACCCTTAGCCAATTTCGGGGACGAAATTTTGTTTTAAGGGGGTAGATTGTAACACCCCGAATTTTTGCCAACCTGGAATTAAACGTCCTTAGGCAATGGGTTGCTCCTAACACCTTATTAACCTATCGAATCGAATCCCAATAGTCTAAAATCGCTTGAACCCATTTCCTTCACAAATCCAACCCTTCACCATCTTGTTCTTTCAATTTTCCTAAGACTTTCACCCTAGACACTATCTTAAACTAGTTAAGTATTATAACTTGGATCACTCTATATACAAACTACGAAGGACTAAGTACCACCTCAGACGAAAATCACTTAGGATTAAATCCTTTAGAAATTTGACAAAGTTAACTAAGTGCTAAACTAGATTAGCCATGAAATCCATTTGAATCGCTTTAAATACGATCTGCAAGACCCAAAACTTGTAGCATCATTGACGCGAGGTTACCTTAAAACCTAGGATCAATCTCATTACCCGACTGCTCATAGGAGCATCTCGAAACTCCGTATCGGATCTGGACTGCACGTCGGGAGTCCGAATAATATGAAGTTAAGGAATTAGGACCGCCTCGCTGGGCTTGACAACCATCTCGGAAATCAAATCCAGATGGTGTCCCAGCGCTATTCGCTTGAGCTCGGAGTGAAGAGTGTGAGAAATGTGAAATAATTTCAAAATAAAATATCTTGAATAGTAATCTGGCACCTCTCGCTTGCGGATCAGTTTTAAGCAACCAGACCGTCAGAATCAGACCAAATTACACCCTCGGATCAGGAGAAATTTCATACACATTTACATGTACTCGGAATCTCCGATCGAGATCCGCTGACCGTTGAACTGAAACTGGTCCACCACGCGTGATCTGGAATCCCGACCGAAACGAAAACTTAAAGAACGTAGATCCAGCGTTAGTGAGCTTAAGTCCGACCTTTGGCTCAAGGAGGGCCGTCAGAAACCCTCTTTTGAGCTGAAACAATGCCGATTTGATTATAATGTAAGTATACCTTGAACATAAGTCTATTTCGGTAAATTTTTAGGCTATATAAGGACCTTAAACCCTCTCTCATGGCAGCCATACGAATTTGAGATTTAGAGAGAAAAGAGAGAGAAAAGAGAGAGAAAGTGTGGGAGATGTGGGAGCATCTCCCCGCCGCTGCTATACGTGTTTAACCGCTCCATTCTCATCATTTTTTCGGCGATTCCAACCCCATTTTTAGGCAAGAAACCCTAACCCTAACCTGATTTAGGGCTTGGGTGATTGTAGGTTATGAAATAGCTAACGTATTTCGTTCCATAGGTTGCTAAACTATCGAATACGGGAGCTTAGCAAACCTATCAACTCCGTTACGATTCTACGACACAAGGTGCGGACTTTAGGTGTATAGGTTATGGTTTTCAACGCTTTTAATGTCAGATAATGATAGATTCATGATCTGCATGCAATTGCATATGTAAAAAGTGATTTCGATTTCTGTTTCGATTAAAGATGCAAATTATGGAATTTTACATATTCTAGGTATTCGTAGAAAATACCGTATATGTATATTTTTTAGAAATGTGTTTGACATGATTATTTGTTGTATGAATATATGATATATGGATAAAATACTTATTTGGTGAATGGATTCGCCCAAATACATGTTTTACTAATATACACTATGTATGTACAAATACTGTATTGTAGAAAGTACTGATACATATGTATTTTAGAGATGTGTTTGCCATGATTATTTATTGTATAAATATACTATATATGCGTAAATTATTTGCTTGGCGAAAGGACTCGCCCTAATACATGTTTGCTAACATACACCAAGTATGTGAAATAGTATGTGTTAAATGTTTGTGGAAATGCTTGAGTGAGTAAGTGTTTGGATGTAGATGCCTTAGGAGGGTGTTGAGATTGGATTCTCAACTACCCTAGCGACATGTATGATTACCTCCATGAAGTTGATAACTTAAAACCACTTACTTGCAATACATGTGTTTGTATTCCTATTGATGTAGTGTTTTACAACATGCTTTATATCATGCTTTAAAATATGCTTATAACATGCCTACTAGCATGTTTGAATTACTTTGTTTATCATACTTGAATTACTTTGTTTATCATGCTTTACTCCACATGCTATGGATGACAATTGATTGTGTTTGGGGCTATGATTATAGTCCAGACAATCGGTACCAGATTGGAGATCATGGTTGAGTTTCATGTCGCCACGTGAGATGCGTTCGACGAACTCGAGTCGTACTTCGGTTGGCGATAGTGGTTGGCCACGCGAAGTGCTTATGCACTTCATGTCGTTCAACTTGTTGTGCGCTCGAGCTAGCCGAGCTCGTCAAGTAACCCGATCTGTCTAATGTATGTTCACCATGTTTGGTCGCTACTGCCTGAACCTAGGGTACCAAACTTACCAGTGAAAACCCTTTTAACCATGGTACCTCGATCCGCTAAGACTCATGAGCCGGGCATGGTGGTATGGGACACCGTGGTCGAGCTGTCAGCCTACGCTGGGGCCACGTGCCTCCCCATAGTGACCAGTGAGCAACCAAGCTCGTGAATCGATTATGGTAGTATGAGACACTATATTCGCGCTGTCGGCCTACATTGATAAGGTGATGGGGGAGCGGTGCAACCTTTGTGCATAAAAGCCCTGGCAGCCCTTTGTAGTGACCTCGAGCATACTTTGAAATCGCGGTGAGCCTTAGAGTTTGCTGCGGTATATAGAGTGTGAACTAGGCCTGTTTCTGTATAGTGATGAATCGTTTAAGAGGTGATGGGGGAGTGATGTAACCTTTGTGCGTAACAGCCCTGGCAGCCTTTGCAGTGACCTAGAAAACACACCATCGTCTGATATTAACTAGGACTAACGACCCTAAAATAGATCATGTTTGGGAATGATACAAGGGAGGTACCTTAGTTTCCCAATCCTACTGTTTGAAATGGACTAATTAAAAACTCGGTAATCATGCTCATCATGCATTGCATGTGCACTGTGGGAAGAAAGCATGCCGCGAGCGTGAGATGGTTTCGCATGAGGGAGTATGTCAGTGAGGGCATCCAACATACCTGCATTCATACTTACATTAATAAGAGTAGCTAGGAGTGTTTGATTTTACTGCTTTATCATTACTGCTTGACTGTATTGATAACATGTTAACCTATGCTTTATTGTTCCACTGAGTTAGCTACTCACTCCCACATTACGAGACGGTGTTGTACACACTAACCAGATTGTTGAGTTTCAGATGGCGACGCTACTCCTGAAGTAGAGCCGGACTATTACTATGATGTCGAGGAGGAGTTCTCCTATATGTAACTCTCTGATGGGTCTCGAAGACCAGTATTGTATTGTTAGGGCTATGGTACTTGGGATAGAAGACATTACACTTACACATTTGGTATATTTTAGAACTGTACTTGTAATTATTTAACCTGGTAATGTTATCACACTCTGGAGACTCATCATAGTTTATATTCTATCACAGTCTTCCGCTTGCAAATTTAACTGTCTCTGGAGTATGATATGTTATTTTGGCTTAGTCTCACTCATGTTCACTACTCTAATACAATCAACATTCAATCATCATTCATTTTGTTGCATAAGTGATGTTCCGGAACTCGAGAGTTGAGTTACTACTCAACCCTCGATTTTTGGGATGTTACAATTTTCTAGTAGGTCCTCGACCGGTCGAGCACCCTGCTCGACCGGTCGTGGAGAATGGCTCGACTAGTCAAGCCGGGCACGACTCGAACTCCATCAACCATTTTGAGCCCCACTCGACCAGTCGAGTACTATGCTCGACCAGTCGAGGGTCAGTTTTATCTGATCCTACTAAAACTTTTGAAATTTGGTTGCTCCCAAGACCGGTCGAGGCTGACCTTAAACTAGTCAAGGGAACCATTTTTCAGCCATAAATAAAGGACTTTTCTCAGTTTTTTTCATTCATTCCAATCCGATTCAAGCCACCACTCTGAGAGATAAGTCACTGTGATTGGCAAGCTATTGTACGGTAATTTAAGATTCTTTTTATAGCTTTTTGATTTCTAATTTCTTGATCTCTTGCTACTTCAATCTAATTTGATAAAAGGGAATTCTGATCTACCCCTTTTGAGATCCAAGAAATTGAATTAAAGTAGTCCAAGGTTGGATTAATTTAAAATTCATTTAGACCTAGAATCCTTTCATTTGTGTGATTGAACATTGGACATCTTTATCTTCAAAGAAGCGGTTCTACCGGGCTACATCAAAAGAGAATCTTCAGATAAGTGTTTGAATTACAACTTTTGGTTTTTGAGATTGCCAGAAAATCTCTATTGTGGTTTTGACTGAGATAGCCAGAAAATCTCAACGTGGGATTTTTAATTGTCGTAGCCCATTGAAAACACAGTTGTAAAGGTTTTAAGGTGAACCTTGGAAAACTTTCTTTCATAGTGAAAGCCAATATCACGTGGGTTGTGATTATTGGGAGTGGAGTAGGTGTGGTTGTTTTAAAACAGTTGGTGTACACACCGAACCACTGTAATTCTTGGAGTTTGGTGGATGATGATGTATGTGATTTATATATGGTGAATGCTTGTATTTATTTCATGTACTTGTCGTGAATGTTGTAATAGCTAGATTTGTTTCAATTGCTTCTTGTAGCAGTTTGAGTTTTATTTATTTATTTATTTATTTATTTATTTATTTATTTTAAATCCTAACCGAGTTTAGGAAATCAGGTTGTCCTACCATATTGGTTTTTGGTGTAAGGTTGTCCTTTGAATAACGTTTGCTTCAACCTCTCAATACTATTGCAATTGAGGTTATTATTTGTTTCAGCTATCTGCATTTATATTTTGCATTTATTTTTTATTTAGCATAATCCTATTTACCCCCCTCTAGGTCTGAGAGCTCGCCCTTTTCACACTGTTTGATGACATCGAACACAAGTCAATAACATCTAATTTATGAAGGAAAATTGGGTTGGTCACTGGACAAATTGAAGAACTTGTTCGATGACTCAAAGCCTTGTTTGATGACATTAAATTTTCTGTGGATTTTGGGCAAAACTCGCTGGACATATTGGGCACCATGTTTGATTACTCGAAGCACTTCTTGATGATATCAAAGACTTGTTCGATGACATCGAAGGCCTTTTTAATGACATCAAACTTATTAAAGAAATTGGATTAACTCTCTGGACTGTTTTGGACACATTATCGATTTTTCGAAAAACGCTCGACGACATGAAAGGTTATAGAGTCTGGATGAAGTTATAAAAGCACAAAAAAGCACATATAAAAGACACCTTCGATGACATTGAAGGTAATTCGATGTCATCGAACGAATCACGCAAAGTTACGCAGAGTTATGCGGAGTGTGTAAATTTGAGGCAGTTTCTAAATTTTTCCAAGAAGGTATGAAAGGAGGTGTTGCACAACTATAAATAGGAGTCCCTAGGGCATCCATGGGGATATATATAATCAATCTAGGGTTTGGAGGAGCGAAGCACAAGGGCGGAGAGCCGTCGCCAAGCGTTTTTCTTCTTTTTTCCTTAGTTTTTCATGTTTTCTTTTAGGATTTTAGATCCAATCATGTCTATGGTTGGCTAAACCTCTTAGCTAGGGCTAAGAGGTGAAGCTTGTAGCGTGATGGGATGTTTTCTATTGCTTTGATTCATGTTTATGTTGAATTCTCTTAATTCTAGTTTAATATTTAAGGAATACTTTCAGTTTTTAATGGTTTTTTGTGACTCGAATTACAGTAGATCTGTAATAGCTATGAGTATCTTCTTTTCATGTATTGAAATTGTGAAGTTAGTAAATCCTGTTGTTCACCATCGTCCCTTAAGCATGGTTGGGTGATGGAATCCCTTCTAATCTTCACAATTCTCCTATGTTGGTTGTGGAATTGGTATATCCTGTTGTCTGCCATTGCCTCTTGGGCATGGCTAGGTGATGGAATCACTTCCAGTTCTCACAACTCTCAACCATTGAGAATTAGGTCAAAGGAAGTTCAGATTCAATCTTAATTGTTATATCTTCCAACTAGACAAGAAATGACTCTGATTCTAGTTGTGTCATTGAATCAAGTAATAGATCTCCCTGATTGCTACAAGTGGATCCTTGGAAACCCTAGTTCCCATCATTAAATTCTCAAGTTTCTAATTAAATCCCTCACAATTACTCTCTCTATACTTTCAAATTTAGGTTTATATCTTCTTCTAGTTGCGTTCAGAATACACACGAGATTAGTCCCTGTGGATTCAACCTCGGTCTCACCGAGATTATTACCACATTGCGACCCTATACTTAGGGTTGTGAACAAGTTTTTGGCACCGTTGTCGGGGACTAATAGTTACGTTTTTTTGAGATTGACTAGTTTTGGAATTAGGTTTAAGCCTAGAATTTTTCTACTTTCTATTTTTAGGTTAGGGTTTTTTCTGAGTTATTTAGAAACTAACTTTTCTTTCTAATTCTAGGTTTAGAAACTTTCCTTTTCTATTTTTATAAACTACTTTCTAATTCTAGGATAGAAACTTTCCTAATTTGATTTTAGAAACTAATAATTTTTTTAGAAACTTTCTATTTTCTATTTTTAGAAACTTACCTTTTCCATTTTTTTAGAAACTAATTGCTTTCCTTTTTCTTTTACAGGATCCCAATATAGAAACTTCTAATTTGGTAACTTCTTTCTAATTCTCTCTCTCTCTCTCTCTCTCTCTCTCTCTCTCTCTCTCTTTTTATTTCTAGATTTCTATTTCCCTTCTTTCTTTTAGGTTTAGGTTAGTTTCTGAAATCGAGGGATGGGAGTGTTTCATGCCCAAGTGGGTCCGTGACAACACTCGACGTCTCTTGAGTGAAGGAGGATTGGTTGAGGGGTTATCTATCCATCACAGGATTAGACACCACTCGAGATCCACAGAGTTAATTGAAGTTATGGCCGCCAATCAATTGGCCAATCAACCTCTAAATCCACCTCAACCGAGGGTTGAGGAAGTCCAGGATGAGAATGAGGTGTATCAAGCACTCTCGCCTCGTACCTTACAAGAATATTTACAACCGGTAGGGGTGAGCGCGCCCTCATGCATGTTCTTTCCAGAAAATATGAGACATATGGACATTAAGCCAGGGGTGATCCTACTCCTTTCAAAATTTCATGGGCTTGAATATGAAAACCCATATTTACACTTGAAAGAGTTTGATGAGATCATAACCACTTTATATTTTCCTAATGTGTTTGATGACATGGTCAAGCTGAAACTCTTTCCCTTCTCTTTGAAAGAGAAAGCTAAGACATGGTTGCATTCGCTACGTCCTTGATCTATTAGTAGATGGAACGATATGACAAGGGAGTTCATAAAGAACAATTTCTCACACCATAAAACAAACACCCTCAGAAAGTCAATCACAAACTTTGCCCAAACGGAAGATGAAACATTCTTCCAATGTTGGGAGCGGTTCAAGGATCTTGTCAGTTCATGCTCACAATACAGTTTTGAAACATGGCACATTACATACTTTTTCTATGATGGACTGACATCCTCCATGCACCAATTGTTCGAGACAATGTGCAATGGGGAATTCATGAATAAAAATGTCGATGATGTGTGAGATTATTTAGACAGACTTGCTGAAAACGCACAATCATGGGATGTCACCCCAAAATCAAGCACCACCTCTAGGCTCACTCAATCAAAGAAGAGGAGTGGAATATACCTTCTGAAAGAGGATGATAATATCAATGCTAAAGTGGCTAATCTCATAAGGAAATTCGAAGCTATGGAACTAAAGAAGGATAAGGCTAAGGAAACTGTTTGTGGTATTTGTGCTTGCGACATTCACACAACTGAAAATTGTCCAACAATACCCTGCTTTTTAAGAGGTACTAAATGAGCAATCCAATGCCGTGAATAATTACCAAAGGCCTTTTAATGGACCCATCTCCAATACATACAATCGTAGTTGGAGAAATCATCCAAATTTTAGTTGGAGGAATGGACAAACTGCTACTCCTCAAGGATTCCCTAATCAAATTCCAAATCAAGGGAACCTCAAGAGGAACCGGTTCAAAATTCCACACAAACTCAGGAGTTTACCCAAGCAATATGAGAACTTACAAGATTTATGCAAAAGATGGATTTACGTGTTATGGTTATAGAGAAGGGGATGCTTCCTGCTCAACCTTTCCCCAACCCTAAACCGTAATACAAAATAAGTGATCTAAGCTCTTCAAATCAAATGGAGCAAGCTAAGTCTATCACCACTCTTAGGAGTGAGAAGATAATTGACAAATCTATTTCGATAAGTGCTGAAAAGTCTAAGGACCTGGAAGTAGATGAAACTAATAGACCTAGCAACACTCTACAAGAGTTAAAATGGGAACATCAAGGCATGCCGATTGCACTATTCCCCCAACAGTTGATTGCACCAAAACCTCTCTCTAACTCTTAGGACATTCTAGAGGTGCTGAAATAAGTGAAGGTCAATATCCCTCTACTAGATGCGGTTAAACAGATACCTTCATATGCTAAAATTTTAAAAGACTTGTGTACAACCAAAAGACGGCAAAACATTCAAAAGAAAATCTTTTTAACTGAAAAGGTGAGTGCCATCCTAAAGCAAGATGTGCCACAGAAATACAAAGATCCCGGTAGCCCAACCATTACTTGTGTATTGGGAATTACCGGATTGAGCACGCACTCCTTGATTTAGGAGCAAGCGTAAATCTGATTCCTTACATGGTTTACGAACAACTAGGTCTGAGTGAATTAAAACTCACCTGGACCACATTACAACTTGCTGATCTCTCAGTTTGTGTACTGAGAGGGATAATTGAGGATGTGTTGGTCCAGGTTGACAAATTCTACTATGCAGTAGATTTTTTCATCATGGATACTCAACCCATCGTGGATATGAGCACTCAAATTCTGGTCACTATTGGTCGCCCATTCCTTGCCACATCAAATGCAATAATTAATTATAGGAATGGAGTAATGAGTTTGTCTTTTGGAAATATGACATTGGAGTTGAATATCTTTTTCAATATGGGTAAACAATTAGAGGATGATGACGATTCCCATGAGATTAACATGATTGACTCTTTTGTAGAAGATAGAATACTTTTAATCTTATCCTCTGACCTTCTAGAGACGTGCCTAGCCCACTCCCATGATTTAGATGATGACATGATTAGGGAGATGGGTGCCATGCTTGATACCGTGTCGGTACTTGAAGTTAACCGGTGGAGGCCACAATTTGAAGAATTTCCCCAAACTGATGTAGTGCCTTTACCGTCTAACCTCAAGGCATCGAAGCTTGACCTAAAACCTTTGCCCTCTGATATGAAATATATCTATTTAGGGCAAGATGAGACATACCCGCTGGTGATTTCTTCCCACCTTGAGTAAGAACAAGAGAGTATACTTATCTCTACTCTCATTGAGCACAAGGAGCCCTTGGATAGTCAATTGCGGATCTCAAGGGAATTGATCATTTGATTTGTACTCACCGCATTTATCTAGAGGATAATGTGAAGACCTCCCAGCAACCACAACATAGATTAAATCCAAACATGAAGGAAGTGGTTAAGGCCGTGGTTCTTATGCTATTGGATATGGGTATTATATACCCTATATCCGATAGTCAATGGGTGAGTCTAACTCAGGTGGTTCCTAAGAAATCCAGAATCACCATCGTAGCTAATGTCAACAATGAACTTGCACCAACTAGAGTGACTACTGGTTGGAGAATGTGCATTGACTACAAAAAATTGAATACTGTGACAAAGAAGAACCACTTTCCTTTGCCCTTCATTGATCAGATTCTGAAAAATTAGCGGGTCACTAGTACTATTATTTCCTTGACGGGAGATTCGGGCAACAACTAGATAGAGATAGCCCCTAAAGATCAGGAAAAGACCACATTCACATGTCCCTTTGGCACCTTTGCTTACAGAAGGATGCCATTCGGACTGTGTAATGCCACTGCTGAAATTGCAGTAAAGACTGCTTTAGTAGAAGTGGGAATAGGTCAAAGTGTCTTAGAGGGGGATGAATGGGACTTTATAAAATTTTCGTGATGATTTAAAATCCTATTGTCATAATCCTGATTTAACAAACTCCTATCAGGATGATCCCGATTTAACTCAAATGGCTTCTAAGCCAAATAGAGGATCCAATCATAAGACTATTTAGTATTTAAACAGTATGCAAGCTTAGTCTATGATGAATGAATGATACGACCGTGTGTGTGTGTGGAATGTGATTCTTATCAGTTCTAAATAATCATGTGAGCATGCTTTATGAGAACATTCAAAGTAAACACAAATAGTAAGGAGAAAATATCAATCCCAAACATAGTCATTTATAGTGGTTCGGCTACGTGCCTACTTCACTTCTGGCGGACGCACTCAACCCTTAAGTGTACCAGATCTCACTAAAGGAGCTTTTAAATCAGGTTCACCTCTAACCTTCACAACCTATACAAGGTCGACTCTAGGACCTACTCAAGGAACCTAGGCATGTCTCCATGAGACACAAGTTTATGCCCCACACAGGAGCAAGGGTCAACATACAACACCTGAGTTTTATGCTCTACACACGAGCAAAGGATCCACATAAGGAACCTAGGGTTTTAGGCTACACACGCCAAGAATCCACACAAGGAACCTAGAGTTTATGCCCTATACAAGAGCAAAGGTTAACACACAACACCTAAGTTTTAGGCCACATAGGCCAAACACCTACACTAAGGACCTAAGTTTATGGTCTACAAGAGCAAGGGTCAACACAAAATACCCACACGTACTCTCCCGTTGGAGGCCTCCTATGAGGACTTGAAAGGGGTGAGAATCACATGTGGCCCAATCCTACACAAAGGAATGATCTGCAGGGTCTCTGGACTCTAATGACTTACAGATAAGTAGATGAGCCTCATTAAGCATGTTGATGAAGATCTCCTTCTTTGATGTCAAAGAATCTTCAGCTCCCTTGATCCGTAACACTGATGATGCTCCAATGTATGGCGACGGTTGAGTCAAGGTTATGTTGGTAATTACTTTATTAAATGATAATCATTGAAGTGACAGTAATTCCAAGATCTTAGGCATTCAAGGGATCCCAACTTAATGATCTGCCATTAAGGTGGTAACTGGAAGATCCTTGAATGCGAAAGTTCCTTCACCAATCCACTCTATTAAATATCAATGATGAGGGTGGATTGAGAAATGAACTCCCTTGAGAAAAAGGGCTTAGGGTAGATGATGTGAGTTACTCTCTCAATGCTCTCTCTTTTTCTCAATGCAGCAACCATGAACAAGCTCTCCTTAAATAGACAAAAAGTTCCAACGGTATTAAAGATGCCAGATTCTGACTGAGTTCGATATCATCGGGCTTGCTTTGATATCATCGAACGTATACTTTCGATGCTACCGAAGCAAGGTTCAATGATACAAACTCTATTGAAGTGTATCCCTGAAACTTTCTGCTAAAGATCAATGCAATCGAGATGGCGTCGATGTCATCAGAGTTTGAATTCCGATTTCATCGACCGGATGCTCGATAAATCGATCATTTTCTCATAAAATTCAAAAGAGCTTGTTGGATAATCTTTGATCCATTTCAATGATATTGAGAATATATCTATTTCATCGATATTTGAATTACAATCACATCGAAACATCATCGATTCCACGGTCATTCCCATATGGTTTACCTTGCAAGTTTGCTGGAATAGTTTTGTCCAAATTCGATTTCATCGATATACTTTCAATATCATCGAGATTTGAAATCCGATGATATCGAGTAAGGTTTCGAGTCCTCGATCTTTCTAGGTGATTTTCCTTTGAGAATCACTGGACAAAAATTGACCGAATTCGATGACAACGTTTAATTCAGATGATATTGATGATGGTTCGATTACTCGAGCAATGTCAGGACATTTTCAAAAGTTACTAGACAAAGCTCAAGGTAATTCGATATCATCGATCCTTATTTGATTTGATCGATATTTGAATGTCGATATTGTTGAAATGTTTTTCGATTTATTAAGTATATTGTCCAAAATACTTTGTGGTTACTGGACATAGAATGGCCTATTTCAATGATATCGATTGGTCGTTGATATCATCGATCATGAGTGTTCGATGCCATTGATGAGTACTCGATATATCGACAAAAGATGAAAACATAAATATTTTCTTGATTTGCAAAATAGTTTTAATACTATAAACCCTATGTTGTTTTATCCACTTTTAAGGGTTTTATATACTTGGATATTTTGGGACATGGGATGTGAGGCTAAGTTTACCTTTGATGAGTTTGGAGCACACATCCAGTTGAGGCAGATGCTTGAATGATCTTCCTACGGGGCTCACTTGACTTGTTGACTTAACACCCATGCTAATTGACAAACCAGGGCACTTTTAGTTTCCCCCTTTGTCAATTACGTGACAAAACACCTAAAATACACCTAGAACAATATCCTAAATTGTGTGTACATGAACTTTACACAATTTTACAAAGATACTATGGAGTTCACATACACTTGTTCAAAACAGCAGCTCCCCCTATCTTCTTGCAGCGGCTCCCCCTAACACCTGTACCACCATACATACATAGATACACACAATTTTCTTCATGGTGGGATTTCTTCTCCCCCTTTTTGTCAGTCATTGACAAAGGTTAGAATGTATCAATAATAGAACAAATGACTGAAGTTGACAATCAATAAACTAGGAGAATCATAGTTAAAGGAGAGTTATGAGTTCTCAAAAACAAATAATAATAACACTTTATCAAACTAGAAATCACAAATTAGCTCACAACTTCTATGATCACAGAATAATTTGCAGAAGAACAAACATCATTATCAGGAACTGTTGTGAACATCAAAACTTGGCAGAGGATAAGTACTAAATATATATAAATATTATCGATCAACCATACAAATATCCAAAAGAAACTGCCCAAGCTTAGCAGTATTTAAACATTCAACCCAAAGCAAACCAACCAAATATCTAGCCCAACCATGGGCACATGAAGATACATGTATTTTCCTCATTTAGAGGATATCCACAAAACACAACAACGAATGACACAAAAAAAAAACTTGTTAGACCTTTCAATGTTAGCTAGCCACCACATACACTCACAAGAACGTAGGGCATTCAAAAAGATACCCATGCCCTTACGTGTAGATGAGTAATCGATGTATGTGATGGCATGAGAGGTAGCGACACTATGGTGCTGGGGCCGATGAGGATGGTGCCATGTCATCTTGACAGTACATTATTAGATCAACGAGCTGCTGGACTGTGTGCTGCACTCCAGACATCATTTTCTCCAACGCCGAGAACTGCTCATCATGCCTTTCCAGCTTGTCCTCTATTCGAGTTAATCCACACATTGTCGCCCCGACCCTATCTTGATGAAATTTGTATCGTTGGCCCTGAGCGGAATCGGTTGGAGTCAGAATGAGCTGAGGCTCTTATGGATCTCCTCCCGTTGGCATTGCTCCTTCTCCCATCTCTCCTTCTCCATGAATTTCTTCCTTAGGTTGGCCTTCCTGATATGGATGAAATTTAAGGTCCATCTTTCGAATATTGACCCTGTTGAAATGCTGTAGTGGACATTCAGGATCGTCTATCGTAGAAAGACCGATTGTATTGCATAACACATGAATGGTGTGAGGAAAAGGCAGATGGACTTCTCTGGACGTGTGGATGACACTCGCCAACTGGTGAAGAATCAAAGTAGGCAAACACAACTTGATACCAGTTGCAACACAGTACATGACCATGACCATGAACTTAATAAGATCTGCTCGATTTGGTCCTCGAGGGTAAACATTGGTGCAAAATATTTCGTGCAGGACTCGGTACTTAGGGTTCATATATTTGGCTTTCAATGCATTCCCTTGGTACCATGGGATATCTCTGTCCAGGCATAGGAATTTTGTGATTGTAGAGCGAGTGATTGGGTTCTCAAGATCAAGATCAGACAAGCCGACTGGAGATAAGGTCAGACCGAAATGTTGGCAATGGATTCCACAGTAATTTCAATGCTATCATCCCCAACAGTGATAGAAATGGAGGGTGGATATAGAATTGGAGAATGACAATATGCAAGAAAGCAGTAGGTCCTCTCATCATAACATGAACCTCCAAAATCTAGAACGGGCAGGCAATCGATCGCATCAAATAGAGGTTTGAAATTGAAGGGTTTGATGCACTCCCTATTAACCCTATGTTCATGCACCAGGCGCCTCCCTATGTATTTTTCAAGAATATGAGGTGGAGGGCCTACGACAGCATGTGGGGATGTTGGTGTAGCAGCAAGAGCCTCACCACGCATCATTTGTTGAGTCATGGTGCTCCGTTGGTGTGTTGAGGACCTCTGAACCAGTGCCTTAGCCCTATTCTTTAAGGCTAGAGTTTTCTTCTTGGTGGGTCTGGAGGATTCCCCTATGACAGGTGCTTTCCCTTTGTCTTTACTCATTTGAACAACCAACAATCAAAAAGAAATGACAGAGGGAAGGATTTTGACAGAAGACTGAAATTTATAAGCACCACAAGAGATTTCCCAACTGAAATTTGTCAAACAATCTAGAAATACCCAAAATACTAGAATATACCATGAGGGATCAAGAGGATGTGCCAAAGATTACCTGATTTGAGGGATGCTAGACTGCTCACGGTGAAAAGGGGAAAAGAATGACCGGAGAAGATGAACCATGAAGAGAGTAGTGAAAAGTAGATTTTTCCCGCTCGCCCGCTTTTTATTGAGCGGTGACCTTCGATATCATCGAATTTGGATTTGATGATATCGATATCCCCTATTCGATCTTATCGAAGAGATTTTTGATAATAATTTAACACGTGTGTCGCTTCGGACTCCGAAGGGTCGTCGATGATATCGATATCTATTCGATATAATCAAGGATTAGTCCAATTCATCAACAGACTTATTGAAGAAAAAACAATATGACATTGATTTGATTACTTTGATGATCTTCCATATATGCATAGCATAGGATATTTTCATATCAACTTGTATACCCGGCAAAATTTGTACAAAAAGTTGTGATACCAAAATTATAAACATCAGACATGCTTATACACAAAAAGAGTTTTTGAGGTATAGGACCCTCAGATATATCATGTTAATTACCAAGAATGCATCATTTCACCCAACTATCCAGGTTTAGATGCCATGACTTGGACTTGTTTTTCATGCCCAATTGTTACTGAGCATATGGATCAACCTTTCCATTACCTTTGATGACATAGCAGTGGTCACTGGTGCGAAGACCCTCCATAACTGGTTTTCTTGATAGGTCCAGGATCTTGCACTTTAGCTTGTCAAATGTAACCACATGCTTGCTATCACATATTTGAGAGATGCTTAAAAGATTGTGAGTCAGACGTTTTATGCAAAAAGTATTCTCATTTTCGAGCATCTCCATTCCTTCTATGGTTCCATGCCCTACTACCTTAACGGTGCTTCCAACACCATAGGTAACTATCCCATCATCAAGATGTGAGTAATTTGACAAAAGAGATTTGTCACCTGCGACGTGTCTTGAGCACCCGCTATCTAGGTACCACTTAGTATTATTGCCTGTTATATGATTCGAGTGAGTTACAAGGCAATTTTTCTTTTCTTTCACTACCCATG
Organism: Magnolia changhungtana; assembly: GCA_030180095.1. NCBI lineage: Eukaryota > Viridiplantae > Streptophyta > Magnoliopsida > Magnoliales > Magnoliaceae > Magnolia > Magnolia changhungtana. The sequence continues at coordinate 6,469,733 of JASAUF010000446.1, forward strand.
TTGTGACAGGTTTCCTTGAGGATGTTTCCTTTACTTTGTCAGGAACTTGTCTGGGTACATTAGGTAACTGAATCATTTTTCCTTGTTTCATTAGATCATTTGTTTTCTGATTTAGTTTAGCCACTTGATTCAATAGCTCTTCCATTCTCTTGGTCATTCTAGGTGGAGATGGATGTATTTTACCTCTTGCCATATTGTTTGGTGGACTCTTGGCATTTTGTACTGTTATTCCGGTTGGTCTGTATTTACCAATATGATTTAGACTGAAATTGGATTGAGTCCATCTAGGAGAAATCACTCAAATTTAAAATGGCCCGAGTCTCCACATAAATGATAGATATAAGTAGCTTTTGTTTTACTTCCTGATGCAGCTAGTTTCTCAATCATTAGTGCTGCATTTTTGGAATTTGATTTAAATTTTTCATATCCCAATCCACTCTTGTCTTTCCCAGGTCTTCCCATCCCTAAGAGTCTTTCTAATTTTTCACTACTCTGGGAGAATTTGTAGTTTAGTTCAACAGACTTCCTAGATTGTTCTGCATTAAACCTAAGTGTGTGATTTTCATTCTTAAGATGCATATTTTCATCTTTCAATAGTTCAATCTATTTAGTCAGTTTTAAGGACTTAGATTTGAGGGACAAATTGATTCTTTCCAGCTTATCATTTTCAGAGTGGTATTGCTGAAGATCATTGATCAAGTGTGTATCAATCTCTAAAGTTTTATCTAGATCCATTTGCAGCAATTTATTTTTAGTTTCATTCATCCCAAGTCTTTTAAGGATATGGATGCTATGTGTATAAAGTTGATTATAGACATCCCGTAATTTATCCTTCTCTTCCTCTTCTTCTTATTTATCATCATCTGATGGAAATGTATCTTCGATCTGAGGTTCATTAATTTCCTCAAGTATCACTAGAATGTTTGTAGATGTGGAGGCCATGAGTATTTTCAAGGACTTTTGGTCTCCATCACTTTTTGAATCACTAAGGTCAGAGTTTGAATCTTCAGTGTCATCCCAGGTGGAGGACATGGCCCTTCCTTTGGTTTTTCTGTTAGGGCATTCAGTGGACAAATGTACAAATTTCCTACTGTTGTAACATTGAGGTTCTTTGGACTTTTTGGAAGGTTTGCCTATATTGTGCTTATTGTCCATCTGTTTGCCTTTGTATGGCCGGCCATGATTTTTATTGAAAAATATTTTGAACCTTTGAGCCAAGAGAGCTACTTCCTTATCCTCATTATCCTTTTCACTTTCCTCTTCCTCATTAGTATTGTGTTTTGAAGTTTTGAGGACAGTATTTTTGGGTTTAGGAGTTTGCTTGAAGTGTAATTCAAATGTTTGTAGGGAACCTACTAGTTCTTCTACTTTCATTTCATCTTTGTTTCTACATTCTTCAATGGTTGTAACTTTCAAGTTGAACTATTCTGGTAAGGATCTCAGAATTTTCCTACATATTTTTGGGACCAGAACTTTTTCTCCTAATCCCCCCATAGAATTGCAGATGATGTTCAGTTTTGTGAAGAACTCCATGAAGGTCTCATGCTCTTCTATTCTGAGACTTTCAAACTGTGATGTTTAGAGCTGTAGTTTGGATCTTTTTACTGTGCTGGTTCCCTCATAAGTTGTTTCTAACAAGTCTCATGCTTCTTTAGAGGTTCCACACATACTGATCTGATTAAAGACTTCTTGGGACACAGCACAGTAAATGGCGTTCATTACTTTTGCTTCAGTAGTTTGTTTTTCTTTATCGAATGCTGTCCACTTTTCTTTGGATTTTGGTTTAGAGATGGTTGTGCCATTTTCTAGTACTATTTGTTCGGTTGGTGGCACATATCCATTTTCAACAATATCCCAAACTTCATGATCCAAAGATCACAGAAAGTAGTGCATCCTAGCTTTCCAGTAGGCATAGTTTGAACCATCAAAGATAGGAGGTCTAATTACAATTGAGTTCTCTCCTTTGGCCATATCAACAACTTCAGTCAAGATCACTCTCTAGGCGGTGAAGCCCTTAAGAGAGACCCTCTCTGATACCAATTAAAATTGTGGTAAAGACCACTTTAGTAGAAGTGGGAATAGGTTAAAGTGTCCTAAAGGGGGGTGAATAGGACTTTATAAAATTTTCGTGATGATTTAAAATCCTATTGTCATAATCCTGATTTAACAAACTCCTATCAGGATGATCCTAATTTAACTCAAATGGCTTCCAAGCCAAATAGGGGATCCAATTATAAGACTATTCAGTATTTAAACAGTATGCAAGCTTCGTCTATGATGAATGAATGATATGACTATGTGTGTGTGTGGAATGTGATTCTTATCAGTTCTAAATAATCATGTGAGCATGCTTTATGAGAACATTCAAAGTAAACACAAATAGTAAGGTAAAAATATTAATCCCAAACATAGTCGTTTATAGTGGTTCGGCTATGTGCCTACTCCATTTCTGGCGGACACACTCAACCCTTGAGTGTACCGGATCTCACTAAAGGAGCTTTTAAATCAAGTTCACCTCTAACCTTCATAACCTACATAAGGTTGACTCTAGGACCTACACAAGGAACCTACGCATGTCTCCATGAGACACAAGTTTATGCCCCACACAGGAGTAAGGGTCAACACACAGTACCCGAGTTTTATGCTCTACACACGAGCAAAAGATCCACATAAGGAACCTAGGGTTTTAGGTTACACAGGGAAAGGATCCACACAAGGAACCTAGAGTTTATGCCCTATACAAGAGTAAAGGTCAACACATAACACCTAAGTTTTAGGCCACATAGGCCAATGACCTATACTAAGGACCTAAGTTTATGCTCTACAAGAGCAAGGGTCAAAACACAACACCCACACGTACTCTCCCGTCGGAGGCCTCCTATGAAGACTTGAAAGGGATGAGAATCACCTGTGACCCAATCCTACACAAAGGAATGATCAGCAGGGTCTCTGGACTCTAACGACTTAAAGATGAGTAGATGAGCCCCATTAAGCACGTTGATGAAGATCTCTTTCTTTGATGATGAAGAATCTTCAACTCCCTTGATCCGCAACACTAATGATGCTCCAATGTATGGTGATAGGTTGGGTCAAGGTTATGTTGGTAATTACTCTATTAAATGATAGTCATTGAAGAGACAGAGTAATTCTAAGATCTTAGGCATTCAAGGGATCCAAACTTAATGATCTGCCATTAAGGTGGTAGCTGGAAGATCCTTGAATGCGGAAGTTCATTCACCAATCCACTCTATTGAATATCAATGATGAGGGTGGATTGAGGAATGAACTCTCTTGAGAAAAAGGGCTTAGGGTAGATGATGTGAGTTACTCTCTCAAAGCTCTCTCTCTTTTTCTCAATGAAGCAACCAAGAACAAGCACTCCTTTAATAGACAAAGAGTTCCAATAGTAATAAAGATGTCAGATTCTGATGAGTTGGATATCATTGGGCCTACTTTGAATCAATGAACATATACTTTCGATGCTACCAAAGCAAGGTTCAATGATACAAACTCCACTGAAGTATATCCCTGGAACTTTCTGCTGAAGATCGATGCAATCGAGCTGGCGTCAATGTCATCAAGGTTTGAATTCTTATTTCATCGACTGGATACTCGATACATCGATCATTTCCTTATGAAATTCAAAAGAGCTTATTGGACAATCTTTGATCCATTTTGATGATATCGAGAATATATCGATTTCATCGATATTTGAATTATGATCATATCGAAACATCATCGATTCCACGGTCATTCCCATATGGTTTACCTTGCAAGTTTGCTGGAACAATTTTGTCCAGATCCGATTTCATCGATATACCTTCGATATCATCGAGATTTAAAATTTGATGATATCGAGTAGGGTTTCGAGTCCTCGATCTTTCTTGGTGATTTTTCTTTGAGACTCGCTGGATAAAACTTGACCGAATTCGATGATATTGAACTCCTTTCGATATCATCGACGTTTGAATTCAGATGACATTGATGATGGTTCGATTACTCGAGCAATGTCAGGATATTTTCAAAAGTTGCTGGACAAAGCTCGAGGTAATTCGATATCATCGATCCTCATTCGATTTGATCAATATTTAAATGTTGATATTATCAAAATGTTTTTTGATTTATCGAGTATATTGTCCAAAATACTTTGTGGTTGCTGGACATAGAATGGCCTATTTCGATGATATCGATTGGTTGTTAATATCATTGATCATGAGTGTTCGATGCTATTGATGAGTACTCGATATATCGACAAAAGCTGAAAACATAAAGATTTTCCTGATTTACAAAATAGTTTTCATACTATAAACCCTATATTGTTCTATCCACTTTTAAGAGTTTTATATACCTGGGTGTTTTGGGACATGGGATGTGAGGCTAAGTTTACCTTTGATGAGTTCAGAGCACACATCCAGTTGAGGCAGACACTTGAATGATCTTCCTATGGGGCTCACTTGACTTGCTGACTCAACACCCACACTAATTGACAAACCAAGGCACTTTTAACTGCCACTTTTCGGCGATGCATGATGAGTATTTTTTCTGACTTGGTGGGGCAATATTTAGAGGTCTTCATGGACATTTCTCTTTGGTCCATCCTTCAATGATTGTTTGGAGAATCTTAAATGTGTGCTGAAGCGATGTGAGGAAAAGAATTTGGTACTGAATTGGGAGAAGTGTCACTTCATGGTTCGTAAGGGAGTTGTCCTTGGACATATCATCTCGTCCAAGAGAATTGAGGTAGATAAGGCTAAGATTGATCTTATCTCTAACTTTCCTCCACCCAAGAACATATGAGACATCCGATCCTTCTTAGGACACGCCAGATTTTACAAAAGATTCATGAAGGACTTTAGTCACCTCTCTCATCCTTTATAAAATCTACTTCAAAAGGATGCACCATACGAGTGGACTGAGCAATGCCAGGAAGCTTTTTTTTACGCTCAAGGGCGTGCTAACCACCACACCCATCATGCAACCACGCGATTGGAGCATCCCTTTTAAACTTATGTGCGACGCATTTGATGGAGCGGTTTTAGGCCAGAGAAAAGAAAAGAAGCCCTACGTTATTCTTTACGCAAGTAGAACTCTAAATCCTACTTAAGTGAATTACTCTACTATGGAAAATGAACTCTTAGTTGTAGTGTTCGCTTTGGACAAATTTAGGTCCTATTTGATCGGATCCAAGATCATCATTTACACAGATCATGCGATGCTCAAGTATCTTCTTTCTAAGAATGATGCTAAGCCCCGCCTGATTAGATGAATCCTCCTACTCTAAGAAATTGATTTGGAAATAAAAGATAAAAAGGGAGTAGAGAACGTAGTAGATGACCATCTTTCCTGCCTTCATCTCTCTGATTCCCTTGAGACGACACATATAAATGACATGTTCCCTGATGAACAATTGTTCAAAGTCTCCTACTCACCTTGGTTTGTGAATATTGCTAATTATCTTGTTACAGGTTTTATGCCGACACATTGGACTACGTGGGATGAGAAGAAATTCTTTACTGAGGTACACAAATTCTTCTGGGATGATCCATATTTGTTTAAATATTGCCTACACCAAATCTTAAGGAGATGTGTGCCAGACAATGAACACCAAAGTGTCATCTCCTTCTGTCATTCTCAGGCATTGGTGGTCACTTTTCTGTTAAAAAGACCATATCCAAAATTATGCAGTACTTCTTTTATTGGCCCATTATGTTTAAGGACACTTATGAGTTTTACAAAGCTTATGAGCGTTGTTAGAAATTGGGAGCATTGTCCCGTCAAAATATGATGCCTTTAAACCCCATTCTGATCATTGAAGCATTTGATTGTTGGGGCATCGATTTCATGGGATCATTCCCCTAATATTTTAGGAATTTATACATTTTGCTAGCTGTAGACTGTCACTTAATGGGTCAAAGCGATCCCGTGCCGGAAAAATGACCATCAGACGGTCATTAAATTTTTAAAAGAGAATATCCTTTTCCAGTTCGGAACACCTGGGGCCATCATTATTAATGAGGCTCACATTTCTGTAATAGGCCATTTGCGAACTTAATGAATAAATATAGTGTTTCCCACAAAGTGAGCACTCCATACCACCCACAAACAAGTGGGCAAGCTAGGGAAATTAAATATATTTTAGAAAAAATGGTTAACCCTGATCGTAAGGATTAGTCAATCCGATTGACCAATGCCTTATGGGCTTACCGTACTGCATTTAAGACCTCTCTTGCCTGTGGAGTTGAAACATAGGGCCTATTAGGCCATTAAAAATCTGAACTTCAATTTGAACAACGCTAGCCCGCTGCGTAAACTTCAGTTGAATGAACTTGAGGAGATCAGGAATGATGCATACAAGAACTCGAGAGTTTACAAGGACAAGATGAAGGTATTTCATGACTAACACATTCTTCAGAAATCACTCACACTAGGTCAGAAGGTCCTCTTGTACAATTCTCGGTTACATCTCTTCCCGGGTAAACTCCGATCTCATTGGACCAACCCTTTCACTATTACTAATGTTTATCCTCATGGGGCAGTCGAGATTTGGAATCCAAACAATGGCAATGAATTCAAAGTAAATGGACATCGATTAAAGCCATTTGTTGAAAAATTTGATTCAGAGGACACATACATACCTCTGAGTGATCATGTTTACTAAGATTGATCTCCTAGTTTGATGGAGGTATAGGTAGGTTTATTGCTTTCATAAAACTAGGGTAGTTTGCTTTCACTGTTTAGGATAGTTTGCTTATACTCTATTGAGTTTTGTTTTGTGCTAACCCATCTTCACATTGAGATCATTTGAGAAGCCTAAAAAATTCCTTCTTCAGGTATTACCTTTCCATCACTTCCCTTTTCTTTTCATTACCTCTTTTGCATTGCATGCTTATTCTTTTACATTGAGGACAATGTAGATTTTTCTAATGGGGATAGGGGATTAAGTAAACTAATCAGTATTTTCTCAGTTTTGAGAATCTTTTTTGAAAATTCTAGATGTTTCAGGTTGAAATCTATTTGGAAAGCAATGAACAGTGTGCTTAAGAATGCTTTGAGTATGATAAAATAAAGATTGAATTTTGGATTGTTAGAGTTGATCATCTAAGTAATCTATCACCTAAGTTCTTACCCTCAATTGATTAAGAGGTAGTTTGAATATCATATTAATCTAAATCACAAAACACATTTAATTTATCTTCGGTAAGATGTGCTAGAAGTTATGATTGTTAGTATGTGAATCATTAATAGATGGTGAGAATCGAGTCTGAAGAATTTTATCTACCTTAAAAGAAGAAAAGAACCAATTAAAAAAATAGGAGATCAACAAAGAGGTCATGAAAAAGAATAAAAAGACTGAAAAAGAATGCAAAAATAAAAAGAATAAATAAAAAATTAACCGTCGATATTAAATCAAAAATTGGAAAAAGAAGAAAAAGGGGATAAGTTCGGAATCAGTATTTGAGTTTTAAACCAATCTTGAAGTGATGAGCATGGCTAACATGACGAATTGATAGTATTCGTACGAGAAGTAAGTTGATTTTCACTAAGCACAATGACAAACTTGATATGCAAACTATGTTTTAATTTAATAGATCAAGAACTTATTTGATTGGTTGCTCATGTGATTAGGCTCTAGGTTTTCAAAATCTCACTTTCATATCTTAATTATACCCATTTATGAGTGAGTGCACAAAAGATTGTTTTCTTAGAGAGGATTGAACATTAAGCATTGAGATTTATTTCATTCATACTTTGCTCGGGACTTGCAAAATGCTGGTTGGGGATTATGTCGAGGGTCAAATATTGCAAATTGAACCCCATTTATATCTTGGTTTTATGAACATGATATTACTTAATGTCCTATTTTACTCATGTTTGTGTTGCAAGGTGAAATTAAGAGCTTGAACTGGAAAGGTGCTAAAAGCATGGATTTGACGCTCAAAGATTACCAAGGCAAAGAATGGATCATAGGAGAAAGATTGAAGATCTCAAGGTCCCAAGATTCAAGAAAACCAAGTAGAGAAGGAATGAAGCCGAAAGAATAAGTACGAAATACACATTGGCTATGTCATCGAACACCATTCGATGACATCGAGGACACATTCGATGGGATCGAACACAGGTTGATGACATCGAATTTTTGAAGGAAAATTGAGTTGGTCGCTGGACAAATTGAAGAACTTGTTTGATGTCTAGAAGCCTTGTTCGATGACATCGAATTTTCTGTGGATTTTCGACAAAACTCGCTGGACATATTGGGCACCATGTTCGATTATTCGAAGCACTCCTCGATGATATCGAAGACTTGCTCAATGACATCGAAGGCTTTTTCGATGACATCAAATTTATTGAAGAAATTGGATTAACTCTCTGGATTGTTTTGGACGCATTATCGATTCCTCGAACAACTCTTGATGACATCGAAGGTTTTTTCGATGACATCGAAGGTAGGTTTGATGACATGGAAGGTTACAGAGTCCGAATGAAGTTACAAAAGCACGGAAAAAGTACGTATAAAAGACACTTTCGATGACATTGAAGGCAGTTCGATGCCATTGAACGAATCATGCGAAGTTACGCGAAGTGCATAAATTTGAGGCAATTTTCGAATTTTTCTAAGGAGGTGCAAAAGGAGGTGTTGCACAACTATAAATAGGAGTCCCCAGGGCATCCATAGGGATATATCTAATCAATCTAGGGTTTGGAGGAGCAAAGCACAATGGTGAGGAGCCATCACCAAGCATTTTTCTTCTTTCTTCCTTAGTTTCTCATGTTTTCTTCTAGGGTTTTAGATTCAATCATGTCTATGGTTGGCTAAACCTCTTAGCTAAGGCTAAGAGGTGAAGCTTGTAGCGTGATGGAGAGTTCACCTTCATACGAAGATGTGTTATAAGCCATGAAGATTGTTTTATCTACATCAACTTCATGTCCAACATCAATTTCAAGTTCAAGACCAAGTTCAATTACATGTTAAAGTTCTAGACCAAGTTCAAGTGCTACTTCAAATGCAAGATCAAGTTCAAGTACACTTCATAGTTAAGAAAAAGATCAAGTTTCAAATATACAAGTTCAAGCTTCAAATACTTCAAGAAGAAGATCTACCGGATCTACAAAAGCTACATGTTCAATATTCAACATTTCAGGTATAAATGACCCTAGAAAGACCTTAGGTTTAGGTCATTCATATTGCACATTTAATTTGGGGCATTGTGCTTATTATAGGGTTTGCTTCGACTAGTCCTAGTCAATGTTCGACTAGTCTAGGCTCTGACTCGACCAGTCCAGATTTAAATTCAAAATTTTGAAATTTTTTGGTAGGTCCTCAACTAGTCGAGCACCCTGCTCAACCGATCGTGGTGACTGGGTCGACTCGAACTCCAACAACGATTTTGAGCCCCACTCGACCAGTCAAGGGTCAGTTTTATCTGATCGCACCAAAATTTTTGAAATTTGGTTGCTCCCAAGACCAGTCGAGGCTGACCTTAGACTAGTCGAGGGAACCATTTTTCAGCCATAAATAAAGGACTTTTCTCAGCATTTTTCATTCATTCCAAGCCAATTCAAGCCACCACTCTGAGAGATAAGTCACCGTGATTGTTAAGCTATTGTACGATAATTTAAGATTCTTTTTATAGCTTTTTGATTTCTAATTTCTTGATCCTTGCTACTTCAATCTGATTTGATAAAAGGAAATTCCGATCTACCCCTTTTGAGATCCAAGAAATTGAATCAAAGTAGTCCAAGGTTGGATTAATTTAAAATTCATTTAGACTTAGAAACCTTCCATTTGTGTGATTGAACATTGGACATCTTCATCTTCAAAGAAGCGGTTCTACCGGGCTACATCAAAAGAGAATCTTTAGATAAATATTTGATTTACAGCTTTTGGTTTTTGAGATTGCAGAAAATCTCTATCGTAGTTTTGACTGAGATAGACAGAAAATCTCTGCGTGGGGTTTTTAATTGTGGTAGCCTATTAAAAACACAATTGTAAATGTTTTAAGGTGAACCTTGGAAAACCTTCTTTCATAGTGAAAGCCAATATCACGTGGGTTGTGATTATTGGGAGTGGAGTAGGTGTGGCTGTTTTAGAACAATTGGTGTACACACCGAACCACCATAATTCTTAGAGTTTGGTGGATGATGATGAATGTGATTTATGTGTGATGAATGCTTGTATTTATTTCATGTACTTGTGGTGAATGTTGTAATAGCTAGATATATTTCAATTGTTTCTTGTATTAGTTTGAGTTTTTAATCCTAACTGAGTTCAAGAAATTAGGTTGACTTATCATAAACTCTGGTTTTTGGTGTAAGGTTGTCCTTTGAACAACGTTTGTATCAACCTCTCAATACTATTGCAATTGAGGTTGTTATTTGTTTCAGATATCTGCATTTATATTCCACATTTATTTTTTATTTGGTATAATCCTATTCACCCCCCTCTAGGACTGAGAGCTCGTCCTTTTCACACTGTTCGATGACATTGAGCACAGGTTAATGACATCGAATTTACGAAGGAAAATTGAGTTGGTTGCTGGATAAATTGAAGAACTTGTTCAATGACTCCCTTGTTCGATGACATTGAATTTTTTTATAGATTTTCACCGAAACTCACTGGACATATTGGGCACCATGTTCGATTACTCGAAGCACTCCTTGATGATATCAAAAACTTGCTCGATGACATCGAATTTATTGAAGAAATTAGATTAACTCTCTGGACTGTTTTGGACACATTATCGATTCTTCGAACAATGCTTGATGACATGGAAGGCCTCTTTGATGACATCGAAAGTAGGTTTGATGACATGAAAGGTTATAGAGTCCGGATGAAGTTATAAAAGTGCAGCTAAAAAAATATATAAAAGAGACCTTCGATGACATTGAAGGCAGTTCGATGTCATCGAATGAATCGCATGAAGTTACGTAAAATTATGCAAAGTGCATAAATTTGAGGCAGTTTCCAAATTTTTTAAAGGAGGTACGAAAGGAGGTGTTGCACAACTATAAATAGGAGTCCCCAGGGCATCCATGGGGATATATCTAATCAATCTAGGGTTTGGAGAAGCGAAGCAGAAGGGCGGAGAGCCGTCGTTAAGCCTTTTTCTTCTTTCTTCCTTAATTTCTCATGTTTTCTTTTAGGGTTTTAGATCTAATCATGTCTATGGTTGGCTAAACCTCTTAGCTAGGGCTAAGAGGTGAAGCTTGTAGCGTAATGGGATGTTTTTTTATTACTTTGATTCATGTTTATGTTGAATTCTCTTGATTCTAGTTTGATATTTAAGGAATACTTTCAGTTTTTAATGGTTTTTTGTGACTCAAATTATAGTAGATATGCAATAGCTTCGAGTATCTTCTTTTCATGTATTGAGATTATAAAGTTAGTAAATCCTTTTGTTCACCATCGTCCATCGGGCATCGTTGGGTGATGGAATCCCTTCTAATCTTCACAATTCTCCTATGTTGGTTGTGGGATTGGTATATCCTGTTGTCTGCCATTGTCTCCTGAGCATGGCTAGGTGATGGAATCACTTCCAGTTCTCTCAACTCTCAGCCGTTTAGAATTAGGTCAAAGGAAGTTCAGATTCAATCTTAATTGTTATATCTTCCAACTGGACAAGAAAGGACTCTGATTCCAGTTGTGTCCTTGAATCAAGCAATAGATCTCCCTGATTGCTACAAGTGTATCCTTAGAAACCCTAGTTACCACCTTTAAATTCTCAAGTTTCTAATTAAATCCCTCACAATTACTCTCTCTACACTTTTAGATTTAGGTTTACATCTTCTTCTAGTTCTACTTCTAGTTTCTTTCAGAATGCACATGAGATCAGTCCCTGTGGATTCGACCTCAGTCTCATCGAGATTATTACTACATCGCAACCCTACGCTTGGGGTTGTGAATAGGAGCTCTGGTGATCCGAAGTTTACAATTTCAAAATCATCCGCAACGATATTGGCTTTTGTTTTAAACTCTTTGAGGGAGTCCTCCAGTTCGAGAGTCAGGTCATCATTTCCCTCATCGTGGGCTTCATCTAATCCCATGAGTTCAAAGTCTAACTCTAGATCGAAATTGTATGAGTCGACCTTGAACTTTGTTGTTGTGACTGGTGTGTTTGGCACATTGTTGTTTATGAAATTTTCTATTATTTTTTGTTTTTGAAGAGTTTCTGGTTTTTTTTTTTTTTTTTGGATTTTGACAAATATCTAATGTTTTTGGTTTTTCTAAAATATCTATTGTTTTTGAATTTTGGAGATTTTTTGAATTTTTTGCTCCAAGGGATCCCGAACAGGACAACATTGTAAACCATGACTGTTCCTAACTTGGTTTGGGATGCCAACTACTATTTACATTGGCATTTTTTTTAGACTGGTACCCTTGGATGGCTTACCGGCTGATTTGACTGTTAGGGGAATGGCTGACAAATTTTGTTCCTTCCCCCTTGTGATCTTGCTGGCTTGATCCAGCTGTATTGAAGGGTCATCTAATCCAATGACCATGATATCTGTTGGACTGGTTTCAGAATCCGTGTTTGACCCAATTTCTTCATTCAAAAGTTAGAGCTCTTCCGGCTCCTCCAATCCACATTCCTATGGGATCTTGATGTCTGTCCAGTCAAGGGAATGCCACTTCCCTTTTTCGATCCAATGGATGGGCTGCTTTTGCACCTTCCTGCTCTGAGTAGTTAATGGGAGGTTTTCTCCCTTGCTGATAATGGGGATAGGTGACTCCCCGTCCTTGTCTGCTGGTCTTGTAGAGGGCACCTCTGGCTCTGGGTTGTGGTCTTTTACGGGTGATCCCGCACTCATACCCCTAGTTTTATCTGATGAGTCGGGTGGTTTTGTCCCTTGTATTGGATGCTCTTTTGGGGTCCTGATGATCTTATTCCATCGTATTGGTAGCTAGATGGATTCCTGGCTATGATTTTCAGATAGATTCAACCCTTAGAATTGTTCTTCAAGGGTAGACACCTTGTCCCCACAAAACGTCTCGAATGGGAGTGGACTTGAATGGTTGTCTCTTCTTGGGCCTTGCGGCTTGCTCCTCCAGCGAGGGTCGATATCCCAGTCCCTATCTTCGTTCATTTTCCACGGCTTGTCTTACTATCGTACATTTTCCATGGAATTTGGTACGTTAGTTAAGGATTTGACACTTAGTGAGAGGGATGACATATTATTGGGTGAGTGGATAGGGGTTGGTGATGGAATTCACAATTTCAAACTTAAAACTGTGATACGGTATGTCACCCTCTACGTGCTGAATATCAATTAAGGGATATCAGGTTCTGGGGCCATGATTGCTGCCGGCAAGATGATCTTAGGTTCAGCTAGTATAGAGATAATTCTATTCTCGAAAGGAAATTTAACCGTTTGGTGGAGAGTTGATGGGATGGCCCCGACGACATGGAGTCAGGGTCGTCTCAACAAGAGGTTAAATGAGGTAGAGATATCAAGAACTTGGAAAGTGACAATGGATACTTCGGGTTCGATTTGTATCTCTATGTCTATTTCTGCCTCTACTTGCCTTCAGGAATTGTTAAAGGCTTTGACGCTCATGTTATTGGGCCTGAAGGAGGATGGTTTGATCCCAAGACGGTCAGGAGTCCTCATGGGGTAGACATTCAAGCTTGATCCATTATCAATAAGGACCAAGGGGACCTTGAGGTCCCTGTAATGGACAGCTATGTTGAGCGAGCATCCATGTCTGCAGCCTTTTGGTGACAGCTCGTCATTAGTAAATGTGATCATTTATGGTACGAGGAGTTGTCCTATCATGTGCGCAATCATTTCGGGTGGTATATCTAGAGAGATGTGTGCATAGTTCAAGGTCTTCACAAATATTTCTCGGTGCGACCTTGACGTATATAATAGTTCCCAAATGGAGATGTTTGCAGGAATGGTTTTAAGCTGAGCCGCTACATCGTAAGTGGTTTCAGTCTTATTGGTCGTTCCTGACTAAGTTCCCCGGGCTTCGTTCCGATTTTTATTGTCTCTCTGGAAGCACCTTTCATTGGGATTCATGTTGTCGACCTTGGTGCACTCAAGGTAATGCCATGGGACTGCTTTCATGTCATAGGGAGGAATTGATCTTCCTTCCAGAAATACCTGATTTTGAGACAGAGGTGGGGTTGCTGATTTTGGTATGTTTTGTGGTGGACATGGTGTCTTCCCTTAGAACACAGCCAAATTGTCTTGGAGTTTTGGTTGTTCTATGACAGGACCTTCCTCCCCTCTTTGGGGTGTGTTTTGTGGGAGAGAGGCCCTTTTGGCATGTGCCAATTTATGGGGTAAGAGGAGAAAACTTGGAGATTGTTCCTGGGAAGGGGGCGCCCCTTATAAGACCAACAGAGCAAGATCTGGGGGTCCTCCTTGCAAGGTGAGAGGTACAAAGTTTGACTTGCTTAAACTTTAAGATGTGGAATTTGATGCTAGAGGTGCCCCTTAGAGGATGAGAGGCTCTACTGCTGGTGCTGCTTTCAAAAATACCTATGTTCATGTAACGCCCTGAATTTCGAGAGTCGAGCAAAGCTCGAATCTTGAGATTCTGAACATCACTTATGTCCTGTGGAAGATAATATTCTGATTTCTTTCACGTTGATCAATTTAGCATGCATGGAATTATACTAAATAGCATATCATACTCCAGAGTTAATGTAATTAAGCAAATGCGTAAATCCAAAGCATTATGTATATGTTTCACAAAGTTTCATCCAGAGTATGGGTCCGCGATCGAGCTTAATATATACATGTATAATTCAAAAAGAACAAAATGTGGTAATGTAAATGTGGTATCCAACTAAGCCCAGATGCCCAAAGTTCCCTATCGAATGGCACGTGGCCTACATCGGCCCGCTCGAAAGCTGGAAGTAGGAGAATTCCTCCTCTTCATCCAAGAAGTCTTACTCTAATGCATCGACATCGTCTGTACCTGCATCTAAATTAGCGTTTGTTTGGTGTTTTAAAACACCATCCTAGAGTGGGAGTGAGTGATCAACTCATTGGTTCTATAAGGCAAAAGTTACACATGTTATCAAGTGAATCAATGCAGTAATGATAAGGCAATCATAACAATCACTTCCTACTTATTCTTTTTAATGCAGGAATGGAGTGTAAGTAATGATGCATGCCCTCACCCATCAACACTCCCTCAACATGCAACTCTGACCACCTGTTTCGCATATGACGACGTTTCCTCAAATGTGCGACTCTAACGCTTTTTCGCTACATTCTAACTAATGCAATGCGATGCATGGTCATGTTAGCCAAGTGATTAATTATGCCCATTCATCCAGTAATTTGGGGAAGCTAGGGTACCTCCATTTTTAATATTCACCCAAATTGAACATTAGGCATCAGACAACTGCAGTGGTCCTATTCCTATGTTCTGGATCCATTTAGGTTCGTCACTCCTAGATAAACGTATACGATAGGTAAGTTGCAAGAAGTGGTGCTCGTGGTCACTACAGGGAGGCTCGTGACCCCCAGCGTAGGCTGACAGCATGAACACGGTGTCCTATACCATCATGCCTAGCTCACGAGTCTCGAGGATCGAGGTACCATGGTTAAAGGTGGATCTTTATATTGGCGAGGGGTACCTTAGATTCGAATAGTCGCATCCATTCATGGTGAACCCACAATAGGCTAATTGGTTCGTTAGGCAAGCTCGATGGGTACGGGCATGGGCTTACCTAATCGACATGGAGCACATAGGCGCCCCTTGTGGCCTTGCCACTGTTGGCAGTCGTCGTACGACCCGTATCTTTCGAGTTTACCCAAGGTGGCCAGACTAATTTGGCCACCCAAACTTGGGTGTTTACCAATTGCTTGGACTACGATTATAACCCCATTCCTATCCAAATGCTGCTAACACCCATGTGTAATATCTATCTTAGTATTCGATAAATAATCCTAGTGAATTTCTCATTTGGGCATTTCATCAAACACATAGACCATGTTAACTACAACTTACATTTTATCAACTGGTTATATAGAGAAAAATACATTGGCATAAGACAACAAAGAATCCTACCTTAATAATCTTAATAAGTACAAATCATCAACTATTTTTCATCTAAACAATTTATCAAACACATAGACTATGTTAGTTACAACTTACATTTTATCAATTCGTTACACAGAGAAGTACATATGCATATAGCATCAACATATCCTAGGTTAACAATCATGGCAAGCACTAATCATCATCTATTCCTCATTTAGACATTTCATCAAACACATTGCCCACATTATCTATCATTTGCAATTCATCAATTTATTTCATAAAGAGTTAGGCATATTGAAGACAATACGAGTTCTTGCAGTCACAGTCATAGCATACATAAATCATCAGCTACAATGAAAGCATTGATAAACCGCAACCTAAGCATTTATAGTCCACACCTTTTGGTAGTACTCTCGTCTCGAACTCAGTCCTAGGACTATGTTTCCAAAGAATAAACGTTGGTCGCTTAAATAAGTAAACGGGTTAGCTAGGTGGGAGAAAAACCATCTGGGAGACTTACCTCATTATAGGGTTTAGTATTTCTTACCCTAAGTCTCAGCCGAAATAGTTTTGGTAGCAAAATGTAGCGGTGATTAGGCACGTGGATCCATGGGAGAAGATTTCCCAAACTTTCTCTTCTCTATTTTCTCCTCTTCTTTTCTCTCTCCCTAGGGTTTATGAAACTCGTATTTGGGAGAGAGGGGGTGTGTTGGGAGCTATTTATAGCTCCAGGCAAGGAGCAAATGGCCCCAGGGCCACTTTGTACTATGTTTATACCCTGTGGGCGGCCATTTCTGATGAACATGGCTCTTAGGGAGGCCCACGGCTCATCTACATCATGGGGTACTCTCCCTGACAATGGATCCACTCTAAGACATGATTTTGGTACGATCAGATAAGGAGATCGACCGTGGAGAGCCTATGTCAGTCAACGGTCATACGTGTCCAATCGGGGCCACGGTTATACGGATATGTGCAGGGAATTTTCCTTTCTCCACATGTGAAGTTTGGTCACAAACCAACAGTTTGAAATCCTCAACTTTGCGTAAGAGCTGATGGCCCAATTCACTTAAGTTTCAGTTCATTTTATTAGGATATTTGCATTTCTCACTCTCTTAACTCACAGTTCAAGTTGGGCATTTCTGGATACTATCTGGGCTTGGTTCCTGCATTGGTTGTCAAGCCCAGCAGGATGGATATTGTCCTATAATTTCAAGGTCATCAGTCCCCCGACGTGTGGTCTAGGTACCTTACGGAGTTTCAGTGTACTCCTGAGAGCGACAAACCCTTGGGATTTCTCCTAAATCTTCTGGTGGCATTGGGCCTGTGGTACTCCTGATTCTAGGCCTTCCCATTTGTAAAAATGGTGGCCCAAGCTTAACCCACCAACTGCTTAGCATTTAATTAAATCTCGTCTAAATTATATAACCAGATGTGGTCCTTGGGTTGTTCTACCTGAGGTTGTACTCGGCTCTTCGTACGGATTTTTCTGAGATATTACAATCTACCCCCCTTGAAGAAAATCTGGTCCTCAAAATTTGTACCTTTACGTACTCCTCGAGGATTTGTGGGTAGTTCTTATGGACCTCAGCTTCCGTCTCCCAAGTAGCCTCCTCCTTGGTGTGGTGTGTCCATAACACTTTCACGAGTGGGATGACCTTGCTGCGTAACACTTGTTCTTTCCTATCTAGGACACGCGTGGACCACAATACATAGGTGGCATCTTACCTTAGTTGTACTTGCTCCCACCTAATGATATGAATAGGGTCAGGAACATACTTCTTCAGCATTGGCACATGAAATACGTTGTGCACGCCTGCGAGTGGTGTGGATAAGGCGAGATGGTACACCACCACACCCACTCGGTCTAAAATATGGAAAGGCCCAATGAACCTTGGCGTGAGTTTCCCTTTCCTGCCAAAACAAAGTACTCCCTTCATTGGGAAAACTTTAAGGAATACATGGTCCGCAACTTCAAATTCCAACTGCCTCCATGTCGTATCCACGTAGCTCTTTTGCCTACTCTGGGCCATAAGGAGTCGACGCCTGATAATATCGATCTTTTTTAAGGTCACCTGAACCAGATCTGGGCCAACCAAGCTCTTCTCGCCGACTTTTGCCCAACAATGCAGAGCCCGACATGGGCGTCCATACAAGGCTTCATAAGGAGCCATATCAATGCTTGCTTGGAAACTGTTGTTATAGGAAAATTCGGCACAAGGGATGCAGTCATCCCAGCTGTCCTTGTAGTTAAGCACGCATTCTCGTAACATGTCCTCGAGTATCTGATTCACCCGCTCTGTCTGCCGATCAGTTTGAGGGTGGAACGTGGTACTAAATTTCAGCTTCACCCCCATCGCCTCTTGGATATGAGTACAGAAAATGGACGTGAATCGTGTGTCTCAGTCTGACACAATCTCTAGAGGAACTCCATGCAGTTGTACTATCTCCTTAATGTACAGCTTGGATAGGTCATCTGCCGAATTAGAAACCCGAATTGGGAGGAAATGGGCCGACTTCGTCAACCGGTCCACAATCACCCAAATGGAGTCATGCCCCTTTCTCATCTTTGGTAACCTAAAAATAAAATCCATAGATATGAAATCCCACTTTCACTCGGCTATGGGCACGGGTTGAAGTAAACTCGAGGGTCGGTGGTGCTCAGCCTTAACTTGTTGACATGTGAGGCATCAAGATACAAAATCTACTGTTTGGGCCTTCATGTTGTCTCACCAGTACGAACGTTTCATGTCTTGATACATTTTCGTACTACCCAGATGCATTGCCAACTTTGAACTGTGAGCGGCTTCTAGAACTTCTCTCCTCAGATTGTGAAGGTTTAGGACACATAGGCGGCCATGATATTACAAACCTCCATCGAGGCCGATCTTCCATTTTGATTCTTCCCCGTCGCTTGCACGCTCTCTCATCCTCGACAATAGCTCATCTTCTTTCTGAGCTACCATGATTCGATCATCAATTAATGGTAGTACGTGGAGGTGTGCGATGCTCTCAAATGGCTCTTCTACTGTTAGCCTTTGTTCGAAATCTTGCACGAACTCCACCATATTCCACTCTCTTACCATTAGTGGGGTTGCAAATTCCATGGTTTTCTTGTGGCTCAACGCATCAGCCACAAGGTTGGCCTTGCCAGGATGGTAGGAGATTTCAAACTTAAAGTCTTTCAATGTCTCCATCCAACGGCGCTACCTCATATTCAGGTCCCTCTGTGTAAAGATATACTTGAGGCTCTTATGGTCGTGAAAGAGCTTGAACTCCTCTATGTAGAGGTAATGTCTCCAAAGCTTTAATGCGAAAATGACTGCCACCAATTCTAGATCGTGAGTGGGGTAATTTTCTTCGTGTTTCCTCAACTGTCGAGAGGCATAGGCAATCACCCTATCCTTCTGCAAAGTACACAACCCAAATTGACTTGAGAGGTGTTGGTGTAAATAATATATTTGACCCCTTGTTCTGGCAGCACTAGTACGGGCACAGACGTTAGCTTGTCTTTTAATTCTTAAAAGGTTGCCTCTGCTTTCTCATTCCAAGCAAATTTAATATCTTTCCGAGTAAGTTGGGATAATGGTCGGGCTATCTTGGAGAAATTTTTAATAAAACAGTGATAATAGCTGGTAAGTCTAAGGAAACTCCTCACTTCTGTAACTGAGCTGGCTGCTCCCAGTCTTGTACCCCAGTCACCTTGGAAAGGTCCACGACGATTCCTTCTTTAGAAATTACGGGTCCCAAGAACTTGACTTCTTCCTTCCAAAAGTCGCATTTTTGGTACTGTGGAAATAACTGATTTTGCCTAAGAGATCAAGGACTACTCACAGGTGTTCTTCGTGATCTTTCTGACTCTTTGAGTATATCAAAATGTCATCTATGAATACGATGGTGAATCGGTAAAGATACGGCTAAAACACCCAGTTTATGAGATCCATGAATCCGGTCGGTGCATTTGTAAGTCCAAACGGCATCACGAGAAATTCATAGTCCCCGAAGTTAGTCCTAAAAGTTGTTTTCTGCATGTCTTCATTCCTAACGCGTAACTGATGATACCCAGACTATAAGTCTATCTTGGAGAAGTACCGAGCTCCCTTCAATTTGTCAAACAGGTCATCTATCCTGGATAGAGGATACTTGTTCTTTACTGTAACGTGATTTAGCCTGCGATAGTCTATACCCAATTTTAGTGATCCATCCTTCTTTTTCACGAATAATACGGGAGCTCCCCAAGGAGATACGCTTGGTTGTATAAAGCCTGAGTCTAATCAATCATTGATCTGTTTCCTCAATTCCTCCATCTTACATAGAGGCATGCAGTACGTCGGCAAGGAGATAAGTGTTGCACCTGGCACAAGGTCGATGGTAAAGTCGATCTCGCACTGAGGAGGTAGTTTGGGGATCGTTCTGAACACGTCCGTGAAATCATGGGCCACTAGCGTGTCCCCAAGTGACGGACCATCATAATTTTTCAATAGGGAAGCATAACAAAGGACCCGGAAGGGACAACTGACTTGAACTGGGAAGGTGAAGGTTGTACCTTTGAGCCCATGTGCTGTCACCAATCTGGTCTCACAGTAAATCTCTGCCTTCATTTCGGTGAGCCAACCCATGCCAAGGATGACGTCGTAATGATAAATCTTGTTTACAATCAGGTCAATGTGCACCACTCTGCTCCCTAAGTCTATCGGGCAACTCCTACAGAGTTTAGTGGTGTCTGAGAAGGTTCCTGCTCCGGTGATGACTCTTACCCCAATCATAGGGGTAGTGTCCAACCCTAATCGCTTGACCGCAGAGCATGATAGCATAGAAACACTAGACCCGGTGTCCACTAAAAGGAATACATGTGTACCTTGGACGTGGGCAGTGACTTCAAATGCCAGGGGTACCACAACTGCTAATCAGCTGCTTTGGTGGCAAGTGCATGTACGTGAGCTTGTTGAAGGCGGTTAGGCGGCGTTGTCATAGGCCGTTGATGCAACCTATTTTGAGATGCAGGAGGTCGATTATATAGTTGTGCCGGTGCCAAGGCTCATAAAGGAGGGGCTGAAATAGCGTGCAGGGGTTGGCGATTGACCCTTTGAGGCGGCGTGTAGCCGTTATCCCTCATCTTGGTAAAGTAGAAGGGGTCAGTGTGACCCACTCTGCCGTAATAAGTGCACATGCGATTAGAATGCCTTTGTTGGGCTAGCAGAGCCATCAGTCTGGGAGGTGAGTTCATATGTGGCCTCTTGCTGAGAAGCGGTTGGGTTAACAATTCGGGCCTAGGCCTTGGCCCTATTGGCAAGCGTGCTTGGGACACCCGCTCATCGTCCTGCTTAGCTCGCAGGGACATGTTCACCTATTCAGGATACGTGTGGATGCTAGCACAACACATCTTGGTGCGGATGTCACCCCACAACCCTTCCGAGAATCGCTGCATTCTCATCGGCTCATTAGCTAAAATCAAGGGAGCATATCTAGGTAGCTCTATGAAGCGGTTCTCATATTCCTCCATTGTCATTCCCCCTGCTTGAGGTGGAGGAATTCGCCCTCTTTTTCATTACGATAGGTGAGGGGGAAGTATTTCTCATGGAAACGTGTCTCGAACCCGTCCCACGTCCACATAAACCCTGCAGGAACGGTTCGTAGCACACTGTCCTACCATAAGCTAGCCTCCTTCTCGAACATGTATGAAACAAGCTCGACTTGTTCTGCCTCAAAGTAGTGTATTCGCCTTATCATCTTGGATATTTGGTCCAACCAATACTCGGGCTCCTCAGGTCTATGGGTACCCGCGAACGTAGGAGGACGAAGGCATTGAAAATGCTCAAAAAGCCTACATGTAGCCGTTGCCCCGGTGGCTTGCATGTGTTGCATCGGCAGGGCCACATTCATATTCTGTACAATGGCCCTCGCTAGAGTCGCTCGGACCTGTTGTTACTATTGCATCAAAAGCAACATCTGATCTAATCTATCTGGGGGAGGGGATTTATGCTAAAAAGGGAGGGAATAGGTAAGTATGGATAGGGTTTAGGAAGATTAAATTTGAATGGGCGTGTAGGGGTGGAGATTGCAAAGAAAAAGATGGATTTAGAAGGCTAGAGATGAGGATTTGAGAGTGAGGGAAGGTTTAGAGGGTAGGAGAGGGTTTGAAAAGGGTAGAAGTGAGTGAAAGAGGGGAGGTGGGGCCATATAAGTGGACCCCCACACGTGGGAGGGGCCCACATGCTCGGGCCGGTGGCGGCACACCGCTGATCTGGCGGTGCCATCGTGGCTGTCTGGAAACATCGGCAGTGCGCTGCCGATTCGACGGTGTTGCCACGCTCACCTGAAGTGTTTCGGCAGTGCGCCGCCGATCCGGCAGTGCCACTTTGTCTGTCTGGAAGTTCTGGCTGCGCCCCCATCATTCAGCGGTGGCCACCCCCCTTGGGTCACCGTTTACGCTCTGTGGGACCCCCTGGGCCTCACCTACTCAGCGGTTTGGGTCCCTGATGGGTCGTGTCCACCCATTCCGGTCCAACTAGTGTTTTCTCGCATCCTCTGGATCCGTTTTTAAATTTAAAGTCCGCCAACTGTTGACCCAGATAGACTTTGAAGCTTCTAGGCAATTTGGGAGCCTCTTTGCTTAGTTGAGACTAATTTTGACGAG
This sequence comes from Magnolia changhungtana, assembly GCA_030180095.1. Classification (NCBI taxonomy): domain Eukaryota; kingdom Viridiplantae; phylum Streptophyta; class Magnoliopsida; order Magnoliales; family Magnoliaceae; genus Magnolia; species Magnolia changhungtana. Next base: position 6,492,370 of record JASAUF010000446.1, read on the forward strand.
GATCTATAATTAGTTTGAACTATGAAGTTCAAATGTTTAGGCCGTCTTGGCCTCGCTAGCTACTTACACTTTTTAGTCCTAAAGTACTCAAGACAGGTCAACTTGGTTCGTTATCTTTGGTTAGAGGTGACTCAGGTCACTGCACATGATCTAAGTCCCTCAGTTGTAAGTCTTCGACTAAATAGAGTGCTTGGTCTTGCTTGTCGATAAAGCCTTGGGGTTCTAATGTCATCTCTAAGTTCCATCGTCCCCTTCCTAAGTCAGATTGCATTAGAGTGCGCCATGATAACCTATTACCATAGGTCCAGTCTAATCCAATTCATGCTCTGATACCAACTTGTAACGCCCTGAATTTTGAGGGTCGAGCAAAGCTCGAATCCCGAGATTCCGAACATCACTTATGTCCTGTGGAAGATAATATTCTGATTTCTTTCACGTTGATCAATTTAGCATGCATAGAATTAAACTAAACAGCGTATCATACTCCAGAGTTAATATAATTAAGCAAATGCGTAATCCAAAGTATTATGTATATGTTTCACAAAGTTTCATCCAGAGTATGGGTCCGCGACCAGGTTCAATATATACATGTACGATTCAAAAAGAACAAAATGTGGTAATGTAAATGTGGTATCCAGTTAAGCCCAGACGCCTAGTGTTCCCTATCGAATGGCACATGGCCTACATCGGCCCGTTCGAGAGCTGGAAGTAGGAGAATTCCTCCTCCTCATCCAAGAAGTCTTGCTCCAATGCATCAACATCGTCCGTACTTACATCTACATTAGCGTCTAGTTGGTGTTTTAAAACACAGTCCCAGAGTGGGAGTGAGTGATCAACTCAGTGGTTCTATAAGGCAAAAACTACAGATGTTATCAAGTCAATCAATGCAGTAATGATAAGGCAATCATAACAATCACTTCCTACCTATTCTTTTTAATGCAGGAATGGAGTGTAAGTAATGATGCATTCCCTCACCCATCAACACTCCCTTAACATGGGACTTTGACCGCCTGTTTCGCATATGACAATGCTTTATCAAATGTGCGACTCCAATGCGTTTTCGCCACATTCTAATAATGCAATGCGATGCATGGTCATGTTAGCCAAGTGATTAATTATGCCCATTCATCCAGTAATTTGGAGAAGCTAAGGTACCTCCATTTTTAATATTAACCCAAATAGAACATTAAGCATCAGACAACCGCAGTGGTCCTATTCCTATGTTCTGGATCCATTTAGGTTCGCCACTTTTAGATAAACGTATACGATAGGCAAGTTGCAAGAAGTGGTGCTTGTGGGGAGGCTCATGACCCCAGCGTAGGCCGACAGTATGAACACGGTGTCCCATACCACCATGCCCAGCTCATGAGTCTTGAAGATCGAGGTACCATGGTTAAAGGTGGATCTTTACATTAGTGAGGGGTACCTTAGATTCAAACAGTTGTATCCATTCACGGTGAACACACAATAGGCCAACCGATTCGTTAGGCAAGCTCGATGGGTACGGGCGCGCTCTGACCTAATCGACATGGAGCGCATAAGCGCCCCTTGTGGCCTAGCCATTGTTGGCAGTCGTCATACAACCTGTATCTTTCAGGTCTACCCAAGGTGGCGTGACTAATTCAGCCACCCAAACATGGGTGTTTACCAATTGCCTGGACTACGATTGTAGCCCCATTCCTATCCAAATGCTGCTAACACCCACGTGTAAAATCTATCTCAGTATTCGACAAACAATCCTAGTGAATTTCTTATTTGGGCATTTCATCAAACACATAGACCATGTTAACTACAACTTGCATTTTATCAACTGGTTATATAGAGAAAAATACATAGGCATAAGATAAAAAGAATCCTACCTTAATAATCTTAGTAAGTACAAATCATCAAATATTTTTCATTTAAACAATTTATCAAACACATATACTACGTTAGTTACAACTTACATTTTGTCAATTTGTTACACAGAGAAGTGCATATGCATATGACATCAACAAATCCTAGGTTAACAATCATGGCAAGCACTAATCATCATCTATTTCTCATTTAGACATTTCATCAAACACATAGCCTACGTTATCTATCATTTGCAATTCATCAATTTATTTCATAAAGAGTTAGGCATATTGAAGACAATACGAGTTCTTGCAGTCACAATCATAGCATGTATAAATCATTAGCTATAATGAAAGCATTGATAAACCGCAAACTAAGTGTTTATAGTCTGCACCTTTTGGTAGTACTCTCGTCTCGTACTCGGTCCTAGGACTACATTTCCAAAGAAGAAACATCGGTTGCCTAAACGAGTAAACGGGTTAGCTAGGTGGGAGAAAAACCATCCGAGAGACTTACCTCATTATAGGGTTTAGTATTTCTTACCCGAATTCGCAGCTAAAAGAGCTTTAGTATTGAAACGTGGCAGTGATTAGGCATGTGGATCCATGGGAGAAGATTTCCCGCAGTTGCAGCGATTTTCCAAACTTCCTCTTCTCTATTTTATCTTTTCTCTTCTCTCTCTCTGCCTAGGGTTTACGAAATTCGTATTTGGGAGAGAGGGGGTGTGTTGGGAGCTATTTATAGCCCCAGACGAGGTGCAAATGGCCCCAGGGCCACTTTGTACTATGTTTATACCCTGTGGGCGGCCATTTCTGACGAACAAGGATCTTAGGGAGGCCCACGGCTCATCTACATCATGAGGTATGCTCCCTGAAAATGGATCCACTCTAGGACAAGATTTCGGTGCGATCGGATAAGCAGATCGACCATGGAGTGCCTATGTCAGATCAATGGTCATACATGTCCAATCAGGGCCTCGGTTATATGGATATGTGCAAGGATATTTTCTTTCTCTATGTGTGAAGTTTTGTCACAAACCAACGGTCCGAAATCCTCAATTTTGTGTAAGTGCAGACGGCCTAATTCACTTAAGTTTCAGTTCATTTTCTTAGGATATTTGCATTTCTCACACTCTTAACTCACCGTTCAAGTTGGCCATTTCTAGATATTATCTGGGCTTGGTTCCCACGATGGTTGTCAAGCCTAGCAGGACGGACATTGTCCTATAATTTTAAGGTCATCAGACCCCTGACGTGCGGTCTAGGTTCCTTAAGGAGTTTCAGTGTACTCCTGAGAGCGACAGGCCCTTGGAATTTCTCCTAGATCTTCTAGTGGCATTGGGTCAGTGGTACTCCTGATTCTAGGCCTTACCATTTGTAAAAATGGCGGCCCAAGCTTAACCCACTGACTATTTAGCATTTAATTAAAGCTCGTTTAAATTATACAATCGGGTGTGGTCCTTGGGTTGTTCTGCCCGAGGTTGTACTCGGGTCTTTGTACGGATTTTTCTGGGACGTTACAGTTTTTGTGGAGGTGTTTATTGGTGCCCCCATGACCAATTTGCTAGATCAGACATGATCGCATGTATGGATTGATGACGAAAGGAGAACAAAGGACGTCCTTCCTAAATGTTGTTGATGGTAAAGGTGCTCGATGAGCTGGGCCCTGCTTGATGTGATGACAAAGGATTTTGGAGAATGCTGGCCTGAGCTGTGGTATTGGCCTGAGGGGTGATCCTAATCTTCTGGCTCTTGATCAGGTCTTAAGCTACGTGTTTCAAAAAGAAGCAGCGGTCTGTAGGATGGCCTCAAGATTAGTGGTATGCACAGTACTCATTTTCATTGTAACTAGGTGGTAAAGGGTTTGGTGGAGGCTGAGGTTAGAGTGGTGTGAGAAGTTATTTTTGCACTAACATTGTCATGATCTGGCTGTATGTTTGTACTAATGGAGTGAACTTCCTGGCCAACATTGCTTGCTTGTTCTGGTATGAGTATTGTGCATTCTCCCTCGGCTATTGATGCTGTTGCTAGGGCGGCTATAACTAATATCCCTGTTGGGTTTACTATGGGTGGTATTGTTGGTTTTGATGTTGCTCTTGTTGAGGAGCATATTGATTGCCTTGAGTGGCTGCCATGATATTGTTCACTTCTGTGGTGTGTTGTATGGGAGCATTGCCATTTCCATTCCCATATCCGATGGGTTTTCCCTCAATTTTGTTTCTCTTGATTGAAGAGGCCTGATGTGGCCATGGGGAGATGGTTCCGGCTCTTATCCAGGCCTCTACCTATTCTCCAGCTCCGATAAGCTGGGAGAAGTTCACGTAGGGGTACGAGATCAGGTATCCAGAGATATTAGGATTCGCCGAGTGGATGATCATAGAATTTGTTCCTCATCATCGATGAGGTTTCTCATTCTGGCGGCCATGGCCCGCTAACATCTCACATATGCGGACATGACTTATCAGTTTTTTACCTCAAGGCAGCCAAGTTTGCTCTTCTAGGAGCCATGTTCAGATTGTAAGAAAATCAATCGACGAAGGCTTGGGAAAGTCGTTCCCAAGTCCGAATCTGATGGCTATGGAGTGATGTATACCAATCCAAGGTGTCATCCTTAAGGGATTTCTGGAAGAGTCGTATCAGTGCTCCATCATTCCTTGCAATTGCATTGAGCTCCCCATAAAAAACTTTTAAATGTGTTGTGGGCACCCGCTACCATCATATCTTTTAAACTTTGGTACGTCAAAGTTTTGAGGTACCCTAGCATCCGGAAAGGGACATAAATCCCTAAATTTAGTGGATGAATGATCCACTCCTTGCTGCCTTTGCAGCTGATTTTGCATCAATTGGAGCTTTTCACGTAGCTCCTAAATTTCTGATCAGTTTGCTTGAGGGTACCTTGCCCCTTACTACATAGCTTAGGTTGCTTCTTCATCATAAGGGTCCATTTCATCGACCCTATGACTTCCATGTATGGGGGGTTGTTAAAAAGAGGATGGGCTCTCGGTTGCGGGATGTAGTTGGAATTGAACTTTGCTCCCTTTTGGGGGAGAGTGTGATGTTCAAAAGTGTCTCCCGCCGAGGTATCTTGTAATATCCTAGATTTTTTCCAATCTGGAATTAGACGTCCTTAGGCAATGGGTCGATCCTAACACCTTATTAACTTGTCAGAACTCAATCCTAAAGTCTAAAACCGCTTTTGAACCCACTTCCTTCACAAATCCCACCCTTCACCACCTTGTTCTTTCAATTTTTCTAAGTACTTTTACATTAGACACTAATCTTAAGGTTTAGGTGATGAAGAACAATACTTAAACTATAAATTGCTGTAATTAGTAAACACAGAAATAAAATGGGCTTTTAACCAATACCCTTATGGAATTTCACAAAACGAATAGGTTATTTAGAACATCCGCCTCTCCTGCCCTAGGATTTCCTTCTATTGTAATTAGGGCGTGCTTTAGTAAGTATTAATAACTTGAATCACTGAATGTGCCAACTACAAAGGCCTAGGTACCACCTTAGACGGAAATCTTACGGGACTAAATCCTTTAGAAATTTAACAAAGTTAACAAAGTGCTAAACTAGATTAGCCATGAAATCCACTTGAATCGCTTTAAATATGATCTGCAAGACCCAAAACTTGTAGAATCATTGACGCTAAGTTACCCTAAAATCTAGGATCAATCTCATTACCTGGCTGCTCTCGGGAGCATCTCGAAACTCTGTATCAGATCTGGACCGCACGTCGGAAGTCCGATTAACACGAAGTTAAGGAATTAGGACCGCCTTGCTGGGCTTGACAACCATCTCGGAAATCAAATCCAGATAGTGTCCCAGCGCTATTCGCTTGAGCTCGGAGCGGGGAGTGTGAGAAATGTGAAAATAATTTTAAATTAAATTCAAAATAAATAAATCTGAGACTTGTCGCTTGCAGGTCAGTATTAAGCAACGTGACCGTCAGAATCAGGCCAAATCACTCCCTCAGATCAGGGATATTTTCCCAAACATATTCATATACTCGGAATCTCCGATCGAAATTCACTGACCGTTGAACTGAAACTAGTCCGCCACGTACGATCTGGAAATCTGACTAAAATGAAAATGTAACTCGACCTAGATCCAATGTCAGTGAGCTTAAGTCCGACCTTTGGCTCAAGGGGGGCCGTCAGAAGTCCTCCGTTGAGCTGAAACGGACCTACTTTGGTTATAACCTAAGTATACCTTAACCTGAAGTCTAATTTGGTGACTTTTTAGGCTATATAAGGACCTTAAAACCCTCTCTCATTCAGCCATACGAATTTGAGAATTGAGAAGAGAGAAAGTGTGAGAGAAGTGGGAGCATCTCCCTGCCATGCTTACCAGCCACTACACGAGCTTAACCACTCATTTCTAATCGCTTTCATGGTGATTCCAGCGTCATTTCTAGGTAAGAAACCCTAACCCTAATATGTTTTGGGGTTTTGACAGTTGTAGGTTATGAAATAGCTAACCTATTTCGTTCTATAGGTTGCTAAACTGCCGTACACGAAAGCCTAGCAAATCTATCGAGTTCTTTCCGATTCTACGACAAAAGGTACGGACTTTAGATGTATAGGTTATGGTTTTCAATGCTTTCAATGTCAGATAATGATAGATTCATGATCTGCATGTAATTGCACATGTACAAAGTGCTATCTGTTTTCCGTTTCGATTAAAGACGAAGAATATGGAATTTTACATATTCTAGGTATTTGTAGAAAGTACCGTATATGTATAAATTTTGAAAATGTGTTTGCCATGATTATTTGTTGTATGAACATATTATATATGTGTAAAATACTTGTTTGGCAAAAGGACTTGCCCTAATACATGTTTTGCTAATATACACTATGTATGTTGAAATAGTATATTCTAAGTGTTTGTGAAAATGACTGAATGAGTATAGAATTCTCATTCATGCTCACCATGACTAATTGTCATAGATATATTGATTGTTGTATTGGCGATACCCCTTTGGCGAAAGGATTTGCCCTAAGTTATGCCACGGCCAACATGTTGAATTGTGTAGCCCAAGTGTTTGTGAAAATGTTCAAATGAATATGGATCTTGGATTCATGCTTGCCATGATTATCCGTTGTGGGTGCACACGAGTAATAATTGGGGCAACTCCCTAGTGAAAGGATTTGGCCTAATACCTATGCGATCAACATACGTCGTGTATGTTGATGGATGTAGTCTAAATTGTTTGTTGAAATGTCTGGATGAGTAGTAGTTTGTAAATTGTAATGTATAAAGGTGTTGAGCTAGGATTCTCAACTACTTTAGGGATGTGTATGATTTCCTTCATGTAAGTTATTTAGTTTAATCGCTTACTGTATCATGAAACGTATGTGTTTGGATTTCCTGTTTGCATTGTGTTTTATAACATGCTTGTTAATATGTTTGAATTACTTGTTTGTTTAATTCTGCTCTGATTACTTCACATGTTTAAGTTGTATTCCATAAATCCGTGAAGGGTGATGGGGGAGTGGTGCAACGTTTCTGTGCAACAGCCCTGGCAGCCCTAAGCGGACAATATTGGATATTTGATTATATGATTTGAAATCTTGATCCATTACTGCTTTAACTGTTCTGTAATTGAATGTAATTGGGACTATGATTATAATCCAGACAATCGGTAACAGACTTGAGTTCATGGTTGAGATTCATTTCGCCACGTAAGATGTGTCTAACGAACTCGAGTCGTACTTCGGTTGGCGGCAGTGGTTAGGCCACGCGAAGTGCTTATGCACTTCATGTCGTTCAGTTGGTTGTGTGCTCAAGCTAGTCTAGCTCGTCAAGTAACCCAATCTGTCTAATGTATGTTCACCATATTTGGATGCCACTGTTTGAACCTAGGTTACCAAACTTACCAGTGAAATCCCATTAACCATGGTACCTAGATTCGCTACGACTCATGAGCCGGGCATGGTGGTATGGGACACCGTAGTCGAGCTATCGGTCTACGCTGGGGCCATGTGCCTCCCCGTAGTGTCCATTGAGCAACCAGACTCGTGAGCTGATTATGGTGGTATAGGACACTATATTCGTGCTATCGGCCTACATTGATAAGGTGATGGGGGAGTGGTGCAACGGATGCGTGTAACAGCCCTGACAGCCCTTTGTAGTGACCTCGAGCAAACTCTGAATTTACGGTGAGGTGACGAGTTTTGCCGCAGTGAATAGAGTATGAACTAGGCTTGTATCAATATAGTGATGAACCGTTAAAGAGGTGATGGGGGAGTGGTGTAACCATTATGTGTAATAGCCCTGGCAGCCTTTGCGCGACCTAGAAACACTATCGTATGAGATTAACTAGGACTGATAACCCTAGAATGGATCATGTTTGGGAATGATACAAGGGAGGTACCTTAGTTTTCCAATCCTGCTATTTGAAATGGACTAATAACAACTTGGTAATCATGCTCATCATCGCATTGCATGTACCTGGAAGATGTGGAGCACTGAGGAATGCAAGCGTGCCGCGAACGTAAGATGGTGTCGCATGAGGGAGTGTGTGGTAAGGGCATACATCATGACTGCATTCATACTTGCATTAATAAGAGTATTTAGAATTGTTTGATTGTACTGCTTTATCATTACTGCTTGACTGAGTTGATAACATGTTAACCTATGCTTTATTGTTCCACTGAGTTGATCACTCACTCCCACGTTACGGGACGGTGTTCCGAACACCCACTAGACATTGTCTGATTTCAGATGGCGACGCTACTTCTGAGGCGGAGCCGAACTTTTGTGACGACGAGGATGCTTTCTCGTGTATGCTATTGTCTGGCGGCTTCATGTGAGCCGTGTCCTGATCGACAGGATTATAGGGATGTCGACTAGATTACCTCACACAATTTGGTATATTTTAAAATTGTACTTGTAATTCATTAACCCGGTAACCTTATCACACTCTGGAGACTTACTATAGTTTATATATTTTATCTATCTATCACAGTCTTCCGCTTACAAGTTAACTGTCTCTGGAGTATGATATGCTATTTTGGCTTAATCTCACTCATGTTCAATGCACTAATACACACAACATTCAATTATCATTCATTATGTTGCATAAGTGATGCATTGGAACTCGGGAGTTGAGTTTATGCTCGACCCCTGATTTTCAGGGCGTTACATATCTGCCAGGTCCTGATTGTGACTTCCATTAGGGGGAGTAGGTTAGACTCAAAATTGGCCCCCTTCATGGGCATCCGCCAATTCTTGTCTGTACTCCCATTATGGGGAGCTTGTGTTGTGATATGATTGGAGTTCCCGTTTCTGGGAAGATGTGCTGAAAGGTGTATTGGAAGATGTGCTGGAATATGTGCGGGAAGGTTGTTCTCATTTGTGGGGGGATGTTGATGATCTTGTGTTGTTTCAATAGGGAAAGTCAAAATTGGATTTGCTGCTGGGGGAAGGGAGAAGGTAAGAGGAAGTTGTGGGATTGAACTATTCTGAGCACTAGGTTGTGGTGCCTACATGCTTGGTATGATTCTTGGTACCGGGCGAAGTAGTAGTTCCTGCATTACCTTGAGATTTTGAGTCATCTCGTTCATAGTTGCAGTAGCTGGCGAGTCCGTGGGATTCATAGGATGCACTGGTATTGGTGTCGGTGCCAGTACTCGGGAGTGGCAAGGTTGTCGGTTCTTCTTCCTGGGTAGCCATTGATGCACGAGAGCGGGTAGTCATAGCCGGAGTTGATGCTTAAGCAAGTACAAGGCAAAGATTGATTTTTTTTTATTATTTTATGGATGTGAATGTTTGAAGAATATCCCTTAAGATTGGAGTACCACACGTTTTCGAGTCGGGTCTCAACTAGTGCGCTCTAGCAAGTTCCCAATGGAGTCGTCATTCTATGAACGCTAAAAATCGGCGCCCATGCTGATTTTATTATTTGTGGGGCCCGATGATGGGGGTTATCAAATTGATTTGAATTGTTGATGCAAAGTAGACTTGGAGTTACCACTAGCCACTTAACTTAAAATCCCGCAGTTGGCTAGAACCTGCAGAATACGTAAAGTTAGAGAATTCGCAGATTCTCTTACTTTAAATTGACTCTTGACCTACAGTTTTGAGATTCTAAGTAAGGGACCTTGCTTACAAAGAGGGAAGGTGTTAAGTACCCTCTCTACCTATACAGATGTCTGGTCTCTACTTCATGTGGTAAAATACCCTTAAGGGATAGAATGGTAGATCATATGGGACTAAGAAAACTCGGATTTCTGATGTAGCAAGGTCCAAAAATTCGGCAAGCCATAGAGCATCCGTCCAAAGAGTGTTTAGAAGGATTTTAGATAGATGATGATGGAATATGGACTAGGTTGCGATGAATTTCTAATGTGACAGGATCTAGGGTTCTGGCAAGTCATAAAGCATACGTTTAATGGTAGTCTAGAGGAGCAAGGGAGTTAAGAAAGAAAGTAATGATGTGATAAGAAGTATGATGATTGTGTGACTTTTGGCTTGCACTGGCTTGGATGTCTTGGTGTGCTATGGTTAGGAAGTTTAACTCAAATGGAGGTGAGTAAGCTAAGGGATAGCTGAGGAGGCTAGAAGGATATAGGCTTGAGAACTCGAAACCTCCTCACTCTCTTTCTTTCTTCCCCTCCTTTTGGTAGTATTTTCTTGGTAGTTAGTTGGTCTTTTCCTTTGATTGTTGATGAGAAATGAAGAGAAGTGAAGGCTATTTATTTTTTGGGATGACATGTTGGTAATTCTAAGGACTTTGGAGGGTAAATGATGATGTGGTGGCTTATGATTGGTTGAGAGGAGGGCAATGCCACATGGCACTCTCTTTCTCTTAATTAGTTCTTAGGCTTTGGTAGGATGGTAAATATGGTGAATTCTGGGGGTAATTCAATGGGAGAGTTTACTTTTGGAAGGGGGAAGAACTATGTGCTCAGAGGGCACATTTGTCTAGGCAGGGCGGTAATCTGATTACCGCCGACGATAGTCCGATTACTACCCAACCGTCATTGACTCCGAACTCCAGCTAGTGGGATCTATTTTGGGCTCAGGGTATGGTTTTTTTAGGGCTTTTTGTGTAACCTAAGTTGAGGTTTTGGAATTCTGGTTTTATTCCTAAGGATCATCTATGCCTTGTTAAGCTGTTAGCTTGGGTGGGGTGTCTACAGATACCTCTAACACATCACTTGCATTAAAGAGGAAATAAATTGAATTATGGGAGTTCTGAAATTTCAAGACACATGCCCAAGCCATAAAGAGAGGTAACACAAGGCTAACATAATAAAGGAGAAGAGTATCAATAAACTAACTTAATAAAAGAGAAGAGTAGCGATAGGCCAACTCAATAAAAAAGGAGAGTAGCAACGACTAACTCAAAAAAGGAGGAGAGTAGCAATGGCTAACTTAACAAAAGAGGGGAGTAGCAATGGCTAACTCAACAAAATTGGTAAAGGCAAGGGCAGGGCTTATATCCATTACCGCACATAAATTAATAAAGATCATACATAAATAAAATCATGCCTTAACTATAATTCCCATAGGATAAATAATTGTTGGTGGTAAATTAAACAATTACAGAGAGAGTTATAGTAACATGAAAGTATAACATGATAAAGCATATCAAATTAGATTACTGTAAGTTTAAAGGAATCCATCACCTTAGCTTTAGATCTAAACCCTAGGTAGAAATCCATCTAGGAAAGCTACTATATGAAAAGCTTTCACATAAATCATGACATCGCTCGAGTAAGAGGGAGACACTATACATATGGAGAAGGAGGAGGGCATTTAAGCTTCTCTTTCACTTTATTTTTCTCTCTCTTTCTCTTTTTCTTCCTTGGGCATTGGGAAAGTAAGATGTGTGGGTGTAGAAGGGATGCACATCCCTTTTGATAAAGAGCAAGCGTGTGAGAGAGGTGTGTTTCACATCACACTTGGATTCGGTTTCTCTAATTTGACCTTTTCTGGCGATCTGTCTTTAAATCTAATTCGTCCAGTGTGTCAGGGTTGTTGAATAGAAGTGGGTTATATGATTTTCTTGGTGATCTGAAATTTAGATTGGCCGATCTTGAAAATTCTCTTAATGGGTGCTAAAACAAACTTGATCTCAATTAATGGTCCACACTCAATGATCAGGGCCCAAGTTTAGGAGAAATGTGTAGCCAGGATAAGCCAATAGTTTGAAAAAATTTAGTAGTTGATCAATGGTGGAAAAAGCCTAAATCTAAAATTTCACCTTTTGTACAAAAAGGAAGGAACTAGCTTCAACCTTCAACAGTGTAGGATCATATATCGGGGCTTAAATTTTGTATAACCTTGTAAACAAATGAGACCGAAGTGTGGTCCAAATTTAAGTTGTGATGGATGGAAGGAAGTGGTTAAATCGTAAGATCCAGATTTATAAGGAGTTGGTAGGCCTTGAAAGGATAACTTCACCCCTAAGAAAAACCCTATCAAATTGGGGTCTTTATATTTCACACTTGGTCTATATTTTGGGCGTCCAAGTCATGCATATAAAGGAAAATATCCTACTACGACTATCCACGGAGTTTTTACACTCTATGGACACCAAAATCAACAATAAATGGGTTGATTAGTCAATTGGGTCATTTTTACAATTATTTAAGGGCCAAAATTTGACATGTATGGTTAATTTATGATACATAGCTATGGTATAAAATTTTACATCAAATGGATCGTGGAAACATGTGATCTAGAATTCAGGGGTCTAGGTCAATGACATTTTCATAATTATTACTGATATGAGAGTTTTAGGAAATCTAATAGTTCTACATGCTTATAGGCATGTTTCTAAGTAATTCTTACAAAAGAACTTATATCTAAATCATTATGAATAAGAATTATTCACCAAATTAAGGGAATGTACATATATCAACAAACATAATGGATGGTCAGATGACATGTTAAAGATAGAAAAATTGATGGTTAGTACTCTGATCATATATGTGAGTGGGTGTATGATCAATTTTGTAAATGGATTATCACAAGTGAGTTTTTTAGAGTGATCAAGGGGCAGAACATGTATACTATTAGATTCAAGTGACTTGTTCACATGTGTTAGTTTCTCGGATTGTAGTTTTGATGGTGGGTTAAGCATATTCATAGGTGGTAAATAAGATGAATGGACCATAATCTCAATTTGATGTATATGAGCGGATGCAGATATCAAGTAGTTAGTTTACTATGATCAAGTGGTTTAAACTCAAAGTGGACGGTCAGATATCTTTACCTATCGGTGGATAGTTGACTGAACTGTTGGTTATGATGGGCAAGTAGGAATACTTAGACATATGATGATCTTATCTTAAAATCAACGGTCAGATGGATTGATCTATGGGTGAAGATCATTTTTCTCAATGGTCATATTTGTGTGGGAGAATAGATGTAAGGTTAGGATTAGCTAAATCGATATCTTACACATGTACATACTAAGTTAAATTTTATGGTAACATTCGAGCACTTTCAATACTCGGGTATTGAAAAGTTCGGGGTATTACGCTAGTATTGTCATGTGTCGTGTAACAACTTTTACGTGGGCACAATGACATATATCTTGTTATGATAACTTTCTTTGTGCTTCACGATCTCCTCCTATTAATCGCATCGATTGTGGGTATCTCGTCTTGATCTTCCACATAGTGGTGCCACCATATATCAGCTTACTAGCCATCAGATTCAGTGTGATCAGATCATAAACAAAGCCTACCTCTGATAATAGCACATGGCCCATTCAAATCCTGCAATGTTGGGTCACTATGGAAGTCAACGGTGGCAAGGTCACCATGCAATCCTTGTCCATCTGACATGCAGGCACTTGAAAATTGCATGGTGGACCTAACACCAAAGATATCCCATGTGACTAGATTCTATGGGGCCCACTGTGATGCATGTGTTTTATTATACCATTGTGAACGCTAGAGGGCGGATTCCCCAAGGGTATGAGAGATCTACTCTCTTCTTTCCATTGGTTACCTCACTTAAGGGATTTCTTAAACGGGGTAAAGAATGTGATATTTAACCAAAGTCGCCACTAAACAATTATTAACCCGAAGATTCTTAACCCTAAGATGGCTAGTGAGTTTATGTTCCAGAGATTCTAAGTAAGGGATCACGGTTACAGAGAGGAAGTGTTAGGCACTCACTCTACCCTGTATGGATGTTTGGTCTTTACTTCACAAGATCTGACTAATTTATGAAGAATAATGGTAGTTCTCGCGTGTAGAAAATTTAATGCGAGGCAATGATACTAGTGACTGATCGATCTGAATTCCTAATGGGCAGGATCCGATTATATCGGAAATCTGCAAAGCATATGTTTGAAACAATCATGTGCAGGTTATATGTATGAGATGCTTGATGCTTATGACAAAATGACAGCCAATGTTGAGTATGAAATATTGCATATTTCTCCCTATTTATCCCTTGGTTTTATTAACATGATAATGCTTAATCGATCTAATTATGCATGTTTTCATGTGCAAGACAATTTCGAGAGCTTAAAGTGAAATTGATGCTAAAAGGAAGATTTAGAGCTCAAAAGAAGATAATGAAGATTTGGAGATTTGGAAGTCATTAATGAAGAATTCACATGCCAAAGATCCAAGGAAACCAAATGAGGAATGAAGAGAATCAAAGATTTGAAGTGAAGAAAAGGAATCTTGAAAATTAGTCAGAAAAATATATTCTGAAATTTCAAGTCTAAAAAGAGAAAGTCCTGAAACAGACTTTGGTCCCACCGAAGTTTAATTTCAGTCTGACCGAAATCATGCAAATTAGTCCAGCGAGAACTGGGATTTTCAGCCTTTATTTGGTCCAATTGAAGCGTAACTTTTTGCGTAAGATTGAGGCGGTTTCAAAGTTGGTCCAAGCAAATATTATAAATATGGGTCTTTTAGGAGTTTCTAAGCACGAATTAGGGTTGGAAGAGTGGAGAAAGGTGTCGGAGAACTTTAAGAAGTCATTCTTTCTTTCCCAATTTTCTTCTTTTAGTTAGTTTTTATGTTTTCTTTAACAGTTTTGGTTTCAATCGTGTCTTTGGTTGGCTAATGTCTTAACTAGAGCTAAGAGGTGAAGCTTGTAGTTTATTTAGATGATTATCTTACTTTGATTCACATTTATATTGAACTTTTATTGATTTATAGTTTGAATGAAGGAATATTTTCATTTTTCTGTGGTTTATTATGACTTCAATTACAATAGATGCCTAGAAAGCTTTTGATATCTTCTTATCTTGTTTTGTAAATAAGAGATCTGAAAAATTTGTGATCCACCATTGTCTCCTGGGCATGGTGGATGGTTGAATTCCCTATGATCATCACAATGGTGTTTCATGTGGGAACTAATTCAATGAAAAGTTCATATTATGGTTTAATTGCTCTATCATCCAACTAGATACGATAGGACTCCGATTCCAGTCGTGTTTATTGAATCAAGTAAGGTAGCATCTTAATAGCTACAAGTGTATCATTGGCGCTCTAGTTTCCTTTTTATTATTGATAGTTTATTCACAATTGATCTCTCTTATTCCTTTAGATCTTATTCTAGTTCTAGTTCTAATTATTTTCAGAATACGTACAAGGTAAGTCCCTGTGGATTCGACCTCAGTCTCACCGAATTATTACTACATTGTAGCCCTGCAAGTGGGGTTGTGAACAGCCAACCGCCTATGCTGGTGGACCTACTGCAATTATATCGGTAGGTCTCAGAGCATATGCCCTCCAGTCAAATACGACGGCAAATGATAGAATGCAATGTATATGTTAAACGATGATTAACTGGCTAAGATTTCTAATGGGCAAGATCCAATTATATCAGCAAGCCACAGAGCATACGTCCGCTAGTTAGATGCGAGAAAATGATGAAAATGCACTATGATGTCGATGTATATGAGTAGGGGGGTTGAGAAGGGAATGAATATTGCACGATGCTAATGCGCCAATTTGATGAAAATAATAGAAGCTTGAACGGTTGGATGAACAGTAGTGTCACAAGGCAAGATTGAGTGGCTCATATTTGAACTTAAGTGGTTTAGGGGGCTTAAACTCTAGCTAGGCTACGGTAGACCAAGGTTGGGCTCTCTCTCTCTCTCTCACTCTCACTCACTCTTACTCTTCTTGGTGGAGGAATGGACCATGATCTACTGGATGTAGTGGGGGACTCCCTTTGACTTCCTAATGCTTCTAAATGGGAGTGGATGCCTAAAATGAGAAGGGAATGGGCTATTTATAACCTCCCAACCCGATTTTCTAATAATTCTTGGTGATCCTAGCGAAAAATGGTGTTTGAAGGGCTGGAATTGGAGATTGTCACATGACATCATCTCATGGGTTGGATGAGGTGGTAAGAGGGTAATTTTAGGTAAGGAGATAGGCATCGGAGTAAATGCACTTCAACCGCACACTTAAGGTTTGAAAAAGGAGAGTTCTACATGCTTGGGGGACACTACCCTAAAGAGAGAGAGTGCCATGTGGCGGGAGGCAACCTGGCTGCCGCCGGTCCCCACTTGAACTCCCTATTTTGGTAAGTAGGATCTTCCAAGCATGTGGAGGCTCTGCTATGAAGGTTGTTGCTTTGAGGTTTCAATCATTTCTCCATTTGGGCTTAGTTTTGGCTTAAGTTTGGGCTTGAATTAGGGCTTAACTAGGTGAGTTGATTGGGTTCTGGGTTTAGGTAGGTTGACCGGGTGAGTTGATCTAGTGAGTTGACTTAGGGCTCTAGGGTTTTAGGTTCTTAGGGTTCAGGGTTAGGCTGATTGGATTAAGTAGGTTGACTGGGTTAAATGGGCCGAGTTTTGGGTTTAGGACTGGGGTTCGTAGGGTTTAAAATTGGGATTCGGTTGTCCATCCATTCATCAAACTTTATCAGCTTATCAACCTAGGGTGGGGTGTCTACAGATGCCCTCTTCAGTAGAGGTTGTGTGCAACCGAATGCCAAAGTGAGTGGACACCCCACCTTTGCCAGTCAGTCATGAATTGCGATATGAATTTATTACCTTCCTTTGTGTCTATGTCAGCTAGTTTCCTAGAAATAGATAACTCGAACATATCATGAAAGTTTCAGAAAAACGTTGATTGTTCCTACGCAGGCCACTAATCACAACCCTTTCACTCCTGATCAGTTCTAACATCAGAAAGGTACAGTAGAGCCCTTGTACTTTTCACGACCTTACGAGGATACTGATCCGGTATTAGATTGTTCGTTACTTCCCAGATCACCCCAGGAGTACTTGTTTTATTTGATTGTTAAAGTGGTTAGCCATCCTACGCTTTATGCAGCCTTACGTGAAACTCACTATGCCGACTTAGACTCAATCTAATTCTACAAGCATCCATGCCTAGGTATGTACGGGGGTTGAGGGTCAAATATTACATATTATCTCCCATTTATATCTTGGTTTTATGAACATGGTAATGTAACGCCCTGAAATTCGGGGGTCGAGTATGAACTCAACTCCCGAGTTCCAACGCATCACATATGCAACATACACAATGATGGTTAAATGTTGTCTGAGTTAGAGCAATAAACATGAATGAGATTATACCAAAATAGTAATTCATACTCCAGTTCAATTGTATAAAGGCAAGCGGAAGACTGAAATTGTATATTTAAAGTATATAAAGAACAAAAATTTTTGTGAACACCAGAGTATGAACACTAACTGAGTACCCAAATACATGTACTATTTCTGAGTAAAAAATCAAAATACAATCTAAAAGATGAGTCCTGAAGTCCCCACGATGTAGTCGGCCTAAGCATAGCCATCAGAGTACTACATAAATGAGAACTCATCCTGGTCCTCGTCGAAATCGGGCTCCGGCTCCTGAACCGTCGCACCGTCTACACCTGTAACAGAGTCTAGTTAGTATTGTAAACACCGTCCCGTAACGTGGGAGTGAGTAGCTAACTCAGTGGAACAATAAGGCATAGGTTAACATGTTATCAACTTAATCAAGTAGTAATGATAAAGCGGTACAATCAAACAAGTTTAACTACTCTTGTTAAATGCAAGTATGAAATGACATGATGATGTATGCCCTTGCCAAACCACCCTCATGCGACAACATCTTACGTTCGCGAATGCATAATTCCCTCAGTGGTCCACATCTACTAGGCACATGCGGTGCGATGATGAGCATGATTACCGAGTTATTATTAGTCCATTTCAAACAGCAGTATTGGAAAACTAAGGTACCTCCCTTATATCATTCCTAAACATGATCCATTCTAGGGTCGTCAGTCCTAGTTAATCTCATACGATATTATGGTTTGAGAGGCATAGCGAAGGCATCACAAAGGGCTCGTCACCCATCAGCACGGATACAGATCTCACTGTATGCAGCTCAATTGTTGACCGTCAGCTCGAGTACAGGTCTCACCGTACTCGGCTCAATCACTAGCCGTCAGCTCGAATATAGGTCTCACCATACTCGGCTCAACTCATACTCTAGTTGCTGTGAAAGACTCGTCGCCAATCACAGACCTTGGAGTATACTCGAAGATACTACAGAGGACTCGTCGCCCGTCAGCACGAGTACAAGTCTCACCGTACTCGACTCTTGCCGTAAGTATCGACAGCTCAAATACAGTGTCCCATACCACCGTATTCAGCTCACGAGTTTGGGTTGCTCAATGGTCACTACGGGGAGGCACATGGCCCCAGCATAGGCCGACAGCTCGGTCACGGTGTCCCATACCACCATGTCCGGCTCATGAGTCTTAGCGGATCGAGGTACCATGGTTAACGGGATTTCCACTGGTAAGTTTGGTACCCTAGGTTCAAACAGTAATGACCAAAGAAATTACACAGACTGAAGTCTATTTTAGGAAACTGCGCAGAATGAAGTCTATTTTAGTAAACTGCATAAATTTGAGGTACTTTTTAGAGTTTTCCAACTAGGTGCGAAAGTTGGTGATGGAATCCTTGCTAATTATCATAGTTCTTCTTCATTAATAATTAGGTCAATGGAAGTTCAGATTTGGTTTTATTGATGTATTTTCCAATTGGACAGGATAGGACTCCAATTCAATTGTATTACTTGAATCAAGCAAGAGGGGTCCCAGATCACTATAAGTGGATCCTTGGCACCTTAGTTCACACCTTTAAATTCTTAGGTTTAATTACTTAATTCACAATTACTCTCTCAATCACTTTAGAATTAGTTTTACATCTTTTTCTAGTTCTACTTCTAGTTAATTCAGAAACGCACAAGATCAGTCCCTGTGGATTCTACCTCGGTCTTACTGAGATTATTACTACATCGCGACCCTACACTTGGGGTTGTGAATAGCGGATCACCTCTTTCCATGCGATCTTCTAGTTTTTGACACTTAAGTTATAATTTATCTTCTTTTTTTTTTTTGCCATTTGGATGATTTCTTCTAACCAATCTTGGCCTATCATTTTTTCAAAGCATTAACATGTGATATAATGGAGCTAACATAGGAGTTCAATTCGATCATATTTTGATGTGCATTCAGATATGATAATCTCCGAGGAAATCACGATATATCGGATCTTCTTTGATTTTGTATTGACTCCCACCCAGAGATATGGAAGATCTCTTAGTGCCTCGGAAGTCTGACGTTTTATTTTGAAAATGTTTTGTGATTTTAAAAGTTGCCCCAACTTAGGGAGTGATACTTCATTGGGGTTTTTATTGCAAGATGATTTTGAGATAGGTCCAGCGTTGAGTGTCAAATATCACATATTTACCCCTGTTTATACTTTGGTTTTATAGACATGATAATGTTTAATCACTATATGTTATACATGTTTGTCATGCAAGGTGAATTTGAGAGCTTGGATTGAAAAGAATGTGAAAAGCATAGGAATTGATGCTTAAAGTTCACCAAGGCAAGGATGGATATTTGGAGACTAAGATTGAAGATTTCAAGGGCCCAAGATTCAAGAAAACTAAGTAGAGAAGGAAGGGAATCGGAATTGTAAAGTGCAGAATTCAGTAGGTGCTGAACTTCATTGTCGATGACATCGAAGGTGGATCGATTACATCGAAGATTTGGTGAAATTCGAGTTTGGTTGCTGGACTATTGAGTGCATTTTTCAATTACATCAAAGACCTATTCGATCGCATCGAAGACATGTTCGATGTCATTGAATCCAGTTCAATGACATTGAGGATTTAAAAGATTTTTGGAGTTTCCTTCTAGACAATATGGGTGATTTTTTGATGACATCGTAAACACCTTCGATGACATTGAAGCCCTGTTCAATGACATCGAAGGACGGCAGATTACATCAAACAACTTATATAGTGCAAAAAGGCACGATTTCCAAATCTGATTCAAACTGGGACCTTCAATGGCATCGAAGGTCTGCTCGATGTCATTGAGGGCGTTATGCAAAGTGCATAAATTTGAGGCAATTTCCAAAATCGGCTGAAGAAAGCCTATATAATTGGGTTTTCTGAAGGATTCTAAACATAAATTAGGGTTTAAGGAATAAAGCAAAGGGTGAAGGAACTATTGGTGCACAAAAAATGCTAGAGAAATAGATCTCCCAGTCCCTATTGTACAGAAACAGACCTCCGAGTCCCTGTTGTGCATAAACAAACCTCCCAGTCCCTGTTGTGTAGAAATAGACTCCAAGTCCCAGAGAACTGTTGCGTGGATAGACTTGTCACGCAGGTCTGTTGCACGGATAGACCTGTTGTGCGGGTCTATTGTTTGGATAAACCTGTTGTGCGGGTATAAAAGGTTTGTTGTGTGGAATGGGGCCTGTGGCACATAGATCAAGGCTTCACACATGTGAAAGCCTATAAATACCCCTCCACCCTCTCATTTGAGGGACATGCAAGTTTGGAGCCCTCAGATAAAGTCTTTCAAATACCTCTGTAAGGTATTCTTAAAAGGAAAAGAAGAAGGAAGAAGAAGTCGAAGACTTGTTGCGCCTGACCGCTCAATAGGGTCCTATTGCTCTGACTCGTGCAACATGGCTTTGTTACACGCAGACAATGTAGATATCACATATATGCTATCGGATTTTTTAGATGTTTTGCAATTCTCATTGGAATTCAGTCATTCCTTGCAAGGATTGTTATTATAGATCAATCAAGGAGAAATAAAGGACTCTTAGATCCGTGCAACACTTCTTTCATCGAAATGAATGCATCGCAAGCCATAATGTTGTCTTAATCATCATTCGGATCATTACATATGATTTCACTTAATGTTTTGTACTATATATTGGAATCAAGGGAAATATGAGGATGTAAACTAATTCTAGAATCAATAAAACACATTTGATGATGTATTTTCTCCTATCTTCTTTGTTATTATTGAATGATAATTTCCTGAATAAAATACTTTCATTTCTTGTCGAAACAAAATGACGACTCTGCTGGGGATAATAATTCATTCAATATTAACTTAAAAATTATTTGAAGAATGATTATCATCAATCGGCGTCTTAATGATGTCAAAATGGCAACTCTCAATGGGAACATCCTCCCCTTCATCTCTAAAATAAGGTACAATTTTATTTAATTAAAGTAATTGATGCTCTGTTTTGAATAACGAATATTCCATTGTTACACATAACAATAACATTTCTCCCAATTAACGTGGTTATCTACTTCACTCCCAACAAATTCACTGCAAATTATATTGACAATATGCAATCACTACCATAGAAAATACCAAAGATAGTAAAATCAGCTACGATCAAGAGTAGGCGATGTCATGGGATGTCTGGAATGGTATCTGCTTCACCATCAGCACAACAGGACGATGAAGGATGGATAATAGTGACATCCAAAATATGAAAGGTTCGATCTGCCACCATAAGAAGTATCATCCCACCAAGTATGGTTAGATGGTCGATTATGCGAAATGTCGAGAGACGCAGTCTCGCCTCAGTCACGCAATCATTTCATTCGAGAATGACCAAAAGCCTGTTACTCCAGAAGGTCTTCCAGTACCACCAACTACAACCGTAAAGACATCTTTCACAGAATCATTACGAATTTATAATGATAAAGGGAAAGCCATCGTAGCAAGTGAATGTTCGCTTACAGTGCCCCTTATAAAAAATTTAACACAAGCTCACGCATCAAGAATATCACGATTCGAGTCAGTTAGTTCTTCGAGGTGACATTATACTAGTTTTAAATCAAACAACAATTCATTTTCCTCGACATCACTAGTGATACAATGCTCATTTCCTCTTTCAATATTAGAGCGATTGAAGAATGAAGGAATGAAAGTTTTACCGGCAGACATTAATCAGCCTAATCGGCTATCGCTAGATGAGCATATGGTTGAAGAAGTCCCTAACCTTCTAATAATGACTTCCGTAAACAATATTGAACCACAAGCAAAAGGGCCACGACCACAAATAGTTAGATTTCATGGACTGACACTTAATATTACTCAAATGGTAATGCAGGAAGAAATCCGATGGATAGCCATCGAAACTATTCATTTAGAAAAAGAACAAGACTAGGATAAAAAGTTCTGATACCAGGCATCATATCCCTCTGAAATAGAAAAAATACCATTTCTATCTAATTTCAAGCACCCGGATTTTCAGAAGTTTAATGGAAACAGATCGCCAAGGAAACATCTAATTCGCTTCATAATAAAGAGAGGAAACTTCTGTGCAATTCCTCAATATTGTTTACAATTATTTGGGTCATCTCTGATAGGGAAAGTCTTCATATGGTATTCAGCTTTGAATCTAGGGTCTATCCATACTTAAGAACAGATACAGAGTGCTTTTATGACAAACTTCTTTTCTTTTGACAAAGAAATTAGTTTGACCGAATTGATTTCTGTTCGCCAAGGGGAAAATGAATCAGTCGAAGAATTAATCAGTCGATGGAAAGACTTGAGGGCATCATGTCGATATCTTATAAGAGAATTGGATCAGGGCAAGTTATGTTTGGAAGGTATAACACCAGAAGTGGCATGCAACCTGATTGGTGTGGATATACAGACCTTTTGCGATCTTGCTATGAAGGCACATGCTCTTGAAAAGATGATTAAAAAGGTGTCCATTTTTCATACGAAATTACTACATCAGAACTTTCATGAAGCGTCAGCCAACATCGCTGGTCAAGAAGATAAGAACAAAAACTATTGGGACAAAGAAAGAGATAGTGGTAAAGAAGATAGGAACGGTTGTACAATCAAAATGACATACAAAAGGTCTAGATAGTACAAAGGCTACATGAAGTATACATTCGCAAGGAAAGATGTACTTCCTATGATGAATCAATTGCTGGCTACAAAGAGTATAGAGTTACCTCGATTAAAATGTCTCAGAGAAATTGGGGAGACAAGAGGAAAATATTACTGTTAGTATCATCGTATATTTGGACATCATACTAAACGTTGTCATGCCTTTAGAAATAAACTCCAAAAGATGATTAACAAGGACGAAATTATAATGGAAGAATATGATAAAAAGAGGAGAATGACGAATTAATGTGATTTCCATTCCAAATCATAAATCTTCATTCTCTGATGAAGCAAGAATGAATAATAATTAATGAATAGACGAGTCAAGGAAAGATGCAATTCCTAGATATCTACTTGTATACTTTCAAGTAGTAAGACAAAACTCTCGACTCACTTAATCCCAAAACGGTAATTATCGATTTTCTGAGATGATAATTGTCGATATTAATTTTGGCAGGTTACCATTAGGGTCAGAATCATTACCCCAGCTAAATTATTATATGTTAACACTCAAGTCCGAGATTATTATTACAATTAGACTATCATTGCGGGTGACAAAAGTGGCTCCAAAATTATATATATTCTAAAAAAGGCCATTGTAAAACTAATTCTGAGCCCTGAAATTGTGATTGATACCACTGTAGTAGAAGTATGGAATACTCCAAGAGTCTTAGAGGGGGGTGAATAGGACTTTTCAATTATTTCGCCTATTTAAAAATCCTAATTTCCTAACTTAAACAATCATTTAGTTTAAAGCAAGCAAGGCAATATAACTCTAAAGGCTTCTAAGCCAATAGAGGGAAATCATAAAGGCTATTCAAGATATACAACTAAAACAACTAGCCTAGTGTTGTAAGCTTGTGTGTGTAATGTGCTTCCTATCAATCTTAAGCATTCATCTAATCATGCATAAACAATCAAGCATTCAAACTTAAATAAATATGATTTAATAGATGTACAAATAACAATTCTAAACACAAGCATATATAGTGGTTCGACAACTTGCCTACTCTACTCTCAACAACCGCACTCTCTCCTAACGTGTGTCAGATTTCACTATGAATGGTTTTACATCAGGTTCACCATTAACCTTTATAACCCTACACAATGGACTCAACAATTTATGCTCTTCATACGAGCAAAGGTCCTACACTAAGAACCTACGTTTAAGCCCACCGGCTAAGGTCCCACACTAGGTACCTCCGTTTAGGCCCACCGGGCAAGGTCCCATATAAAGCACATACATTTAGGCCCACCGGCCAAAGTCTCACACAAGGCACCTACACGAGTTTGTTGATAGCAAACTCTTAGCTTCAATCCTACACGAAGATAGAGACTAAACTTTGGCTTCTTAAAAATGAAACTTACTTGTCGGAATGAGTCCTCACTTGATCTTCATTCTTCCGTGCTTGAATCAGCTCCCCGATGCTCTCCCGATCGCTATGATGTAGTTTAGCTGTTGTTTTAGCTTTACGATCAAGAACCTTGCATATGATGTTCCTATAAAGGTAACCAAGGTAATGAGAGTTGGTTGAATCTCTAACGAAGGTTA
This sequence comes from Magnolia changhungtana, assembly GCA_030180095.1. NCBI lineage: Eukaryota > Viridiplantae > Streptophyta > Magnoliopsida > Magnoliales > Magnoliaceae > Magnolia > Magnolia changhungtana. Next base: position 6,516,964 of record JASAUF010000446.1, read on the forward strand.
TGAATATGTTTCCTAAGAGATTCAACTGATGGATGCTCTAGAGTATCATGAAGACTAAGGTTTTACCTATAGGTTTGGTCTCTATACTCTAGAAGAGGCTTGAGATCATATTCTTCATTAATAGGAGCTTTGAATGCTCATGAGTGAAGAATCACAATGAAGAGAACATGAGTCTCTTGTGGATAGAGTCTAGGATGAGTGAGTTGAGCTTGGGACAACCTAAGGACTCTAAAATGCCTAAATCCATGCATTTTATAAAGTTCTGGGTCCTACATTTATAGAGAAAAGGGCCCAACGGATCTATAATAGCTAGTTATCTGTGATACCGAAACATAGTTGGTGGTACCAAATTATTGCTTGGTGGTACCGAATTAGATCCTGATGTTTACTAGATAATTTTTGTTACTTTTAGTGGTACCGAAAGTTGTTCATCGGTAGGAGTCGGTGGTACCAAATTTACAATCGGTGGTATCGAATATTCTTCGAAAGCTGCTGGATTATTTTAAGCACTTTCGATATATTAAAGGCATCTTCAGTGCTACCGAAGGTGCCATTCGGTGGCACTTTCTCCTACCAAATGTGGACAGATTTTCCTGTTTTAACTTCTTGTCTATTAAATCATTCAACAACTTGGAACTTCCTAAAGCCAAGACTAAAAAGATAGAAAGTATGAACTTGGAATTAGCTTTGAATAGATGACCTAAGTGAGTTTTCCTATTTAGGTTAGAGTCATCTATAGGCAAGATCCTGATCGTAGAAGCTTCTTTGGAATATGACTTTGTAGCTCGGGCTTCTGCTTCAGTTGCGTCGTCGGTCTTCATTTGCAAAGGACTCATCTGACTACTTGACACAACTAATCACGTGATTAACAAACATGTGTGCAAATAAGTGCACTAACAATCTCCCCCTTTGTCAGTTATGTAACAAAAAACAACCTATCGTAGGATACTGTCATGATCCATACCATGACCTACCAAAACCAAAAAAGATTACATATCATGTACCAAATTACAACTCGAACATAAGATTAGATATGTAACATAGAGATGTTACTCCCCCATAGTTTCTTCCACGATCAACCTATATTCTGCAGAAAACAATGGAGTGTTTTAGTGGGTGGATAGGTTTCTTTCTTCTCTCCCTTTTTGTTAGTTATTGGAAAAGGATTTACCAAGAACCAAGCCAAGATATGATGAAATTCAGTGCAGAGAGAGAGAACATGCAGATCACATAAAGTTAGAATTGAAGAGTTATGAAATATATAAGCATTATGTAATCAAAAGAAAGATATAACCCATGTCAGAAGAAATATAACCATGAAATAGAATAGCCAACATAAATATAGCACCATAAATGCATCAAAATTACTACCCCAAGCTTGGGTAGAATAATCCATCATCCAAACATAAACAAACAAACCCCTGAGGGCATAATTATCTAGAAATTAGAGCCTAAGTAAAGAAGAAAAAACTCAGGCTACATGAGTTAGTTTTTTTAAAATTTTCACAGTGCATTCACAGGATTAGTAAATTTAGGAATGGCTTAGCTCCGTAACCTCCATTGAATCATCCTGACGATAGGACAGATGCGCTGCAATGCATTACACAGTCTTCTGAATAGAGTGAACTATCTCTTTGTAACGTCTTGGAAAAATCCGTACAAAGACCCGAGTACCACCTCAGGCAGAATCACCTAAGGACGTATCCTGTCATAATTTAGACGAAAATTAATCAAGTACTAAACTAAATAATCAGTGGATTTAGCTCGGGCCACCATTTCCATAAACAAGAATGCCTAAAACCATTAATACCACTGATGCAACACGACATAAAGACTTAGGAAAAATCCTAAGAGCCTGTCGCTCTCGGGAGTACATTGAAACTCCGTATCAGACCTAAACCGTACATCGAGAGTCCGATGACCACGAAACTATCCAATTATGTCCATCCTATTGGGCTTAACAACCATTGCGGGAATCAAGCCCAGATAGTGTCTAGAAACACGCAACTTGAGCCCTGAGCGAAGTGTGTGAGACACGCAAATATCTTTAGAAAATGTAATGAAACTTAAGTGAATTGGGCCACTCGCCCACATGCGAAAATGGGGATTTTACACCATCGGTTTCTGACCAAACTATACCCATGGAAAAGGGAAATTTTCCTACACATATCCGTATACTTGTGGCCCCGATCGAGCAAGTTTGACCATTGATCTGACACAGGTCCTCTATGGTCGATCGGCTTGTCCGATTGCACCGAAATCACGTCCTGGCATAGATCCATTGTTAGGGAACTTACCCTGCGACGTATGTGAGTAATGAGCCTTCCCATAAGCCTTGTTTGTCAAAAACAGCTACCCAAAGGATATAAACCATGTATATAGTGGCCCTGGGGCCATTTACATCACTACTAGGCATATAAATAGCCTCCCACATACCCGCCCTCACCCATATACGAATTTCTCCAAACCCTAGGAGAGAGACGAGAGAAAAGAGGAAAGAGACGAGAGATCTTGGGAGATTGTTGCGGTGTTTCTCTCCCACTACTCCACGCACTGAAACACTTTCCCATTTCGCTATAGGATCATTTTTGGCTACGATTTGGGTAAGAAAACCTAACCCTAGTATCGTTGTAGAGATCCAGATTACGTAATCAACAAACTAGCTAACTTATTTCATTGTTTAGGTGCCCGACGTTCCGTTTTCAAGAACGTAGAATTCGAACCAAGTCCGGAACGAGTATTCCGGTGAAAGGTGCAGACTATAAATGTTTAGGTTATGGTTTTCAATGCTTTCAATGTCAGTTAATGATTTATGTCTAACTTGATTGCTACCATATCGTCTTAGACACGCTGATTTGGATATATTTTACATATATGAACTATGTTGGACAAAATATACATCCTATGTGTTTGTTGAAATGTTTGAATGAACATGTAAATGTGATTTGTGCTTGCCATGACTACTAATCTAGGATTCATGTTTGTCATATGAATGATGACCTCTTTGTGTAAGGAATTGCCATAATATACATCGTAACTAATCTAATCTATGTATTTTTGGTGAAGTGTAACTTAAGTATTTGATAAATTGCATGAATGAGAAATTGTTGATAATGACAATCGGTAACAGTCCTTGTTCGGGTAGCCGAATTAGTCTCACCACATTGGGTAACTCAACAAATACGGGTCGCACGACGATTGTCGACAGTGGTTAGGCCATAAGGGGTGCTTATCACTCCATGTCGATTAAGTCAGCGTGTGCTCGTACCAATCAACCTTGCCAAACTAACCGATTGGCCTATTGGGTGCTTACCATGTATGGACATCACTACTTGAATCTAAGATACTACTTACCAATGGAAAAGCCCGTTAACCATGGTACCATGATCCGCTAAGACTCATGAGAAGACCATGGTGGTATGGGACACCGTGGACGAGTCGTCGGCCTACATTGGGGTGATAAGCCTCCCCATAGTGACCAGTGAGCAACCCAGACTCATGAGCCGGGCATGGTGGTATGGGACACCATGTTCGAGCTGTTAGCCTACGTTAAGGTGACGAGCCTCCCCGTAGTGACCGCAAGTATAAACTTTGAATTTTCCTATCGACTGCTTTTCATTAGGATTGATGCCTTACAACTTGCCTATCGTATGTGATTAACTAGGATTGACGACCCTAGATGAATCCTTCGGTTTGGGTTAATGATATCAAGGGAGGTACCTTAGCTTCCCAAACCTGCTGTATTAACAAACTTAATTAAGTACTTGGCTAATACGGCCATGCTTCGCATTATATTAGTTAGGATGTGCTTTTGGTGAGGAAGTTGTACTTTAGAGAGTGTTGACATATGCGAAATTAGTTGTCGGAGTCGCTTTGAGGGAGCTTTGTGCGAGGGCATACATCATTACTTGCACTTCATTCTTACATTAACAAGAGTAGTTAGGAAGTGATTGTTATGTTGCTTTATCATTACTGCTTGATTGACTTGATAACATGTTAACCTTTACCTTATAGTACCACTAAGTTGATCTCTCACTCCCACCCTGGGATGGTGTTTTAAAACACCAACCAAACTCTAGTTTAGATGCAGGTATTGACGAAGTCTATGCGACGGAGCAGGACTTCATAGACGAAGAGGAAGAGTTCTCCTATTTCTAGCTCACAGGCGGGTCTATGTAGACCTCGTGCTGATTCGACAGGAGCATGGGTATACTTGGCTTAGTTGGACATCTTACACTGTCACATTTTGTATATTTTGAAACAAAACATGTATATATTCAGCCTGATTACATACTCATACCGTGGAGGTTGTGAAACACTTACCTATTCAAATATATATATTTCAGTCTTCCGCTTACTTAAATTAATTATATCTGGAGTATGATATGCTTTTTTAGTATAATCCCACTTATGTTTAACTCATTAATATGGACCAAATCTAAACATAATTATCCATATTGCATAAGTGAGGTACTGGATCTCGGGAGTAGAGCTTTGCTCGACCCTCAAAATTCAGGACGTTACAAGTTGGTATCAAAGCATGAATTAGATTAAACTGGACATGGGTTATAAGTAACATGACGCACTCTCACGTACTCTGACTTAGGAAGGGGGCGATGAAATTTAAAGACCACATTAGGACCCCAATGTTTCCCCAATAGGTGAGATTAAACGTTGTAATGGAGTTCCCAACATCTACTTGAGGGACTTAGATCACGTGCATTGATCCAAGTCACCTCTAGGCCATCAGTTGACGAGTTTAAATCATTGGCCAACAAATTCCAAACCTAAAACAGACCCAAAGGGCACGAATACACGCATGTTGAATTACGAAATCGGACTGTGCGGGCCTAAAACCCCAAAGCACAAAATTCGGTGGGGCCTAGGGGGTCCCACGCATCAAAGCGGCACCCCGAGAGTGGGTGGCCACTGTCCTAGGGTGGAGCCACCACCAGACAGCCCAGAGGAGCGTGGTGGCACCGCCCGGTCGGCGGTGCACCGCCGGCTCCCACTGATGGGTGCGGCAGCACCGCGGGGGTGGTGGTGCACCGCTGTCTGGTCGGCCATGTGGGGCCTTTCCAATGTGTGAGGCCTCCCACTTAACCCCCTTTTGCCCTTTTTTACCCCCTTCTATCCTTTCCTACCCCACCAACACCTCTAATCCCTCTAAAGCTCTCTTTCCCTCTCAAATCTCCTTTCTCCACACATTCAAATCTCTCATTTCCTCCCCATCCTACACCCCTCTACCACTATTCCTCTAGAACTATCTATTGCATCTTCTCATTTCTCTTATTTTCACTTATTTGGGCACAAAAAAAAACCTCTTTTGTGTCTTATAACTACCATTTCTTTTATACCCTACACCCATCCACCACCATTCTCCTAAAACTATCCCTTACAACTTTCCATCTTCCTTATTCCCACTCATTTGAGCATAAAACCCACCTTGTTGTGTCTTATAACCTTTAAACTTTCAAATCCACTTCATACTCAAGCTTCTCCCATCTCAAATGGCTCTCTTTGAAGTAGTAACCACCATTTTCTCTATCTCAACGCTCCTTTCCCTTATGGGAAAGAAGAGAGCGGCTCCATATGAAGCTGGGCCTATCCGTCCAAGCCGTTCTAGGAAGAAGCCGAGTGCCGAGAGAAGTGCAAGCGTCGAGAGAAGGTCGAAACGGGACCTCGATCCTCAAATCTGGATAAAAAGGTCTCTACCGGTGGGCGCCAAACTCGGTAAGGTTGTGTTTAAAGCTCACGTTGATGAGAAGCTATTTGGGTTATACCTTACTATCGACCTCCTCTAGAAACTGGGTGGGGTCGTGTTTAAAGGTAAAACTCATGCAAGTGAAGGCACCGTACAAGCGTTCTATGCTCACATAGGGGACCTAACTCTACAGCCTCTCCAGTTTATCATACCATTGGGAAGAACTCAAGCCAGGGTCGATGTGGATGTCATGACACGTATCATGGGAACAAAACGTGGAGTTGTACACGCCAGTGATGCTAATCTCGCTAGTGAACAGGAGAGAAATCGCCGTACACTTTTCCTTTGCAGCCAGCTTGTTAATTGGAGGTGAGGAAACAACCTCGCATCATCTCGTATGATAGAGGACTTCTGCCTGCTCCATCATATATGCACGTACAACGTGTATCCTAGGTGGAGTAACTGCACAGAATGCACTAAATTTACGGTGGACTTCCCGTACCTGGTCGGACAGGGAGAGAAAGTGTGCCTGCCTACTCTCGCCTTGACTCAGATAATCAATATTGCACGATCAGCTCGGAGAGACGCCTCACTCCCTTTCGGCAGACTTATTTGTAAGATCACCCGCAATTTCAGATTCAGACTCCATATGGATGACCTTGCCCCAATCTATTTCATTAATGAAACTACACTCAACGATATGGGAATAGGCCCCAGGCAACGCCAAGTCAGGATTGATGAGTATGGGGATGAGATAGAAGAAGAGACTGAAGAGGAGGAAGGCAACGAAGAAGAGGAAGGAAATGAAGAGGAGGAAGGCAGTGAAGAAGAGGAAGGTAGTGAAGAAGAGAGACAGGAAGAAGAAGAGGAGGCCCAAGACTCAGATGGGGGACCTCTTAGTACTTGTGAGGACTGCCATGATCAAGCCTGTTTCGATAAGAAAACAAATATATTTGATTTGGGGGATTTATTCAATGATAACAAAGAAAGAATTAGAGAACATTGATCACATTTATTTTGAGTTCATTTACATCCTCGAATTCTCTTGATTCTGAAAACAAAGTACAATCAATCAAAGTAGACAAGATAATCTTATGAAAATTTTGGCAGCATTCCGACGCCTGTTTCAGTCATCTCCTAGGACTTAGGAGGAATTATTGAATCGATCAACTAATCTCCAAGGAGAGAAATTTCGGCAGCATTCCAGCGCACGCTTCGGTCATCTCCTAGTACTTAGGAGGAATTGCTCTTCTGTTAAATATTCTCCTTTACACTTGAACAAAAGGAACTTAAAGACTTCAACCATTTCGGCAGCATGACGGCCTTTAGTCATTTCAGCAGCATGACAGCCCTTTGCTGTTACAGACTGTAGGTCAGCCTATTTGCATGGTCCCATGCAAAGATATGTCGGTTGCGAGGTCCCGCGCAACGATATGTCGGTTGCGCGGTCCCGCGCAATGGATGTCGATTGCGTGGACCCGCGCAACCCACTGTTGCTTTTTCTCTCACCTTCGATCTTCCTCCTTGCTCTACTTCCTCTGTAAATTCTTCAATCCCCCCAAATGAAGGAGGGAAGGGGGTATTTATAAACCCTCGCATGTGTGGTACCTCGATTTCGGTGCCATGGGACCCACCTTACCTCAATTTAACCGTTCAAGGAAACCTCCTGAAACCAATTGCGCAGACCCGCGTAACTGATCTTTGGTTTGCGCGGTCCCGCGCAACTGATCTTGGTTTGCGCGGACCAACCAACTGATATCGTTTACGTGGTCCCGCACAAACAATCTCAAAGATACTTCTCTTTCTTCTTTCATTCTTCTTTCTAGTACCTTGCTTTCCAATCTTCTTCTTCTTCAATTCTTTCATCACTTTTTCATGCCTCAACAGATACCCTTGGAGCTGAAATTTTACCAAAATACCTAAGCTATCCCTTGAGCTGGAACTTTGTCAAAATACCTAAACTACCCCTTGAGCTGGAACTTTACCAAAATACCTAAGCTACCCCTTGAGCTGGAACTTTGTCAAAATACCTAAACTACCTCTTGAGCTGGAACTTTACCAAAATGCCTAAGCTACCCCTTGAGCTGGAACTTTGTCAAAATACCTAAACTACCCCTTGAGCTGGAGCTTTACCAAAATACCTAACTACCCCTTGAGCTGGAACTTTACCAAAATACCTAAGCTACCCCTTGAGCTGGAACTTTGCCCAAATACCTAAACTACCCCTAGAGAAGATGAGCACCATGGGATTCTCTGACCACTGAAATGATATATTTTTTTGTGCCTCAACAGATGCCCCCTCGATCCTCTTTGATTAATTCCTGAAATCAAATGGAGGATCGATCTTCCTCCACCCAAATAACTTGAATGAACTGCAACTGAAGGATGACTGGATGATCATGCTTGCATAAAAGACTTGATGATCGCGTTTGACCAGAAGACTTAAATGTTCATATTTGACCAAAAGATTTGAATGCAGAAGACTGAAATGCTCGCATTCGCATGAAAGGCTTGAATGATTGTGCTCAAGACTTGAATGATCATGCTCGAACGGAAGACTTGATAATCGCGCTCGACTGAAAGACTTGATGATTGTGCTCGATCAGAAGACTTGATGATTGTGCTTGAACAGAAGACTTGAGTGCCCCCAGCCAGTAGTGTCAAGCAGATGTTTCACTAGAAAAGATGAGATTCTCTTTCGTCGAAACTCATCTCTGCAATAGCTGTGACGACTTTGTCTTTGAGCAACTTGACCAGAGAGCTATCTTTTAACATCGCTGTGGCTGCAACGGTCTCTTTAATCAACTCCAACGATTCTTTCCTTCAATTCGCAGAAACCTTTTTTATTGTTTCCTTCATTCACAATCTGCATAATCCGATCTTTCAAATGATGAGCTTTCCTGCCAAATTAATCGGAATTAGTATCTCAAGATATTATAACTTTTTCAATTTAGCCTTATGAAGCGTTGATAATTTTGAAATTTATATTGAAAACTTCTTCTCTCTTATAAGTTGATTGCAATATTCGCAATATGATAATGATTTAATCATTTCATCTTTGAGCTTTGTCATCGTGCTTCGCATTTCATTCCTTTGATCATTAAATCACGCTCTTGAAGATATCATTTCTAGCTCCAAAGGTTCAATTGCTAAGCCTTTTGTCGAGTCTTTTCTAGTTTGTGCTCCTTAACATTTCTTCATAGACTTTTCCTTGGATCTTTGCTGATTCTTGTCTTCATTAGATTTGCTACTTGGAATTTCATAATTCTCGGTTTATGAATTTCTTCATTGTGCATAAGAGATTATCAGAAAGACCAAGGCATGGATTACTTTTAAAGACCAAGGCATAGATTGCTTTGAAGACTAAGGCATAGATTGCTTTAGAGACATAGATCCTGCCCCCTTTCCTAGTCAATTTTCACATAAAGATTTCTTTAGAAGATAATATTTCAGAAGTGAAGGCTGTAGATACTCCTAGAGGATGGATAATTTTTACTGCTCCATTGAACGAATCCAAAGAATATATCCAAATAGCTCTTGTCAATATATTAATTGACCTTGAAGAGTTGAACTTTTTGAATAGATAATTGCCAATATCTTGAAGGCATTTACTGTCACTGTAATTTGAACCTGATTCAAGATAAAAGCAATTTTTGCATATATATTGTTTACTTAATATTTAAAAATTTTCATCAAGTAATTGCATATTTGAGCATATCTAAATTGAAATGTGCATTAACAACATTTTGAATGCTACACATAGTTTACGCTTTTCAGCATATTTGATGATTTTGAGCAATGGTGCTAGTGTACTTTGACTGACCATACTTTGACTAAACACGACTTGACTTGATTGAACTTGACTCGACCAGACGACTGAACTGAACTTAACACTGGGCTCAAAGGGCAAGGTAGTTTACCGCCGAATTTGGGCAATGGGCTCAAGGAGCAATTATAGTTTACCGCCGATTTCGGGCAATGGGCTTAAGGAGCAATATAGTTTACCGCCGATTTCGGGCTAGCCAATTTCAGGCTTTTTAAATGATAAGTCTTAAGCATAGTTGGCCATAGAGGCTTGGCTAAGCTGCCTTAAATGATTATAGGCCTTATGCGTAGTTGGCCATATAGGCTTGGCTAGGCTGCCTTAAATGATTATCTGCCATCGCTGTTGTAGGATTTTTGTGGTTGACCATGTAGGTTTATTCCACTGCTTATTTCATTATCATGAATGGTGAATCCATAGCTGATATTTCACCGCCGCTGATAATGCTCTGAGAATCAATAATTGATATTTCGCCGCTGCTGATAATGTTCTGAGAATGTAATTTTTTGCGATGATAACATTTCTTAGTAAGCAATTGATGCCAATAGCGATAGTTGCTAATTTCGGTGATTGGCTTTTCATTTGGCGATTGTCATTGCATGCGAATGCTTCGCATTTGGCGATGACTTGATATGCTTGAAAGCTTTGGCGATAGCTTGATATGTTTGAAAGCCTGTCTTACTTTGGCGATGGCTTGATATGCTTGAAAGCCTGTCATTTCTTGAACTGGCAGGTATTGCAATGCATATCTGCAACGAATATGCTTTTTTATTGCGGCTTTACATCTTTTCTCTCACTTGCTTCTTTTCTTTTGAATATTTAGGCTATGATAGCTCGATCTTGTCAATTACTGACGATTTACCATACGAAGCATGTTATCTTCTTTTAACGCGGATGCCCCCAAAATTTTCTTTATCGAGTTTCTATCATTTTTCTATATTTATCTTTTTCTGTCATGCTCCATAGCAATTTCTCCCTTATCGATCATCGTCTGTAGTTTTTTCCTGTGGGAATTGCAATTTTCCATATGATGTCCAAATTTACGGTGATAATGGCAATAATCCATTCCTCCAGTATTTTTTATTTCTTTGAGGTGTCTTAGCCGAGGTAATTCAATACTCTTCATAACCAACAATTGATCCAGCATAGAAAGTATATCTTTTCTTATGAACGAATATTTCATATAATCTTTATTTTGCCTGGACCTTTTATATGTCATTATAACCGTACGACCATTTCTGTCTTCTTCATCGCTGCCTTTTTCAACATCCTGATAATCTTCTTTAATTTCTTCTTTTCGAGTGATGCGGGTTGATTTTGACTAAAAAGCAGACACTCTTCCCATCATCTTTTCAAGAGCATAAGCCTTTGTAGCAAAATTCCGAAAGGTTCTCCAATCTTTACTAATTAGGTGGCATGCCAGTTCTGGTCTCATGCCTTCTAAACATAGTTCTACTTGTTCGGATTCCTGCAGAGGATGTTGACATGATGCTGCCAAGTCCTTCCATCAATTGATGAATCTTCAATTGATTCATTTTCTTCTTGGCGAATAGAGACCAGTTCAGCCAAACTAACTTCTCGATTCAAAGAGAAAAAGTTTGATATAAAAGCATCTTGCATTTGTTCCCAAGTATGAATAGATCCTGGGATTAAATCTGAATACCATCTGAAAGCTCTTCCTGTCAGAGAAGACCCGAATAATCGCAGACAATATTGAGAAACTCTAGAGAAATTTCCCATCTTTACTATGAAATGCATCATATGCTCTTCTGGTGATCTGTTCCCATTGAATTTCTGAAAGTCCGGGTGTTTGAAATTGGCGGGAAATGGCATGTCTTCTATTTCACGAGGATACGGCGTCTGATATCAAAACCTTTTATTCTGATTTCGTTCATTCTCTAGATGAGTAGACTCGATAACCATCTACCAAATTTCTTTTTGCGTTATATTCTGAGTAATATTAGGCATCGATCTTTGAAATCTAACCGCTTTCGGTTGTGGTCTTTCTACTTTTGGTTCAATGTTGTTCACAGTAATCACTGTCGGAATATTTGCGACTTCTTCAGCCACATGCTCATCTAGCGAAAACTGATCGGGCTGACAAATATCTATCGACTGGATTTCTGTTTCTTTATACTTCGATTGTCTTAATATTGAAGCAGGAAGCGAGCGCTGCGCTGTTGATGCTGTCGAAGAAGATGAACTATCATCTGATTTGAAACCAGCGTACTGTCGCTTCGACGAACTAACTGACTCAAATCGTGGCATTCTCAATGCATGAGTTTGTGTAAAATCTTTTGCAGGAGGTGTTGTGAGGAACCAGTCGTTGATTACGGTCGCCTTCCCTTTGTTTTTCTTAACTCGCAATGATTCTGTAGAGGATGTCTTTACAGTTATAGTTAACGGTATCAGAAGACCTCTTGGAGTGACGGGCCTTTCCATTTCTCTCGAATGCGATGATTGTATGATCGAAGCGGGACTGTGTCTCATGACACTTCGCATAATCGACTCAGTGCTTGGCGAAATGATGCTTCTTGTGGAAGAAAATCAAACTTTTCGACTTTTGGATATTACCATCCTCCATTCTCCCTCATCTACTTGAGCTACTGGCGAAATAGAGATTGTTCCGTCCATTACACGAAATTCACTGCTCTTGATCACAGTAGACTTTGCTTCTCTAATGCTTTCTATTTACTCTTAACTCTTTTATTCTAGAGAGTTGTGGCGATGCCCCTTGGATTCTCTATTGGCTAATGAATTAAATGAATTCGTTAATTCATTAATTAATTCGTCTACTTGTTGGCGAGCAGTGTATGATTTAGTCGAACTAACTTCTCATCTGAAGGTTTTTTTTCTGGATTTACTATTGCTCACGGTGGTTACTATTGGAAAGTTGAGGATTTCTTCAGTAATATGCTCATCTAATGCAGACTGATCAACATTTGTTGGCAAATTTTCTCTTTTCTATACACTTGCTATCAAAGGAGGAAGTTTAAACTGCATTGTTGATGCAATCGAGGAGGATGAACTGAGTGAGTGAGGTAAAACTACGCCTCGTAACATTTCACATGGTTGACCTATTATCCATACTTGGTAGATTGAGCCCTGACATTGTCTATCCTTGATCACAACTGATTTAATCTTCTCTGATACTTTCTTTTGTGGAAATCCGTTGGATGAGAGTAGACAACCACGTTAGTCGGGAGAAAGGTCATTATTGTATACCTTCATTCCTAACAGGATGTTAGTTATTTTATTTAAATAAAATTGTACTTTGCTTTTAGAGATGAAGGGGAGGATGTTCCCACTGAGAGTCGCCATTTCGGTGTCTATACAGACGCCAAAAAGTGATAAATGTTCTCTTAAATATTTTCTAAGTTACCATCGAATAATATTCCCCAGCAGAGTCACCATTTTGTTTCCACAAGAAAACAAATGTATTTGATTTGGGTGATTTATTCAATGATAACAAAGAAAGAATTAGAGAACATTGACCACATTTATTCTGAGTTCATTTACATCCTCGGATTCCCTTGATTCTGAAAACAAAGTACAATCAATCAAAGTAGACAAGATAGTCTTATGGAAATTTCGGCAGCATTCTGACGCCTGTTTCAGTCATCTCCTAGGACTTAGGAGGAATTGTTGAATCGATCAACTAATCTCCAAGGAGATAGAAATTTTGGCAGCATTCCAGGGCCTGCTTCGGTCATCTCCTAGTATTTAGGAAGAATTGCTCTTCTATTAAATATTCTCCTTTACACTTGAACAGAAGAAACTCGAAGACTTCAACCATTTCGGCAGCATGATGGCCTTCAGTCATTTCAGTGGTATGACAGCCCTTTGCTGTTACAGATTGTAGGTCAGCCTGTTTACGCGGTCTCGTGCAAAGATATGTCGGTTGCACGGTCCCGTGCAATGATATGTCGGTTGCGCGGACCCGCACAATGGATGTCGATTGCGCAGACCTGCGTAACCCATCGTTGCTTTTTCTCTCACCTTCGATCTTCCTCCTTACTCTGCTTCCTCTCCAAAATCTTCAATCCCCCCAAATGAAGGAAGGGAGGGGGTATTTATAGACCTTCGCACGTATGGTACCTAGATTTCAGTGCCGTGGGACCTACCTTACATCAATCTTAACCGTTTAAGGAAATCCTCTCCTGAAACCAATTGCGCAGACCGGCACAACAGATATTTGGTTTACGCGGTCCTGCGCAACTGATCTTAGTTTGCGCGAACCCGCACAACTAATATCATTTGTGGTCCCGCGCAAACAATCTCAAAGATACTTCTCTTTCTTCTTTCATTCTTCTTTTTAGTACCTTGCTTTCCAATCTTCTTCTGCTTCAATTCTTACATCACTTTTTCATGCCTCAACAGATACACCTGGAGCTAAAATTTTACCAAAATACCTAAGCTACCCCTTGAGCTGGAACTTTGTCAAAATACCTAAACTACCCCCTGAGCTAGAACTTTACCAAAATACCTAAGCTACCCATTGAGCTGGAACTTTGTCAAAACACCTAAACTACCCCTTGAACTGAAACTTTACCAAAATACCTAAACTACCCCTTGAGCTGGAACTTTACCAAAATACCTAAGCTACCCCTTGAGTTGGAACTTTGCCAAAATACCTAAACTACCCCTAGAGAAGATGAGCACCATGGGATTCTCTGACCACTGAAATGATATATTTTTTTGTGCCTCAACAAGGCCACCCTATAAGCCCGCATGGCCAAGCTTGAAGAAAACCAGGCCTACCTGAAGCAGAAGTTCGAGGAGAACCAGGCCTACCTGAAACAAAATTTTAAGAGAATGTCTCGCACCCCAAAGGCCCTCCTGTGTTGTATGTAGGATAAGGGAGTGCTTCTGCCTTCGCCAGAATCAGAGGACTATGAAAGTGCACCTACTAGTGCCCTTGTTTGTCAAGTTATGTGTGTGATGAGTCAGACTGGCTGCAGAACTCGATAGGAAGATCATTTCAAGCGTCTACCTCAACCGGATGTGTGGAAGCTCGCAATAGGTAAATTATAGCCTCACATCCCATATCCCAAAACACCAGGTGATTAAAACCCTTAAAACAAGATAGACATCTTAGGGTTTTTGGTGGTGAGAAAACTTTTTCAAAATAGAAAAATCTCTAAGTTTTCTCACCCTGCCGATTCTATTGAAGCACCCTCGATATGATCGACCTGTTCTGTCGATGTCCTCGATACCTTAACGATATTATCGAAAAGAGGACAAAAAGTAACCAGCAACTAAATACTCATCTGGATGGATTTATTGATGTATCAATACATCTATCGATATCATCGATATAAGCACAAATATGTCCAGCAACTTCACAATATATCTGGACGAATTATCGATGTATCGATACTCATATCAATATCATCGATATTCAAATCTCGAGCCCATCGAGAGTGGCTCGATAAGATCGATAGGTAGATTTCTGGCGCCCCTATTTTTTAATGAAAATTTCAAACTCCTTCGATATATCGATGACCGTCCGATATGATCTGAAATTAAATATCAATATGATCGGAGGTCCATCGATGATATCGATGGTGTGTACGCATTTCTTACAGCAGTTATTTCAGGATGTTTTTAACTATGATTGAGGGCCCTTCGATTTAATCGATATTCAAATATCGATGATAACGACACCTGATCGATTGTATTGAATTAAGCCATAATCTTTCCATCAAGTTCAAAGATAAATCTGCTGGAATTATCGATGCCTCGACTCAGATCTCGATATCATCAACATTTACATTCCGATGACCTCGAGGTTCCCCCTCTCATTCATGAAAACCAGAAATATCTTAAAGTTAAGTCTCTCTCATTTTTCATGTGTCGATGGATCGATTCTGTCATCGATGGAATCGGAGTTCGAAATCCGATGACATCGACAATGGCTTCGATTCATCGACCAATTGGCAAACAGTTTCAAAAGCGTATGACATTGATCCGAGTCATCGAGCAGAACATCGATGCTATCGAGAGTATACGCTCGATGATATCGAACCTGCTCGATGATATCGAACTCTGTCATAAATGTGACCGTTTCATATCCGTTGGAACTTTTTGCCTATTTATAGAGGACTTGTCTTTTGTTGCAGTGAGAGAAAGAAGAGAGAGCTTTTGAGTGTTTCAACTTATATCCTATACCTAAAGGCCTTTCTCTCAAGGGAGTTTATCCTCCAATCCACCCTTACCATTGATATTAAATAGAGTGGATTGGGGAATGAACTTCCGCATTCAAGGATCCTCCAGCTACTACCTTAATGGCAAATCTTTGTGCTGGGATGCCTTGAATGCATAAGAGAGGATCTACTCTATCTTCCTTATAGGAAAATCTTTAGAGAGTAGGATTCCATCTCACCCTTGACCCAACCCAAAGCCAAGCATTGGTATATCATCTTGCATTGTGGATCAAGGGAGCAGAAGACTCTTCGTCGATAAGAAGGAGGAGATCTTTGGCGTTGTGCTTAACGAGACTCATCAACTTATCTGTAAGTATCCAGAGTCCAGAGGACACTTGTGATCATTCCTTCCTAGGTCTTAGTCCTAAGTGGTTCTCACCCTTTGAAGTCCTCAAGGAGGCCTCCGG
Source organism: Magnolia changhungtana (assembly GCA_030180095.1). NCBI lineage: Eukaryota > Viridiplantae > Streptophyta > Magnoliopsida > Magnoliales > Magnoliaceae > Magnolia > Magnolia changhungtana. The sequence goes on from JASAUF010000446.1 coordinate 6,533,104, forward strand.
CTGGAGTGTACGTAGTGGGTGCACAGGGTGGAACCTTGCTCTTGTGTAGGGCATAAACCGTTAGGTCCTTGTGTAGGTCCTTGACCTGTGTGGTCTAAAATCTGGGTGCGTTGTGTGGACCCTTGCTCTATGGAGAGCATAAACATTTGGTTAGGAGTGAACCAGCAAAACTCTGGGTTTGAAGTAAACCGCGTAAAACCTCTGTAAAGGTTGAAGGTGAACCTGATTTAAAACCTTAGGTTTGAGGTGAACCCTGGGAAACCTCCTTAGTGAAATCTGGTACACTCAAGGGTTGAGTGACGATGTAGAAGTGGAGTAGACAAGTAGTCGAACCACTATAAAAATGACTGTGTTTGAGATGATTCTTATCTTTCAGTTATGTGATTTCCTACCATGCCTTTATATTTGATTATCTGAATCACACCTTATACACACACACAGTCATATCCTTCACAATCTTGTCTGCAACTTATTTATCTTACTAGTAGGTTGTGATTGGATCCTCTACAAGGCTTGGAAGCCAGTGGAGTTAATTTGAGTAATCCTGAGAATTGCATACATAATAGGATTAGAGTGATAGGATTTTTAAATAACTCATAAATCTTTAAAAAGTCCTATTCACCCCCCTCTAGGACATATTAGCATATTCCAACTTCTACTCAAGCGGTCTTCACCATTATTTCAATTGGTATCAGAGCGGGTCTCTCTTTAAGGGCTTCACCACCTAGAGAGTTATCTTGACTGAAGTTGGGAATATAGCGATAGGAGAGGGCTCATCGGTCAGTAGACCTCCAGTATTTGATGGATCAAATTATGCATACTGGAAGGTTAGGATGCACTACTTTCTGAGATCTTTGGATCATGACATTTGGGCTATTGTTGAAAGCAGATACATGCCACCAACTGAACAAATTATACTTGATAATGGCACAACAATCACAAAGCCCAAACCCAAAGAAAAGTGGACAACATTCGACAAAGAAAGGCAAACATCTGAAGCCAAGGCTATGAATGCTATCTACTGTGCCGTGTCCCAGGATATATTCAATCAGATAAGTATGTGTGGGACATCAAAAGAAGCATGGGATCTACTGGAAATAACCCATGAAGGCACAAGTACTGTGAAGAGGTCTAAACTACAACTCTTGACTTCACAGTTCGAAAGTCTCAGAATGGAGGAGCATGAGACATTTATAGAGTTCTTTACAAAACTGAATATCATTTGTAACTCTATGGGTGGATTGGGAGAGAAGGCTCCATTTCCTAAAATTTACAGGAAAATTCTAAGATCATTGCCGGAACGCTTCAATCCCAAAGTAAAACAATTAAGGAGTGTAGGAATATTGATGAAATGAAAGTAGAAGAACTTGTAGGTTCCCTACAAACTTTTGAACTACACTTCACAAAACCCCAAAAATCTAAAAACACTATCCTAAAAACTTCTAAGAAAACAATTCATGAGGACAGTGGGAATGAAAAGGAAGATGAAGATGAGGAAGTGGCTTTACTGGCACAAAGATTCAGAAGATTCTTTCAAAAGAATCGCGGCCGTCCCTCTAGAGGTAGAAAGGTGGATAACAAACCCTCTGCAGGCAAATTTGGTAAAAAGACTAAAGAACCATAATGCTACGCCTGTCAAGGGTATGGACACTTATCTACCAAATGTCCAAACAGAAAAACCAAAGGGAAAGCAATGGCCGCCACATGGGATGATACATAAGAGTCAAACTCAGAATCTGGTGACTCAGAAAGCAATGAAGATCAGAAATCACTGAAGATTCTCATGGTCTCTACTGCTTTGGTCATTCCCACTGTATTTGACAACGAAAGAGAACAACAAGTCACGGAATCATTTCCATCTGATAATGAGGAATCTAACGAAAAGGAAGAAGAAGAAGAAAAGGATAAACTACAAGATGCTTATAATCAACTCTACATCCATATCATAAATATCCTTAAAAGACTTGTTATATCTGAGAACAAAAGGGAATTGCTGCAAAAAGATTTGGATAAAACTTTAGAAATCAATACACATCTAATCAATGACTTACAACAATATCACTCAAATAATGATAAACTTGAAAGAATAAACATCTTCCTGAAATCAGAATCTAATAAACTGAACAAACAGGTTAAACTACTAAAAGATAAAAATAGATTCCTTTCAAATGAAAATCATACACTCCTGTTTGATCTGGAAGAATCCAAGAAAATAGCCAAGATAAACTACAAGTTTTCCCAAAGTGGCGAAAAGTTAGAAAAACTGTTAGGAATGGGAAGACCTGGAAGGGATAGAAGCGGCTTAGGATTTGAAAAAGTTAAGCCAAAGACTGGAAATGCAGCACCTAGAACTGAGAAATCTACTGCTTCTAGAAGCAAAATCAGAATAACCCCAGTATGTCATTTGTGTGGTGATTCAGGTCATTATAAGTTTGAATGCATAACACTAAGGAGGACTCAATCGTGCTCTGGTCAGAATTATGGTAACAAATTCTTAACCAGAGAAATATAGAACTTCAATAGTCCTCTCAAGGATATGGATAGAAGCAATGCCCTTGCATCACCACCCAAATTGATTAACAAGATGGAATGGATAAGGAAAAATTAGTTCAGCATGAGCATATAAAATCTGAACATGTGCTAAAATGAGGAAATAGTTTTGCTGAGCTTTAAATGATATATCTGAGGTGCTTCACCTCCATTGCTTTTGTATAAACATTCAAATGTTTATAGTTTTGATGTACAAAGATTGTACATAATTTTGTTAAGTGTACTACTGATTCATAAAAGTGCTGAAGATATGCTTGAAGTGTCATCTGTTGCTAAAATCTGAAAAACATTCACTTCCGATACTTTAGCTAATCTGTCATGGGTATTCTCGATCAAATCGATAGAATGTTGATACTATCGATGTCTCATCAGAATCTGAAAAGTCACTTGATTGAGAATACTATCAGAGCTATTATCGATAATATCGAATGAGGATCATCGATATAATCGAAAGTAAGATCGATAAAATCGATGTCTGGCGCCCGATAAAAGGCGGTCAAGTGGAAAAATCTTATTTTTTCTTGGAAAAGCCATTTTTTTTGCTCGAATCCTCGGCCTGAAGACTATTGGTGGGTCCTAGAAGCCTCAACAGAAACGGGTATTATCCTTCCATTCCCTCAATTTTAGAGTTTATCTCACTTTTGGTCGGGTATTTCCTGTTTCATTAAAAGAAGAATTTTGTCCTCTTTCCCCAAATTTTCAAACCCTCTTTTTTGTCCATATGGGAAAAGACAAAGGGAAAGCATCCGAACAAGGGGAACCTTCAAAAACCTCTCGACAAAAAAGTACTTGCCTCTAAGACTAAAGCAAGTGTTCCCGAACGTGGGATCCCCACAAGGCAATGCTCAAGACATGGTGGGTCCCAATCAGAAGAGCAGGCACCTCCACCAGTGTAAGTCAATCCGGTCTTGGCAAGATTTGCAGGGAGGAAAGTCATTCCCGAAAGGAAAGTTGATAGAAGCTGTTTGATTCCATATAATTTGGAATCTCTATTTGAGGCCATAGATTGGTCACCAGTTCTCAACTTTGGTGGATCATATCAGCTTGAACGAACTTACCAATTCTTCGCTGCCTGTCACTCTCCGACATCTGATCCTCCATCCATCTCTGTAACTATAGATGGTGATGATGTGCTGATTACTCCAGGGTCTGTTGCAGGAACATTCAATCTTATCTTATCTCCTGTAGGAATCCCTGAGATGGACATGGAAGATCCTGAAGTTCAGTCTAAAGTCACTAAATTTCTATGTCATAATCGTGATGTTGAGTGGTACCATGGGAATGCCCTAAAAGTGAAGTTCATGGAACCACGTTATCGTGTCCTACATGGCATTCTCGCTTCGAATATTTATTCTAGAGGCTCCAACGGGGCCAACTTCACTGGTTTCATGACTATGATAATCTATTCAATCACTGCTAGTGTCAAGATCTGTCTGCCTACCCTGATTGTGTATCAGTTGGTGTATGCTTTTCATAGGGCTAGAGACATTCTCCTACCATATCCCTGGATCATCAATACAATCTGTAATGCCATAGGATTCCCTACTACTAATGATCCTATTCTTCCTCTTCAAACCTTCAATAAAAGCAACATTCGAAGGATGGATATGGGGTTTCACAAATACCTTGAGGAACCTCTGGAGGAAGGCACTCATGTGGAGGAAGAAGGTAGGGCTGGCGATGCTCCCATGGAAGGGACTGGGGAGTTTGGGCATGAACCGTCTGTATCGCATCAAGCACCATCCACATCAGGGGCTGGACATACGAAGAGATTCAAGCTTCATCAAGACAAGCTTGACACTATTCACCATGATCTCTCTCAACTCAGGGAGTCAATGAACGAGAGGCTTACTGTTCTAGAAAGAATGGTGCTAAGTGTGCAGCAAACTGTCCAACAGTTGGTGGTGTGATAACTTGCCGCTAGAACGACACAGTACCATCTCACTCTGTTCCATGATGATGATCATTACTAGCTATTACATACACCCCACTCTTATCTTCGCTTATGAATATTTGTATCTTTTTAAATATTCTACGCCTGTCTATGTGTATGTGGAAACTAACTAATCTTTTTCTTAAAATTTGTATATGTCCATGGTTGGATTGAACAATTTTTTTTAAGACTTGGGATTCACTGCTGTCTGGGGCAGTTTTGGTTCTTTTATGGCTGAAATGAAATTCACATCTTTACTGCCATACTTATGTTTTGAATATTTTGATTATGGCTGCATACAACTCTTATCTTTAATGTCATAATTCTGTTTTCGATTCCCCTGGTTTATCTAGTTATGGACTGCATATGGTGTCATTGCATGAACATTTTATCTGTTATGCATTCATAAAATCTGAATTCGATGCCTTGCTTAAAAAATTGGATGAAACTATTATGCATCAATTGTTCTGCTTCTACTTGTTGGTTCTCCCATGACATTCATTCTTCAATCAATATCACTTACTATACCTTTGCCAATGACTAACAAAAAGGGGGAGAACAGTTCAAAACACCCCGAGCGGAAAATTGTGTATCTATCTATGTTTATGCAGGTGTTAGGGGGAGCAACTGCAAGAAAGGGGGAGTTTCTGAACTAAGGGGGAGCGGATACTTCTAGAATGTGTACATGAGTTAGAAAAATTGTAAAATTGTGTAAATGCATGTACACACAATTTAGGGTATATCTAGAAGTGTTTTAGGGTGTTTTGGGTATTTTGTCACGTAATTAACAAAGAGGGAGATTGAAAGTACACCTACTAGTGCCCTTGTTTGTCAAGTTACGTGTGTGATGAGTCAGACTGGCTGCAAAACTCGATAGGAAGATCATTTTAAGCGTCTGCCTCAACCGGATGTGTGGAAGCTCGTAATAGGTAAATCATAGCCTCACATTCCATGTCCCAAAACACCAGGTGATAAAACCCTTAAAACAAGATAGACATCTTAGGATTTTTGGTGGTGAGAAAACTTTTTTAAAATAGGAAAATCTCTAAGTTTTTCTCACCCTGTCGATTCTATCGAAGCACCCTCGATATGATCGACCTATTCTGTCGATGTCCTCGATACCTTAACGATATTATCGAAAAGAGGACCAAAAGTGTCCAGCAACTAAATACTCATCTGGATAGATTTATCGATGTATCGATACATCTATCGATATCATCGATATAAGCACAAATATGCCCAGTAACTTCACAATATATCTGGATGAATTATCGATGTATCGATACTCATATCGATATCATCGATATTCAAATCTCGAGCCCATCGAGAGTGGCTCGATAAGATCGACAGGCAGATTCCCGGCGCCCCTGTTTTTTAATGAAAATTTCAAACTCATTCAATATATTGATGAACGTCCGATATGATCTGAAATCAAATATCGATATGATCGGAGGTCCATCGATGATATCGATGGTGGGCGCGCATTTCTTACAGTAGTTATTTCAGGATGTTTTTAACTATGATCAGGGGCCATTCGATTTAATCGATATTCAAATATTGATGATATCGACACCTGATCAATTGCATCGAACTAAGCCATAATCTGTCCAGTAAGTTTAAAGATAAATCTGCTGGAATTATCGATGCCTCGACTCAGATCTCGATATCATCGACATTCAAATTCCGATGACCTCGACGGTTCCCCCTATCATTCATGAAAACCTGAAAAATCTTAAAGTCAAGTCTCTCTCATTTTTCATGTGTCGATGGATCGATTCCGTCCTCGATGGAATTAGAGTTTGAAATCCGATGACATCGACAATGACTTCGATTCATCGACCAATTGGCAAAGAGTTTCAAAAGCGTATGACATCGAGTTCGAGTCATCGAGCAGACCATCGATGCTATCGAGAGTATACGCTCGATGTTACTGAACCTGCTCGATGATATCGAACTCTGTCATAAATGTGACCGTTTTATATCCGTTGGAACTTTTTGCCTATTTATAGAGGACTTGTCTTTTGTTGCAGTGAGAGAAAGAAGAGAGAGCTTTTGAGTGTTTCAACTTATATCCTATACCCAAAGCCCTTTCTCTCAAGGGAGTTCATCCTCCAATCCACCCTTACCATTGATATTAAATAGAGTGGATTAGGGAATGAAATTTCACATTCAAGGATCCTCCAGCTACTACCTTAATGGCAAATCTTTGTGCTGGGATGCCTTGAATGCATAAGAGAGGATCTACTCTATCTTCCTTATAGGAAAATCTTTAGAGAGTAGGATTTCATCTCACCCTTGACCCAACTTGAAGCCAAGCATTGGTATATCATCTTGCATTGAGGATCAAGGGAGCAGAAGACTCTTTGTCGACAAGAAGGAGGAGATCTTCGGCGTTGTGCTTAACGGGACTCATCAACTTATCTGTAAGTATCCAGAGTCTAGAGGACACTTGTGATCATTCCTTCCTAGGTCTTGGTCCTAAGTGGTTCTCACCCTTTGAAGTCCTCAAGGAGTCCTCCGGCGGGAGTATACGTAGTGGGTGCACAGGGTGGACCCTTGCTCTTGTGAAAGGCATAAACCGTTAGGTCCTTGTGTAGGTCCTTGACCTGTGTGGTCTAAAATCTGGGTGTGTTGTGTGGACCCTTGCTCTATGGAGAGCATAAACATTTGGTTAGGAGTGAACCAGCAAAACTCTGGGTTTGAGGTAAATCGCGTAAAACCTCTGTAAAGGTTGAAGGTGAACCTGATTTAAAACCTTAGGTTTGAGGTGAATCCTGGGAAACCTCCTTAGTGAAATCTGGTACACTCAAGGGTTGAGTGCGACAGCCGAGAGTGGAGTAGACAAGTAGTCGAACCACTATAAAAATGACTGTGTTTGAGATGATTATTATCTTTCAGTTATGTGATTTCCTACCATGCCTTTATATTTGATTATCTGAATCACACCTTATACACACACACAGTCATATCCTTCACAATCTTGTCTGCAACTTATTTATCTTACTAGTAGGTTGTGATTGGATCCTCTACAAGGCTTGGAAGCTAGTGGAGTTAATTTGAGTAATCCTGAGAATTGCATACATAATAGGATTAGAGTGATAGGATTTTTAAATAACTCATAAATCTTTAAAAGTCCTATTCACCCCCCTCTGGGACATATTGACATATTCCAACTTCTACTCAAGCAGTCTTCACCGCTATTTCAGACTAGTCATATATTTGTGGTTGTTTTCCTTGCTTTCAGTAATAGCCTTGGATAGGTTTAGTTTGGATGTTAGATAAGTAAGTGTTAAAGCCTTTGTTAAATTAGCTCACATGCATTCTCTATCATAATTCGTGTAATGGTACATCATATGTATCGTGATAAATTTTGGTTAAATGAAATGCATGAAGTTCCTTTTGTTCAGAAATGTGTAGAATGTTTGGAGAAAGTGGATGATGTTCTCCTAACCCTGTAAATGTTGCACCCTATGTTGTATATAGGGAATGCCTCCCAAAATTACTCGAAACATGGCACATCTACCACTTGGCGGAATGATTGACAAGGCCCCTCACATGAGTGGTAGCCAAGCGGACCCTAGTTTGGGTCTGGGTAGCGATACGATGCCTGATTCACAACCGGCCACGCGCCCCACAAATGGGCCAACACTAAGTGCACCACTAGTTCTGGGTCAGAACCATGCATCCTCATCAACGCCACACATGCCTCAGGCGGCCTCTCCCCCTGATAGGTTGGAGCAAATGATGCTCCTAATACAACAACAATAACAAGTTTTGGTCACTATAATGGGGGCCATCGTATAGAACATGAATGTGGCCCCGTCGATGCCACTTGTACAGCCTATTCGGGCTATGAATACAAGTGGCATATTTGAGCGCTTTCAGCGACTTTGTCCTCCCACTTTTGCGGGTACTCATAAACCTGAGGAGGCTAAGTACTAGTTGAATCACATATCCAAGATGTTGAAGCCATTGCAATGTATTGAAGCGGTGCAAGTCGAGCTTATTACATATGTTTGAAAAGGAGGCTAGTCTTTGGTGGGATAGCATCCTACGAACCATTCCTGCAAGATTTGTGCGGACGTAAGACGAGTTCGAAACCCATTTTCATGAAAAGTACTTCCCCCTCACTTACTGTAATGAAAAGGAGGGCGAATTTCTCCGCATTTGACAGGGGAGGATGACACTGGCATAATACGAAAACTAGTTCATGGACCTAGCCCGATATGCTCCTTTAATTTTGGCAAACGAACGGATGAGAATGCAGTGATTTTCAGAAGGGTTGCGGGTTGATATCTGCACCAAGATGTGTTGTGCTAGCATTCCCAACTATGTTAAGCTAGTGAACATGTCCTTGTGAGTTGAGTAGGATGGTGAAAGAGTATCTCGAACACGCATGCCAATGGGCCCGAGGCCTTGGCTTGAATTACAGAACCAGACGCTTCTCAGCAAGAGGCCACGTATGAATTTGCCTCCCAGACTAATGACTCCGTCGGCTCAGTAGAGGCGATTTGATCTTTAGTGCATCTATTATAATAAGACGGGCCTTACAAAACCCTTTTATTTTACTAAGATAAAAGACAACAGCTTTACGCCACCTCAAAAGGTCACTCGCCAGCCACCACATGTTATTTCAGATCAACCTCTACGATCTGCGCCACCAGCACAACCATTCAATTGACCTCTCGTACCTTGACATAGGCCGTCTCAACGACCTATGGCAGCGCAACCCAATCGTCCACAACAAGCTCGAGTACATGCTCTCGCCCCCGAAGCATCTGAATCTGCAATGGCAGTACCGCTAGCCTTTGAAGTCACTGTCCACATCCAAGGTACACCAGTATTTCTGTTGGTGGACACTGGGTCCACTATATCAATGATAACATAGTCTACAGTCAAGCGATTAAGGCTGAGTACTACCCCTATGGTTGGGGTGAGAGTCATGGCAGCAGAAGGAACCTTCATAGACACCATTAAGCTTTGTAAGAGTTGCACGATAGACTTAGGAAGCAGTGTGGTGTGTATTAACCTGATTGTCACCACGATATATCATTACGACGTCATCCTCAGCATGGATTGGCTCACCGAAATGAAGGCAGCGATCGACTATGAAACCAGATTGGTGACAGCCCATGGGCCCAGGGCACGACCTTCACTTTCCCAGTTCAGGTCAGTTGGCCATACCGCATTAGTTGTTACACTTCCTTATTGAAAAATGTTAATGGTCCATCACTTGGGGACACGCTAGTAGTCTAAAATTTCACGAACATGTTCAAAATGATCCCTGGACTACCTTCTCAGTGCGAGATCGACTTTACCATTGACCTTTTGCCAGGTGCAAACCTATCTCCTTACCAATGTATCGCATGCCTCCGTGTGAAATGGAGGAATTAAGGATGCAGATTAATGATTTGTTAGATTCGGGTTTTATACAGCCGAGCATATCTCCTTGGGGGGGGCACCTGTATTGTTTGTGAAAAAGAAGGATGGATCGCTACGGTTGTGTATAGATTATTGCAGGTTGAACCGCGTCACAGTGAAGAACATGTACCCTCTACTTAGGATAGATCACCTATTTAACCAGTTGAAGGGGGCGCAGTATTTCTCTAAAATAGACTTATAGTCCGGGTATCATCAATTGTGCGTCAGGAATGAAGACGTGCAGAAAACAGCTTTTAGGACTAGCTTCAAGCATTACAAATTCCTCGTGATGCCGTTTAGACTTACAAATGTACCGACCGTATTCATGGATCTCATAAACCGAGTATTTCGACTGCATATGTATCAATTCATCATCGTATTTATACATGATATTTTGATATAGTCCAAGAGTCGGAAGGATCACGATGAACACCTGTGAGCAGTCTTTGATACTCTCAGGCAGAATCAATTATTTGCACATATCCACTGTGAAAAATAGAAAAAAAGGACAGATTTAGAGACAGTTCTGGACCGTCTCTAAAATTGCTTGCTTTAAAGACACTTTAGAGACGGCCGTAAACCGTCTCTAAAATTTTAGATGGCCTCTATTCGTCCTTAATATTGTCTTAAAAATTTGAACGCCCACAAATCATTTAAGACGGTCGTTGACCATCTTATATGGGTCATCTGAGACGATCATTGTCCGTCCGCATTAGAGACGGTCCTTGACCGTCTTATATACGGTCATCTGAGACAGTCATTGGCCGTCTGCATTAGAGACGATCATTGGCCGTCTTTTACTTGCAATCTGAGATTGTCAAAGACCGTCTCTATTAGAGACGGTCCTTAGCCATCTTACAGCCCTGTCAAAGACCGTCTCTAGTAGAGACTGCCAAAGACCGTTTCTATTAGCGACAGTCAAGGACCGTCTCTATTAGAGAATGTTAAGGACCGTCTTTATTAGAAACGGTCCTAAACCGTCTTATAGCCCTGTCAAAGACCGTCTTTGTTAGAGACTGTCAAGGACCGTCTCTATTAGAGACTGTCAAAGACCGTCTCTATTAGAGACGGTCCTAAACCGTCTCTATTAGAGACGGTCCTAAACCGTCTCTAACGCTCAATTAAGCTTCTCGAAAAAATTATGAATTTCGAAAAAAAAAAAGTTAAGAAGCTTAGAAAAATAATTAACAATGTTTAAGAAAAATTTAAATTTTCAAAAAAAAAAACTGTTGATAATTTTGAAAAAAAAAATCGATAAAAAAATGAAATTTTGAAAAAGAAAATTTTTAAAATTAAACAAAATTGTGAAAATTTTGACATTAAAAAAAGAAATATATATTTTTTTAAAGAAAACTAGATTTTATATCTTGACAAGAAAAATTGAAAAGTTATATAAAACAAAAGTGAGATTAAAAAATGATATTTTAAAAAAGAAAATTTAAGAAATTAAACAAAATTGTGAAAAAATTGACAAATTGTAAAAAATATATATATTTTTTAAAAAAGAAAACTAGACTTTGTATTTTGACAAGAAAAATTGAAAAGTTATATATAACAAAAGTGATATTAAAAAATGATATTTTAAAAAAGAAAATTAAACAAAATTGTGAAAAAATTGACAAATTGTAAAAAAAAATATATTTAAAAAAAGAAAACTAGATTTTATATTTTGACAAGAAAGATTAAAATGTTATATAACAAAAGTGAGATTTAAAAAATGATATTTTGAAAAAGAAATTTAAAAAAATTAAAGCAAATTGTGAAAAAATTGACAAATTGTAAAAAAAAATATATTTTTTAAAAAAGAAAACTAAATTTTGTATTTTGACAAGAAAAATTAAAAAGTTATATAACAAAAGTGAGATTTAAAAAATGATATTTTGAAAAAGAAAATTTAAAAAATTAAATAAAATTGTGAAAAAATTGATAAATTGTAAAAAAATATATTTTTAAAAAAAGAAAACTAAATTTTGTATTTTGACAATAAAAATTGAAAAGTTAGATAATAAAAGTGAGATTTTGATGATGTGTTGTATATCCTTGTCATTCCTATGTTTCTCTAACACATTTTTGGACCGGGTAATAATGTAAAAATATTTTAATTTTTAAAAAATTTTGTCGGTAAAAATGTGTGTGTGTGTGTGTGTGTGTATGTGTGTGTGTATATATATATATATATATATATATATATAGTTTTTATATCATATGATTGGAAATTTATATATATATATATATAATTAAAAGGTAATATTTAAATGATTTGTAATATCACATGAAAAAGAATATTGAAAAGTTTAGAAATTTTAACTATGTTTAAGAAAAATTTTGAGAACAAAATAATGCTTTTGAAGAAAAAAAAACCGGCATTTTGAAATTTTTGAGAAAAATTAAAATATGTGAAAATCTTTTAGATTTTGAAAATAAAAATTCAAAATTTGTATTTTAAATATTTTTGAAATATTTTATAATAAAAATGATATTTAGTTAAAAGAGTAAAAAAAAATATACATTTTGAAAAAAAAATGTTAAATTTATTTGTGAAAAATAAAATTACTAAATTATTAGGCACATCCACTAATTGAACTTTTAATCATTTTTGGACAATCTAATCAGTTCAAATTGGAGAGTAAATAACTTCAGATGTTTAAATCAAATTTCACTGAAATTATTGATCAATCTTGTGTGCCCAATATCTTTCTCATATGTAGCCTAATTGAGGCGAGTAATTAGTCAAATTGAGAGTATTGATCAGTAAAATAGAGTGAATGGACCAGACATGTAAAAGGGGCCAAATATTCTGGTTAAAATTGTGACCCAACTTACTGACCTCGTGAGAACCTAAGAATTGATGTTAGTAAGTTTTGTGGGCCCCATCATGATGTGTGTCGAACATCAACACCGTGGATTTGATGTGTCCCCTTTAGGTTATGAGATATCTCAAAAATCATCGGTAAACGAAACTCAAGTAGGCCATACCATTTAAAACTATGTGAAGACATCCTAAAAAATATAAAAGCACTTGGTGGGGCCCACATGAGTTTTGGATGCGGTTGACCCCTCATCCAAGTGGGACACACATAATGAGTGGGTTGGATATGTGAATCACATTTAGGCAGGCCCAATATATGATTATGAATGTTTTAAGGAAACCTTTCTCCACTGTACTTTTTATTGAAGGCCCAAGAGGACCACACCACATGAAAACAATAGTGATTGGATATCCACCATTAAAACCCTCCTAAGGCCCACTGTACTTTTTATTTGACATCCAATCCGTTGATTAGGTCAATAGGCCCAGGTGAAGGGAAAAAAATATTAGATTGATCCAAAACTTTATATGGCCCCCTGTTGAGGGTCGAATATTGCATATTAAACCCCAATTATTACTTGTTTTTATGAACATGATACTGTTTAATGCCCTATTTAATCGTGTTTGTGATGCAAGGTGTATTCACAAGCATAGGATTGAAAAGGATGCTTAAAGCATGGATTTAACACACTGATGATACCAAAGGCAAGGGACAGACCCCAGGGGACCAAGATCGAAGGATTTACACGTCAGATATCCTAGGAAATCAAGTCGTTCATGTTAAAGAGCCTGAAAGTCATCCAGTACATAAGATGATAAGGTTCCCACCATCCATTTGGCTCGAAACTGTATATATGGCCTGAGAACATCAACACCATGCATTTGATGTGTCCCCTTTAAGTCCAAAAATCAGTCATATACAAAACTTAGGTGGGCCATAACATCTAAAACTATGTGAAGACATCCCTAAAACATATAAAAGCATTTGGCAGGGCCCACATGAGTTTTGGATGTGTATGAAACTTGGTTTGACTCCTCATCCAAGTGGGACACACATAATGAATGGGCTGGATCTATGAAGCACATCTAGGTGGGCCCAATAAATGATTATGAATGTTTTAATGGGAGAGTAACCCTCTCAACTATAGTATGTAGCGTGGCCCACCCAAGTCATGGATTGACTTTATTTTTAAGCTCGTGGCCCACCATGGAATGGTGCATCTGACTGTTGGGGCAAATCCAAAGTTCAAGTGGACCCACCATAGAAAAGAGTGGGATAGTGAATAAATGAATAAATCATGGTGGGCCCTACAGGATTTACTCAGTACGCTTAGGGTACCGAGTTACTCTATATGCAATCCGCTTCTATCCAGAAGCGTACGTGGTTTGGCTAGTTACGCTGCCACTAGCCAGGTTGCTAGTATTCAGTGCAATGTAGACCCCACCATGATGTATGTGTTTTATTCATGCCGTCCATCCATTTTAAAAGCTAATTTTATGTCTTAATTTCGAAAATGAGATAGATCTAAATCTCAGGCGGACCACACCATGGAATTTTTTTTGATTAAATGTCCACTGGTTGAAAACTTCCTAGGGCCTACTGTAATGGTTATTTGACATTTAACCTATTGATTAGGTATAAAAAAATTGGATGAAGTGAAAAAATATATATCAGCTTGATCCAAAACTTTTGTGAGCCCTACCATGATGTTTATGTTTAATCCATGTCGTTTATCTATTTTTAAAGATTATCTTATAGTATGAGACAAAAAATGAGATATATCCAAATCTTAAGTGGACCATTACAGTGGGCGAAGTGGATAAGAAATAATAAAAAATAAATTTTTATCGTTAATATGTTATGTAGTCCGCTTACAGCTTCGATCTGATTCCTTTTTTGGATCAATTGTTAAAATAATCCATAAAAATGAATGGACAGAGTGGATAAATAACATACATCACGGTGGGACACTCCATAAGACTTAAAAACTAAGCTTAAAAGGGGAATAGATTGGCTACTCCCCCTGCCACTAGCCCCGTAGCTGGTGGTCGGTGATCTGTGGGCCCCACCATGATGTATGCTCTTTCTCCATTCCGTTCATCCATTTTTAAAGATCATTTTAGGGCTTGACCACAAAAATGAGAGGAATGTAAATCTCAGGTGGACCACACCACAGGAAAACAATATTGATTGGATATCCATAATTAAAATCCTCCTAAGGCCCACCATATTATTTATTTGACACCCAATCTATTGATTAGGTCACACAGACCCAGATGAAGGGTAAAAAAAAATATCAGCTTGATCCAAAACTTTTATGGCCTCAAAAAAGTTTTAATGGTCAAAATTCATTAAACACTATTTCCTGTAATGTGGTCCACTTGAGATTGGAATATAACTCATTTTTGGTCTAATACCATAAAATGATATAGAAAATAAGATGGACGGCATGGATGTAATACAAACATCATGGTGGGCCCACAGAGTACCGAACACCATCACCCAAATCTATTTCCTCTTAAAAGTCCTGCGCGCGCCCGCCCCTCCCAAAACCCCAAATCCCTCCAGTCTCTCTCTCGCGCGCCCGTCCCTCTCCCAGAACCTAAACCCTTTCTCTCTCTAGCCCACCCCTCCCCAAAAACCCAAACCCTCTCTCTCTCTCTCTCTCTCTCTCTCTCTCTCTCTCTCTCTCTCTCTCTCTCTCTGTCGCGCGTGTCAACCAAGGCCTCCACCGCCGCTGATAAATGAGCGGTCAGTCATCGACCGGCCGTCTCCATCAAACATGGTGCTGATCGAGATGGCTGACGACGTTGCTGAAGGCGAAGGACATCAGTGGTGGTCTGAAAACCACGTATGCCACCAGCATCTGCCAGGAGACCCTCTCCTTACGACGATAATGGCTGCCGTAGAGAGAGGTGGAGGTGCTGGTTGTGATGGAGACGAAGTGTAAGGCCAGGATCTTGGAGATGAAGAGATATAGAAGACCAACAGAGATGTCGGCTATGGCCTCCATGGCTATCTCCCAGAAATATAGGTAAGGGTATATAAAATCCCCAATTATCGAATTCTAATCCGAGCTCTGGAAACTGGATCTTGTAATCCCTAATCGTGTGATTTAAATCCCTAATCCATGAACGAATATAGGGGATTAAGGATATGAAATCCTAATTGTAACTGGATTAGGGATCTGGGTTCTGAAATCCCTAATCGTAATCTAGAATTGGGGATGGGGATCTGAAATTCCCAATTGGGATTTGGGATTCGAAATCCCTAATTGCTGTATTTAGGATTAAAATCCCTAATTTTCTCAATTTGGGGATTCAAAACTGAAAGGGCCCTACTGAGTTTACTCAGTACAATAAGGGCCTGTTTGGCTGGGCAAATTGGATGGTATTAGAGTGGATTGCATGGATTTAAAGGTAATGCTAGCTGCGTAAGTGGATTGGTGTAAGATATATGGGATTGCTATATCCCGGGATTGCTCTATCCATATAGCATTATTCATATTTACTCTTTAAGGAAATGCATCCAAGATGATATAAACGTATGAGGCGAGCATTGTCTGAGATGTACTTATTGTCTTCAAGGCCATACACATGTTGCATTTTTCCTGTATACATGTAAACCCCTTAATTCATCAAAGTTGATCATCTTATGAACAAGAGATGTGAAACATCTTCCAGGCCTTGGACAAATGTATCATGTTTCTGCAATTTGAATAGGTATCAGCTGGGCATCAGCAGATATGTGCTTTTATACCAATTTCGAGACTCTAAATGCAAGGCTATATTGCCTACATTACCATGCTGTGGGAAACTGAAAGCTTGGACTGCTAGGTGTCTTGCCTTATAATTCATCTTTGGGAAAATTCGTTGTTTCGAGGGACTCCTTAAACTCCATTTTTGAATGCACATCCTCTTGTTGACTAAGGGGATTCTTAATTACAGTTTAGTCCCTGCACAGTAGATGTTCATTGGGAAGTTGGTTCCAAAGCAGATTCTGCATCCAAGCAGGGGTGACTAGAATTATGGTGGTTGTTGGCCAAATGTTACCCCTAAGATCAGATAGGAAATCCTCAATTTTCTTTCTTCTCTGTCTTCTTTCTACATCTTGAGTCGATCTAATTCTGCTTTGTTACCGGCTTCTTTCTCAGAATCTGTTTTAGCAAAAAAAGTTATCATTAAAAAACTAAAGCAGTTTGATAAATTTCTTTTTTTTCCCCACCCATTTTATCATTTATATGATTCTAGAATCTAGGATTCCAAATCATCAAAAAACAATTCCAAATCATCAAAAAAAAATCCCGGATTTCAGATTGCTGATTCTAGTTAAATGTAACTGCAAGCAGAAAATTGTAGCTAAGGTTCCATGTAAGGCTTGAATCTCTCACACATACTACCACATTGGCATACGAATAGGCATGTAGTTACCCTTTTATACTCATGAGAATGGCCTGGGTCACGAACACATGAATAAGCATGTAGATGAGCAGCCTACCATTGCAGTCTTCCTACGATATTATGATGTATGTGTGTCATCTTCGTCATTTATCCATTTTGCAAAACTGGTGGAAGTGGGGGAGGATTACATTTATATTGCATTTTGTGAATTGTCATCGAAGGGTCCTGAGGTTTGAGAAAATTTCAAGAAAGAATGATCTTTGGGCTAAGCATTGTCTTTTGCTTGAATGAGGAAAAAAAACGATATCCCTTTCATGAGAAAAGAAAATGTATGAAAGCCCACAAAAGAAAAAAAAAAACTAATTGACAGATTTTTCTCCTGTTTTCAGACTTTTATGCCTCTTAGGCGGGTATCTACTTGTTGGAACAGTTTATCGGTATTTTTTCCTCAGAGTTCGTGGTATAGAAGTATGTTTCTTCTTATTATTATGTTCTTTTTCTTAATAATCTGTATTTGCTGTCTTGTTGTCTTGCTGACTTGGCCAGTTCACAATTGTAATTTTTTATTGGACTCTGCATCTCACTATTTACATCATCTCCATTTTTTGTTCATGTTTGGTCTTTTCATTGTTTTATTTCTCTGTTGATTTTGGAAATCCATTATCTACTCCTACATTTCCTTTTTTACAGTTTATATATTTTGATGCTATATACTGCTGCAAGATGGATTTCTAAGGTTACTACAAAGATGGGAAGAAATGAAAAAGCGATTTGTAAGTAATGATTGCTGGCATTGCTCACCCTCCTTTCTCTTCCATGATTGGTTGGCCATTGTACCTGGAAATGGAAACGGATGGTTGGGAGCATTGCCATTTCCTTCTAAAATCTGATGTAATTACATCAAATGATGATGCCAAATCTATTTGATAGAAATGGATCTAGAGCCGTTGATTTAAAAATTATAACCAATGGAAGAATTAGCCATTGAAAGAAAAAGAAGAAACAATTGTGTGGAGTAGAAGTGCTGGAAAAAAAAGTGCAGCATTTTGATAATTTTAAAGATAAGTCATCAATTATATTTTCTTAGGGGCTATGTTTCCTTAAAATAAAAATAGAGAAAAATCTGGCTATTCTAAAAACCTTGGAAGTCTCTCACCCAGATTTCTGTCCTATAATGTTTTTTTTTTTTTAATAACAGATTTTAGAGCAATGATTTTTTTTTTTTCAACAAAATCATGTTGAAGACAATAAAGGGGAACACATTTTGGTTTCTCTTTATTTTCTAGAAATGGTGTTTCTTGATGAACACCATTTTCCTATTTAAAAAAATCTACAAATTCAAACAGACCCTTAATGATTCTCTAGCCATCCACGGGCTTTTAAATCTAAAAAATTAGGCTAGTGGCGATTCCTTTCATTTTTTGTTTTTCTTCTTTTTATTGCACCTTATATCTTCAAGTGGGCGGTGCCCATTTGTTTCATAAGTGTAATAGGGTTTTAAAGTCCTCATATGATGGTAAATTGACTGAGTGTTTTAGGCTTAAAAAGTTGGGTCCAGAGTTGTTTGCGGTTATAGAAATTTTGACATGAATATCATCGATGAAATAAAGCTTTAGTAGAAAGGGAGAAAGGAGAAAGGGGGAAGAAGAGAATGGAAAATAAGTGAAAGGGGGAGGAATTAAGAGTGAGAAAGAGAAAGAGAAGAGAAGAGAGAGTTTAGGCAAAGAGACTATTGTGTTAGTGTAAATGACTAACATCACTTATATTATGAGGAACAAAACATACGATACTCCACATGATTATAATTGCCTCACATTCACATATCTATATACTCCCCCTCAAGCTGGAGCATTATCAATCATGCCTAGTTTGTAACATGTGTAGCAGATGATGATGACTAGTCCCCTTGGTTAAAAAGTTAGCAAATATCATGCAATACCACTTTCTCATAAATAAAATAGCAATTGACCTTGATATTCTCGGTGTGTTCATGATAAGCCAGATTAGAGAAGATGTGAATCATGGAAAAATTATCACAATGAAGTTCCATGGGTGAAGCAAGACTTACATGGAATTAATTGAAATCATTATATTGTTTCCCAGTTATAAATCATTGGATAACTTTGGTAAGTTCATTTTTTCTTATTCCTTATATTGTTTCCTAATTATATTTGTGTTGGTTTCAGAGTACAGGTAGCGATAGAAATTGTTGATCGATTGTGGCTTGTAGACAAATGGATGAGTAACCAACAATATTAATATGGGAGGCCTTCCCCAGGTATAACTATAACCGAAACCTATAACTTATGGACAACATTGGAGTGGCCTGGCCATTTGGACAGGCCGTGTTTATATCTGTATTTGCTCGAAATTGATGGAGCAGACCCGGATGTGCGTCGGAGCTATCAGGATGTTGAGCGGGGGTCCCTGGAAGGTGGGAACCGCTGTTATGACCATGATGAAGTTGTCCATTTCCTATGGACAACATTAGAGTGGCCTGGCCATTTAGACAAGCCGTGTTTATATCTGTATTTGCTCGAAATTGATGGAGCAGACCCGGATGTGCGTCGGAGCTATCCGGATGTTGAGCGGGGTCCGTGGAAGGTGGGAACAACTGTTATGACCATGATGAAGCTGTCCATTTCCTATGGACAGTATTGGAATGGCCTGGCCATTTTGACAGACCGTGTTTATATCTGTATTTGCAGGGACCACACCCTTAACCTATGACCTAAAACCTTAACCTATAACCTATAACTTAAACTTATAACCTATAACCTGACCTTAACTTAAACCTAAAACCTAAACCTTAACCTTAACCTATAACCTAAAGCCTATGTATTCTCAAATCCCTAAACTTAAACCTACACCTAATCCTAATCTTAACTCCCTAACCTAAACATAAACCTAAACTTCAAAACCCAAACCTAAACCCGATCACGAACCCGAACCCGATTTCCTAAACTTGAAAACCCAAACCTTAACATATTCTTAATTCCCTAAACCTACAAACTTATAACCTAAACCTAAACCTTAACCTAAACCTAAACCTAAACCTTATAACCTAAACTTGACTAAACCTATAACCTAACCTAAACCTATACTTATAACCTAAACCTAAACCTTAACCTAAACCTAAACCTAAAACTATACTTATAACCTAAACTTGACCTTAACCTATAACCTAACCTAAACCTATACTTATAACCTAAAACTATTCTCGAATCCCAAAACCTATAACCTAAACCCGAACGCGAACCCGAATTCATAAACATTAACCTAAACATATAACCTATAACCTATAACTTAAGCTTATACCTAAACCTAAACCTAAACCTACACCTAATCCTAATCTTAACTCCCTAACCTAAACCTAAAACTAAACTTGAAAACCCAAACCAAAACCCGATCCCGAACCCAAACCCGAACTCGATTTCCTAAACTTAAACCTTAACCTATTCTCAAATGCCTAAACCTAAACCTACACCTAATCCTAATCTCAACTCCCTATCCTAAACCTAAACCTAACTTGAAAACCCAAACATAAACCCGATCCCGAACCCGAACACGATTTTCTAAACCTAAACCTTAACCTATTCTCAATTCCCTAAACCTTAACCTATAACCTAACCTAAACCTAAACCTAAGCCTAAAACCTAAGCCTATGACCTAAAACCTAAATGTATTCTCAAATCCCTAAACCTAAACCTACACCTAATCCTAATCTCAACTCCCTAACCTAAACTTAAACATAAACTTGAAAACCCAAACCTAAAACCGATCCCGAACCCCAACCCGATTTCCTAAACCTAAACCTTAACCTATTCTCAATTCCCTAAACCTATAGCTTATAACCTAAACCTAAACCTTAACCTAAACCTATAACCTTAACCTAAACCAAATCATATGACCTAAAACCTAAATGTATTCTCAAATCTCTAAACCTAAACCTACACCTAATCCTAATCTCAACTCCTAACCTAAACCTAACCTAAACCTAAATTTGAAAACCCAAACCTAAACCCGATCCCGAACCCGAACCTGATTTCCTAAACCTAAACCTTAACCTATTCTCAAATCCCTAAAACTAAACCTACACCTAATCCTAATCTCAACTCCCTAACCTAAACCTAAACCTAACTTGAAAACCCAAACGTAAACCCGATCCCAAACCCGAACCCGAACCCGATTTTTCCAAACCTAAACCTTAACCTATTCTCAATTCCCTAAACCTTATCCTATAACCTAACCTAAACCTAAACCTATAACCTAAACCTAAGCCTAAAACCTAAACCTATGACCTAAAACCTAAATGTATTCTAAAATCCCTAAACCTAAACCTACACCTAATCCTACTCTCAACTCCCTAACCTAAACCTAAACCTAAACTTGAAAACCCAAACCTAAACCCGATCCCGAACTCGAACCCGAACACGATTTCCTAAACCTAAACCTTAACATATTCTCAATTCCCTAAACCTATAGCTTATAACCTTAACCTAAACCTAAACCTAAACCTAAACCTAAACCAAATCCTATGACCTAAAACCTAAATGTATTATTAAATCTCTAAACCTAAACCTACACCTAATCCTAATCTCAACTCCCTAACCTAAACCTAAACCTAAACTTGAAAACCCAAACCTAAACCCGATCCTGAACCCGAACCCGATTTCCTAAACCTAAACCTTAACCTATTCTCAAATCCCTAAACCTAAACCTTCACCTAATCCTAATCTCAACTCCCTAACCTAAACCTAAAACTAACTTGAAAACCCAAACATAAACCCAAACCCGATTTCCTAAACCTAAACCTTAACCTATTCTCAATTCCCTAAACCTTAATATATAACCTAACCTAAGCGCTAAACCAGATCACATACGAAATCCGCACTAATCACTTTAAATCTGATCTGCAAGATGCAAAACTTGTAGAATCAGTGATGCTAGGTTACCCTAAAATCTAGGATCAATCTCATTACCCGGTTACTCTCGGGAGCATCATAAAACTCCATATCAGATCTGGACCGTACTTCGAAAGTCTGATTAACGTGAAGTTAAACGGTTAAGACCGTCTTGCTGGGCTTGACAACCATCTCGGAAGTCAAATCCAGATAATGTCCCACTGTTATTCGCTTGAGCCCGGAGTGAAGAGTGTGAGAAAATGTAGATTTCTTAAGAAATCAAGTCTCATTTAAGTAATTTGAGACTTGTCACTTGTGGGCCTGATATAAGTAATCAGACCATCAGAATCTGACCCAAATACACCCTCGGATTAAGGAAAATTTTATACACTATCCATGTCTTGTAACCCTGATCGAGTTCCGGTGACCGTTAAACTGAAACTGTTCCGCCACGCGTGATCTGAGAATCTGACTGAAACGAAAACTTAACTCTACCTAAATCCAAGGTTGGTGAGTTTAAGTCCGACCGCACGTAAAAAAGGGGCCGCCAGAGTGCTCCGTTGAGGCGAAACAAACTCGTTTTGGTTATAACCTAAGAATACCTTGCCCTGAAGTCTAATTTGGTGAGTTTTTAGCCTATATAAGGACCTTAAACTCTCTCATATCCAGCCCATACGAATTTGAGAAAACCTAGGAGAGAGAAGAGAGAAAAGTGAGAGAAAGGTAGAGAGTTGTGGGAGCATCTCCCTGCCACTCTACCCTGCTGCTATCTATGCCTAACCACATCATTCTTATCGCTTTCCCGGCGTTTTCAACTTCGTTTCTAGGTAAGAAACCCTAACCCTAATCTGATCTAGGGTTATGAACATTGCAAATGATAAAATAGCTAATCTATTTCATTCTATAGGTTGTCAAACTACCGTATACTAAAGCTTAGCGAATCTATCGAGTTTATTACGCTTATGCGGCGTAAGGTGCGGACTTTAGACGTATAGGTTATGGTTTTCAATGCTTTCAATGTCAGATAATGATAGATTCATGATCTGTATTTATTGCACATGTAGAAAGTGCTGTCCGTTTCGTTTTTTGGTTAGACGTTAACTATGTTGAATATACTGTATTCCTCGTATTTATAGAAAGTACTGTATACGTATAAATTTTGCAAGTGTGCTTACCATGATTAATCACTGTATGAACATGCTATATATATGTATAACACTTGGCTAAAGGATTCGCCCTAATACATGTTTTTGCTAGTATACGCTATGTATGTTAAAAGAGTGTATTCTAAGTGTTTGTGAAAATGATCGAATGAGTATAGAATTCGCATTCGTGCTCGCCATAACTAATTGTCATGGATATATGATTGTTGTATTGGCGATACCCCTTTGACGAAAGGATTTGCCCTAAATCACGCCACGGCCAATATGCGCTATATATGTTATATTGTGTAGCTCAAGTGTTTGTGAAAATGTTCAAATGAATATGGAACTTAGATTCATGCTTGCCATGATTATCCGTCATGGGTGCATGCATGTTATAAGTGGGGCAACTCCCTAGTGAAAGGATTTGGCCTACTACCTATGTGATCAATATACGTCATGTATGTTGATGTATGTAGTATAAAGTGTTTGATGAAATGTCTAAATGAGTAGTAGTTAATAAATTGTAATATAGAAGGGTGTTGAGATAGGATTCTCAACTACCTTAGTAATGTGTATGATTTCCTTTATGTAAGTGTTTAGTTAATCACTTACAGGTTTATGAAACGTATGTGTTTGGATTTCCTGTTTGCATTGTGTTTTATAACATGCTTGTTAATATGTTTGAATTACTTATTTATTTAATTCTGCTCTGACTACTTCACATGCTTAGGTTGTATTCCATAAAATCCGTGAAGGGTGATGGGAGAGTGGTGTAACGATTCCGTGCAATAGCCCTGGCAGCCCTAAGCGGACAATATTGGATATTTGATTGTATGATTTGAAATCTTGATCCCTTACTGCTTTAACTGTTCCATAATTGAATGTAATTGGGGTTATTGTATAGTCCAGGCAATCGGTAACGGGATTGAATTCGTGGTTGAAATTCCTTCGCCACGTGAGATGTGTTCGACGAACCCGAATCGTACTTCGGTTGGCGATAGTGGTTGGCCATGCGAAGTGCTTAGGCACTTCATATCGTTCAACTTGTCATGCGCTCGAGCTAGCCGAGCTCGTCAAGTAACCCGATCTGTCTAATGTATGTTCACCATGTTTGGACGCTACTGCTTGAACCTAAGGTACTGAACTTACCAGTGCAACCCCGTTAACCTTGGTACCTCGATCCGCTAAGACTCATGAGCCGAGAATGGTGGTATGGGACACCGTGGTCGAGCTGTCGACCTACGTTGGGGCCACGAGCCTCCCCGTAGTGACCATTGAGCAACCAGACTCATGAGCCGATTATGGTGGTATGGGACACTATATTTGAGCTGTTGGCCTACACTGCTTTGATGGGTGATGGGGGAGTGGTGCAACAATTCCATGTAATAGCCCAGCCCTGACCGTACTCCGGTGTAGTGACCTCGAGCATACTCTAAATCTGCGGTGAGGCGACGAGCCTTTCTGTAGTAACAGAGTATAAACTAGGCCTGTATTGATAAGGTGATGGGGGAGTGGTGTAACGATTCCATGTAACAGCCCTTGCAGCGACCTAGAAACACACCATCGTATGAGATTGTCTAGGACTGACGACCCTAGAATGGATCATTGTTTGAGAATGATATAAGGTACCTTAGTTTCCCAATACTGCTGTTTAAAATAGACTAATAACAACTCGGTAATCATGCTCATCATCGCATTGCTTGTGCCTGGAAGATGTGGAGCACTGAGGGTGATAGCATGCCGCGAACGTAAGATGGTGCCACACAAAGGAGTATGTTGGTGAAGGCATGCATCATAATCGCATATCATCCTTGCATTAATTACAGTAGTTAAGAATGTTGATTATACCGCTTTATCATTACTGCTTGACTGAATTGATAACATGTTAACATATGCTTTATTGTTCCACTGAGTTGATCACTCACTCCCACGTTACGGGACGGTGTTGTACACACCAACCAGACCTTGTTGTAGCCGCAGGTGATGGCGATGCTTATGAGGCGGAGCCAGACTTTTGCGACGACGAGGATGCCTTCTTGTATGTGCTGTATTTTGGCGGCTTCATGTGAGCTGTCTTGATCAACGGGGCTACAGGGATGTTGACTAGAGGACCTTACGTATTTGGTATATTTTGGAATTATACTTGTAATGAATTAACCTGGTAACATTATCACACTCTGGAGACTCACCACAGTTTATATATTTTATATATCTATCACAGTCTTCCACTTGCATAAGTTAATCGTCTCTGGAGTATGATATGCTGTTTTGGCTTAATCTTACTCATGTTCAATGCACTAATACAAACAACATTCAATAATCATTCATTATGTTGCATAAGTGATGCGTTAGAACTCGGGAGTTGAGATTATGCTCAACCCCCGATTTTCAGGGTGTTACAATTCCAAACTATCCATCCATTTTTTTGGTAGGAAGTGGGACCCACTCCACACGTGCTACACGTTTGGAGATGGCCCACACCAATGTATGCATTCTATTATCCACACCGTCCATCCAGATTAGACGCTGGAGCCCCCCTCCCTCTTCTTTATATATATATATATATATATATATAATATTAAATATTATATATATACATGTATGTGGTGGGCCCCGTGTGGGACCCACCTGCTGGACGGATTGGCAGAGGTACCCCACACGAGCTATATAGCTGCTAGTGATGTCACCAAGCTCCGTGAGGCCCACTGATGTATGTATTGTATTCCATACCGTCCATCAGTGTGGACTCCACTATGATGTATGGGTCTTATCTACACCGTCCAGATGGTTGGACGGTGGGACCCACCATTAATGTATTTATTCTATATCCATGCTGTTTATCGGGTGGACCACTGCAGAAATCAGTGGAGATTAAGCGTCTACTATTGAAACCCTTTTGGGTCACAGAAGTTTTGGATAAATATGAAATTTGGTTTTCCTCTTTATTAGTTCTATGTGACCTTATCAACAGGTGGGATGGAAAATAAACGTATGGTGGGCCCCACGTGGGACCCACCTCCGTGGAGGGATTGGCCTGTGTACCTCACACAGCCATATAGCTACTGTATTAATGTCAGCCAGGTGGGTTTGATCATGAGGTTTATGTTATATCCAGACCGTCCATTGTACGAGTCCCACCTTGATGTACCTGTTGTATACGTGGACCCTACGTGATGTATATGTGTTATATCCACGCCATCCAACTATCTGGATGGTGGAAATCCACCTTGATTTATGTATTTTATTCACGCCCTCTAGGACGGTGGGGACCACCTCGATGTATGTGTTTTATAACCACACCATCCGTCCGTGATGCTGGACATATAAGGCCACTTGTTGTATGTGCAGGGCCCACCTGTTGTGTATTTGAGGCCCATTAGTGCAGCCCATTGATGTAGCCCATTTGATGTGTATAAAGCCCATGTGTAGGCCTCACCTATTGTGTATTTGAAGGCCATTGGTTGTGGCCCATTGTGATGTACTCGAGGCCCATGGCGAGGCCCATTGTGATGTATTCGAGGCCCATTGTGATGTACTTGTAACGCCCTGAATTTCGAGGGTCAAGCAAAGCTCTACTCCCGAGATCCAGCACATCACTTATGCACATGGGTAATGATGTTCAGATTTCATCCATATTAATGAGTTAAACATGAGTGGGATTATACTAAAATAGCATATCATACTCCGGATATAATTAAATTAAGCAAGCAGAAGTCTGAAGCATATATATACAAGTATGTAAGTGTTTCACAACCTCCAGAGTATGAATATGTAACCAGGCTGAATATATACATGTATTGTTTCAAAATATACAAAATGTGGAAATGTAAGATGTTCAACTAAGCCGAATATTCCTGTAGTCCCTGCGTATCGGTACGAGGTCTGCATAGACCCACCCGAGAGCTGAAAGTAGGAGAACTCTTCCTCCTCATCCATGAAGTCCTGCTCCGTCTCATAGACTTCATCAATAGCTACATCTAAACCAGAGTTTGGTTAGTGTTTTAAAACACCGTCCCAGGGTGGGAGTGAGTGATCAACTCAGTGGTACTATAAGGAAAAGGTTAACATGTTATCAAGTCAATCAAGGAGTAATGATAAAGCAACATAACAATCACTTCATAACTACTCTTGTTAATGCAGGAATGGGGTGCAAGTAATGATGTATGCCCTCGCATTAAAGCTCCCTTAAAAAGCGGCTCCGACAACCAATTTCGCATATGACAGCACTCCCTCAAAACAGTGCAACTTCATCACTAAAAGCACATCCTGATTAATGTGATGCGATGCATGGTCACGTTAGCCGTGTACTTAATTAAGATTATTCATACAGCAGGTTCGGGAAGCTAAGGTACCTCCCTTTATATCATTAACCCGAACTAAAGGATCTATCTAAGGTTGTCAATCCTAGCTAATCATATACGATAGGCAAGTTATAGGGCATCACTCCTACTGAAAAGTAGTCGATAGATAAATTCAAAAGTTTATACTCTCGGTCACTATGGGGAGGCTCGTCACCTCAGCGTAGGCTGACAGCACGAACACAGTGTCCCATACCACCATGCCCGACTCACGAGTCTTAGTTGCTACTGGTCACTACGGGGAGGCTTGTTGCCCCAGCGTAGGCCTATAGCTCGAACACAGTGTCTCATACCACCATGCCCAGCTCATGAGTCTTAGCGGATCGTGGTACCATGGTTAGAGTGGGTCTTTACATTGGAAAAGAGTTCCTTAGATTCAAGCAGTGGTGTCCATACATGGTAAACACACAATAGGCTAATCGGTTCGTTAGGCAAG
Organism: Magnolia changhungtana; assembly: GCA_030180095.1. Classification (NCBI taxonomy): domain Eukaryota; kingdom Viridiplantae; phylum Streptophyta; class Magnoliopsida; order Magnoliales; family Magnoliaceae; genus Magnolia; species Magnolia changhungtana. The sequence goes on from JASAUF010000446.1 coordinate 6,561,061, forward strand.
TTTGATTGGTACGGGCACACGTTGACTTAATCGACATGGAGCGCATAAGCAACCCTTGTGGCCTAACCACTATCAACAATCGTTGTGCAACCCGGATTCATCGAGTTACCCAATGTGGAGAGACTAATTCAGCCACTCGAACAAGGACTGTTACCAATTGCCTGAGCTACGTTGTAGCCCCAATCTTACTTAGATGCAATAAGTAAACACATGTGACAATCACTTCAGCATTTAACAAACAATTTAAGTGAATTCCTCATTTGAGCATTTTATCAAACACATTGAACATGTCACTAAACACTTGCATTTTTATCCATAAATTACGTAGCGGCAGATATGATTTCATGTAAGAAATTATACATATGAATAAGGTACTTAAGAATCCTATCTTAATACTCTTAATAAATACAAATCAACAACAATTTCTCATCCAGACATTTCATCGAACACTTAGACTACACTTCATCAAATATATAGACTAGGTTAGTTACAATGTGTATTTTAGCAAATCTTTATACAGAGAGGTCAGCATGCATATGACAACGATGAATCCTAAATTAGTAGTCATGGCAAGCACGAATCATATTTACATGTTCATTCAAACATTTCAACAAACACATGAGAGGCATATTTTGTTCAACATAGTTCACACATGTATATTATATCGTAAGCGGCGTATCTAAGACAATATGGCAGCAATCAAGTTAGAAATAAATGATGACATTGAAAGCATTGATAACCTTAATTTAAACGTTTATAGTCCGTACCTTTCATCGGAATACTCGATTCGGACTCGGTTTGAATTCTACGTCCTCGAAAACGGAATGTTGGGCACCTAAATAACGAAATAGGTTAGCTAGTTTGCTAATGAGTTAATCTGGATCTCTATAACAAGATTAGGGTTAGGTTTTCTTACCCAAATCATAGCCGAAACAGATTGTGTAGAGTAACAGGGAGGTGATTCAGTGTGTGGAGTCGTGGGAGAGAATCACTGCAACATCTCCCAAAAAGCTTTCTTCTCTCCTTCCTCTTTTCTCTTCTTTTCTCTCTCTCTCCCTTAGGGTTTTGGGAAAATTCGTATATGAAAGAGGTGGGGTGATATAAGGGCTACTTATAAGCCCAGAAGTGATGCAAATGGCCCCAGGTCCACTATATACATGGGTTATACCCTTTGGGCAGCTGTTTTTGACAAACAAAGCTCAAAAGGAAGCCCACTACTCATATACGTCCTAGGGCAAGTTCCCTGACAATGGATCTATGCCAGGATGTGGTTTCGGTGCGATCGGATAGGCAGATCAACCGTGGAGGACCTGTGTCAGATCAACGGTCATACTTAATCGGGGCCACAGGTATACGGATAAGTGCAAGGAAATTTCCTTTTCCCATGGGTAAAGTTTGGTCAGAAACTGACGGTCCAAAATCCTCAATTTCACATGTGAGAGAATGGCCCAACTCACTTAAGTTTCAATACATTTTCTAAAGATATTCGCGTTTCTCACACACTTTACTCAGGGCTCAAGTTGTGTATTTTTGGATACTATCTGGGCTCGATTCCCGCAATGGCTGTCAAGCCCAGTAGGACAGACATAATCCTATAGTTTCGTGGTCATCAGATTCTCGACGTATGGTCTAGGTCCGATACGAGGTTTTAATGTACTCTCGAGAGCGACAGGCTCTTGGGATTTTTCCTAGGTCTTTATGTAGCGTTAAGTCAGTGGTATTAATGGTTTTAGGCCTTCTCATTTGTGGAAATGGTGGCCCAAGCTAAATTCATTGATTATTTAGTTTAGTACTTATTAATCTTCGTCTAAGTTATAACAGGTCACGGACCTTAGGTGGTTCTGCCTGAGGTGCTACTCGGGTTCTTGTACGAATTTTTTCGAGATGTTATAGTACTCGAGGCCCGTGGGTGAGGCCCATTGTGATGTATTCGAGGCCCATGGCCAAGGCCTGATGTGATGTATTTATAGCCCATGTTTGAGGCCCATATGATGTATTCGAGGCCCATGTGATGTGGCCCATAGTGGTGTGTATTAGGCCCATTGATATGGCCCATTGTGATGTGTATTAGGCCTATGTGAGCGGCCCATGGTGAAGTGTGGTAGGCCCGTGTGGGCGCCCATAGTGTTGTGTATTAGGCCCATGCAAGCAGTCAATTGTGATGTGTATTAAGCCCATATGAGCGGCCCTGGTGATGTGTGGTAGGCCCGTGTGGGCGGCCCATAGTGTTGTGTATTAGGCCCATGCGAGCGGTCCATTACGATGTGTATTAAGCCCACGTGAGCGGCCCATGGTGATGTGTGGTAGGCCCGTGTGGGCGGTCCATAGTGTTGTGTATTAGGCCCATGCAAGCGGTCCATTGCAATGTGTACTAGCCCCATGTGAGCGGCCCACCTGCTATGTGTATTAGGCCCATTTGAGCGGCCCATAAAATGAGTGTTAGGCCCATTTGAGCGGCCCATAGTGATGTGTGTTAGGCCCATTTGAGCGGCCCATAGTGATGTGTGTTAGGCCCATCTGAGCGGCCCATAGTGATGTGTGTTAGGCCCATTTGAGCGGCCCATAGTAATGTGAATTTAGCCCATTTAAGCGGCCCATAGTGATGTGTATCAGGCCCATTTGAGCGGCCCATAATGATGTGTATTAGGCCCATATGATGCAACCCATAGTGATGTGTGTTAGGACCATGTGATGTGGCCCATAGTGATGTGTGTTAGGCCCGTGTGAACAGCCCATAGTGATGTGTGTTAGGCACGTGTGAACAGCCCATAGTGATGTGTGTTAGGCACGTGTGAACAGCCCATAGTGATGTGTGTTGGGCCCATGTGAGCGGCCCATAGTGATGTGTATTGGGCCCATAGTGATGTGTATTAGACCCATGTGATGCGCTCCGACGTGTTGTATATGAGGCCCATATGATGAGGCCCGATGTGATGTATTTATGGCCCAGTGTGATATATATTAAGCCCTTATGTGAAGCCATGGGCCCACTATATGTTTGGCTCTATGTGGGCTACCCCTTGGGAGCAATGTTGGTTAAATGTCCATATCGATGGGCAATGATGGTTAAATGTCCACATTGTGACCTTCCCTTAGGCCCCTAATTAGACCGATTATCGAGCCCGATTGTCAAGGCCAATTCCGATTGTTGAGGTTGATTATCGAGGCCGATTCCGATTGTCGAGGCCGATTCCAATTGTCGAGGTCGATTCTGATTGTCGAGGCTGATTATCGAGGTTAATTCCAATTATCGAGGCCGATTGTCGAGGTCGATTATCGATGCTGATTATGTGTATGTGACAGCATAGCATCATGATACATGCTCATATGCATCATCTACATGTTTGTTATAAGATATGGTTAATCATTGCATATGTCATAGGGTTAAGATATTATGGGACTCCCTGATAGACAGAGTTGCCCCACATGAGCGTGCGTACGCGCGGGTTTGATGCATGACTGGATGGTATGACTCATACAACTCGCATTTATGTGATATGACCACCGTATGCCCTAGCGACATCAGGGCCATAGCCACCACAGGCATATCATGGATGGCCAAATGGGATACCGAAAATCTGTTCTACATGGGGTGTTATAGATATCCTTGGGTGAAAGTCTTAGAACCCTCTTGGTTTCAGAAGTTGCTCCAACATCTAGACTGAGTGGATACATGAGCGCATGAAAGCTGTATACCGTTAGGCCGCGTCTCCCACTATGTCGTGGTCAGTTGAAGGGGGTGCGGCCTTACTTCCCCGAGAGGAGGGGGCAAAGCTAGGCTAAGTTTGACCAACTCAAGGAATGGGTCTGCTATCGATAAGTCGAGCCCGATATTGGCAGGCGAATAGTGAGGTCTCTTCCACTCACCTTGTTGCACACGATGGGGCGGCAATCTGGTTTGGAGTGTAATAGACCCCGGTGATTTCTCAGAGAGGAACTGTACTGATATGTGGACTTATTGAGCAAGAGTTGCATACTCATTCATTCATTCATTCATTATCCACTCGGGCTGGTGGTGCACAACTATTTATTACGTGTACCTTCAAAATAGCCAGGATTTTAGTTGGGGCGCGCGACTAACTTGAGATCAGGAGTTTACCACATTAAGTTTGACTACCCAAATTTAGGTATGGGATTGGTTTAGATAGAAGTCCCTTGTGGTGGACCTCGTAGCCTGTGATACTATGTACTATCAACCCGACTTCACACTCCAGCTTAGTCATTTCATTCGTATCGCATATTGCATTGCATCCTCAACACATAGCATTTGGCTTACTATGTCTCCGCATTACATATCTGATCTACATTACTTCCTCAGTATATGACACTGGTTTATTATATTTTTGCATCGCATAGCCTACATAAGGCTGATGGTATTTATAGACTTATCAGCATGTTTTCGCGTTACTCTGATATTGTATGATTTATGAACTTACCAATATTTCTGATATTGCATTATTTATGAGCTTGTCAATATTTCCGCTTACTCTGGTTACTCTGATATTGCTTACTTAGCACTTGCCTTGTGCACACACTTTTACAACCCTCTAAGCTTTCTATAAGCTTATGCACGATAGATGCATACAGGTGACGTTAGGTCGCAGCGGCGTTGAGTTTGGAGCATGCAGCGGACTCCTGGAGCTTTGATTTTCTCATATGTATCTCCCTTTCAGTATTGTATTCAAATGTTTATATTAGTGGATATGCGATGATGATGTTGCCTTTGTGATTTGGGTAAACTTGTGGTTATGCTTTTTTCGAGATAAATGTACGTTAGAAAATCCTCCCTGTAGGATCCCAAGATCGGAATCTAGCGTATGGGCACTGGGAGCCGAGAATGGGATACTATGGAGGTTGTCGGCACCAAATTTGGTGAATGGGAATCTTGTGAGCCCGGTTTCCGAGTTTGGGGCATGACATCCTCTATCTTATCGAGGTGCAGTTCAAGCACTTCTAATGTTTTTCTAATGCCTACAAGATAGTCTGTGTAACTCTGAAGTGAATCCTCTTGGATCATTTCTAGTTGGATTTTAAAGGTAGGGGATCCAAGAGAGTAGCCACTATAATCGATTGTTGGTCTATCTCCCCAATGTCAATGGTTCCACTGATCATAGTCATATAGGTGATAGGTGGAAAAGTTGGATGGTTGTTGATACGCATTATCACCTATAATATAATCACACATTGTTTTCTTCTTGCCTGATGGGTGATAATTGTTCTCGCTCCAATAATCATGTAATGTTTTCTTAATTGGTGGAGTGTAATTATTTTCCCGCCTATAATCCCCTAGGGACTTCTTAACCTATGGAACATTATATTCTGGCTGGTTCTCAATGATAATTTCAAAAAAAAAATTGAGACATAAGTTGGTTCCTAACATAATCATCTGACAGCCCTTCACAATATCTCGTAAGTAACTCAGCATACTAACGTTCCCACTCTTGTATATATATGGTAAAACCCTAATTCTAAATCTAATCCTAAAATAGAATAAAAGAAAATCCTACAGCAATATGGAAAATAAGTAGAGGGGAGAAGTTAAAAGGAAGTTACCGGATCAGAGTTCAACGTGAGGATCCTATAAAACAGAAAACAAAGTTTCTAAAACAAAGCAGAAAGATTCTAGCCTAAAAATAAAATAAATAGTCAACCCTAATCTTAACCTAATTTTAAAACTAATTAAATTCAGAAAAATGTAACCGTTAGTCCCCGGCAACGGTGCCAAAAACTTGTTCACAACCCCAAGTGTAGGGTCGCAATGTAGTAATAATCTCGGTAAGACCGAGGTCGAATCCACAGAGACCAAACTTATATGTCTTTCGAATTTAACTGGAACTAGAACTAGATGAAGAACTAAAGCAGAAATCTGAATTTAAATAACTAATTTTGAGTAATGAGTAAAGTATCAATTAAAAGTGGACACTAGGGTGCCAAGGATCCACTTGTAATAATTGATATGCTACCTTGCTTAATTCAAGAGATCCAACTAGAATCAGAGTCCTATCATATCTAGTTAGAAGAGGAGACAGTCAAATCTATGAACCTCTCATTGATCTAGCCTCAATGAAGGAGAATTGTAGTGAATTGGAAGAGATTCCATCACCCAACCATGCCCATGAGACGATGGCAAACAACAAGATTTACCAAATCCACAATCTCAAATAGAAAAGAAGATATTCAAAGCTATTACAGATCTATCGTAATTTGAGTCACAACAAACCATGAAAAACTGAAAATATTCCTTAGAATCAACTAGAATTCAATGAAGTTCGAACATAAACATGAATCAAAGCAAAGTAAACATCCCAATCATGGCCCTAGCTAAGAGGTTTAGCCAACCATAAATATGATTTAACTAAAGTCTCTCAAACAAAGCATAAAACAAACTAAAGTACGAAGAAGAAAGCTCTTGGACGACGGCTCCACCCATTTTCTCCCCTCCTTGAACCCTAGAAGATGCCTAGGAACGTCCTAAGGACTCCTATTTATAGTTGTGAATCCCCCTCTAATGCTCCGACTTGGAATTTCTGCAAACTGCCTCAAATTACGCAATACGCGTCGGCCCTGCGTTATAATCTACGCGATTTCGATAGCACCGAAATCGTATTTGAAATTGTATGTGCAGAGTACTTAGGTAGCACCGAAATGGCAATAGGTAGTACCGAAATGGTAGTATGTAGCACCGAAATGGTAGTAGGTAGTACCGAAATTACAGTAAGTAGTACTGAATTAAGCTTAGGTAGGATCGAATTAAGTTGTTTTCTTGCTAGACTGTTTTGTACACTTTCGGTAGTAACGAAGTTAGCTTAAGTACTACCAAATTGTCCTGTTTTTCTGCTGTTTAACTTGTGCTTTTGCCAATCTTTTCTTTATCCTTTGTACTTGGTTTCTTAGGCTCCTTAGTATGAGAATTCTCCATTCTTCGTCTCCTAAGATCCATCCTTTGCCTTGGTGATTCTTGAGCATTAAATCCATTCTTTTAGCATTCTTGTCAATCCAAGCTCTCAAATTCACCTTGCAACACAAACATGCATAAAATACAACATTAAGCAGTATCATGTTTGTAAAACTAAGATATAAATGGGAGAAAATATGCAATATTTGACACTCAGCACACTCCTCAACCAACATTTTGATAGTCATGAGCAAAACATACGTGAAATAATCTTCAATCCTCAATGTTCAAAACCTCTTTTAAAAAACAATCTTTTGTGCAATCAAGTATGAATGAGTAGAATGAAGGCGAGAAAAGTGAGATTTTGTAAACCTAGAGCCGAATCACATAAGCAATCAATCAAGTAGGTTCTTTATCATTTAACTCAGAGCATAAGTTCAAATACTGAGTTTTCTAATGTGCTCAGTGCAAATCAACTTCCCATAAAAATACTATCGTTTTATAATGTTAGTCATGCTCATCACTTCAAGATTGGTTAAAAACTCAAGTACTGATTCTGAACTTATCCCCTTTTCTTTATTTTTTTAGTTTTTTATTTTATATCGATGGTCATTTTTATTCATTCAGTTTTTTAATCTTTTTATCTTTTCAGATTTTTCATTCTTTTTCAGTCTTTTCACCATACATGACCTTTTTTAGTCTTCATCAATCATTTAAGAGCATAAGTTCATATATCAAAATTTTTCATTGTGCTTAGTGAATTTTATTTACTTTCCATAATATACTACTATTTCATAATGTTACCCATGCTCATCACCTCAAGGTTTATTGAATAATCAAGTACTAATTCCGAACTAATCATATTTTCCTTCTTTTTCCAGTTTTTTATTTTATATCGACGATACCTTTTATTTATTCATTCTTTTTAAACTTTTCATTCTTTTCCAGTCTTTTCATCATACATGACCTTTTTGTCGATCTTTCTATTTTTTTAACTGGTTCTTTTCATCTTTTTAAGGTGGATAAAATTCTCCAGACTTAATTCTTAATATCTATCAATCATATAAATACTAACAATGAGAAATTCTAGTACAATTCACAGAAAGCAATTTGAATGTGGCTTGTGACTTAGATTAACATTATATTCAAACTTCCTCTTAATCAATTAAATACAAGAATTTAGACGATAGTATACTCGGTTCATCAAACTCCAACAATTCAAAGTTCAATCTCTATCTTATCATCATACTCAAAGCATTCTTAATTCCACAAATTATCATTTCCCAAACATGTTTTTAACTTGAAATTTTGAAATTTTTCATAATTTTTGCTCAAAACTAAGAAAACACTGATTAGTTTACCTAATCCACACCCCCCAACCTAAAGCCTACATTGTCCTCAATATAAAATATATGAGCAAGCAATGCACATGAGACAATGAAAAGAAATGAGAAGTGATGGGAAGATAATACACGAAGAAGTAAGGGTGCACATCGAACCAGTAGAACCGTGAAACTGGCCCAGAATCGTTGGATCGGTCCGGTTTGGTCTGGTTCTAGACAGCACTAGTTCCGGTTCCTATTCCAAATTTTTAAGAACTGTTGGATACAAATCAGTTCCGGTTTAGGGCCCTATAGAACCAAACCGAATCGTAAATCGAACCGTTGATCTGAACCGTGGATCCGAACCAATGATCCGAACCGATGAGTTTAAAACCAAAAAAAAAACTTAATCTTTCTCACCCCTGCCCTGCCCCTGCCCTCTCTCTCGCCGGCTGCGGTGCCGCCCCTGCCCCTACCCTTTCTCAATGTGCAGACGCTTTCAAGGGCGAAGAAATGGTACGTTCTGATTGTAACACCTTAACATGCTCATCTTTGCTCAACGCCCTATACTACTCATACAGATAGCATCATAGAATGGTTGATTCTGTTCCCCGTTTCCATTGTTATTGCTGCTGCTGTTGTTGTTGTTGTTGTTATTGTTTTCCTTGTAATTTTTTTTTTGTTGTTGTTGTCGTGAGGCTAAGGAATGCTTGTATGCAATGAGCGTTGTATAGATATTTTATGCACTACCTTCCTGGTGTAGATCAGAACTATTATTTTGGTGGGCCATCATGTGGATAGGTCATTTCCCCAAAATCAAGGGGATTGGACGGTTTTAGCCATCCAATAATCGACCTGCAAATGGAACACTTGGAGGAAACTCACTACAACTGGACGGTCAGAGTTGTCCAATAAGTGTTGCCTTTATGAAATAGCTGATCCACACTGCAGGCCACTAAATCAACGGTCCCGATCACAATATGTCTTACCCTGCGTATTCCTTACATTAAGTCCATATGTTCGAGATCCGAGCTTTCCCTCATACGGGGATAATCAATCTGCTTCACTCCCTAGGTGGGCCACTATGTGCAAAGCAAAATAGATGGTTATAACAAATTTTCATAGCCGTCCATTTGTTCTGTAACTGTGGCCCACCTGAGCATTAAAATGGCTTGATTTTAGGCAATAAGATCTAAATAATATAGTTCATCTGATGGAAGAGAGCGAAAAGATTAGAACCGTGGAACTAATCTGAAACCGAGCCATTTTTCACGGTCCGGATCCGGTTCGGTTCTAGGGTACTAACAGTCCGATAGGAATGGTTCGGCTCCAATTTCACCCCAGAACCGGACCAAACCGACCCGTGTGCACCCCTATGAAGAAGGAAAATTGAAGCTTTTCCAAAGTTCTTAACATGTAAATGGTTTAGCACGAAGACTAAACAAACTAAAATCAAACTATCATAATCCTAAATCCTATGAAAGCAATAAACCTAAATACACCTCCATCAGACTAGGAGGTCAATCCTAGTACACAGGATCAGTAAGAGGCATGGACATGTCCTCTGAATCAAACTTCTCAACAAATGGCTTGAGACGATGTCCATTTACTTTGAAAGCATTGTCATTTACTGGATTCTTTATCTCGATGGCCCCATGAGGATAAACAATAATAACAATGAAAGGGTCGGTCCAACGAGATCGAAGTTTTTCCGAAAAAAGATGTAATTGAGAATTATATGAAAGGACTTTTTGGCTAGATGTGAATGATTTTCGAAGGATGTTCCAATCATGAAACAGCTTCATCCTATCCTTGTAAATTCTCGAGTTCTCGTATGCATCGTTCTGAATTTTTTCAAGTTCATTCAGTTGAAGTTTGCGCAGTGAACCAGCGTTGTCCAAGTTAAAATTTAGATTTTTAATAGCCCAGTAAGCTCTATGTTCCAACTCTACAGGCAAGTGGCAAGCTTTCCCATAGACGAGTCTAAAGGGAGACATTCCGATGGGGATCTTAAAAGTTGTACAGTATGCCCATAAAGCTTCGGTCAAGCGGATTGACCAATCCTTACGGTCAAGGTTAACCGTTTTTTCCAAATTTTACTTAATTTTCCTATTGGAAATCTCATCTTGCCTGCTTATCTGCGGGTGATATGGAGTGCTCACCTTATGAGAGATGCAATATTTCTTCATTAAGTTCTCAAATGGCCTATTACAAAAGTGTGAACTTCCATCACTAATGATGGCCTGAGGTGTTCCGAACCAAGAAAAGATATTTTCTTTTAAGAATCTAATCACCGTTTTGTGATCATTATTCCGACACGGGATCGCTTTGACTCACTTAGTGACATATTCTACTACCAATAAAATGTAAATATTTCCATATGATTGGGGGACTGGCTCTATGAAATAGATGCTCTAGTAATCAAATGCTTCAATGATAAGAATTGGGTTTAGCGGCATCATATTTATATGGAATAATCCTCCTAATTTCTGACAACGCTCACAAGTTTTGCAAAACTCATGAGTATCTTTGACCATAGTGGGCCAGTAAAAGCCACACTGTAGAATTTTGGTTGTAGTCTTTTTCGCAGAAAAGTGACCACCACAGGCCTGAGAGTGACAAAAGGAGATGACACTCTGATGTTCATTGTTTGGCACACATCTCCTTAGAATTTGGTCTGGACAATATTTAAATAAATAAAGATTATTCCAAAAGAACTTGTATACCTCGACAAAGAATTTCTTCTTATCTTACGCAGTCCAATATGTCGATGTGAAACCTGTGGCAAGATAATTCACAATGTCAACAAACCAAGGTAATTAAGAAAGTTTAAATAATTGTTTGTCAGGGAACATGTCATTTATCGGTGTCGGTTCAAGGGAATCAGGAAGATCAAGCCTAGAGAGATGGTTAGCCACTACGTTCTCTACTCCCTTTTTATCTCGTATATCTATGTCGAACTCTTGGAATAGAAGGATTCATCTTATCAAGCAGGGCTTAGCACCATTCTTAGAAAGAAGGTACTTCAATGCCACATGATCAGTGTAAATGATGATCTTGGATTCGATTAAGTAGGACCTAAATTTTTCCCAAGAGAACACTACGACTAAGAGCTCCTTCTCCATAGTAGAGTAGTTCACTTGGGCAAAATTTAGAGTTCTACTCACATAGTGAATTACATGGGGCCTCTTCTCATTTATTTGGCCTAACACCGCCCCAATAGCATAGTCAGACACATCGCACATAATCTCAAAAGGGATGCTCCAATCGGGTGGCTTATGATAGGAGCGGTAGTCAACATGCCCTTGAGCTTAGAAAAAGCTCTCTGGCATTCTTTACTCCACTCAAATGGTGTATCCATTTGAAGTAGATTACATAAAGGATGAGAGAGATGACTAAAGTCCTTTATAAATCGTCTGTAAAATCTAGCATATCCTAAGAAGGATCGCACGTCACGTATGCTCTTGGGTGGAGGTAGGTTAGAGATAAGATCAATTTTTTCCTTATCTACCTCAATTCTTTTGAACAAAATTATATGTTCAAGAAGAATTCCCTTAGGAACCATGCAATGACACTTCTCCCAATTCATAACCAAATTCTTCTCCTTGCATCACTTCAGCACATTTTTAAGATTTTCTAGACACTCGCTGAAGGATGGACCAAAGACAGGTACATGAAGACCTCTAAATATTGCCCCACCATGTCAGAAAAAATACTCAACATGCATCGTTGAAAAGTGGCAGAGGCATTACACAGCGCAAATGGCATCCTTTGGTAAGCAAAGGTGCCAAATAGACATGTGAACATTACTTTTCTTAATCTTTAAGAGCTATCTCTATCTGGTTGTACCCCAAATATCCGTCAAGCAAACAATAATAAGAGTGACCAGATAGCCTTTCCAAAATTTGATCAATGAAGGACAAAGGAAAGAAGTCCTTCCTTATGACGGTATTCAACTTTCTATAGTCAATGCACATTCTCCAACCAGTAGTAACTCTAGTTGGCACAAGTTCATTATCGACATTGGCTACGATGGTGATTCTGGACTTCTTAAGAACCACCTAAGTTGGACTCACCCATTGACTGTGGGATATAGGGTATATGATACCCACTTCTAATAACTTAAGTATCTCAGCCTTAACCACTTCTTTCATGCTTGAATTTAATCGACGTTGTGGTTGCCGGGAGGTTTTCGTATTATCCTCAAGATGAATGCGGTGAGTACAAATCAAAGGATTAATTCCCTTGAGGTCTGCAATCGACCATCCAATGGCTCTTTTATGCTCAATGAGAGTAGAAACAAGTATACTCTCTTGTTCTTTCTCATGGTAGGAAGATATCACCACCGGGTATATCTAAACATATTTAAGATCAGCGAGCAAAGGTTTTAGGTCAAGCTTCGGTGCTTTGAGACTAGACAGTAGAGGCATTACATTAGTTTGGGGCAATTTCTCAAATTGTGGCCTTCACCGATTAACTTCAAGTACAGGCGTAGCATCAAGCAAGGCATCCATCTCCCTAATCATGTCATCATCTAAATCAAGAGAGTGAGTCAGGCATGTCTCTAGAGTGTCATAATATAGAGTCAGGAGTACTCTATCTTCCACGAAAGAATCGATCATATTAATGTCATGGGTATCGTCATCATCCTCTGGTTGTTTGTTCATGTTGAAAAGAATGTTGAGCTCCAATGTCATATTTCCAAAAGATAAATTCATAATTCCATTCCTACAATTAATGATGGCATTTAATGTAGTAAGGAATGGGTGTAACAACTCTGTTTTATTTGTTTATTGTTAGTTGAATACCTCTATACAAACATACAACATTGATGGAAATAGAAAATATAATGAATCCTTAAAAATACTACAAAATAGATGGTCCTTGACCCCATTCAGGATAGAAGTGTTGAATTTTGAGGATGAAATTCTCTTTAAGAGGGGTAGATTGTAACACCCCGTACTTTTCAGTACTCGGGTGTTACCATTGTAGTTCAAGTTAGCAAACTTGTGTGAACGTACACACCCAACCTACGACATTCCCTAGTAATTGATAATTCAAAATGACTATTGATCCTTAAGAGGGACAATCACGTTCTCTTGAAAATGAACATTAAGTATCAAATCAAAGTCGTAGATCACCAGATCCACCATTCGTCAGAGTCCAACTTGAGGACCTCTCACCTAATCATCACACTAAGACCATTGGACGACTAATCCAACCATGGATCTTCATTTGGATGTTCAGACCATTGATGTTCAGATTCGAAATGATCTGACTGCTAAATTGTCGATAAACGTTAACTAGATAGTCATAAGACTATGAACTTGAAGTTTAAATAGATCCAACCATTAGATTATTTGGTATCAATGATTAATTATCAAAAGGTACATTGGGTAGCCTTTCAAACATCCGAGCCACAGATGATCGGGCCATTATACTCAATTTAATGATCCATCACTCGATCATTATAATTGGACCCCAAGATCATTAAATGTACTAAGGATTTTTATATAGGTAGGGCTAGAAATCCTATGAATCACTAATGAACAGATAAGGAAAAGATCTGACCATCAAATCTCCAATGATCATCGGATATCGTCATTAAGACACACAATCCCATTGATATGGACCCCCTGAGTTTTTTTATTTTCGTCATATTTGGTCGGATCGTCATATCATGGACCTAGAGCTCGTTGGAAGGAGTGGGCCCTGCATAAGTGTTGTGTGTGCACCATGGATGGTGCGCCCGCTATGCATCAAACCCACCTCACGTTCAAACTAGGTCTAACTCGCGCTTTCCTGAAAAAGAGAGATTCTCTCTCTTCCTTTCATCCTTCCAACCCAACTACAGTTTAAACAGACAACGTCCGTGTGTGGCTGTTGTCACCATCTATCATTGACCATCACAACGATCTAAACCGTCCATCTGGTCCGAACGGGAAGTCTAACCAAAACCCAGCTTTTCACACCCGTCATTATACACCCTTCTGTGCGCGAGATCCAGCACAAGCTGAGTTATGCGCACGACTCATTTTTGAAAACGAAAACTGTTTTCTACATTAGCTGGCATCGCATATGCCTCCTCATCCTTGAATCCAACCCACACACGTAAATAGATCCCAACCCTCCATTTTACCTTGACTCTAGGGCTTCCTTTACAATAAGAGAACCACTGCCACGACTGAAAAATCTCGAAACCCAGTGAGATGTCGTCCATCCTTGCCCAAATGATGGGTCCCACAAGGTCCTTATGACCCATTCGAACCATTCAAACGTTGTTGATCTTAGATCAACCATCCGTAGGGTATCCGCCATTAACAACAGAACCATCTTCACCGTTTATCAAAAAAAAACCATCACACTCTAGTGGGTCCCATTCACTGATCTAAGACATTCATCATGTGGCCCAGAGTCCCAAAAGTCCATCCCTACCATCCGATCGCAACCATACAATGAGGATTAAATTTTGTCATTACAAAACATCATATATTAAACAACTAAAGATCGTAACTAATCCTTTGATTAGTTACGATTCGAACCGTCTAGAATAGATTAATAAAACTTATAAAAGGTCGCCCATTTAGGGCAACCCTTTCCAAAAATAGGAAGGCATAAAGTGATGAGAAAGAACGCCGTTTCTGGAGTCACACCACGCTAAGTCCACTCATCCGAGTCTGTACGAGACAGGGCGAGTTCTGTCGAGTCCTGCTGAACATTAGCTGCAGAAAGAAAGTAGAAAGCAAGAAAAGAGAGAGAGAATAGGTGGAGGCTAGGCCGAGTCTCGCTGCTGCACCACATCAGTCTGTTGAAATAGGCTCTCTGAGTCACGGTCTGGGTCGGGTCGAGTCTGAGTCGAGTTGGGTTAAGTCGTTGTATGTTTGGGTGAGCCCAGATCAACTCCCATTCAGCTAAAGAGGTGAGAAAGAAAGAAATGAGAAGAAACAAGGGAAGTAGAAGGACGAAGAAGAAACAGAGAGAGAGAGAGAATGTTGTCCCTCTATTGTCGTGTCGAGACGAATGGACTTGACCCACCGAGTTTGAGTCGAGTCAAGCAGAGTTGGGTCAGGTATGGCTGGTCCAATCCAGCCACCCCGCTGGACGTGGGATTGAAAAAGAAGTAGAAGAAAATGAAACGAAGAAGAAGAAGATCAAAGAGAAAGGAGAGAGGAGATTGTTGATGTCGAGTATACTGGTGGGTCATGGCCTCGAGTTGAGTCAAGTTGAGGCGTAATCGAGTTGCGTTGTCTGAGTTCAGGGCGAGTCTGGGCCGTTTGGCCCATTTTCCTGACTGCCCAAACAAGTAGACAAAGAGAGAGAGAGAGAGAGAGAGAGAGAGAGAGAGAGAGTCAAGCTGAGTTGACTCAGTGAGTCAACCCACTGTGTCAAGAATGATTTGGGCCAAGCATGGGTCGAGTTTCACAAGTAGGTTAGTCGAATCTCAAATTTCTTCTATTATTTCTGTTAGTAGTATGTTATTAATAATTATTATATTATTATTACTATTGAAGTATTAGTATAACAATATTTTTAAAATAATAATATTATCATTATTATTTTCAGTATGAGTTATCATTATCATTATCATTATTAATATAATTATTAGTGTTAGTTCTTACTAGACTATTGTTGGTACTTATTCTATTATTATTGTTAATTTTATATTACTTGTATCATTTATGAAACTATTAGTTATGTTGTAATAATATTAGGTATTGTCGGTATATTAATATCAACTCGTGAATTATCAATATTAATATTATCAGTTAATACTTTTAATATGAATATTATTTTATTCATTGCACAAAAATTTGGATTCAAGTTCTAAAACCTAAGCTAGAATTTAATTTACATGATGAAACCTTAAACTTGCATGATCTAAAGCCTAAGCCTTGATCCTAACCATGTAAGTTTAATAACATTGAAATCTAAACCCTCAAAATATTCTAATTTTGTTAAATTTTGATCCTAAGGCTTATACAATTAACTCTAGCATCATCGGGAGACGAACCAACTCTTGAAAGGTGAAGATCACCCTTCAAGCTTTTCTACATCTTGATAATTAGCTTTTTTTTTATTCATCTTTGTTCATTTATCTTATTAATTGCTTAATATGGTGAATTGCTCTTATTGATTTTGGTTATTTATAGATGATTGATGGATTGGATTTAAATTCAAATATTTGGACATGTGATGAAATTAAATACCTCTATTCTGGTTTTAAATGAACGCCTTAAATATGCATGTGTTATCGATATTATGCATAATTTAACTTATCATTTATGATTACTTGATGGAATGTTTGGAGGACCTAAAACTAGTGGCCACTTTGCCTAACAGATTAAATGGAATGTTTGTTGGAGACTTACCATCTTATAGATCATTTGGGCCTATATGGCTTTTGGGGAATAATCTCTTTTTGTCGCATCATTGATTGGAACATTTGGCCCTTACAGCTTTTATTAAATAATTACCTTATATGGCTTTGAAGGATTATTTTTTATATATAACCTTGCAATGGTAAGCTCCACTTGTAGAACTATAATTGGCCACTAGTTGAAGAGGTTACCTTTAAACATCTTATTTATTAGAGACTCATGAGTCGAGGATGGTGGTATGGGACACTATGCTCGAGCTGTCGGCCTATGCTAGGTGACGAGTCCCCCATAGTGACCTCTGAGCTTCCTTAAAATGGTTATTTGAAATTTGAATAATAATGGTTGGGCTAATCATGCATTTTCATGGCATACAGACTTTTTCGGGTGCCTAGTCCTCCATAGGGCGTACCTTTGAGTACTTTTCCGAGAGACTAGTTCACCTTAGGTGTCCTTATTACATGAACTTTTTCGGGTGCCTAGTCCTCCTTAAGGCGTACCTTTGAGCACTTTTTCAGGAGACTAGTTCACCTTGGGTGTCCTCATTGTATGGACTTTTCCAAGTGGCTAGTTCTCCTTAAGGGGTACCTTTGAATACTTTTTCGGGTGGCTAGTTTTCCTTGGGCAACCTTTTTGCCAGCTGGATGTGCATCTCTAGGTCTGTGAGCATGTGCATGCATTCACGCATTTAAACAAGAATATTTTTGTGGAATTTATTCAATGTATGCGTATCTGATGAACTTTGTCTTATTAATATGATAATCATTGTGAAATATTCATTATAGACTGTTTCTGACAACTATGCTTACTTATCTTGATGATACGATAAATCTTGGGGGTTATACCTCACTGGGATAGCCATTGACCCTATTAAACCATATTCATAGTGCAGGAGACGCAGAGGACGTGTATGCTGGTGTTCACGTGGAATAA
This sequence comes from Magnolia changhungtana, assembly GCA_030180095.1. Classification (NCBI taxonomy): domain Eukaryota; kingdom Viridiplantae; phylum Streptophyta; class Magnoliopsida; order Magnoliales; family Magnoliaceae; genus Magnolia; species Magnolia changhungtana. Next base: position 6,578,586 of record JASAUF010000446.1, read on the forward strand.
AAGAAGTCATATAATCTTGCGACTCTCTATTCTTGATTTCGTTTGTATTTATTTTGTACTGTCACGTTTCTTAAAAACTTAAGACATTGATTTGTATAAGTTTTTGGGCAACTACTCAAATATTTGGTTATGTATATTTGGACTCTCTTATACTTGATTTGTTTCTATTCCGCTAAATTGTTAACTTTGATAAATAACGAAAAAATGTACATGAAATTTGAGCCACCTTTAAAGGTTTACACTCGGGTTTTTAGAAAATGAGTAGTGAACTCGGGTTTCGGGAACCGGGGTGTTACAATGGGCGACCAAGAATGATGGGAACTTGAGTGTTCACATTTACGATGAGTTGAGTATCCAAAATAATAAAATCTACTAGATAGTAGAATTTATCAACCTGGACCAACACATCCTCAATCATCCCTCTCGGTACACGAACTGAGCGATCGGCAAGTTGTAATGTGGTTCGGGTGGGTTTTAATTCACCTAAACCCAATTGTTCGTAAACCGAGTAAGGGGTCATATTTACACTTGCCCCTAAGTTAAGAAGTGCGTGCTCAATCCAGTAGTTCCCAATTACATAAGTGATGGTTGGGCTACCGGGATCTTTGTATTTTTGTAGCACATCTTGTTTAAGGATGACACTCACTTTTTATGTCAAAAAGATTTTCTTTTGCATGTTTTGTCATCTTTTGGTCGTACATAAATCTTTCAAAAATTTGGCATTTGTTTAACGGCATCTAGTAAGGGATATTGACCTTCACTTGCTTAAGGACCTCTAGAATATCTTGTGAGTTAGCTAGAGGTTTTGGTGCAATAAACTGTTGAGGGAATGGCGCAATTGGCTTACTTTGAGGTTCCGGTTCTAACCCATGTAGAGCATTGCTAGGTCTATCATTCTCATCTATTTCTAGGTCTTTGGGCTTCTCAGCCCTTACCAAATAGATTTGTTTATTGTCTTCCCACTCCTAAGAGTGGTGATAGGCTTAGCTTGCTTCATCTGATTTGAAGAGCTTGGGTCACTTATTTCATATTGTAGTTTTGGATTGGAGAAGGGTTGGGCCGGAAGCATCCCTTTCTCCCTATTCGCTAAGTATGACTCAATCTTTTAAATTGATGATGTAAACATTCTCATTATTGTTTTGAGATCCTAGAATGCTTGCACTATATTTTGGTTGAATAGCTTTTGGTTTTGCATGAACTTTTGAACCGTATCCTCTTGAGATTTCCTTTGATTCAGAAATTGGTTAAGGATTCCTTGAGGAGTAACTGTTTGTCCATTCCTCCAACTGAAATTTGGATAGTTTCTCCAACATGAGTTATATATATTTGAGGTGGGTCCACTGAAAGGTCTTTGGTAGTTGTTTATGGCATTTGATTGCTCATTCAATATCTCTTAAAAAACAAAAATTGTTGGGCAATTCTCAGTTGTATGTATGTTGCAAGCACAAATACCACAAACAACTTTCGTAACCTTGTCAGGTTCTACCTTCTTAAGTTCCATGGCCTCAACTTTTATTGTGAGTATGGCCGTTCTCGCATTTATATCATCTTCCTCTTTTAAAGCATAAATTCTTCCCCTTTTCTTTGATTGAGTAGGCTTAGAAGTGGTGGTTTTTGAGGAAGTATCCCATGATTGCGCATTTTTAGCAAGTTTATCAAAATAATCACACACATCATTAGCTTCCTTGTTCATGAATTCCTCATTACACATCATCTCCACAAATTGGAGCATGGGTGAGGTCAATCCTCATAGAAAAAGCTTATTATACACCATGTTTTGTAGCCATGCTGTGAACGTGAATTTATGAGATCTTTAAATCACTTCCAACATTGGAAGAAGGTCTCATCCTCTTTTTATGCAAAATTCATGATTGCTTTCCTTAAGGTATTTGTTTTATGATAGGGGAAGAATTTTTTAAGGAACTTCCTTGTCATCTTAGCCCATGTGCCAATAGACATCGGTCTTAAGAAATGTAACCATGACTTAGCCTTTTCTTTCAAAGAGAAAGGAAACAATTTCAGCCTACTTGTGTCCTCAGACACGTTTGGAAAGTGTGATGTAGATATTATTTTATAAAACTCTTTCATATGCAAGTATGGACTTTCAGATTCTATTCCATAAAACTTAAGGAGGAGCTGAACTACCCTTAGTTTAATATCCACAGTTCCTGCATTCAATGAAAATATCATTCAGGAATGTGTGCTCACCCCTGTCGGTTGTAAATAATCTCGTAGAGTATGAGGTGGGGGTGCATTATGCACCTCGTTTTCATCTTAAACTTCCTCAATAGGTGGTTGAGGTTGATTTACAGCCATCACTTCTACTGACTCAGAGGGTCTCAAGTGATGTCTAATTCGGTGATGGATAGGCAACCCTTCGACTAATCCTCCTTCACTTAAGAGATATCGAGTGTTGTCATGAACCCACTTGGGCAAGAAACACTCACAGCCTTTAAGTAACTAAACAACTATACCTAAAAAGAAAACTAGAAAAATTAAAACAAATAAGAGATCAAGAAAAGGTAAGAGAGAGGGTTGGAACAAAATTACCGAATAAGAATTGATATGTTAGGATCTTACAAAACAGAAAACAATGTTAGTTAAAAACAGAAAATCCTAACTTAAAAACAAAGCAAAAAAAAATAAACCCTAATCTTAACCTAATTCTAAAACTAATTAATCTCAAAAAAATGCAGCTGTAGTCCCCGGCAACGGCGCCAAAAACTTGTTCACAACCCCAAGTGTAGGGTCACGATGTAGTAGTTACTCGGTAAGGCCATGGTCGAATCCATAGGGACTAAACTTGTACGTATTCTGAAAATAACTAGAATTAGAACTAAAAAAAAATCTAAATTGAAATTTGAATAATTGAGAGTAATAATGAATAATATTGATTAAAACTTATAAATTTAAAGGTGGGAACTAGGGTGCTAAGGATCCACTTGTAGCTATCAAGATGCTACCCTACTTAATTCAAGGAACACAATTGGAATTGGAGTCATATCCTATCCAATTGGAAGATAAAATAATTAAATCAAATCTGAATTTTTCATTGACCTAATTCTCTATGAAAGAGAATTGTGATAAATGGAAGGGATTCCATCACCCTACCATGCCTAGGAGACGATGGTGAGCAACGGGATTTACCAATCTCACTATCTCAAAACCAAAAAAGAAGATATCCAAAGCTATCACATCATCTATTGTAATTTGAGTCACAATAAATCATAGAAAACTAAAAATATTCCATTAATATCAAATTAGAAATCAATGAAGTTCAATAAGGAGAAAAATCAAAGCAAAATAAACATCCAAACACGCTACAAGCTTCACCTCTTAGCCTTAGCTAAGAGGTTTAGTCAACCATAGACATAATTGAAACCAAATCTCTTAAACAAAACGTAAAAAATAAATTAGGGAAGAAGAAAAACTCTTTGTCAGCTGCTCCACCCTTGTGTATGCTCCTTGAGACCTTTCCAAATCCTAAAAAATGCTTTGGAGCATTCTAGGGAGTCCTATTTATAGTTGTGGATCTCTAACTTTCGCACTGAGTTGGAAAAATCTAGAAATCACCTCAAATTTATGCACCCTGCACGGTTTCCCAAAATAGTTTGGAGTTTAAACCTCCTCAAATTTAAACACTCTGCATAGTTTCCCAAAATATACTCAGATTTTCAAAATATGCTTTTTCAGGACAATTTCAAGAATATGTTTGTTTTCAGGACAATTTCAGGATTCATTTTCTTCACTTCAAATATTTGATTTACTTTATACCTCACTTGGTTTTCTGGGATCTTTGGCATGTGAATTCTTCATTAATAACTTCCAAATCTCTAAATCTTCATTTAATAATCTTTCGAGCATAAATCTTCCATTTGGCATCAATTTCACCTTAAGCTCTTGAAATCACCTCGCACATGAAAACATGCATAATTAAATCGATTAAGCACTATCATGTTTATAAAACCAAGGTATCAATAAGGGAAATACGCAATATTTTACACTCAACACTGGGATAGCCGTCATAGCCTCAAACAACTGAGCAACCAAAGTCACCTCAACTTTAGCCAACTTGGTTGTCGAGCTTGCTCTCTCTCTCTCTCTCTCTCTCTCTCTCTCTCTCTCTCTCTCTCTCTCTCTCTCTCTCTCTCTCTCTCATACCAATTTAGCCTTTAGCCTCGCGGCCTCAGCTACTACTTTAAATCGTTCCTTCTCGACTGAATAAAGGTGTGACCTCACCTCTTCCAACTCGGCCAACATCGAACTATCCTTCTACTGGGCTTCGCTTAGCTAGATCTTTAAAATGGCTCGCTCCTCCCCAGTTGGCTCCAAAGCCCATCGAAGGGCCTCGACCTCAGCAGTCTTGCCCTGAAGCGTCGCCTCTTCCTGTTCACACTCATCCGCCACTTGCCTCAATTTTTTGGCGAGCAGACAGAAGAGCGGGGACGAGTTGAAACAAAGAAAGCATGTTAGAAATCAGATGTAAATGAATAAGCACAACAATGAGGAAAGAATATTCCTTATAGTAGAACGCCGCTACGTCATTCAGGAGAATCTCTGAACAAGTGTTGATCAGATCAATGATCTGATCCTCCGTAGCATACCTGGCTGCCCAGATGGTCACGCCACTCATACAGTAACCAGGGGGTAAGTGTTGGAGCAGAAATTGAAGGAGAGAATTGAATATTGAAGGTCGATATGTTTTGGTTGCGCGGCGTGCAACAAAATAAAGGTAAAAGTCCATTGCACACCGCGCAATTGAAGTATCTTACCCGCGCAATGGGACCCACCCCCGCACGACAAGGAACTGTTGCGTAAAAAGATGTGTTTACACATGTGGTTAGCTATAAATACCCTTCATCTCTCTTCATTTGACACACACGAAGACTCCGGGAGCCAGGAGAAGACTTGAAAGTTCTCCCAAATTTGCAAGGTATTAGAGGATACCTATTGCGCGGCGCATAACAAGGTGACAATGCAATGAAGTACCCAAGTTCGTTACGTCGTGCACAACAGGCTTGTTGTGCACTGTAACACCCCAATTCCCGAAACCCAAGTGCACTACTCATTTTCCAAAAACCCAAGTGTTAACCTCTAAAGATAGCCCAAATTTCCCGTACATTTTTTTTCTCTATCAGAGTCAGCAATTTAGTGGAATAGAAATAAATCAGGTATAAGAGGGAGTCTAAATATACATAACCAAATATTGGAGTGGCTACCTGAAAACTTATACAAATCAATGTCTTAAGTTTTTACAATACATAACAGTACAAATTAAATACAAATGAAATCAGGAATAGAGAGTCGCAAGGTCATCTGACTCCTCCTATTCCACATGAATACCAGCATGCGCATCCTCTGTGTCTCCTGCACATTGATTATGGTTTGATGGCGTCAATAGCTATTGTAGTGAGGTATAACTCCTAAGATTTATCATATCATCAAGATAATTAAGAATATTTATCAGGAATAGTATATAATGAATATTTCACAATGATTATCATAATAATAAGACAGAGTTCATCAAATACACATATATTGAATAAATTTCATCAAGATATTCTTGTTTAAATGTATGGATGCATGCACACGCTCACAGACCTGGGGATGCATATCCAGCTGGCAAAAGCTAGCCTAAGGAGAGCTAGCCATGCAGAAAAGTACTCAAAGGTACTCCCTAAGGAGAACTAGTCACCCGAAAAAGACCATGCAAGGAGGAAACCCATGGTGAACTAGTCTCCCAAAAAAGTACTCAAAAGTACGCCCTAAGAAGGATTAGGCACCCAGAAAAGTCCATACAACAAGGACAACCCATAGCGATTCGAATGCACGCAATAATATCTTAGGATTACCCAGTAAAATACTCTATGGTACAGCTCATAGTTATCCAAGAAACCCCCGTGTCTTACATCGACCACCCGGTAAAGTCCGTATGCCATGAAAAAGCATGATTAGCCCAACCATTATTATTCTAATTTCAAACAACTATTTTAAGGAAGCTCAAAGGTCACTATGGGGGGGCTAGTCACCCAGCATAGGCCAACAGCTCGGGCATAGTGTTCCATACCACCATCTCTGGCTCATGAGACTTTAACAAATAGGATGTTTGAGGGTAACCTCATCAACTAGTGGCCAATCATTGTTCAATAAGTGGAACCTACCATGGTAGGTTATTTGAAAATAATTCATCCAAGCCGCAAACGGGCAGATGGTCAATCAAAGCCACATAAGGCAAATAGTCCATTCAATGATGCAATAAAAAGGGATTGCCCACAAATGCCACATAGGCACAAATGATCCACAAGGTGGTAAGTCCACAATAAAGAGATTTCATTTAATTTATTGATAGAATGTCCACTAGTTCAAGGACTTCCAAAAACATCATCAAGTAACTGCAAGTGGTGAAACAAGCCACGCACAATATTAATAGCATTTACACATATAAAGTGGGATATTTAAGATTTTTCACATGTTCATATTTGAATGTAGATCCAATGATCAATCATTATGAAGAATCACTCAAATAGAAACTAACATTTATCATCATTTTCACTGAGTATTATATTAGGCAATTGATGAAATAAACAAACTAAGCTAACTATCAAGATGTAAAAAAGCTTGAAAGGTGATCCTTACCTTAGGATGTAGATTTTCTTTTAGAGTTACTAGAACACAATTGAGTGCCCTAGGCACAAGCTTTTAACCGTGACTTGCTTGACTCGTGATGCAACTTGGCTTCGATTTTGTACCTAATTGGCAAAATCTGATAAAAGCTTTGAACTCCTGAATAATTGTTGCGTCATATGGACAAACTAGCCTAAATGATGAAATAATCAGAAGCTAACCAATAAAACCTAGCAACTCAGTGAGTTTACCAGGAAATACCTTAACTCGGCTCGCTTTAACTCTAAATCTTAGTTCCACATAGCTTGATGAAGCTACTTTGCTGACGAGAACATAAACTATGCTCCATTTCAGCTGGACTCGGTCTAGATTTGCTTAATGGGTTAACTTAGGAGGACTGGCCGAGTTGACGACTAGGTCCTTCTGTTCTCTCTTGCATTTTCTCCTTCTTCCTTCTATATTTCCTTCCTCATTCCTTCTTTCTTCCATCTTTTTCCTGAGATGTTCAGCAACAGCTGGTAATGAACCATCCCTACAAGACAAACTGACTTAGTGAGTTCAATCCACCTTATTGGCAGTGATTCGATGACTCACCGACTCAACAGTGAGTTCGGTGCGTCACGACGTGCACCCCCTCTCACCTTCTTCCTCTCTTCACTTCCCTATCTTTCTTCCTTTTCTTCATTGTTGGTGAGTCTAGCCAACTCAGGCCTTCTTTTGACTGGGTTTAAGTGAGATAACCTAGGCAGCCTCCTCTAACATTATTGTAGCCAGAACAATTAGATATTTTGCAATCAAATTATACGGTGTTGATACCACATGTTGAAAGAAATAAGCCATTCTCGGTCATGCCAAAATGGTTTTGTGTCAAGTCCAGCTCAAAGAATCCTGAACCAATCGAATTTTATGCCCCTTCAGAGAGAATAATAAAAGAGAAGACTGATGGAAAAGTGAATCGCGACGGGTTGACATCAGAAGATCTGAAGAGATACAGTCCAATCAGCAGGAAAATTATATAGAATATGGGCTTCGATTGCGAGCAGCCAACCGGGTTGAATAGCAGCAAAGGTATACAAATCCCAATTGGTGTAAATGTGAGGAAACAAGAGAAATTTTGTGGATTGGGAGCATCGTCTTCTCATGCACAGGTAAACATGATCGCGACCAATCCAGTGGCTAGTCGAGAGATAGATCCTAAAATAATATTTATCAGTCCTCAAGGCGATTTGTTGCCATATTCCTTCATGTTAGGTATTGCATGTACCAACAATGAGGCCGAATACAATGCCCTCATCATAGGAATGAAGATAGCATAAGAAATGAAGATAAAATCATTGTAGATATTCGGAGACTCTAAACTAGTAATAAATTAGTTAACAGCATAGTTTCAAATAAGAAAGCAAGAACTGTTACCATATTGCCAACGAGCACAACAATTGTTAGAATGATTTTAAAACGTTGAAATCAAGCATATACCGCGATGCGAAAATGCAAAGGTAGATGCTTTAGCTAGCTTAGCTGCAGCTTTATCCTGCCCCGACCGAAGTCCTCTCCAAGTAACAATCGAAGAGCGGAGATTTTTGCCGTTGCCGAAGCTCCTTGACAAGAATATGGAAGCATTTCTAGTATCATGTTTAAAGATTACCATAGATGATTGGCGTCAGCCATTTATCGATTATATCAAATACAACATACTTCCCGAAGAGTCATCCCAAAGATTACAAGTCAAGCAAAGGTCGAAAAGATTCATCATATGTAATAAAGTATTATATAGGGGATGTTATAATGAGATGCTATTACGATGTTTGGATACAGAGGAAGCAAGCCGCATATTACAAGAAGCCCATTCAGGCGAATGCGGAACTCATCAAGCTGGTAGAAATTTATTTCATCATGTACATCGAATGGGATACCATTGGCCTTCAATGTCCAAAGATGTCATAGCTTACGCAAAATGGATGGCTAGAAAGTCTTGCGAAGTAAAGGAGTCGAAAGATCTTCCTGGATATAATGGAGATTAAGTGAGGGCAGGGTTATGTTACACAGCATTACGCGTAATTGGTCCCTTAATTATTTGTAACGGAGCTGGGTTGACGACTACACGAGATCGGGTCTTTGATTTCTTTGGAGAGACCATGGTCCATTCTCCGTCAATGTCTTAGGTCACTGGTGATACAAAAATCACCCCTGTCGTTGCTCATAGTACACTGTTCGCAGCTAGAACTGATCGATTCGTTTGATTCAGAGATTTTTCATGAGCATACTCAATGACAAATCCGATCAATGTGAAGTAGAAAACTATTTTGCTGAGAGAAGCGACCATTGTGATCGAGTAAAACTGTAGTTCCTTGCGAAAGACAATAATATATTAATAATAGTGATTTGAATAAATTTGTGCTCTATTTTGGAGATGAAGGGGAGGATGTTCCAGTTGAGAGTCACCATTTTGGTGTCTATATGACGCTAAACAGTGATAAAAGTCCTCTAAATAATTTTTAAGTTAGTATTGAATAAAAGTTCCCCAGCAGAGTCACCATGTTATTTTGATAAGAAATGAAGGTATTTTATTTGGGGGAGATCTAATTCAATAATAACAAAGAAAGAATTAGAGGACATTCATTATAAAATATTTTATTGATTTTGGAATTCATTTACATCCTCATGTTTCCCTTAATTCTAAAATAAGGCAAACAATTATGAAACACAATAGTCAAATCTTGTTCGGATATTGATTTCAGCACAATTTCGATTCGTGATATAGTCTTCTAAATATAGAAGTCGTTATGGGAAAATGATATATCCTTGTGAATTTTTTAGATCCTTTAAAGGATCTTCTACTTTCATATCAATCTTGAAAGAACCACGAAGATGCAATGTGTTGAGGGTAAATGGTCATTGCGCGCAACAGGGTTGTTGTGTGCAGCGCAACGAACTTCGGGTACTCCATTGCGTGGCCACCCTGTTGCGCACCGCACAACAGGTATCCTCTAGTGCCTTGCAAATTCTAGAGAACTTTCAAGTCTTCTGCTAGCTCCCGAAGTCTTCGTGTGTGTCAAAAGAAGAGAGATGAGAGGTATTTATCGACAACCACACGTGTAAACACCTCTTTTCATGCAACATTTCCTTTTTACGCGGGAGGTGGGTCCCATTGCGAGAGTAACATACTTTCATTACACGCCATGCAATGGACTTATACCTTTATTCTATTGCGCACCATGCAACCAAAACATACTATCTTCAATCTTCAATTCAATCATTAAATTTACGCTCCAATATGTAAGACTCGTATCCTAGTACCATACCTCTGTCCAACTCTTGCGATCCTCCCCGTCGTATTCCGACGACCCGCGACCTATAGACAGTATTTGCACATGACCCTAAATTGCATCCAGAATATGTGAGTCGACTCGACTCAAAACTTGTACCATTGCGACCGCAACATTGCCACGATTCCAACGCCGCATCTTGTGCACCAATGCGAAGCCTAGGCTAAGAGTTGTGGGCCCGCGTGTATTTTGAGGAAACACCGCGTGTTGCGGAATCGAAAGATTCTAATTGGGAGAGAATCTCTAGACTACCTAGCCTATGCCTAGCCTATGGGTCATCATAGCCTAGCCACCCATGCCTATCCCCTATCATTGCTAGCAACCATGCTTCCCTCTCTCATCCAAAGTCAAATCTCCATGCATGCTTCTTACACCACCATCATTACTCACCATCATCACTCCTCTTACATCTCTTACACAACCCATCATAGCTCCCATCCCATGCCTTCTTACTCTACTCTTCTCCCTCATTTCTTTACCCATTCTCTAGCAACTATTGTAGAGAAAATCCTAAGGGAGAAGGAGAACCCCAAGATCAGCCCATTTCCTATCCCAATCTCATCATCCCAACCATCCAAATCACATCTTCCACCATTAAAGAGGAAGCTTAAGAGCGAAGGATTCCAAGGAACCAAGAAGGAGATCAAGAGGTGGGTGTTTATAAGGTTAGATCTTCATTTTATTCATGGGACAAGTGGGGCCTACCGGTTAATAATAGAGATCCCGTTTTGGACCCAAGGTGTGGCAAATGGCCTACCATGATATGCACATGTATTCCATGATGGGGCCATTCTCCATGGACCCCACCATGATATTTATTTTGATATCCTATTACAAGAAGGTCATCTAGACCTTGATCTTGGTGGTGAGGATTTCCACCCTAGATTTTGATTTAGGGCCCAACTATTTTGGGACCCCACCCTGATGAACATTATACCCACACCCTTCACAAGTAATCTTGTTTTTGTACCTGGGCTGTAACTTCTAAAAATCATATAAAATCAATCATTCAAAGATCGGAGTTGAAACTTGGGAATAATATGAACCACAATATGAGCTAACTTTAGACCAAATTTCATAGCCATCCAATGATCTAATCATCCGTAGCATCAAGTTTAGTTGGCTACTGTCCAGCAGCACATGCAGGATTCCGATTTGCCTAAAATGGACACATTTTTAATTCCTTTAATGAATGTATTAAAAATATATGTTTCATTGGATTTGTAGAAAATTGAACTATCTTTCCAATGGGATATAATAAGCCTCAATTGGAGTTCGAACGGCTGAGATCTTGGCCTTACATGAAAGATCTATTAGGGAGCTTGTTATGACTATTCTTGTGTGGGCCATATCTATGATTCCAATGGTCAGATATATTTGATATTTGTTTTTAACTTACTTAAGATATTATTAATCATATGTATGGTCCTTATGGTCATAATCTTTCATGATAGAATTTAGAAAACTCTGGACCGATGGATACTCCCATAAGGATAAACCTTAAATTGCTATATGTGGTCCAGATGGATTTAAGGCTCTGTATGATGGGAAACCTATATACAGCCTAAATGATATATTCCAAAACCATCCGTTGGCTCAAATTTCACAACAGAGAATCTGATTATAGAGATTTTATCAGTATATTTCATGTGCTACTGGATGTGTATGTTGAAATATCTTTACACTTTCTGTTTGCTGAAATATTTCCAAGTATGGAACTGCATTGCATGTAGACATCTTTCACACCTTGTGGTGGGCCTCACACTCTGTAGTTAAGGGTACCACTTTGGGGGGATGTTAAATCCTCCTAAGTTGTGACAGACCCCATTGCTGAAAATTGTCTGATTATTTGTGTTTTGTACCAACTTTGGGCCTCTGTAGTGAACCATACGCTGGAGATATGAGTAGACCACCACTTGGAATCTTTAACCTACACCAATGAATAGATAAATAATATTTTAATCGGGCTAAATCAAACCCCACATGATCAAGGAGTGGATCCCAAAATGGGGCAAGGCACAGTTGTGTAGAAAATTTTGTGCAAAAAATTAAAATACCTATGTTTGGCCCTATACCAAATATTATGTGTACACAACTAGTTAGTCCCAGATTATAATTTTTAAATTACATGTATAGTACTACCAAGGTCACCTAACGGTATACTGAAAGGTAGTCTCTTATGATCGTGGGATGTACTCAAAATCGGGCCAAAACTAATTCTGCACTGTGTTTCCTGCACTTTTCCTCCAAATACTCATGTTTGGGACATCACTGTAAATTGTATACACCCAACCAATGAGGCCCGCCTTATACCTTTTAAAGCCCACATATAGATCTACTAGTTGGATCCTTCCTTTCACCAGATGTGGGTCTCATATGATCATACATCTGAATTGAAAATGGCCCAGAACCAACCCTGCACCAAAAGTCTGTTTGGCATAGAATTTATGTGGGGTCACGTCAGTGGGGTCCGCCACCTTCCCAAAACATTGAATGCAGTGTCTAAACTCTGAAAAATAACTCTCAGGTGTTGTTGGGCTCAAAACCTTAAGTGGGCCATCTAGTATAGGCTATCTTGTATGGGTCTTACCTTTCATGTAATGAGGACCACCTAGCATGTTCTGTAATGGGTGTTGTATAACTTGTAAAATATTCAGTGGACAGATCTTGTAACTTTATCTTCTATTGTCGGTGTCTGATTATTTACTATTGTCGTGTTTTCTTTATTTCCTCTTTTGTTTTATGTCACGAATTCGTCGTAATAACTTGTGTCTGCAAAAAAGGATTCTGCTTTCGTATACAGTTTCGTGTCAGTCATCACTCTGTACTGAATTTAGTTCCTGCAATACTTGAAGCACTGATGTAAAGTAGACGGTATAATGTCATATTGATGCATCCATGGCCTTCTTATGAGGAGATTATAAATCTTAGTATCATCCTCGATGTTGAGCTTTAAAGGAACATTCCTTATAACCTTTTTTCTATCACATTCAACAAGGTGAAAGGAGATACGTTGAGAATCTTTTAGTCTGAATTCAGATTCTTCTTCTTTTAGTCTTATACCTTTTATAAGGTTCACTATGGGGATCAATAATTTTTTATCCTTAGGCTCCACTGACTATGAGATCTCAAAGAACTCTACATCTCTAGACTCTATTATCAAATTTGACTTTAAATCTAAGAGTTTATATGCTTTATTTTTGTACATAACCTACAAATGCACATTTAATGGCTTTAAGACCTAGTTTGCTTCTTTTAGGATCGAGAGTTCTACAAAATGCTAGCTACCCCACACTTTGAGATATCCTATATTTAGTTTTCTACCTTTCCATAACTCATATGGAGAAATCTTAGTTTTCTTAAAAGAGATCCTATTTAAGACATAACAAGCTACTAATAACGCTTCTTCCCATAAACTAAAAGGCATTTTCGCATGTAAAAGCACGTCATTTATCATTTATATTAAGGTGTAGTTCTTTATTTCGGCCACACTATTTTGTTGTGGTGTGTGCGATGTTTTGCATTGATGCACTATGTCATGTTCTTTACAAAACTTAGAAAATTCATTAGAGAAGTATTCTTCTCCTCTATCACTGTGAAAAACTTTGATATTCTTATCTAATTGATTTTCTACTTCAGCTTTATGGAATTTAAAAGCATAAAAGGACTCATCTTTAGATCTTAAAAGGTAAATATATACAAATCTAGAAAAATAATTTATAAAAGTAATAAAATATATTTTTCTCCTCCATTAAGATTGTCATTTAATTCACATATATCGATGTGCAGTAGATCCAAAATTTAAGAGCATCTATCAACACTTGGAAACAACCTTTTCGTCATTTTGGATCTTATGCACACTTTGCATTTATCATTCTTATTTGCATTACATGTAACTAAATCATTATTTATCATTAGTTTAAAGATACTATAAGTAACATGAGTTAATCTACCATGCTTTAAAATTAAAAAAAAATTTTAAAAAAAAACAGACTTATTTATAAAAATAGAAGAAGAATTACTTTCATTAATATATAATTTGACTATTTCATTACAAGAGTATTTATTTTCAAAAAAAAAGTTTTCATTTTTTGACAAAATTAATTTGCCCAAGGATACCAAGTTTAGCCAAAAGATCTTAAGAAACTACATTTCTTCTCATATTTGGGATATGTAATACATTGGTCAATGTAATCTTTTCTTTCAAAAGAATAGAAAATTTATATGGTTCCTTTGCCGACTACTTTTGATCAACCTTCATTTTCCATTTAAACATCAATGTCGTTAGTGACATCTTTATATGTTTTGAAGTTTAACGTGTCGTGGTAGACATTAACTATGGCTATAGTGTCATACCACTAATCGGGTATCTATCTTTAAACTATATTATTGACTTCAGTTACCATGACAACAATGTCTTTATTTACTACACTCACCTTTTTCTTAGATTTTTTATAAAACCTATAAACATGATAAAAATGCCCATTCTTGCCACATATGTAGCATGGACCCTTGGGCTTTTCATTTTTATTTTGAGACTTCTTGAACTTCTCTTAATCCTTATTAGGTTTTAAAGAATTGTTCCTATTTGGATTTACTCTAATTTTGAAATGGTCTTTTAACTGCATTAATCTTTAATACATTATTGGAAGTGGTGTCATCTTTCTTATCTCATAAATGAGACCCTTCTTCTATTCGAAGATGTTTTTGAATTTGTTATAATGAGAAGTCTTTAGACTTATTCAATATCTTCTTTCTATAATCTTTCTATGTTGGAGGTAACTCAATCACAATAGCACCAACTTGGAAAGACTCAGACTTGTCAATCTTTAAAGCCTTAATCTTATTAACTCATGCACTTACGATAAGATAGGCTTGATATCTATCATAAAAAAATTGAAACACCAGGTAATAAAAGAATTTGTTGGTACTTTTTTCTTCAACATTGCATTTCATTTCGAGGGTGTTTTAAATGTCTTTAGCCGAAGATGTGTTCGTATGCAAATTGTACAGATGGTCGGAGAGAGCGTTGAGAATGTGTCCATGACGTATCAGTTCATGCTCCTTTCTTTTCTTTATTTTGGAAATTCTTTCTTGTATATCTTGATCAGTTAATTGAGGAATTATAGGTAGGTTTGGGTCCAACACATAGAAAATATTTAGCATTGTTAATAAGAAATTAAGTTTATCTTGTCGAGTGAAATTATTGTTATCGAACCAGTCTAATTTAACCAGATCCTAGTTCATTAACTTAATAGGTGCAATATTGGTTTGAATTTCCATAAATAACGCTTTAAGATTGTTGGGAAAGATGATGGAAACGAAAATGAAGCAAAAATTAATAATAATAACAAACTTTAAACTAGGCTCGAAGCACATATTAAATATACTTTCCTTAAAGCATTATTTGCTCATTCTCGTCGGTATGAGATCACTATTGGATTACTAACGAACCACTTCTAGAATATGACAAGCCTTGATGGTTCTGACTATAAGAATCATAAAGAAACCACAATAGGAAATCTGATACACAATCTTCTAATTCTGGTATGTTGCGTTTTGTGAACAGTTAACCATTCGAGTGTTTGTAAAGAGAAAATGATAGAATATCTAAATAGAGGATTTTAATATATGAAAAATGTTATGTAAGATATGATGGTTTTTATCCTCTAATTTCACTGAGTTTTTATAGAGAATGAAAAGTTATGCGTATTTGCAAAGAGATGTTTCTGAATAATTATTTCTGTAACTGTTCAAAATGGTCATGTTTATTTATTTCTAATGAAGAGACACGACTTAACTCAAATCAACCGACCAACTGATTAATTGGAAGAACCAACCATTTTTGTCGACTAGACTTCACAACGGTCATATGCTATTTACCAAACTTTACAACAGCAAATTTCTATCGGCCAATCGGTGCAACAACTTTTTTTATTGGTTGATTTCCTCAATGGCCGGTATGTTGCGTGAGAGCGCCACTAATAATGCCTAACATTGCATATTTATTCTCTCAATTACATTATCTTTCATTACATTTAAGCGTTAATTTGATATAATTATATATGTTTTCTACATACGAGGTAATTTTGGACCTAAAGATGAATACATGCTTAAAAGGAATATTTAAAGCTCAAAAATAGATAAAGTTAAAGATGATGAAGAATTGAAAATTTAAAGGACATTATTAAAGAATTTACATGACAAAGATTTAAGAAAACCAAGTACAAATGAAAGAGAAAATACTAAAAAATTACATAGTGCATTAACAAAAATAACAGATTGTTTGGTCCCACCTGAGGTTGGTTCGGTCTAACTGAATGTGCACAGAACAGTCTAACAAAAAGAAGTAATTTTAAGAGATAATTCAACTCGACACTTAAGTACGACTAAAGCCATGTTCGATCCCACCGAAGTAGAGTTCGGTGTGACCTAAGGGAGGCAGAGACTTCAAAAAAAATTAAAGAAATTCGGTTGTAACTGAGAGACCCATTCGGTGCAACAAAGTGATGTTCGGTGAGACAAAAGCCTACCATTAATGCGACTGAAGGCTACCATCGGCGTGATCAAAGTGTAACAAAAGTGTATAAATTTAAAGTCCGTTTCAAGTTGGTTTGGATTTTTTCTATATTAAAGGGATATTTTAAGCTTTCCTAAGTACAAATTAGGACATGAGAGAAAGATGGGTTATAGAGCTTCCACGAGGCCATCCTTCTTCTTTGATCCCTTAAATCTAGTTTGTCATTTTAGTTTTTTTTTCTAAGATGTTAGTCATGTTAGGCTAATTTCTTAGCTAAGGCTAAGGGATGAAGATTGTAACTTAATGTAATTTAGTTTATTTGATTCGATAATAATGGTTTGAATTATTATAATAAATTAAAACTAATTTGGATTTTACTTTGACATATTTGAGTTATTTATTTCTGAATTTGTTGTACACTATGGGTAAAATGAATTCTTTGATTTAGCAATTGTTTAGCCTAAATTAGAAAATGTATTAATCTGTAAAATTGATTGATTTATTGTCGCCTAAGGGTACTTTAGACGCTTTTGATTCCTTACAATTGAGATCTGAGTACTTCATGAGAGAATCGTTCAATTAAATTCATATCTTATTAGTGTTAATGATTGGTTTAATAGAATTATCTTACAATTGAATAAGATAGGACTTCGATTCCAATTGAGTTATATATTGAATTAATAAATGAGATATTATGATTGTTATAAGTGAATTCATGGATCATTAGTATTTTATTTATTTGTTTTAAAACCCTTTTTAACTTCGCTGGATTAGAAACCCAGACACCCATTACCTTTAGATTAGTTATAGGTTGTGTTCCTCATTCCCTGAGGATTCAACCTCGGTCACACCGAGTTATTACTACATCACAGCCCTACACTTGAGGTTGTTAACTATTTAGTTCTATCAAGCTTTTGGCACCGTTGTTGGGGAATGGCGCAAACACAATTAGGTTTAGATTTTCTAGTTTGATTTCTGTTCTAGGTTGGATTTTTCTATTTTTCTAAAATTTTCTAACCTGGGGTTTTTAGGTTTTCTAATTTCAGAATTTTTTTAGGGTTTGTAATTTTTTTTATATCTCCTAACACTACTAAGATCATTTGTTTATTTTTATTTGTAGGATCTTCAGTCTAGTTCTTTTTTTCTGGTAACATCCTTCCTCACTCCCTTTACTTGTTTTCCATATTTCTAAAGAATTTTATTTTTTATATGATTTTTTTATAAAAAAAAAGATTTTTAAGTTTAGGTTTAGAATTAGGATTTTATCATGTTCATACCAGAGTGGACACAAAATACTATAATCAACTTTTAAGGGACGAAATATTTAATTGAATGGTTAACCAATCATTATGTTAGGAAACGCCCTGTGTCTCATAAATTAGTTGGAACTATGTTCAAAAACCAACCGGACTATAATGTTCCACCAGTTAAGAAGACAATGTGTGATTATTATATGAGTGATTACACTTGTCAACCATCAAGTACACCTATATATGACGAATATGATCTTGATTTGTGGAACCATTAGAGCATAAATTAGAGAGGTGAACCAATTACGAATTCTAATTACTATCCCCTTGGGCCCTGTCACGCCTCAAACTCAGAAACCGGGCTCACAAAATTTTCGATTGCCTAATCCGGTGCCGACAGCCTTCATAGTACCCCATTCTTAGCTCCCAGCGTCTATACGCCAGATTCCGATCCTGGGATCCTATAATGAGAATTTTTACAGTATACATTTATATCGTAAGAAGCATAACCACAAGTATACCCAAATCACAAAGGCAACATCATCATCACATATCCACTAATATAAACTTTGAATACAATATTGAAAAGGAAATACAATATATAAATATCAAAGAAAACTCTAGAAGCTCAACCGCACGCTCCTTCCTCAGCTCGGCTACATCATAATGTCACCTGCACGCATCTATCGTGCATAAGCTTATAGAAAGCTTAGAGGGTGGTTTAAGTGTGTGAGCAGTATATGCATGCTCAGAATGTAATATTAGAGTAAACCTGATAAGTCTACGAGCCACACAATATCAGAGAAAGCATAAATAAATCAGAGTAAGCAGAAATACTGATAAGTCCATGAGTCATACAATATCAGAGTACGCAATACAAATCAGCTATGCAAATGAGGAGTCAAAGAGAGCCAAATATCAGATGCCGATGATACAATGCAATATGTAAATCCTGCTAAGTCCGTCTAGGCTATATAAGTATAGAAACATAACAACCCAAAATGCTATATGCCTGCAGATGTAATGCAATATGCGATGCGAATGAAATGACCAAGCTGGAGTGTGAAGTCGGGATGATAGTACGTAGTATCACAGGTTATGGGGTCCATGACAAGGGACTTCTATCCAAACTAGTCCCATACTTAAATTTGGATAGTCAGACTCAATGTAGTAGACTCTTAATCTTAAGTTAGTCGCACGACCCAACCGAAATCTTTGTCATTACGAAGATACACTTAGTTGCACACCACCAGCCCGAGTGGATAGTGAATGAATGAATGAGTATGCAACTCCTACTCAATAAGTCTACATGTCAGTACCAACATCTCTGGGATTATCATCGGGGTCTAGTACACTCCAAGCTGGCTACCGCCCCAGCCGGACGCGTAGCCCAGCGAGTGGAAGAGACCTCACTACCCGCCTACCAGTAGTATACCAATGCCTACCTGGCTCGTCGATAGCGAACCCATTTAGGAGCTGGTCAAACTAAACCTAGCTTACAGCCTCCTCACTCAGGCGGATAGGCCACCCCCCTCCCAACCGACCACAACACAGTGGGAGACGGGATCTACTGGTATTCGGCACTCGGGCACTCATGTATCCACTCGGTCTAAACGTTGGGGCGTCTCTTGGCCTCGGAGGTTTAGGGACTTTCACCCACGGACATCCAAAGTGCCCAAATACTTGAACCACACATTTTCGGTGTCCCATCTGGCCATCCATAACATGCCTATGGAGGTCATAACCCTGATGTTGCTAGGGCATACAGTAATCACAATCACAAAATACAAGATGCATGAGTGTATAGTCCAATCATGTATCAATCCTACGTATATCATGCGCTCGTGTAGGATAACTCCACCCATCAGGGAGTCCCATAAACCATCTATACTATGGCATATGCAATGGCCAATCACGTCTCATAATAAACATGCAGATGATGCGTATGGGCATGTACCATGATGTTATGTTGTCTCATACTCATAATCGATATCAACAACCGGCATCAACAATCAGCCTCGATAATGTGGACATTTAACTAACATTGCCCCCAAGGAATGGCCCACATAGAGCCTAACATATAGTGGACCCATGGCCTCACACAAGGGCCTAATATACAACATCATGGGCCTTACTCAAGATCTTAATACACATCACGATGGGCCTCTCACATGGGCCTAATATACATCACAATGGGCTCCATTGCCTGGCCCTCAAATGCACCACAATGGGTCTCATCACATAAGCCTCATATACATCACATTAGGCCTTAAACACGGGCTGAATACACATCACAATGGACCTCAAATATGGACTACATATACATCACATTAGGCCTCGACAATTGGAATTGACATCGACAATCGAAATCGGCCTCAATAATTAGAATCGGCCTGAACAATCGGAATCGGCCTCGATAATTGGAATCGGCCTCGATAATTAGAATCAGCCTTAATAATCAGAATTGGCCTCAATAATCGGAGTCAGCCTCGATAATCGGCATCAGAATCAGCCTTAATAATCAGCCTCGACAATCGGAATCAGTCTCAACAATCAGAATCGACCTCAATAATCAGAATCGGCCTCAACAATCAACCTTGGCAATCAGAATCAGCCTCAATAATTGGCCTTGACAATCGGAATCGGCCTCGACAATCAGAATCGGCCTCGATAATCGGAATCGGCCTCAATAATCAAAATCGACCTCAATAATCGGAATCAGCCATGATAATCGACCTCGACAATTGGAATCAACGTCGATAATCAGCCTCAGCAATCAGAATCGGCCTCGACAATCAGAATTGGCCTCGATAATCGAAATCGGCCTCGACAATCGACCTAACAAATGGGCTAAGGGAAGGTCACAATGAGGACATTTAACCATCATTTCCCATTAATAGGGACATTTAACCAACATTGCTCTCAAGGAGTGACCCACGTAGAGTTAAACATATAGTGGGCCCATGGCCTCACACAAGGGCCTAATATACATCAAAATGGGCCTCGCTCAAGGGCCACATACATCACATCAGGCCTCATCAATGGCCGCAATCACAATGGGCCCCATACAATCACAATGGGCCACATACAATCTCAATGGGCCACATACAATCTCAATGGGCCTTACATAAGGGTCTCATACATCAGGTGGGACACATCACATGGGCCTTATACATCACATCGGGCCCCATACAATTACAATGGGCCTAATACACATCACTATGGGCCGCATCACATGGGCCTAACACAAGGGTCTCATACATCAAGTGGGCCGCATCACACGAGCCTAACACTCATCACTATGGGCCACATCACATGGGCTCAATACACATCACTATGGGCCGCATCACATGTGCCTAATACACATCACTATGGGCCGTATCACATAGGCCAGAAATACATCTCAATGGGCCTCATCACATGGGCTATAATCACATCACATCAGGCCTTGCAAATGGGCCTCGAATACATCACAATGGGCCACAACCCATGGGCTTCAAATACACAATAGGTGGGCCCTACACATGGGCCTCATACACATCAAGTGGGCTGCATCAATGGACCATACTAATGGGCCTCGTGTACATCAAGTCGAGCCTCATCATATGGGCCACACCATCTACACCATTCATCTAATTTTAGAGATCAATTAGAGTATTATTTAAAATTATATCAAATCAAATAATCATCTGGACCATACCACAAACAACAGTGGAGATAATGATTTTTACTGTTAACCATTCATCAGGCCCACAATAACAGTTATTTTCCATCCAATCTGCTCATAAGGTCAGATGGACCTCAATTAAGAGAAAAAACAAGTTTCATATTGATCCAAAACTTTGGTGCTCTCAAATGGGTTTCAATGGTAGCCATTTAATCTCCCACTGATATTTGTAGTGTGGTCCACTTGATAAATAAATCTGTCTTATTTGCAGTGTGGTCCACTTGATAAATAAATCTGTCTTATTTTTTACCTCAAGCCTTAGACAAACTCACCATCTGGATGGACGGTTGGATATAACACAAGCATCAGCGGGACCCACAGAACTTGCTGACGACGTCACAGTAGTGGGTTCCACCGAACTTGCTGACATCATTAGCAACTATTGCTGGCGGGGTCCCCAGATGGACAGTATAGATAAAATAGTTATATTATGGTGGGGGCCACCCTCAAATGAACGGTGTTGATAAACACTTGCATCACCGAGTAACCCCCCGTCCAGCAATCTGGACGGTGGAGATAAAGCACATATATCATAGTGCAATCCATGGTCCAGATCAATGGACGGATGGTGTAGATGAAATCCACACATGACGTGGTGGTCCCACATATCAAAGGTGGATTCCCACCGTCCAATTCAATGGACGGTGAGGATGGGTGATGAACCGATGAATCTGGTGGGTCCCACGTGGGCCACCAGCTATATATAATATATATTATATTATATTATATGAATACTTATATCTGGTGGGTCCCATGTGGGCTCACCAGCTATATATAATATAATATAATATAATATATTATATTATATTATATTATATTATATATACATATTATATAATATTATATATATATCATTATTATTATTATTTTAATGTCCAGGCCCTGGACCTTGTTGACGGACGGCTTGGATGAACCACATATCATGGTGGTCCCATGATTTAACAGTGTGGATCTCACACATTCTACCAAGGTGGATCTCACCGTTCAGCGTTCTGGACGGTGCAGATACAACAGATACATCAGGGTGGGTCCACAGATGTGGCCCACCATCAAAAAGGATGGACGGTGGGGATCAACCCATTCATCACGTGTGGGGTCCACATATCTAGCAGATGAACAGAGTGGCTATATATCACACACATCATGGTGCGCCCCTTTCCATAGAAAAGCAGATGGATGGTTAACACATCAGCAAGGTGGGACCACCCTCACAAGTGCAACACGTATGGAGTGGTTCCACACCCTGCCAAAAAAACCAGATAGACGGCGTGGCTGTGTAATACACGCATGCGACAAGGTGGATCCCACCGTCTAGGTGGACGGTGGGAATGAAACGCATACCTCTGTGTTCCCCACACGTCCAGCTGCTGGATGTGTGGAATTACAACATATACATCATTGTCGGGCCTCGTCCAGCCGATGGACAGTACAGGTGCAACGCACCAAATCAAATCAGGCCCCACACGTGCAGGTAAACAGATACATTAGTGCGGGACCCTGATTAAAACGGTCTAATGACCCACCGTCCAAAAGTGCTGGACGGTGGGGATGAGGTAGAATACATCAATGTGGGTCCACACGTGTGGCCCACCAAGCTTTCAATGAAACTGATATTTGTGTTTTCTCTTAATCCAGGTCCATCGGCCGTCTAGCCACCTATTGGAAGTCGACAAAGGTGGGCCCCACGGGTGGCCGGCATAGATAAAATACATACATCATGGTGGGCCACAAAGGGGAAAGAGAGAGAGAGAGAGAGAGAGAGAGAGAGAGAGAAGAATGGTGAGAAGGGGAGGGACCTCGCCACTATGGGCCCTCCCTATACAATGCATACATCAAGATGGGTCCCACCATAAACGAGCCCTCAAATCATCAAAATCAACAAATAAAATCACCTACCTTTGATCATGGACTTCTCCTTCCATCAATGTATTCTAGAGCTCCAATGAATCAGATTTAACGGTCGAGATTGGTTTTGGAGGGTGGGGATGAGAGATAGGAAGGTGGGCCACACAAGCTCTATCCATGGAGCTTGGAACTTGGACGTTGCTCTCATGGAGTTGCTTGAAAATGGAGAGACAGAGAATGAGAGAGAGAGAGAGAGAGAGGTGATGGGAGAGAGGGATGGTGAGTGATGGATGGATGTACTTGGTTGTAAGAGAAAGAGTTGACTTTAGGGGAGAGGTGGTTGTACTCGGGGATGGGTGTTGTACTTGACATTTGATTGATGGATTGATGTTATGTGTTATAGAGATTCTCTCGAAATTGCAACGTGCAGTGTTTTCCTAGAATTGAATGCGGGCCCACATCTCCTGGCCCGGGTATGCCTCGGCGCGCGAGACTCGGCAACGACGCGATCGCACTGGTACAAGTCTTGGGTCGAGCCGACTTTAGAATACGAGATACGATTTAGGGTCACGTGCAAACGTCGATAATAGATCGCTGGTCGCCGAAATTTGACCAGGAGGACCGCAGAGGCCTACGGAATGGTACAGGCTAGGGTACGGGTCTCACAAGCCCCCTACTTATGAGATCCCACCGAAGAAGAACTAAGAGGATCTAGTTTAGAGGTTCATGAATGCTCAAGAGAAAGTCAACCAAAACATCATGTAAATATTCCAAGACATCATAACATCATTAGACATGCTTGCATCCTCCATTCAAAGAATTCAGTCACTCCTCATTGATGAGAAAGTGATATGTCTAGCCCAGCCTCAGCCTAATCCAGAAATACAATGCGATTAGAGTGATCTCAACTCGCTTGTTGAGCATACTAAATTTGAGAATGATGAGGATTCATAGTATGCTCAAGAGCATATGGTTTAGTTTCCATAAGGGTTTTTATCAATTAATGTTCCAGTTAATAATAAAGAACACAGAAATTTTTTAAACATGGTGATATTGATACAATCCACCAACATGACATGTTTGATTCCATTATGGAGAATGGGTTCTTTTTCACTTAATGTTCCGACTCTCTAGAAGTTTGCTTGGCACACTTTGAGGATTCAGATTATAACGTGATTAAATAATAGTGAATGTCTTGCAAGACAATACCTCGATACTTAATAATAACAGGGGAAAATTCTGTGTTGAAGAGTTCCTTTCCACTAATCCTAAATGTTTACCACTAGAGGTGGAGGAGTAGGAATTTGAATCGAGGACTGAAACTTTGAAATTTATACAAACTACATTGCCTAAAGAGAGTTTTTTTGAATTTCAACTAATTGTAGTATCTGATTCATACTGGTGTACTAACACGGAAATTTTTTCTGCCACAGATAAATTCTATAAAATTTAGATACCTCAGGGCAATAAAAGAAGATTTTATACTAATGGCTATAAATTTCTTTGGGCATTAATGCTCTAGGACATCCAAGCCTACTGCAAAATGGGCATCCGAATGATCTCGTTGAGAAGTTTGTTGATGAATTTATTGAGATACAAGCCAGAGAGAAAATCATCTATCTAGAATGAGAGTTTTTTTTTTTTTCCAATTGCTTTCTTAGATTTAGGAGTTTTAATTACTTTCCCAATATTAGTTTGATATATTAGTTTAGTTTAGTTGCTAAAACACTAATTGAAAAGAAGTTCGCATTGGCTTATCTGTCTGTTGCTTTTCATGTACTATTCATTCACTCTTTATTTTCGTTGTTCTCATGTTACTCTTATTGCATATATTTTATACATTGAGGATAATGTAGAATTTAGATTGGGGGTAGGTTTTCATTTGAAAACTCTTCATTTATGCTGAATTTTTGAATTTTTTAACTAAAAATTCTTCAAAAATTTTAAAATTTTATGTGAATTTAAGTGATTTAAAAATTAATCCATAGATTAGAATAATAAAATATTAATGTTGAGGATTTTTTAAGTCTAATTTTAGTTATTTAATAGATTTCAAAGTTAAGTTCGAACTTTTTAATATTTAATGTGAAGTTTTAAACATCGATTAAGTCATGAATTCACATGTCACATCTAGCTTACATATTAAAGTCAAAGTTAGATACTGAATTTTTAACTTGATGATTATTAAGAATGATAAGAACCAAACATGGGGAATTTGTCCCTCACGTTCAATGAAAAAAAAAAAAAAGTAATACCAACTAAAAAAATATTTATCATCGAAAATCGCTATCTAACGAAGTTTCGTGAAAGGATTGTTGTAAAAAAAATTGAAAATGATGTGAAAGTCGTTGATGGAAAAATCAAAAGCTAGAAGAGTAGAGTGTTGAACTATAAGGCAAGTTTTAGTTTAGGCTTTAGTTATCGTGAATACTCTTTTATATTATCCATGTTACCATGAAAGTAGAGAGCAGAACCTTTCGCTATGTTCAATCTAGATTTCATTATGCACTCATAGAACTCAATGTTTATATTTTTTTTTTTCTAATTATAAGATTAATGCTTATAACTTGTTTAGGATATTTACCGAGTGCTAGAGTTTAGGTAAAATTTGTGCTCTCCATTAATTATTTAGATTTCTATAATTTGGATTGTTTTTAGAATTTCTTGAGTTTATAGGAATTTATTCAATTGGTTTTGAAATATTCTTCGCATGTTTTACTCGGGACTAACAAAATGTTGGTTGCAGGATATGATAATGCTTAAATATTGTATATTTATCTTCTTAGTTATATTGGTTTTTCATACATTTAAGTACTAATTTGATATAATTATATATATTTTATACATGCAAGATGATTTTGGACCTAAAGACGAATACATACTTAAAATGAGGATTTATGTTAAAAAAAATAGATAAAGTTGAACATGATAAGGATTGGACATTTGAATGACATTATAGAATAATTTATATGTCAAAGATTCAAGAAAACCAAGTACAAAAGAAAGAGAAAAAACTGAATAATTATGCAATACATTAACAAAAATAATAAACTATTCGGTCTCACATGAGATCGGTTTGGTCCGACCAAATGTGCATAAAACAATCCAGTAAGAATAAGTTATTTTCAGAGATAAGTCAGCTGAACACTTAGTTTTTTTTCTTTCTTTCTTTCTAAGATGTTAGCCACATTAGGCTAATCTCTTAGCTAAGGCTGAGGGAAGGAGCTTATAGTTTAAATACAATATTTAGTTTATTTAATTCAATAACAATGGTTTGAATGATGATAGTAAATTGAAATTGATTTGGATTTTATTTTAAAGTTTTTGAGTTGTTTATTTCTAAATTTGTTGTCCACTATAGGTATAATGAATGTTTTGATTTAACAATTATTTAGCCTAAATTAGAGAATGATTCAATATGTATAATTGATTGATCTATTATCACTTAAAAATTCTTTCTTGGATAATTGAGATCTGAGTACTTCATGAGAGAATTTTTCAATTGAAATTATATCTTATTGGTGTTAATGATTTAATATGATAGGACTTGAATTTCAATTAAGTTATATATTAAATCAATAAATGAGATATTATGATTGTTATAAGTAGATTCTTGGATCCTTAATATTTTATTTATTTGCTTTAAAACTCTTTTCACTTTTCTGGATTAAAAATCCAGACACCCATTACCTTTAGATTAGTTCTATATTGTGTTCCCCATTCTCTGAGGATTCGACCACGGTCTTACTAAGTTATTACTGCATCGCAACCCTGCACTTAAGTTTGTCAACCTATGGGTTCGATCAGCCACTCATGACATGATGCATGCGCACCTGTGAAATGCAAAGTTTGTCACTAGCGCCTCTACAACCTCACTGTTCCACTAGATCCTCATTAACCTTATTGTCTACGCCGCAAGCGCGCTAGTGCCAACGCAAGATCATATGCATGTGTTCCAGTGTTTCACACTAAAACACACAAGCTAACTCACTTCTTCCTACAAACATCAAATAAAAATACAAGAAAACTCAAAGCTTATAAATCATTCTAGCTTTCTCTCTAAGTAATGTAAGACTAAAGATTTTTAAAGAGTTCACTTTTACAATTTATTTTGAAGGAAAAATGAAATTCAATGCAAATGCAATGACTAACATTTTTATTATATTATTTAACCAATCTCAATTGAGATAAAATCCCAACATTACATGGGCCAATCGTATATATTAAGTGTGGACCGGTGGCATATTTTCTCTAACTGTCATTTCTCCATACATGCGTGGTTATGGTTAGATCCACCCAATGAATGGGCCCATATCTATAGAAAATCATGCCTCGTTGACACCATATACCACAAAGAAGGTCATCAATTTCACACAAACGAGCGTAATTAGCTGACATGGATTCGATATCACCCTCGCCCATCCCTAGCTATGAATGGACATGGGCTCTAAGGGGCCACCTTGATGAATACACTTTATCCACACCATCCATCTATTTTTCCATGTTATTTTATGGCACGTAATAAAAAATGAGGCAATTCCAAGGCTTAAGTGGACCACACCAGAGGAAGCAATGGTGATAATGATAATCATTGTTGAAACCTTCTTAGGGCCCACCATGATGTTTAATTGCCATCTAAAATGTTCGTAAGCTCATATAGACTTGGATGAAGGGAAATCACAAATATCAACTTGATCCAAAACTTCTATAGCCTCGAAAAAGTACTCAACAATAGGTGTTTAGTTCCCTCTGTGCAATTCACTTGAGCCTTGAAAATACTTCATTTTTTGACATATACAATAAAAGGATATGGTAAAATGGATGGATGTTGTGACAACCTAAAGTGCAAGACTGCGATGTAGTAATAACTCGGTGAGACCGAGGTCATACCCACAGGGACTTGCTATTGTGCGATTTTTAAAATACGTTAAAAATAAAATTAGAATTTAAACTAACTACTAAAATTTGGTTTAAAGAATAATTGAGGAAAAAAACTATTAAAGATAAAATACTAGAGTGCCAAGGTTCCACCTATAGCTTTCTTAATGTTAATTTACTTGATTTAATTAGATCACACAATCGAAATTGAAGTCTCATCCTATCCGGTGAGATAATAGAGCAGTTAAATCATCATTCATATACTTCAAAACATATTGAACTTTCATTGAATTGGTTCCCTCATAAAGCATCAATGTATTGATCGCATGGAATTTAAAGCATTTATCATGCTTGAGTTAATGATAGATCAATGAATTATACAGATCAAACTATTGCAAAACATGTAAGAACACATTCATATTCTTCCTAAGCATCCAATGTGCCTTAGAGTCGAAAATGGATCAAAATAAACTAGAAATACTTATCCATTCAAACTAAATATCAATTAATTGTTCAACATGAAAACCAAATAACTTGAATCAAAGTAAAAATTAAAATTAAAAATTAAAAAAAATATATTAAGAAGAACTACAAGCTTCACCTCTTGACTCTAACTAAGAGATTAGCCAACCATATACGTGATTGAACTAAAACTGAAACAGAAAAATATAAAAACTAACTAGAACCAAATGATTGAAGAGGATGGAGGACTCATTGGAGCTCTACAACTCCTTGCTCCACTCCTTCTACCCTAATTCATGTTTAGAAGATCCTAAAATATTCCTTTATATAGCCTTCATTCGCACCAACTTCAAAACGGACTTGATTTTACACAGTTATTTCATCTTCGATGACATTGATCTCCTATCGAAGAGTCCAGATGAAATCAAGAAATTGTCTAGCAACGAACTTTCAATTTTACATATTTTTTCAATGTCATCGAACTTTCTTCGATGGGATTAAACTTTACTTTGATGACATTGAACATGCATTCGATGGAATAAAAAAAAATGTTTGAATTTGTTTAGCAATAAAATTGTATTTTCATGATTTTTGCGATGAGATTGACGGTGGCTTCGATGGCATCGACATTTACTTTGATGGCATTAAAGGTGTCATCGATATCATCGAATAGTTGATTTCTGCACTTCTAAAATTTTACACTTTGACCCCTCAATTTTATTCATTCATTTTTTGGTTTCCTTGTATCTTGGTGTTTGAATTCTTCAATCCTGACCTTCATACATCTAATTCTTCATTATCTTCTTTTGAGCTCTAAATCCATTATTTTAAGCACATATTCATCATATACTTCTGAATCACCTCGCATGACGAAAACATATATAATTAAATCGAGTTAATACTTAAATGCCAATAAAACTAATGTAATTAAAGAGTTAAATATACAATATTTGAGTCTCAACAATGGACAGTATGGATAAAACCCATATATCATGGTGGGCCCTAAGAGCCCTTATCCACTCCTAGTTAGAGACAGGCAGGGGAAGTACACAATTTTAGGTTCGTTGTTAGCGAGTTTTAAAGTAATTCAGTTAATACCCATCGTACATCATATGCCAAATATATATAAGATCCGGGATGGGTACTACCCCCACCAGGACCTAGTCAAAGTTGGATGGTCTTGATAGGGACTCTATGAAACCCACCATGATGTATGTATTTTATCCACACAGTCCATCTATTTTGATTGATATTTTAGTACACGAGCCCAAAAGGTAGATTGAAGGCTCAAGTGGACTACACCACAGGAAGCAAGCAGTGGTGACAATGACACCCACCATCGAAACCTTCTTATGGCCCATTGAGATGTTTATTTATCATCCAACCTGTTTATAAGGTCACATGGACCTGGATGAAGGGAAAACATAAATATTAGCTTGATCCAAAACTTTATGCCCCCAAGAAGTTTTCAATGGTAGCATTCAATCCCTATTGCTTCCCATGGTGTGGTCCACTTGAGCCTTTGATTTGCCTCCGTTTTGAGTTCACGCAGTAAAATGATAAGTTGAATAGATGAATGGAGTGGATAAAACAAATGCATTGCAAGGGGCCGCATGGAGCACTGTCAGAACTGTTCTACTATAGCTAGGTCCTAATGTTGGTAGTACCCAATCTGTGTCCACCGACTGGCTCTCATCCACAATTTCATTGACTTTCAACCACAATGTCAAGGCAATTCCTGGCAGAATCCATCACATGCTTGTGGGGATATTTGATTTAGCCACGTGCACCCATTAGACAAAGTCCCGCGGTGGAAGATTTTTCTAACATACTCTGTGTGGGGCCATCTTTTTATAAGTAGCATATGGCATCATTAAATCACGCCACCTCGAGTCACCAGGCAATCCATGGTTGGTACTGGCCACATCATCAACCCTTATACTACTCTCTTGAAACCAGAGGTTTTACTTAGACACGCATGGTCCATCTCATGAGTGGACCAGCCTATTTTTAGACAAGGCATTTTCATTGGTCGCAGATTGTCCGTGCAACAAAAATCTCCATTGACCATCATGCATGGGTGCATCATGTCTACTCTATTCATCGTTCGGCTACGTGAACCAAAAAAATTCAGGCCGATCAAGTGTGCCACACAACCGTGAATGGTAGGTGTCATGGCCCACCGTGATGTTTATATTACATTCCAACCGTTCGTAGGGTGAGTCCCACCGGTAAGATGGGAAAAACAAAATATCAGCCCAATCCAAAACGTGACTGGCGACAAGAAAGCTTCAATGGTAGGCATCTCCATCGGCACTTTTCTCCGTGTGGCCCACTTTTAGTTTTGGATCGGCCTTACTTTGGAGTCCACGTCCTAACTTGAGGAGGCCCCAATGATGGACGGAGCGGATCTCACACAAATTAAGGTGGGCTCTAAAGAGCTTTTTGGTGACAAGGTTATCCATTTTCACTGGCTTGGATCTTGCCGCCACTTCCTCGATTTCCTCCGATTTTAACGCCGAGTGCCCGGAGCGCCCTGCTCGTGGAATATTCCTGCAGTCCCAAGATCTCCAGACCTATCGTGATGTATGTGCCTCATATCGAAATCTCAGATGGACATACAGGGAATAATGAGAAAATCATGCTCACCGTTGAAATATTTCTGGGCCCACCGTGATTTTTATTTTCCATCCATCTCATTCATAAGAGGTGATTCGATAATGGATGAAGAGAAAATACAAATATCATCTTGATCCGGAACTTATCTGGCCTCTGAAAAGTTTTAATGGGCGTTAATTTTCCACTGTTTCTTGTGGTGCGGTCTAATTGACTTTTAAGTGTTTGTAATTTTTGAGACAATGTCATATAATGATTTGGCAAAACAAGTTAACGGAGTGGATATAATATATACATCACGGTGGGCCCCACGGAGCTTAGAGCTGCAGACCTTCCGTCGGTCTATTATAATTTTCAATGTCTCCTTCGCTAATCGTCCCAGCATTTTAATAAATGCTCTGGCGATCACGGAATTGCAGAACACGTGTATGCGATCCTGTTCCATCATGAAGCACGGCCGACCGTGATAAGTAAACGATTCATAACAATCGACTCACCTGATCGGCTCACTAGTATCATGAAAATGGACGAGCAGAGAGAGAGAGGATTAAACGTACATATGAGCATCACCTTAAATTAACTTGTTTGGATTCCTGAACAACATGGCCCACCTTGCAGATGATCCCGATCTGTGACAACCCTACCAAGCAAGAAAAGAAAACATGACGGGATTCATCTCTTCTATCTCTTCTCACGCGAATTGCTTTTAGCATATAATCGCATTTCTCCTCTCTCCCGAGGGCGCAGCTTCAGTGGATCTTCGGATCCACCCAGGTGAGTGTATCACTGACTGTGGTCCCACATTGATGTATTTTCGTTACATCCACGCAGACTATCCGTTTTTTCATATCATTTTAGGGTATAGTCCGAAAAATGAAAGAGAAAAATCTCGGGTGGACACACCAAGGTAAATAATGCTGAATGCCTATTAAAAGCTTCTTGTGGATGACGAAAGTTTTGGATCAAGATGATATTGTGTGGTCTCTTTAAACAGGTCTTTTTGACCTTATCAACAGGTTGGATGGAAATTAAATATTCCGGTGACCCCATTGAGTTTTTAACTGTGGATATCCAATCATCACCGTTCCTGTGGTATCATCCACATGAGATTTGGATCCGATTAATTTATTGGATTGTGCCCTAAATTATTCTTTCAAAACGAATGAACGGTATGGTTGTAAGGCACATACATCAAGGTGGGCTCCACAGTCAGGGATCTACCCACCTCGGTAGATACGGTGATCCACCTAAGCCACATCCCTCTTCCATGTCCATGTGCCAGGAGAGCGAGAACATGAGAAGGACAGAGTGGCCGTGGAAACCGAAGCAGGAAAAGGAGCCTACGATATCCGCCGCAGGTTTGCTCCAGTACATCGAGATGTATTATAATACGATATTTGGCACTGGAGCCTTTGAATCTGAGTCATCATCCAAGCGGTTAATAAGATTATGCTAACTGGGTACGGTGGAAAATAAACAAAACAGAATTTGTCAGTTGGATTATTCCAACCATGGACGTTTTGGCACTTTTGCTTTGAACATGAACCTTCAATCCAAGAATTTTCTCCAGAAATCCCACGCAGGGGCGGCTCTGAGGGGTAGGCAGGTGAGGCAATCGCCTAAGCCCCCTGTTTATGAAGGCCCGGTGTCTTAGGAACAAGCTTTTAATACTCTTACAGCTTTTAGTAATTTATACACATGCACTTAGAAATTGCAACTTTTGAATATTTTTAAATTAAATTAAAAAGATATAAAAGTGGGTCCCAATTTAGATGGTTCATGAAAACCAAAAATAAAAACACACAATGGCTGGATCTCCTAATTGGTTGATTCTTGTACACTAAACAAATTATTTCAATGCAACATACAAATTCCCACTAATTGGAAGATAGAATAGTAAAATCAATTGATTTTTTGTAATTTAGCATATTTAGAATGGATCACCTAATTTAGACGGTTTGGATGGAGTCAAAATATGCTATATTAACAATCTAGGAATGCCTATTTATTAACCATAACGCTGCTAGAGTACTATACAATTTAGAATGGACCACTTTAGGGATTATTGTAGCCCTCAGCTTTGTGGGGTCCACATTATTGTATATGTTATATCTATTCTGTTAATCCATTTCTTCATCCCATTTTAGATTATTAGAAAAAACATGAAGCAGAACCAAAGCTCAAGTGGACTACAACACATAAAAAAAAGTGGATATTGAATGCTCACCATTACAAACTTTTCTACAGGCGGCGGCGGAAATTTTGGATAAGCTGATATTTATGTTTTCATTTCATCCATCTAGGATTGACCTTATGAACGGTTTAGTAATTTTATCTATTGAAACTGATTTATAGGAAAAGCTCGAATACAAAAATTTATTAATCTTTATGGTTTAATTTTGAATTTATTAATTTTTTATTTTTTAAACTAAAAAGGCTCATTTTTATGACTTGCCTAAGGCCCCCAAAAATGTTGAGCCGCCCCTGATCCCACGTCCAAGTGGAACCTCGTGAATAAGTAGTTTGGATCTTGGAAAAATCCAAAATCCAATAGCAAGAGTCCCGAAGAGTCTTATTACAGCAATTCCAGGTGTATTCCAGCAAACCCCAGGTGGGCCATGACTCAACAACCCACATAATTCTTCTGGTTCTTCCCACCGTGGATGGGCCATATCCAAAATACTCTCTCGGATTTTTTTTTTTTTCAGTTGAATGTGAACCATTGTTTCATGTCTCTTTCTCATCGTCTATCTGTGGGCCGTAAACGGAAAGGCAAGGATGACTCGCTGAGGGGACTTCTGAAGCATAAAAGACAAATGGTCTGGCATTAAGAAACCCTAGGCCCACCATTAATTAAAGTGAAAGGTGAGTTATTTGATACACCGGGCTGCGTATGCCCTTACTCGCAGGCACTCATAAATTGCCATGTGGCATATTTTAGTTCAGATTTATATTGCAGAAAGCATTAGCTGTACGATTGTTTGAACAATTTTGACCTCGTATTCATGAACACTTGTTTCTTAAAACAGGGAAATTGAATATTTTTCATTGTTGGCTGTCCAATAAATGTCCTCCAATCTGGTGGGCTAATAATGGAAAGCACATTGTGACCTGGACAATAAAAACCCCTATGGTGCCCACAATGATGTATCTGTTTATCCAAGGCCTCTGAAAATTTTCTCTAATTATTTTAAAATATGAACCAAAAATAAAGAAGATCGAATGCTCAAGTGAACCACACCAAATAATGAGCTTGGGTTGAATTAAATGGGCACTGCATTAAATGCAAGAGTCAGTTCTACTATTATCCACTTTAGCCGTGGATCTATTAATTTCTGAGCTCATATGAGAAAATGGATGGATGGTATGGATGAATAAATGTATGACTCCACATGAGCTCCTATATCTACAGATTATTGGTTATTAGAGTAAGACGCGATCCACTTCCCCAATAACGTAACAAGCAATATTATTGGCTTATGAAACCTCGCTCGTAATTTCCAAGTGCTGCGTATCATCACCACAATCCGCCAGAGTACGAAGTCATTCTCAAAATGAAAACCAGCGGATACCGAAGAAGGCGCGGGTCTCGTTTCAGATAATCCTCCTTTTGTCTATTACGAAGACGGAAAGGGGGATAGAGGGGAAAAAAGAAAAAAAGAAGAAAAAAAAGAGCTATCGAACCCCTTCTCTCCCATCCTATAAATTCCCCTCGCATGTTCTTCTCATTTCGAAATGCCATTCAACTGACGTCAAAACCCCCAAAGACAATCCCCAGATTCTCTCTCTCTTTCTCTCTCTCTCTCTCTATCGTGATTAGGGTTAGGGCTTCTGTGAATAGATTCTCTGCTCACCGTTCGCCGACCGTTGAAGAAGCTCCGGAGGTAGGTAGCTTTTCTCTCCTGATCCTCCTTATCTGTGAATTATCGCTTCAATCTCCTTTTTTTAAAAATTTTTTTATGCCGTCGAAATCCCTTCCGGAAGAATCTCTGCTCTCGAATTTTGCTTCTCTCTGATTTCTACGGGAAATCCGTGAATCTCTCTGTATTCGATGGAAAAAGATCAAGATTAGCGTTAGGGAGTTGCAGTAACGCAAGAATTATTGCTCTGGTTTCTTTCTGTCGCTACTGGATGCCGTTCCATCTATTTCTGTTCATATTTCTCTCAGGATTTTCATCTGTAAGGAAAGAGTTGGGACTAGGACCAGCGTTCTGGAGAAATGGAAACATCCGGCGGGAATTCTGACTCATACAGGAGTTCCTCAGGCAGTAGCGGTTCGAGAAGATACGGAATGCAGTTTTCAGCATCGAGTTTTATCCAGGCACCATTATCGGCGCTGTTGGAGTATTCGGGTATTCTCCGAGCCCGGTCGAGTCACCAGGAAAATGAAGGGCTGATTGATGTGCAGAATCGGTTGGATGATTCTGCTGCTGGTGAGGTTTCAATAAGGATAATTGGTTCTGGAGATCATGAGAATGTTCGTCCAGGTGTGCCAGTGGGTCCGGCGAGGGATGTGGATTCTGGTCAGAATGGAATTCCTGTGGAACAGATTAATGGGGCGGTGGTAGGGGCAGATCATGAGGAAGATGGTGGGAGTGGAGAGAGGGGTCCGTCATCATCATCGCCGATCACGTCTGCTAGTTCACCAAGTGGAGGTTTGGATGGAGAGGCCGGGAATGCCGCCGGAGGTAGCACTAATAATAGGGATTCTTCGTATCAGAGATATGATATTCAGCAGGTTGCGAGGTGGATTGAGCAGATTCTGCCATTTTCATTGCTTCTCTTAGTCGTATTCATTCGTCAGCATTTGCAAGGTATTCGATCTTGCAAATTTCAGTTCAATTGTCTTGTGTTCTTGTAGTATTAGTTTTGCTCCCGTTGCTTCTTTTTTTTTTTTTTGGGTTAAACTGGAATACTTTCATGAGAATGGAAAACAAACTATCTGTACATGTCAAACTTTAATGCTTTTCTATAGGTGAACCAGTATAGGTGAACCAGAGGTTTTTAAAGCTTTAGTAATATACATTGCACCATCATTAATGAATACTGAAAGTACAATTTATTTTGGTTGAAGTCAAATGGTTGAAGCCTCAGTTTTGCATGTGCTTTTGTTCTTTTCATCCCAATACTGTTTCTTGCAAATTGTGACATGTCGCCTTTCTGCAAGGACTCACAGGTTTCTTTGTCACAATTTGGATTTCTGCGGTGATGTTCAAGTCAAATGATGTTCTACGAAAGCAAACGGCCCTAAAGGTGCTGTTGTTTATCTTACTGTCATGAAATATGTAACTCTTTTCTCTGATATGTACCGGATGTGCTCATCTACACTCATGTTGCTTTATTAATATCTTTATTTCATTATCGGTTCAACAAGAAAAAATGCATGTCACTATATATGTTTTTTTTTTTTGGTTTGTATGAATAAGAGCAGTTTTTTTTTTTTTTTTGGTTGAGAGGTGATATTTTTTTTTAAAAAAAATCTAAGAAAGCATATAAAAGATTACGATATGCAAAGATGATGAATCATCTAAAACAAAGAGACCCCAAGCCTACTAAATGAAACTCTGATCCGCTATACAAATTCCCCCCTGCCTCAAAGACAACCTCTTTTGATTCAAGAAGAATTTTAAAATGATCTAAAGGTGCGCACTTTCCAAATCGAGCAAATGGTTGCTGGGATTGCTCCCTACCAAAGGGATTTCCTTTGTCTTGAACTGGATTCCTTGCCAAGCCATGAAGAAATCTTGGATCTATCTCATACATATAACATTGAAGAGGTGAAAAAGAATTTGCTACATGGTCATCAGGAATTCATAGTAAAGAAAGAAATTGTCTACTTAATAGGGACCACCATATTCTTGTTCTTGAAATGGTTAAAGGTGAGATTCTTGTTCGTCCCAAGTCTCCACTGACCAACAAAAGGGGACGAGAGACTTCCAAATGTTTTGCCACTAGAGATGGATGAGGCTGATTTGGTACTCCATCCAAGAAACAGTGAGAGGATTTGACTGTGAATTTGCCATTTCTATTGACTCCACCATTTCCCCCTTTGATTTTGTTTACAATGCTTCAGCCAATCCACGAGAGTAAGGAATTTATTGACTTCAACAACATTTAAGGCTCTACTAAATGCTAGGTTGCAACTAACATCTTTACCTAACATATTGCAATCTTGAAATCGCAACCTTTTCATAGGCAATTTGGCACAAAGATGGGTAGTTTTAGTAGAGGTGTGTGTTGCCACACCACGGTCCTCTCAGAAAGCATCATCATCATATTGTCCATATTCATGATGAAAGTTACGGTAAAAGTTTGATGTCGGTTGCCGACCTGACTCAACCCTTCCTTATTTGGCTTGGGACTGACAAGGAGCACAAAACTGCCACCGCCATGGAATAGACTATTACATAGTTTGATTACCATCAAACAGTATCTAATAATATATTTCATAGGTTGATGACAATCATGAGTCTCCCAGAATCGGATACAATTTTCAATACCAAAATTTCCCACAACTGCCATGGACAAGATCGGTTTGACCTTAAAGACCACTTTCGACCAAAAGTGTTGTATTGAGATGACTTTAGTATTCCAGCTCCCCTAGCCTGGATCCAAATTTGAATTGTTTGGTTTGCTTGGCTTTTGTTTCTTATCGCATTAGAGGATTTGTGACATCTTATTAAAGATGCTTTTTGTTTTTGGAATCTGGGAACACCATGCACCTTGAAATGACTCTTTTGTGGATCCATTTAAACCCTATTTGGATGCACCCTTAGAAGGGGCTTTTGAGCTGTTTTGATCCAAAGCGTCAAAACATCAGTCATTGTTATATGTATGGATGCACTTTGCAAACCTCTATCTCATGTTTCCCTCGAAAAAATAGGTGCTAATCGACAACAACAAATTGGTTAGGTTTTTTCCTAATCATCCGAAAATGCAGGCTTGAAATCAAGGTACTTAGTAATGGTAACGGTGGCCGTAATGGCCTCCACGGTTACCTTTATGATACGGGTTGTAACATTCTTCTTCTTTATTATAAAAAAAAAAACCTGAAAAACCTGTATTGGCTCTATAATGGACCATTACAGGGCTGTTACAGCCTTTAGGGGGCATACCGGGCTGTTACAGGTCATTTTTTCCATAACAGTCGTCACGGCCGTTACGAACTCATAACATGTAACGGTTGCGCCACCGTTACCTTTACGTAATGCCCTTTACAACCCTATAACGGTTGTTACTACACACCATGCTTGAAATCCCCCCTTTCCAAAAACCTGCTTTTGAGGAAGTTTGTCCAAGTGGGTCCTTGTGAGTTTCAAGCAAAATGAAAAGTTCATTGGAATTTTATGTGCCAACTACTTGGGAGCATTTAAAGATAGGACATGCATGTGTTGATGCCAGCAAGCCTTTGGATGGTCACGATCAGTCCATGATCACAATTGCATGCTCATAACATTAATTAAACAATTCCAAGGATGACTAAAATTGCAGATTAAGATCCTTCTATAAATGTGCCATATCGTCTGATTTGGTTAGCATCACACTCATTGGAATGCGCATCATACACAATGTTCCTGAGAATCACTTCCCAAGTGAAGAAAATCGCCCAATCATCATCTATAGGCTCATATAGCCTTGTCCCAACAATTTGGACTTGGCTTCAGAAATTCTGTTTTACCAATCATTTCTAAGGCTGTATCCTTGGTATGTGAACAAAGAAGAGACTCTTTCATTCTCTCTAAGGCCCAATTTCTTAGAATCTTTTTGAAATGGAAAAAAATCCCTTCATTCCTTCTAAGAAAATCCTCTTATGCGAGTGTGATTTGGTTAGCATCACAGTCATTGGAATGCGCATCATACTCAATGTTCCTGAGAATCACTTCCCAAGTGAAGAAAATCGCCCAATCATCATCTATAGGCTCATATAGCCTTGTCCCAACAATTTGGGCTTGGCTTCAGAAATTCTGTTTTACCAATCATTTCTAAGGCTGTATCCTTGTATGTGAACAAAGAAGAGACCCTTTCATTCTCTCTAAGGCCCAATTTCTTAGAATCTTTTTGAAATGGAAAAAAATCCCTTCATTCCTTCTAAGAAAATCCTTTTATGCGAGTGTGTGTCTATATGCACACAGTGAAATACAAAGCAAACCCTAGTATATTTTTCTAAGGTTTATCTGCAATAATCACCCTCCGTGTATATATATATATATATATATATATATATATATATATATATATATATATATATATGGGAAAAGGTACTATGCGCTCGAGCGTAAAGCGGTCGTCCGTGAGGTCGAGCTGAAGTGGGCCCCACCGTGATGCCGTTCGAAAATCTACTCCCTCAGTCAGATGCACCATTCGGAGGGGCCCACACGTGAAAATCAAGTCAATCCGTGACTTTTGTGGGCCACACCACGTACAGAAGTTGAGAGGGGCCGTGCACCATTGAAACATTCAAAACCATTTGTGGGGACCTTTCGAGACGTGTTTTGATGATCAACACCGTCCATCATGTGTGTCCCACTTGGATGTAATTTTAGACCAAGTTTCAGGTGGTATCCACAACTCAGGTGGGGCCCACCAAGTGCTTTTACATGTTTTTGCGTGTATACTTATGTTTTCCGATGGTATGGCCCACCTGAGTTACGTGGACGGCTGATTTTGGGCCATGTGGGCCCACCCTGGGCTCATGCATCTGGTGGACGGTGTGGATCTTCGAACGGCATCACGGTGGGGCCCACATAGCTCGACCTCACGGACAACCGCTTTACGCTCGAGCGCATAGTACCTTTTCCCTATACACACACACACACACACACACATGCACACACTCACGCCACACGCACACACACTCACACACGCACACTGTGGGATTTCACCACCGTGGGTACTTGAACCCTTGACCTGGTGTTGAAACTCCAAGGAGTCTACCACCCGGGTAAGAGTAAGGACCCTCATCATCCTCCGTCTAATTATCTCATTCTCAACATTTAAAAGACTCTTAAAACAAACCCACTGTATCATTTTTTTAAAAAAATATTTTATTAACAAGGGAAAGCAATGGTTGGATTAAATACTACAGGGCCTATACTATCACTAAAATCAACATTGCTTTAAAACAGAAAACCTAATTGGTGAACAATGATTGGATTAAAACCCCGAGCTTTAGAATTTTTAGAAATGATGAAAATGCCCTGAGTGTCAAAAATGAGGTTAAGTACAAGATCTGTGGTTTTTGTTCATCTAGATGGGATGGAACTAGAGTGACTTGAAAAATAGCATTTTGATGATATTCCTGCTGATTCTCCTTCAATGTCTGGTTGGAATTGCGGGGTTTTCTCGGGTCGCAGCAGGCTGCACAAACAATTCAAACTTTGAGCTTGAGGTTTGCAAGTTGCACCATCTGGATTACATCATGGTATTTTTGATAAGGTGTGGAATGGAGATTTGATGAATAGGGAGGCCTATGCTGTTGTTTGAAGCACTATGCATTCGTTTCTGCAGTTTTAGTGGGCCCCTATGATTTTCAGTAGGGAACTGACTTCATTTTTTTTTTTTTCCTTTACACATTCATGGAATTGTAACTATAGTACTTTGTGGTTCACCCATAGATGGCTAAAACTGCTGTCTATCCTGTGTAATTTCTTATTGTGACGATTTTTTCCCCTTTCCATCTTCATGGAATCATAACTATTATTACTACTTGGTTCACACTTAGATAGCCAAAACTGCAATCTATTCTGTGTCATTTCTTATTGTGACCAAGTGTAGGTGATCATCAACCAAAGTTTTCTTCTGTTGCTATCGACTTTTTAGCCATACAAACATTTCTTGATTCGATATGCTGGGGCATCTTCTCATCAGTTTGTAGCAGTTTTTCCTTCACAATTTGAACGAGCAGCCTTTTCTAATTTTCTCCTAAAAACTTCAAGGCATGTATGTTGATCTCAGCATTTGGTGATTTGAGGACCATCATTTTAGTGTTTTTATTAGATGCTGAATGCATGTTTTATTATATACGTTTTCTGTTATTGGTTTTTGGAGGTTATTCCTAATGCTTTTCTTGGTAAAATCTCCAAGCATCAATCTGGGGGTGGGTGAACTTAGAACGACTGTCATTCTTCTCTCGTTTCTTAACATAATAATTCAATCTTGGTCTCTGCAGGGTGAGAGAAGAATTTCTGTTCTGGTTGGCATTGCAGTAGTTTTCATGCTTCATGTGATTGGAGTTTACTGGTGGTACAGAAATGATGATCTTTTATACCCCCTGGTCATGCTTCCACCAAAAGCAATACCACCCTTCTGGCATGCTATATTCATCATCATGGTGAACGGTACTTATTTTATCCATATTGGCCCCTAGGTTTGTATTTGGTAATGAATTATTGAAGTTGCTTATTATCTTGATCAACATTTCAACTGAGTCGCCAGCGAGTTGTGACCTTTTTTTTGTATTCGTAATGTAATGGACCTTAATGCACCAAATCATGCTTGAATTATGTTCAATTAGGACCTATTTGGTGGACTTTCAGCAGGTTAAGTGGACAGATAGTATTCTTATCGATGAATGGTCTGAAACACTGTTTAATGTTAAAAGCACAAAGAAGTGATGGATTCTGATGTTTTAAAATTTTCCTATTTTTCAAGATTTTTTTTTGCGATTTTTT
This sequence comes from Magnolia changhungtana, assembly GCA_030180095.1. Taxonomy (NCBI): domain Eukaryota; kingdom Viridiplantae; phylum Streptophyta; class Magnoliopsida; order Magnoliales; family Magnoliaceae; genus Magnolia; species Magnolia changhungtana. The sequence continues at coordinate 6,620,504 of JASAUF010000446.1, forward strand.
TCTTCTTCTTTCGAACTGGTCCATCGGTCTTGTATCATATCATTTTTGGGCCTAGCTGATACGCCCACTGAGACTGTATTCAAAAGCCTTGGGTATTAATAAGATTGAAATCATGAATTGCACTCTACTATGCAAGTGGCTTTGGAGATGTGCTAATGATGAAGAGAGTCTACAGAAACAGGTCATCAAGCGGGGAGGGGGTAGGGTGTTCACTAAGGAGTCATCGCATTGAGAATTTGGAGGGCAATTGTTAAAAAGGAAAAAAGCCCTTTCTCCAAATGGGTGTTATTTGAGATTGGGATGGTCTCGGGTTACATTTTGGAAGGGTGGTGTAGTGGAGATCCATGTTGAGTTTGCTGTGCTTTATGGTGTTGCCTCATGAAAGGAAGGAATATCTTGAACATGGGGAGATCTGTACTATTCCGAAGAGATCTGCTTTTGTCGTGGGTCTAGAACACGTCGCTCATGCTTGAGTCATTTGTTCTCAAAGTCTGTTAATTTATTATTTTCAAATAAAATTGCAAAGGATCTTAATTTCCAATGTGAAGTTTGTCAATTTAAAAACATTGCAAAACCTCATTTTCTCTTGATAATCATAAAAATAAACTACATTTGAATTGATTCATTTTGATTTGTAGAGATCTGCCCCAGTTGCCACATTTTTTTGTTATAAATATTTCATTTAGAATTGTTGATTACTTGAGATTTTTGTGGGTTTACTTGGTGAAAAGTATGCATGAGGTTTCTTCCATTGTTAAAAACTTCAAATGTTTCCTAAGATGGTTCTGACACAGTTTGACACCAAAATCAAAGTTTCCTGTTTAGACAATGCCAAGGAATATCAAGCATGGCCCACAGAATTACCAAGAGCATGGCATAGAATTCCAGCTTCATGCCCATCTAGTCCCCAATAGAATAGCATTTGCTAAGCGGAAAAATCGTAATCGTTTAGAGGTTGCTAGATTTGTTGTGAGATGTTGGTTCTAAAATCTATTGGGATGAGGTAGTCCTCACCATGGGCACTCTTCTTCTTGGAAACAGTTATCCTGTAAAGATTTTGAAATATGATCTCCCATTGTTTACCATTCTCTAGATTTCTTTGAATGTGTGTTTTGTTCAAGTGTTAACAATGTTCAAAATATCAGTATCGTGTTACGTATCGCACCTTTGGGATATGGATACATATCGGTTATTGCATGGGATATATGTCACGCCCCAGAGTCTGTAACTGGACTCACAAGGAACCCGATAGCCGGTTCTGGCCTCAACAGCCTCCGTAGTACCCTACTCTCGGCTCCTGAGACAAGTTTCGATCCTGGGAACCTACAAGGAGGATTTTCATAACCATATATTCATTCTAATACGATCATACCCAAGATCACAACAAGTAAATCTCAGAAATAACAAAGGGGCACATTACAAAATTCACTATAAATTTAAACTTTAGATACATGGCTAAAGGAAATACATATGATAACAGAAGAAGGAAGGAAAGATCTGCAACACTGGGATCCTCGACTCAACTCCTATCCAAGCTCTGCTGTTACAATGCCGACCTAGGATCTCCTGCACGCATCAATCGCGCATAAGCTTATAGAAAGCTCAGAGGGTGGTGAAAGTGTATGACAATAGTGCGCAAAAGAATAGTAGGAGATATAGAAGGGAAACATGATCAAGCCAACTCCACTAGCCTTACCAAGGCTGCCATGAATGTAAGAAACAATACCAAGGCAGTATAATAATGCAGGAAACCATACCAAGGCTATATGATGCGATGAGTACTAGGTGCCATGCCAAGGCGATGCAATACAAGACTTATACAGCCGATGCAGATACAAATGCAATGCAAAGTGATGCCAGTCCTCATATCTAAACCACATATCCGTACTGTTCCATCATAAGGGATCTACCGGGGTCAAGTACACTGCAGGATGACTGCCGCTCTCCAGACCCGCATAGTTAAACGAGCTTAAGAGACCTCACTACCCGCTCGTGGTAAGCCAATCACCTGCAAGGCTCGATGGTAGCGGACCCATTCACGAGCTGGTCAAACTCAACCTAACTATTGCCCACTTTCCCTCAGGCGGGTAAGGCTACACCCCATCCCAACCGATTACAGGACAACGGGAGTCGCGGCCCAACGGTGTAAGGCCCTAGTGCGCTTATGGTTTCCACTCAGTCATGGCACTGGGACAGATCCTTGGTACCATGGAAGTTTTGAAATTTTCACCCAAGGGCATCCTATGCACCCCATATGCTCAGGTAACATTTTCGGTGTCCAATCATGGCCATCCACTATGTATCTGCGGAGGCAAGGCTCTGGTGAAGCAAGGGCGATCATACCCATGAGATGCGATGCCAGATGCATGAGTCACGCATACCAATCATGCACTAGCTCCAAGCACTCAATGTGCACAAGAAGGGTACTCTATCCTTCTAACATATCAACCCAATGACCACACACAAATGCAATCCAAACAGTCCATGATGCATATAGGTCATAAGGGTGCGCCATACGGTGATGATGACTTAGAACATACTCCTCCTTCCCAAGGAAGGAATCAAGTGTAGATACTTAGACAATTAATTTAAGGAACAATCCTCTAGTGGGGGCCCAATACTTTGGGGTAGCCCACAAAGCTAAGGAGGGCAATATACAAGCCCAAAGGAATAAGCAGTCCTAAGAGGGCCTATGGTGGGCCTTAAACCACCCATAATAATCCATGGGCCTACCTTAGGGCCACCATGGAGGACATCCAACCTCAACTGGGTCCCAAAAGATAGCCTGCCACTACTCGAATATGAAATAAGGCTCAAGGCCTAAGACAATCCATGGCCTAGTGGGCTATACACCAAGCCCAACATATAGGCAATATGGTGGGCCCTCAAGCAAGGTTTGGGCCCAACCATAAAGGTCATAAACCCACATATTGTGGTGGGCTTAATGGGCACCCCGGTAATCCAACCATAAGGGCAATCCTTATACTTATATTAAGTGACTTGGGCGTCACAACTTGGCCCAAGTATAATGGTCATTTTGGTGGGCAACCAAGGGCCCAACTACTTGCCTATTATGGCCCACAAACCCATCACAATAAGTAGTGAGATACAGGCCCAAAGGTCAAGGGACCTAACTAGAAGATTCCAAGATAAATGGGCCTACAAAGTCCAACCAAGACCATGAACATAGATCCAAAATAAAATCCAATTGAGGTGGGCCTCCAAGTGTGCATTAATTAAGCCCAAAGGCACATCAGGAAATGGCAAGATTATGTGCATAAACATCTTTAAATTTGGTGGGCCCTGTTGCCCCAAAACATGCTGTTAAGGGCAGCCAGTTTGGGCCTATTGCTAAATTTCCAGCCCACTTGTTTCTGGGCTTGCTGGAGTCCAGCAATAATAAATATATACTAAGTATTTTGCTCACTGGTGACCCACACACATCTCTGTGGGTTCCACCAGGTAAAAGGAATGGATGATACACATAAATCAGGTGGGCCATGTTGCTGGTTGGAGGTCCAGTAGCAACCCAATGAGCCTGGGCGTCCCAAGGTGGACGGTCCTATGGGCCTGGGCAGTCAGCCCAAAACACATCAAAGTGGGTCCCAAAAATGGGCAAATCCTCAGGGAGGTGGGCCATGTCCCACGTGGACCACAAATAAATGTATGGCAAGGATACACAACACATCAAGGTGGGCCCACAAAAGGGGGTGGACGGCCAACCATGGCTGGACGTCCCAGCCTGGTGGGCCGGTCCAGCCCGCGCCACGAGTTGCACAGGGGTCCGTTGGCCCCAAAAATTGGTAGGTGGGTCCTACCATGGGTGGGCCACCTCTCTGCAAAATTTTAGAATTTTTGGAATGGGAAAAGTATTTTATTTAATTTAAAGAACTGACTGTCCCCAAAATCTGTTTAGTGCAGATTTCAGACAGGCACTGATCTGAGCTTCCAATGGGGTGGATTAAAAGCCTCTAAAAATTGGGAAAAAATAGTTTGTCCCCTCATGTGTACTACAAAGTGGGGTCCACGGATGTGACCCACCGGTGGAAAAATTATTTTATATTTAAGGAATTCACACTGATATGTTGCTGGAACAGTGCAGAAATTACAGACTAACCACCTTACTTGAGCCATACCTTTGGGACCTCAACCAGGGTCAGATGGGGCTGAAATTTGGTAGGCTTATAGGTGGGACATAGGTCTTCAAGAATCATGCATTGGATGACATCGAAGTCTCCACGAAAAGACAAAAAATCAGGCCCCAAAATGGTCCAAAATCTGTCCAGACAAATTGGACAACAACGTATACTTCACAAAAATAAATTGCAAACATAAATTAAATGGGGATTTAACCCTTGGAAATCATGGTGTGGTCCACCCGAGTAGGCCCCACAAATATCCAACCATCACATCACCAAAAACAAGCTTGCATGCACCCCTTTTTGTACATTTAGGGACCACATGTCCAATTAGAAGGACTGTGAAAACGTCCCATCTCTATGGATGGTTGGGATCTTGTTGGTCTATAAGGTGGGCCACACACTCATGATCAACACTCTCAGTAAGAAAAGGAGAAGCAATCGGCCACAAGAGAAGGGTCTCCGCCTCATTGAGACCCTTCCCTTCATCACATACATACAAGGAGATTTCATTGCCATAGGTTGCACATATTACATGATCAAGCTTATCTAATAGAGATCTATGGTGGAGATCCAATCTCCACCAAGGATCAAGGGTCTAGATGACCCAAAGATCCCTGATCTAAGGAAGGATGAGGCATGAAGAGATCCATGGAGGACGGTCCCTTGCATGTACATGCATGCAATGTAGGATGGGTTTCAAACCACATCCATGGAGTCTTGGGGCCACCATCATCTCTTGATGGGCCCCACATGCTCCAATATGAAAGAAGAGGGAGAATAGCTACAATGCAAAGAAATCTAAAGATTTGAAGAACATGCACCCACCTCTTAAGGATCCTACTCTGAAGTTACATCAATATACTCTCCATGCTCCAAGGAACATGTTTCAATGGGTGAGATAGGTTGTTGAAGGCTAGATGGGAAGTGATTAGAGGGAGAAGGGGCTGGATAGAAGGAGAGGGCGGGGACGTTTGGAGGTGTTGCTAGGAGAAGAGAGAGGAGAGTAGAGAGAAATGAGAGGAAGAGGAGAAATTGCTAGAAAAGAGAGTCATCATGACTTCTCTCTCCTAGGGTAGGCAAATCCATCATGAAGCTATGGTGATATAAACAATGCTCATAGACTCATAGGTTAGGAGTAGGGGTGGGTAGTGTGTGGGTAGTGGGTGGTGTAGAAGATGGGGTTTAGGTAGTGTGTGTTGAGAATTGTGCCAAGGGATGGGACCACCTAGAAAAATGTGTGCACCACTCCTAGGTGGGCCATGTGATCATGATCAAGGGCTAAAAATGAAAAGCTTACATATTATGATCTACACGTCGGATGGACGCACAAGACGCGGCGTCGGAACGGCAACAACGAAGCGGACAAGATGGCATAGGTTTTGGCTCGATCCGAGTCCGGTCTTCATGATCGGATTTAAGGATGATCGCAAACACTATCTGAGGGTCGTGGGTCGCCGGGATTCGACCGGTAGGACCGCGGGACTAAGAGAAACGAAATACATACCCACACACACACATGTACACACATGAACTCGGGTCAGGTCTTACAATCCTCCCCACCAACAAGAAATTTCGTCCTTGAAATTGACCAATCCTAGGGCAAAATGAAAGGCAAAACACCACCATCATATAGCAATCATCAAAGAGAAGATAATGCAAACAATCATACATCAATTAATCATCAAACAAATGAGGATAACGCTCTCAAATCTCAGCCTCGCGTTCCCAAGACGCCTCGGCCTTTGAATGATGACCCCATTGCACTTTCACCAAGGGAATGACCTTGGTCCTGAGAACTTTCTCCTTTCGATCAAGAATATGAATCGGCTGCTTAATGTAAGAAGCATCCTTACGGACCTCGAGGGGCTGCCAATCAATCACAGGAATGGTGTCCGACCCACACTTCCGCAACATAGAAACATGGAATACATCGTGGATCGCGGACAACTCAGAAGGTAATGTAAGCCTGTAGGCCACAGTGCCCACGTGCTTGGTAATTTCAAAAGGTCCAATAAATCTCGGGGCAAGCTTACCCTTCACACCAAATCGAACCACGCCTTTTGTAGGCGAGTTCCATGGATCCCTTCATGCCTCATCCTTCCTTAGATCAGGGATCTTTGGGTCATCTAGACCCTTGATCCTTTGTGGAGATTTGATCTCCACTATAGATCTCTATTAGATAAGCTTGATCATGTAATATGTGCATCCTATGACAATGAAATCTCCTTGTATGTGTGTGATGAAGGGAGGAGCCTCAATGAGTTGGAGACCCTTCTCTTGTGGCCGATTGCTTCTCATTTTCTTGCTGAGAGTGCTGATCATGAGTGTGAGGCCCACCTTATGGACCAACAAGATCCCAACCATCCATAGAGATGGGACGTTTTCACAGTCCCTCCCATTGGACGTGTGGTCCCTAAATGCACAAAAAGGGGTGCATGCAAGCTTGTTTTTGGTGATGTGATGGTTGGATATTTGTGGGGCCTACTTGGGTGGACTACACCATGATTTCCAAGGGTTCAATCCCCATTTAATTTATGTTTGCAATTTATTTTTGTGAAGTATATGTTGTTGTCCAGTCTGCCTGGACAGATTTTGGACCATTTTGGGGCCTGATTTTTTGTCTTTTCATGGGGACTTCGATGTCATCCAATGCATGATTCTGGAAGACCTATGTCCCACCTATAAGCCTACCAAATTTTAGCCCCATCTAACCCTGGTTGAGGTCCTAAAGGTGTGACCCAAGTGAGGTGGTTAGTCTATAATTTCTGCACTGTTCCAGCAACATATCAGTGTGGAATTCCTTAGATATAAAATAATTTTTCCACTGGTGGGCCACATCTGTACCCTACTTTGTAGTACATATATGAGGGGACACAAAAACTATTTTTCTCCAATTTTTGGAGGCCTTGAATCCACCCCATTGGAAGCTCAAATCAAGGCTTGTCTGAAATCTGCACTAAACAGATTTTGAGGACAGTCATTTTTCTTTAAATTAAATAAAATACTTTTCCTATTCCAAAAATTTTGAAATTTTGCAGAGAGGTGGCCCACCCATGGTAGGACCCACCTACCAATTTTTTGGCCAACGGACGTCCCCATGGTTGGCGCAACCTCTCGCTTGTCTCAAAATGCACGTCATTTTTCTTTAAATTAAATAAAATACTTTTCCTATTCCAAAAATTTTGAAATTTTGCAGAGAGGTGGCCCACCCATGGTAGGACCCACCTACCAATTTTTGGGGCCAACGGACCCCTGCGCAACTCGTGGCGCGGGCTGGACCGGCCGCCCAAGCTGGGACGTCCAGCCATGGTTGGCTGTTCACCCCCTTTGTGGTCCCACCTTGATGTGTTGTGTATCCTCGCCGTCCATCTATTTGTGGTCCACATGAGACGTGGCCCACCTCCCTGAGGATTTGCCCATTTTTGGGATCTACTTTGATGTGTTTTGGGCTGACTGCCCAGGCCCATAGGACCGTCCACCTTGGGACTCCTAAGCCCATTGGGCTGCTGCTAGACGTTCAGTCCAGCATTATGGCCCACCTGATTTATGTGTATCATCCATTCCTTTTACCTGGTGGGACCCACAATATATCGGTCATGTCGCGTAATGTATTGTTGTTGTTGGAAATATGAGGAAACATTGGGAAATTGGTCAAATTTTTGAATGAAACTTTAGTAATTGTTAAAAAAGACAACAATACACACTTATAAATCAGAACAATACAAAAAAAAAAAGTGCACATAATAAGTTTTCTTTGTATGGGGTCCTAATATATGCGCTGTCTAACTGATTGGTGCAAGTATATTCAAAGTCTATTCATATAATTTATAACTGTAAGAAGAAGTGTGTAAACACAAGGAATACATTCAAAAGCAAAAGAAGAATCGCTAGATCTGGTTACATACATGTTTGATTTTATGTTTGAACAAAGATTGCAATAGATTTGTGAGAAATTGTGATTTTTTATTTTTTATTTTTTTCAATTTTCCACAATTCAGCTCATCTGCTCCAAATCTCCAAATTGAAGCTCCCAATCCATGATTTTTCGTGCAAAACATGAAAAATCATGGATTTGTAACAATTTGACACCGATTTAACATGATTTACAGAAAAAAGGATTGGAAATTAAAAATGCTCACCGGATCGAACATGTGGGATATATCCCACTACTAGTGGATTTTGTATCGCACATGTTTCGTATTGCACATGTGAGATACAAGATATATCGTGGGATATATTGGCCGATATCGTCGATACTCAAAACATTGAGTGTTAAGACCATAAAAAAGAACAAGTTGGCCCCGCAAGTTGTGAAGTGTGTAGGGCGCTAAGGGGAGCAAGTGTTATTATCTTGTGAGTAGAGAAGGCATATTGCTAAAAATGTTACTTTGTTTGAGAATGGTCCTTATTTCTCATCCAGACAACTACTAACTACCTCATCTCATGATGATCTTAAAGAAAAAAAGTAGATGGCTCTGTGTGTTTCTGATCAGTCTAATTCTGTGGAGAAGCAACTAAAGTTGTATGCTTAGAGGAACAAAGACCAGCCCTCAGTGATCCTTCATGATCATCACTCATTATTCAATTTGGTCCTCTTTCCTACTTCTAAGTTACCATTTGCTCTTCAAAAAGCCAAGCGGTCATGCACTCCGCATCCAATTAGTAATATTGTGTCCTATTGATCCATTTCCCCATCCTTTAAAGCAGTTCTTTCATCCACATCCTCTGTGTCCATTCCTTTTAGAGTGCAGTTGCCTTGGCTATCCTCATCAAAAAGTATGGTAGGGAACATAGAATTTAGGTGAGTCGCCTATAAGGAGCATGTGGTTGGATGTAGATGGGTGTACTCTTGAGACGCAGGGAACATAGAATTTGGGTGAGTTGCTTATAAGTAGCATGTGGTTGGATGTAGATGGGTGTACACTTTAAAGAAAAATTTGGATGATCGATTGCAAGTTTCAAAGGTTGTCTTTTGGCTAAAGTGTTCACCCAACAGGTTGGTGTGAACTACTCGAAAATATTTGCTCTTATAGTTAAATTTTGTGCTAGTACTTTTAGCTGTTGCATTTTGTCATTGGGCTTTTCATCAGCTAGATGTGAAGAAAGCATTTCTCCACAACAACCCACGTAATGCAGGGGCATTTTCACATTGGGCTTGAGCGGGGTGGCTTGTGTGATGCAGGGGCACACTCAGGGTGGGTGGCCCATGTGAGGCATGACCCATGAGAAATGGGGCCCACGAGGGGGGTTCGGCCGAGGGCTTGACCTAGGCTATGAGATAAATGGATTGATTCGCCTCGCTCTATTAGTTCGAGCTTGTAAAGCAAGTGATTAGTTGTTCTATGTCAAAAGTGGTATCAGAGCGGGAGGTCTCGTGTTTGAGACTCCTCACTGAGGGTGATTAATGTAGTGACATTTTCACACCGGGCTCGAGTGAAGCTGAGGCAAACTTAGGGTGGGCGACCTATGCGAGGCAGGACCCATGTGAAGTGGGGCCCACGAGGGGGTTTCAGCCGAGGGCTTGACTTGGGCTATGAGATAAAGAGATTGATTCGCCTCGCTCTTTCAATTCGAGCTTTTAGAGCAAGTGGTTAGTTGTCCCGCGTCACTATGTCTTTGCATCATGGATTTCACCCACTAGGAAAGAAAGGGATGGAATGCAAACGGAAGAAAGTTCTTTATGGTCTCTAGTCTCCTAGAGCGCAATCAAGAAGTTTAATGAAGCTATTTCTTAAATTGGTTGCCATCAAAGTTCCTCTTATCACTTTGTGTCTGTAAAGTGAAATGGTAAATCCATGACAATCTTGAGAGTCTGCGTTGATTTTGTCATCATTGGTATTGGTGATGTGGAAAAAGTTGTTGTGAAATCTTTATGGGCCAGTACATTTGAGATGGACTTGGGGTTGTTAAAATACTTCCTTGGCATTGAAGTTGTTAGTTCTGAAAAGTGGATCTTCAACTTTTAGAGGAAATATGTGGGTGTTGTGTGCTCCTCCAATATATAATCCTATCCTATCAAAGAGAATCACCCTCTTAAGATAAGTTCTTAATCCTGGCATAAATCAATTTCTAGTGGGCTAGCTTATTTAATTGAGGCTTACTTGTGCGACATTGCCTATGCTATCAGTGTAACTATGGCATCCAAAAACATTTATGTAACAGCCATTACGTAACGGTAACGGTGGTACCTTATGCGTTATAGGGCCATAATGGCTGTTATGAAAAAATGGCCTGTAATAGCCATTAGCGGGGCTGTTACATTTTTTTTAAAATTTTGGCAGTAACGGCCATTACAATTGATATTGTAATGGTAATGGCTACCATTACCTTATTGAATACCTTGAGTGTATGATGAGGACATCGTGCACATGCATGGCCGCACACCACCACCCCTACGCACGTATGTACGCAGAAGGAGGATCCCATCATCGATCTGGCTCGATGACGACGTCCAGGGAGGGCCTCCTAGCTAGAAGACAAGTTTTGTTTCGTAAAAGTCCATAGTCAAGAAAAATCAGGATCTCATTACTCGGATTGATTTCATTTTTAGGTACTTGCTTATTGTTATTATTTGAACATTTGAACGCTTAGATATGTGTTTGGTTTTTATTTTAGTTTACTTCATCGCCAAGTAATAGGGTCACACAGTGCGAGTTTTGGGTATAGGGCTCTCCCATAAAAGCACAAGTAGGTTTTTTTGATTCACTTTGAAGTTTACCGTGATAGCACATAAAATTCTGCTTTAGTTTATCGCTCTATGGTATGTTGTTGTGGAAGAATTCAAAAGTGGTGCGAAGCCCTCCATTTTCGAAGGGCTAAAATGGGTTTTGATTCATCCCCATCCCCATCATCTTTTTCATCTTCCCCACCATCCATACTTCAAACATTGTATCGGAGTTCTTCAACCCGAGGTTTCCATGGAAACCGACGGAGCGCCCCAAGCCCGTATCCATAGGATCGTCTTTTGGTTGAGTTTTTATCCTCTTTTATCCTCTCATAGCCTTTTTTTATGAAACCTAGCCCTAGATTACGTTTTCCCTAACTTATATGCCCATTTTCTTTCCCTAAGGTTCCTTGATTTGAAACTGGTGAATCCCTTGATTATGCTGATTACTATGTATGTGTGAATGATTATTTCTTATCTTTGAGTATCGTTTGCTTCATAATTTTTATTGATCCATTTCTATCATGTGTAGGCTGGACCAAAGATAAATTCCCCTTTAATTTAACGTTTGGATTTTCATGTGGGATGTGGAATTTGTGTAATTGTTTCTGAATGGTATGATCTAAGCCTGAAATCTTGTATATCATATTTACATTTCATGTCCTGCATCAAAATTGGTATCAGAGCCTAGGGTTCTTGTAGGGGAATTCACCACATATTTAGGGTTTAGTTTATTTGAGTCTGTCATGCATTCAATCCATCATATATAGCTGAATTTTAGTAGCGGTGTGTTATCGCCTTCATATAGAGTCTCATAGGGTCATTTAGTTTTTTTAGATGCATATAGTTGCCATGGTCCTTAGGTTGAGTTAGCTTGTGAATGCCCACACGAACGGGTCGCGGTTTTGGTTTGCACCCTACTCTAAACATGGAGTAACTACAAGAATCAATGGCCAAGTTAACCTAGCAGTTTGAGTCTATGTCTAAGCGCTTGGAACAACGCATGGATCAACGCCTTAACCAATTTGATGATTGCGTTACTCAAATAGAGGCCTCCTCGGGCAAACCCCACCATTGGGGAAGATGCTCATTCTCAAGGGTGGTCGGAGATTAGACAAAGGAATGGAGGCGGCCAAGGAGTTGGTCATGGGCGCGCACTGCACCCGCCCGTGAGGGATATCATGACCAATATGACCAGATGCGCAACTCCTCAAGGGAGTTAGAGTAGATGCCCCTACTTTTGATGGCCACTTAGACCTTAAAGCTTTTTTAGATTAGTTGATGATATGGACCACTATTTTGAGTGGTATGATATGTCGGATGCTCACGAGTCCGATTCGCCAAGATGAAGCTTGTGGGTCAAGCAAAAGGTTTTGGGCGACGGTTGAGCGAAAGAAAGAAAGAGCGAGGAACTCTCAATAGTCCATTGGGGGCGAAATAAAAGAAACACTTAAAGAGAAGTACCTCCTTTTTCTTATCGCCTGCGGTTGATTGAGGAGTGGCAATCTCTTCGACAGTGGGTTCCATGAGTGTTGTTGACTATATTGAGAAATTCGAAGAGTACTTGAGCCTGTTGTGAGGTTGATGAGGACCCATTGACTCACCCTTGCTCGTTTTAAAACGGGCCTCGTCTGACATTAGGAGAGAATTGCTCGCCAAAGACATGACACTATTGTTGTACCAAGTAGTGTTAGATGTTGAGCAATACCTTAAAGCATCTGTGGGAAGGCGGTTTGACTTTCGTGAATCAGATTAAGGCCAACCCCTCTCGGGGCTAGACCTAACACGGGATTCCAAAACAAACCTTCCCTAATGTTCCGGACCTAAGGATGATAAGGGTAAAGAGATTGTCTTTTCTAATTCACATGGAAGTGGGGCCACTAGGTGTTTTAGGTGTCGGGGTTTGGTCATTTTGCTGAGAGGCACCAAAGTTTCCTTATTGATGGGCAAGTAGTAGTCTCATGGAGTGATAGTGAGGAGGAGGAATATAGCCCTTAAAAGCCGGGAAAGTGATGAGGAAGAGGAGCACAAAGTCCGTGACCCTCGCACTGTGCGTTATTGCCCCGGCTCAAGCCAAGAACACCGATGACCGGCGCCGCAACACGATCTTCTACACTTATGCGAAATGTGGGGAAAAGGTATTAAGATGATTGTGGATAGTGGTAGTTGTGCCAACGTGGCATCGACTAGCCGTGAGTCGTTAACGGAAGCCCATCTTAGCCCTATAGAGTCTCTGGGTTGATGAGACATCCATTAACTCTGCCATTGTCTTGTCCCTATTGGTAATCTTATAAGGACACAATTTGGTGTGATGTTGTTCCTATGGATGATATCATTCTGGGTAGGCCGTGGCTTTATGACAGGGATGTCACCATATTTGGTCGTTCAAATATGTGTACATTCTGGTTTGAGGGCAAGAAGGTCAAGTTAAATCCTCTACCACCCAAGAATACAATGAAAAGAGTTCACCACACAGATTCAGATGCCATTGTTTTTCCAAGCCATGGATTACAATTGCAAGACAAGTGATTCTTTACAATCATAAGCAATACTTGATGAGCCCTAACAAATAGATGGGTCAAATTGTTAATTGACCTAATTTTTGTGTAAATGATGTCCATGTCAAAGGCAATTGCCAAATAAATGGCCAATATTTGTCAAATTGGTGTGATGTTTGAAATGTGCATTGTTCTGCCTAAGTGTCCCAATGCAACTAGAAGCACTATAATGTATAATGCTCTGAGATCACTGGAGCATTTCTCAAACATAAATAGATAGTGATTTGATTTTTTTTTTTTAATTGACCGCTTGATGGATAGATAGCCGAATTAAAACAGTCAATGGTCCAAATTCAATGAATAAATGCTTATTAATAAGAGATTAGGTATGTTAAATCAATTTGAATTTTGAAACATAACCTATCTAACATGGTTATCATAACTTAGACATTTGGATTGAGTTTGTATATGCCACATGTACACATTCTAAGTGCTAATTATCAACCATCACTCTCTGCTAGTGTATCAAATAACTCCCACTCCTCTGCCCTCTCCCTTGAAAGCCGCTTCATCTCTCCACATGCTTAGCACATGCCATACTCACTAGTCTAACATAATTCCTACTATGTTAATTTTTCCTCGACTTAAGTACCAGACACCACCGTTGCAACACCCTAAGATGCCCTTAAGTTCACCCATTTGACTTTTAGAAGCTTCACAAAGTATGAAGGCGTCAATGGCAAATTACGATGCAACATGAATATTTCTAGGTTTGCCATGTTGAGTCTTTTCAAGATTTCATTATCTTTTCTGCTTTTTGCGTAAAAAAAATGCTAATATCTTTAGCAGTGATACTAATGGAAACCTGCTTAGTCTAGTTTGGGTTTTTTTTTTTTTTTTTTTTCTCTTTTAATTTTCCCCTTTTCTTTCACCGTTTACTTGTGGGGCTGTTCTTGTATGTTTTGGGGGCTTGGGAACTGTTTTGTGGAGGATGATTTCTCATCCTCTCTACTGGTTCTTGTTTTGGCTTTTCTTTCTCTTTTGCAATAAATTTGAGTTGTCATTCAAAAAGAAAATGAGAAATGGCGAGAATCCTTGATGCAACCCTTAGTAAGGAATGGCGAGCACACTTCATGACACCCTCTTTTCTTTTGTGTCAATAAAGAGAAATTCTATTAAAAATGGAAGGCAAGAACATTATACAAGAGGAAATTGTCTCTCCATTTCAAATATAACATAAGCGCTCTTTCCTTGTTTGGGCATCAACCTCACAATTCCTTCTTTGCTCTAATTTCTTCCACCAATTGGCTGAAGTCCACAAGAAACCCTTCGTGGAAGAACTTAGCTAATTGCATTGGACTAGGATCATTTTACATGCAAGAAAAAATTGTGTGGCGAAACATGAAAGTCTGCCATTTGCAAAGCAGCCTATTTTCTTCCTCCCAATCCCAATTCACTAATAACCATGAGAAGTCCTCCATGGAGATATCCTAGTTAATTTCAGCCCTTATGCTTGGTTATTTCATGAAGGGCACGAAGAACACCATCATTCCACGTGAGATGCGATATAGGACAAGTGACGGATGAGGACTTGTTTAAGAGCATGGTTGAGTGTAAGATGTGATGTGGTATTGAGAGGAGCTCAGGGAGATCAAGAGGTGATGGATTCAGGGAGAAGCAAGTCAAAATGGTTTAAAGGGACATAAGAGTAGGGTCATGAGGGGGAGGACAGATTTGGGGGTTGGGAAGGTTGAGTGTGTGTTTTGTTGGGGGGGATATCAGAGGATGTGAGTAGGAATGATGGGACCGAGGGGAGGAAGGGTGTTAGGGAAATAGGTCTTGGTAAAATGGAAAAGGAAAGGGGGAGGAGGGAAAAGGGGTGTGAGCCTTTCCGGAGATTTCGACATTATTCGTTGAGAACTTTCCAAGTGGGTTGATGGAAACACATCGTGATAATGAATTCCGTAAGGTAGGAAAAGTGGTACAGGTGGTGTTATCTCTATCGAGGGGCTTTGCTCGTGGCTTTGCTTTTGTGAGAATGGAAGGTGAGGAGTTGTCAAAGAAGGTAATTACAACTCTTAATGGGAACTCCTTCGGGGGATGACATTTGTTGATGAAAAAAAGGCAAAATATGGTCCGAAGGTGATTAACAGAGTGGAATCACATAAAGTTGGGGAAGGTGAGAGGGTAGAGGAAGAGAAGAAAGGGGAGTATGGGGAAGAGAAGGAGATTTGGAGGGGGGAGATTACTTTGAGGAACAATCTCTCTTTTAGGTATGTGGTTGTAGGCAGTGTTCGAAATATCGGTATTGCACCATTGGTATACAGATACGTATTGGTTATCGCACGGGATATATCGTTTGTATCGCATAGTTTATCGCACTTTTTGGGAAACATGGGGAAACATTGGGAAAATGGTTGAATTTTTTAATGAAACTTTGGGGATTGTTAAAAAGGCCCTTAATACACACTTTTAAATCATAACATCTCAAAAAAAAGATGCACATAATAAATTTCCTTTGTATAGGATCCTAAGTTATGCAATGTTTAACTGAACTAATGCAACTATATTTAAATTGAATGCATGATATTTATAAATATATCATAGTCATGTATGAAAACACAACCAATTCATTGAAAAGCAAAATAAGAACTGAAGAAGTAAAATTTGATAAATATACATATCAAGATGGGGACTAGTTGTGGTCTAGACCCACATAGAGTTGTGTGGTGGCTCATAATCATCATCTCCATCTCGACGGGGCTGGGCATAGTAATGCTGCTCCACTAATCGACAATATTGTACCCAGGTCATAGAAGAGTGGTACCAGTTAAGATACTCCCTGACATAACGCTGATACTCATCCTCTCCGAACTGAATCAATACGCCCATTCGTGGGTACTGCGTAATCGTCACAGTTTGTAACTGATATGGATCTGGGAAGGGCACATATGAAGCTCCTTGGTATCCATATTGTTGGCCATATCTATACTGCTGCTCATATCCTTGCTCATATGCAGAAGTGAACTCCTGACCAGGGTTGAAAAATGATGTGCCGTAACTGCTGAAGTCACTCGTCGCATATTCACTAGGTCCATATCCATGCCCATGCTGTGGCACAGAACTCGAGCTACTCTCCAGTGTTTGTAATCTAGATTCATGTTGTGGCCTGTAACTCGAGCTCCCCTCCCTCGTCCGTGATCCAAATCTAGAGCCACCTCGCCTGTCACGAACGCTTGTGTCTCTCATGTATTTTGCCAGCAGCTCCTCAAAATCTGAAAGTTTATGAGTCTTCTTTTTCTGCTGTAGCTTTTGACGCGTGTATGTCTTATTGTAAACAAGATGAGGTCGTGGTTCTCCTGGATGAGAACCATGGTCAGTGTCCTGCGTGGAATGATCGAAATTCTCTTCCCCGGTACAAGGGCTAAGAGGCCTCTTATCCTGACTCCCACCCGCTTCGCCACCATCCCCGTTGCCGCCGCCACCACCATCATCATCATCATCATCATCATTATCATCATCATCATCCTTACTGTCATTAGAGTCATCGTCACCCTTATCGCCGCCATCATCATCACCGGACTCATTTCCCCCATCACTCTCTGACTTAGTCTCGGTGTCAGACAATGTTTCCTCGCCACGTGTGCTGCGTGATAGTGACTGCCGCAGGTTGCCCTTCGGACTCCTCGTTAATGAGTCGAATGCCTCATCAGGAGACCTCTGCTGCTCCACATGTTTGTCAACATTAATCCCTTGTGTCTCTGCTTCTGCCGCAATATGTGGCTCTGGTCACCCATCCGAGGTATCTAAGTCATCCGACCTAACCCACTAGTAAACTAAGTCATCCTCCGCATCCTCAGCATATGCATGCTGTCCGATCGTCATCAGGTCCAGTGGGTCTTCCTGTGCTTTTCTTCTTCCTTCCGAGCGGAGCAACCTCTCTCGTAACTTCATATTGTAGTGACAATACACTAGCTTCTGAAGCCTCTCATACCATATTCTATTACGTTTATTTGTATGTATGAGGGAGAATGTACTTCAGTTCCTTTCACAGGGTGACGAGGACACCGTCTGTGCAAGCACACGGATAGCCAGTCGTTGTAAAACCTCGCAGTTAGTCCCATACATGGATTACCATTCGCCTGCATATCATAAGATTATTTCATTATCCTAGATTTTCCAAAATAATATAAAAGTTAAGTTTACTACAGTGACTCACATGGTATCATGGCGTTCCTTGACTTCACCGCAGGGTGACACCCAAACATCCCAACTGCGTCACGGAATTTAACAATCTGTTGATGGCATATAGCAACTAGAATAAATATTTAATGATTGAGATGAAGATAAGGAGAATGTAAGTGCGAAACATATTTACCTCACTACCAAAGGTGCCTTTCCCCGGACAGTCGGGGAATAAGTGATCGTACACCCCATGCACAGCTCTCTTTAATGAATTATCTTCGAAGAGGTTCCAGCTGTAGTGGTATTTGGGATTTAGGAAATACGCTGAAAACCAACATATACACATCGGTACAACCATTGTTTATTATTGCATATGGAAAAAAAATTCATATAGGTACTTATCAGCCTGATGTAGTGGGTGAGAAAGCGTCCTTTCCCAACGGTCGTGTATTATTGTATGCACCCACTTATATGCATTGGGAGCTTTAACCATGATGGCCTCTTTCATCAGCTGTATAGACGGATACAACGACCCCGTCGACGGATTTGTCTCATTGTCCACCATCCTCAACACCACATAAATGGGCTCTAGAATACCTACAACACCACGCACTTTACCCCAAAATGTCTTTCCCAGCACCAGCTTCTCAATTCTATAGGTTACTTTCGTCAACCTCTTTTTCCATTCTATGTAATCATGAGAGGCGAAAAGCTCTCGTAACCCTTGTTTGTGTTTGAGAAGGCTACTTAAGGCAATATAATCTGTGGCGAACCGCGTCGCTCCGGGGCGCACTATATCCCCACCACACCTCTCGCGCATTGCGGCTAATAACCAGCCGTGGTTGTATACAAAGTTTGTGATGAGCTGTGCATCAGTAATTACAGTCTTCACCGATGGCCTATCTCCGATCCCCTCCAGCATGAGATCGATGCAATGGGCTGCACAGGGGGTCCAATACATATGATACTTGCTCTGAATATCCTTTCCTGCCTTAACAAATGCACTCCCATTATCCGTAACAAATTGCACAATATTTTTCCTCCCAACATCTTGCATGACGTTGTGCATTAGTTTATAAATGTAGTTAGAATCCTTGATCTTACTACTCGCATCTATACTCTTTAAGAACACCGCCTGTCCCCTGGAATAGACCATAAAATTTATAATCGACATCTTTATTGGTCCGGTCCAATCGTCACACATGACGGTACAGCCGTACATCTCCCATGACTGCTGATACGAATCAATGTATGTCTTCATTTCTGCATGTTCATCATCCAAGTATTTTTTCAAGATCTGTGCGGGTGTGGGTAGCTGCACACCCTCACCCCCACGCTGCACTTCACTTATCATATTTTTGAAGTGCGGGCTTGCTGCGGCATTTGCGGGGATTTGATCGTATATAAAAAAATTTTGCTATAAATTTTTCGACTTTTTTCCTTACATCCCCTCTACTAAACATTTCCTTTATTTTCTTTTGTGCCCCCCTGCCTCTTTGTACATCCTCGGATCTGAAGGTAGATCCGGCACCCGCATGCTACTACTCCTGCCCATGCCTCATATTCCCCCCCCCCCCCCCTTCCCTAATACTCTCCTGCTCCACTCTCCCCACCACGCTCATGGATAGACCCCTCAAATCTAGGCCTACTTGTGTCCCACCTCCTATTCTGATCCCTCTCCCACTGATCCCGTATGGACTCTTGAATTGCACGTCTGTATTCGGGATCATCATCATTTTCGAGATCCACTACATCATCCTCACTTGCATATGGTGGCCGCCCCAACTCCTCCCTAATTTCCCTCTCTCGCGCATGTCGTTCATCTTTTGACTTGACATTTTTTTTCAATATGGTCTTCATCTGTTCTCGCAAATCCTGTGGGCACTTAGGACAAGCCACAACATTATAATACCCTCCTGCTAAATGCTCCTTTAGGCGGGTTACCCCACCACTCCTCGATACATGGCCATATAAATCACAAATACTCCCGAATCGATTATCGGGAATGGGCCGATTGTATGTCCGCCCTATATCAGGTTGTCTTCCTCCTCTTCCTCCCGACATATTTTATCTGTAAAATAATATGTTATCGATCCATTGAGATTGGATAGAGTCAAAATCAGATAGATCCACCACTCAGATGGGCCACACCACATGGAACAATGAGATTTGATGCCAACAATAAGTTAGTAATCAAGGGCCACCATGATGTGGACCTTCAATCAAAGTCGTTAATCAGGTGTAACTCATTAAAATAAAGAGAATGTACAAAATTCATCCTAATAAAAGAAACTCAGGTGGGCCTCACAATGTATTGTTTTTTCACTTTAGGGCGTGTTTGATTTCCAAGGGCTTGGGTAAATACCCAGGAAATGGGTAATTATTACCATTTCATCCGTTTGAAAATCCAAGGAAACTTTTGCATTGGGAACTGGTTCAAATAACTATTTAAAATTTTTGAACCTCAAGGTAATGTATATGATATATCAATTCCATCCATATGTTTTACCACAATATTTTGAGGCATGAGCCAAAAAATGATGATGATCCAACACGCAGGTGGCCCACACCAAAAGAAACAGTGGCCTCACAAAGTTTTTAACGGTAAGTATTCGATTCCTATTTTCGTATGGTGTGGTCCACTTGAGTTTTGGATATACCTCATTTTTTTGCTCGTACTATAAATTCAAAAGGCATAATGGATAAACGGTGTGGATAAGTCAAATGCATCACAGTGGGACCCACATTTTGTAATATTTTTTAATTTCCCCTTATAAATACACAGAATTACCTGATTATTGCTTACTACACCTGTTTGAAAGTTGCCAGGAATTACGTTTCGAAAATCGGTCCATACAAACGTTTTTATTACTGATTTAAATATGTGGGCCCCACCATAATATATATGAGTTATCCACACCATCCATCCTTTTAAAAAATATATTTTAAGGCATGAGCCCAAAACTGAGGAAAATAAAAAGCTCAAGTGGACCACACCTTAGGAAACAGGGATCATTAAAACGTCAATGGTTGAAAGTTGTTCTCCCTAGGGCCCGCAGTGATGTTTATTTGTCATCCAACTCGTTAATAAGGTCACATAGTCATGGATAAAGTGGAAACAAAAATATCAGTTTGATCCAAAACTTCCAGGGTCTTCAAGAAGCTTTCAATGGTAGGAGTTCAATTCCCATTGTTTCCGGTAGTGTGGTCCACTTGATCTTTGGATCTGCATCTTTTTTTTGTTCATACCCTAAAATGAGTTAGCTAAAGGGATGGACGGTGTGGATAATACACAAACATCAAGGCGTGCCCCACAATTTAACTCTTTTTTTTTTCATCGGATTAGATGGAAAATATATGTTATAGTGGGCCATGTAAGTTTGATCTCATCTGAACCGTTTGTACAACTCAGAGCCTAGAGCTCGAGGCGTGTATGCGCTCGTCCTTGCACGACACATATCTAAAGCTGTATTGAAGAGGTTGTGTGTGGGAGCGGATTAGCTACTGACAGGTTGAGACATAGCTATGATACACGGCCCCTACAGAAGTGACGTGACCAAGTTCTGTGGGACCCGCCATGATATATTTGTTGTATCCGCACCGTTCATTCATTTGAAGATATCAATTTGGGGCAGGAGCCAAAGAATGAGTCAAATCCAAGGCCCAAATGGACCCCACCATAGAACACAGTGGAGAGTGATGCCCACCATTAAAATTTCTAAGGTCCAGAAAACAGTGGATCTGACTCATTCTTTGTCTCATGCCTTAAAATGATATGCCCAAATGCATGGACGGTGTAGATACAACACATACATCTTGGTGGGTCCCACAGAACTTGCTGCATCACTTCAGCAGTCTCACAACGCAACCCGTCAGTGCGCGGGGAGACGTATTGGCTACTCCCCCTGACACCAGCCTCATGGCTGGTGGTCGGTGCTTTGTGGGCCCCACCATAATGTATTTTTTTCATCCATTCTGTTCATCCATTTCTACGGATCATTTTAGGGATTGATGCAATAAATCATAGGGATTTAAATCGAAGGTGGACCACACCAAAGGAAAACAATAATGATTGGATATCTACCATTAAAATCCTCCAAGGCCCACTGTACTGTTTATTTGACATCCAATCTGTTGATTGGGTCCTAAAGACCCAGATGAAGGGAAAAAATAAATATCAGGTTGTTCCAAAGCCTTTATGGCTCCCACAACATTTTTAATGGTCAACGTTCATTCAACACTGTTTCCTATAATGTGGTCTACTTGAGTAGTGGATATGGTTCAATTTAGGGCTCAACGTCTAAAATGATCAGTAAAAACGGATGGACGGCGTGGATAAACCACGTGTAATCACGGTGGGCCCAACAGAGCTTACTCAGTAAGATAAGAGCATACTGAGTAACTAGTACGCAATCCTATTTCCATCTGCGCAACGTGAATGCCCGTCAGTGACGAGGGCATGGTACGTCACCAAGTTACGTGGGTCCCACCATGATTTATCTATTTGATCCACACCGTCCATCCATTTTAAAAGTTAATTTAAGTTACATATACCAAAAAAAAAAAAAAAATTCAAAGATCAAATAGACCACACCACAGAAAATAGTGTGAAATGAGTGTCTACCATTGAAAATTTCTAGGGGCCACCGAAGTTTTGGATCAAGCTGATATTTTTTATTTCACTTCATCCAAGTCTTTTTTATCTTATGAACATGGCGGATGAGAAATAAATATCACTTTGGGCACTAGAAAGATTTCAACGGTCGAAATCACTATTCCCACTGTTTCCAGTGTTATGGTTCACTTGGGCTTTGTATATGCTTCAATTTTAGGCTCAATGTATAAAATTATGTGAAAAAACGCATGGACGGATTGGATAAACCGCACGCATTCAAGGTGGACCACAACTGAGTTTACTCAATACGATAAAAACGTACTGAGTAACTAGTACGCAATCCTATTTCCATCCGCCGGAGCGGATTGCGCACCGTGTACCGAGTAAACTCTGTGGGGCCCACTGTCATTCATGCATTTTATCAAATCCGTCCATCCATTTTATCATATAATTTCAGGGCTTTTGAAAGAAAAATTAATCATATCCAAAGCTCAAGTGGACCACACCACCTGAAACAGTTTGAATTGAAGTTTACCGTTGAAAAGTTCTTAGGGGCCCACAGAAGTTTTAGATCAAGATGATATTTGTTTTTTCCATTCATCCATGTCTTTGTGATATTATGAACAGTTTGGATGACAAATAAACATCATTGGGGGCCTTATAAATATTTCAACGGTGGAAATCAATACTTCCACTGTTTCCTTTGGTATGGTCTATTTGAGATTTTGATATACTTTATTTTTGGGCTCCACCCCTAAAATGATCTGGAAAAACGAATCGACGACATGGATGAACCAGATGCTAAACAATGGGCCCTACAAAGTTTACTCAGTACGATAAGAGCGTACGTAACTCAGTATGCAACCCGATTTCCCCATCTGCCCCTCTTTTCATCTTCCCTCTTCATTTTCACCTCCATGGCTCCATCCACGCAGTCTGATCCAGTTCGTCCCCTCGAATCTCGTTCCGGAAGGAATGGTGAGTCGATTCGGCTTGATTCCTCGCCGGAATCTCCAAGAAAGAGGGAAGATGAAGAAAATCGCACTTACCTGTCGAATGGCCCACCTCCGATCACCGCTACAGCTAGGTACCCTCCAATTTCTTTCTCTTTTTTTTCTAATTCAATTATATATATATATATATATTCTCCATTGCTCGGATCCGATTTTTATGGTGTGTGTGGGTGGTTAGCTACAGTGGGACTCGTGAGTCCCCTGCAATCCACCCGTGACTGCCCGTGCGTTGATGTCCGACAATAATGGACAGGAAATGGCGCGATACCGTTGATAAATGACGCGATATCGCTGATAATATCGGCCGATATCTGGATTTGGGATTTTTTGGTATCTTTTGGATGTTATCGCGATTATATTGTCTTGCAGTGGCGCGATACCGATAATATCGACCGATAGTATCGATATTTGAAACACTGGTGGTAGGGAGGGAGGCAGAGAAGGGAGAGAGGAGGTAGGAGGAAGATGACGTGGGCTAGGTAGAGGGGAAGTGGGTGTGAAGGAGCTTGGAGGTTGACAACCCAATGATCAATGTCTTTCTTGAGGTGCCTGAGAGTAGTGTTGGTTTTCAGTGGTGCTTGGTACTGTCGGTAAGGGAGGGAGCTACTTTGGAGGTTTTGGCTTGAAAGTAATTGGAGGGTGGAGGAACAAGATCGGTCTTGAGATGCTCAATGAGAAGTTTTAATTTCGCCTAAACCACAGGTTGAGGTCAATCCTCACCGGTAGTTTTTTTAGGGACACCTTAGTGTTGGGTGTCTATAAGTGGGAGGGTTGGTCGAGTATTAGATGGGAATGGATTTGGCATTAGCTGCGGGGCCTTCTGTTGCAGTTGTGGGCCCGTGAAGTGTTCATAGAGGTGAGGCCTACTTGGGGGAGATGACATCCATTGATCCTCAGATGGATGGTTACCATGAGTTGAGAGTTGTAAGGATCTGCATGAGGATCATAATAAATGATCATGGCTGTTGGTGAAGTTGAAGGTGGTGATGAAGATATCGCATGACTCGTATGGTGTAGGCTTTTCATGGCCGTTGTTTGGTGCTGGTGGAGGCGCTTCTACCAAAGGGGGGAAAGAAGGGTGGATAAGTCGGCAAAGGGATTGAAGGTATGTGTGGAGGGTGGTTTGGTGAATCAATGGATCTTTTGCAGGACACTTCTCAAGAGAGGAATGCGGGATAGGAAGAAGAGGGAGGCGTGACGAAAGGAGAGGGGCTAGGTGTCGTCTGACGTCTTGTCTAACAAAGACAGGGAGCTAGCGTGTGAAGAGAGGGCCACTCGTCTCAAGGAGTAATGGGGAGATGGTGCTTTTATTATGCATAGGATGGGTGCCTCGTCTCTTGTCAAAGGGGTGAGTAGAGGGGGCGGCGATGGAGGCCACATGTCTGTCGAATGAGACAAGTGGTGTTGAACGAGATGGGGAAGATGAACATGTTTCTCTTGTCGAATTGGAGGGTGATTGATAGGGACATCACGCGCACACGCACGCCCCCATACGCACGTACGCAAGGAGGAGAAGGGCCCCATCATCGATCTGGATTGATGACGACGGGGGGGTGCTCCTAGTTAGAGGATGGCGTTTTGGTTCGTTGGAGTGGACTCGATAGTCATGTGAATCCCACCATGAGTTATTATGATCGTAGCCCACTATTCTAATTAATCTAGTACTTTGGGTTTTGCTTATTATTATTATTAGGAATATCATGGACGATTTAGATTGCTTTGATTAGTTGTTATTTTTTATTATTTCGTCTCCAAGTAATAGATTGTGCACATGGCACGTCTCGGAAGTCGCTAGCGACCAAGGGAGGGTGATTTTGGGCGATTAAGTCTATGCTACATTTAGTTTTGTAACTGAAGCTGATGTCCAATCATGAAGCGGTCAGGATTTTGGGGCATAGTGTTTTATTATAAATAGGCAACCCTTGTAGTCTTTTTTCTCATTGAAGATTAATAAAATTTGTGTTTTTTTTTTTTTTTGCTGTTCTAAATTTCTGAGTTGTGGAAATCCAATTGGGTATGAAACCTTCCATTCCTCGAAGGGCTAACTACCGTGGTGCGAAACCACACTTATCCCAAATCGCCCCATCTCCTACCTTCCATATTCACCTCTTCCTACAGTCAGCTACGCTTCAAATCCATCCTCTATTGCACAGATTGTGCATCGGATCAAACTGAAATTCGGAGGTTTTGTAGCCCACCCCTGGCCGACCAGCCCCAAGGAGGGGGATTTTGGGTTCGTGGGCCCCACACACGTGCGGGCGGGATCACACGCACGTGCGTCTGGGCCATCGCTGCTGTCCATGCGTGTGGTGTTTCTCTGGTTCGTATCTCTTCTCTCTTTCACTTCTCTTTCACCCAAATCCCTAACCATAACCCTAAATTATTCAAATCCCCAAATTTATGCCCTTTCTTCAACCTTAGGGTTCCCTGAATTGAAATCTGTGAATCCCTTGGATTGAGGAATTATTTCAGCGCATGTGTGGATGAATTTACCCTCCTT
Organism: Magnolia changhungtana; assembly: GCA_030180095.1. Lineage (NCBI taxonomy): Eukaryota > Viridiplantae > Streptophyta > Magnoliopsida > Magnoliales > Magnoliaceae > Magnolia > Magnolia changhungtana. Next base: position 6,646,121 of record JASAUF010000446.1, read on the forward strand.
TGATTATTATTTGGTCTATAATTTTGATTGATCTGGCCCTAGCATGTGTAGGCCTGAATCCACATCAGATTCCCCTTGATTGAGTGCTTGAACTTTTGTGTGGGATGTGGAATTTTGTGTAACTGTTTTTGAACTAGTTTGATCTAAAGCCTGAAAATCCTGCACATCATACTTGAATTTCACGTCCTGCATCAGTGACACATCATTAACCCGTGTGCTGATGATCCCTCACACAAAGAAATCCCTCACATTGCCTTGTGTTGTGGAGGCGTTTAGCGAAGGCATGTGTGAGACAAATCCTCGACTCATCTAAAGGGAACTTGAATAGTCCAGAGCTGTTCTGAAAATAGGTAGAGTAACTAGGGCAGGAGGACTTGGAAACTCCAGTGTGGACATCTCTGAACCATTACCCAAACGAGGCCCATGGAAGAAAGACAGCATCTTCCCTATCTGAGTGCAATTTCTCAACAACAGAAGGTGTAGGAGCGATGGTGGGGGTTGAACAGTGCAATGTCTTTATTGGTGTTGATCGTGGAGAGGGGATTCAATGCTGCAGGAGTTGTCTGGCGGTGTTCCTTTCTTTGTTAAGGCTCTTGATATTTCGTTGTTGTGGATGTTAAGGGGCAATGCAGTGGAGAGTATACAACTTTTGTGGGAGGCGTGATCTATCTCAACTGTGCAGGTGCGAGAAGAGGGGGAACATGTCTGCACGGCTAAAGAAATGTGTTGGATTAGGGATGCCATGTGGTCTGTGGGAAGGTTAATAAGGGTGACCTTTGGGGACAGTGAGGAAGACTATATTGTTATTTAAATTGATTGAGGAAATGGGTATTCAGAAAGCCCCAGACCCTTTGTAGGGTGGTGACTCTTAGGCCTCAGAAGGGAAAAAGAGAGTTGGGGATTTGTGTAGGCGATTCTTAGTTTGCTCTATCAATTATGATGTAGGGAAGGTGCAAAGAAGCTAGGACTAGGGTAGGAGTGGAAAAGAGGGTGGCTGATGAAGATCATTAGTTGGAATTTTAGGGGGTGGGGAGCCGCCTAAAACGAGCCCAAATTGGGGATTTGTGTAGGCGATTCAAGCCTTAGATTGTGTTGTTGCAGGAAAGCAAAATGAATTCATTGAATCAGATGATTGTCAATGCTCTTTGGAGTGGGAGGTTGAAGAAGTGAGTGACTCTAGACGTGGGAGGTATAGTTGGTGGGGTGCTGGTGATATGGTATACTAATGTGTGGGCGAAATTGGATTGGTGGTGTGGTCGATTCTCAATGTCCATGCTGTTGAGGTAGTTGGCTACTAGATTTAGATTGGTGCTCACTGTGGTTTATGGGCCTAATTTGCCTAGATAGCATGCACTACTGTGGGAAGAACTGGATCTAGTTGTTAATAAGTGGGGATGCCGTGGTGTATGGGAGGGGATTTTACCGCTATCGGGTTTTTGTACGAAAAGTCAATAGGAGGCCGTATAACCCACCACATGGGGGAATTATCGGAATGGGTTTAGAAGAACAAGTTAGTTGATCTTCCGATGGGCGATGTCAACTTCATGTGGTTCAATGGCCACGACAGGATGATCATATCGAAGTTAGATTGGTTCATTGTCTATGTGGATTAGGTTGATAAATTCCCTTTGATTTGTCAACGTGGTCTTCTAAGACCCATATCAAACCATTATTCGATTTTGCTAGAGGTGGACGTGGATGTTTGGGATCATAGGCCATTTATATTTGTACTCACGTGGCTTGAAGTGGGGGTTTTATTGATTGGTGAAGGAGTGATGGGCGTCATTCAATGGGGGCGGTCATCCAGGCTTCATTCTATTCTAGAAGTTAAAGTTGCTCAAGGGCAAGATTACGGGTTTGAAAAAGGAGGTGCTAGGGGGCCGGGAGCAGGAGTTGGGAGCCATTTTATTTGATATCCAAGCGTTGGATATTGAGGAAGAGGGGATGGAGTTGATGGAGGATGAAAAGGTGAGAAGGGAGGCTTCTTCACTCGAATACACAAATCGGTTGAAGAGGAAATAAAATGGAAGCAATGTTCAAGGGCCACGTGGCTAAGGGAAGGGGTTAGGAACACCAAGTGTTCCATGGAGTAGCATGGAATAGCATGTGTGGCGTTATAATGAAGTTTGACATGGACCTTCTTACTGGCAAGTGGTGGGATAGGCCAAGATTTGATAACCTTGCCTTTCTAATGATCCCTGTGGATGAGGCGGCTTATCTTGAAAAGCAGGTGTTTGAAGAGAAAATTAAGGTGGTGGTGGGTGCTGGGGGGGGGGGAAGGGGCCGCTCGGAATGGGTGGTTTTACCATGGCCTTTTAAAAAAAAGATTTTCGAGGAGTAGGTAAAAAAAGTGATGTGCTAGCTTTCATTTTTTTATTACTTTGATAGCGGTTGGATTCTATATGAGATTTTGCGTCGTTTATTGCATTAATTTCGAAGAGAAAGGGTGTTAAGTGATTATGGGACTTTAGACTCATCAATTTGATTGGAGCGACGTACAAAATTATTGTTAAGCTATAAGATACCACTTAATCATTGGGCTGATCACTTCCAAGGTGCGAGGTGCATTTATAGAAGACAAACAAATCTTGGATAGTTCGTCGTTGCGCACGAATGCATAAACTCCTGTCACAGGCATGTGAAGAATGGGGTCGTGGGCAAGCTTGATTTGGAAAAGGCGTACGATCATGTTGACTGAGACTTCTAGACTACATGTTGGGTCGGTTTCGTTGTGGAGAGATGGAGGGGATGGATTCAGGCTTGCATCAGATCGGCCAAGTTCTCGGTCCTCGGATTGCCAAAAGGGTTCATTAAATCTTCGAGGGGGCTTAAGCAAGGGAATTGACTATCTCCATTTTTTTGGTTTATGGCTATAGCGGGGACTTTTGCTAGAATGTTAGAGAAGGGGTTTTGATGGGCCTTATAAGCAGGTTTAAGGTGGACAAAAGAGTGCTTTAAGTGTCTCACCTTCAGTTTGCAGATGGTACTATTCTCTTCTATGAAGTGGATGCATCAATATGGTGGACAACCTCAGGAAGATCATTTGTTGCTTTGAAGTGGTGTTAGGTCTCAATGTGAATGTGGAGAAGTGCGAAATGTAGGGCATTGGCATCTCAAAGGAGGAAGTTCCATTGTTGGAGGAGGTGTTCGGGTGTTAGGCAAGTGCATTTCCCTCTACTTATTTGGGGCTTCCTTTGTGTATTAGCAAGCCAACTAAGCACTTGTGGTATAAGGTGGTTGAGTAAGTTAAGTGGAAATTGTCATCTTGAAAACGACAACATCTTTCTTTGGTAAGAAGGTTAGCTCTCATTAAAGCGACCCTATCTAAACTCCCGATATATTACTCATCATTATTCAAGTGCCCAAAGGAAGGTTTGAAGAGGTTGTAATGGCTTAAGCGTGACTTCTTGTGGAGGGGAGCTGAGGAGAAGAACAAGTTCCGTTTAATGAAGTGGGAGGATGTGTGCAGGTCGTTGGGGGAATGGGTATTAGAATTTGGAGGTTATGAATGATGCTCTCTTGGGTAAATAGCTATGGAGGTTTGATACGGATGAGGGCAACCTTTCGAAGGAGTTAATAACTAGGAAATGGGGGCTTGTATAGGGCCCCACGGGCATGTGAAAAGCCATCTCTGGACTAGGTAATAGATTCAAGGAGCAGATTGGATTCGGGGATTTGTTAGAAGAGGAGGAAGTTCTTATGCTTGTCGAAGCAATTTGCGGGTATTTGTCCTTTAGCAGATTCAGATGCAATGGTGCGGAGCATAGATAAGTTTGGGAAATATTTAGTTTGATCCTTCTACACTCTACAGGCTGCTCACAGGGATCTCTCTGGTAAAGGAATTTGAACACACATTCTATTTGGTCCGACTGGGCCCCTCCTAAGGTGGTCACATTGGCTTGGTTGGTGGGGTGGAACAAGGTACTCACCATTGAAAATCTTCATAAAAGGGGGATGACAATCGCCAATATTTGCTTACTCTACATGCGAAATGAGGAAATGGTTGACCATCTATTCATCCATCGCCCATTTGTGAGGGTAGTATGAGCCAACTTCTGGGATCTCTTTGGGGTGTCATGGGTGATGTTGGAATCAATAGAAGGTTTTCTTCGCTCATGGCATGAGGGTGGGGTTTGGAAGAATGGTTTGAGATATTGGAGGATGGCCTTATTGGCCGGTATCTGGGCCTTATTTTGGGGGGCATAGGAGGGCTTTAGGAGGGCCAAATTGGCTGTAAAGGATTGGGTTTCAAACTCTAGTGCTACAGGCGAAGGGGATCCCCTTTGTATTTAGTTTGTTGTTATGTAATTCTTTTGGTTGTTTCGATTTCTTTCAATAAAATCATAACCCTTCAAAAAAAAAAAAAAAAAAAAAAAAAAAAAAAAAAAACTGCATGCATCCTCCATGGATGCAGGTTAGATCCCACTTCTACCTCCTACCACATTCATCCACCAATAACCAAGGCAACCTTTGAAGCGTGTCAAATTCCTTGTAGTTAGGAGCCTAGGAGAGGCTTTGTTAAGGGTGTATTAAAAACCTTCTTGACTCTTCTTGTTTTGAAGGACCTACTACTTATTTCTTTACATATCAATCACCTACTGTAAAGAATGCCAAGGTCCCACAAGATGTGATCATTTGAGTCCTCGCAACTCTCATGAGCTTCAACGCTCCTAAACATGGAAAAAAATGTTGGGCTTAATTGAGTGGAATGATGTGGTTGGTGGCATCACTTTACCCACCTCTGTTTGAATTTCAATCTACCATGCATCCAATCAGCAATACGGTGATCATTAGACTTGACATGTGCCAGGTTTCTTGATGTCGACCCATATATCCAAGTCAAAAATATATATTGGGTTCCAGTCCTTGCCCGAGTGGTAGACTTTGAGGAGTTTCAACATGAGGTCTTGGGTTTGAAACCCATAGGTGGTGAAATCCCACTGGTGTGTGGTGGGTGAGTGTGGAAAATATATATTCAATACTCGTATGAGAAACTAGTGACATTACTGATTGATGGGGACATCACACACACACGCATGCCCCCTCTACGCACGTATGCAAGGAGGAGGGCCCCGCCATCAATCTGGATCGATGACGACGTCCAGGGAAGGCCTCCTAGTTAGAGGACGGCGTTTTGGTTCGTTGGAGTGGACCCGATAATCATGTGAATCCCAGCATGGGTTCTTATGATCGTGGCCCACTAGTCTAATTAATCTAGTATTTTGGGTTTTACTTATTGTTGTTATTAGGAATATCATGGATGGTTTAGATTACTTTGATTAGTTGTTATTTTTTATTACTTCGTCTCCAAGTAATAGGTTGTGCACATGGTGCGAGTTTTGGGGTATAAGGTTTTATTATAAATAGACACCTCTTGTAGTCTTTTTTTTTTTTTTCATTGAAGATTAATAAAATTTCTGCGTTTTTCCGCTCCTCTAAATTCCTGAGTTGTGGAGATTCAATTGGGTGTGAAACCCTCATTTCCTCGAATGGTTGACTACCGTGGTGCGAAGCCACACCTATCCCGATTCGCTCCCACCTTCTACCATCCATATTTCTTTTTTCTCACAATCATCCCATCTGCAAATCCATCAATATTTGCATACTTTTCCCATCTACTACAGATTTCTGGAATCTGGCCCTGCAGGAGGGCTGAACCTTCGGCAGAGCACCACGCACAGACTATATCGGATCGGCCTGAAAATCGGAGGTTTTGGAGCCCACCCCTGGCCGACCAAACCCAAGAAGTCGTCTTCCGGGTTCGTGGCCCTCACGCATGTGCGGACAGGCCCCTGCGCACGTGCGTCAGGTCGGGCCTGCTGTCCACACGCGTGGACTGTCATCAGGTCCCATCTTTCCTCTCCTTCATTCCTCTCTTGCTTAATTTCTTTAATCTTAACCCTAGATTGTCTTTAATTTCAATTTATTTGGCCATTTTCTAATCCTAGGGTTCCCCGATTTGAAACTCGTGAACCCTTGGATTGGGAAATTATTTCTGTGCATGTGTAGATGAATTTACCCTCCTTTGATTATCGTTTGGTCTATAAATGTGATTGATCCAACCCTAACTTGTGTAGGCCTGGGCCTGCATAGATTCCCCTTGATTGAGTGCTTGAACTTTTGAGTGGGATATGGAATTTTGTGTAATTGTTTCTGAACTAGTGTGATCTAAAGCCTGAAAATCTTGCACATCATATTTAAATTTCATGTCCTACATCACTGATGTACTTTAACAAATATTCCATGGTAGCCATAGAAATTTCTTTCTTTACATGTAACTTATATCCAATTGTTTGAATTTGCAAAAAAGAAATTTGATACATCATGAGACTTGTTCTGAATATGCACACAAATCTTCATTAGTATTTATGGGAGAATTAATCTTCATTTTACATTCTAATTTGTTTGTGTATTCTTAAATAAACAATACCAGATTCTTTTGTGGTTCATATCTCATTGTGAGCATTGTATTTTAATGTCCGGTGCCTTTATCTCTGAGCATCTGTTGAGTACTTTTTACTTATAATCTTTTTTTTTTTTTTTTTTCCTTTCTATATTGGGTTCATGTGCATGTGAATAGGTTTAGTAAGCCTTAAGGATGAAATCGATCTTCTGAACACACAAAATTGATTTGCTCTCCAGATACCATGGTACGACAAGCAGGGATGGTTTTCAAGTGTATGCTACTAATGTACTACAAGAACAATAGAGGTCGTAATTACCGTAAGCAGGTAGGCCTTTTTTTTTTCCCTCAATCTCTACTACTTTATACATAAAATTTGTATGTTTATCTAGGGGTTCATTGTTACCATTATAATTTTATACTTGACTAGGATTTGAAGTATCGGTATCGCTACAAGTTTCATTGGTCGAGGACAAAAACAATATTGTTATCATTGATTTCCAAAAATGAATGGAAACATGGGGAAAACAATGGAACTTTTCAATGAAGCTTCAGGAGATGCTAAAATACACATATTTGTGTATTAAGGAATAAAAAAAATTGCAAAAAGCATGCATACATAATAAGTTTCCATTTAATGGGGCCTAAAAATGTGTTGTCGTAAGAAATCAATCCAATAGTAGCACAACAATCACTTAAATCTCATTAAACCAATTAATAAGCAAACTAACATGCATATTGCATTTATACATTCATGCATAAATAAGCGTATAAACACAATACACATTCATGATGATCCAACCATCCTATCCATCTTTTCATCCATCCCATCCCATCCCATCACATCCATCCAAACATTTTTTAATAAACAGATTTTTGGTGATATCGATACATTGGCGATATTATCAAAATATCGTTGATACATTGGTGATATAAGCGACACCTAGAATTTACGTGGTAAAAAATATTGGCAATATATTGGCGATATCAATACATTGGCGATGCAAGTGACACTTGGAATTTACATAGTTGAAAATACTGGCGATACATTGGCATTATTGATGCATCTGTGATACTTAGCGATATATCGCCGATACCTGGATTTTTTTTTATACTACCAGCGTTTTGGTATTGCCAAGCTGGAGATACGGATAATATCAGGGCTCTGAACAATAACTTGACCATGTTATTGCACATTTATCTCCTCCTCCGAAGCAAGGGGGACTGAGTGATGTGTACATTTGCCCATCTCCATAAAGCTTCATGACAATTAGGGTGCCACAACTTGCCATTCATTGTAAAATTTCATAATGTCGGATGAACTAGTTCGCTGATTGTATTTTAAAAGGAAAAGAAAAGAAAAGAAATGTGGCTGAGCACTTGTAAAACTCACATTAAGTTCATAATGCTCGTTGGTGCAAGACAGGTTTATACCCTTGAAAAAAAAAAAATGATGCTAGACAGGTCTTGAATTGGAATTCCAAAAACCTTTTTTTTTAATTTTATTTATAATTTTAAGTTCTGAATTTCAAAAAATCTGCTGTTCTGTAAGCAAATTATGCAGGGAAAGAATTGTAGTGAAAAAAAAATAAAATTAGCACCATTGAATGTCAGAAACAAAAATTCGTTGTTTGTACCTTGATATTATTAGCATCACATCGACCAGCGTGGGCATCATACCAAAAAAGTAGAGGAATCCTCAAAGCAAAGAGAATCTATAAACAATAAAAACTTCAATAGTTCGTTTCAGCATTGATAAGAAGTCAAACAGGCTGGAATTTATCTATGAAAAAGTTATCAGCAAGGGCAATAAAGTAGATGCATCTGAATGCCAGATCCTTGCTGTGAGGGATCTATCAAGGGTACAGCCTGGACTGTTTTCAAGACCCGTAACTATATTGCAATGCTTTAAATAGCTAGGCTATGTAGCTTGTAGCTTACGCTATATAGCATAGCTTAGCCTTAACGCTACGTAGCTCATGCAAATAGCTTAAGTTGCATGTAGCCTATGCTACATGATAAATAGCACATGCTACATGCTACGTAGCTCACATTACTATTTATTTCTGCTACAACATTAAAATCAGTTGATGTTTTCATTGATTTGTAACATTTTTTTAATTTTCAACAAAAATTAGTTCATCTTTTCAATTCTTTTAGGAAAATAATACAAGAGTATTAAATCAGTTTCGTTGCTCTTTCTTTACCTTTATACTTAACAATTGCCCTTTCCTCGTACTTTAGGTTGCATTTCGTTGCACTAAATATCATAAAATTTTGTTAAATTTTACTATTAACCAGTCTAATTTGGTGCAAAATATCATGATTTGATGTAACCAAGTGCAACCTTGATTAAAAATATATTAGCGTGTAGCTTACGCGACATGCTATGTAGCTTATGTGTCACGCTTCTAAGGTGGGCTATGCACTATTTGAAACACTGCTATATGGTGGTGGTGGCAGTCCGGCAGATGATGCAGCAAAGGAAAGCAAGTCTCCTTTCAAGCACCATGGTGTTTCTCCTCCCCCCCCCCCCCCCTCTTTTTTTAACCTTGGAGACAGGAAAAGATGTGGAGGGTTGTAAGACAAGGTCTTGTCTAGAAATGGGGAAATGCCTCCCTTATAGAAGTGAATGAGTTTTAGGAAATTTAAGGTGGTGATCAAATTCTCCTCTAACTGGTTTGCATCAGCTGCCCTTAGAGACATACCACGTCAGCCAATACTTATTAGATCTTATTCCTTTGTCTGAGACCATGGTAGGAAATAACAAGGTTATGTGGTTAAGCAGATTGCGCCTTTACGTCATTCCCTTGCATGCTTAGTTCCTTGAAGCTTTTAAAATAGTGTGATAGTGCTTTGACAAAGTTCTTGATTTGGATCCAGTGGAATCACGTATTTGCATGTAAAGAGCTAGAATTCATTAGGGTGAAAAACCTCCATGGCGATCTAACAGAAACCAAGTCATCTTAAGTGGGCACGTGCAACAATGGTCTCTTGCGAGCAATGCGGCAAGAGTATCCATACCGGTATAAGGTGCCCCACCATGATGTGTATGTCAAATCCACTCCGACCATTAGGTATGCTACCCAAGGTGTCCCGTATCGGTATCGGTTGGCGTAACGGTGCCCTCCGAAACCGATACAAATATGGGGGTGTAACGGCGATACGGGGGCGTAACGGCCCGTAACGGTGCAATTTTTTTTTCGCCAAAAAAATATAAAAAAATATGGATTAAATCCAGAATATTCTAAGCATTCCAAATATGTATTCATTTATAAATTAGAACATGTTTATGGTAGTGTAATGGTCCACTCTTTAGTGAGAAGTTGTATCGGCCTGTCTGATGAATTTATGAACCAAATAACCTAAATTTGACTACAAAATTCATATATTTAATTTATATACTTAATAACTTGATATCATTTCTCCCAATAGTTCTTTTAAAAAAATGGAATTAAATTCAGGTAGATAGCGTTGCCAATTTGGGGCTGACTTGGAGGACCAATCTATACACCAAATCAGCCTCAAATTCATGCAATTTATTGTCATTATTCCACTTATGAATTGGTGGACATTTATTGGATAGTGAATCATGAAAAAAAAAAATAAAATCAAAAGGCCCTATTTTAAAAAATAAAAGTCCACAAATTACAATTAAAACTATTAAACAATTTGATTTTGGCATCGTGAGTTAGCAATTGCAGTCCATAATTTAATTGCTAAATTTTAAGTTAATATATGTCTCGTGTACAATTTTTCAAGGCTCGAATTAGGCGGGACTCAAATTGTGAAGTGTAACACGTGTCAAAATTTTTTGGGCCCCACCCGTGATGAATGTGTAACACCGTCCATCCATTTTTTCAAATAATTTTAGGGCATGAGCCCAAAAATGAGGCACATCCAAAGCTCAGGTGGACTGCACCATAGGAAACAACAATAATTAAACGTTCACCATTAAAAATTTATTGGGGGCTATAAGAGTTTTAGATCAAGCGGGCATGTGTGTTTTCTCTTCATCTACGTCAGTGTGACCCAATTAATAGGTTAGATTGAAAATAAGCATTATAGTGGACCTTAAGAAATTTTTAATGGTGAGCGTTCTATAACCACTGTTTCCTATGGTGTGGTCCACCTGAGATTTGGATATTATTAATTTTTCAAATCCTGACTTAAAATGATGTGGCAAAATGGATGGACGACATGGATAATATATATATCATGGTGGGGCCCACTCGGGTCTGATCAGATCAGATTGGATGGAAAATAAACGTTATCGTGGGCCCTGTGAATTGTTTAACAGTGAAAATATTATCTCCGCTGCTATTTTTGGTGTGGTCCAAATGATCTTTGGATATAATTCATTTTTTGGATAGTGCTCTAAAATGATCTCTGAAAATAGATGCACGGTGTAGATGTAATAAATACATCACTGTGGAGCCCATATAACTTTGATCTCTTTGAACCGTTCGTACAACTCGGACCTCGGAGTGTCAGCGCTCGTCTTCGCATGACACGTACCTACAGCTAGCGGTGTGTGTCTGTTGGAAAAAAAAAAAAAAAGCAGAGAGGGAAACCGAAAAGAAAAATGAGGGAAAGAAGAGAAGAAGAGAGAGAGAGAGAGAGAGAGAGAGAGAGAGAGAGAGAGAGAGAGAGAGAGAGAAGAGAGAAGAAGAAGAAGAAGAAGAAGAAGAAGAAGAGCAAGCAATCGCTCGAGAAGAAGAAGAAGAGGAAGAAGAAGAAGAAGAAGAAAGAGAGGAAGAAGAAGAAGAAAAAGAAGAAGAAGAAGGAAAAAAGAGGTTTTTTTTTTTTTTTTTTTTTTTTCAAGGTCAGTAACGGCCGATATTGGCACAAAAAACGATAACGGCCGATGCAACCTCGAAACGCGTATCGGCCCTTACCGTTACCGTTACGTATCGGCCGATACGTAACCGTTTTGGCAGACCTTGATGCTACCTCTCGTTAAGCCCAGGGTTAAAAAATCAGACCATCTATGATTGAGGCGGCCTGCAGGATTGGAAACAGTGTACAAGACAAGGTATTCCATAACAGTAATGGCCACAGATATGCGGTGTAGCAGCCATTACAACTCTTTTTTTTTTTTTTTATTGAAAAAAAAACCCTGAAAAACCTAGATTGGCCCCATAATGGACTGTTATGGCCTTTACGGGAGTTGTAACGGCCTTTACGAGTCAATTTTTCTGTAATGGCCGTTACAGTCTTTACGACCTCGTAACATGTAACAGTTGCCACCGTTACCTTCATATAACAGCCTCGTAATGGCCTTTATGTCACACCATGGTACAAGGTAATGTTGACCCTCCAAACTGTTTACCTTGATGTGGCCCACCTAGATGGGCCTTTTTTGGGCCCTAGGCCAAGTTTTTGGTGTGGCATCTAATGGTTGAAGTGGATTTCGTATACTCATCATAGTGCGCCCTCTAAAATATCAAGAGAGGATGTCTCTTTTTCCAACTGTTTCCTTCGGTGTGGCCCACTTGAATCACGGGTCAGGTTAGACATTTTGGCCCTGGGCCTAACATGGGATGGCACATCTAATGGCCAGAGTGGATTTCACATACACATCAAGGCAGGCCTCGTCAAAATCAAGGATGCCCCCCACCCTGAAAAAATATTTGTTTCCCTTGGTGTGGCTCACTTGAATCACAGATCCCCTGGTTATTAAACCCTATGCCTATCATGGGATCACACACTTGATGGTCATAGTGGATTTTAGAAACACATCATAGTGGGTCCGCTCGACCCTTTTGCTCGCATAGATGGTTTCTTGTGACATTGCTTGCAGGAGACTAAGCGTGTGTGTGTGCCCGCGCCCATGTGCGTGTTTTGCTAGCATCCACACCATAAAGCTAACGTTAGCAATGTCGTCCAAGCTTTTAAATGGCACATGAGGTGACCTATTTTCGATTTGAATTGATTCATTCATTTATGCAACTAGGAAGGCCTAAGCCCCTTCCTGATTGGTGGGCTTGCATACCTCCTTCCAATCAAGAAGGTGGAACTTGTGGCTTGATTCTGACCTGTTATAGAAATCCCAGTGAATCTTCTCCAGGCAAGCAATGACCCCAGCTGAAAAACGAATTGAGACATAAAATAGACAGTCATCTCCGCCCCACCTTAATGTCCGTTGGTCTTCCCCCCAACGTGAGACATCTTCCTTTCCAAGAAGCCAACCATCTTTCCAATCTGACAATGACCGGATCCCAAAGCAACTTGGAGGGACAGCCAATGCATAATGGCAGACCCCATCGTAGTGGGTCCGCTCAACAGGTGGTGAAATTCCACTAGCGTGAGTGTGTGGGGTGTGTGATAAAAAAATAATTTTTTTTTTTTTTGAAAAGCCAATGCATAATGGCAGACCAAGATATTTGACAGTAACGACCCCACGTTGCATCCCAATACAAGTTTATGGAAGCAAGCTTCGTCCACATTCAGCTCCAGCATTTCACTTTTGCTGAGGCAAGCCTTGAAGCCTGAGATTGCTTCAAGGCACCTGAGAATGCAACGCAGGTTTAGCACCATCCTCAAATCTGCATCACAGAAAATGAGGGTGTCATTGGCAAATTGCAAGTGCGAAACAGTCATCTCATTCCTTCCAAACATTGAACCCTTCAATGAGCTCTCTTCCTTGGTTCTTACAAGGATTTTGACTAAGCGCTTCTGCCACAATGATGAGGAGATGCATGGATAGGGGATCGTCTTGTCAGATCCAGTGTTGTCATGTGCGACCGCATATGCGCATATGCGATCGCATATGTGCATATCCATATGCAAATCGCATATGCGATCATGGCACATATGCAATATTCTCACTCCAAAACTCTCTTACTCTCTTCTTCTCTTACATTTCTTAATTACAAGTAGTCTCTCTCTCTCTCTCTCTCTCTCTCCCACATTGCCTCTCTCTTGGAAGTTGGAATATCAAGATTCAAGCACTTATAAGTTTCAAGGAAGATAGTTTGTTGATTTTCTACAATAATAAATAAATAACTTGTTGATTTTTGTTGTTACTTCTTGTTAACTGTATTGTTGATCGTCAATGTCTTGATGTTTAATTCATTGTTTAATTGATTTTCTCTCTCTTTTTTTTTTTGTTTTTGTTTTTGTACATTTTTTTTGAAATTTTCCATATATATATATATATATAAAATTTATTTTTAAATATGCGGTCACATATGTGATTGTGCGATCGCATATGCTCATAGGCATATGCGATCGCATATGTGATTCGACAACATTGGTCAAATCCCATGGGTGCCTTCAAAATAGCCTTTTGGGGAGCCATTGACTAAAATTGAGTACTATGCCCTACGAGACACACCGGTATCTATTTCCACCGGTATCTATTTCCTCCAACAAAACGCAAAGCCTATTCTATGAAGCATGTAATCCAGGAAGTCCCAATCTTACATTATCACACACTTTCTTAAGATTAATTTTGCATACTTCTGGTTTTCGAGATCAATGAATTCGGCCAATGAATTCATAAACTACTAATGCCCCATCTAGTATCTGTTTTCCTTTGACAAATACTCCCTGGGAAAAGGAGAGAACCAATTCCATAACCCTTCTCAAGTGATTATACACCACCTTAGCTATGAGCTTGTACCAAGTACCAAGGGGCAATTGGTGATCTAAACCAATTCCATAACTCTTCTTAAGTGATTATCCACCACCTTAGCTAGCTTGTACCAAGTACCAAGCGGTAATTGGTGATCTAAACCAATTCCATAAGTGATTATCCACCACCTTAGCTATGAGCTTGTACCAAGTACCAAGTGGTAATTGGTGATCTCTTTCGCCTCTTCTTTTTTTGGAATTAAGGCTATGAACAAAGCCCCAAAGTCTTTTGCCAATCTTCCACTCTCATAAAATTTGTTGATGAATGCTAAAACATCCTCCTTGATGTCACCAAAAAACTTCTTGAGAAAGAGGATAAGAAAGCCATCCGGCCTGGGGCTTTATCTACACCCAGCTGGTCCATGGCCAACCAGATTTCATCTTCTCCATTTGGCATTTCTAGTGCATTTGTGTTTGCCTCGAAGATGTGACTAAATCCTCTGATAGACATTTCTAGAGCATTTGCCTCTGCCACATTTCTTGCTTAAAACGCTTGTAAAAAAAAAAAGGAACTTAAGCAGACTTTTCTCACCTTTGAGGTTCCAGTTTTAATCTTCTTTTGTATCATGATTTCTCCACAAAATTTGTCTTTTGATGTGAAATGACTTGAGTGGAGAATTGAAAACACACCAGACACAAAATCCCCCAAATTTTTCTTCGGGGAAAAAGGAATATTTCCAATTCTTCCTTTTGTTTTTTCCCCCTATTTTTGCATGAATTTCACACTAATCGTTGTGTATCGATCTATACTTGTGAAAATCACAAATATTGATCTGAAACACATTTATTGAGCTGTATTCACATTAATATATCGTGATCTATTGATATGTATTTTCACGAATGCACGTGGGTTTCATATTGCCTAGGTGAGATATTGATAATATCAGCAGATACAATCGATATATGAAACAGTGTGTGTTGATAGGGTCTGTTCATTAGAATGGGCTCTTCTTGGATAGGTGATTGGGCAAAACCCAGATTGATTGGGTCATCTGAACTATGTGCAAGAAGCCTACAATATCCATGAATTGGGTGGTCAAGACAATTCCTGCCTCACTGCTACCTAAATCACCAAGTCCCTATGTTCTTTGTTCCAAATCTCATGGTCTGAATTATGGATTGTTTCTGATCCAGATCGCTATTTTTACTGATTCAAAATTATGGTCCTATACTCCTAGTGTAGATCAACTTGTAATGTCACTCCATAACTCGAAAATAAATAAATAATAATAATAAATAAATAAATAATCAGAACATAGAGATTTATACTTTCATTTATTCAACATCATGCACACATTATATTATGTGCATGGGACTTATAAGAGTTTTGTTCATCATTTTATATATGAATGATAAGATCAATTCTTATATAAATTGTGTTGTATATATTTCTTAGGAGGGATCTTAAGATGAGGGAAAGTAGCATGAATAGGTATAAGATGAGGGATAGTAGACTTGGATGGTTTGGTCACGTGCAATGGAGACCAAGAACCGCATTGGTTAGGAATGACTTGGTACAAGTTGAAGGCTCTAAAAGGGCAAAGGAAAGACACAAAAGGACATGGATGGATATAGTAATAGAAGATGATCACCTATGGTCTACTTAAGGCGTGGCCCTTGATGGAGTAGAATGGTGGAACATGATTCATGTAGCCAACCCCGTGGGAGAATATACTATGAGGCATATTTGCTGCCCCGGGATTCTAATACTTGACCTTCTGCTCTGATACCATATCAAATCACCACTTGCTCCAAAAGCTCGAGCCGTTAGAGGATGGTGTATCAATGTATATCAAGGGACTTTAACAAGAGGAAACTTCTTACAATTGCAATTTTCTATTCAATCGTACAACAATTCTTGCATTGATATTACATCTTTAGTGGTTGTTAATGAAACATATTCTTACATGGTTGTTGTCCTTTTGGATTTTAAGGTCAAATGCTAATTCTAGTTGAGTATTTCATGCTGCTTGCAACATTGCTTGCATTGATAGACATCTTTACTGATTGTTAAGGAAGCATTTTCTTGCATGGAGCCGACCCCAATTAGTTGGGATGATGATTTCTTACATGGTTCTCCTTTGGATTTTAGGGTCAAATGCTAACCCTAGTTGAGTATTTCCTGCTGCTGTACCGCTCTCTGCTGCCAGCACCAGTTTGGTATCGGTTCTTCTTGAACAAGGAATATGGAAGCCTCTTTTCATCGCTCACCACAGGGCTGTACCTGACTTTTAAACTGACATCAGTTGTTGAGAAGGTGCGCATTTCCATATAGCTTATCATTGTGTTCTTCACATTTACCACTTATCTTCACATGGTGGGGCTTGTGTTCATTCGTGCAGACAATGACAACGTCCTTTACCAGATTGCTAAGCTTTCATCATCGTCATCATTATCATAACCTTATATATATATATATATATATATATATATATATATATATATATATATATATTGTATCATCATTATAAATCTTGTCTTGCCTATCATACGCGGAACCAGAATGATTTGATTGCTAAGCATCCTTAAATTGACATGTGCAGATCCAATCCTTTTTTGCTGCATCGAAGGCCTTGTCACGTAAAGAGGTGCATTATGGGTCGTATGCAACATCCGAGCAGGTAATTGTTCCGTCGTCTCCCATTCCTCCCACTCACATGCACACATGAAGGCCTTCTCTAGGGGCCTTGCACCTCTGCTCAATTTGAGTCCATGGTTGGACTGGGAAAAGAGCTGAATAACCCCATTCAAATCCATAACTACAACCCTACCACCCACTGAGTTGTAGTACCGCTCAATTTGAGTACATGGTTGGCTGGTTTACTGTCATTCTCCACTTTTATGATGCAACCCCTTTGAATTTGTTTCTTCAGAGAACGTAAATTGGTGATTGAGAGTTGTTAACTCTCAACCCCAACTTCTGACCCACATTGCTGAAATCCTTTTTGTTTCTTTCTTTTTGGATGCCCCAAAGAGGATCAGAAACAGAAGTAATCATTTCCAAAGAATTCTGTCTTGCTTTCATTGGCCCACTGATGCAGGATAGATCTAGGTTCGAAAGACTCAATGGCAACTCAATTCCGCCTGTATAGCGTATGCCATACTTCATTTTCCCACACCAAATATGAAGTATTTGCAAAATTTCCTTGAAATCAGCGTGTAAACTAAACTTCCAGCAGCCATTGACAGTTTCTGGAAATTTTGATGCACTTTCCAGAAAATAAAGTTGAAAGTTTGGTCATCCAAAATAAGTTCCTCACAATAACATAAATAGATATCTGCAATAAAAAACTATAAACTAACCTGAGTGATGCAACACCACTAGAAGAACTTCAAGCATCAAAGAAACAGGAGTTTAAACCCAAATATGTATTTTCCCCACAATAAAACAAGCCACAATAGCGATAATCCAATCCTTCAAAAAAAATTAATCCAATCTTCAAACATAGACTTCCCAAAAATCTGTAGAACAGGCATTATGTAGGTCCTTTTTTTTTTTTTTTTTTCAAGCTTGGAAAATATTATTATAAAAGAAAGCAACCCTAAAAGAAGCAACAAACAGAGAGAGAGAGAGAGAGAGAGAGGGGGGGGGGGGGGAGATGCTGGCAGGGCGGGAAAGGCTCAGCAGAGCCTGAAGGTACACCGAAGCCTGAAATCAAAAGGAGCCCAAAAGATTGACGGCCCACGACTTGAGATCGTGCAAGGGAAGGGAAGAAACTCTGTGTGAGTGAGAGGAAGCGTTCTGAAAGCATCTATAGTTCCTCTCTCTCCAAAGGGCCCAGAAGAAAGCCATCACTGCCAGATGCCATATGGAGAGGGAGTCACTGTGCACTCTAAGAAATTAAAGAAAGCCTTGTAATCTTCACTAACCCAAACACTTAATTCTAATCTCAGCCCTGAGTTAGATTTAATCTCAACCCATATAATTCCTCTTTTTGTACTCCTAAGAAATTAAAGAAAGCATTGTAATCCCTAATCTTCACTAATCCAAACACTTAATTCTTATCTCGGCCCTTTGTTAGATTTAATCTCAACCCATACCTCTTCTTATACTCAGAAGAAATTAAAGAAAGCATTGTAATCCCTCTTGTCAACACTGGTGGTGTCTGCTTTCTGGACCAATGGATGGGCTTCAAAGCCTTCCAACTTTTGCCTCTCTGTGTCTATAAAAGATAGAGTGTTCCAACCTAAAAACCATTCGAACTATACCATAAAAGACTCCAAAGAAAGCATTGCCTATACGCACACCATTTCTAAGCGAAGCAGTGCCTATTCGATAGGCGACGCCAATGTCAGCACATGGATGGCATCAGCCCCTCACTAACCTTTTTAGTCCCAAGTTGTTGAATTATGCCTGTTTTTCAAAGATAAAATCATACCCACTTCCTTTTGTCTTCTTTTTCCCCCCCTTTTTTATGCGGGGGTGGGGGGTTGGGGGCATGTTTCATTTTTGCACCTGAGTTTCCAAAGAGTCATGTTGCAGCACAAAATCTGAACCATTCAAGTGGATAGGCCTACAGAAAAGGGTCAACAGCCCAATATATGGCTTATTTGGTTATCCTGTGCCCTTTGTTGGAGGAAAGGAGTGGATTATCACTTGGCTTTGGCTATGTTCAGTTCAAGCAGCTATTGTCATCTGAGTAGATTTTGGGCCATGGCCTATATATTGTCTCGCCAGGTGAGTGGTTTGGATCTTGTAGACATCTGTCACATATCCCCATACAGTTTTGAGTACAAAAGGCTGTACATGGTTTCATTTTACTTTGTATCTTACCTTCATACAGTTTTGAGTTGGGAGTTGTTTTTATTTCTGTTGTGCGAGGACTGGAATGGTGTCGAATGGTGACCATTTACTGGATGGTGGCAGCTCATCTCTTCTTCGCCATACTCATGACATACCATGCTGGTCTCCATTCTGGATGAAGCATATAGCGCAAAAGCTAAAACTGAATAGACATTAGTAACATCTGATTTTGCCTGTTGAATTTGGACTTAAGACCATCTCCTTTTCTAATCACCTATTTCCTGTCCCTAGTCCGATAAAAGGTTGGTTGATGACAGGTAAGCAGCCAGTCATTGAGCTTTTTCAAGCAATCACGAGAAGAGCAGACCCCTAAAGAGCTGGGATGCGGAGGTGATGATGATGATTCGATGTCCAGCCCATTGGATTATTATAATTGTCCAATCAACGAGAGCTTTTCCAAGCAATCATGAGAATAGCATACCCCTAAATAGCTGGGACAAGACGGTGATGATGATGATTCGATGGCCAGCCCATTGGATTATTATGATTGTCAATAATCAGTGATAGCTTTTCCAAGCAATCATGAGATTAGCAGACCCCTAAATAGCTGGGATGAGGTGAAGATGATGATTCGATGGCTAGCCCATTGGATTATTATGATTGTCCAATCAGTGAGAGCTTTGCGCAACTCTCAATCTACAATGGCCTCCATATCAATATGTCTTGATTGATGTGCATGTATCCCCTGTGTACGTTGGATGAGTACTTCCCCAGTTCAGTAAGTTGGCACTTGGTAGTTGTCCCAATGCACTTTTGACCAATGATCCATGTTACAAATATTAGTTCAGAGAAGAGCATAATATGTACCTGTAAGAAAAATCATAATATATACTAAAGGGAAATAATCCACAGTCGAAAGCCACTTTCATGGTGGTCCCCCCAGATGACTGACCCATATCTTGGACTCGTGCGGAGATTAGGATTTTTCATTAGCTACTTAATGCAACTATCCAATTTCATTGCCAGGTTCTCCATTGTATATTCTAAGCTATTGGTGGATTGATGCAGGTTACTGTAGCAGGAGATCTGTGTGCAATTTGCCAGGAGAAGATGCATGCACCGATCTTGCTTAGGTGTAAACACATCTTCTGCGAAGACTGCGTATCTGAATGGTAGAGCATTTAGTTTCCAGTCCTTCTGGTCTAGTTTGTTTCCCTCTTTGGCTTTTTGTCATTTCTTGTCCGCCTGATGATGGTTTTATGCTTGTGGGCCTCGGTGTGCATAACCATCTGAGAAAGCATAATGTGTTGCATGCACATCCATGTAGTTTCCATACATGTACAGGCTATAGGATCATGTGTGGATGATGCATGCATTTGCATGGCTGCTGGGGACACTAGTTGGGTTTCATGCATCAGCATGTGCTATGTATGCAGCTATGCATGCAGATTGCAGAACCCTAATTAACATATGGGATCACCATACAAGTAGGGGTAAGTGCATGCATCCATCTTTCTGTAGTTGCTATATATGAATGTATATGATTGACAGACAGCATGCAGCCACTGTTGCATGCACTGGATGCAGCATGCAAATTTTCGATGCATCTTTTTCCGTTTAGTCTCTTCTAACCAGTCCTTTGGGACTGCCTTTTTCTTTTTGGGCCCCACTTTTTTTAGGTTTGAAAGAGAGCGGACCTGCCCTTTGTGCAGGGCACTGGTGAAACCAGCAGACCTGAGATCATTCGGTGATGGCTCTACGAGTCTCTTTTTCCAGTTATTCTAAATTGGCCAAAGATGCAAACTAAACGTTGACAAAGGTTGCTACATCACCACATTGAAATGCTGCTCCAAAAACGCCTGCCCACTCGACTGTCATCTCACGGGTAATTCTGCTGCACATCTTGTATTGACTTGTTCTGTATTTTTTTGGGTCTGGTGGACGTGCTGGAAACTGGCTTCAAAGGTGATCGTGTGTCTATAAGCATATATTCATGGGCTGGGTTATGTATATCTTTCATGGGTCCTTCAAAAGGCAATTTTTGAACTACAGATGAGGGTCTTTGACCGTATAAATCTATATATACCCTGTAATTCTAATATATATGAAGTCCATGGTCGTGATGGATGGGCAGAAGTCCAGGGCATGATCATTGTTGTATCCTTTTCCAAGCTATTATAGGTCAGCTTCATTCCACCAATCTACTCCTGAGCTAACGATCCTGTATAAATTCTTCACACTTTGTTGTACTGTGAATCCCTTGTTAAGGCCAAGTGGTCCCACCTATCAACAGCAAAGACCGTTGGATGTAATAAAATCAATCCTAGGTGCTATGACCTTAGGACTTACTAGTCTTGACTGCAGTTCAAAAACTAAACTCAATATTCTGCTGGGTCAGGTTGACATCTGAAGACTCGATGAATCACAACCACGTTGGCTACATTTTGGTAGTGAGGTCAAAGTCCAACCGTTTGGACCACAAGTTACAGTCCTCCCAGTAGATACATTAAATTGAGCGCATCCTACATCCAACCCTTCCAATAAGTGGTGGGCCACATCCAGGGGTTCACTTGTTTGCAAAAATCAGCTGTAGCCACTAATTGACCATCCCATACTTTGTATTTTGCTATTTATCAATGATGAGATATTGTTACCAATCGTGTTGCCCAGCCGAAGAATAGATTGGGCTGATTTTCCTATTAGATCCATGTGGTGGGTGGGTCAACATATTGGACGGTTTGGATGTTGCATGCACATGAAAGGTTTGAAGTTATCCGCTGGGTGGATTATAAATTATGGTTCAACCGGGTGGACTTGAGAGTTGAGACTTCTTTAATGATTAAATTAAGAATGGATGTAGTGGGCTCAAGTGACAATACATATCTCATACCTGAATGGAATGTAATTGATAAAATTAATGTATTTGTTGTTCATGGCAGACTGGTTCCTGCCTTGAGAAGGTCGTCAGTTGGAATCTGAAGAGCAGCATTTTTGTGTTTTACGTGTTTAACATAGTTGACTGTGTGAATTGCTCGGTTTGAGTCATGTTGTGCTGGCTTGACATATCATGCAGTTAGAGTTCACTTGGCCATGGTTCGAGTAGAGTCACTGGGTTTCGGGACTATCATATCTAAACCACTCATGGGGTTGAGTTCACTTGGCTAAGGTTCAAGTTGAGTCATTGGGTTTTGGGATTATCATCTAAACCACTCAAAACTATCAATCCATCACATGGTTGAAGGGCATTCGTTTATATATACAAATTTAACGTTTGGTATGAGACAGCTATCACAAATTCATTGACCTGGTATCCATTTGTATAAGAAAACAAAATACACAAGTCAACTACGGCATAAAATATTTACTGTGCAAATAACATGACCTCAATTTTTTTTTTTTTTAAGATTCATCTGTACTAGTCTTTTTTTTTTTTTTTTAATGGTTCATTCCAGGGCCTCCACACCTCAAATATTGGTTGAAATTTAAAATATGATCTGATTCTATAAGAGCAATAACATACTCTATTGACCTGAATATGGCTATATTTCCACAGTTCTACATCAACTCGTTGACCAGAGAATGCAACATAATATTTTCATTGAGCCATGTTAGTAACCTGTACTACATTGCAATTGCTAATTGCAAATAGGACTTGCAAATAAAACCATAATGGGATCAACCATGTTTGGAAACCATATGACTAAATACTAGTCATAATGTACATAATACAGAAGTTTTATCTTCCACTACCATTGAAAGCTTTGAAGCTCTAATTTGTGTTCAACCATTAGTATGGAAGTAAGAGATAGTTAACCAGCAAGTCTGTTAGTGTAGTGGTGGTCACTTGGACAACTATATATATATATATATATATATATATATATATATATATATATATATATATATATATATATATTTGAAGGATGACAATTTATTAAGAAATGGCAAAGCCGAAAGAATACAGAATAAAAAGGGAAAACCAAAACGCAAATGCAAAGGCATGTAGCAAACCGCAATTTACGGGATGCAACTGTCCAATCCATAGGAAACCACAACTTAAGGGACGCAGCTGCCCAATCTAACACAGAATTTAGCTCTAAGGCAAACCGTGAATATTCTGAAATCACCTACTATTCCTTTCATTCCAAATAGCAAAAAACTTAGCAAGAAGAAACATTCTCCACGCCTTTCTCCCCTAATTGCCTTGACCACCTCCATAACACTGGCAAAACAGATCTTCAACCATTTTGACCCCCTCCATGCTACTAGCAAAACAGAACTTCAATCGTCTCTCTCTCTCTCTCTCTCTCTCTCTCTCTCTCTCACACACACACACACACACACACACACACACACAAAAACACACTTGCTGCACTATAATGGCATTGAGTCGCCTGTCCTTGTCACACTCCATCTTTGATCGCTCTCCTCTCAGCAGAGCTGCAATCACCGACTTCCTTGTCACCTCTGCCGTATGTAAGAAGTCTCTTGTTGCTTCCTGGCGTTTGTGACCATCCAGTTGTCGGTAAGTGTTTCTTTGGTTTATGCATTCATTGTTCATTTTGTAGTATGGTATAAATAGTTAGAAGATGGGTTTGTGAGTGAACCACTACCCTAACCTTCACATTACAATTGTTAAGTTAGATGGTTGTAACTATTTCAAATGGGCATACTCTGTGAAAATATACCTTGGGGGCTAACTGAAGTTGGGTTTTATCTCTGTGACTAAGCCGACACCACCTGATGGAGACCCATCTCTGGAAAGTTTAGGAGAGTGACAACTTCATGATTATGGACTGATTACTTCATTCCATGCATCCTAACATGAGTGACCATTGATGATGTACTCGATAACTCGGGAAATCTAGGATGGTAATGCAAAAATGTTTTCTTAATGTAATGATTTGACCAGGACATGTCAATTGACTATAGAAATAACTAATCCACAGGGGAGTCTTCTGTGAAGTTCTGTTATACCTCTCTTTGTTAGAGGTGCCAAAGTCTGTTCTTCCTAAAGATATATAAAATCGTATGAGAAGCTTCATATTTTCAAGTTTCTTGGGGTATTCAATAATGATTTTCAACCTCAAAAGGTTCAGGCTTTGGGATGTAAGTCTTTGGCCCCTCTTGAGACTGTTTATAATTACATCTGCAGTAAGGCTACTTGTGATCCCCAAACTTGTCTTCCATCACATAGCGATCTGTCTTATGGTTAGACCCAAACCTAATAGGAAGGGCTTCCTGATGGGGTTTTTTGCCCCGTGCTCGACCAGTCGTGAGCCCTGCTCGACCGGTCGAGGGCTGGTACGACCAGTCGTGGGAGTCGAGTCGTAGCTCGACTCAAAGTCCAGCGAGTTCGGACTATTTCTCTCCGGGGTTCTCGACCGGTCGTAGGTGACCCACGATCGGTCGTAGGTGGTCTACGACCAGTCGTAGGTGAGCTACGACCAGTCGTAGGAGGCTAAGACCGTCTGGAATTTTCGGGACTAGTCGAAGGATTCTTGATTTGTTCGCGATTTTGCGGAAAGCAGGGATTTGAGTCCTTTCAACCGGGATGCGGAAAGGAGTTTCCCAAAACTATAAAAGGGGTTGCCTAGGGTTTTCTAGGTATCACAAAATAGCAAGAGGGTTTTCTAAAGCTTTAAGGATTTGCTTAAAGGGTTTAGGGCTATCAAAGGTGAGAGAGATGGAGAAAGAGAGAGGAAGCTTATAGAATGGAGGTTCTGCTCGTGGAGGTTCTCTACTTTGCATCTACATCTCGCCGTTCTATGTCCTTGTAATCGGTTAGATCTCTCCGTTTTCTCTATTTCTCTTATTGTTTATCCACTCTGCGTGAGTGAAGAAGATTGTAACGTTCTACTTCATAGTGGATTGTTGATCTCAGACGAGGTCCCGTGGTTTTACCTCTTTGAGGGTTTTCCACGTAAAATCTCTTGTGTGGTGTGTGATTGATGCTTTGATTTATTTCATTGCTTTATCCATAATTACGGTTTGTTTGGAGGCTAGATCCAAGGTTTGTGCAAGGCATCCCAACAAAGTGGTATCGAGCAAAGTTCATTGAACGGGTAGGATCGGTTTGAATTATGGAAGGTGGCTCAGGATGATCGGCCTCAATGGTTCTAGCTTGGACCATATGGAAGGCTAAGATGGAGGACTTGCTTTATTGCGAGGACTTATATTCTCAATCTCTGGCATATCAAAAATCCAATGATATGAGGATGATGATGATGGAAGAAGATGGGGAAAGCGGTGGGGTTTATTAGACAATGGTTGGATGATTCGTGTTCCACCATGTGTCTACGGAAACTCAAAAAAGCCTATGGCTAAAATTACAAGGGTTGTATGAGAAGAAGACAGTGGTAATAAGATATTTCGATAAGGCGACTTGTGAATCTCAAGTTCAAGGATGGTGGTTACGTGGCCGAGCATATGAATGAGGTCAAGAATATAGTGAACCAACTCACCTCTATGAAGATGGTCTGGATGATGAATTGCGGGCTTTACTATTGCTTAGTTCATTGCTCGACGGTTGGGAGACATTGGTGGTGTCTCTAAGTAACTCCACGCCGGACGGAAAGATATCCATGGAACGGGTAACTGGGTTTGTCTCTTCAATGAGGAGACAAGGAGGAAGTCTCGAAGTGGGTCTACACAAAGAAGAGGCTCTTGTGACACGAGGAACGAGGAGAGGAGGAAAGAACAGGGAAGGGCGGGAAGGCCCGAGATAAATCAAGAGGCAAGTCGAAAAGTAACGTAAAAGAGGTTGAATCTTTGGAATTGTGGCAAGAAGGGCCACTACTAAGCATGAATGTCGTGGTAGAAGAAGAGCAAGAAAGGAAAAGGGAAGGAAGATGAATCTGATTCCACCGCTGGAGTCGCTTCGGATGGCGACATGGTAGTTATTCTTTCTACAGATCACGATGTATGTCTCACGGCCACGAGTCAAGGCACCGACCGGGTGATAGACTCGGGAGCTTCTTTTCATGCGACTCCACTGGGGACTCCTTCACAAGCTACAAGTCGGTGACTATGGGATTTGTGAAGATGAAAAATTCCCATTGGCGTATCAAAGATCGTGGGAGTCGGTGATATTTGTGTGAAGACCGATGTGGGCCGCACATTGGTTCTCGAGGATGTGAGGCATATCCCGGACCTTCGCCTCAACTTGATGTCGACGGGGAAATTTGGATGATGATGGCTATGAAAGCAGTTTTCTTTGGTGGGCGAATGGAAGCTCATCAAGGGTTCATTGATCGTGGCTAGAGGAAAGAAGTGTTGCACCTGTACAAGGCAATGTATGTGCAAGGGTGGATTGAACGCAATGAAGATTGCTATTGACATGTGGCATACGGCGTCTAGGCCACATGAGTGAAAAAGGGCTTCACTACTAATGAAGGAAGACTCATTCAGATGACGTGGATGGTATGCCTCTCAAAACCTTGTCTTGATTGTTTATCGGGAAATAGCATAGAGTTTCATTCATTAAAGCGCTTCTCATGTTAATAAAGTGCATGCATTAGATTTGGTTTATTCGATGTTTGTGGTCTTATGAGGACAAAAACCTTGGGTGGGGCATTGTATTTTGTTACTTTTATAGATGATGCATCTAGGAGGGTTTGGGTTTATGCTTTGAAATCCAAGGACGAGGTCTTTGGTGTGTTTAAGTTGTTTCATGCTATGGTCGAGAGAGAGAGGGGTAGACCATTGAAGTGCATCCATAGCTGACAATGGTGGTGAATACATGGCGACTTTCATGAGTACCGCGAGTCCTGGGGTATACGGCATAAACGGACTTTCAAGACCCCCCAAACATAATGGTGTGGCCGAATTTGAGCGAATGAATCGCACCATTGTTGAGAGAATCGGATGCATGCTATCCCATGCGAAGTTGCCCAAGACGTTCGGGGAGAAGCACGTGCGCAATGGCGGTGTATTTGATAAACAGTCTCCATCACCCCGTTGAATGGAGAAGTACGAGAAGGTGTGGGCCGGACAGATCCATCGTACATGTCATCTCATGGTGTTTGGATGCAGGACATCCGTTCACGTACCAAAGGACGAGAGGTCCAAGCTCGATATGAAGATCAGGCAGTGTGTGTTCTTAGGGTACGGTGATGAAAAATTCGGTTACAAGTTATGGGATCCGACCGAGAAGAAGCTCGTCAGGAGCAGAGATGTGGTTTTCTTTGAAGATCGGTGTATCGAAGACATTGGTAAGCCGAGAGAAGAACCCGGCCCTAGATTCGGGTGAGCTAGAGGACATGGATCCGATTACTCCTCCGTGGTGCGATGACGGGGAGTACAAGAAGGTGCGAGAGGACGAGGGAGTTCCTTAAGAAGATGGACCGGGGGAGCCCCACTTGATCCACTGTTGAGCCACGGGTGAGGAGGTCATCTACGGCCGTCAAGAGGTACTCGCCGCATGAGTACATTATGCTAACCGATGGGGGAGAGAGGAAGATTATTCCGAGGCCCTACTGGCGAGCATAAGGAGGAGTGGTTGAAAGCTATGCAAGAGGAGATGGAATCCTTGCATAAGAACCACACCTATGATATGGTGGCGCACATGGCAAGAAAGCTCGAGCAACAAGTGGGTGTTCGGAAAGAAGATTGAGCGAAGAATTCACAGACGAGGTTAAGGCCGGACTTGTGGTGAAAGGGTTTGGTCAGAAAAAAGGCATAGACTTCGAGGAGATATTCTCACCAGTGGTGAAGATGACATCCATACGGGTGTTGCTTGGGTTGGCGGCTAGCATGGATCTGGAGATAGAGCAGTTAGATGTTAAAACTGCCTTTCTCCATGGTGACCTGGAAGAAGAGATCTACATGCACCAACCAGAGGGGTTCGAAGTCAAGGGCAAGGAACATATGAGGAAGAGCTTCAGATGGTGAAACAAGCTCCACGGCAATGGTACAAGAAGTTCGACTCATTTATGTTGAAACATGGGTATGAGAACGGAGTCGGACCACTGTGTGTTCACGCGCAAGTTCTCAGATGGTGATTTCTTAGTTACGCTATTATACGTTGATGACATGCTCATCATGGGAAAAGACATCAAGAAGATTGACAGTGAAACAGGAGTTGGGCAAGTCTTTTGCGATGAAAGACTTGGGCCCGGCTAAACAGATCCTAGGAATGGAGATAACCTTAGGAAGCAGGAAACTTTGGGCGTCACAAGAGCGGTATATTGAGAAAGTCCTGAGCGGTTCAATATGAATGCAATGTGAAGCAGTCGTAAGACTCCACTAGATGGTCACTTCAGATTGAGCGACAGGCAGTGTCCCAAGACGAAGGAAGAGGTGGAAGAGATGCAGAAAATACCCTCGGCGTCAGCAGTAGGAAGTTTGATGTATGCTATGGTGTGTACACGCCCAGACATAGTATATGCGGTTGGTGTTGTCAGCCGGTATCTTGCCAATCCTGGCAAAGAACATTGGGCAGCGGTGAAATGGATACTACGGTATCTAAGAGGCTCATCCAGGTTGAGCCTATGCTATGGTGACGGTAAACCCGTGTTAGAGGGCTACACAGATGCAGATATGGCAGGTGACATAGACTCCAGGAAGTTTACATCGGGATTCATGTTCACGTTTGCAGGGGGAGCGGTTTCTTGGCAGAGCAAGCTACAGAAGGTCGTAGCATTGTCGACGACAGAGGCCGAATACATTGCATCCATTGAAGCATGTAAAGAGATGCTTTGGATGAAGAGGTTCTACGGGAACTTAGCCTAAAGCAGAGGAGCATGTGGTCTATTGCGATAGTCAGAGTGCTATACACTTGAGCAAGAATCCAAGTCAGCATTCCAAGTCGAAGCACATAGAGATTCGGTATCACTGGATCAGGGATACTTTGGAACAGAAGGTGTTACAGCTTGAGAAAGTCCACACGGACAATAATGGGTCAGACATGATGACCAAGGCTTTGCTCAAGGGCAAGTTTGAGGTTTGTAGAAACCTGGCTGGCTTGAAGAAGGTGGATCCCTCCTGGGTCAAAAGGGGGAGATTTGATGGGGTTTTTTGCCCCGTGCTCGACCAGTCGTGAGCCCTGCTCGACCGGTCGAGGGCTGGTACGACCAGTCGTGGGAGTCGAGTCGTAGCTCGACTCAAAGTCCAGCGAGTTCGGACTATTTTTCTCCGGGGTTCTCGACCGGTCGTAGTGACCCACGACCTTGGTCGTAGGTGGTCTACGACCCGGTCGTAGGTGAGCTACGACCGGTCGTAGGAGGCTAAGACAGCCCTGGAATTTTCTAACTAGTCGAAGGTTCATTTGTTCTGCGATTTTTGCGAAATGCGGATTTGAGTCCTTTCAGAAATCGAGATGTGGAAAGGAGTTTCCCAAAACTATAAAAGGGGTTGCCTAGGGTTTTAGTATCACAAAATAGCAAGAGGTTTTCCTAAAGCTTTGCATGCAAGGATTTGCTAAAGGGTTTAGGGCTATCAAAGGTGAGAGAGAGGGAGAAAGAGAGAGGAAGCTTATAGAAGGGAGGTTCTCCGCTCGTGGAGGTTCTCTACTTTGCACCCACATCTCGCCGCTTCTATGTCCTCGTAATCGGTTAGATCTCTCCGTTTTCTATTTCTCTTATTGTTTATCCACTCTGCGTGAGTGAAGAAGATTATAACGTTCTACTTCATAGTGGATTGTGATCGGACGAGGTCCCGTGGTTTTACCTCTTTGAGGGTTTTCCACGTAAAAATCTCTTGTGTGGTGTGTGATTGATGCTTTGATTTATTTCATTGCTTTATCCATAATTCTGGTTTGTTTCGGGAGGCTAGATCCTAAGGTTTGTGCAAGACATCCCAACACTTCCTGCAAAGGGGCTAAGTAGTAAACAAAGGATTGTGCACCCTCACAAAATGTTGATTCGGACATATATATGCACCAACTATGGTAAATATCGACATACCAGATATCGTTACTATGATCTTCACCCACATCTCCGGCGTAAGCCTAGGAGAGAGGCTAATATTGTTACAATTAAGGGAGAGATGCATATTGTTTACAATGCATACACCATCGCAATTCATTAGGGTGTTACTAGTCATTAGGCACCTCCTCCTGCTTCCAAATTTTATTTTATTTATTTATTTAGGGGGGGGGGGGGGGGAGACATTCGTTACCTTTACGATCTGGTCGTAACGGTTGTTACGGCCCCCGTAACGGCCGTTATGGTTTTTTTTTTTTTTATTATTAAAAAAAATTCCCGAAAAACATGTATTTGCCCTGTAATGTTGATTAAAAAGTATGGAAAATCTATATCTGCCCTATAACAGACAATTATGGGGCTGTATGGACGTAACGATCCATTAAAGGCAATTACGGGTCATTTTTTTTTCCATAATGGCTGTTACGGCCGTTACGGCCCCATAACGTGTAACGGTTGCTACCGTTACCTTTACGTAACGGCCTTTACGGCACACCATGGAACCTTGTTTCCCATCCTCTATCCACTAATTTAGGTGGTAATGATCACGTAATAAATAAAGAAGATAATTTCCATATGTTCTCTTTTATTCATGTTAAGATCAAATTAAAAGGTAGATCTTATTCCAAATTTGTCTGGAAAAGAAACTTACCAAATTAAATCTTCTCTTACATTTTCATATATTCTTCATGTTTATTGTTTCAAATCTAATCTCATTTCGGTGAGCTTGTTAACTAAATAATTGAATTGCTTTGTCTCATATTTATCAAGGTATTATATTATTCAGGATCTAAATACTAGGTAAAAAATTGGTTGTGGACTTGAGTTAGGAGGTCTCCACTTGCTTATGAACAAGGCCTCCTCTTCTTATGCCATTGTGTCGAAAAGTAATAATTAGGAGCCTTTTTGTCATTAGCACTCCCATCTAAAACATGTCAATATGTTCCATTTATATATTATCTCCTAATAAGTTTAGCATTATTTCTTTGTTTAGTTATGAGACGTGAATTATCAAAGCATGTTCGTATTATATAAAATTATAGTGAAAGCAACACCACTTTTTCTTTTGAGTAAATTCTTCAGATGTTTGTAATGTTTCCCTAGTTATACCTATATCTGGATTTCACATTTTCATATCATTTATTGATGATTTTTCACAGTTTACATTGCTATCTTTTCAAAGTAGAACTATGGTTCCACCTTTTGTATAGGCATTTACTAGATTGTGAAAACTTAGTTCAGGAAATCTTAAAGTGATTTGGTTTCATAATGGCAAAGAGCATACATTTCTTGAGTTACAAATATTTTTCACTAACTAGGTATTTAGGCTAAAACCTTACATATATCCATCAATAAAATGGGCTAGCTAAAAGGAAAAATCGTCACTTATTAGCGTTCACTAGATCCATAATAATTGGAATGGAGGTACCAATGGTCTATTGGGATGAAATAGTTATAATGGCCACCTCATACATGATCAATAAAATGGTATCTAAATTTTTGGGTAATAGTTATCCTATTCGGATGTTAAATTGTAATACTTCGTTGTTTGCTCCGCCACCTCGCATATTGGTGTGTTTGTTTTGTCCATACAATTGCCCATTCTCACATAATCTTATGCCTCGTTGAATTCATGTTTTCCTAAAATATTCAAGTGTTCAAAAGGACTACAAGTATTACTGTTTGATTAGTAAATGACAATTTGTCTCAAAAGATGTTACATTCCTTGAGAATGCTTCCTGAGGAATCATCAATGTCTCCCAATCAAATTCATCTTCCTATGTTAGACGCCACTACCGATGTTAAGCCTGAAATGCCTTTTGCAACTATTAGGTCTTTACATTTAGATGTCTTGCCTACAAATATTGAAGTTGTTATCCCATTTATTGATCTTCCCATTGTGGTTAATAGAGCAAAACATAGTATTGTCATTCTTGAGCATTATCAAAGGGATTTAAGCACAACTCATCATATTGGTAACTATGTCTCCATTGATTGTTTACTTCCACCTTACCATGCATTTATTTGGGTCATCTCTTCTGTGTTTGTCCCCTCTACAGTTGTAAGTGCTCTGAAGGATCCTCAATGAAAAGTAGCAATACTCAATTAGATGCACGCTCTTGAGAAACAAGCATGTAAGAATTGATAAGTCTTCTTAAGGAAAAACATTTTGTCATGCGCCAGAGAATTTACACATTGAAGTACAATTTTGATTGGTTGGTTACTTGGTACAAGGCTCGTCTAGTTGTAAAAGGGTTCACACAGAAATCAGGAGTTGACTATCATTATACTTTTCTCCTGTAGACAAGTTAAACTCTAGTCCAAGCAATTGTCTCCATTTTAACACACCATTATTGGCTCATTCACCAACTAGACATAAAAAATGCATTCGTTACGTGAAGAGATTTATATGCATCTATTCTAAGCTTCTGTTTGCTAGGTTTGATGGTAAAGCATTTCGTCTTAAGAGAGCACTTTATAGTCTTAACTAATATCCTAAAGTTAGTTTAAGTATTTCTATTTAAATATCATTCAGATTGGTTTCCAGCTGTGTGCCTCTTAACCACCCAATATATGTCAAGAAAAATGCTCCTAAATCACATTTTAACAGTGTACATTAATTATATCAACCTAACAGGAGATAGCACTGGAGAAATATTAGAAGTTAAGTAATTTCTTACATCAATTTGATATTAAGGATTTGAGGATTGGGGGCCTCTACATTACCTTTTTGAATAAAAATTGAATGATCCACATGTGACTTTTTATTTCCCAAATGAAGTATGCCCTTCATCTTTTGACCAGTATAAGAATGTTAGGATCTCACCTTGCTAAGATGCTGATCGAGGTAAACCATCGATTGTTCAATAAGGAATCCTCTCTTCTTTTTAATCCAAAGTATTATCGTTTGGTGAACAAACTCATCTATCTTTCATCATGTAAGACCCGTATCCTAGTCCGTACTGTTCCATCGACTCTCGCGATTCTTTCCGTCGAATTTCGGTAACTTGCGACGTATAATCACGTTTGCGATTGACCCTAAGTCGTATCCTGTAGCAATGAGTTGGCTTAATTCGAGACTTGTACCATTACGACCGCACTGTCGCCGCGATTCTGATGCCGCGACTCACGCACCAATCCAATACCCTGACCAGAAGATGCGGGCCAGCATTTATTTCGAAGAAAATACCGCGAGGTTGCGATCCCAAGAGAATCTCTACAACATGTCCCATCAATCAATCACTCAAATTAATCAATCAATCACTTCATGTCAAGTATACATCACCTTTCACCCCATCCCCAAGCAACCACCAAGTCAACTCTTTCTCACCCTCTCTCTTACACAACCATACATGTCAAGTACACATCACACATCACTCACCCTTTCACCCATCACACCCATCCCTCACTTTCTCTCCTTACAACCCTCTCTCTCTCTCTCTCATTCACAACACACTTTCCCAAGCAAGCAAGAGAGCTCACGTCCATAGTTTCCTAAGAGAGAAAATGACTTTGTGTGGCCCACCTTTCTCTCCCAAAAATCCACCATCCTAGCCCTTCATTTCTCATCTTCTCCATCAAAGTGAAGCACTAGGAGATTGGCGTTCCATCGGACCAAGAAGATCAACCGGTGAGTGCTTATTAGGCTAGATTTCTCATGTTTTTATGATGGGCCAAGTGAGACTTGCCGATCAATGGTGTGGATCTCTCTTTGGATCCTAAGATGTGGCCGATGGTCCACCTTGATCTTCATGATGGGGCCATTCTCCATGGACCCTGTCATGATGTTTATTTTCTAGCTTGAAAAGAGGTCATCTAAACCGTCTATTTTGGGTGGAGAAGGGATCTCCACCGTTGATCTTTGATTCGGTGTGCCCATATGTAATGGGACCCACTTGATGTATGTTGTAAATCATGCAAAGGAGGGACCATAGTGCCGGGGTCCCTCCATCACACGTGTGTCCCACTTTCTCTCTCTCTCTCTCTCTTTCATTTCTTTGTATTGTATATGATAATGTGGCCATGTGGCCCACCTGGGTGGACCCCACCATAAAGCATGTATTTGATCCAAGCCATATGTGGGTGAGGCCCACCTTATAAGTATTGTATCCACACCACACATCATTTGGTGGCCCACATGTGCAGCCCACTTGAAATGCAAATCGTCCAGCGTCCCTGGACGATTGAATGAAAAACACAAATATGAGCTTGTTTCAAAGCTCATTAGGTGGGCCACTCATGCAGGCCCCACCTTGATGTATGGACTTAATCCACGCCTTCCATCCTTTTACCCGTATCATTTTAGGCGTTGAGCTGAAAAGTGAAGTCCATCCGAGGCTCTGGCGGGCCATAGCATAAGAGACAGTTCCTGTACCGTTGAAAACCACGCTGTTGTTTCGGTACCCCGAAACATGCCCAATATTGGGCTCGTTCGGCTTGTCTTAAGTTATGGGGACCAATGGTGGGGTCGGATTTCTCTGATGCGGGCCCCACTTGTGAAAAACCACAACAAAATAAAAAATAAAAAATAAATAAAAACATGCAGCAGCGCTGCTGCTGCCAGAGGCGCAGGCACTTCAGGTGGGCGGATGGGCCGCAAACCCATGGCCCAGCCGTGGGCCCCACCTTGATGTGCGTATGTCATCCCAATCCGTTCATTATGTGGGCCCCTCCCTGAAGTGGGCCCCCTCTAAATGTCAGGTCAATCTGACACTCAGGTGGCCCACATCATAGGAAACAGTGTGAATTGAACCGTCTGCCATTTAAACCCTTTTTGGGTCCACAGAAGTTTTGGATCAACATGATTTGTTTTCCCTCTTCATCTGGGTCTACGTGACCTTATCAACGGGTTGGATGGCGTATAAACATTATGGTGGGCCCCACATGGGACCCACAGTGATGTATGTGTTTGTCTCCCACCGTCCACGGTGGAGCCCACGGTGATGTATTTGTTCTATGAGTCGGGATCCTCTGTTATCAGGTCAACAGGATTTTCCTGTTACCCTAGTGGTTTGGCATCCGAGGCTTTTTATTATTATTTTTATTTTTTCAGTGAGTGTTGACGTGGACCAATGGTTTTTAGGGTATTAGGAATTCTCTGTTGACCTGGTAACAGAGGATCCGGACTCTTGTTCTATCCCCATCGTCCTGGACAGTGGGTGTGTGTGTGTGCGTGCGTGTGTGTGTGTACGTGTGTGCGCGTGTGTGTATGTATATATATATATATATATATATATATATATATATATATATATATATATATATATATGATGGTGGGCCTTTACGGGACCCACCCATGATGCATGTGTTGCATCCAATCTATCCACCCATTTTGCAAGCTCATTTTTGGGCATGAGCTAAAGAATGAATCAGATCCATGGTTCATGTGGACCTCTACCATGATGCATGTGTTGCATCCAAGTCATCCAACCACTTAAAAGCTTTGTTTTGAAGCTTGAGTTCAAAAATGAGACAGATCTAGGAATAGGTGGACCACATTATAGGATGTAGTGGGTTTGAATGTCCACCATTAAGACCCTTGGGCTGCTAAGTTTGGAACCAAATATGATATTGGTCTTTCCTTTTAATTCAGGTCTGTGAGGCCTTATAATCAGATTGGATAGGAAATAAATATTATGGTGGGCCTTAGGAATTTAATGGTGGAAATCATTACCACCACTCTTATTTGGTTGTGGCCCATTTGATGTACGTATGGGGCCCAATTGGTGTGGCCCATCTGATATACATAAGGCCCATGTGATTAGGCCCATTCGATGTATTTGTGGCCCATTGTCGAGGCCCACTTTGATATATATGAGACCCATGTTTCGAGGCCATTGTGATGTTTTCAAAGGCCCATGGGATATGGCCCATTGCAATGTACATAAGGCCAATTGATGCGGCCCACTTGATTGATATAAGGCCCATATGAGGCGGCACATTTATGTATCTGAGAACTATGGGCCGAGGCCCAATGAGATGTATATAGGTCTATTGTAATGTGTGATTCCCCATGGTTTGTGTAATGATATTTATGGCGGACCGTGCCTTGGGAGCAATGTTGGTTTGACGTCCACATTGTAAGTACAATGTTGGTTAAATGTCCGCATTGTGACTCTCCCTAGGGCCCATACTCGTTGTGTGTAGGCCGTCTAGGCCCATCTACATTGTAAGGATAGTTCATTACTTTATAAAATGCTTAGTATAACTCCATGATTTATACCCATACGCATCATATGTATGCTTGATATGAGGAATATTTGATCATAGCATAAGCCGTTGGGCTGAGACATCACCGGACTCCATATGAGACGGAGTATCCAACATAAGTGCGTGGTACGCGCGAGATTGCTGCATGTTTGTATGGTGTGACTCATGCATCTTGCATATGTGTGACTTGATCACTGCACACCCTAGCGACATCAGGGCCGTATCCTTTACAGATACATTGTGGATGGTTGTATCAGATACCAGAAATATTAGCTCTAGCATTGTGGGCACTTAGGATGTCATTGGGTGAAAATTTCAGAACCTTTTTGGTACCAGGAGATGCTCCAACGTCTAGACCGAGTGGATACACGAGCGTCCGAGTGCCGAATACTAGTAGGTCGCGTCTTCCACTGTGTCGTGGTCGGTTGGAAGGGGGAGTGGCCTTATCCGCCTGAGTGAGGGGGCTATAAGCTAAGCTGAGTTTGACTAGCTCACAAATGTGTCCGCTATCAATGAGCCGGGTAGGTATTGGCAGACTACTAGTCAGGCAGATAGTGTGATCTCTTCCACTTGCTTGACTGTGCAGCTAGGGAGGAGGCAGTTAGTGTGAGGTGTATTAGACCCCGGTGATATCCAGAGATGAACCGTACTGATATGTATACTTGATGAGTACTGACATGCTTATATTGCATCTCGCATATGACATTTGGCTACATAGGCCTCGCATCGCATGGCCTTGGTATGACCGATAACATTTATACCTTGCATCACATAGCTTTGGTATAGCTGATAGCATTCATGTACTTATAGCATATTTTCGCATTACTCTGATATTGTATACTTGGCACTCGCCTTACACACACTTTTACCACCCTCTAAGCTTTCTATAAGCTTATGCACGATAGATGCGTGCAGGTGGCGTTAGGTTGCAGCACGATGAGCTTGGAGTGTGCAGCCGAGCTTCTGGAGTTTCTGTTACTTTCATTATATTGTATTTCCCTTTCCGCATTGTACTTAAAGTTTTTGATATAGTGGATATGTGGTGATGTTGTTTTGTGACTTGGTTATGCTTGTGGTTATGCTCCATTACAAAAAAAATTCATACTGAAAATCCTCCTTGAAGGATCCCAGGATCGGAATCTGGCGTATGGGCACTGGGAGCCGAGAATGGAGTACTACGGAGGCTGTCGGCACCGGATTCGGCGATCGAAAATTTTGTGAGCCCGTTTTTCGAGTTTGGGGCGTGACACATCACTTGCCCAAAATTGCCTATGGTGCAAGCTTAGTCAATCAGTTTATGTAGACTTTGTATACTTTATCTATATATTGTTCATCATATTTTGTGGTACACAAAAGTTGCCCAAACAAAAGCCTTCTCTATGCTAATTGTGGTTACCTTGATATTCAGGCCAATTTATGACACTGATTAGGCAGGTTGCTCTACTAATCGACATTCTATATGTTTGTGGGAGGCAATCTTGTCTCTTAAAAAAGTAACAAAGCAATTGGTTGTTAGGCGATCATTAAAAGAGGTGACAACCATATATGTTATTCCTTATTGCACAATATCATCGGTCGTTAAACATAGTACTAGTGCAGTGGTGTGACTGCACTATTTTCTTATTTATCTTGCATTACTTGTACATCTATTGTTCCTCTCTTTTGCGACAATCAAGCACAATTTGTATTGTATCTAATCCATTTTTTCTCGAGTACACCAAGCACATCAAGGTTAATTATTATTTTGTTCACGAAAAGCTAACAAATGGCGTTATTAGTACACCTCATCTTACATTTAAGAATCAACTAGTTGACATTTTCACAAAAAGTATAACAGGGCCTCGTTTATCTGTCATTGTATCCAAGTTGGGCATGATCGGTATCCATGCTCTAATTTGAGGGAGAGTGTTGGTGTGATGTACTCTCTTTTGGTGATCATGTGAGCTACCATGCCCTTAACAAATTTATAAATAAGAGAAAGGGGGTTACCAAATTACAATTTCCATTGAAGACTATTTCTCGCACTTCATAAGCAAATGCTAAAATTCGATTGGCAATATTTTCATGATTTTTGATACACTAGTAGATGACATCATAGTATCACGAGTTAGATTAAAACTACCAAAATTAGAAAGCAGATATTGGAAGTTATAAAGGAAGATTGGACTATCGTCCACAATTCAAAGAAACTAAAATGACTCTTTAGCATCTTCGTTGCTAACCTTCCATTTGAGTCATCTGCAAATGATTTGCTAGAGGTATTTGGCATATTCATAGCCATCATTGATATTTTAAATCTACAATAAGGAATATCTAAAAAGAATTGTGGTTTTACATTTATCTTATTTTTATATGGCATTCATATGAGTCTAATTTCATTGATGCCATGAATGGTAAATGGTTTAGGGGAGGGTGTTTAGGTTTTAGGAAAAAGTTTTCTAAAGTTATGGGCATGGTTACGATTAGGGTTTAGTCTCTAATGATGACTCATATCAAATTTTTTTTTTTTTTTTAAGTGTAGACGCCCTACTCGCAAAGGGCTATCTCGGACCTCATTAAATCTAATTCTAATAAAGTAGATATGATTTTGATCCGGGAAACAAAAGTCAAAGAGGACGTAATCTATCTGTAAAAATATCTAAAAATATGCCGGCAGCTACTATGTCCCTTCAAAAGGTGTAGCTGGTGGCTCTTTGCTCAATTGAAACAAAGAAAATGGATCCATAAAAGAGAGTCAAAATCAGCTTGCGACGAGCCTAAAAACAAAAGACCTTCTGCAGCCCCTAAACGAATGAATAAGGGGAAAAGGAGGCATTTGATATTTCAAATCTCAAGGAGGACGTGCTCAGAATGGCCGCGCCCTAAATCAATAAAAAATTTTATTGATTTGATTCATCCAATTCCATTTGGCCAAGAGGGAGGTAGTGAGTCACCTAGGCTATGATGACTCATAATTTTTTAAGGTGTAGACACTCCACTAAAAAATGAGATTAAAACTATTCTTCAACTTCAGTTAAACTTCAATCAAAAGTACTCATACGGCCCAACACTCGTCATATGACCATATGAGTTGGACAAAGTATGGCTCAGGCAATCTCAGAAATAGTTGACAAACTTTATTAATAGATTTGCAAGCCAACCTATCCAATCCTAACCCAATTGTTAAGATTCTTTCAGAGCTCCAGACGTACTCCGTCATGATAAATTCATAACTGGCTAGCCCAAAAGGCCTCGAAAGCCTGGATTGGCCATCCAGTGGGAGTCCCTACAAGACCCGAAGATGATCAATGGATTGGATTGGTAGGCTCGCAATATGTTTAAAGTAGATATTTGCTGACTATCTGAGGTGTTCAAGAGTCACAAGTTAATTAAATCACATCTACCAAACTCCAACAGTATCAGAAAACTGCAAAAGATGAGCTGAAAGGGTCCCCGATACTTCCTAGAGGCAACTAATGAATCCAATCAGCCAACTTCAAACAAGGAAAACCATAGAGCAGGGCTCATCTTCATAAATCGTCAGCTGACGTACATGAAAAATGAAAAACCTATACTTGGCCCTTAAAGACATAAGTAAAGGCAAGAAATGATGTTTGGCAATAAAAAGAGCTTATTGTGCTAAAAAGTTTACCTATATGCCTATAACTAGAGTTGTACACGCTAACCCTAGCTCAAACTCGACTCTGCTCAGTCCTCGAGCTTGTCTTGCTAGGTCGGCTCGGTTCGGTTAGTAGCTCAAGCCAGTTCGGCATTTTCTCAGACAGGTAAAATGCATCTTCAATTTCTTAGAGAATGTAAAACAATAACAATATTTTACAAGTATTTCATTAAACACCTAGAGAGCAATATCAAAATAAAAAAACCCAGGCGAGTAACATCAAAATCAAATAGTCGACGTATCCATTCCTTCCTCGCCAACACTTTGTTAAGTCATTTAATCAAACACCCTGTAACGCCCTGAAAATCGGGGGTCAAGTAGGAGCCCAATTCCCGCCTTCCAACGCATCACTTATGCAACATAGATAATGATGATTAAATGTTGTCCGTGTTAGTGCATTAAACATGAATGAGATTATACCAAAACAGCATATCATACTACAGAGACGATTAAATTTAAGCAAGCAAAAGACTGTGGTAAATATATAAAATCATATAAGTTATCGTAAGTCCCTAGAGTCTGAACATGTCGTCAGGTTAAATAATTACATGTATAATTCCAAAATGTGCAATATGATAAAATGTAATGTCATCTATCTATATCCCTATAGCCCCGATGATGCAATTCTAGGTCTAACATAGACCTACCAGAGAGTTGCATGTTGGAGAACTCCTCCTCATCATCATAAAAGTCAGGCTCCGCCTCATAAGCCTTGAGTCACCTACAACTACAATAGATTCTGGTTGGTGTTTTAAAACACCGTCCCGGAGTGGGAGTGAGTGATCAACTCAGTGGAGCTATAAGGCAAAGGTTAACATGTTATCAATTCAGTTAAGCAGTAATGATAAAATAATACAATAAGCATTCATAAGTTCTCTAGTTAATGCAATGATAATATGTGTTAATGATGCATGCCCTCGCCTACACTCCCACTGCGACATCATCTCACGATCGCAGCATATACCCCTTCCTCTGTGCTCAACTCCAATGCCAAAGGCACATGCAAATGCAGTGCATCTACGTGATTAACTAAGTTCTTAATTATACTTATTCATACAGCAGGTTTAGGAAGCTAAGGTACCTCCCTTTATATTATTTACTTAACGATGATTCATCTAGGGTTGTCAATCCTAGGTAATCATATACGATAGACAAGTTATAGGGCAATGTCACCCCTGACTATAAAGCAGTGGATAGGCTCGTCACCATCCTCATAAGCTTTGGTTTATACTCACAGTCACTATGGGAAAGGCTCATCACTTTAGCGTAGGCCGACAGCTCGAATACAGTATCTCATACTACTGTATTCGGCTCACGAGTTTGGTTTGCTCATTGGACACTACGGGGAGGCTCGTCACTCCAGCGTAAGCCGACAGCTTGACCACGGTGTCCCATACCACCATGTCCAGCTCATGATTCTTAGCGGATCATAGTACTAAGGTTAAACAGGTTTTCCTCTAGTAAGTTGGTACCTTAGATTCAAGCAGTAGCATCCATACATGGTGAACATAAATTGGGTCAATCGAGTTGCATGACAAGCTTGACTAGTACGAGCGTACGTTGAGTTGATCGACATGAAGCGTGTAAGCACTCCGCATGGCCTAACCACTGTCGACAATCAGCGTACGACTCGGATTCCTCAAACATGTCTTATGTGGCGAAACGACCTCAGCCACTAACTCGATAATCATTCCCGATTGCCTGGACTACATCGTAGCCCCAATCACATTCCAATGATAACATTCACATGTAATAGTTAAAGACAGCATATGACAACCAATCTCAATACAAATCTCATTTGAGCATTTTAAAAAACACATAGTACACATGTTGTCATGCATATGTATTTCATACAAAAAGCACATAGTAGTAAGTTAGGCTACAGGAAGGAAATTGTAACTATAGGTAAGGGAATTGAGAGTCACCCCTCAACGCCCTCAGTAAACACATTTCAACAAGCATTTACTCATTCAGGCATTTTATCAAACACTTAGACTACACATATCAACATACATGTAATATAGTAGTTATAACAGGTATTATAGCAAATTCTTTCACAAGGATGTTATCGTACGTACAACAATCATGCATCGTCAAACATAAATCATAGCAAGCACAAGTCATAATTACATACTCATAGAAACATTTCAACAAACACATGGGATGCATCTATTTCAACATAGTTCATATATATGTGTAATACGCGGAAAACATCGTATCTAAGCATATGTGATAGCAATCAAGTCAGACATAAATCATTGCTGACATTGAGAACCTTGAAAACCATAACCTAAATATTTATAGTCCGCACCTTTCACCGGTAAACACGTAACAAGCTCAGTTTGAACTCTATGTCTTTGTCTACGGTACAATGACAACCTATAACATGAAATAAGTTAACTATTTCATCATTTTATCATCTACCCTATTTCAATCCCTAGAACATATTAGGGTTAGGATTTCTTACCTAAGAATGGAGTCGGAATCACTGGAATAGTG
Organism: Magnolia changhungtana; assembly: GCA_030180095.1. Classification (NCBI taxonomy): domain Eukaryota; kingdom Viridiplantae; phylum Streptophyta; class Magnoliopsida; order Magnoliales; family Magnoliaceae; genus Magnolia; species Magnolia changhungtana. The sequence goes on from JASAUF010000446.1 coordinate 6,688,195, forward strand.
ATACAGATAGGCCGATTCAGTACGTAGAGCAGCGAACTCTCTCCCACTTTCACTCTCACTTTCTCTCTCTTTCCTTCTCTCTTTGCTCTCTTCTCTCTCCTAGGGTTTACAAATTCGTATGGAATGAGAGGGGTGGGTTTAGGTCTTTATATAAGCCCATAACTGACCTCAATGGCCCCATGGTCATGGTATACTTAGGTTATAGCCAAAAGTTGGTTATTTCGGGCCAATAGAGCACATCTGGAATCTCATTTTCTACACACGGTCTAGAAAAAGTTTCCTGACATTGGATCTAGGTCAGGTTAAGTTTTCAGTCCGATCGGATTTATGGATCGACCGTGGCGGACTAGTTTTAATTCAACGGTCATCGTCAATCGATCAGGGCCACGAGTACACTGACCTGTGTAGGAAAATTTTCCTGATCCGAGGGTGTTTTTGGGTCATATTCTGATGGTCTGAATCCTTAAACTTGTCCCGCATGTGAACGGCCCAAATCACTTAAATCTGAGTTCATTTTCTAAAGGTATTCACGTTTCTCACGCACTTCACTCTAGGCTTAAGTTGTGCGTTCCTAGATACTATTAGGACTTGATTTCTAAGATGGTTGTCAAGTCCAGCAAGGCGGTCATAATCATATAGTTTCGTGGTCATCGGACTTTCGACATGCGGTCCAGGTCCGATACGGAGTTTCAAGCTGCTCCCGAGAGCAACTGAGTTTAGAGATTGATCCTAGGTTTTTAGGTAATGTAGCGTTAACGATTCTAATAGTTTTGGGTCTTACAGATCATATAGAAAGCTATTCAAGCTAATCTAACGTTTAATTTAGTTTAGCACTTAATTAATTTTTATCTAATTTTTAAAGGATTTGATCCGTAGTGATTTCTGCTTGAGGTGGTACTCGGGTCTTTGTGCGAATTTTTTCGAGATGTTACACACCCAGTGAGCAGCATTCATATTAAAATAACTGAGTCACTGAGCTGATTCGATCTGAGTCGAGTCGAGCTCAAGCAAGCTCGAACTCGGCTCGAAATTTTTGCGAGCTCTAAAAACTAGCTCGACTCGGTCCGAATCCAATTTCGAGCCGAGGTGAGTCGAGTTCTTTCAAGTCAAATCGAGTGAGCTGACTAAGCTAACTTGGCTAGTGTACAACTCTACCTATAACAGGCTCATTATAGGCCAGTTGAAGGCCTATTTAAGGGCCACAATAGTGAGCAATTGAAGGTGAAACTGCTACCTCCCTAAACTAGATGCAACCAATCTTGTGTACATATCAGTGCTTTAACTGTTTTCGAGGCGAGTGAGTTTCGATACCTACTAACAAAGTTGATTCTGATGCAATGGTCGAAATTGGAATTGATAATATGTCTCGTGCCATTACCGAAAGTCTAGAGTATTAACGAGAAGTACCAACATATAAAGTGAATAACTCTTCAACTGTAGCATGAATAATGGCGGTGTCGCTTGAAATTCTTTTAGAACTGGACTAAAATTATCTGAAAATGTACCTAACAATTGCTATCTTGTATCATGGATCCATAACAACTACAATGACTATTAAGAAATGGTAATCAGCCCAATACTTATCGAATTTCATATGCATTCCTAGAGTCATCGCTTGTAAAAAATTTGGACCCTCATCAATACATTTTTTTACCGTATCCATAATGAAAATATTTTTTGGAAGAAATTGATTTGTCATAGGATACTTATTCTCAAAACAAATCTCCATGTAATCATAAAAAACTTAGAGAAACTGATGAACATGTTCACCTTTCATCCAGTCTTCATCACTAGGTACATATGTGTACATTTTATCGCGTGTCACAAGTTTAAGGAATGCAACTTTAAATTCTAGAGTTATATCTAACATTTCATAAGTTGAATTTTAGAGTGTGCAGACATCCAACTTCATCTTCCTTTTAGATTTCAAATCCAAGCATTGAATTATATTATTCCACGTACTTAGCCTTGAAGTTGACCCCCTTATATATTTAACGTTATCTCGTATGTTGGTAATCGTGGAGTCAATTACTTTCAGTTCTTCTTGCATAATCAAGTTCAGTATGTGGGCACAACATCTAACTTTGAATATTTTACCCTCAAAGAATAAATTTCTAGCTTCTTTGAATTGACTACATAAGAAAAAAACCAAAGTGTCATTGGAAAAGGCATTATCCAAAGTTATTGCAGAAATTTTCTTTTCGATGCCCCATTCAACAAGACAATTGTAAATTAAGTCCAACATTACCACACCAATATGAGGAGGATGACCGTAGTGGGAGTTTATAAATTTCTTTTGTAGTTTCCAATCTGCATCAACGAAGTGTGCAGTTAATCACATATATCCCTTTCTTTGATTGGATGTCGTCTATATATCTGAAGTCAAACTTATTCTTGATACATATGCTAGAAGAGCTTTCAAGTTTGATTTCTCAATCGCATATTTATTCATGCACTCTCTTTTCACAATAATACGAGAGGCCTTCTCACATTTGAAATTAAGGAATTTGTAAAATCCCATAAAAAATTTTCTTTCTACCATGCTAAACGGCTTTTCATTAACTATTACCAATCTTACATACTACTCTTGCAGCTTTTCTAGGTTATACTTATAGGTGGAGAGTGTAGCTTAAGAGTTGCCATTTTCAGAAGCGGTAAATAAAAGTAACTGTTAGACTCCACCCTTTGATGTTCTTGGTCTCTTCACACATTTATCAAGATGCCTCAAATAATGAGTTGTAGAAGAATCAGAATACTTGTTGTAAAGAGTTTTACAATACTTGCATCTAATCTTGACTAAATCATCTGGTCGTGTGATCTCATAAAAAATTCACATACGACTGATCTTTTTTTCCAATTCATTGAACTTGAAGTTGTTTCAACCTTGTTTTTTAATAAGTCTCCCTCCACGATAAGAAGAGATGTGACTGACGCACCAACACGAGTGGTACTTGGGTTTTCCTCACTAGTCATTTATAAATCAAAAGATAACAAGGGTAAGGTAAGATTAAGGCTTTTATAGGTTGAAGTAATCAGTCAATAACATTTATATGTATATATAAATATATAGTACGAACAATATCGAGCCCCTCCATAACTTGCAAGACACAAGTATCTCAAATAGTCCCTTAATAAATAAATCTGTTAGGGTACATACATATACATAACTATATAATGTCCCTAATTATTTCAAATTCTGTTTACTATTTGTCTACAAATATCTCATATATTCATATTTGTTTATATCTAGAGGGGTTAATTGTCTATCACATTCTATAATATACAATGTACTGTCCTATATAGTTTACATGCAAGCCGAAATTTCCGCAGCACCTTCCCATATTCTCTAGATATATGTAAAATTCAATATTAATTAGTTGCCACATGCAATCCATTACACATGGAATGTGGAAACCAACTAGTAAAGAACCATATATCCAAAGAAAATATAAGAAGACACTATCAAAATTTCAACTACATGTAAATTGAAAATGATAACAAATTAAGTACATGGTATGATATTGAATTGTCCAAAATGGGACAATTTAACAATCCATAAAGAATAAGAATTTTCAGTTGAATGACTGTACTTGTTCAATATAAATTCCTATATGGAGGGATACATTGCTAAACCATTAGGTGGCCTAAATACTAATTAACAATATAAGATAACAAAGAATCATAACCATAAACATTTAAAGAACAAATATGTAAATATATAAGAAGAAGTTACTATATACAACTATAAGTATAAAAGTAAAAAACTTAAGAATAGTAATGATATAATGCATTTATAGTAGGCAAGTTAAGTTAGTGCATTATACTAGAAAGTTAAGTTAGTGTATTTATTCAATACAACTACATGTTTACAAGTAAAAAAAATTAATACATCTTTCATAGTTTTGATATTCTCCTGATCCGGGAGCGGATCCATCATTTTCGTCGTCTGTTCTTGGGCTGGTGGTATCCTCTCCAATATGCTCATTAACTTCCCCTGAATCAAAAAGTGGGGAGACTTTTCCACCATACTCTTGTATAGATTTAGCTAGTTTTTTAAAACTTTTTTTTTTGTCACCTGATATATAGGGAGTACCCAAGATCTTGTAGAATGAGGCAAGTTTGGGAATAAACTTCGATGACTTCTTACTTGTCAAGCTCGGCCCTACTTCTATGTCATGTTGTCGAGGAGCGCATCGTTGATCTCTAGATACCTCTGCCTCTTTCTTACTTAACTTCAAGGCTATTTGCAATTGTTTTTCTTCCAATCTTCTCAATCTAGCTTCTTTCTCCTCTTCCTCTTCCCTACTAATTCTTCAGATTCTTCATTGATTAAAACAGGTCTGTTATGGTATATCTTGTGATTAGTTGTATTCGGTGTGGGGGAGGAGATTGAAGGCTTCTCGTTGTAGTCTACAAGAGCCTGGAATAAAACTCATACCTCCCCTGATACTCTGGGACATAGTTTTGCATCTCTCTCTCTCTATCCCTCCCCCTGACCTGATAAGTGTAGTTTAAACCGATTTCTGGCCCCACACAAATTGCATTGAATCTTCATTCTTTCAAAGTTTGGGGAGTAGACTTGGGAACCATAATTCCAAATACTGGTGGAAGGATCATCTGAAGATATTATTGCACACTATTTTGTTGTAAGAGAAATATTATTATAAGCAAATTAAAGAAAATCATGCAAATGTAATCTATAATCATAATTATTATAAATTTACAAATTACAATTTACTTAATACAAATTTAAAATTTTACAATCAAATCTAATTGAACCAACACCTAACCCAACCCAACCAGCACCCTACCCGCACCCAACCCCTGACGTTACCCAGCGCCCAACCCGACTCAGTGCCCAACCCCACCCAAATCAGCTCACAACCCTGAAAGTGCCCTTGTTTGTCAATATACATGAGTGTTGAGTCTGTCAGTTAAGTGAACCCTACGTTGAAGACATCAAGCACAAGACTCATCAAAGATGAAGCCATACAATTGTTCTTAACAGGTAAACTAAAGCCTCATCAACCCAAAACAAACCCCGACAGGTATATGCCCCCATAAGAACCTAACTTACCCAAAACTATTTCAAAAATCTTCTGGTAAGTTTAAGTTGTTTGCACTTTGAGTATTGGAAGAAGTATGAAACAAACGGGTAAAATATATGCCATGTCGAATGCATCGAGCTGTAATCGAGGACATTTCCGATGCCATCGAACATCGTTCGATTACATCGAATACATGTCCATATTGTCTAGCAACAAAATGAAAATATGCTGGGAATTGTTGATTACATCAAATGTTGTTTGATGACATCGAACGCATTTCGATTGCATCGATCTTGGGCTTACTTCTTCCACAATCCAAATATACTCTAAGTGCTCCTCAATGTAATCGAACCCTTTTCGATGACATCGATAGTAAGTTATCAATGGCATTGAAGGCTGCTCGATTGCATCAAAACTAACTCCAGTTTGTCCAGCAAGCTTTTAAGGAAAATCTAATTTTCTTTGAGCACATCGACGACCTTTCGATGTCATCGAAATTCAAATCTCGATGCATCGAAGGTTCGATCGATGACATCGAACAAGGGACAAAACTGCCCAGTAACCTTTATGTATTTTCAAAAAGAATCTCAATGGCATTGAGACATCCCTCGATGGGATCGAAGTGCACGTCGATGACATCGAAGGATGCTCGATGAGATCGGACAGAATATGTCCTACACCCAATTGAATATCTTGTGTAGGAAGTCGATGCAATTGAAGAAGGTTCAATGACATTGAAATTCAAATTTGATGACATCGAATACCATTCTATGGCATCGATAATGTCAGATCTTTGCCCTTTTTTTATTGTTAGGATTTCAACTTTATAAATACACATGGTTTGCTTCTTGTAAAAGGAGCTAGAATTTAAGAGAGTTTGAGAGAGTTGCTTCAAGAGTTAATACCCTCTTCCTTATTCCCTCTTTTCCATTAGAGTTCATCATTCAATCCTTGGCACAAGCATTTACTCACATCTTTATTACTCGGATTGAATTGTGAACTTTAGCATTCAATGAGTTTCCAAAAGCACTCATCATAGGAAAATCTTTGTGTTGGAACTCTTGAATGCATAGCTCATGGGAATCTTCTCTGTGTTTAAATCATATCATCTAAATAGAGAAGAACAATCAAACCCTAAACCTTACAACCTCAGAGCATTGATCAAAGCATCAGAAGCGGTTGCGGTTCAAGAGAGCTAAAGACTCTTCGTCAACATTGAAGATCTTCAGATTATATGAGAAAAGGGCTCACTCACTTATTTGTAAGTATAAGGAGTCCATTGAGTATGAAGCTCTTTCCTAGTGTAGGATTGGGATTTAGAGTTTGCGTGACAAACTCTCCAAGACCTCTTTATAGGCCTCTGACGGGAGAATACATTGTCCTTGTATAGGACATGTTACCTTGTGTAGGCATAGGTTGCCTTGTGTAGGCTCCTAGTTGTGTCCTTGTGTAGGCACCTAAGGCAACCTTGTGTAAGTCCCTTAGTTAACCTTATGTAGGTTGTGAAGGTTCATGGTTAACCTAATTTAAAACTATTGGATAGTGAAATCCGGTATACTCTAGGAGAAAGTGCTCTGCCGGGAGTAGAGTAGGCAAGTAGTCGAACCACTCTACATGATTATGTTTGGGATTGCTTTTTGTGCATTAATCTAATTATGCTTATGTCTATGAAATGATTATTTTAATGCATAATTTAGTGAATGCATAAGTATTGATAGGAATCACATCCCACACACTGTCATATACACTATCCTTACAAGCTTGTTTCTTTACATGTAAATCTTGTGTAAGCCTATGTGTTTGGACCCTCTATTGGCTTGGAAACCATAGAGTTACTTTGCCTCACTCACTTTGATTAAAGTTAGGCATTATTTGTTTTTATAGGAAAATAACTTTTGAAAAGTACTATCCCCCCCCCCTCTAGGACACTTGGACATACTTCCATACTTCTATTATAGTGATTCTATCATAATTTCAAACCTGACTCAACCCAGCGTCCAACTTGTACCCGACTAAACCTGGCACCCAACCAAGCCCGACTCAACGACAACGCCTAACCTGACTCAACCCAGTGCCCAACCTGCACCCGACCCAACCCAACCCGATTCGGCGCTCAACCCAACATCACCCACACCAGACCCAACTCACAACCCACTTGACTTAACCCACCCACCCGACCCACCCCAAATCAAACAAATAATCAAATATTACAAAATAGATAAATAAAATAATCAATAAATGATAACAAATGGGTTTGGATGTCACCTTTATGGGTGCTAAGAGAGAGAGAGAGAGAGAGAGAGAGAGAGAGAGAGAGAGAGAGAGAGAGAGAGAGTGGCCGGGCGAGTGGCCATGTGCGATGTCGATCAGATAAGACGAGTCGAGCAAATGGATGTTGATCCGGCTTGGCGACCGGACAAGTGTGAGGGGGGGGGGAGAGAGAGAGAGAGAGAGAGAGAGAGAGAGAGAGAGAGAGAGAGGTGCTTTGCTCGCTCGACAGATGAGATGAGTACTTGGGTCGGGCAGGTGCAGGCGGGTAGTGACTGGTTGGGTAAGGGAAAATGAGGAAAAGAGAAAGGGGTTTTATTTTTTACGTTATATATATATATATATATATATATATATATATTCAAGTTGAGTGATTTCGAGTCGAGTCGAGTCGAGCTGCATTATGCCCGAACTCGGCTTGTTTTCAAAATGAGTTGAGACCTATGGAGTTTAACTCACCCCGAGTCGCCCTTCAAGCCGAGTCAATCCGAGATAAATTAAGCCGAGTCGAGCGAGCTTTTCGAGCCAGCTTGACTCGTGTATAGCCCTCATTTTACCTGCTACCTTAAGTATTGCGGCTGAAACTCGAATGACCAAAATACTCTTGGAACTTTTCCTTTTTACCCTCTATACCATACCTCTCAGCCGATGGGAGAACGCCATGTGGCACTCCCATTCCCTCAACCAATCATAGCCCTTCACCTTAGCTTTTACTCTTAAACTTCACTAAAATCCTAAAAATAACACCCATTTCAACTATAAATACCTCTCCTCTCTTCATTTCATACATCTATCATCCATTACACACCTATTCTTTACACCACACCCTTGAGAGAGAGGGAGGGGGGAAAGCTACCATCCTATACATCCACCAAAGGGGAGAGAGAGAAAAAAAAAAAAGAAGAAGAAGGAGAAGTCATTCTACCTATAGGCTAACCTAAGCAATCCGAAAGTGCAAATCAAGCTTCCTCCTCAATCCTTACGGCACTCTGCCCATCCACCACCCCCTCATTTCTCTCTTGGCAGAAACCCAGGCCACAAATAAGTTACATTCATTATTTTCATCATTCTCACATCTAGAATTTACAACATCACATCCTCTTCAAACACCCCTGCTCTTCTAGTTTGATTGAGCATATACTCTAGAGTTTGCCAGTGTAACATCCTAGATTTCACTGTTTTGGATTTCTAAAAATCCTTAAATTTTTTTTAAATGTAATTAAATTATATTGTCACTTTCTGACCATTAGCACTCAATGTTAGTTTATACATGGGTGGAACCAGTAAAGAACCGTACAAGTCCGATTAATCAACAGTAAGAAGCCAACGAATCCGCCCGATCACTTGAACATCAAGTTTAGCCCCATGATTTACACACATAAGGCCTAAATCTAACCAACTCATCGCTAACTAATCAAGACAATCATAACTAAATTAAAGATCTAACTGAAGCCGAGTTAGATAAGACCCGGATCTTAACTAATAGACCAAATTAACCCCGTTACTCTTGTAGCCTAAAACCGACAGTTTAGAGTAATCATGACCAAACTTTCACTTTCATTAGTTATAAATAGGCCACACTATGAACATAGTTAATCAAAACCCTAATCATTTCCCCCGAGAAATCTCAATACCTAATTCATTCCATTTTTGAACAAACTCTAGACCGCTCATTGGTGGGTCACTAGTTCCGAAACTATAAAATAATGACTGTCTTACTAGGCTCGACGTCCATCGCGGGAGTCAGACCTGGGTACTGTCCAGAACCGCTCAACTTTAACCAAAGGACGAGTGCATGAGAAGTGAAAATACCCTAAAGGAAGTGGAAAGTTAAGGATTTTGGACCGTTGGTTTATAACCAAACTTCTCACATAGAGTAAGTATATTTTCCAGCTCATATTCATATAACCGCGGCCCCGATCGACCATCGGTGACCATTGAACAAACTTCTAATTATATCTGTCGATTGGAACATCCAAATGGCGGGCCGAACATGTCCATACGTAGATCATCATTAGGGCTGACTATCCTATGGTGTATATCAATATGTACACCCCAAAGTGGGCCCTAGAGATTAGAAAGACCCTCACATAGGGCTAGTATAGTAAAAACCTAGCCCTTGGGACTATTCACACCAAATCTAGCCCTATATAAGGCTTCTTTTGGGCACCCCTCTTCCCATACGAATTTGCCCTAGAGAAAGGAAAGAGAGAAGAGAGGAAAGGGAGAAAGAAGAAAGGAAGAAGAGAGGAAGGGAGAGTGAAGAAGGGAAAGAAAGTGGGTCATAGTTAAAGTGGGGCCCAAGGGCGCTCAATCTTACAACTCCTTATCTCTCCCTCAAGGAAATCCCTCACCCATAATCAGAAGAACCCCTCTCCGCCGATTAGGTAGGTAAATCTCTTATCTTCTTAGAAACCCCTCAAGTTGAGGGAGGATTTGCATGAGATTCTAACATGCAAGTATATTTTGTCTTAGGATTCCGGTTGATCGATACCGAGTTCGGTGCTTCTAGGTCATTTTCCAAGACCTCAACGATCCATAGGTGCGGACTATTATCCTTAGGTGGCCTAGAACCAATTTTAGTATAACTCTATTGATTTTGATTGCTTGGATGATGCATTTGGAGAATCTAAGGAAAACCTAGGAAAGACCTTACCTTTGATCCTCCCAGTCAATATGAAATAGCTATGGAATGTTGTTGTCTCTCACCTAATTGGGTATTAAATTGATGAATGCATGTTAAATGTCTTGTTGATTCTTGTATGATGTCACCTTATAGCATGCATGATTCATTAACCCTTGTGCATTTGGTCCTATGAGATATATGAAATACTTAGCTTCCTCAATAACTCACACAACACACATGCACCTTTATTTGACAACATTGTTAGCTTTTGCCTTGTAGGAAAATCTAAATTTTATGTTGGGAATTATGAATACATGTTATTGCTCATGCTAGTTGAGAACCTTGATTATTAGCATGTTATAGATTACCATCAAAACCCTTGGGTTGGTCAGGAATCCGAGGAGAGAGAAGGTGGTCCCGTTGGTAGAACCATCCTGAGACTAAACCCGTGGATTTGGGCGGGTGACTATGGGCGACAATAGTTAGACTACATGGGTCACTTGTAATCGATGTCGTCTGTTACGTACTCGCCTGAACTCATGCAGTCTAGTCTACTTACTAACCAACCTCGTTTGTTCACCCTGTCTGCTCACGTATGTATGGAACTTAGAACACCCTTCAACCGTTGTAGCCCATTGATAACCAATTGGAACTGATTCACTGACTCATGAGCCGGGCATGGTGGAATGAGACGCTGTGTCCGAGCTGTCGGCCATTGCTGGGGTGACGAGCCTCCCCGTAGTGACCGCGAGTGATCCCTATGCTCAGCACTCCCCATGTGCTTGAAGTCGGGGATGGGGAACCCGACCGGAATAAGGATCGCGGAACCCTGGCCTCGCACGTTAAGGGGCCTTGGCATTGCAACTAGTTGAGGGCATTGATACGTGGGGTGAATCAGTTTCTCCAACCTGCTGGATGAATGGAAGTAACTAAGAACTCGGATAACATTATCATATCGCATCGCACTAGTTAGGTTGGCGACTTGGCAGTCGAGGTCGCAATGAGGGAGTGTTGGTCATACGTGATCGTTAGACGAAGTCACTTGAGGGAGTGTTATGGTGAGGTCATGTATGATATTATTTATCATGTATATGCATTGACAAGATTAGCTAAGGATTTATGAATGTTTGCCTTTCATTAAGTTCATAATATAATTGATGCCTAATGTAACTTAAGATTAATAGTACCCATTAAGTTGATCACTTACTCCCACTTTGGGATGGTGTTTTAAAACACCAACCAGACTCTTCAGTAGATGCAGGTGACGCAGAGTATGAGGAGTATGATAACGCGAGTCTGGATGAGGAGGAAGAGTTGTCCTATTTCTAGTTGATGGGCGGCTCGCCCTAGTTTTGCGAGCGGACTTAGATCGCTAAGTAGGGGACTTGGTGAATCATTTTTTTGGACATACCATTTTTTATACTCTTGTTGGGTAACGCCTTGTGCGACCCGTAGTTATACTTTTAGACTTGTAAACATTTAGCCATTTTCATTACAGTAGATTAGTTGTGAATTGTGATTCATGTTTCAAGTAATTCCATGCCGTGCATTTAAACCGGATCAAACGTAAATTAGTAAAATCGGTTATAAGTGATACCCGGGAACTTGGGAGTCAAGTGTATGCACGACCCCCAATTTTCAGGGTGTTATAAGATGGTATCAAAGCAATAGTTTGGAATCAACTGGGCCATGGGTCATGAACTCACTAACGCGTCCGCTGACTTGAGAGGAAATGCAATAGAAAACATGAAAATGCTAGGAACCACCCTAGTCCCTGAATTGGCACTCTTAGATAGAAGGTAAGACTCCTAGAGTGTTAGGGTTGGATAGCGAGAGTAAGTAGTGACGTTAGGAAATAGGTTCGAGAGGCTTACAGTACCTTAGCTCGTTGACAGGATCCAATCGGAACTAAACGATTGGATGGTCGAGACCACCGTTCAAGTCCAAATGAGCTAATACCAGACCAAATTTGGTAGTTCTGACCTATTCGGGGATAAATATGTAGGGGCGAATAAAAATTTACCGAAAATAGTGAAAATGTAGGAAAATCAGATTTTTAGCCTCTAACTGAGAGAAATTTCGTGAAATAGATAGGTTTATTGTGTAGATCGGCTTCTCCTACCCCAAAATCATATATGGCACGTCCTAGGGGGCCTTACCGACTCCTGGGAAACTGCAAAGTAAGTGGACCACGCCCGACCGGCGTAGTCTACGCCTGACCCTCCAAAGGTTCGGCGTGACCATGCCTAGCTGGTGCAGCCTACGCTCGACCCTCTAGGGGCTCGGCGTGCCCCCGCCGAAATTTCCTGGTATTTTAGGTCAACTTCAAAAATTCATCTCCCTCGATATAACTCTGATTTGAGTGATTTAAAAGCCAGATTGAATTTGATGAGTCTAGTTTTATATAAAAATAAAAAAAAAATAAAAAAATAATTATGATATAGTTAAAATTAAGATGTTTTTCCAACTGTCCAAAAATTATTAATTTCGGATAGCTGTTGCTCCTAGAATTTTGATAATTTATTTACAACTCCAAATGATATAAATTTTGTGGGATGACTTGAAACTTAATGATAAATCATCATAAAAAATTTAAAAATAATTCAGTTACTAAAAATATAAGAAACATTACAAGAATTAAATACGTTTTAGTATCTTACAGAAAATCATTGGTTTCAAATAACTTATGCTTCTAAAATTTTTATAATTTTTATGGAACTTGAAATAGATTGAAATTTTGTATGAAAATGGTCAACTTAATGATGAATTACCATAAAAATTATAAAAATTATCCAGTAATTAAAAGTGATAAATAGTTTATGAATAAAAGATGTATTAAAACTAAAAGTTTCTACAACTAAAAGTTGCCTATGGACCAGATGTATCTCTTTCATCATAAGAGTTTTAGGATTCAGAGTCTAATTAGGAATTGCTTTAAAAGATCCTAGGAATTATCCTGGGTGGTTAAATTAAATCCTTATTTTAGTATATTTTACTATTTCAAATAATCTATAACTCGACGAACTAGACTTCTTAAGTGGGGTTTCGTTTTGTTGCTTAAGAATTTGAGAGTTCGTATTCGAAGTGGACTTTATTAAAATATTTTAAGTTCTTATTCTCTTAAAGATCCAAAGTTCATACCACTCTGAGGAAATAGTGTTCTTCATTTATCCTTTTTTGTGGCATGTCTTGCGTCACCATCACTCCAAACCTCCAGAATACCTTAAAACTTTCAATTATTCCTTCCCAGTTAAAATTTATGAAACCAAAGCGTGATTTGCCCATAACTCAATAACCATAGGATCAAAATGGTAATGTCAAAAGGAACCTTAAGTTCCTGAAAAACCTTTCTAGGATAGTTGTTTGATCATAGGCATCGTGGGAGACTTACCACCCACTAAAATATTATAAATGTGAAACTTGAACTTTTTAATAAATCTTGATATCTTCCAAATGTTGAGAATAATCGGACTACGGAATTACGAAACCATACAATTGCAAAGTGTTCGCGGCTTAACCCAATTCTCGATCCTAGGCGAATACCAATGGACTCACTGCTTTGACTGAGCAGAAGGCCAGGATCTACCAGGACTAGGAAGGGATATAATGATCTTTCTGCCCTAGTCAGGTAGACGATCGACGTATGGGATCAAAGCCTACTATAACTGTCTTTTCGTATTAGCTCAATCATAAAGAGTAGAATATACCACCCTTAGTAAACTTTATCATTAAACGCTTAGCACGATAATGATGATTTTGACATTTGTTTTTAAACATCAAAGGTGAAAACTTTTAAGGGGGTAGATCACAATGAGCTAGGCTAGTGTATTTATTATATACCGTAAAACGTATATAAACCTGAAACTAACAAAACTTAAGCAAATAAAATGAAAATATCTTTACTTATTACCGTTAGGCAATTTTGGGGACGAAATTATTTTTAAGGGGGGTAGATTATAACATCCTGAATTTTCACTGTTTTGAATTTTCAAAAATCCTTAAATTTTTTTAATGTAATTAACTTATATTATCACTTACTGACCATTATCACTCAATGTTAGTTTATACATAGTGGAACTAATAAAGAACTGCCCAAGTCCGATTAATCAAAGTAGGAAGCCAAGGAATCCGCCCGTCACTTGAACATCAAGTTTATCCCCATGATTTACTCACATAGGGTCCAAATCTAACCAACCCATTGCTAACTAATCAAGACAATTATAACTAAATTAAAGATCTAACCAAAGCTGAGTCAGATAAGGCCCGGATCTTGACTAATAGACCAAATCAATCCCGTTACTCTTATAGCCTAAAACCGACGGTTTAGAGTAATCATGACCAAACCTCCACTTTCACTAGTTATAAATAGGCCACACTATGAACATACTTAATCTAAACCCTAATCATTGCCCCTGAGAAATCTTAATACTTAATTCATTCCAAAAATGCCCTGAATTTCCTAACAAACTCTAGACCGCTCTTTGGAGAGCCACTAGTGTAAGACCCGTATCGTAGACCGTACTGTTCCGTTAGTTTTCGCGATCCTTCCGGTTGAATTCCGGTAATGCCCGACTCATATCCGACGTTGCGCGTGATCTTAAGCCGAGTCCTGCCTACCGAAGGCGACTCGATCCGAAACTTGTATCCTAGCGATCGCGCCGTCGCCGCGGTTCCAACGCCTTGACTCGCGCACCAAACCGATACCTAGGTGGAAAGATGTCAGTCAGTGTTCGGTTCGAAGAAACGCCGCACGTTGCGAATCTCGAGGGAATCTCTACGAGATGTCCCATCAATCAAGTCAAGTACACCACCATACCTCCATGCCACCTCACCCAACAACAAGTACACACAACCCATCCTTTTTTTTTTTTCAAAAGTCCACTCTCTCTTCCATCACCATATCTCCTTTACAAAAATTTCAAAGCAAACCATTCCTCCTTTTTACAAAAAATCAAACAAACCCATGCCTCTTTAACTACACCCATTCCCTCCACCCATTCCTTCCATTACTTCTATCTCTCCCTCATTCTTTTCTCAAAAAAAATCCCATGGAAAATTCCATGAGAAATCCAAGCTCTCTCTTTCCCTCTCCCAAAACTCCAAGTGTGGCCCACCCTCTCATCTCTCATCCACACCATTAAAAGTCCATCATCCACCATTGAACGCGAAGGCAAGGAGCTTACAAGTTTAAGGGAGCAAGAAGGAGGCCAACAAGGTGGGTGATATACCGTTGCTTTCAATTTTAAGGGCTCACTTGTTGTGGGACCCACATGATGTATGTATTATTTAAGGGAGGGCCCATTAGTGGCGGGGTCCCTCCCTCCTTCACCGTCACTCTCTCTCTCTCTCTCTCTCTCTCTCTCTTCTTCTCTCTTTTACCCATTGGGTGTGGTGGGCCCCACCATTTAGAGTTCCATTTATACCATCCATCATGAATGGTGGGACCGACCATGAAATACCCGACCCATAGCTCAACTGGTAGACGAGTGGATATACCTCGTTTCAACACTTGAGGCCTTGGTATCTATCCCTAGTCTAGGTGGCTAATGTGGGTGGGACCCACCATGAGGTCTGTGTACGTGGGACCCACCATGAGGTCCGTGTATAACGTCCAGCGTCTCTGGACGCTGGACGTGAAGGATGTGTATGTATATAAAAAAAAAAAAAATTTGCTTTTAGAGTGGGCCACCCATACAGGCTCCACCTTGATGTTCGTGCGTGATCCAAACCATCCATCCCAATCTTTGCATCATTTTAGGCATTGAGCCAGAGTTTCAAGGTGATCTGATCACCAGGTGGACCGTACCTTCTAAAACCATGTGAAGAGATGCCTGAACATATAAAAGTACTTGGTGGGACCCACCTGGAGTTTGGATGGTGAAATTTGGTCTGGACGGCCAGACTTGTAGGACACATATAATGGGTGGGCTGGATCTTCACGATGCGGGCCCCACGAAACAAAAAAAAAAAAAAAGAAAAAAAAAAAAGGAAGCAGCGGCCTTTACGCATGGATGGGGGGGCGGACGAGTTGTGCCCCACGGCTCCAAAGTGGCCCCATGTGATGTGTTTTGAAATCCAAACCGTCCATGAGGTGGGCAACTCTTTGAAGTGGGTTCCCTCCAAAATCACCGAATACGGAACTCGGGTGGGCCATACAAGCATCTAAAATCATGTGAAGACGTACCTAAACATATAAAATCACTTGGTGGGGCCTACCGAAATTTGGATGCGGCCGAAACTTGTTCGAACGGTCGGTCGGTGGGACACATACTTGAGTGGGTTGGATTTGTGAACCACCTTATGGTGGGCCCGGGTCCACGTGACCGTCATCAACAGTTGGTGGCAAATAAATATCACGGTGAACCTCTCGTGGCCGTGTGGCCTCTACGAACAGTTGGGTGACAAATAAACATTACCGTGGGCCCCCCGGCCCACGTGACCATACGAACAGTTTGGATGGAAAATAAATATTATGGTGGGCCCTGGCCCACTTGTTCTTACGAACAGTTTGAATGGCAAATAAACACTCCAGTGGGCCCTACCTAAGGTCCATGTGACCTTATGAATTGGTTGAATGGCAAGTAAACATCCTAGTGGGCCCCTGGTCCATGACCTTTTGAATAGATTGGATGAAAATAAACATTTCAGAGGGCCCTACCCTAGGCCCATGAGACCTTATGAGAAGGTTGGATTGAAAATAAACATTATGGTGGGCTTCACATGAGGCCCACTTGGATGCATATGGGCTGATGTGTTTAAGCCCATCTTGTCATATTTTTAGGCCCATTATTGAGCCCCATTTTGATATGTATAAGGCCTATGTGGTTAGGCTCGTTTGATTCACATGAAGCCTATGTGATTGGGCCCATTTTAATACATTCTCAGGCCCATGGATGATGGCCCATTGCAATGTACCTAGGGCCCATTGGTGAGAGTCATTGAGGTGGCCCACTTGATGAATATAAGGCCTATGAGATACGGCCCATTTGATGTATTTAGGGCCCAGTGGGATGTACCTAAGGCACATTGCAATGTGTGATTCCATCAGGATTTATTTAATGGTATTTGAGGTGAGCCGAGTCTTGGGGACAATGTTGGTTTGACGTCCACATTGTACGAGTAATGTTGGTTCGATGTCCACATTATAACTCTCCCTAAGCCAACTGATAGGCCCGTATCTGTTTCACGTACGCAATCTAGGCCCATCTTCATTGAGAGGATAGTTTATTGCTTTATAACATATTTAGCACTGCCCCATGATTCATGATCATACGCATCATATGTATGCTTGAGATAAGGAGTGTCTGATCATAGCATATGCCTTCGGGCAGACTGTTTACGGGCTCCCTGATAGGCGGAGTTACCCTACATGAGTACGTGCTGGTTGCATGATTGGTAGTGTGATTCATACACTTGCATCTGTATTATTGAGATATGCCCTAGCGATATCAGGGCCATAGCCTCCACAGGTATATCGTGGGTGCTGGTTGGATACCGGAAAACCTTGTTCCAAGCAATTGGGGCGCCATAAATGTCCCTGGGTGAGAGTCCCTGAACCCGATGGTACCAGAGGATGACTCCAATGTCGAGACCGAGTGGATATAAGAGCGCACGAGGGCCGAATACCATGAGGCCGCGTCTCCCACTGTGTCGTGGTCGGTTGGAAAGGAGTGGTGGCCTTACTCGCCCGAGAGCAGGGGGCATTACTAGGCTGAGTTTGACCAACTCGAAAATGGGTTCGCTATCGACGTGCCGCATAGGTATTAGCTGACTATTGGCCAGGCGGATAGTGAGGTTTCTTACGCTCACTTGGACTGTGCTGCTTGGAGAGAGACAGTGCCATTTGGAGTGTACTGAACCCCGGTGATTATCCATACTGAGAACCGTACTGATTTGATGCTCTAGTGAGGAGTTGCATTGGTATGAGGATTGACATGCTTGACTTACATATTGCATCGCATGGCCTTGGTATGGCCGATAGCATTCACATCTTGTACTGCATAGCCTTGGTACGGCTAGTTGCATTTCGTACTCATCAGCATGATTTCGCATTACTCCGGCATTGCATTCTGAGCACGTTCGCACACACTTACACCGCCCTCTAAGCTTTCTATAAGCTTATGCACGATTGATGCGTGCAGGTGACGCCAGGACGCAGTTGTAGTCTCGCCGCAGTTGGAGCGTGCCGCCGAGCTTTTGGAGTTTTTTGTTATTTGCACTACCTTGTATTTCCCTTTCTACGCACTGTATTCAAAGTTTTTGTTCATAGTGGATTTTGTGATGGTGTTCTTGTGGTTATTGTTCGTGGGTTATGCTTGGTTATGCTCATTACGAATCAAATGGATTATTGGAAATCCTCCTTATAGCATCCCAGGATCGGAACCTGGCGTATGGGCACTGGGAGCCGAGAATGGGGTTCTACGGAGGCTATCGGTGCCGGATTCGACGATCGGAAATTTTGTGAGTCCGGTCTCCGAGTTCGGGGCGTGACAGAAGTTGGTATCAGAGCATAACTTGGGAATAACCGAAAACGGCATCACATGTTTGCTATGAGTTGAAGGCGGTTAGGTTCCAAGTGCGAAACCTCCCGTTTGACTTCCCTAATGCGCGATTCTCGAAATTTATTGGCGCCTTATCTTTTCCATAGGACATGCCGCCCAGGAGAGCGACCCGAGCGCGCCCTGATCCACCACCTGAGGCTCCAGCCTTACCACCCGCGCCTCCCGTTCCACCCCCTGAGATCCCTGCTCCTCTGCCTGAGGATGACTTTCCTTCGCCTGATGACGGTGTGGATCCGACCGTGCCTGTGAGCGCCTCACAGTTACAGCAGATGTTACAGGCTGTGACAGCTGTACTTCAGGGGCAGGGCAGGCGCCCAGTTGTTTCTCCAGCCCAGGTAGAGCAGGAGCGCGCGAGTGCCCTTCTCCGCGAGTTCAGACGGATGGATCCTCCACGATTTCAGGGTGAGCCAGATCCGACAGCAGCTGAGAGATGGCGCTCCGATGTGGAGAAGATTTTTAATATTATGTCATGTACGACCGAGCAGCGAGTCCGATTGGCCACATTCCTTTTCCAGGGCGATGCAGAGCACTGGTGGACCTCTGTTACCCGTGTCGCAGGACCCGATCATGTCTGGACATGGGAGGATTTCGTCAGCCGATTCGAGGATCAGTACTTCCCTGACCACATTCGTCGTCAGAGAGCACGAGAGTTCGAGACTCTAGTACAAGGAGATATGTCTGTGGCGCAGTACTCAGCTCGCTTCGTGGCGCTGTTACGGTTTGCGCCATATATGGTTGATGATGAGGGGCGGAAGGCCCGCCGTTTCGAGAGCAGCTTACGTTTCGGTCTTCGAGGCCGTGTTATTGGGCACGAGCTCCCGACCTTTCAAGCGGTAGTACGAAGGGCCCAGATTTACGAGACTGAGTGGGCTGACTCTCAGAGCGGTCGAGATCAGAGGAGAGGCTGGAAGAGGCCAGCCCAGTCCAGTAGCTCTCAGCAGCATCGACGACCACAAAGGTATAGGGGTCATCCACCTGCTAGAGTACCAGCAGCACCAGTGACACCAGCAGCACCAGCAGCGTCAGCAGCACCTTCTGCGCCACCCCAGCAGCTATTTCCAGGGACGTGTTTTGGATGTGGCGGTTCTGGACACCGCATATCTGAGTGCCCCCGTCCTCATCTGCAGCAGTCTAGAGGGCCACAGCAGCCTCCAGCACAGCAGCAGCGGCCCCATCAGCAGCGACCGCAGCCACCTCAGCCACCGAGGCCCCAGCAGCAGAAGAGAGACAAGAAGATAGGCCGCCGCAGAGGCAAGAAGCGAAGACCGAAGGGACCTCAGAGGGGACAGGCACCTCCCCAGCCAGCTCAGGCCAGGTTCTATGCAGCTCAGCAGGACCCACAGACCTCAGGAGGAGTCGTTGAGGGTATACTTCCTGTCTCTTCATGCATCGCCCGAGTATTGTTTGATTCCGGCGCTTCGCACTCATTCATGTCTGAGGATTTTTGTCGATCGACTGGATTGCCGACCGAGTTTTCTAGCGAGGGATTGACCGTATCGACGCCATTGGGGAAGACTACAGTATTGGGTCGTTCCTGTTCGTCTTGCCCCGTTCTGGTCGGTGATATCTTTTTGCCCGCTGACTTGTTTGTGTTGCCGATGACAGACTTCGATGTCATCTTGGGCATGGATTGGCTTGCCGAGTACCACGCCATCATGGACTGTTCCGCGAGGATAGTCACGTTCTGCATACCCGGCTTGCCGCAGTTTCAGTTTGTTGCCGAGCCCCGAGGGGAGTCGTTGTCATGCTTGATGTCCTGCGTCGATGTGGAGCCCGTTGTCGATTGTATCGATCATATTCCGATTGTCTGCGACTTTCCCGACATGTTTCAGGAGATTCCGGGATTGCCGCCTCGACGCCATATTGAGTTCGGGATTGATCTTGTGCCTGGTACCGCGCCTATCTCGAAGGCCCCGTACCGTATGGCACCGATGGAGCTGCATGAGTTGCAGCGGCAGTTGGACGAGTTGCGAGAGCTTGGATTTATTCGTCCGAGCAGTTCGCCTTGGGGAGCGCCGGTACTCTTCGTCAGGAAGAAGGATGGCTCGTTGAGGCTCTGCATAGACTACCGCGAGCTCAACCAAGTCACGATTAAGAACAAGTACCCACTCCCGAGGATAGACGATTTATTTGATCAGCTGCAGGGTGCACAGTTCTTTTCGAAGATTGACCTGCGTTCTGGTTATCATCAGATTCGTGTCCGAGAGGAGGACATCCCGAAGACAGCTTTCAGGACGCGTTATGGTCATTTTGAGTTTCAGGTCATGTCCTTTGGACTGACCAATGCACCCGCGGTCTTCATGCAGTTGATGAACGAGGTCTTTCGTCCATATCTCGATCAGTTTGTTGTGGTCTTCATCGACGACATTCTGATTTATTCGAGGACCCGTGAGGATCATATGCAGCATTTGGAGATCGCTTTGCAGACCCTCCGTGCCCACCAGCTGTATGCGAAGCTGGAAAAGTGCGAGTTCTGGCAGGAGGAGGTGAAGTTCCTCGGTCACGTGGTGACGAGGGAGGGTGTCGCAGTGGACCCCTCGAAGGTTGAGGCAGTGCTTCAGTGGAACCAGCCCACGACTGCGTCCGAGATCCGCAGTTTCCTTAGTTTGGCGGGCTATTATCGGCGTTTTATTGAGGGCTTTTCCCGTATCGCGGCCCCGATGACCAGGTTGACTCGGAAGGGCGCAGATTTTGTTTGGACTGATGCATGCGAGCGAGCATTTATGGAGTTGAAGGACCGTCTGACGTCCGCTCCTGTCCTCACTCTTCCCTCTGGGAGTGATGGATTCGTTGTATTTACTGATGCTTCGCGTATTGGATTGGGTGCTGTCCTGATGCAGCACGGCAGGCCTGTAGCTTTCGCGTCTCGTCAGCTCAAGGTCCATGAGCTGAACTACCCTACGCATGATCTGGAGCTGGCAGCAGTCGTCTTCGCACTGAAGGTGTGGAGACACTATCTCTATGGGGTCAGGTTCGAGCTCTTCTCTGACCACAAGAGCTTGAAGTATCTATTCTCTCAGTCCGAGCTGAACATGAGACAGAGACGCTGGATGGAGCTTCTGAAAGACTATGATTTTGACCTCCAGTACCACCCAGGCAAGGCAAATGTGGTGGCGGATGCCCTCAGCCGTCAGCCGCGAGGCCTAGTAGCACACATGATGATTCAGGAGTGGAGGATGCTTGAGGATATTGCAGAGTACGACTTCGATTTTGGTCTGCAGTCTTCTATCGTTCAACTATCGAGCCTGTCGATTCAACCCTCTCTTGTCGCAAGGGTGATCGAGGCTCAGCAGACAGATGAGTCGTTACAGGATTACCGAGCAGAGGCAGCATCTGAGAGTCAAACAGATCAAGCAGATGGGTGCTGATCGTGGACTTCGCTCGAGGCCGATTATGTGTCCCGGATATTCCAGAGTTGCGCAGAGATCTTATGACCGAGGCACATCGATCGCGGTTTTCTATCCACCCTGGCTCGACGAAGATGTATCGTGATATGAGGAGACAGTATTTTTGGGCAGGGATGAAGCGCCAAATTGTCAGTTTTGTGGCCGAGTGTGACACATGCCAGCGTGTCAAGGCCGATCATCAGAGACCTCCTGGTCTATTACAGCCGTTGAGCGTCCCGATGTGGAAGTGGGAGCATGTGTCGACAGATTTCATTATGGGTTTACCGAGGACTCAGCGCGGTCATGATGCCATTTGGGTTGTTGTGGATCGTCTGACGAAGTCGGCACATTTTCTCGCGATGCGTGCGACCTTGTCTATGGACCGGCTTGTGAGGTTATTTATCGAGGAGATTGTGAGACTGCATGGCGTTCCAGTCTCGATCGTTTCTGACCGAGATTCGAGGTTCACGTCTCAGTTTTGGGGGAGCTTCCAGAGAGCGATGGGGACTGATTTGCAGCTCAGTACCGCGTATCATCCGCAGACCGATGACCAGACCGAGAGGGTCAACCAAATCCTTGAGGATATGCTTTGGGCCTGCACGATTGATTTCGGTGGTAGCTGGGATGAGCATCTGCGATTGGCTGAGTTCGCGTACAACAACAGCTATCAGGCGACCATTGGCATGGCTCCTTTTGAGGCATTGTATGGCAGACCATGCAGATCTCCGAATTGTTGGACCGAGGTTGGAGAGCGGCGTCTCCTAGGTCCCGAGCTTGTGCAGGAGACTTCAGAGGCTATTGATATCATCAGGCAGAGGATGCGCACAGCCCAGAGTCGGCAGAAGAGTTTTGCTGACCGCCGACGTCATCCCCTGGAGTTCGATGTAGGGGACCATGTGTATCTCAAGGTCTCGCCCATGAAGGGCGTGGTTCGATTCGGAGCGAAGGGCAAGCTTGCCCCGAGATTCATAGGACCTTTCGAGATCACTAAGCGCATTGGCGCTGTGGCCTATCGGCTTGCCTTGCCACCTCAGTTGTCTGGCGTCCACAACGTTTTTCACGTCTCTATATTGAGGAAGTGTGGGTCAGACATCGTCCCTGTTATTGATTGGCAGCCGTTAAAGGTTCGTGAGGATGCTTCTTACATTGAGCAGCCAGTTCGTATCCTTGATCGGAAGGAGCAGGTCCTCCGGACCAAGGTTATACCTCTAGTGAAGGTTCAGTGGGGTCACCATTCTGCTGATGAGGCATCTTGGGAGCGCGAGGCTGAGATTCGGGAGCGCTATCCCCATCTCTTTGATGATTGATCTTGTGCTGTATCTTGTATACTGTCTTCAATTTTATATTACGATGCCTTATTCCCCCTTTTATTATGAGTTATGTTCACTTGTGATGATAGATTAAATTTCGAGGACGAAATTTTTATTTGGAGGGAAGAGTTGTAAGACCCGTATCGTAGATCGTACTGTTCCGTTAGTTTTCGCGATCCTTTCGGTTGAATTCCGGCAATGCCCGACTCATATCCGACGTTGCGCGTGATCTTAAGCCGAGTCCTGCCTACCGAAGGCGGCTCGATCCGAAACTTGTATCCTAGTGATCACGCCGTTGCCGCGGTTCCAACGCCGCGACTCGCGCACCAAACCGATACCTAGGTGGAAAGATGTCAGTCAGTGTTCGGTTCGAAGAAACGCCGCAAGTTGCGAATCTCGAGGGAATCTCTACGAGATGTCCCATCAATCAAGTCAAGTACACCACCATACCTCCATGCCACCTCACCCAACAACAAGTACACACAACCCATCCTTTTTTTTTCAAAAGTCCACTCTCTCTTCCATCACCATATCTCCTTTACAAAAATTTCAAAGCAAACCATTCCTCCTTTTTACAAAAAATCAAACAAACCCATGCCTCTTTAACTACACCCATTCCTCCACCCATTCCTTCCATTACTTCTATCTCTCCCTCATTCTTTTCTCAAAAAAAAAAAATCCCATGGAAAATTCCATGAGAAATCCAAGCTCTCTCTTTCCCTCTCCCAAAACTCCAAGTGTGGCCCACCCTCTCATCTCTCATCCACACCATTAAAAGTCCATCATCCACCATTGAACGCGAAGGCAAGGAGCTTACAAGTTTAAGGGAGCAAGAAGGAGGCCAACAAGGTGGGTGATATACCGTTGCTTTCAATTTTAAGGGCTCACTTGTTGTGGGACCCACATGATGTATGTATTGTTTAAGGGAGGGCCCATTAGTGGCGGGGTCCCTCCCTCCTTCACCGTCACTCTCTCTCTCTCTCTCTCTCTCTCTCTCTCTCTTCTTCTCTCTTTTACCCATTGGGTGTGGTGGGCCCCACCATTTAGAGTTCCATTTATACCATCCATCATGAATGGTGGGACCGACCATGAAATACCCTGACCCATAGCTCAACTGGTAGACTGAGTGGATATACCTCGTTTCAACACTTGAGGCCTTGGTATCTATCCCTAGTCTAGGTGGCTAATGTGGGTGGGACCCACCATGAGGTCTGTGTACGTGGGACCCACCATGAGGTCCGTGTATAACGTCCAGCGTCTCTGGACGCTGGACGTGAAGGATGTGTATGTATATAAAAAAAAAAAAATTTTGCTTTTAGAGTGGGCCACCCATACAGGCTCCACCTTGATGTTCGTGCGTGATCCAAACCATCCATCCCAATCTTTGCATCATTTTCGGCGTTGAGCCAAAGTTTCAAGGTGATCTGATCACCAGGTGGGCCGTACCTTCTAAAACCATGTGAAGAGATGCCTGAACATATAAAAGTACTTGGTGGGACCCACTGGAGTTTGGATGTGGTGAAATTTGGTCCGGATGGCTTGTAGACTTCAGTATAATGGGTGGGCTGGATCTGGCGATACTGCCCCACGAAATAAAAAAAAAAAAAAAAGAAAAAAAAGAAAAAAAAGAAGCTACGCTCGCATGGATGGCGGGCGGACGAGCTGTGCCCCACGGCTCCAGCCGTGGGCCCCATGTGATGTGTTTCGGAAATCCAAACCGTCCATGAGGTGGGCCACTCTTTGAAGTGGGTTCCCTCCAAAAATCAGCCGAATACGGAACTCAGGTGGGCCATAGCATCTAAAATCATGTGAAGATGTACCTAAACATATAAAATCACTTGGTGGGGCCTACCTGAAATTTGGATGCGGCCGAAACTTGTTCTGAACGGTCAGTCAGGTGGGACACACATACTGAGTGGGTTGGATTTGTGAACCACCTTATGGTGGGCCCAGGTCCACGTGACCGTCATCAACAGGTTGGTGGCAAATAAATATCACGGTGAACCTCTGTGGCCGTGTGGCCCTACGAACAGTTGGGTGACAAATAAACATTACCGTGGGCCCCCCCTGGCCCACGTGACCATACGAACAGTTTGGATGGAAAATAAATATTATGGTGGGCCCTGGCCCACTTGTTCTTACGAACAGTTTGAATGGCAAATAAACACTCCTGTGGGCCCTACCTAAGGTCCATGTGACCTTATGAATTGGTTGAATGGCAAGTAAACATCCTAGTGGCCCCCTGGTCCGTGACCTTTTGAATAGATTGGATAAAAATAAACATTTCAGAGGGCCCTACCCTAGGCCCATGAGACCTTATGAGAAGGTTGGATTGAAAATAAACATTATGGTGGGCTTCACATGAGGCCCACTTGGATGCATATGGGCTGATGTGTTTAGGCCCATCTTGTCATATTTTTAGGCCCATTATTGAGCCCCATTTTGATATGTATAAGGCCTATGTGGTTAGGCTCGTTTGATTCACATGAAGCCTATGTGATTGGGCCCATTTTAATACATTCTCAGGCCCATGGATGATGGCCCATTGCAATGTACCTAGGGCCCATTAGTGAGAGTCATTGAGGTGGCCCACTTGATGAATATAAGGCCTATGAGATACGGCCCATTTGATGTATTTAGGGCCCAGTGGGATGTACCTAAGGCACATTGCAATGTGTGATTCCATCAGGATTTATTTAATGGTATTTGAGGTGAGCCGAGTCTTGGGGACAATGTTGGTTTGACGTCCACATTATACGAGTAATGTTGGTTCGATGTCCACATTATAACTCTCCCTAAGGCCACTGATAGGCCCGTATCTGTTTCACGTAGGCAATCTAAGCCCATCTTCATTGAGAGGATAGTTTATTACTTTATAACATATTTAGCACAGCCCCATGATTCATGATCATACGCATCATATGTATGCTTGAGATGAGGAGTGTCTGATCATAGCATATGTCTTCGGGCAGACTGTTTTCGGGCTCCCTGATAGGCGGAGTTACCCTACATGAGTACGTGCTGGTTGCATGATTGGTAGTATGATTCATGCACTTGCATCTGTATGATTGAGATATGCCCTAGCGATATCAGGGCCATAGCCTCCACAGGTATATCGTGGGTGGCTGGTTAGATACCGGAAAACCTTGTTCCAAGCAATTGGGGCACCATAGATGTCCCTGGGTGAGAGTCCCTGAACCCGATGGTACCAGAGGATGACTCCAACGTCGAGACCGAGTGGATATACGAGCGCACGAGGGCCGAATACCATGAGGCCGCGTCTCCCACTGTGTCGTGGTCGGTTGGAAAGGAGTGGTGGCCTTACTCGCCCGAGAGCAGGGGACATTACTAGGCTGAGTTTGACCAGCTCAGAAATGGGTTCGCTATCGACGTGCCGCATATGTATTGGCTGACTATTGGCCAGGCGGATAGTGAGGTTTCTTACGCTCACTTGGACTGTGCTGCTTGGAGAGAGACAGTGTCATTTGGAGTGTACTGAACCCCGGTGATTATCCATACTGAGAACCGTACTGATTTGATGCTCTAGTGAGGAGTTGCATTGGTATGAGGATTGACATGCTTGACTTACATATTGCATCGCATGACCTTGGTATGGCCGATAGCATTCACATCTTGTACTGCATAGCCTTGGTACGGCTAGTTGCATTTCGTACTCATCAGCATGATTCCGCATTACTCCGGCATTGCATTCTGAGCACGTTCGCACACACTTACACCGCCCTCTAAGCTTTCTATGTTTATGCACGATTGATGCGTGCAGGTGACGCCAGACGCAGTTGTAGTCTCGCCGCAGTTGGAGCGTGCCGCCGAGCTTTTGGAGTTTTTTTGTTATTTGCACTACCTTGTATTTTCCTTTCTACTCACTGTATTCAAAGTTTTTGTTCATAGTGAATTTTGTGATGGTGTTCTTTTGGTTATTGTTCGTGGGTTATGCTTGGTTATGCTCATTACGAATCAAATGGATTATTAGAAATCCTCCTTGTAGCATCCCAGGATCGGAACCTGGCGTATGGGCGCTGGGAGCCGAGAATGGGGTTCTACGGAGGCTGTCGGTGCCGGATTCGGCGATCGGGAATTTTGTGAGTCCGGTCTCCGAGTTCGGGGCGTGACAACTAGTTCTAAAATTATAGAATAATGACCGTCTTACTAGGCTCGACGTCCACAGCGGGAGTCGGACCTGGGTACTGTCCAGAACCTCTCAACTTGAGCCAAAGGACGAGTGCATGAGAAGTGCAAATACCCAAAAGGAAGAAGCTGAAACTTAAGTGATTTAGGTGGTCCACTCTTATTCAAAGTTGAGGATTTCAGACCGTAGGTTTACGACCAAACTCCTCACGTAAAGTAAGGATATTTTTCTGCTCATATCTGTATAACCGTGTCCCTGATCGACCATCGGTGACCGTTGAACAGACTTCTAATCATATCTGTCGATCGACGCATCCAAATGACAGGTCGAACATGTCCATACGTAGATCATCATTAAGGTTAATTATCCTACGGTGTATATCAATATGTACAGCCCATAGTGGGCCCTAGAGGTTAGAAAGACCCTCTCATAGGGCTAATATAGTAAAAACCTAGCCCTTGGGGCCATTTACACCAAATTTGGCCCTATATAAGGGCTTCTTTTGGGCACCTCTCTCCCCATACAAATTTTCCCTAGAGAAAAGAAAGAGAGAAAAGAGAAAAGGGAGAAAGAAGAAAGGAAGAAGAGAGGAAGGGAGAGTGAAGAAGGGAAAGAAAGTGAGTCATAGTTAAAGTGAGGCCTAAGGGAGCTCAATCTTGCAACTCCTTACCTCTCCCTCAAGGAAATTCCCTACCCACAACTGGAAGAACCCCTCTCCGCCGATTAGGTAGGTAAATCTCTCATCTTTTTGGAAACCTCTCATGTTGAGGGAGGATTTGCATGAGCTTCTAACATGTAAGTACATTGTCTTACGATTCCGGCCGATCAACACCGAGTCCGGCGCTTTTAGGTCGTTTCCCAAGACCTCAACGATCCATAAGTGCAGACTATTATTCTTAGGTGGCCTAAAACCAATTTTAGTATAACTCTATTGATTTTGATAGTTTGGATGATGTATTTGGAGAATCTAAGGAAAACCTAGGAAAGACCTTACCTTTGATCCTCCCAATCAATATGAAATAGCTATGGAATGTTGTTGTCTCTCACCTGATCGGGTATTAAATTGATGAATGCATGTTCAATGTCTTGTTAATTCTTGTATGATGTCACGTTATAGCATGCATGATTCATTAACCCTTGTGCATTTGGTCTTATGATATATATGAAATGCTTAGCTTCCTCATTAACCCACACAACACACATGCACCTTTATTTCACAACATTGTTAGCTTTTGCCTTATAGGAAAATATGAATTTTATGTTAGAAAGTATGAATGCATGATATTGCTTATGCTAGATGATAACCCTGATAATTAGCATGTTATGGATTGCCATCAAAACCCTTGGGTTGGTCAAAAATCTGAGGAGAGAGACGGTGGTCCTGTTGGTAGGACCATCCTGAGGCTAAACCCATGGATTTGGGCTGGTGTGTATGAGTGACAGTCGTTAGACTACATGGGTCGCTTGTACCCGATGTCATTTGTCACGTACTCGTCTGAACTTGTGTAATCTAGTCTACTTACTGACCAACCTCGTTTGTTCACCCTATCTGCTCATGTATGTATGGAACCTGGAACACTCTTCAACCATTGTAGCCCATTGATAACCAATTGGAACAGATCCACCGACTCGTGAGCCGAGCATGGTGGAATGAGACACTGTGTCTAAACTGTCAGCCTACGCTGGGGTGATGAGCCTCCCCGTAGTGACCGCAAGCAATCCTTCTGCTCAGCACTCCCCATGTGCTTGAAGTCGGGGATGGGGAACCAGACGGGATTAAGGATCACGGAGCCCTGTCCTCGCATGTTGAGGGGCCTTGGCATCGCAACTAGTTGAGGGCATTGATACGTGGGGTGAATCAGCTTCCCCAACCTACTGGATGAATGGAAGTAACTAAGAACTCGGCTAACATTATCATATCGCATCGCACTAGTTAGGTTGGCGACTCAGCAATCGAGGTCGCAATGAGGGAGTGTTGGTCATACGCGATCGTTAGAAGGAGTCGCTCGAGAGAGTGTTGTGGCGAGGTCATGCATCATATCATTTATCATGCATATGCATTAACAAGATTAGCTAAGGATTTATGAATGTTTCCCTTTCATTAAGTTAATATAATTGATGCCTGATGTAACTTAAGATTAATAGCACCTACTAAGTTGATCATTCACTCCCACTCTGGGACGGTGTTTTAAAACACCAATCAGACTCTTCAGTAGATGCAGATGACACAGAGTACGAGGAGTATGGCAACGCAAGTCTGGATGAGGAGGACGAGTTGTCTTATTTCCAGTTGATGGGCGGCTCGTCCTAGTTATACGGGCAGACTTAGATCGCTAAGTAGGGGACTTGGCGAATCATTCTTTTGGACATACCATTTTCTATACTATTGTTGGGCAACGCCTTGTGCGACCCGTAGTTATATTTTTGGACTTGTAAACATTTAGTCTTTTCCATTACAGTAGATTAGTTGTGAATTGTGATTCATGTTTCAAGTAATTCCACGCTGCGCATTTAAACCGGATTAAACGTAAATTAGTAAAATCGGTTATAAGTGATTCCCGGGAACTTGGGAGTCGAGTGTATGCACGACCACCAATTTTCAGGGTGTTACAGCCAGTTTTTTGGATTTCGCCACTTCATAAACTTAATTGACTAGTTCATTTTTTTTCTTTCTTGTCTCTCTCAGGTAAATAGGTGTTGGTAGATCTCTTACATTCACTCTCTCTCAATCTTGAGTTGGACACCATCATATATTATTCATCAAATTTTTTTTATTCTTTTCTTCTCTTTGAGGTCAATCGGTATTGGCAAATCGCCTGTGTTCGATCTCTCATTCCCAATCCTAATTTTAACACCACCATACATTATTCATATGTTCTTTTTTTTGGTCTTTAAGGTAAATGGGTACTGACAGATCGCCATGTTCGATTTCTCACTCCCACTCTTAAGTTGGACACCCATCATTCCTCCATTCATTTTACTTTATACAAAGCTAGGTCAATCGAATCTCTTGAAATTTGTTAAATCCCACAAAGTAAAGATCACATTCACATGCAAGCTAAGAAGATGCCTAACACCTTCCTTCTCCGTCATCGAAGTCTCCTACTTAAAATCTTAAGTCTCAAATTAGGAGTCATTACAAAACAGGGAATCATCGACTTCTCTATTTTCTCAATGATTCTACAGGCTCTAGCTGACTGTAAAAATCTGAGTTAATTGGCTAATGGCGACTCCAAATAAAATATTTCATATCTTGAGTTAAACCACGAGATGCCATGGGCGGAAAGTCCAAAAAAGGCCTTCACGAACGCAATCCCAGCGTTCAACATTCACACCACCATAATGTATGTGTCTTATCCACATCCTCCATCCCTTCCACCAGTTGATTTAGGGCATGAACCGGAAAAAAAAAAACAAAAAGAGGCAGATCCAAAGCTCATGTGGACCATGCTATAAGAAGTATGGGAATTGAATGCCTACTATTGAAAACTTATTGTGGGCCTTTGAAGTTTTTTATCAAGCTTATATTTATGTTTTCCCTTTATTTATGACTATGTGATCTTATGAACAGGTTGGAGGCAAATAAACATCAATGCGGGTGCTAAGGAGGAAACAACTTTCAATTGTGGAACTCTTTAGGACCACTATTTCTTAAGGTGTGGTCCAGTTAAGCTTTGGATCTGCCTCATTTTTAGGCGCATGCCTTAAAATGTGCAAGTAAAACAAATGGATGGTGTGGATAATTCATATACATAACAATGGGCCCACAATTTAGATCAAACAAATGGAGTAAGCCATTATTACCTACTTACCTTTATTTACCAAGGTAAATTGAAAATCAAGCAATCCCTAAAGGTCGCATAATCTTTATCGCATTCAGAAATGTATCAATTGGAGAAAACTTCAGCCAACCATACATGTTCTTCAATAGATATTGCTTACACTTAGCCTAACGCAGTTCAGATCAACGAATGAGAAGTTGCTACATGTCGACACACTCAAAAGAAAGACAAGAGAGAAACATATTTGCACCATTGGGAGTGACCATTGGTGCCTATCTCTCCAATATATGTATCCCACCAAAGAACCGAATGCTCCGAGTCATACGCATAGCCAAGTCTCGAAAAGGTGGTCATCTCTTATATGCACGTGACCGATGGATGCAAGGGACGCACAATCCTTAGCATGCACAAGAAGTTTCTCATGACCTACCATTACCAGATTCTTCAAAGCCAGTAAATGCATAGCATGGTCATCCAATTAACCCAAAAGTGAAGTTTTCCTTTAAAAAAACATCCAAGATCTTCTCGATGGTCATAAGAAAGTTGGAGCGAATGGTGAAAAGATATTCGAAAATTGAAGCAGATCGTCTACGATGGCATAACCCAACAAGGACTCTAAATCCGAGTAGGATACAACCGCTTTGTAATCAAAAGATTCATGCATAAGTCATGGACCTTACTCACGTCCACCGACTCTCAGAAGCCTATAAAAATAGTATTCGAAGAAGTGCTTTGGGACCTCACCAATACAAATCAATCAATCTCTTTTTAGCTATATATCACTTATCCCTTTCGTCCTTCATGGACACATATTATTTCACTTCTTAGCTTAGTTTATCCACTTCTATCCAGCCATGCTACAGTAAGTTCGAAGCCATAAGTCCTTAGCTTAGTTTCTCTATTATACATCACATCATCGCAATATGTGCATAATAGTTTAAATATTTATGACCTAGTCATTGAATCCCCAGATTACTAAGTTCTTACTTGGTACATCTCTGGTCATGTCCAGCGGACCTCACACCATGACCGTCTCACAACCGTCTGGTCTTTTTCATGACTGTTTTACTAGCACATACCGCCATATGATTTTTCTTCTGCTTATTTTCTTTCTTTTCGCCAATTGTACTTATCCGATATCCCAATCAATAAAATCAGTGGCCCATCCTTTATTCTTAGTTTATCTATTTATCTTTCTCTATTGCTTTATTAAGAAACATGGTCTATGTTGTCACCATTGATAGAAAAGTCCTTAAGTCTTTAAGGAAAAAAAATCTCATTCGGAATGACTGACTCTCCCCTTCTAAAATTGCCTGAATGCTACGACAATCGGTGGATGAATAATCAGGACAATCTTCACATATTTGGTCATAATCCGGCTAGTTTGGCACTTAGGGTCACAAGTGTCCAGTTCGATTTGAGTCGAGCATGACTCTGGCATGCCCGACACCTATTTTAATCTCACATCTTTAAATGAAATCAGGTCGTTCATTATATGTGTGGCCACATGTTTGGATTGAACAAGTCGTTCATTATATGTCTGGCCACATGTTTGGATTGAACAACAACACTATTTTTCAGCACTCCTGGTGGGACGAGGTGTGTTAAATCGTAATTTTTTAATAAAATAATATGGTTGCTAAATGAAGATCAAAGGCTACTAATCCTCCCGAGACTACGAATGAACCACAAGATGAGGGACATCAGGTAGAACCCTTAAACATGGAAGCAATATCTTCTTCCCAGGCGAATGTTATGCTGGATGTTGTCAAAACCCTCTGCGATGTGCGAGGGGTCATGCAGCAATGACAGACCACAACAGGGCCCAAGTAAAAAAAACATCATTAGGTTCTTCAGAGTCTATCTCAAAAGATTCCCAACTGTAAAAAATCTCCAACTTACCAAATTTTTCTAGTGGACTTAGAGGTAAAACAACTGGCTAAACCCCCTATAGAGTAAACCCCAAGTGCAGAGCTGCGAGGTAGTTTTACTCAGTGAAACCGAGATCGAACCCACAGAGACTTACATTTGTGCATTTTCTAGAATACTTTAGAACTAGAACTAGAGCGATCTAGGGATTTGATTTTTAAGAATTAATGATTGAAACTAAGATAATTTAAAGAGAAAAATTAATATAGCAAAGCACTATAACGCTAAGGATCTACTTATAGTTATTCTTAATGTCTAATTCACTTAATTCAATTAGATCACTCAACTGGAATTGAAATCCTTTCTTATTCAGCCGAATAATAGAGTGGTTAATTCATCCTTCACAATCTAAAATAGATTTAAACTTCAATTGATTTGGTTCCCACATAATGCCCAAAGTATTAATCACAGGGAATTTAAAACATCTATCGTGCCCTTAGTCTACGATAGATAAATTGATTTTATAGGTCAATCCCTTACAAAATAGATAAGCAATCACTCTTAGCATTCGCATCTAGTGTGCTTGGAGTCAATAATGGATCAAAGTAAACTAAAAATAAATCTTCATTCAGACCAATATCAATGAATTATTCAACAATCAAGCCAAATACTTGAATCAAAGTAAACTAAAATATTAAAAACCATTATAAGCTTCACCTCTTAGCCATAATTAAGAGATTTAGCCAACCATAGACATGATTGAACTAAACTCAAATAAAAACATAAAAACCAAAGTAGAACCGAAGGATTGGAGAAGAATGAGGACTCTATAAAAGCTCCACAAGTCCTTGCTCTCTCTCCTCTAATATAATTCGTACTTAAAATGGCTTGAATCATCCCATTAAATAGAAAAAACTCACACTGATTTGGAACCAATTTTAATTTTACACACTTATGTTACACTTCGGTCGCATCAACAATTACCTTTGATTGCAACTGAACATACCTCGGTCGCACCGAACTCACTTTCGGTCGCAGTCGAATTTCTCCAAAATATGTTTGAAGTCTCTGTCTCCCTTAGGTCGCGCTAAACCTCCCTCCGATCGGACTGAACATGGCTTCGGTCACACTTAAGTGTCAAGCCGAATTAAGTCTATAAATCACAGTTTCTTGTTAAACTATTTGTGCACATTCGATCGAACCGAACTAACCTCGGGTGAGACCGAACATTTTGTTATTTCTGTTGATGCACTTTGTGATTCTTCCAGCCTTTTCTCTCTCTTTTGTACTTGATTTTTTTGGATCTTTGGCACTTGAATTCTTCATTAATAATCTCCAAATCTTCACTTAGTCATTCTTTGAGCATTAAATCTTCTCTTTAATCATTTTTTTCATATTAGGTCTCTAAATCACCTTGCATAGCCAAACATACGTAATTAGATCAATTAAGCATATCTATGCATATAAACCCAATGCACAATAAGGAGGGAATATACAACATTTCATACTTAACACCCCCAACATAAGGATTAGTCAGGCCGAACCATAAGGCCACCCTTTGCCATCTCTATTAGTTACAAGGAGAAATGACCGATACGACCAACCATACAGACAACAATATTATGGAGATCCTCAAAATGTCTACATGCCTGGGGACAAATCTATATAGTCATTGATCTACTCGAGGGGCAACACCCATGTCAACAGCGCCATAGATCTATTATGTTGGAGCACCCATGGGGGAAACACCTTGTGATACTAGCAATAACATAAGGTTATATAAGGACTGAGACACTTGGGGGGCAATCTCCAATTCGTCAGCCTCTGGTGGTTGAAAATCTAGCGGTGCAAAGGCAATACCCTACGCAACCGCATCAGATACTTGGCCAATATGATGTCATCAGGATCATCTAAGAGTATGATATCAAGCCTCACAACTGGCAGGTCACCCAACCTGTCTATCGTAAACCCTACCTAATTGGATATACCAATACTTTGAACTACCCAGAGGTTATAGGGTTCTAAAATTCACCCTCTTTTTTGGAGAACTTGACAACGATTATGCATGTTGGTCATTTTACCATATTGTGTAGAGAGGTTTCGATTGATCTTTTTCTCAAACTTAGGTTATTCGAAAACTCCTTAACGAGAGCAACTTTTGCATGGTGCATATATCTACCCCCAACTCAATCCATACCTAGTTTGAAATGGATGAGAGATTTCATACCCAAATCCGTTCAATGGAACCTGAAGTTTCCTTGACCGATATCTCCCAACTACAACAATTGCTGACAGAAACAACTGAGCAATTTATTATTCTATTCAAAAAGGAAAAAAAAAAAAAACAATGCTCGGTGGCCCTATTCGAGGTTGAGTTTATAAAACTGGCTCAGGACAATATAAACATCGAACTTCAAAAGAAGTTTGAGGGCATGCACTTCGAGAATCTCTTCGAACTATCTACTCGCTACGAATATATTCTTTGCAAGGAGAATCAAAGAAGAAACTCTTCACAAGGTACCTACTATTAGTAGGGGTGTACAACGAGTTGAACCGAGTTGAGTTGGCCTTAGCTCGACTTGGCTCGACCACTAGCTGACCTCAGCTCAAACTCGGCTCGGTCCTCGAGCCTGACTGGCCAGCTCGGCTCGGTTCGGTCAATAGTTCGGGTCAGTTTGAGCCAAGATCGTGCCGAGTTCACCTGTGCAGTATTTTCACAAACACCTGGACTACACCTTCAAAATCCCACTGTATGTAAAATAGTTGCATTGGTTATTACAAGTATTTTATCAAACACATTCTAAGCAACATAAAAATCAAGAAAAAATGGTATTTATTTCATATACATACCTTACTTACCACTAGCCACACTTCGTTGAGTCATTTCATCAAACACTTGGTGAGCAACATCAATATCAAAGTAACCGAGTCACCGAACTGGTTCGATTCGAGCTGGGGCTAGCTCGAACTCATTTTCAAGCTTAAAAAAATAGCTCGACTCGGCTTGAACTCAACTTTGAACCAAGTCGAATTGAGCTTTTTAAAGTTGAGTTGAGCGAGCTAACTGAGTTATCTCGGTTCGTGTACACCCCTGACTATTAGAACCCCAATTATAAGTTGGTCACCACTAAAGTTGTGGCCAAACGGTAGCACAAATGTCTGGCCCTGAAAAGAATGAAAGTGCAAGCCCCTTAGAGAATTAATCTTAAGAAGAATATATTTAAATTCACCAAATAATATTCTTTAGACATCACCAAGGCTGATGAAAATTTTGACCTATTTCTGGAAGCTAAATTCATTGAGTTACCCAAATATATATAAAAAAATTATCAGCTAAGGAGTTTTTTTTTTTTTTTTTTTTTTTAAGTTCTATAAATGGCATGGAACCAAAACTCACTCAACCAAAATTATGTCATTTTTAGGAACATCAAACAAGAAAACATTAACAATGTCCTCTTGAAATTTCTAGATAAGTAAGAGGACATGGGGATCAACAGACACCTGTTTCTGAAGATGATCGAAGTCAATGTCATCTTAGCATAATTGAAGACATTAGGCTAGTACCTAGAGAAGCAAACTGTGGCAACGCCTTAACGTGTTAAGAAATCGTCGTCTTTACTCGACAAAAAGATTACTATTTGACCTTCAAACTCAAGCACGGAGACTATAAGAGGGCAACAAATGCAACATAATAACAAAGCAAATGCCCTTGCAATTGATTTTCCTATGTAACCCATGTTGCGTGAGTGTTGTTCAATGTATATCAACAATGATCATAAATGGTCACCTCCAGTCATTGCGCATAGCGCCTTGTCTTGACCGTCATAGTCATATGGTTCGTATTCTAGAGCCACACACCAGACAGCTGTGGCCATTCCTCACCAATAGCCCCAAAGGCCATGCCCACAAACCGAATATGCTGAAAGAGTCACTATGCCAAAAGTGGCAATTTGCGACGTATTTTTGTGACGGACTTTGTCTGTCGCTAAAATCTCTTGGTTTTAACGACGGATTTAATCCATCACTAATGGAAAAAGTCCGTCGCTAAGCCCGTGTTTGTCAAAAATCCGGTCTGAACGTCACTGAAGTTAGCGACGGACCAAAATTCGTCACTACAATCTGATTTACGACGGATTTTGGTCCGTCGCTCATAGGCGACGGACGAAATCCGTCTCAAATTTTCATTTTGTAACAGTCGTGCATTCCTGCCCAAAACACCAAATGGGGCGCTTTAAAGTTGCTTTTGCGACGGACCATGGTCCGTCGTAAAAGGACTTTTGCGACGGATCATGTCCGTTGTAAAAGGACTTTTGCCTTAACATTAATTTTTTTTTTTTTTATAGGAATATGGTGGAAAATTAAGTTTTTTTGTAGTCTAATAATTGTTTTTTAATAGAATTTCAGTGGTTTAATTGTACATATTCATATCTAAGATTATTTTTTAACAATTGATTCAATGCAAAAAGAAAATTTATTTTGTTTTTATATCAAATGAGTGAAATTTTTATTTTTATTTTTTAATTTAAAATTAATATTTAAATGATTTGTAATATCACATGAAAAAGAATATTGAAAAGTTTAAAAATTTTAACAATGTTTGAGAAAAAAATTAGATTTTGAAAGAATAAAAATAGTGATTTAATAAAAATCTATTTTGTGGGAAAAAAGAATTTTGAATAAAGTTGATAAATTTGAAAAAAAAAAAAAAAGCATTTGATTTTGAGAAAAAAATAATACCCTGAAAAAGAAAAAAAATTAAATGTGAAAATTTTCACAATGTGGGCCCCACCATAATATTTTATAAAAATAATGAGATTTTGAAAAAAAATAAATATATCATTTTAAAAAAGAAAATTCAAAAGTCAAAAACAAAATGATGCTTTTAAATAAAAAAATCGGCATTTTAGAATTTTTGGGAAAAAAATTAAAATTTGGGAAATTTTTTGAGATTTTGAAAATAAATTAAAATTCAGAATTTATATTTTAATTTTTTTAAAATATTTTATAATAAAAATGATATTTTGTTAAAAGTTTTCAAAGAAAAATTAAGAGTAAAAAAATATACATTTTGAAAAAAAATATGTTATTTTTAAATAGAAATTGAAATTTATTTGTGAAATAAAAAATATTTGTTAATAAATTATTAGGTACATCCACTAGTTGAACCTTTAAACGTTAAAATCAAATTTCACTCAAATTGTTGATCAATCTTATATGCCCAATATCTTCCTCATATGTAGCTTGATCGAGGCGAGTAACTAGTCAAATTGTGGGTATTGATCAGTAGAGTGAATGAACCAGACATGTAAAATGGCCCAAATATTCTGATTAAAATTATGACCCAATTTAGTAACATTGTGAGAACCTAAAAATTAATGGTAGTAAGTTTTGTGGGGCCCATCATGATGTGTGTCAAACATCAACACCATGCATTTGATGTGTCCCCTTTAGGTTATGAGATATCTCAAAAATCATCCGTATACGAAACTCAAGTGGGCCATACCATCTAAAATCATGTGAAGACATCCTAAAAAATATAAAAGCACTTGGTGGGGCCCACATGAGTTTTGGATGCAGCTGAAACTTGGTCTGACCCCTCATCCAAGTGAGACACACATAATGAGTGAGTTGGATATGTGAATCACATTTAGGCGTGCAGGCCCAATATATGATTATGAATGTTTCAAGGAAACCCTTCTCTACTATATTTAGGTGAGTTACTCATTACCCTTACCAGAGTAAACTCTGTGGGGTCCATTGTTATTTATTTATTTTATCCACTCCGTTTATCCATGTTAACAGATAATTTGAGGTTTAAAGAACAAAAAGGAAGCATATCCAAAGCTCAATTGGACCACACCATAGGAAATAGTGTGATTGAATCTCTACCATTGAAAAATTCTTGGAGGCCATAAAAGTTTTAGATCAAGCTGATGTTTGTGTTTTATCTTCATTCATATATTTTTGATATTATGAACAAGTTGGATGGCAAATAAACACTATTGTGGGCCCAAGGAAGGTATCAACGTGGAAATCATTATTCCACACTGTTCCATGTGGCATGGTCCACTTGAGTTTTGGATTTACTAAAAATTTGGAATCAATCTACATCGTTCATCCATTTTTCAAGATCATTTTAGAGAATTATCCAAAAAATGAATCATATCCAAAGATTAAATGGACCACGCTACAAATAAGGGAAATGGATTGGCTATTCCCCCTGACACTAGCCAATGGTTGGTGGTCGGTGCTTTGTGGGCCCCACCATGATGTATTTGTTTCATCCATGCTGTCCATCTATTTTTAAAGATCATCTTACGGCATGAGACCAAAAATGAAGTATATCCCAATCTGAAATGGACCATATTACTAGAAACAGTGTTTAATGAGCGTCAATCATTAAAAACGTTTCGGGGGTAATAAAAGTTTTGGATCCAGATGATTTTTATTTTTCCCCTTCATCTAGGCCTATATGACCTAATAAACAGATTGGATGTCAAATAAACAGTACAGTGGGCCTCAAGAGGATTTTAATGATGGATATCCAATCACTATTGTTTTCATGTGGTGTGGTCCACCTGAGATTTATAAATTATACCTCTCATTTTTGTAATTTCCTAAAATGATATTTAAAAATGAATGAACGTAATGGATGAAATACATACATTATGGTAGGGCCCACTGGAACTTTGGATTAGCCTCTTATCCTGGCTCATGGATCAAATAAACAGTAAAGTGGGGCCTTAGGCGTTCAATCCCCACTATCCTGTAGTGAGGTCCACTCGAACTTTGGATCAGCCTCTTATTCTAGCTCATGCTATAAAATTATGCGGTAAAATAGATGGATGGAGTGGATAGACTCGAAGCATACATGGTGGACCCCACAAAGTCTACGCGTACTTAGAGGCAGAAGCGGAAGCGGATTGCGTAGTGAGTAACTCACTACGCTTAGGGTACTGAGTAAACTCTGTGAGATACACCATGATTTATGTATTTAATCCACTTCGTCCATCCATTTTAACAGATAATTTTAGCTCTTGAAACCAAAATTGAAGCATATACAATGTTCAAATGGATCACACCATAGGAAAAAAG
Organism: Magnolia changhungtana; assembly: GCA_030180095.1. NCBI lineage: Eukaryota > Viridiplantae > Streptophyta > Magnoliopsida > Magnoliales > Magnoliaceae > Magnolia > Magnolia changhungtana. The sequence goes on from JASAUF010000446.1 coordinate 6,728,287, forward strand.
TTGAACTGAATGTCTACTGTTGAAAACTTCTTGGGGGCCACAAAAGTTTTGGATCAAGCTTACATTTGTTTTTTCCCTTCATCAATGTCTGTAAGATCTTATGAAAAGTTTGGATGACAAATAAGCATCACTGTGAGGCTTAGAAAAGTTTCAACGGTGAAAATCATTAGCCCCACTGTTTCCCGTGGTATGATCCACTTGATCTTTAGATATGCTTCAATTTTTGGACCAACCCATTAAATTACCAAGAAAAATGAATGGACGGTGTGGATAGACTACATACATTCCAGGTGGGCCAACTGAGTTTACTCAGTACGATAAGATCGTACCGAGTAACTCAATACGCAATCCGATTTCTACGCGGGTGCTCAGCTGGCACAGTTCGCACCCAACTCTTGTGAACTTTTTGATGACTCATCATACGTAATGTGAGTCCAAAATCTGAACGGTCCACATGATGAAGCATCCCATTAAATCCCTAGGGCCCAACTTTTACTTTGATCCAAAACTTTTGTGGGCCATGGAAAAAGACAACTGTTTCCTCCCTTGATTTGCATCTCTCTTTCTTATGGTTCACTAGAGTATTAGATCAGGGTGAAAATTGGTATGTATAAGTTTCATGGGATGCCACATGACATGGACCGTTCGGATTAGACATCCATGACACGTGTACAAAGTTTCGCACGTGCGTGGGTGAGCATTCCTAAAGTTGAAATGCCCTAAGTTCTCTCCTCTCCTCCGTCTCTCTCTCGTAACTACTCCAATCCCTCATATCCCTCTCGCACTCCTCTCTTTCTCTGGATCTCTCCCTCCTCTCTCTTCCTGCTCTCTCTCTCTCTCTCGATCTCTCTTCCCACTCTCTCTCTCTCTCTCTCTCTCTCTCTCTCTCTCTCCACCCATGCTCTTGTTGTCGAAGCCCTACCCACGCACGCTCTCTCTCTCTCTCTCTCTCTCTCTCTCTCTCTCTCTGAAGCTAGGTTGAGGTATTTCTCATCTCTCTCTCTCTCTCTCAATCTCTCTCAATCTCAATACCGATTTAGGGATTTGGGGATTTTAGGGTGGATTGTCCAAAATAGGTATTTGGGGATTTTAGGGTGGATTTGTCAATGCATATGGCTAGGAAGTGCTTATGAGCAGCACTCAACACAATGCCCTGATGACTAGGATTGCTCGTGTAGTCGATTTTTTAAACAAGCTAACCATCTATGGAGAGGGAGGTGACCAACTAGATGGACACTCCACTGGATTAAGTTATAGCAGATCAATTCATTTGAGCATCCAAATGCACCTGTAAACGTAAATTTAGATACCAAATCATGAATTAATTTTGATTTATTTTCTCTCTAGCCTTTCTTAATTTACTGATGAAGGCGTTGCCTCTTTTTTTTTTTTGTGTGATTGGATCATATTTAAAGATCCTTCTGGTGTTATTGTTGTTGCAACCCAGGCTGAAAATGTAAAGATTCTTCTTTTGTAGGTCACAGATATCTGATGTGGCTAATGAGGAAGTCTACAAAGCTGGATAAAAAGTTCAGGAAAGGGAGTCATGTTTGAGTTCGTGTTCTTAGCTTTAGGCATCTAGAAGGATTGGCAATGGATGTTTTCTGTATGTTTTATTTTTTATAATAATTAATTTGGCTGCATTGACATTTGGCTGCCTTTACTGCATTGACATTTGGCTGCCTTGTTCAGGGAAAGAACATCTGAGTTTTTTTTTTTGGATAAAATATTAATGTACTTTGATACAGATGTGTAATGTTCGAGAACCCACCGTTCGATTATCATATTCCTGAGCCACCTAAAAATGTTACAATGCCTGAAAAGGTATTCTTATGTTTTGTTATAACTTGTCTAAAAGTCATTTTCTTCCTTTTTTTATTTGTTATATTTTATTGTAAACTTCATATTATAAAGAATAGTCTGCATTCTTAATTGCTGATGATCTCGTGTGAGATGTGCACATCAGTCTAGCTCAGCTGAATCATGTGCACATTATAAATGGATCAAAGCCATAAAAAAAAAAAAAAAACTGATACAACAATCTCAACCACCTCATGTCATCCATTGAATTTGAACTGCCGATTACTTTCTATTTAGCCATATGTGGTCGGGTCATTTTTGTCAAATTTGGAGTTACCGAAAGCTCTTTTTCGTGTATGGTTCCTATAGGCTAAAATCTTTGTTATGGCTCGAAAATTGAAAGGAATGATTCTGTTGAGTTTCAGAAAATTGACTTAGATAAATTCTTCTCACCAATTTCTTCCTTGATCTAGTTGCATTATCTTCATTCCATTGTTTAATATTAAAAAATCTAGGGAGCCATTTGGTATTGTTTTAGAATTGAATATTTCAGCTAATTACACAGTTTCTAATCACACATTGAAATCGTATGCAATGTGTGTAATCTTTTTTATGTTTAGATTTTTTGTTGCTTTTGGGTGATTCTCATTTACACATTCTCTAATGCATGATTTTACGTTTCAGTCGCTAAAAGTTTTATTTTATTTTATTTTATTAAAGGTTGTGTTTGGATATCAAATGGATTTTGCAATAATTACGATTCAACATTGTGAAAATGAATCATTGCAATGTGTTTCTAGTTCCAAAATTATTTCTCTCTTTATGTTATTGTAATTCTGTTTGTTTATGTTTTTGTATTACTAGTGAACTAACATGTTGGTTTCTAGTTTGTTCTCTCTTTCTTCGTTGGATAATTAAAATTTTTGTTTTGTTATTGGCAATATCTTGAAAATTTTATTTGATGTGGCTACTCTTGGCACAAGGAAAAGAATGCTTTGTATTTCGTAGTTTATATATATATATATATATATATATATATATATATATATATATATATATTAGTTACTTTGGTTGGCGAAACTGCTTGGCAAGTTTATGGAGACTGCATTATTAGCTTGATTGCATGTTGTTGTGTTGGTACTTTTGGGTTCTCTTGGTTTAGTGGAAAACTTTGACCCACTTGTTGTCTTCTCTATGCTTTCGGCCTGTTTGTTTTCACAATATCTCGATCATTCCTAATGGACCATGTGAGTTGGGCATGTATTGCTGACCCCATCTAGGTTGTGGGTAGTTTGTTGAAGTGGCAAAGTATCTAAGGTTACGATTCCATTTGAGTGTTCTTGAATGTTCTTAGTGACTTTATGATTTGTGGCTATCTGGCCCGACAAATGATTTCTACTAGATGTAGATTATCTTATTTCTGTTTCATTTGCATTGGCAGACTTTTGGTGGATAGAGGTGGCCTAAGCCTTGTTCGTGTCCAGCCTTCTTATGGCCTGGTTTGGGGTGGTTGTTTGGGCCCATGGATAAGGCTAGGGCTTGGAGTTCTGAGTAGATTGCTAACGCTGGATTCCGGTCTAGCATGCTTAGCCTCATGCCTGGCTGGTCTGACCGGGAGCTTGTTGCTCCAAGAAGAAAAAATAACATTTTCATTATATATATATATATATATATATATATATATGAGAAATGCTCACACACAACTAGTTGGACGATTCATTTTCGTCCAACTAGCTGGGCATTTACTGAACAGATAATGCTAGTAAAAATTTCCATATAAAAGTTAGTTCAATTGATGAAAAATAATTGCTTATTTAAGTGGGCCCCACTGTAGTATTATGTAAAATCCACCCGATCATTAGGTGAGCCACCTCAAGTTAGACATAGTGCAAAACAATCAGCCCCATCCCTGGCTCACATGAACCACATAATTGAAAAATGTGTATGTAGAAAGCTCATCCTCCAATCTCTTTCCCTTGGTGTGATTCATTTTAATCACTTATGTGCCAAATTTTTAGGTTCGAGGCACCCACTTCTTATTCAACCTTATCAATAGGACGAGTTTCGATTTGAGTTAGTGAGTTTTAGAACTATGCTTTAAAATGTAGATGCTATTTGTCACTTGGGTTTGTTTTGTGAGGAAAAATGGTGATTCTATAGTACGAGTATGATGGTTCTTATGCATGTATGACTCAATATCAAACCATCTAAATTGTAGGTCCTACTTTTGGTTTTAATCTTACCTTTTACATTCCATCATATTGTTGCATCTACTGATGTATTGTAAACATAACATTCTCTACAAGCTCAATTAGCAGTTATAGCATCATTGATATGCACAGGATTTGCAAAATTGGTTACAACTTTTGCATGAAATGCTCACACATGAGAAGTATAGATTGAGGTGGAGTTTTGTCTATAGCCATAGTTTCTTGGACTTCAAAGTTGTTGCATTGTTTGTATTTGTATTTCATGCATAGAAACAAACACTTGTAGCCTACAAAGGATTCTGAAGTTTCGGGACAAGATCCTTGACCTATTTGTTTGGGTAATTTGAATTTTACATTAAAGTACTTCCTACTTTCTAGTTGCGAGAAGAAAAGAATCAATTGTGGTAATCGTGTCTTTGGAGTGGCGGAGTTTGATTATATTTTTGGATTTTGAAATGTCTAAATCAAACATCAAACAATATGATAAATGTCTACTATGATCTATGTTCATTCACCATTCTTGGTGGTTATGGCTAAATAGAAACCTGATTATTTCTTTGATGTGGCATATGCTTGTGAACTTTAACTTGTTAGTTGTACAAAGATGGGAGGTGAACAATAGAACTACTAGCCTGCTACCTTCCTTACTTCCCTAAGATATCTACTTTGGCTACAAAAAGTTGGAGAAAGATTAGTTACACTTTTGTGGAGACACATTGCTATTGCATGGGCTTTTTTCTTGTTTTGTTTTGTTTTTTTTTATTTTATTTTATTTTTTATTTTATTTTTTATTTTTATTTTTTTGTTTTTAAACATTGTTTCCTACTTATAAGGTTGATTGTTTTCCAGCAAAAACAACTCACGATCCATCGGTTATGAGAGTGTTTGATGCCATTCTTGTTGGCTGGTTTTACTTCTCCACATAAGCACCCTTGAGGAAATGATTACAGTGGCTTAGTCCAAGTCACTTTAGATGTGTTTGAGATGCACCTTTCTGTCTCACAGGGTTATGGTTCAATCATCAAGGGATACACCCTCAATGGGTGATTCAAATGTAAATTCATAACTGATTTCTGAATGTTGGCTAATGGATAATTATTATTATTTCCAATGTCTAATGTTTGCGACACATGATAATCATTCAAACTATAAAGCAATTAGGTTATCAGATTAGTATGTGGCTCTGTTTTTCCCTTCTCCACTGTTGAATTGGATAGAAGCCCCTATCGAGGGGTACAAATTATTGAATGAATGTCAGACATGCATTTTTAACTCTCTTAAGAGAAAATCAAGTATATGTTTTTAGTTTCTGGATTATTGTGTAAATATGCAGATATTCTCTACTCTTCTGGTGGACTATGTAGGATTTGATTATGAAACTTCGATTGTATGCAATTACTTGTTGTCTATTATTATCTTCAATTCGTTTAAAAGCCATCCATTAGATAGTTCACTGTTTCAGTGGGTATTATCTTCAACAGAGTCACTTGGTTCATCCAGACCATAGCAAGGACCTGAATTCCATCCTAAGATGTTAAGCCTGCACTCTAATCCAAGCAGTACTATTTCTTATAGTTCTCATCCCCAAGACCCCGAACAGCTTTGTTCTCAATCTTCTTCTTTCTGTACCAATCTGTACTTGTCATCTTCAACAAGCTCACAAACCCATCGGCAGCTCAGCAACCTACCCTTCCTTCCTCATCCTCTGAAGTGGAACCAGCCTGTATATTCAAAGTCTCCATTACATGTGGGTGAGGTTCTAGGTGATCAATGGGATGAGGGTGACTGCTCAAAGAAATACTGACTTGCCAAGTATCTTCCGGAGGCAAAGGAAGGTAATATATGATAACACATATGGACTTGTTCTTATGCTGAGTAATGAAGTGCTTACTATGTAATCTAGTAACATGATATGTTAACCACCAGTCAGTCATCTTAAGTTAGAACTATATATTTGTTAATGGCATGTATAGTGATATCCAATCTGTGCTCCTAATTGATTAAGTTGGGAGGAAAGATGACTTCTCCAAATGTTCTGGTAGAATAATGAGCTCATCTTAATTAAGTAGACATGTCTGCAAATTCTATACATCTCCCTTAGAGGCAGACTTGTAATTGTCACTTTACTTTTGACAGTCTGTCTTTAGTTATGTATTTTCTCATTTTATTCTTGGGTAATTGTTTGTATTTGGGAGAACACCTCATTTCTTGCTGTTGCAAGCATGATTTTTCCACCATCACCTTCTCTCAACTTGAAGCATCTATGTTGTGGGCTCTTGGAGCCTTGAAATGGCACCGAAAAAAAAGAAATTCAAATATTGTAGAGAAATTCATAACCCCACAGAAGGGTACTTTTCATAGGAAGGTCCTTATGTAGTAGTGGAACTTAGATTTCTTTATGATTTTTGGTTTTGACTACGTGCTCTATAGAGAAAAAGTCTTCATCTGAACACATGAAGGGAGCTTCTGTTGGTACTAAATCCGATCCGCGCATCCAAAGGTAAGCCTTCATCCTATCTTTTTTTCTCTCCTCTTTTGTTTTACCCACAAATTTGTTAACTCTTCATTATTTAGTATTCTTTTAATTTTTTTTATTATATATTTTTAATTTCCCAAATTCTCAAAACCATATAGCTTATAGTGGACACTTAATCCCTGATGCTTCCTCAACCTGCGAAGTTGCCTTTTAGTCAGTTTATTTATTTATTTATTTTTAAATCTATAGATTAAAAACACTGCTGTGAACCACTATCTATCACTGATTTTTGGATTTATTAAATGGGCAGTCCCAAACTGAGTTGTGGGTGAGATTGGTTTCTTATAAACCCAATGTTAATTCGGTTGAGCTTCAAACACTATCCATTAGTTCTAGTACAATTTGATCTTCACATGGAAATGGCTCTGTCCACTTCTTCAGTTACTGGTAAGTTGAATTAGGGAATGTTTGTAATCTTTTGTGCATAGTAGTGGAAGAAGAATGGGTTGGACCTAATGGATGGTCCAAGTAAGTGTAACACCCCGTACTTTCAGTACTCGGGTGTTACCATGAGGACCTTATTTAGGGTCACAAACCCGATTTAGTGATTCTGTAAGCAACTGTAAACTCATTGGACTTGGGAACCATCGGTCTAGGTGTATCCAGAATTAGCCTAAGAATGTTGGGAAGACAAACATGATCTGACCGACTGCCAGATGAGGCCCACCTGAGTCAGATGGGTGGCCTATCTTAAGTGATCCATAATGACTCATTTTAAATGTATATACATCATAATACAAAATAATTTTATAATTAATTGTAATAATACAAATGTTACTTGAATCATTCAAATTATGCATATTATTTAAGCTACACATAAAATGAATGGCATGCCAACATATAATTGATGTATATCGACTAATATTTACATTTTGTAATTTAAACTACAGATTATTGTATTTTACCATATATATGAAATATACGTCACTTAGAATAATCAATATTTGTATAAATATAAAAGAAAAATATGTATATACACATATACATGATATTTCAAAATAGAATATGTTATTAATTTATAAATAATTATTAATATAAATTATAAAGGTAGTACAAGTTGTATATATGTTGATAAAATATATAATAGTCTATGCTAATGTGATTGTTATTATTTAATACATATTATTATATACTAATGTTGAAACTAATAGACGGACCAGATTTCACTTAATATCACCATGGGCCGCGCAAACCACTAGTTAGGCATGAACTTGGCGTGTATGGCCCACCTAAGCCATGGATCCACCTCATTCGTTCGACCAGGCCCTATTTTGGGTTGACAAAACAGATGAACGGAGTGGATTCACTAGATCCATCATGGTGGAACCCACATAAGAAGCACGTGTACACGGTTGGGGCACACCCGAGGTGCACCATGCCACAAGCGGGGTCAGACGAGTGCTGACCCGCGCTCGTCCAATGAGGAAAGGATTTCCCTCCTTTCTTCTTTTCGAATTCTCGTCGGACGGACGGACAAAGCCCACTTTCGACGAACTGTGGCCCACCTATGTGATCATTTTGATCAATCCAAACCGTCCATCTTGTTCGTAGCATGGCTCTAACCAAAACCATGCTTTCCATACACAACCACTCAGCCACACGTTCCCACGATTCTAGGTGCAAATCGACCCTACAAACACAAAGCTTCTAAAAACGGAAAGCACCTGTCAGGCCAGCTGTTACGATCCGTGTGAGGGGTCTTTGGCGGATCTCAGCCGTCCGTCCTGGTGAGATCCTAACCCTTCAAAACCAGGTTTTGTAAAGGGAAGGGATGGAGAGAGAGAACCGACGCGGGCGGACTCGTTGATGTGTTAGCACAATTCCAGCCACCCATCCACTGCTAAGAGCACCCTTTGAATTGATCTAGACCATCCAATCCAACGTTCTTATATGCTAGAAGCCCTAAAAATCATACTATAAACGCTGCCTTTCCATTTCTTGCGGCTGCACTCAAAAATCCACCGTTTCCTTCCTACCTTCAAACCCACCTCAAAAACACTGCTGGAGCTTCATTTTTTTCTCTCCCACAAGCATCACCTGGAACAACTAGACCCTCCAACAACATCGTTTCGAAGGATGGTGGCCCGCATCCAAATCTGCCATGGACGCCGATCGTCTTCCCCGCCACTTCAAACCGAGTTAGCTCAGTTTGGGCATGCCGTTCTTCGGGTTTTCAATGTCAGATGATGTCCCTGGTATGAAGAAGGAAAAGAGAGGAAGAAAGGAGAAGGGAATGAAGAGGTGTGGCTGTTGCACCGCACCCACTCAAACCGGGCCGAACCTGAGTCAGGTCGAGTTGCCAGCCTCTGCTGGGTGTTTCCAGTAGCAGGAGGGGAGAAGAAGGAAAAGAGAAGGGAAGAAAAATGTGAGAGAGAACGGAAGAAAGTTGGGTCGGTGGCTGTTGCACCGACTCGGCCCAACTGTGTCTAGCACGACCCAAGCACTGGTCCGTCCCAAGGGCTGCTGGATAGTGCAGAAAATAAAATAAAATAAAATAACGATGAAGAGAGAGGGAAATAAGAAGCAGAGGAGGAGGAACGAGGAAGAGTGAAAGAGAAACCGAGAGGAGTAGGTGGTTGGCCGCCGAGTTGACTCGACTGAAACCGAGTGTGACTAGGCCAAGTTGGGTTTGAAATTGCTTTGGGTTAGATTTTGTTGAAGTCCCAGCAGGGAGTGAAAGAAGGAAGAAAAGAAAGAAAAAAAAAAGAAAGAGAGAGAGAGAGAGAGAGAGAGAGAGAGAGAGTTGGTGGTGAGTCAACTCACTACCAGGGAAGTTAGGTAGGGGTTTAACTTGGTCCAGTTCTTGTGGGACGTCCAAAGAATGAGAAAAAGAGAGAGGAAGTGAGAAAGAAGAAAATAAAAGAAGAAAGAAGAAAAGAAAGAAAAAGAGAAGAAGAAAGGTTTGGAGATTTTGGTTGCACCGGTCAAGTCGACTCGATGGAGTTGGGTCGAGATTGGGTTGGCCTACTCTGACCTGGTAGCTGTCAGGTGGTGTAAATCCAAGGTAAATCAAGACTCGTCTACATTCATTAGTTACTAAATGAGTTTTTACTTAGTATATTGAGCATAGGACCTAAGTACTAACCATCTTCCTTGATGTTTTGATTGGGCCATGGTCGCATGTTTATTGACTAGATTTGACTCTATCGGATTTCACTCGTGCTATCTAGCAGGCCACACAACTAGATTACTTGATCGAGGTGAGGACTCACCCTTTGAGCTTCCCACTTGATTTCATCAATCTAAATATAGATGATGACATGATTCCCTTAACTGAGTTTCTTACTTTACATTCGAATATGCTAACTTGTGGTATAGTGAATTCATGTGTTGGAAGATAAACATTTCTTTTAAATTGCATTATGCATGAATGGCTCACTGATAACATGTTATCCTTTATTGTATATGTATTAATTTATTTATATGCTACCACTTGTGCTTGAATGATGAACTGAATGGAACTTAGCTTGGACTTGTGATCTTGCGGTCCACATTTGCCTTACACGGCTTGAATCGCACATTTACCTATGTGGCTTGGACCGCACATCGCCTATGTAGCTTGGATCGTATATTTGCCCTCGTGGCTTTGATGACCTATTGTTGCCCTTTGTGGGTTGTTGGGTATGTTCGCATATCCTGTTGTTTCCTATCCATCTTGCGGAGTTCAGTCGTACCATGATTTCTGGGTGGAGCCGAAGTTCGCTTTGTCGATTTTCCAGCCATCTTGCGGAGTTCATGTACGACATGATTTCCGGGTGGTTTAGGGTTTGTATGTTGTTTGTCTCTTCATCTGTGGTGTTCATTCGTACCATGATTTCCTGGTGGAGCCGAAGTTCGCTTTGTCGATTTTCTAGCCATCTTGCGGAGTTCACGTACGACATGATTTCTGGGTGGTTTAGGGTTTGTATGTTGTTTGTCTCTTCATTTGTGGTGTTCATTCGTACCATGATTTCCGGGTGGAGCCGAAGTTCACTTTGTCGATTTTCTAGCCATCTTGTGGAGTTCACGTACGACATGATTTCTGGGTGGTTTAGGGTTTGTATGTTGTTTGTCTCTTCATCTGTGGTGTTCATTCGTACCATGATTTCCGGGTGGAGCCGAAGTTCACTTTGTCGATTTTCTAGCCATCTTGCGGAGTTCACGTATGACATGATTCCCAGGTGAAGTGGGGGTTTAAAAGGGGATTTTCTATTCGCCTTGCGAATTCTACTTGTACCATGATTTCCGGGTGGAGCCGAAGTTCGCTTTGTCAATTTTCTAGCCATCTTGCGGAGTTCACATACAATGTGATTTCAGGCGCAACAGAAAATCGTATGTTTAATTGTTTGGTTATCTGAACATGTTCCTTGCATTGTAACTACTATTATATCTTGCTTATGATGAGATTGTGTTGGTTGACTTAATTTTTATAGGCATGCTCATGATTATAAATTGCTCTGTTTGATATATCTAAATTTATGATTGGTGTTCTATATCGATTATGAATGATGAGTGTGCAATCTTGGAGGGTGCTCCTCACTGCGATAGCCATTGACGCTATCAAAATACAGTTGATGCAGGTATAGGGCGAGCCGATATTGTTCACAGGGTTGCTGTAGAGTTTCACATTCCAAGAGAGTTGTAATTTACTTTATTTCACATGTAATATTATTCCATTTTGTAATTATAAAAAAAAATGGGGACATTGGTTTGTATAAGTCATTATGGGCAGTTTCTTATATATTTAAATGGTAATGCAACTTTCCTTTATGTCTGATTTATCCATACTACGCTCATCTGCTTACTCTGATGAAAGGGAAAAAAAATTATATGTGGACCTTGGCTCCTTATAAGTTAACACTCGAGTTTTTGGGAAACGGGTTGTATACTCGGGTCCTGAAAACACGGGGCATTATAGTAAGTGACATGCTCATGAGGCCAAATGTTACCGTGTATGGGAAGGTTTCTATACACTTCGCCCACTAAATTTCTCATTAAATGCCCAGCTAGTTGGACCAAAACTCACGGTCCAACTAGTTGTGCGTGAGCATCTCTCTCTCTCTCTCTCTCTCTCTCTCTCTCTATATATATATATATATATATATATATATATATATATATATATATATGAAGCTGAGAGTCTGTCGTGTAAATGTGTGATCATTTTTTAGCATATTTACCTCTTTACATAATGGGATCAGATAGAACATCAGGTCACTTTTCTCACGTCTTGTCATAGGTGTGAAGGAGCTTGAGGCAAAATGGATCGGATGGGCTGGTTTATATGTACCAGATGAAATGGCCAGCAATCACTTACCAAAGCACTAGCAGAAAAGGTTTGTAAGATGCAATCTTCATTCTTAACTTGTCTTTGGCCTTGAATTTAGGATGTAAATGACAATGGAGCCACTTTTCTAGTGTTGGTTTCCTAGAAGACAGTTCTGTTGTAGACCAAACAGGAATTCAACTTTACTAGGTTAGGCCGGGTTAAGGGTCAACCAGAGCTAACCCGATCTCTAGAGAACCCGATCCACAACCTGCTCTAATCCGTATTCTAACCCAAGTGAGACTGAACAAAAAATTATTTTCTGGATATTGCAGTTTGCTAAATGGTTCTCTTATATATGGAGATCACCAAAGTATATGATCTGGATGTTATTTATGACAGTCCTGATAATGTACTGAAGATGTAATGTGAAAAGCTTTTTATTCTTAACATGATCTCTTTCTTGTCCTCTTTTACGAGAATTGTGAATTTTGTATCAATGTTTTATATAAATCTCTCTTTATGAATCTATTTATCTACACTCTCTCGTATCTATCTACTAATTTATTTTGAACTGCTTTCCTTTTATAGTGATGCTAGATTCAATAGCATTCACAGTGAAATCTATCTACTATTCAATAGTACCAGTTCTTGTTTACATATTGGATCAACTCATGTGCAGGTTGTTTACAATCTAGATTGTCCAGCTCAGTAGCAAACTTCCTAAAGGTCAAAATTCTGGCACCTGTTTGCTAATTATGTTGTGTATCAATCAATGGAAAGATCCTTGTAAATTGTTCATATTCTAGGAAGCTTACAAGGCTGCAATGCATTATCTATACCATGATCCTTGGTAATTTGTTATTATTTTTGGTCCACAAATCTTACTATTCATGTTTATGTTTCTCATTTAGATTTTCAAGTTGCAATTTGTTTGATTGCTATGGCCAGACAGGCCAGGTAGTATTTTAATTCAAACTCACTGAGACATTTGGTGATGCTTTAAAAACTCAGTCCCCAATGTTCAAAAGGAGACATCCAGCGGAGGGCTAACCATGGTAGCCCATCTCAATGACTCTTAGGTATGAGTTCTCATTCCGCATGTCTCTGTTGCTTTGGTACATTTGTAAACATGTGCCTATGGTAGCTGTTTTTATTTTTTATTTTTAAAAGGAAGGTGGAATCATTCCAGCTGAATTTTATTTAGGTGAAACTGGAATATACAGCCATTCCACCCGAATTTCACCTAAATTTTAAAAGCAGCCTGCCTTTTGCTTTTAAGTTACCCACCTTCGTTCAATTCCAATACTCTCCCTACTATTAAGCACAACAAATGTCTTCATCACCTAAAAAAAAAAACACACACACACACACATACACACACACACAAACACTTGAACCCATGACCTCAGTGTTAATAGGCACTCTTCTCTACCAATGAACCATGGGTTGGATCCCTGGGTATCTAAAACTAAATTACACTACCGATATCGTGGGGTCCAATGAGATTAATGGACAATTGAGATGAAAATACCCAGCAGTCCAATTTCAACAAATGGTTATAAATCAGTGCTTTCGGTCATTAAATCAATCTTATTTGGGAGATATGACCTATCTATAGTGCTTCCTGCAATTGGATGGTTTGATTTGAATTAATGTGCCACGTGTATGATTTCTTAATGCCTGTATATCAACCATCACACGCAACACCAGTATGAAATAAACTCTCAATCATACATATTGTAGGGCAATATCTGGCGTGTTCATGTGATGAATGGGAAATGGTTATAAATACACGAATCAGATGATGCATGTATCCAAACAGACCAAATTGTCTTGTTAGTGGAAAACAATTGAAAACATTTTTCATTTCGCATGAATTCGGTGTATCCAAACACAGTTATCTTGCGACATGTACATCTATACAAGCTTCTGCTTTCTTATCCTATTTTTCTGTGTTTTGTTATCAATATTTTATTCCTATATCAATAGGTACTTTCATTTTACATAGAGTTATCTCATGAAGAGTAGAGATGAAGTTTTACACATAATGTTGGGCACACGGGCATGGGGAGCAATAATCTCATGCTTTGTGACAATATAATTTCAATTATTGTGTTTCAATCCCAATTTTGAGTTTGTGTTATTTAAAATGTTATTTGTTTCTTTTTCTTTAAATTTTGGACAGGAATTGTCTAGTGATGTTGCAACTTTTGGAGTTGGGGCTATTCAGGTGACAATCACAACTCTTTTGCCACATCTGAAAAATTCTCTTCTCCACTCATGAATGTTCTTATTCCGTGCATGGTACTGATGTTTGGTCATAATAATGCAAGGTGATACATATTTTTGCTTAGGTTGTTGTCACTGTAATTACTACTTGGTGGACAAAGCTGGTAGACGTATACTTCTTATTGTGAGTTTTTGGAAGGGTGGTTGATTCTACTTCTGTTGGAGTTATCTGTTCAACTTTAAAAACTGAAAACCAATCCTGGTTGTTGTTATAGGTCTCCTCTTGGAATGACACTCTCTCCTCTTTGTTGCAGTTGCATTTTACTTAGAGGTTAGTTTGACAAACCATTCCTTCCAAAAAAAAATTAGTAAGTCCATTATTTTCACTTATTCCAAGTATGTGCTTGCTTACTACATTAAAATGTGCCCAAGTAGCTCTTGGCTCATCTTGAAAGACGACTTCATTTTCTCTTACAAATTTTTTTTCTTTTCTTTTTTCGAAGATCTATCTTCTTTTATGATTTTGTCAGATTTTGTTTTTCTTTTTTGCTAAATTGTTATAATAATGTGGATGCATAGGATTTTATATCTGAAGATGCTCGCGTCCACAGTCTACTCAGCCTAGTTTCACTGGTGGGAATTCCGGTATGTCTTCAATGTTGACTCTTCATGGTCTCATTCATATGCTCCATTTCTTGTAAAGCATTGTCTGATTGATTCCTTAGTTTCAGGCATTTATAGTTTGGGTTATAAGGAATTTTTTTCCCCTTCTCTTTGATCTTTTAAATGAAAAGTTAAATTACTCTTTATGCAGGAAATTTATAAAATGCCTCAAGTTCCACCTGTCCCAGTAGTTGGATCTAAAGGCAATGATACCCATCAGCATCGGTCTCTCCCGATTCAAATCCCTTCAAGCACCTCAACTTCTATGGTCGTGACTCTAAACAAGCCACAGTTGAGATGGACACCGAGCTCCATGAGCATTTTGTGGAAAGTTTGTTAACAAGCTTGATGGGGCCGAGAGTGAGCATATAATTTTTCTATTTCCTTTTTTCCTTTTTTGTCAAGTAAGGTCAGTGACTGATGATCCCTCTTATGAGGGTTTAACCACTGTCATCTTGCTCGTTGTTGAGGGATTTGCGAGTGCACAACTTCAAGTAATGCACACACACACACAAGGCAATTTTCATCTCACACGGGTCAGTATGAAATGCAGAGCAAACTCCAAAGTTTATATTGAAGGTAATGAATGTTTAAGGTTTGACAATCTATCATGTAAAAAGTCACCTACCGGTATTTTCAGTTTTTTTTCCATGAATTATCGTTATCTTAACAATTCATTCAGCTGCTATCACACTCGATTACTTTATGTATTCAGCTTCTCATGAATTACCTAGATCTTTAATATTGAATCAGTTCCAATGCCATTTGATACCTAATAGTTTTGTATGTGGTCGTAACTTACAGAAATACCAACTTACCAAGTATCTTCTGGAGGCAAAAGAAGGTAATATATGATAACACATAAGGACTTGTTCTTATGTTGAGTAATGAAGTGCTTACTATGTAATCTAGTAACATGATATGTTAACCACCAGTCAGCCATCTTGAGTGAAAACTATATATTTGTTAATGGCATGTATAATGATATCCAATCTGTGCTCCTAATTGATTAAGTCGGGAGGAAAGATGACTTCTCCAAATGTTCTGGTAGAATAATGAGCTCATCTTAATTAAGTAGACATGTCTGCAAATTCTATACATCTCCCTTAGAGGCAAACTTGTAATTGTCACTTTACTTTTGACATCTTGTCTTTAGTTATGTATTTTCTCATTTTATTCTTGGGTAATTGTTTGTATTTAGGAGAACACCTCATTTCTTGCTGTTGCAAGCATGATTTTTCCACCATCACCTTCTCTCAACTGGAAGCATCTATGTTGTGGGCTCTTGGAGCCCTGAAATGGCACCGAAAAAAAAATCAAATATTTGTAGAGAAATTCATAACCCCACAGAAGGGTACTTTTCATAGGAAGGTCCTTATGTAGTAGTGGAACTTAGATTTCTTTATGATTTTTGGTTTTGACTATGTGCTGTATGGAGAAAAAGTCTTCATCTAAACACATGAAGGGAGCTTCTGCTGGTACTAAATCTGATCCACGCATCCAAAGGTAAGCCTTCATCCTATCTTTTTTTCTTTCTTCTCTTTTGTTCTTTTACCCACAAATTTGTCAAGTAACTCTTCATTATTTAGTATTCTTTTAATTTTTTTATTATATATTTTTAATTTCCCAGATTCTCAAGCATATAGTGGACACTTAATCCCTAATGCTTCCTTAACCTGCCAAGTTGCCTTTTAGTCAGTTTATTTATTTTTAAATCTATAAATTAAAAATAGTGTTGTGAACCACTATCTATCACTGATTTTTGGATTTATTAAATGGGCAGAACTAAGCACATGTTGCGTGAGATGAAAAAGTCCCAAACTGAGTTGTGGGTGAGATTGGTTTCTTACAAACCCAATGTTAATTTGGGTGAGCTTCAAACACTATCCATTAGTTCTACTACAATTTGTTCTTCACATGGAAATGGCTCTATCCACTTCTTCAGTTACTGGTAAGTTGAATTAGGGATTGTTTGTAATCTTTTGTGCATAGTAGTGGAAGAAGAATGGGTTGGACCTAATGGATGGTCCAAGTGACATGCTCATGAGGCCAAATGTTACCGTGTATGGGAAGGTTTCTATACACTTTGCCCACTAAATCATTTCTCTTTAGGAAACTATGAAAGAGGAATATGGCATGTAAAGACCAAGGTATTAAAAAGTAGTTATGTAATGGCCGCTACATTGTTACATAAAACCCTTTCTTTTAGACGGTTGCTCTGCTCTCTTTATTAAACTGTTTTGGTTTGTACTTGAAAAGCAAGCTGCTTTTATTCTTATCATGGATGATTTGTTTGGATGCACACAGTTGTACACTGTTAATCCAAAATCTTAAATCTTTCTATTTGTAGTACATTGCAGATAACAATCTTGAGAACAAACCATGGCATGGATTTTATGAGTGGTCACTCAAGATAAAAACCGATGCGCCTGAATGAAGTTCTGAAAATGTTGTTGGTTTTTCTTATTCAGTTATTCTTGAAAGTTATATTGGTTGCTTTCAAAAGATAAGCAACAAGGCCCTCAGTATTCAAATAAAATCTTATTAGTTGTTGCATGGTTTCTTTCACAAGTTCTGGTATATTGCCTCAAGAAGTTGCTACTCCCACACCTGCGTGAAGCCTTTCCCATCCACATGCAGGTGCACATGCCAATGTGGCACACATATACAGGATATAAGATTTTCATTAGGTATGCGACACAGTTTAGATATTCTGGCCAATTCACTCAGATGAGCAACAGTTAACAAAAGAAATGCTTGGCTAAAACAAATTTTATTTTATTTTTTCTAGCCATCCATTTGTTTTGTACACTTTGGCTGACCTGAGTGGAACAACCTAGTTTCGATCTAAACAAGTGCAGCCCACCTGATGAATAGCTTGGATCTTACACTAGTGTGCCATATTGGCACGTGTTCTTTTATGTGGATGGGCAGCAGTTCACTTGTGTGTGGGCTCAGCAAACCTGTTGTCTCAGTTCTCAGTCTCCTTTAGTAGTTAGTCTTATAAAATACCAAATTTCTTCTCATTTTCAGGAT
This sequence comes from Magnolia changhungtana, assembly GCA_030180095.1. Lineage (NCBI taxonomy): Eukaryota > Viridiplantae > Streptophyta > Magnoliopsida > Magnoliales > Magnoliaceae > Magnolia > Magnolia changhungtana. The sequence goes on from JASAUF010000446.1 coordinate 6,746,009, forward strand.
GAAGTGAACAAGCTTATCAATTCAACCCTGGGTGAAAGGGGGAAAGATATAATATGCCTTTACTATGGCCTGGATAAAGAATCCCATACATGGGAAGACATTAGTAGACAGTAAGTAGCTGAAGTTTTTGTCTCATTTTCTTTTTTCATTTTTTAATGAAAAATGACAGGGTGATGCTTATCTAGCCACGGGCTGCTACAACCTCCTATGCTATGATGTGCAAAATTGTAATAATGAGATTGGCACTTTCACTTGGGTTGAGTTGTTTAGTTATTAATGGATGGGTGGAATTTTGGTGTTGGGTGTTTTGAGCATATGGGCTTAGGTTTTGCTATTAAGTTTTTTACGTGTTTGGATGCTCAGTTCAATTGCATATCAATTTATTAGGATTGTTGTGTAATTTGGAGTTGGAAGTCTTCCAAAGTGAGGGGAAGTTGGGTTAGCCCCAAATTCAATTAGGACTTGTTTGCTTGGATGGGCCTGATGAAAATGGATAGGATAGGCCATCCATTTTGTTTCTAGCTTTGATGAAAGGAAGCAGATTGGAAATGGGTGCGTTTTTAATGTTTACTTGCTTTAAACAGAACATTTTGATAGACCAAACACCTGATTCTTTTAATGATGAGTTCAATCACCACTTCTTTCAATCTAATGTTTATGTATCCTCATCATAGATGTAGAGTTGAAGGCGAGTGGTGACCTCACCAAGGATGTAGAGCTAAGGGCGTGTTCTTAGCCATTGGTTAAGAGTGAGAGGCTACAGGGGCTATTGATGTCTATTGGTTGAAATTTAAGTTTGTTCAGGTAAGCATGATTTTCGAGCATGGATTTTCTCAGACTTGAGTATATTTCTATGATAAGAGTACTCATCTATACATAAATGTGGCAATGCTTATTAGTTAGAATGGGTTTTATATGTGGCCATGGGCATTTGCATAATATAGTTGATGTGGGTATTTCCTTAGCATGGTTAAAAAGTGAGCTTTAAACAAGGACTACGTTGGATGTGTATTTGGCATGGTCACTTTTTATGTGTTTTTTTTCTTTTCACATGTATTTACTGTATGGTTTGTGTATTTGGATGTTATCCTCATTGTTGCATGTTTGCTCTGGTAGTTGGAATGCTAAAGTTAAAAGAATTAGCAAAGGCTTCTATTGTGGTTCTCAGGTGTCGAAGAGCATGCCTGCCCTATCGCCGACTGGTCTCATCTTCTGTGTTATTGCTGTGACTTACCTAGGAGATGTTGCAGCTACTTTCAGTCCCAACTGATGTATGGTTTTGCCTATGACATGTGCATTTATAGTCTGAAAACATTAAATAGACCGTTAACTGTTTTATTGGTAGTGTTGATTATAGTCTTGATGAATGTTAAATGGGTGAAATGTGCATGCACATGTTTAATCATTAATTGATTATGATTGTTTGAATTATTTTTTGAATGACTATCAGGTGTAAGATTCAAAAAAAAAAAAAAAAATACAAACAAATTTGACAATTTTTTTTAATTCGCAGATATTTTAGCGACGGACTAAATCCGTCGCTAATTTCAAAACAAGACTAGACGACGGATTGGAGGTCCGTCACTTTCCTCATATTTACGACGGACCTTATCCGTCGCCAATATTTTAAATGACGAATAATTTGGTGGTTTTTTCCGCATTTCACCGACGGATTTTCTGTCGATAATCTGCGATGGATCTTATCTATCGGTAATCTGCGACGGACCTTATCCGTCGTAGATTCAACGACGAATTTTATCCGTCGCAAATAAAAAACGACCCAGTAAACAGTGACGGACGAAATCGTCGTTTATTTGGTTTTACGATGGATTTTGTCCGTCGCAAATTCGCGATTTTGGAGTAGTGAGTCCACCATAATCGCATCGCACCCTAGGACAGGGTGAGGAGACCCGTTTAAAACTGAAACTGGGCTCCAAGGAATTATGATCCGAGGATTCAGCAACAACCTCTCAGTGCCCCGAAGAGATGTCTTAGAGGGGTATGACTACCCATCTAAGAGATCATCCGAGCATGAAGAATGGTCAAACCAACAGCGGCCAAGACAGATCGTTAGACCATAGTTATTCATTAAAATTTTCCACAGATACCTAAGGGCTAAAAATGCATGCTACAAAGATAGAGGTCTGCAGTTGGATCATTCATGATAGCAGAACATATTATCCCAAAGAAGCACGACTGATAGTTGAATGCCTAGGGCCTCAAATTAAAGACCGAACACCCCAGGAATTGAATGCAAAATAATAATAATAATAATAATAATAATAATAATAATAATAATAATAATAATAACCAAATGACACCATCATGAACAAAGATTTCGGAGAAAACCTTTACCTCTAAAGGGTTTTTTTTATGAATGAACAATCATTCGAAGACTCTCTCCAAAGTGGAGACCTTTCAAGGAACATCAAAGATGAAACTGGGTCATCAGAGCACATGGAAGAAGCAAAAAATACCATGGTTTGATTTGGGACCCTACCTATCCTTACACTCAACTATAGTATGGTCTTTGTACTTCCGATGGTGTTCTAAGAAAAGCATGACCAACCCAATCATATGGTAGGGGATGTGGAAGAAGAATGGGAGAGTTTGAAACAAACCAAGTCATCATCTACTACTATGGATCGTGGGTATGAGGCTAAGCTAGCTATTGCCATTAAATAGGGAGATGAAGCAGAAAAGGTTGTGATAAGTCATCTCACCTAATGGCGAAGCATCTCAAGCCCCTATATGAATCAGCACACATGGATAGCTGCCCAGTTACTTGAGTTTTGGTTAACAATGGCATTGTCATCAACATTATGCCTACGACTATGGTCCGCAAGCTCAGAAAATGCCATGGAATTTAATGCCGACCGAAGTTATGGTCTCTAGCTGTATCGGTGGATCACAAATACCAAAGGTGTTCTATTCATTGAGCTATTAGTAGGAAGTAGAAAAGTTATGGCCGCTTTTTTCATCATCAAACCTACCCTTAATTATAATGCACTATTGGTCAGGATTGGATTCATTCCAATTTGTGTATCCCTCTATCCCTTCACCAATTCCTAATAATGTGGAACAGAAATAAGGTTGAGATTGTTTGTTAGGATAATCGACCATTTTTAGCTAAGTCTAACACGGTTGAAGCCCACCTTTATGATGGGCAGATAGGGCCATTGCAATTCATCGATTAAGACAAATACAACCATTAACTGGATCACGGCCGCAACAGACCCCGATTCGGACCTCGACTCCCTGATTAGCAGTGTTTCTACTCTAATGCAAGAAATGTCAAGCGAGTTGAATATGATCATTCCATATCGGCCGCTTGTGAACTACTTTGTCAAATAAGCTCCCGGATGGATTACAAATCTAAGATTGAGAAAGAAGTTAATTAAAACCATGCCTACCCTTCAAAGGGTAAAAGATTACCTTGAACGTGCAGAAGTTCATAATAGACACCACTTCAATATAGCAAAGTGTCTACTCGAGAAGGACGAGGTTGCTAAGGATGGTGTGGCAGTCCATGAACTTGAGCCAGCACCTGTAAAGATGGACGACGTTGTGGCTGACATCAAGGACTTGCTATTAAAGTTAAATCTCGGCACGAAAGAGAACCCACATGTGACCTATATCAGTGTAGCAATGGATCCTCAAGCTCAAATAGAGATGATTGCACTGCTTAAGGAGTTCTCTAACTATTTTGCCTGAGATTATCATGAGATGTTTGGCCTAGACATAGACCTAGTCGAACAACGTCTCCCGATAAAGGAGGAGTTCAAGATGTTCAAACAAGAAGTGAGGAGGATGACTCTTAAATTCACTTTGAATGTGAAGAAAGAAATTGAGTAGCTACTAAAGGACAGTTTCATACAACCAATTTGTTATACTGACTAGATCCCGAACATCATACTAGTCATAAAGAAGAATAGGAAACTGAGAGTTTCTATTGACTTCAGAAACCTCAATCTAGCAACTCTAAAACATAAGTATCCAATGTCAATTGCAGATCAACTCATGAATAGAGCCACCGAACATAAGATTTTGTTGCTTATGAATAGCCATTTAAGATATAATCAAATCTACATTGCCACCGAAGACATCCACAAAACAGCCTTCATGTGTCCAAGAGCTACTAGGACCTCTTGTTGGGTTGTTATTCCTTTTGGACTAAAGAATGCCAGTACAACATATTAGAGAGCCATGAATGTGATATTTGATGACATGATTGGAAAATTCATGAAGGTCTACATCAAAGAATATTTGATGAAGTTGTAAATGTTAATTCTTCAATGAAGAGATTGGTCGTTCCGACTTTATATCATGGCGGATGAAGAGTTAATCAGAGCGTTATTAGCCCAAGAAAATAATGAAGGTCTACATCAAAGAATATTTGATGAAGCCGCAGATGTTAATTCTTCAATGAAGAGATTGGTCGTTCTGGATTTATATTGTGGTAGATGAAGAGTTGATCAGAGCGTTATTAGCCCAAGAAAATAATGAATGAAAAGAGCAGAAAATCTAATATCTCTCTAGAACTATCTATGATACCGAGCAACAATATTCATCCATAGAGAAGTTGTGCACGTCTTTGTTCTTTACCGCCACCAAACTCTAACATTATTTACTTATAGGTACAGTCTATATTGTTGTTTCAACCAATGTTATAAAAACATACTTACATAGTCAATTCTTAAGGGGAGAATTGGAAAATGGATTATGGCTTCGTCAGAGTTCTGCTTCAAGTACATTCCTCAGAAGGTCATCAAGGGTTGGGTCTTGGCCAATTTCCTGAGTGACTACCAATTGAGAGTAAACAACCAAATTTCATAAGATATTCTAGGGATATATGATGTCCACCTCAATCCTTATAGGCCAATTTTCAACGGATCAAAGATAGATCAATCGTTTGGAGTTGGGATTATTATTATATCTCCAAACGAAAAGAAGAAGACTACACTTTCCAACTCGAATTCAAAAATACAAATAATTAAGTAGAGTATAAGGCCTTAATTATCAGACTTGAAATTTTAATGAAGCTCAGGCAAGGAATGTGAAAATCATCAGAGCTTTTAACTAGTCATCAATCAGTTCATCGGCTTATATAAATATTTAAGTTAGTCGTTGATGCCTTACTATGGGATGATGTTGCAAATAATGTCAGACTTCGATGATGTAGTCTTAGACTATATCCCCCGAGAGTGAAATGCCAACACGAACGAGCTAGCGTAGATTGCAGCGGGACTCGTGTTGCTTGAATGGATGACCTTCCTCATAGTCCAAAGACAATCACTCCTAGTTGCCCCAAAAAGAGTAATGACCATGGAATTTATCTCTTTGGATATTCCTAAAGACAATTAGAGAATGCCGATCATTCATTATTTTATGAGACTTAGCAATAGGACTGATCGTTCTATTCAGAGGATTGCCCGTTAAGCAAGACAAAAAAAATGTGGTAGCTTATCTGGAGACACTATTATTATTAACCAACAATATTATAACATGTGTCTGACATCAATTACATTATATTCTCAAGACATGGCCTTTTTGTGGATGGGTTATTAATCTTATTGGAAAAATATTGTCGCCATCTTCAGACCAGCATAGTTTCATAATCATGGCAACCTATTATTTCACCAAGTGGGTGAAAACAACATCGATGAGGAAAGTCGGCCAAGTGAAAGTTATTGATTTTATCGAAGAACATATCATCCATTGGTTTAGTATTCCTTAAACCATTACAGTAGACAAAGGAGCTACATTTTCAGGCAACCAGATACAAGCTTTAGCCAACACCTATAAGTTCAAGCTGGTGTATTTGACTTTGTACTATACTTAGGCCAATGGATAGGCTGATTCAACTAATAAAATCTTGAATAATATGTTGAAGCGTATGACAAAAGAGAACCCATGATCATGGAATAAGAGCTTGTTAGAAGTTTTATGAGCCTATTGGACATCTCAAAAGACAAGCACAAGGGTCACACCATTTTCCTTAACATACGGGCACGACATTGCGCCACCTATGGAGGTAAATATAACATCCCTTCAAGTTGCTTTTCAGCATTAGTTAACTCCACAAGAATTCACTGAGTCAGTGATGATTGTTCTGGAAGAGTTGGATTGTGTAAGGATGCGAGAAATAAACTCACCGAAAGTTCATAAAGCCAAGGTGGTCAAGGCATATAACAAGAAAATAAAAGGGAAGTTATTTGATGAAGGTGAACTAGTTTGGAAAATCATACTTCCTATTAGTGCCAAAAATGCTAGAATTTGAAAAATAGTCCCCGACTTGGGAAGGACCATTCATCATAAAGAAAGTACTATAAGGAGGTGTTTATCTATTGCAAGACTTAAATGGCCATGAAAGCTAGAATTCCATTAACAATCGTTATTTGAAAAAGTGCGTGCCCACTTTATGAGAATTCATGTAGTCATAGACTTAAACGACTGAAGAACGGCTGGGTTAAAAAAGAAAAAAGGAGTCGTAGTCTGCTGAAAAGTATTGTTCATTCCATCAAATCGGCCTTACAAGAGATTTTTCTTTTTAAATCATTCATCTTCTTGCATAAAAGACGTCGAAAATTACCAAACAAAAGAGAAAATCTAATCTATATATGGCTGATTGTCCATGCAAAAAGATAGATCCTTGGCTTAATGGTTTTTAAAATAGTGGTCGAGCCTTTGAGTTTTGGCCATCGCCGGTACAAAGCATCACTCTTTTAGACCTTCATTCCATAAACAGTTGAGCGAAGGAAGGACAACATTAGCAAGCTAGAATGCTGATGAGAGGAGGAGGTGATGAAAGTTGAGTAGTGAGGTCAACCGAGCTGAGAAGTCCATTTATATAAGGCCATGTCATCAATTGTTTCACTAACAATAAATTCAAGGCAATTTCCGATGCAAGAGAGATGCATGTGATAACCAAATCCTAACCCCGTGCCGGCACGTGTCGCCTACCACTCTTGACAAGAAGCCAAAAGGATGCAAATCTCTTCACATTCTCCAAATGCAAAGAGACATGAGGGGCATTGTTTACACTTGACTTGACACAATCCAAATCAGTGAATGAGAAGGCGCCATGTATTGGCACACTCAAACGAAAGATGGGAAAGAAACATGTTTGCACTAGGAGAGACCGCTGGCACTTATCTCTCGAAGACATGTTTCGTGCTAAAAAAGTTGGATGCTCAAAATCGTACGCACAACCAAGACCCAAAAGGGCGGTCATCTCTTGTATGACACGTGGCCAATGGAAGCAAGGGGTGAACAATTCTTAGCATGCACAAGAAGTTTCTCAAGACATACAATTGTTGGATTCTTCATAGTTAGCATACACATGACATGATTGTCCGATTAACCTAGAAGGAAAAATTTTCTAGAAAACATCCTAGATCTTCTCGAAAGTCGCAAGAAAGTTAGAGCGAATAACAGAAAGTCATCCAAAAATAGAAGCAAATTGTCTAAGATGGCATAATCCATCAAGGACTCCAAATTCGAGTAAGATACAACCGCTTTGTAATTAGAAGATTCATATACAAGTCACGAGTCCTCGCCAATACAAATCGATCAATCTCTTCTCAGCTCTATACTGCTCATCCCTTTTGTCCTCCATGTACACATTAGTATAGCTTCTTAGCTTAGTATCTCCACTTCTGTCTAACCATACTGTAGTAAGTTTATAGCAATTAGTTCTTAGCATATTTTCGCTACTGTCCAACACGTCGTTGCAATATGAGCATAAGAGCAGTTTACATATCAACAAGCTAGTTGTTGAACCCTCAAATTTCTAAGTTCTTACTTGGTATATATTTGGTTAAGTCTTGTAGATCTCACGCCATGACCATCACACAACTATCTGGTCTTTTCCACAACCACTTTACCAGCACAGACTGCCATATTTTTCTTCTACTTATTTTCTTTCTTTTTGTCATTGTACTTATCGAATATCTTTATTAATAAAATTAGCAACCAAATCTTTATTTTTAATTTATTTTTCTTTCTTATTTTATTGACAAATGCAGTTAAACTATCACGATTGAAAGAAAGTTCTTGTCTTCAAGACAAAAAGATTTCATTTGGAACAACCCCTTCCTTTTAAAATCACATGATCATTGTAACAATTAGTGACTGAACAATCAAGCCAATCTTCATAAATTTGATCCTAATCTAGCTACTTGGCCCATATGGTCACAAGCATCATGTTAGATTTGAGTCGAACATGACTCTAGCGTACCCGGCATCTATTCTAATCACACGTGTTTAATTGAAATCGAGCCATTAATCATACGTATGGCCATGTGTCTGGATTTACCATCTACAGATACAAGTTCCTCTCTGCCAATTGATTTCGTCCATCTGGATTCATCTCATCTCTCATCAATATATGTGGCTTTGTGGAGTTTGTTGGGGAAAAATCTACAAGTCCATAAGTCGGTTTATGGAATGGACCAACTCTACTGAACTAGCATGGGCCCATGGGAACCCGAGCCTGATAAGGCCTCTACGTCCAAAAACAAAGCACCCTCCAAGGAGAGCAATGTAATTGTAAGGACACACAAAGAGCTTCCAAGCTCACACCAGTGGTTAAAAGACTGACCTAATTAATAGGTCAGCTAAAGGACAGTTGTGGATAGCCTATAAATCAGCCACATGTCGATTACAGATCGACTATAATTCGGTCATAGATCAGTCACAGATCGATCACAGATCAATCACAGATCGGTCACAGACCGGCCATATCTTAGTCATAGATCGGCCATAGATCGACGAGGTCCAAATGTCTCAACACCCAGATGAAGGGAACACAAACCTTTCTGCGAGACTTGTATCCTAGCCCATACCATTCCGTAGGCTTCCGCGGTCCTCCCAGTCAAATTTCGGTGACCCTCAAACTGTATCAGTTGTTTGCGCGTGATCTTAAGTTGAGTCCAACATATCAAAGTCAACTCTACTCGAAACTTGTACCTTAGTGACCACACCGTCGCCGCGGTTCCAACGCCGCGACTCGGGCATCGAATTGATGCCCGGGCCAGGAGATGTGGGCCCGCATATTTTTTTGATGAAACACCGTACGTTGCAGATTCTGAGAGAATCTCTATGATAGGTCACATCAATCCTTCAATAAATGTCAAGTACACAACCTTACCAAGTTCATCCATCTCTCATTCCCTAAGTCAACTCTCTCTTACATAACCCATACCCATCTCATTCATTTTTTTCCTATTCCTGTGAATCCAATTTCCGGGTTTGGGGCATACAGAAGTTGGTATCAAAGCATAACTTGGGAATACCTGAAGATAACATCACATATCTATTGATAGTTACCCTACACTCTATGATTGTTGAGAACTTAGAATGATTAGATCCCCAAGTTCGAATAACTTAAAGATTTTCTGATATAGCCCCCTATTGTTAAGATTGTGAGGCTACATAGTATTCCAGTTTCGATTGTCACTGATCCGTTTGAAGATTAGTAGGGTCACTATAGTGTTGATGATGCATCTTGGGAGGGTGAGGTTGAGATTAGAGAGCACTACCTTCATCCTTTTGTAAATTGATTGAGCCTTGACATATATACTTGATGATATTTCCTCTTCCCTTGTCTGTTCTATAAATTTTGAAGATGAAATTTTTATTAGGAGGGGAGAGATGTGAGACTCGTATCCTAGCCCGTACCGTTTATAGGCTTTAGCGGTCCTCCCGGTCGAATTCCGGTGACCCTCGACCTATATCTGATATTTGCATGTGATCCTAAGCCGAGTCCTGCATATCGGAGTCGACTCGACTCAAAACTTGTACTCTAGCGATCGCGTCGTCGCCGCGGTTCCAACGCTGCTACTCACACATCGATTCGATACCCGGGCCAAGAGACGTGGGCTCGCGTATTTTTTGGACGAAACGTCGTGAGTTGCAGATTCAGAGAGAATCTCTATGATAGGTCACATCAATCCTTCAATAAATGCAAGTACACAACCTTACCAAGTCCATCCCTCTCCCATTCCCCAAGTCAATTCTCTCTTACATAATTCATACCCATCTCATTCATTTTTTACCTCAAGTCAACAAACACCATACCATCTCATCCTGTCACTCCACCTCACCACTTCTCGCTCTCTCATTTCCAAGCAAACTTCATGAGACTCCAATGTCCAAGCAAGCTCCATGGATAGAGCTTTTGTGGCCCACCTTCATATCTCCCATCTCCACCATCCTAAGTCGATCTCAACTGTTGAAGTCCATCCATTAGATCTTAGCATGCATTGATGGAAGAAAAAGTCCAAGAAGATCTAAGGTGGGTGCTTCTCTCTCTCTCTCTTTACTTCATTTATCTTGTGGCCCATTCAATGAGTGTAGGTGGTGTCCAAACCGTCCATTAAATGGACCCTACGGCTATCCAAACATGGGGACCAAACTACTTTGCTACCCCTCTCAGAGGGTCTGAATGATGGGAAAACACACATACCAAGTTGAGTTGATCCAATCAAGTGGGCCACGTCCATGTGGGACCCACCTTGATAAACGTATTCACCATCCGTCCAGCGTCCGTGGACCAGTGAAGTATGCACAAACAATGGGGTGTATAAATCACACCTTGACGTGCTCTGTGAGAAACAAATATATATATATATATATATATATATTAGTGGATATGTGATGATGACGTTGCCTTTGTGAATTGGGTAATCTTGTGGTTATGCTTATAACAAGTTAAATGTATTAAAAAAAATCCTCCTTATAGGATCACAGGATCGGAATCTGGCGTATGGATGCTAGGAGCAGAGAATGGGGTACTATGGAGGCAGTCAGCACCGGATTCAGCGATCGAGATTCCTGTGAATCTGATTTCTGGGTTTGGGGCGTGACACTTTTGGCCTGTCTGACGGTCAAGAATGGTGAATGTCGATCTGTCGATCTGTCAATCAGGATAGTATCATTCAATTCAGACTCCACGCCCGCCTTGGGATCCGACCAAAAGCTGAACTATAAATTTGAGGAATCCTCGTAAGACTCGAAGATCTCTCCCGAAATCTTTGGGAGATAAGATCAAATCCCGATGATCGTGAGAACCTACAATCTCGGGAAGATCTTGAATCATATCAGATCTCCAAGATATCAGGAAAGGATTCTCATGACGAGGGATCCTCGCTCTCTTATAAATATATGAGCATCTCCCACTATTTAAAGTACATTCACTCAAACCCTAATACTCGACTGGTCTCTTTTTTGAAGACCCTGCCCTACTTCAAAGACCTCAAGCCTGACTTAGGAATCGGAGAGTCCCCTGGACAAGCCAGCGCCTCATTTGTCTTTCACATTTACCTGTGCAGGTATAGGAAGGTGCGTTGTGGAGGGTCTGCTAGAAAATTGTATCAACAATGTGTCGCCGTCTGTGGTTAAGTCGTTCCAGTTCTACCGGTGAACATTTTGAGTCTAGTAATGGCAAAAGTAAAGAAGAAAGCCCAATCCCCTCCCTTAGTCATTCCGATCACCGATATGCCTACGCCCGCTCAGGCCCGCAACCTTTCTAGTGTCCTGAACGACATGAAAGCCGTCAAGGCTCTTCGCAGCATCAAGCCACTTCGGGTTCGAGTCGACGCGGTTAGCAAAGGCACGGTAGAAATGGTCGATGAGACGCTCTCGAGAGGGAGGTTGGAGATATCAGGGCAAACCTAGGCTATTTGAAGCAAATGATGGAAAATATGCAGCTCCAATGTGTTCATGAGCTTGATCATCAGAGGGAAGGACAGTCGAGCTATGTTCGACCATGCGCTAATCCTCCCCAACCCTCTATTGTACAGATCGCCTTGCAACCAAGCCGACAACATGCTCCTACTGAACCTGCTCCATCCAATGTTTCAAGGACTGTTCCATTGCCTGCCTCCGACCTATGACATGAAATAGATCAGAGAAGGTGCAGCAAAGCCCCAGTCAAGGCCAATACTGACAGCGAGGAACCTTAGAGGACCGAGTTGCAAAGCCTACAGCGACAGATCATGGACATGAAGCAAACTGACCGAGGCAATGCGACTGTCCCAGAAGAGACTAAGTCCCCATTCACGGTCGACATCATGCAAGCGCGATTGCCAGATAGGTTCTGACTGCCCCAAATCACACCTTACACAGGAAATACCGACCCGTCGGAGCACATGGAATCTTTTCGAACCTATATGGAACTCCACAATGCTTCCGATGCGGTCATGTCCCAAGCCTTCTAACTAACTCTAGCCGATGCCGCTCGACTCTAGTTCAAGCAGTTAAAACCGAGGTCCATCAACTCATTCTCCGAACTTAGTGAGACCTTCGACACTAATTTCATCGGAGGGAAAAAGAGGCTCAAAGCACTCACCCACCTTATGAACATAGTTCAGAAAGATGGCGAGCTCCTAAAGGATTACATCAAACGCTTCAATATGAAGGCATTACATGTTTGGAAACACTTGGATGAGACTGCATTGAACGCCATCATGATTGGGTTGAGAGGCAAGTCGTCCCTCTTTTCTCTGGACAAGAATCCTCTTACTACATTGGCCAAGTTCTTGAACAGATCACAAAAGTACATTAATGCCGAGGAATCCCGAATTTTGCGAGACGCTATCCAAAACAAAAACCTCCTGGCCAAAGAACAGACGAAGAAGGAGCTTGATCTGACCAACAGAAGTAAAAAAGTGGAAGGATGATCGTTCTTTGGATGACTGTAGGTCGAACAAACGACCTAATAGTAAGTTCACCACTTACAGCCCACTCAACAAATCCCAAGAACAGGTCCTGATGGAGATAAAAGATGAGAGCTTCGTTTAATGGCTGAACAAGTTATGAGGCAATCCCAATCGAAGAAGCAAGAACAAATACTGTTATTTTCATCAGGATCATGGGCATAACATGAGTGACTTCTATCACCTTAAGCAGGAAATTGAGAGGCTCATCCGAGAGGGTCACCTCGGCAAGCATGTAGATCAAAGAGGAAGTCGGATTACAGCAACCGATCGACAACCGACCGGCTGGGGAGATCCACATGATTATCAGGGGCCACAAAGGTGAAGGCGATTCGAATAATGCTCGAAAGATACATGTGATAAGCATCAACCACCCCAAGGCAAAAATTATGGTCCACGCCCGACCTTCGAAAGAGAGAAAGCTAGAAAGGTACAGTGTACCCTTCACTGACAAAGACGCACGAGGTGTTCACCACCCGCATGACGACGCGCTGGTGATTACTGTTACCCTAGCCAATCGAAAGGTCTCTGGATTCTCGTCAATATAGGGTCTTCCACGGACGTACTTTTCCTCCAAGCCTTCGATAAGATGGGCATTGGTCGGGCTTCACTCCAACCTGTGAAGACTCCCCTGGTTGGGTTTTCGGGGGGACAGGTTATGTCAAAAGGAGCTCTCCAGGTCCCTCTCATGGTCAGAGATGACCAAAATCAAACCACCATACTAGTCGACTTCCTGATAGTCAAACAATCATCTGTCTACAATGCCATCCTTGGCCAACCATCACTATACCTCCTTAGGGCAATGGTATCAATCTACCACCTCTCCACGAAGTTTCCAACCGAGCATGGTGTACGAATTCTCAAGGGTGACCAACAGGATGCTAGACAATGTTACGTGATGACATTAAGGGCTCCACATGACACGATGACGATCGAATCCTTGGATCCGCACAAGTAATCTCAGGAACGAGGCCGACCCATGGAAGACCTTGTTCCGATCCCTTTAGACGAGTTCGATCACTCCAAGACCGTACAGATTGGGTCATCCCTGATGCCATCGCTGCGAGACAAGTTGGTAGCCCTCCTTCGACGCTTTGCCAAAGTTTTCGTGTGGTCCCACGAGGACATGCTGGGCATTGACCCCACCATCATCACGCATCGACTGAATATCGACCCATCCTACCAGCCAGTTCGACAGAAGTCACGCGCCCTCGGCCCGGAGAGATACGCAGTGATTGGAGAAGAGTAGGGTTGTACATGAGTCGAGCTAGCTTGAAAAGCTCACTCGACTCGACTCGAGTCAACTCGGATTGACTCGGCTTGAAAGGCCGACTCGGGCCGAGTCAAGCTTGTTTTTTAAAGCTCAAGTTGAGTTTGAGCCGAGTTCGACCATGGTGCATTTCAACTCGACTCGACTCGAAGCTCGACCTCGAGCTCAACTCGGCTTGCGTAATATATTTTAATAATATATATATATATATATTTAAGTTTTAAAAAGTTAAAATTTAAAGGTTTTTACTAAAAAATCCTATACAACCCTACCCGTCCCCATTCCTTCTTTTTCTCTCCCTTACCCTACCGAGGTAAACTAGACTTGACTCGAACCACTAGCTTAACTCAAACTCAACTCGAAAGCTTTGGCAAACAAGGCAAGCTTTAATGTTGAGCTCGAGGGCGAGCTCGAGCTCGAACTCGAGTATAGCATGGACGAATTGAGCCGAGCTTGGCCCATCTTAACTTGACTCGGCTCGGTGTACAGCCCTAGAGAAGAGGTCGGCAAGCTCCTCAGAGCCAACTTCATCGAAGAAGTCTACTACCCGGACTGGGTGGCCAATGTCGTACTGATCAAGAAAGCTAATGGGAAGTGGCGTGTCTGTGTAGATTACAAAGACTTAAACAAAGCTTGCCCCAAGGATAGCTTTCCTCTTCCTATGATCGATCAGTTGGTCAACAGTACCGCGGGCCACGAACTGCTTAGTTTTATAGATGCATATTCGGGATATAATCAGATTGTAATGCACCCAGTAGATAAATATAAGACCACCTTTGTCACTGACAAAGGTCTTTATTGTTACCGCGTGATGCCTTTCGGTTTAAAGAATACAGGAGCAACCTACCAGAGGTTGGTCAACAAGATGTTCGCCCGCCAAATAGGATGAACCATGGAGGTCTATATCGACGACATGCTCGTCAAGATCATAAAAGCCACAGATCACATGACCGACCTAGAGGAGATGTTTCTCATTCTCTGTAAATAGCGGATGAAACTAAACCCGAGCAAATACGCTTTCGGCATGAGCTTGGGAAAGTTCCTCGGGTTTTTGGTAAGTCATCGAGAGATCGAGGCGAATCCGGAGAAAATTCATGCCCTCCTCGACATGCACTCTCCAAAGACGATCAAAGACATATAAAGGCTAACTTGAAGAATAGCTGCTCTCAACTGCTTCATGTCCAAAGTTACTGATAAATGCCTCCCTTTCTTCAAATAATTGAAGGGGAGACAAACTATAGAATGGACTGAAGAATGTGAGAGAGCTTTCTAGCAACTCAAAGAATACCTAGGGTCGCCGCCTTTACTCTTCAAACCTGAGTTGGGCGAATCTCTACTACCGTATCTGGTTGTAACCAATGCAGCAGTCAACTCGACATTGATAAGGGAATATGAGGGAAAGCAATTGTTGGTCTATTACGTCAGTAAAGCGTTAGTTCATGCAGAGACGAGATATCCGACCTTGGAAAAGTTAGCTATAGCTCTAGTCACATCCTCCCGACTTGCGGTCATATTTCCAAGCTCACTTGATCGTCGTTCTAACTAATCACCCACTATGCTAAGTCCTGTAGAAACCCGATGCCTCAAGCCAACTGACTAAGTGGGCGATTGAGCTAAGTGAGTTCGACATCAAGTATCAGCCACGAGCCGCAATCAAAGGCCAAGCAGTGGCTGACTTCATTGTCAAACTGACGAAATCTCCAGAGCAAGGACTGATCGATGACTGATACATGGCCGACCTACCTAGGTTAGGGTTCCTCCTAGAGAGGTCGGCGGAACAACATCTTGCAGGATCATCCGACACCCAAGCTCTTCCCGACCCTACCCTATAGACACTTTACATTGATGGCTCCTCCAACTCCAAGGCAAGCGGGGTCGGGATAGTCCTAGAGACTCTTGACCATACGTGCATGCAGTATGCCTTGAGATTTGGATTCCAAGCCTCTAATAATACGGCAAAATATGAAACCTTGATCGTCAGACTCAAACTAGCTGCAAACATGGGGGCTCGTCATCTAGAAGTCTTCAGTGACTCACAATTGATTGTCAACCAAATAACTGATGTTTACACAGCCAAAAAAGAATGCCTAAAAGCCTATCTCCAAAAAGCCAAGGAATTGATAGAAAGTTTCTAGAAGTGCAACATCACCTTGATTCCACTAGCGGAGAATTACAAAGCCAACATGTTGGCAAAGCTCGCTACAGCAAATGAAGACAAAATCCCAGGATCCATCCCGTGAGTTCTTGGCTAAACCGAGCATCTATGAGGTCGACCCTACGCCCATCCTTCCGGTTAGTTCGGAACTAACATGGATGGACCCGATTATCCAGTACCTCGAGAGCAACGAACTCCCCAAGGACCGAGCGGAAGCGCGACGAATGAAAATCAAGGCCGCCCGGTATAACATACTCAACGGCGTGCTCTACAAGAAATGATTTTACCTCCCTTACTCAAGGTGTGTTTGACCAGAGGAAGCAGAGTATGTCCTAAGGGAGATCCACGAAGGAATTTATGGAAATCACTTAGGAGGATGCTCACTGGCACACAAAGTTGTCTGATAAGGATATTACTGGCTGACCATCCAGCATAATGCCCAAAAGCTCGTCTAGAGATGTGACAAGTGCCAGAGGTTCATGAACATCCCTCGGCAAACACCGGAAGAGCTCACACCGATAGCCGGACCTTGGCCGTTTGCTCAATGGGGGATCGACATCATCGGTCCACTCCCTACAGGTAAAGGTCAGACCAAGTTTGCCGTAGTGGTGGTCATTTACTTTACTAAGTGGGCAGAAGTCAAACCATTAGCGATAATAACTGAACAAAAGATTACAATTTCGTTTGGAAAAATATCGTATGTAGGTTCGGAATACCTCAGACTATTATCTCTGATAATGGAAAATAGTTCGATAATAAGAAATATCAAGAGATGTGCAAGAACCTTGGGATTTATAATGTTTACTCATCACCACGACATCCACAGGCAAACGGGCAAGTAGAAGTAGTTAACAAGATCATTAAAAATTATCTTCGGACCAAGCTCGAGAATGCTAAAGGAGCGTGGGCCGAGGAACTTCCCAAAGTTTTATAGGCTTAGCGAACTACCGCCCGGACAGCCACTGGAGAGACCTCGTTCACTCTGACATACGGAGCGGAGGCAGTTACCCCCGTAAAGATCGGATTACCTACAGCTCGAATGGTCTTGTTCAACGAACAGGCCAATAGCGAGCTTATGTTCCGCAGTCTTGACCTCCTAGAAGAGCAAAGGAACCAAGCTCAACTTCGAACTATTGTCCGTCAGCAGCAAGTATCGCGGTTTTACAATGCTCGGGTCAAGATCAGAAGGTTTTGAGTTGGAGATCTAGTTCTTCGAAAGGTAATCCAAAACACCAAAGAAGCAGGAATAGGAGCCCTGGGTCCAAACTGGGAATGACCCTACGTGGTATCACATACAAGCCGACCTGGATCGTACCCATGGAATGCCAAACATCTAAAAATCTACTACCCGTAAATGGGCCAGAACGATAAATCATTTTTTGTACTGATCAAAGTGACATCAATAAAGTCACCAGTTCTTTGACCGACCAAGATCTAACCTATATCCGATCAGGATCTAACCAAGATCTGACTAAGATCCGATCTACCCAGTCGCAGGAACTTTAATAAAATTCCGATCAGCACCGGATTGATGACTGAGCAATAGCTCGGCTTCAATCCGACCAAACAGCAGTAAAGCTAAAGAGACAATTCTGATTGTTCGACTTAAACATATGAAGATCAACAAAAAAGGAATGTTTCTCATTGATAAAGCCCAATATGGTTTGATTACATCGGCTTTACATCAACTACAAAGTCAAGTTTGTACATCAGACAATGAACAAAATCTTAAAGAAGGAAAATACAAAAGGAAGCTCGGGCGCCTGGTGTGCATGAAGTGCCTGAAGCTGAAAAAGGGAGGAAATACTTCTCTATAAAATTAACTTTAAGACTCGGGCGCCAACACAGAAGCTGCATCGGGGGCCGCATCATCGCCCGACCCATCAGAGCTCGACTAAGCCTCATCGAAAGCAGAGAGATCGAGGTCGGGGAGGAAAGCCTTCATGTCCTTCGTACACTCAGCATAACCTTGGTAAAAGAGGGTGTCTCTCTGTTCCATAAATGCCTGGGAAGATACGAACTGACAGGCCTTCAGCTTGTCGAGCTTCCCCTTAGCCTCGAGCAGCTCGACGTGACATTCATTGTGCACACACCTACGTCGTCATCACAGCCTTCTCAGCAGATGACGCTTTAAGAGCCGTCTTCATGATCTCAAGCTCGGCATCTAGCTCAGCCACCTTCTGCTCGGCTCCCTCAGCTCGATCGCGCATCCGAGCAAAATCTGCACACGACTTCAGCACGCACGAAGTAAACTATAGAAGAAAAGGGAGAAAGATGAGTATGAGCAAATCTGAAAGACGGGATCTACTTTGGACGAGTTACTTACCCCAAGAAGGGTGGTCGTCACGTGCACAAGGGTCGTCTCTGTCAGAGAGTCAAACTAGGTGACATACTCCGCGTCGGCCGTATGGCGATCAACCCAAGGGAGGATCTCCTTCACAGTCTAACGAAGGCGGCTCCCTTGCCTCTCCTCGGCTTCCGCCCCTTTAGGAGGGTGAGCCTCAGAAAGAAGCTCTGCAGCTCCTTGAGCTTTAGCAAGAACAGGGCGGTAAGGGACGACCGTCCCTGCCGCTCCAGAGGAGGTCTCCACCTCCCTGCCCTCTCCCTCGTCCTCGATGACAACTGGGCAAGAAGGACCGACCTTCCCCTTAGATTTCTAGGAGGTCTTTTGCCTCTTCTTCTTCGGAGCAGCCACCTCATCTCAAGGAGGCGCACAGACCTTAGAGAGAGGGAAGATGAAGGGACGAGCCTCAGGCATCTCTGCACAAAGATAAATGCGTCAAAAGTCTTCAACCAAGGAAATTTCTCAAAATCGCGAATCTCAGCGAGAGGTCTTACCCAAGGTCGTACCTGTGAGGGTCGAATCTAAGCCTGCCTGGTGAAGTCGCTCAGGTTGGAGAGGACTCTCCAAGATCGCCTGCCTTCGTCGATGACTCGCAGATCCCTAATCCAACTTAACGACCCGCTATCAAGCAAAGGTCAATGCTTGGGAACAACTGCGACAAGAGATAAGTGAATAAGGTCAGCCGATAATGTAAGCCGATCAATAAAAGATGGACAATCGTAGCAATGCGAACCTCCTTCGAAGAAAGCTCAAGGGATGAGAGACTGTCTCAATTCTGGGTTGACTGTCTCCCAGCATCCATAGGCCCAAAACCATTTATCCCTCCAGTGCTTATTGGAGAAGGGATGATCAATTATCAAGGCCCCGTCGGTGTTTCACCATGCGAAAAAGTAATACCAGCCGGGCTGAAAGGTGTTCGATTTTACTTGGTACAAGTGGAGGAACTCATCCACTGATAGCTCGGGCTACTCCAGCTCAGCCCATAAGACTGCACAGCTGAACAAGTCCCTCCACCTGTTCAGAGTCAGTTGCCTCGGGGCCAAGCTGAGGCAGGACAGAAGATGCTGAACAATTCCCTGAAGTGGGAATCGCTGACCACACTACAGGGTGACCTGAAAAATTGCCACTTCCCCTTCAAGAGGTCGGTTCGGAAGTTCATCGCCAATGGAAGCCAAACCAAAGAATCACAGACTCGGGGACGTGATACCCGAGACTGATCCAGACTAACTCCTCCTCGGATAAGGTCGAAGGCACCGGCCCCCTCATATCCTCCTCACCCTCGAGTTCCCCGGCTCTAACCTCATCGGGTGGGTCACGCGCTTCAGTGACTTGTTCAGTCACCAAGGGTGCGTTCACTTCTTGTGCTCTGGGCGCCATCTCATGCCTGGGAGATAGATTCAATGCCCTAGCAACGGGCGCCAATCTCTGCTTTGGGGACCGCTCCACCACTCTCCTCGGCGACAAATACCAAAAAGCAGCATCCGCCACCACCACCAGTGGCAAAGGTGGATTCGACATTACCCTAAGGCGACTACTCGCCCCACTTTCACCACCGAAAACCCCCTCCCATAAGCTCATGGCGCCAGACATGATGATTAAATAGAAAAGCTAAAGGAGGAGGGGGAAGGGAGGCTCACCGGCATTGAGATTTATGGAACGACTGGGTTACAGCAAGAACAGTTGCAGGAATGCACGCAGAAGAAGCAGAAAAGGGGCGAAGACGAAACGTGAAAGAGAAAAACCCTAAGTGTTAGGGCACCGGCCACGTGGTAACCATTTAAGGCGCTCATCAATGCTGCGTCGTACAACACTCCATCGGCTACCTCGACTAGACACGTGGCGCAACCGGATGCACTACTCGACCCTAACATCGAGTATAGCACCACGTGTCGCAACCCTGTTAAACTGTCACTGAAGTGACGGCTTGATGCCCCACTTGACCTCGAGTCACGAGACGACACGTCATGATTACGGACTGACAACGCTTCGACTACCGTGCAGGCCGTCATACCTAGCATTACTGACAACGCGACTTGACCTAGTCCATGCATAACACGACCTAGCTACAGCTAAGCTTACTTTTCGAACTTCATAAAAAAGCAAGGTGGGCTCACTATTGGGGAAAAATCTACAAGTCCATAAGTCGATTTATGGAATGGACCAACTCTACTGAACTAGCATGGGCCCATGGGAACCCGAGCCTGATAAGGCCTCTACGTCCAAAAACAAAGCACCCTCCAAGGAGAGCGATGCAATTGTAAGGACACACAAAGAGCTTCTAAGCTCACACCAGTGGTTGAAAGACCGACATAATTTATAGGTCAGCTAAAGGATGGTTATGGATCGCCTATAAATCACCCACGTGTCGATTACAGATTGACCATAGTTCGGTCATAGATCAGTCATAAATCGATCACAGATCAACCATAGATTGGTCACAAACTGGCCATAGCTTGGTCATAGATCGGCCATAGATCAACGAGGTCAAAAGGTCTCAACACCCGGATGAAGAGAACACAAACCTTCCGGCCCGTCTAACGGTCAAGAGTGGTGAATGCCAATCTGTCGATCAAGACAGTATCATTCAGTTCCGACTCAGCACCCACCTTGGGATCCGACCAAAAGCCGAACTATAAATTCGAGGAATCCTCATAAGACTGGAAGATCTCTCCCAAAACCTTTGGAAGATAAGATCAAATCCCGATGATCGCGGGAACCTATAATCTCAGGAAGATCGAATCATATCAGATCTCCAAAATATCAGGAAAGGATTCCCATGATGAGGGATCCTCTCTTCTATAAATATATGAGCATCTCTCACCGTTTGAGGTATGTTCACTCAAACCCTAATACTTAACTGGTTTCTTTTCTGAAGACCCTATCCTACTTCAAAGACCTCAAGCCTGACTTAGGCATCGGAGAGTCTCCTGTATAAGCCAGGGCCTCCTTTATCTCTCATATTTGCCCGTGTAGGTACAAGAAGGTGCACTACGGATGGGGTCTGATGGAGAAATGCATCAAAAGAGTTGATTCATTAAAACAAATGCCGATTCAACTCGGCATGTGCATCCCATGTGGAGTTTCGTAAGATCTTATCTTCCAAGTATCCGACTTTGACTGATGAAAAATATATTTTATTATTTTTTAAATGCATTAAATAAAACAAAACAACTCCCTTTCTTTTTCTCATCTTCTTTCATTCTTCTTCGCTAGTGTGGGTATGGTGGGAGACTGGGAGGTGCGGCAAAAGGAAAATGTCTTTTTTACTAAAGTTATTTTATTTTATTTTTATTTTTTCTCTTTACCACTAGAGGGAAAGGAGAAGAAAACGAAAATGATTTGGGTTGCTGCCCACTCTACAGTTTAAATTACAGTGCTGCCCGTAAAGTACACGAATGGCTCGTTTTAACTCTACGGTTCACTCATTGACTTGGAAAACTGGGACCGACTCTTGTACATCCCTAGCTTTTTGAATCACTAACCGAGTAACCAGCCTGGGTTGACTCAGCCGAGTCGCTGGTGATCAACTCAGCCCAATGTTGATGTAATCAAATACTTATATTTCAATCTTAATTAGACATGGTAGATTAGTGGTGGAAAATCTTATACTTCAAGCTTGGAAGCAACGCTGTAGGAGGTTGATTGCTATTTTGGCATTTTTACAACTTAGTTTTGATGAGACAGTTAGATCGGAGGGTTCTTGAGGAATAATTTGAAAGCACTTTTCGCAACTCATGGCTGGTTTTCACTGCAAAATTACACAATTGCTTGCTGATTGCATCCTGCCCCCTGCCAGGACGGAATCGGTCAGGGAAGGGGCTATGTGGGGCTCACCGTGATGTATGGGTTTTATCCACATCATCCATCTGTTTTGCCATATTATTTTAAGGTATGTTCAAAAAAATTAGGGAGTTCAAAGGTCCAAGTAGACCACACCACAAGAAGCAGTCGTGATAATGGCCCCCCTCGGCATAAACCTTTCAAAAAGGCCTACCGTGGTGTTTATTTGCCATCCAAACGGTTCACAAGGTCTCGTAGACATTGATGAAAGGAAAACAGCGTCTACTTGAGACATTGGTCTGACTCATTTTTGAGCTTTATAAACATGGGGGAAAAATAAATGAATGATGTGGGTAAAACTCATATATCATGGTGGGACCAACGGAGCCCCAACTTAGGCCGGGTCCATCCTAGCAGTGCGGATACAATCAGCTTCCTAGAAATTCAAAAAGCCATATCTTTGGATGTGATTTGGACAACTACTATTTATTTTTATTTAGCTTCTTGAACTATAGTCGAGGTTGCAGTTCCCATCAGTTGCCTTGAACTGTGATTTCCAAGCTACGGCCGCTGGGCATATTTTACTGTAACTGCCCTTTCACCATACAAATATGGTCCGTCCCATAACTGTATGGGCGTAATTCTTCGTGGGACCCACCTGATGAATGGCCGTAGCTTGGAAATCACGCCTCCTAGACATGATGTACAGTGAAAAGGACCCTCAATCTCACGCACGCGAGTGCAGTTAGAAGGGTTGCAGAGTAATTCAGTAGATATGGAGTTATCTTTCAAAAGGGATTTGCCATCTAGTGGACCCACTACGGGTGGAAGTTGATTATGGACACGTGTGGTTCGGATGATCCTAGCCGTCTAGAAGTGGCCTTCAAATTTACGGTGCAAAAAAAAAAAAAAAAAAAAAAAAAAAAAAACAGCTAATGAAGAGCTTTAAATGCACGAAAGTAAGGATAACCGATGGCTATTGTCCCCTGGTAATCGGATCCATCCATTGCTATGCCCACTACTTATACAAGCTTAGATTGATGATAACATGTAGAGTGATGGCTGTTCCATATTCCAGTTCTTCGCGCTCTATCTTCTCCACAACGGATGTGTATCCGACTCTAATGCGAAGGCGATTTGCTGCACACATCCCCAACGTGGCACATGTGTGAGGCATCAGACCACTAATCAGGTGGGTCCCACCCTAAACATGCTCGGACGCGAATTTCCTACAGCAAGAGCCCAAGCAGGAAAACGATTTGTGGAGCCACACCACCTGAGACCTAAGTAGAAAGGGTAAATTTGTCTTTTCCTACTACATTATCTTTATTTTTCACCGTAGATCATGCATAACCTCAGTGGGAAGCGGTTTAGCCACCGAAGCTTCCGCTGGTCAAGGGCTACTGGTTGGTGATCCGTGGACCCCACTATGATGTATGTGTTTCATCCATGCCGTCTGTTATGGCAGAGATAAGATGGTCCATGAAAAGAAGTCGAAACAAGAACCAGCTTGAACCCATGGACCAAACTACCCTAAAAAAAACTATTGGCTGAAAACAGCCGACCAATAGCTCGGTCCAATCATAGGTTAGTCCAGTCACAGGTTGGCACGACTATGGCTTGGTCTGATCATAGATCGGTCCAGTTATAGGTCGGCACGACTATGGCTCAGCCCGATCATAGGTCGGTCTAGTCACAGGTCGGCATGACTATGGCTCAGCCCGATCATAGGTCGGTCCAATCACAGGTCGACGCGATTATAGCTCGGCCTAATTATAGGTCGGAGCCACCATGGGTCGGCACGACCTTCGGCAAGGGGAGCCGTTAGCTACTAGAACCAACAATCACAAGGACACTACAAGCCAATCAACATTGGAATGATATCGACCTGTAAATAGCTCGGTACTACCTGCCTCTGAGGCTTGATCTGCCTCAACCATCCGATCTTACCTAAAGGTCGGATAGACTTATCGGTTCCCAACTCAACGTTTGGTCTTATCCAAAGCAAACGACACGAAAATCTTTTTTGAAGATCTCGGAAGATATGGCCAAGATCCCGGAGATCTTGGACACCCATGATCTGAGGAGAATCCCCGGCATATCAGGAGTCTCAAACGGGAAAGATCTTCAACGGTATGATCTTCCCTATAAATAGAGAAGATTTCCCGCTCGTGTGATCTTCCCTCTCGATAAATAGGAGAGCCCCTAGACGGTGAAAGGTACGCACACATTCACACAACCCATAAACCTAAAAAGACTGGTGACTCTTTCCCTCTAAACCATTCTCTATAAAGACCTAGATACCTGACTTTGGCATCGGAGGGTCCCCTGCATTAGCTAGGGTCTTCCTTTTGTCCTTTATTTCTTTTGTGTAGGTGCTTAAGGGTCCAAGGAGGGTTCATCAGAAAATTGCATCAACAGTTTGACGCCGTCTGTGGGAAACAACATTGAAAACTATTTTCCACTTTACTAGAGAGACTGTGATGGCTAAAGGAAAAAAAAACCTGAGTCTCCCCAGTTGCGCATGACCTCACGCCACCGCCGGAATAGCCCGATAGTCAACGAGGTTCTTCCTCCCAACAACAGGCTGACTCTGGTCCTGGAAGGCAAGGTCAATGGTCCTACAACGAAGGAAGACGGTTAAACTCCCTCGAGTAACAGGTTGAAATGCTAAACAACAACATGAATTCCATGAGGCAATTGTTGGAACAACTACAGCCTTAGCAAGTGCAGAAGACCACTAAGGAGGATGAGCAAACAGGCCACAATCCCGCTTAGCCTTCCAGTGCGCCCACCACCTCTCAGAGAAGTCGAAAGCATGACTTGACCAAACCAGCCCCATCTCACGTTTCCGGAATTACAAATAGGGGTGGACACGAACCGAGCTAGCTCGGTTAGCTCGCTCGACTTGACTCGAAAAAGCTCTATTTAACTCAGTTCGAGGCTGAGTTCAAGCCAAGTCGAGCTGATTTTTTTAGCTCGAAAATGAGTTCGAGTTGGCCCCAGCTTAACTCAACTCGGATCAAATCCAGCTCGAATCGAACCAGTTCGGTGACTCGGTTACTTTGTTATTGATGTTGCTCACTAAGTGTTTGATGAAATGACTCAAGGAAGTGTGGCTATTGGCAATGAAGGTATGTACATGAAACAAATTGTAACGCCCCGGTTTTTGGAACCTAAGTAAATGACCCGTTCTCCAAAAAACCCGAGTGTGAGCCTCTAAAATTTAGTGTAAATTTGAACTGCTTATCATTAATCAGAGTTAACAGCGACGAAGCTAAAGTAAACCATGCATTGAATAAAAACATTCCAACCATAATGAAAATCCAAATGTAGTGCCCATACAGGACTTATACAATCTCAAATAACAAAGTTCATATAAGAAAAAACAGGAGTCTATCAGCTAGTGGTGGATCTCAATATGGGCCGCAGGGACCTCGTCTAGCTCCTCAACTACCCGATCTACTCTAGCAACCCAGTGAATACTATCTACTTGCTCTACACCTGCATCAACATTACGGTTTGATAGCGTCAATTCGCAGTGAGGAGCACCCTCTAAGATTGCGCACTCATCAATCATATTCCAATATAGATCGCAAGTCACGAAATTACATACATTAAATAGGGCATTTCATAATCATACACATGTACTCAAAATTAATCCATTCAATAGACTTTCATCGTAAAAAAAATATAATAGCAGTCGCAATATAAGGGAATATGTCCAGATAATCAAATAATCAAACACACAACTTCCTATCGCACCCAAAATCACATTGTACGTGAACTACGCAAGATGGCTAGAAAATCGATAAGCGAACTTCAACTCCACCCGAAAATCATGGTACAAGTGAAATCCGTAAGGTGAATAGAAAATTAACTTTTAAACCTCTACTTCACCTAGAAATCATATCGTATGTGAACTCCGCAAGATAGCTAGAAAATCGATAAGTGAACTTCAGCTCCACCCGAAAATCATCATACGATTGAACACCGTAAGATGAAGAGAGACTCAACATAGGAACTTCAGCGTCATTTGAAAATCGTATGAACTCCACAAGATAGCTAGAAAATAGACAAACGAACTTCAGCTCTACCTAGAAATCATAACAAACTCCACATAATGACCCGAAAATCAACAAGATATGCAAATATAACCAGTAAGCCACAAAATGGCACCAATTACCCATTAAAGCCACGAGGGCATATATGCGGTCCAAGCAGTGTAAGGCAAATATGTGATGCAAGCCGTGTAAGGCAAATAGGGACCGCAAGATAGTAAGTCCAAGATAGGTTCCATTCATTCCATCACTTAAGTGCAAATGGTAACATATAGTTAATTAATGCATGTATAATTAAAAAATAGCATGTTATCATCAAACCATTTGTGCATGTTCTAATTAAAGAGAGATGTCTATCATTTAACACATGAATTAATTTCACAACAATTTAGCATATTCAATAGCGAGGTAAGTAACTCGATTAGAGGAATCATGTCATCATCTATATCCAGATTGATGAAATTAAGTGGGAAGCTCAAAGGGTGAGTCCTCACCTTAGAGTGCAGCTTCAATCGATATAGACTCCAATATGAACAAAAATGAGAACTCCAAATCCCTACATTTTAGTCAAAATTTGACATAATTAAACCCAACTTAAATCCTAATCTGAAATCTATTAGAAGCTTGGAGACTAAATCGCCTTAATTTATGATTCAAATTGCCATAAGGGTGATTTGGCCCCACTTCAACTCAATTGAATAAAGTCTTAATTGAGGATTTTGAATATCTTACTTCACTTGAAACAATGCGATTAGAGACCGAATCATCACTTTAATAAAAATGATTTTACCTGCTAATCAAGGGAAATAAGTCACCTGATTTGACCTAACTCGGTGTCTACTTCAACCATGAACCGGTGAGGGAACGTTAACCCGAACACGACCGATCCCAACTCACATCAATTGGTACTAAAACCGGCCTACAAAAGACCAATGACTCAGTGAAGACCCATTGAGTTAAGAAGACATTACCTTAACTTGGTGTTGCTTAACTCAGTGGAAAACTGAGTCAACCACGAATCCAGCTATCGAGCTAAGCTTTCTGATGTAAACTTATGGTAACGGGCCCAACCCAGCACTCTCTTGAAGCTAGGCTCAAAGAAGGATATCGAGTCAACTTGGTATCTACCAGATAGCAGCCCCAAGACTCTAGGCGCTCTCAAATTCTCTCCTTCTCCTCTATCTTTCTCTCCAAATCCATGTTGCATGTTTCTCAAAAATCTTTTATGATGCATGGTAAGATGAGTATCATATATTTAATCCACATGGATTTTGGTACAAACATTCTAAAAATCTCATGCTATATTCGATTGCAATGTGGACTTTTGTTGTCTTTTTGACCTTCCATCAAATGACATGATGAGAATGAGGCACCATGGGTTGATAAAACAACAATTATGGGAGAGAGAGTATCAATCAAGACCATCCGTTTACTGGGATGTGTCATGGGTGACCTATGTTCCAAATCAGACTAAACAAAGGATCCTAACATCGTAAAATATTTGGATGGTCCCAATTGTTAGAACACACTCCATGTTCTCATTATAAGGTCATCCAAACCGTTGGACTGGCATGGTTCTGTACACGCGGTGAGGTCCCCATGGTTTGGTGATCCAAACCGTTTAACTGATGAGAGAAACTTTCGAGTAAAGTGAGATAGGAGTACCTTACCCAGACCGAGTTTGACTCGGTTTGGTGCTTTGATAAGGAACATGACCAACTCTAATGGAAGTCTCCCAATGAAGGCTCCTCTCTTCTTCTTTTTTCCTCAAGGTTGATCAGCAAGAAAATCGAGCGTGAGTAGATCCCGTGTAAGACCCGTACCCTAGTTCGTACCGTTCCGTAGGCTTCCGCGATCCTACCGGTCGAATTCCGGCAATCCTCGACCCGTTTCTGACGTTGCGCGCGATCCTAAGCCGAGTTCTGCATATCAAATCGGTTCGAACAGAAACTTGTATCAGCGACCGCGCCGTCGCCGTGGTTCTAACGCCGCGACTCACGCACCAAACCGATACCTAGGTTGGAAGATGTCAGTCTGCGTTCATTCCAAAGAAACACCGGACATTGTGAATTACGAGGGAATCTCTACGAGATGTCTCATCAATCCATCAATCAATCAATGTCAAGTCACTCCATACTCCAAGTACAACAACCCATCCTTCCTTTTTCAAAAGTCCACTCTCTCTCTTCCATCACCATTCCTCTTTTACAAAGAAATTAAACAAACCCATACCACATTAATCACAACACCACTCCACCCATCCCTTCCATCCATATCTCCCATCACTTCTCTCTCTCCCTCATTTTTCTCAAATCTCTCTAAGCAACAAAAAATTTCATACGTCCAAGCTCTTCCCCAAGCCAAGTGTGGCCCACTTTCCCCTACACTCTCATCTCTCATCTACACCATCAAAAGTCCATCATCCACCATTAAAAGTCAAGCAAAGGAGCATAGGAGTGCAAGGAAACAAGGAGGAGTACAAGAGGTGGGTGATCCACCATTGATTTCCATTTAAGGGCCCACTTGTTGGTGGGACCCATTTTGATCTATGTATTGTATCAATGAAGGGCCTATAGTGGTGGGGTCCCTCCCCCTACCTACCGTCTCTCTCTCTCTCTCTCTCTCTCTCTCTCTCTCTCTCTCTCTCTCTCCCTCTCTATCTCTATGAATGGTGATGATGATGAAGGGTGATGAGGCCCACCATGAATCATATAGTTCATGTGGGACCCATTGGATGAATGGGTTGAATCTACACCATCCAGCCCATTAGCGGGCCAAGGTGGGGAAAACCATAAATATCAGGTGGACCACGTCCATGTGGGACCCACCTTGATGGGTGGGCCACGACCTTGTGGGACCCACCACAATGCATGTGTTTCCATATGCCGTCCAGCGTCTCAGGACGCTGGACGGGTGTCACTAAAATGGAGTGTGTGTACTGCATGGGTGTGTACTTGCAAGCTAACCAAAACAAAAAAATTACTTTTTAGGGTGGGTTGCTCATGCAGGCCCCACCTTGATGTATGGGGCTGATCCACGCCGTCCAATCCATTCTCCAGATCACTTTAGGCGTTGAGCCGAAAAATGAGGCTCATCTGATTTTCTGACGGGCCGTGGGATCGAGAATGCTTGTATTTTTGTTAAAACATGGAAAAATGATTGTGGGGTCCACCAGAAGCTTGGACCCACCTGAAACTTGGTGTGGACCCCTAATTTTGTGAGACTCAGACAATGGACGGAGCGGATCTACCTAATGTGGGTCCCATCAGAAAAAAAATAAGCGGCTGGTCAGCTTCTTTGTAAACAGTGACGGCCTTGCCGCATGGGTGGCGGGCGGACGGGCTGGGCCCTCATGACCCAGCTGTGGGCCCCATCGTGGTGCGTTTTGACCATCAGCACCGTGCATTTGATGGTTCCCCTTTAAATTATGGGGTATCCCAAAAATCAGTCGTATACGGAACTCAAGTGGGCCATACCATCTAAAATCATGTGAAAACATGCCTAACACATATAAAATCATATGGTGGGGCCTACCTGAAATTTGCATGCTGCTAAAAATTGGTTTGAACCCTCAGCCAAGTGGGATACACATATTGGGTGGGCTGGATTTGTGAACCACATCACAGTGGCCCCCCCTTAACCGTGAACATATGAACAGGTTGGATAAAATAAACATTACCATGGGCCCCCCTGGCCCACGTGTTCTTATGAACAGGTTGCATGGCAAATAAACATTCCAGTGGTCCGAGTGACCTCATGAACAAGTTGGATGGCAAGTAAACATTACTGTGGGCCCCCCTCCCCTGACCGTGGGCCCCTATACAGATTGGATGTCAAATAAACATTATAGTGGGCCCCTGGCCCACTTGATCTCCTAACCAGGATGGGTGCCAAATAAACATTCTAGTGGGCCCCTGATCCCGTAACCATATGAATAGGATGGATTTCAAATAAATATTTTGGTGGGCCCCTTGCCACATGGCCTTATCAACAGGTGGATGGAAAATAAATATTATGGTGGGCCCCCTACTCATGTGACCTTATCAACAGATTGGATAGGAAAATAAACATTATGGCAGGCCTCGCATGTGGCTCACTTTGGCAAATATGGGCCCATGTGTCTAAGCCCATCTTGAGGTATTTTTAGGCCCAATATTGAGGCCCACTTTGATGTGTTAAGGCCCATATGATTAGGCCCACCTTGTTATATTTGAGACCCATGTTATGTGACTAATGTGATATATGCAAAGCCCATGGGTTATGGCCCATTGCAATGTACGTAAGGCTCATTGGTGCGGTCCAATGATACGGCCCACTTGATGAATATAAGGCCCATATGATACGGCCCAATTGATGTACTCAAGGCCCAATCGGGTGCAATTAGGTCCATTGCAATGTGTGATCCCTCCGTGGTGTAGATAATGATGTTTATAATGAGTAGTGCCTTGGGAACAATGTTGGTTTGACGTCCACATTATAAGGATAATGTTGGTTAAATGTCCGCATTGTCACACTCCCTAAAGCCCATGGATAGGCCCATACTTGTAGTGAGTAGGCCGTCTAGGCCCATATCCGTTATGCACAAGCCCATCACTATATAACATGTTTAGTATAGATGCATGATTCATGATCATACGCATCATATGTATGCTTGGTATGAGGAGTGACTGATCATAGCATATGCCTTCAGGCAGACTGTTTACGGGCTCTTTGATAGGCGGAGTTGCCTACATGAGTGCGTGCCTCATGCGGGATGGTTGCATGACTGATAGTATGATACATGCACTTGCATTTGTGTGATTGTGATATGCCCTAGCGACATCAGGGCCATTGTCTCCACAGACACACCATGGGTGGTTGGTTGGATACCGGAAACTGTGTTCTAAGCAATTGGGGCGTCATAGATGTCCTTGGGTGAAAGTCCCTAAACCCGATGGTACTAGAGGATGACTCCAATGTCGAGACCGAGTGGATATACAAGCGCACGAGGGCTGAATACCAGAAGGACGTGTCTCCCACTGTGTCGTGGTCGGTTGGAAAGAAGTGGTGGCCTTACTCGCCCGAGAGCAGGGGGCATTACTAGGCTGAGTTTGACCAGCTCGGAAATGGGTTCGCTATCGACATGCCGGATAGGTATTAGCTGACTATTGGTCAGGCGGATAGTGAGGTTTCTTACGCTCACTTGGACTATGCTGCTTGGAGAAAGACAGTGCCATTTGGAGTGTACTGAACTTCAGTGATTATCCATACTGAGAACCGTACTGATTTGGTGCTCTAGTGAGGAGTTGCATTGGTATGAGGGTTGGTATGCTTGACCTACATGTTGCATCGCATGGCCTTGTTATGGCCGATAGCATTCATATCTTGTACTGCATAGCCTTGGTACAGCTGGTTGCATTTACGTACTCATCAGCATGATTTCGCATTACTCTGACTTTGCATTATGAGCACGTTCGCACACACTTACACCGCCCTCTAAGCTTTTCATAAGCTTATGCACGATTGATGCGTGTAGGTGATGTGAGGACGCAGCCGTAGCTTCGCCACAGTTGGAGCGTGCAGTCGAGCTTTTGGAGTTTTTGTTATTTGCACTATCTTGTATTTTCTTTTATACACCTTGTATTCAAAGTTTTTTTATCATAGTGGATTTTGTGGTGGTGTTCTTGTGGTTATTGTTCGTGGGTTATGCTTGTGGTTATACTTATTACGAATCAAACTAATTATTAGAAATCCTCCTTATAGCATCCCAGGATCGGAACCTGGTATATGGGTGTCGGGGGCCGAGAATGGGTTACTACGGAGGCTGTCGGCGCCAGATTCGGCGATCGGGAATTTTGTGAGCCCGATTTTCGAGTTCGGGGTGTGACATCCAGAGCTTGAGTGAACTCAGCCCGAACTCAGTTACCGAGTTGGCGTCGACTCAGCACACCCACAACACGCCCTCTGACTCAATCTCTTCTCCTCGCTCCTAGCTGGAATGCCCAGTAATGGGTCTGGACCGAACCTAAACCGAGCTCAGTTCGAGCCTAGCCAGTGCGACAATGGTAGGCGGCACCAGCTAGTGCAGCAGTAACATAAGAAAGAAGATGGCGTCCTTCTCTCTCTCTCTCTCTCTCTCTCTCTCTCTCTCTCCTTTTTATTGCTTTCTTTCTCTCCCTGCTTCTTCCCTAGACCTTCGAAATGCTCATAATTGATCAGAACAGATGGACTCAAAATGAACATGGTGCGGTTAGAACGAGGAAGAAGGGGGTAGCTATTAATGGCGTTCTCTAAAACACTACTCCTTCCTCTGATCTACTTCTTGCAAACGGTCCTAATGGACCCTAGGAAGCTTGTAGGGGAAAGGTTTCAGAGTTCCAAGCCCGTTTGAGTGGTGGGTTTGGAGCTTGGAAGTTACGGTCGTTCTCTCTCTCTCTCTCTCATCCTTTTCCTTTTCTAAAAACCTAGCTTGAAGGGCTATGCTTGCATGGTGGTGAACGGCTAAGATGGAAGCAAGTACAGCCACGTGGATCGCCAGCATGGAAAGCAGAAGGATTTCCGTTTCTGGAAATGTGGTTTTTCGTAGTCCAAATGCATCTGGATTTGTGTCCACACACGTGCACACCGTCGCGTGAAATAGTTAGGGTTTTGGTCAGCCGGAGTGTTTGCACCAGATGAACGGTTCAGATCATCTTAACGGCCAGTGTAGGTGGGCCACTAATCAAAGAACGAGCATCCCTCGTCCGTCACTGTGAAAAAAGGGAGTTCTTCCCATTGCGGGAAAACACGGTCAAGCCCATTGGACCTGGTCTTTTTAGTCCAGTGCACCCCTGGTATACATGAACTGTGCTCACGCACGACTAGGGCGGGGTCCACAGTGGTGTTTTTGAGAAATCTACACCGTTCATCAAGTCCTATGGGTCTTATTAAGGCATTTGGTCAAAGGTGGGGCCCACAGTGATGCATCCGAGAAATCTAACCCGTCCATTAGTTTTAACATTAATATAAAAATAATATATCAAGTAGTAATAACTACCTTAATTAGTATATAATATATATTATAAACATATATACAACTTATAGTACATTTATTGTATTATTTTATATTTTATATTAATAATTATTTATCAATTAATAAAGTATTTAATTTGTAATATTATATATACATATATATATATCATTAATAATATTCAAAGTGTACTATAGTTAATTAATATAATATTCTTGTATATTCATTATAGTAAATATTAGTAAATAATACTTCAGATTATATAATAAAAATATATTTACATATTTGTTTAGTATAATACATTAATAGTTATAGGTAAGTATTTATTTAAAATCATTAATATTTATAATGTATTTTTGTGATTATATATGCATATATAGTATAGTAAAATTAATATTAAGTGATATATATTTTATATGTATAGTATAATACAATAATATATAGTTAAAATTTTAAAATGTAAATATTAATTAATATACATCAATTATATAATAATGCGTTGGTATAGAATTTATTTTATATATAGTTTAAATAACATAAAATAAACAATATACATAATTTGAATAATTTAAGTAACATATGTATTATTACAATTAACTATAACATTTTTTTGCATTATAATATATATTTACAATTATATCACATTTAAAATAAATTATTATGGTATCAACTTAAGATAGGCCACCCATCTGACTTTGAAGTAGATCTACAGTCCAAGTGGGCCTCATCTAGTGGTTTAATGTTCCATTTAGTGATACCTAACAATCCAACGATTGGATCATGCCCATTCTTGGTTTTTCGACATCCTTAAACCTTCCCTACCTAATTTAGAGGAGACGTTATGGTTTACTCACATGTTTAGGTTATAGTTAACACATATTATAATCCTTGGCCTTATGGCCAAAGGACTACGAATTTGATGATCCAGAGTTTAAATTGACAATGGACCGCTAGATCTGTCTATCAAGGTGATTGAAACACTAAAATAGACTTCTCTTGTGGTGTGATGCTCCATCTTGGGAATTTAATGGATGGGTTATGGATGAAGGTCACTATTAACGGATGGAATTAGGCTGGAGTGTGTGAATAATGACATAAGTCGCGACTGTGTTTATACTAAATCATGTTCTCATGGTAACACCCGAGTACTGAAAAGTATGGGGTGTTACACAAATACCATTTTTTCTTGGATTTTATGTTGCTTAAAAGGTGTTTGATAAAATACCTGTAAAACCATTGCTTCTGTTTGTAAAACAGTTAGATTTTAAAGTTGCAGTCCAGGTGTTTGTGAAAATGCCTCAATGGCGAACTTGACTCGATCTTGGTTCGAACACGGCCCGAGCTGGCCCGAGCTGCTGACCAAATCGAACCGAGCTGGCCAGTCAACCTTGAGGACCGAGCCGAGCCGAGTTCGAGCTGAGGTCATCTAGTGGCCGAACCGAGTCGAGCTGAGGCCAGCTCGACTCGATGTAGACCCCTAACTACAACCCTGCCTACTTTCAATCTACGCCGTGAACTAGACCGAAAGAAGCGGGGCAAAGCACCGGTCGAGGCTACAGCTGAGAGCGGCGAACCATGGGAATCCGAGCTCAAAGATTTGTGAGGTCAAATCGGAGACATGCAACAAGCCAACATATGAACGTGCCAATCTGATGGAAGCAATAATGGAAGAACTGAACCTCCATTTACTGCTGACATTATGCAGGCCTGGCTCTAAGACAAATTCTATATGCCTCAGATCACTCCCTTCTCTGGAGCGACTGACCCATCAGAACATCTAGAATCCTTCAGGATCTGGATGTGGCTCCATAATGCGTCTATCGTAGTGATGTGTAAAGCTTTCTCCCTAACGTTAACTAGAGCTACCCGGTTATGGTTCAAGCAATTGAAGTCAAACTCCATCAGCTCATTCTCCCAGCTCGACTAGATCTTCATCACAAACTTCATCGAGGGAAAGAAGAGACTCAAACTGGCCTCCCACCTCCTTCACATCATTCAAAAAGACGGTGAACTATTGAAGGATTACATTAAGCGCTTCAATCTTGAAGCGGTGCAAGTATGGAAGCACTCTGAGGAACTTGCCTTGATCGCAATAATAGGAGGACTAAGAGATCGCCAATTTCTCTTCTCACTAGATAAGAACCCACCAACGACGATGGCCGATCTACTGAACAGGTTGCAAAAATATGTCAACGTCGAAGAAGCCCGTACCCTGCGAGATGTCATCCAGAACAAAGGCATCCCAACTAAAGAGTAGCAAATGAGAGTAGAGCCTAGTTTGGCCGCTACAAGCAGGAAAGGAAGGATGACCAATCACGTGATAATCAGTGACCTGACAGTAAGTTCAAAATGTACACTCTGCTTAACAAGACACCCTGACAACTTCTGCTGGAAATTTAGGACAAACGTATCCTCACCTAGCTGAGCAAGCTGAAATCTGATCCTAATAAAAGGAGCAAAAATAAATATTGTCTTTTTCATCAGGATACGATCATTTGACGCGCGACTGCTTCGACCTCAAGTAAGAAATCGAAGCATTCATTCGCAGTGGACACCTCGGGGAATATGTCAGTCATTGAGAAGATCGGGCCATGTCAAAAGATGCACAACCCATCAATAATGAACCAGTAGGAGAAATCTGGACCATCTTCAGGGGCCTGGCAGTGGAGAAGATTCGAACCAAGCTCGAAAAGCCCACACATGAAGCATCATTCACTCTGACTCAGAACGTGAGATCTTTACCACCAGCCAACCTTCGAAAGAACAAAAAGTAAAGACCTATAGCCTAATCTTCATCGATGAGGATGCCCGAGGAGTCCACCATCTGCATGATGATGTGCTTGTGGTTATACTAACTATAGTTAACCGCAAGGTATTCCAGATCCTCGTGGACGCTAGGTCATCGGATGCATCCTCTTCACGCAGGCGTTCGATAAGATGGAGTTGGTCGGTCAAGACTTCAAACCGTCAAGACTCCTCTACTCGGTTTCTTAAGTGGAAAAGTCATACTAGAAGGATCAGTACAACCCTGCTTACTACCGGAGATGGATAGAACCAGGTAACCACGATGATCGGCTTCTTGCTGGTAGATTGTCCCTTTATTTATAACACGATTCTCGGCCAACCTTTCCTCAACGCCCTCCGAGCGGTTGTTTCAACCTACCACTTAGCCATGAAGTTCCCGACCGAGCAGGGCATTGGATTGGTGAAGGGAGATCAACATGAAGCTTGACAATGCCACAGGATGGCGCTTAGGGCATTGCATCAGACAATGACTTTTGCATCTCTCAACCCCCGAGAAGATTCTAAAGAAAGAGGTTGCCCCATGGAGGATCTTGTTCTCATCCCACTCGGCAACTCTGATCCGTTAAGAACAATCCAAATTGGGTCGTCCCTAACACCCCCGCTAAGGGATAAGATGATAAACCTCCTTCGACAGTACATAGACATCTTCGCATGGTCTCATGAAGACATGCCCGACATTGATCCAAAAATCATTGTACATCAGCTGAATGTCGACCCTGACCACCACCGACCAATTCAACATAAGCGTCGAGCACTCGGCCCAGACCAATATGCAGTGATCGGAGAGGAAGTCGATAAGCTGCTTAAAGTTGGATTCGTTGAAGAGGTTTACTATCTGGATTAGATAGCCAACATCATGTTAGTTAAAAATTATAATGGGAAATGGCGGGTCTGTGTTGACTACACTGACCTGAACAAAGCCTGTCCCAAAGATATTTTCCTCTATTACGAATTAATCAGTTGGTTGACATTATTGCTAGGCACGAACTAGTTAGTTTTATGGACTCTTATTCCGATTATAATCAAATTGTAATGCATCCATATGATAAGTCAAAAACAACCTTTATCACCGACAAAGGCCTTTATTGTTACCGAGTTATGCCATTTGGATTGAAAAATGCAAGAGCCACTTACCAACATATCGTCAACAAGATGTTCGCCCGCTAGATCAGGCAAATAATGGAAGTCTATGTGGACGATATGCTCATCAAGAGCATCAAAGCCACAGATCACACGTCTAATCTCGAAGAAATGTTCCTTATTCTCCGCGAGTATTAAATGAAGTTGAATCCGAACAAATGCGCCTTCAGGGTTAGCTCAGGCAAATTCCTTGGCTTTTTGGTCAGCTAACCAGAAATCGATGCCAACCCTAAGAAGATCGAAGCTCTACTCCACATTAATTCACTGAAGACAACAAAAGACGTCTAACGCCTCATGGGAAGGATTGCTGCACACAATCGCTTCGTGTCCCGAGCAACGAACAAATGTTGCCCATTCTTCAAACAGTTGAAAGAGAAGCAGGTCATAGACTGGACAGAAGAATGCAAGATAGCTTTTCAAAAGCTCAAACAATATCTGGGGTCACCACCACTACTCTCTAAACCTGAACAAGGAGAATCGTTGTTGTTGCATTTGACTGTGTGAGATGTGGCAATCAGTTCGGCCTTGATTAGGGAGCACGAAGGGAAGCAACTCCCAGTATACTACGTAAGTAAGGCTCTGGTCTTGGCTAAAACTAGATATCCGGACCTGGAAAAATTAACGTTAGCACTGGTTATTTCCTCTCAACAATTGCGACCATACTTCCAGGCCCACACCATCGTCATTCTAATAGATCAACCTCTCCACCAAGTACTACAAAAGCTTGAAGCTTTGGAAAGATTGACCAAGTGGGCGATCGAACTAAGTAAATTCGACATCGACTATCAACCCCGAACGACTATTAAAGGTCAGGCAGTGTCTGACTTTATTGTCGAGCTCACTCCATCATACGTACAAGGATCTGACCTGAACGCTCAAACCGACCTATCCAGGTTAGAATTTTTCCGAGCATTCCACCCGACCAAACATTTGGTTCCCAGGTTTATTCCGACCTACCCAAGTGGACCTTATATGTTGATGGCTCATCCATCCCTAAAGCCAGTAGGGTCGGGATAGTCCTAGAGACTCCAAATCACATATGCATATAATATGCATTAAGATTTGGATTCCAGGCATACGAAGCATTGCTCATCGGACTAAGATTAGCAATCATCATGGGAGCCCTACACATTCAAGTTTTCAGCGATTCTCAATTGGTCGTCAATCAAATAGTTGAAGAATATCAAGCCAAGAAGAAACGCATGAGAGCATATCTATGGAAAGAAAAATAATTGATCGGCAGATTCTAGAAGTGCAATGTCACCTTGATCCCTCAAGCAGAAAATTTCAAAGCTGACATGTTAGCAAAGTTAGCCACTGCAAATGAAGACGACATTTCAAGATCAATTCCAATCGAATTTATTGTCAAACCTAGCATTGACAAAGTTGACCTTGCCATAACTCTTTTAGTAAACTCGGAACCAACGTGGATGGATCCAATCATCTAGTTCCTCAAGGAAGTAAAGCTACCCAAAGATCGAATGGAAGCACGCAAGCTACGAACTAAGGCAGCTCGTTATACTTTGGTCAACGACATCCTCTACAAGAAGGGATTTTATCTTTCTTATCTCATATGCCTTCAGCCAGAGGAATCAGAGTACGACCTAAGGGAAACCCAGGGGGGTATTTACGAAAATCACTTCGGAGGCCTAGCCTTATCCCACAAGGTCGTTCGGCAAGGGTACTATTGATCGACCATTCAAGCTGATGCTCGGCAGTATACCTGGAAATACGATAAATGTCAGCACTTCGCGAATATACCTTAGCAACCTCCCGAGGAACTAACTCTTATAGTCGGCCCATGGCCATTTGCCTAGTGGGGGATCGATATCATTGGCCCTCTCCCAATCGGCAAAGACCATACCAAGTTTGTTGTGGCCATGGTCGACTACTACACGAAGTGGGCAGAAGCCGAACCTCTGTAAAAAATCACCGAGTAAAAAATAACAGATTTGTTTGGAAGAACATCATATGTAGGTTTGGCATTCCTCGCACGATTGTCTCTGATAATGAAAAGTAGTTCGATAACAAGCAATTCCAACGAATGTGCGAAAACCTCAAAATTCGGAATGTTTACTCCTCCCCACGACATTCACAGGCCAACAGACAACTCGAAGCGGTCAACAAGATCATCAAGCACCATCTTCGAGCCAAGCTCCAAAAGACCAAGGGAGCGTGAGCCGAAGAACTCCCTAATGTTCTTTGGGCATACCGAACTACAGCCCAAACAGCCACTGGGGAAACTCCCTTTTCCTTAGCTTATGGGGCCAAAGCCGTCACCCCAGTAGAAATCGGACTACCAACAGATCGGACTAAGTCCTTCAGTGAACAATAAAATTATGAACTAATGACCCTAGATCTTGTTCTTCTAGAGGAAAGAAGAGGGCAAGCTCAAATTCGGACTACAATTCGCCAACAACAAGTAACACCTTTCTACAATACCAAGGTAAAGATTAGGAGGTTTCGAGCTGGAGACTTGGTCCTTCGCAGAACCTTCCAAAACACTAAGGAACTCGGCTCGGGAACCTTGGGCCCGAACTGGGAAGGACCCTACATGGTAACGAGTACAAGCTGACCTAGATCATACTTCCTGGAAGATCTGGATGGTTAGCTCCTACCTCATCCTTGGAATGCCGAACTCCTCAAGATCTACCATCCTTAAGGGGCAGATTCATAATTTATTGTGTATTGGTCTCGTTCAAAATAGTATAAATGAGAATCTTGCAGCCTGTTCCCTACTTCCATAGGATTGTTCGTTGAATCGATCTACTGGGGGCTTCCCAAGATAACCGGGAAGAACAACCCTATCAATGCATCAAACCCTTCTAGGGGAGGTCAGATCCCACGTCACGAACGTTTCTCCCTAAGGGGAGAAGAAACCTATTCGACTATATCGAACTCTGAAAGGAAGAGTAACCCTTCAACGATTTTCACGACTAAGACGGTCGACTGAACAACCCTCTTCTCAAAGGCCGACCTATCTACTGGATTCGATCTATCTACTTAATCCATTCTATTTACTTAGAAGAATTTACACACGAAACTCCATACCCAAAAAGTGAATTATATTGATAAAAGCTCCTAGGAGCGTGTTACATTGAAGCATTCACAAAATAACAGGAAGAGATGGTCTTTACACCTCAGAGGACTGCTGGGAAGGTGTGTCTTCAGCAGAACTCTCAGAGTCAGCATCCTCAAAACTAGAGAGGTCCAAATCTAGAAAGGCCTCCTTAACCTCTTCGATGCACTTTGAAAAGGGCATTTGGTACAAGGTATCTCTAACTTTCAAATATTCTTCGGAAGACTTGTACTCCTCAACGAAGGCTACTCGATTTGAAGAAATAGCCACCTGAGCTTCTACCTTAGCCGCCTCGAGCTTCGCCTTCAGCTCCCCATTATCGACTTCCCATTGAGCCGACCTATCAAAGGCCATTGCAAGAAGCTTCTTTGTCATCTTAAGTTCGGCCTCCAGGGCTGAATCATGAGCTTTCATAGTAGAACGGGCCTATTCGGCCGTAACAGCCGCAGTCCGAGACTATTCAGCTTCAGTCGCTTTCTACAAAAGCTTCTACTCGCCCTCTCTCACCATCATCGTAAATGTACGATATCGTGGTGCACTTTCAATGTGTCAGGGGCCAACTACCAAAAGAGCAAAAGAGAATATTAACAGCCTATCGAAGAGAGAGAAAAACAACGGGTGCTTAAGGGATCTACTTACTGCAAGGAAGCTCATTGTTGCAGACGCAAGGATCGCGTCTGGAGTGCAGTTTAGCGAATAGAAGAAATCCTTTTGGGGCAGATTTCGCTCGGCCAAAGGAAGAAGCTCTCTTATGACTTCGTTAACCATCCTGGAACAACGTCCTCCCTCCTTCCAAGCTTTGGAAAGCACCGCAAAAGGCCTACTAGCTTCTTTAACTTCCAAAGGCCGAGCCTTAGCAGAAGGCTCAGCAGCTCCTTGGGTCTCCAAAGGGGGAGCCTCCTCACGAGCGGTCATCTCGACCGTCGTCTCAGCAGCAACAAAAGTAAGGACTACTACTGTAAGGCCCGCAACCTAGTCTGTATCGTTCCTTAGACTTCCGCGATCCTCCCCGTAGAATTCTGGCAACCCATGACCTGTAATCGGTATTTACGCTCGACCCTAAGTCGCATCCCGTATAGCTAAGCTGACTCAACTCGAAACTTGTACCCTAGCGACCGCGCCGTCGCTGTGTTTCTAACGCCGCGTCTTGCGCACTGATGCGATACCCAAGCTAGGAGTTGTGGGCCCATGTTTATTTCGAGGAAAATGCCGTGTATTGCAAATCCCAAGAGAATCTCTACAACCCATCACATCAATTAATCATTCACAAGTCAAGTCTTCCTACCAACAAAGCATGACACCCATCTCTCTTCCATCCCCAAAGTCAATTCTCTCTCTCTCCACCCATCCCTTTTCTTACACACATCCATCCCTCTCTCTCATACATCACTCCATCCCATCTCATTCTCTACCATTTCCAAGCAACCAAGAAAGAAAAAGACTAAGGAGAGAAAAGAGAACCCAAGATCAAGGTCCACCTTCCTACCCCCACATCTCACCATCCAACCCTTCAATCTTCATCAACCACCTTTAAAGAAGAAGCCAACGAGCTAAGGAAGCCAAGGGATCAAGGAGTGTAATCGGTGGGTGATTTTAGGATATCCACCATTGATTTTCATTTGAGGGCCCACTTGTGATGGGACCCATTTTGATGTATGTGCTGTAATCAAGAGGAGCCCATAGTGGCGGGGTCTCTCCATCTCTCTCTCTCTCTCTCTCTCTCTCTCTCTCTCTCTCTCTCTCTCTCTCTCCCTTATCTTGTGGCCCACCTGATGTGTCCAGACATCCAACCGTCCGCCCATTTGGCCAGACATGGGGCCACCTTGACGATGTATTCCATCCAGGTCATCCGTCCGCTGGACGTCCAGGACGCCTGGATGGGAGAAGGGAAAACACAAATGTCAGCTTTATTCAAAGCTGGTGGGTCCCTTCTCCCTTATCTTGTGGCCCACCTGATGTGTCCAGACATCCAAACCGTCCGCCCATTTGGCCAGACATGGGGCCACCTTGATGATGTATTCCATCCAGGTCATCCGTCCGGTGGACGTCCAGGACACCTGGATGGGAGAAGGGAAAACACAAATGTCAGCTTTATTCAAAGCTGGTGGGTCCCACACAAGTGGACCCACCTTGATGTTGTATGTTGTATATCTAAACCGTCCATTCATCTGGACGTGGATCCCACTCCAGTCGTCCATATGTGGGACCCTCATAAGGTATATGTTTCATCTAGCCATCTATCTGTGTGGACCACCTTGATGTATGTGGACTGTCCACACATGGGACATGGCCCCCACAATGATGTGTGTGTGGAGTCCTCGCCGTCCAGACCTTGGACGGTGGGATCCACCACGATGTATGCGCTGTTTCACCAGCACCGTCCATTTAATGGTGGGACCCACGTCAGATGTATCTGTTTTATGCAAACCGTCCACCCACCTTGACGTATGTATTCTATCCCCACACCGTCCATCTAGACAGTGCTGCTATGGGATGCACAGTGATGTATGGATTTAATCCACACCGTCCGTCTATTTCCTTGGCAAGACGGTGGGACCCACCCACATGTGTTGCACGTGTAGGGTGGGGCCCACCTTGATGTATGCATTCTATATTCACACCGTCCATACGGATGGTGCTGTGTGGAGCCCATGTAATGTATGTGTTTTATCCACCATCCATTGGTTGGATGGTGGGACCCCTCCAACATCAGCAAGCTTTGTAGGTCTGATCCGAGGTATATGTTATATCCCAACCGTCCATCCTCTTTACGAGCTCATCTTAAGGCTTGAGATGGAAAATA
Source organism: Magnolia changhungtana (assembly GCA_030180095.1). Lineage (NCBI taxonomy): Eukaryota > Viridiplantae > Streptophyta > Magnoliopsida > Magnoliales > Magnoliaceae > Magnolia > Magnolia changhungtana. Next base: position 6,789,153 of record JASAUF010000446.1, read on the forward strand.
AGACAGATCAGTCTATCAAGTGAACCACACTATAAAAATAGTGGAGGATTGAATGTCTATCATTGAAACCGGTTTTGGGTCACAGAAGTTCTGGATCAATATGGAATTTGTTTTTCCTCTTAATCCAGGTCCTTATGACCTTATGCTTAGATTGGATGGGAAATAAATGTTATGGTGGGCCTTTTGATTTGTTTAACAGTGAAAATCATTATCTCCATTGTTATTTGTGCTATGGTCCAAATGATCTTTCGATATGATTCATTTTTGGGTAATGCTCTATAATAATATCTAAAAATATATGTATGGTATAGATATAATAAAATGAAAATATAGTGTGTGGGTCTCACCTTGATGTAATGTATATGAGGCCCATTATGATGTGTTGGAGGCCCATGGATTGTGGCCCATTGTGATGTATTCAAGGCCCATGGGACGTGGCCCATTATAATGTATTTGAGGCCCGGATATGAGGCCCATTGTGATGTGTTGGAGGCCCATGGGTAGTGGCCCATTGTAATGTATTTAAGGCCTATATATGAGGCCCATTGTGATGTGTTAGAGGCCCATGGGTTGTGGCCCATTGTGATGTATTCGAGGCCCATGGGACGTGGCCCATTATAATGTATTTGAGGCCCAAATATGAGGCCCATTGTGATGTGTTGGAGGCCCATGGCTTGTGGCCCATTGTAATGTATTTGAGGCCTAGATATGAGGCCCATTGTGATGTGTTGGAGGCCCATGGGTTGTGGCCCATTATGATGTATTCGAGGCCCATGGGACATGGCCCACTATGATATATTTGAGGCCCATGGGATGTGGCCCAATGCGATGTATATGAGGCCCTTGTATGAGGCCCAACGTGATGCATGTGAGGTCCATGAGTGAGGCCTGAAGCGATGTATATGAGAACCGATGTGATGTGTGATTCTACCATGATGTATGTAATGATGTTTATGATGAGCAATGCCTTGGGAGTAATGATGGTTTGATGTCCACATTGTAAGAGCAATGATGGTTAAATACCCACATTGTAATTCTCCCTAAGGCCCATTGTTAGGCCCATTCTCACCTCCCCTTAGTGGGTTAACCCAAACCGTTGGGCCCCCATGATTGTTAGGCCCATTCTCGAGATGAGTAGGCCGTCTAGGCCTATCCTTGATATGAGAGTATATCATCATCATATAACATGCTTAGTATAGTTTCACGATCCATGCCCATGCGCATCATATGTATGTTTGATATGAGGAGTGATTGATCATAACATATGTCATTTGGCAGATTATTACAGGACTCCCTGATAGGCGAAGTTGCCCTACATGAGCATGCGGTATGCGCAAGATTGCTGCATGACTGGATAGTATGATTCATGCATCTCGCATTTGTGTGATATGATCCCTGTACGCCCTAACGACATCGGGGCCATAGCCTCCACAAGCATATCGTGGATGGAAGGATTGGACACCAGAAACATTGTTACTAGTATCGGGGTGCCATAGATGTCACTGGGTGAAAATTCCTGAACCTGATAATACCAGAGGATAACTCCAACATCGAGACCAAGTGGATACATGAGCGCACGAGGGCCGAATACATGGGGAAGGGGCAATGCCATTTGCAGTGTACTAGACCCCAGTGATTATTCAGGTGAGAACTGTATGATATTTGATGTTCCAGTGATGAGATGCATTGATATGTGGATTCAGATGAGGATTAGTATGCTTGAGTTGCATCTCACATCGCACGGCCTTGATATGGCCGACATCATTCATGTCTTGCATCGCATGGCCTTGATATGGCCGATAGTATTTATGCCTTACATCGCATAGCCTCGGTACGGTTGATGGCATTCATGGACTTACCAGCATTTCTGCATTACTCTGATATTGCATACTTGCATTTCTACTGTGCGCACACACTTTCACCATCCTCTAAGCTTTCTATAAGCTTATACACGATTGATGCATGCAGGTAACGCTAGGACGCTACAACAGCATTGAGCTTGGAGTGTACAACCGACTTCTAGAGCTTTTATTTATCGATATTGTATTTTCCTTACGCATTGTACTCAAAGTTTTTTTTATCTTAGTGGATTTGTGAGGATGTTGTTGGTTGTTGTTTGTCGGTTATGCTTATGGTTATGGTTATTGTGAATCAAATTCATATTGAAAATCCTCCTCATGGGATCTCAGGATCGGAACTTGGTATATGGGTGCCGAGAGCCGAGAATGGGGTACTACGGAGGCTGTCGGCGCCGGATTCAGCAATTAGGAATTTTGTGAGCCCGGTTTCTAAGTTTGGGGCGTGACAACTACCATCCCTTCGTCTTCAACCTCCATAATAATGGGAGAGGAAGGACCGACCCTCCCCTTGCTCTTGGAGGTCGTCTTCTTCTGCTTCTTCATCTTCTTCTCCATCACGGTCTCCTTAAGAGAAGGAGTCTTGTGCTTGGAGACGAGCCTCATCAAAGGGCAAGCTTTAGGCATTTTTACATCAGAGCAAAAGGAGATTTAGTTACAAAATTTGACAGAATTCTTCCAAGTCCTATAGGTCAGCTAAAGCTCTTACCAAAGCTCTTTCCAGTGAGGGCAGTATCAAGACCTGATTTCAGCAAGAACTCTGGTTGGAGAAGTGTAACACCCCGTACTTTTTAGTACTCGAGTGTTACCATGTAGATTAATTTAATATAAACAAAAAATATATAAATAGTGTAACCTAAATATATACACTATGAAATGTATATACATTGTAAAGATTTAAAATTTCATGCTAAAATGATACGTATGTATTTAATGTATATAAGATATTATGAAAATAATGTTATATTAAATAAACATAATGAATAATAAATTCACAACATAAAAAATCAAATTTTAAATAATGATGTAACATTGAATATCTTTTATAAGTATGTATGCAAAAATCATTAGATACTTTAATAGAATTGTATATTATTTAACAATATTATTAAATACAAATATAATTTTAATTGAATATGATATTGTACAATCCTATGTATAATATGATATTGTATATTATGAATTATATATTAATGAATGCGTGATCAACAACATGTAAATAGTAGTATGTTAATATTAAAATTTTATCTATATATATGTATGAGATTATAATCAGTGTAATTGCCAGTTATATGCAAAAGCAAGGAAATCTATATTAACATAAGTATTGACTAATAATATATGATGAAAGCCTTACAAATGGCCCCTTTAGGACCTTTTAACCCCTAACATTCAGGTTCGAAATCATCTAACCACTAGACTAACGAAAATCCACCATTAGGAGTAGAAAGTAAAGTGTATGGCCCACCTGATCTTTGGTTAAGGTACATATAAGGGCCCATTTAGTGAAATGGATGGTGTGGATTTATCAGGAACATCTCAGTGGACCCCACACTGGTGTGGTGTGCATGTAAGAGGTTGTGCACCAGCCATGCACTGAGCCAAAGGGCTCGGTCAAACACTGTTGACCCAACGAAGTCGTAAGAGGAAATGTCCTCTTCTTCTTTCATTCTCTACCAGCAAAATGAGCAATGCCCGTTTGATTGATTCGCGAGCTACCATGATCATCTAATCGGATAATTCAAACTGTCCATCATCTCTAGAGCATAGGACTGACCAAAACCCAACTGTCACGGCAGATTTTCCTACACGTGTGGACGCACTATCTTCATTGTAAATCGGCCTTACAAACACAAATTGCTAAAAATGGAAACTTGTCATTTCTCCATCCGTAGGCCAGCTTGGCAATCCAAGTGAGAAGGAATCCCTACATCTTGGCCGTCCATTCGGCGAATCCCAACCCTCCATTCCGTGCGGATTAGGGCTCCCTTATGAAAACCGGCGCAGCTCTCTCCCCACAGTCTTAGAAAACCGATGGCGGGATTACATCTGAGCCTTCTGATCCAATCTGACGGCCCTGAGGGAGTTCAGGGCCCGATTTAAGTCCAAGAGATGGGAGTTGCAACGGGTCTCTCTCCCACTCCCTTGCCTCAACTCGAAAATAGTCATTTTCTTCTTCCTTCAAAACCACCCACCAAACCTCTCTGAAGCTTCAGAAATCCATGTCTCCAAGCTCCTCTAAGCCTATACGCACCACCTAAAACAATCGGCTCGAACGAAAGCCCATCGATTCATGATCCACCATTAAAGCTATGTTGTCTTCCCTATCGAATTTGCACCATTACAGGTGCTTGTGAGGGAGCGGATTTCAGATCCGAAACCATCAAGGTGCAGCCCATCAAATCATATGCGAATAGGAAGTAGAAGGTGAGAATAAGAGAGTGTGTGGTGCATTGCTGCACCTGCTCGAACCGAGCCGGGTCAACTGGTCGGGTTGTGAGTTTTCGGGCCTGCTTCGATCTGAGTTGGACTGGGTCAAGTCCAGGGTTGTTGGACGTCCCTGTTTGTAAGTCCTAGTAGTTGTGAAAGAAGAAAGGGAAGGAAAACGGAAGAAAGGAAAAAGAAAAAAAAAAAAAAAGAAAAGGAGATAGAGGAGGAGAGGTTGGTCGGGTTGATGGCTGAGTTGACTTGGCTAAAACCAAGTCCAGCCGATTTGAGTCGTGTTAGTCTGTCCAGGCTCTCTATTGGGCATTCCAACATGGTGGAAAGAAGAGAGAAAGAAAAGGAGAAGAGGAAAAGAAAATGGAGGAGAAGAAGTATTGGTGGTTGTGCTTGAGCCGAGTGAACTCAACTCGAACTGAACTAACAAGGTGAGTCCACTTCTCCTCATTCCAGATTTATTTCAATGCACAGTTATCGTTGCTACCAATGTTATAATTAATATTATTAATATTACCGACGATTAGCCCTTAGTAGGTTAGTTATAATAAAACTAGTTATTTTATATGTAATAATATTTATTTACCGCCCTTAAACATTACCATTAAGGGTAGATCAGAATATTTCTTATCATCATTAGTATTACTATAATTATTGCAATTATTAGATGTGGCCAACCATTGATAGGTTAATTTTGCTAAGTATTGGTTATTATAGATATTAAATATTAACATTAAGCCTATTTTATCATTGTAGGATTATTGATAATAAGATTAACATTATTAGTATTAATAGGCAATTATTATATATTTTTACTCCATTCTAATATTATTACAATTTAATTGTATGAGTTGAACTTCAAACCCTAAACTAAAGTCTAAGGTTAGATTAATGAATAAAACCCTAAATCTAAATGATCCAAACTATAGGTAATGATCCTAACCATAGATAACATATGAAACTTGGATCTAACCATACAAAATTTATAATTCATGATAGGATTCGGTTCTAAGGTCGCAAGTGCTTAGCGACACTAGAAGGTGATTCAGTTCATTAGGTGATGATTTCTTCCCCTTGAGCTTTCCATTTTCCCATTAGCCTAAGTTATAATTTATATTTTAATTTATAATTGATATCTCCCTTTTATAATTACATGTGTTAGCTGGTGGAAATTGAATTGTTATATTTCATGCTTAATGTTTATCCTACATACTTATTTCATACTTGTGGATTATTTGTGGATTGCTTATGGAACTTAAACTGGTACATCAGTGGGAAACCCCCACTTATAAATGTAAACCCATACTTGGGATGTAACTCGATTGATTTTGGTTGTAATGGACCTTCGACTTAGTGGTTATTGAGTGGTGGGGTGATTTGAATATTGATGTGGGCCTACCATCCAGGGGTTGTGTCCAAGTGATTTTTAAGGATGGTCTTTATCGCATGGTTTTGATACTTGCCCTATGTGCCTTATTTTGATATTTGCCCTAGGTGGCTTGTTTCGATATCGCCCTATGTGGCTTTGTTTTGGTATTTGCCCTAGATGGGTTCGATGTTTTATTTTGTGCAACCATGTGATGGTAAGCCACATATACTAAATATGATTGGCCACTAGTCGATTGGGATCCATTAAATATCCTAAGGTGGTAGCCTCATGAGCCAGGGATGGTGGAATGAGACACTATGCCTGAGCTGTCTACGCTGGCCTCTAAGCTCCTCGTAGTGACCTTTGACCTTATTAAACCTGCTGGTTGTTAAACGAACTAATAACAGTTGGGCTAATCATGCATTTTCATAGCATATGGCCTTTTTTGGGTGATTAAATTCTCCTTGGGTGATTTATATATTATGGTCTTTTTCGGATAGCTGGTTCTCCTCGGGCGTACCTTTGTGTATTTTTCCAGGTGGCTAGTTCTCTTAGGGTGACCCTTACTTTGTGGTCCTTTTTGGGTGATTAAATTCTCCTTGGACGATATATATATATCTATATATATATATATATATATATATATATTATGGTCTTTTCCCGATAGTTGGTTCTTCTCGGGTGTACCTTTGTGTATTTTTTCAGGTGGCTAGTTCCCTTATGGTGACCCTTTATTTCGACAGCGGGATGTGCACCCCAAGTCAATGATGCATTCACGCATCCATGTATTTAATAAGACTGCATCATATATTGTTTTGTATGCCTTGCCATGTTTTTATAACTATGCTTACCTAATGCGACGGTGTATAACCTTGAGGGGAGTTCACACTGAGTTAGCCACTCATCCATCAAATAAATTTAATCATACAAGTAGCACAGGTGGCTTAAGTGATTTTCAGGTTTAGGCTGATGATGAGTCGGGTTCAAGTGTCAAGGTTGCATGACTATATCTGCCTTGAGAAGCTGAGGGGTCTTTCGGCTCAAGTTTACTTGCATTCTACTATTCCTCATATATTAGATCATGTAATTCTTATATTTGCTAATTTTAGAGACGTTGGTTTGTATAAGTCATTATGGGCAGCTCTCATATATTCTAAATGAAATTTGAAAATTTTCCTTTATGCTTACTTGTCCATTCTATGCTCATCTGCTTACTCTGATAATTGATATATATATATATATATACATATATACTCGAATTTGACCATCCTTTAAGGTTAACACTTGGGTTTTAGGAAACGGGTCGTGTACTCGGGTCCTGAAAAGTCAGGATGTTATAAGAACTCTTCTCCAAGACCGATCGTCCTCTGTTAACGATCTTGCTCCCCTAATCCGAGCAAGAGCTCTAGCATTCGGTACAGGGGGATATTTGGGAATAACTGCAGCAAGAGAAAAGACACGCGTGAACAATCAAGAATACTTAAGGTCGACCGATTAAAAAAAAAACTAAGAAAGAGCTAAGTCCGAGGAAATCCAACTTAGATCAGTGAATGCAGTAGGGACCAGACTACGATGAAAGGTCAAGCCTGCAACTTCCCAACTACCAGAGGCCCAGAACCACTTGTCCCTCTAGTTCTTATTAGAGGTCAGGGCGTCTGTGATCATACTTCCTCTAGTCCCCCTCCAGGTAGAGAGATAGTACCAACCTTCGTGAAAATGGTTAGGCTTCAATTGGTATATGTGAAGGAATTCGTTGATGATAATCTCGGGTTGCTCAAGCTCGGACCAAAGAGAGGCATAGCCAATCAACGTTCTCCATGCATTAGGAATCAGCTACCCCAGAGCCAAGTTTAGATGGTCGAGCACCCATCTTACTATACTCTGTAAAGGGAGCCTCAAGCCACACTAGAGAGCGACATGAAAAATGGTAACTGCCCCCTTTGGGGGACAAGTCGAAAGCTCATCCGACGAAGGAACCCAGAGAACCACCAACTTTGGGATATGATATCCCAATTTCATCCGAGCTAAGTCGACTTTGTTGAGGGACTATCATATGGGACCTTTTGTCCCTTCATCACTGGAGGACTCCTCATCATCTCCTTCGTCGAATAAATTGCGCGATGCCCTAATCGGCCGCTCTGTCGGGGACTGCTTTAGTGCTCTTGATGACTATAACACTCGAAAATCGACGTCACTCATCATCACGAAAGGTGACAGTGGGTTCGACATCGATTTAAGGCTACTCTCCCCACTGTCACCACCAAAGACCCCCTCCGTGAACTCAAAGAGTCGGACATGGCAGTTAACTCTATAAGTGCCGGAAACCGGCAAAAAAAAGAAGAAAAAAGGAAAGGGAGGGGGTGAATTGTAGAACGAGGCTCGCCGACAAAGGAGGATCTCACCCCGACATCGATAACTCCACAGGATGCCGGAAATCGCCTCTAGAAGTGTCAAACGGAAATTATAAACGAAGAAAGGGGATATGTAAATGAAATAGATTAAGGGTTAAGGCTTTCCTGATATAAGATAGCCACGTGGCAACACTTGAGTGCATATGTCGTACAACATCCCCTCGGCTACCCCATCTCAACAGATGGCGCAACCCCATTCAACACCCGACTCTGCTATGGAGAAAACGCCATGTGTTACTCTCCCATCGATTGGGCACTGAAGCAGTGGCCTGACAAGTCATGTGGCCTCGAGCCACGCTATGCCACCTCAACTTCACCGTACATGATTACTAATGCGCCTTGGCTCCTGTGCTAGCCACTGTATTCAGCATTTATTACTGAATGGTTCGACCTACTACATTCCGACCTACTTTCCGAGCCCGTACAACAGACTTGAAAGTAGGGGGCTTACTGTTATGAGAGAGATAAGATGGTTCATGAAAAGAGGTCGAACTAAGAACTAGCATGAACCCATGGAACACACTACCCGAAAGAAAACTATTAGTTGAGAAGTGTCGACCAATAGCTCGATACGATCATAGGTCGGTCCAGTCATAGGTCGGCACAACTATGTCTTCACCTGATCATAGGTTAGTCCAGTCACAGGTCGGCATGACTATGGCTCGACCAAATCATAGGTCGGTCTAGTCATAGCTCGGCATGACTATGGCTCGACCCAATCATAAGTCGGTCCAGTCATAAGTGGGCGCGACTGTAGCTCGGCCTAATTATAGGTAATTATAGGTCAGAGCCACCATAGGTCAGCACGACCTTCAGCAAGGGGAGCCGATAGCTACTAGAACCAACGATCACAAGGACACTACAAGCCGATCGATATCACAATGATATCGACCTATAAATAGCTCGGTACTACCTGCCTCTGAGGCTTGATCTGCCTCAACCATTCGATCTTACCGAAAGGTCAAATAGACTTATCTGTTCCTGACTGAACGTTTGGTCTTATCCAAAGCAAATGGCACGAAAATCTCTCCTTAAGATTTCAGAAGATAAGGCCAGGATCCTGGAGATCTCGAGCACTCATGCTAAGGAGGAACCCCGACATATCAGGAGTCTCAAACAGGAAAGATCTCTAAAGGTGTGATCTTCCCTCTAAATAGAGAAGATTTCTCGCTCGTGTGATCTTGCCTCTCGATAAATAGGGAAGCCCCTAGACGGTGAAAGGTACGCATACATTGGCACAACTGTTCACAACCCCAAGTGCGGGGTCGCGATGTAGTAATAATCTCGGTAAGACCAAGGTCAAATCCATAGGGACTGATCTTGTCCGTTTCTGAAATTAACTAGAAGTAAAACTAGAAGAAGATGTAAAACTAATTCTGAAGTAATTGAGAGAATAATTGTAAATTAAGTAATTAAAACTAAAAATTTAAAGGTGGGAACTAGGGTGTCAAGGATCCACTTATAGTGATCAGGGAGCCCTCTTGCTTGATTCAATTAACATAATTAGAATTGGAGTCATATCTTATCCAATTGAAAAATACATCAATAAAACCAAATTTGAACTTCCATTGATCTAATTCTCAATGAAGGAGAACTATGATAATTGACAGGGATTCCATCACCAAACCATGCCCAGGAGATAATGGCAAACAACAGGATTTACCAATCCCATAATCTCAAAGCAAGAGAATTGTGAAGATTAGGAAGGATTCCATTACCCCACCATGCCCAAGGGACGATGGTGAACAACAGAACTTACTAATTTCATAATATCAAATCAGGAAAAGAAGATACTTAAAGCTATTGCAGATCTACTGGAATTTAAGTCACAATAAACCATTAAAAACTAAAAGTATTCTTTAAATATCAAATTAGAATCCATGGAGTTCAACATAAACATGAATCAAAATAATAAAAACATCCCATTATATTCAAGCTTCACCTCTTAGACCTAGCTAAGAGGTTTAGCGAACCATAGACATGATTAGATCTAAAACCCCAGAAAAAAAGCATTAAAATAACTAAGGAAGAAGAAGAAAAACTCTTGGCGATGGCTTCTTCGCCCTTTTGCTCCACTCTTTAAACCCTAAAAGATGCCTAGGAATATCTTAGGGAGTCCTACTTATAGTTCTGGAACTCTAATTTTCGCACTTAGCTGGAAAACTCTAGAAACCGTCTCAAATTTACACATTTTACTAAAATAGACTTCACTCTGCATAGTTTCTCAAAATGGACTTCATTATGCGCAACACAAAATGACCCTGAGTTTCAGAATATGCTTTTTCAGAACAATTTCAGGATTCCTTTTCTTCACTTCAAATATTTGATTCTCTTTATTCCTCACTTAGTTTTCTTGGATCTTTGGTATGTGAATTCTTCAATCTTGGTTTCTTAAGATCCATCCCTTGCCTTGGTGATTCTTGAGCATCAAATTCATGCTTTTAGCACCCTTTTCAATCCAAGCTCTTGAATTCACCTTGCAATACAAGCATGAGTAAAATAGAACATTAAAGCATTATCATGTTCATAAAACTAAGATATAAATGGGGGATAATATGCAATATTTGACCCTTAACAACAACTCGTAAACCTGAAAAGACTGGTGACTCTTTCCCTTTGAACCATTCTCTACAAAGACCCAGATCTCTTACTATGGCATCGGAGGGTCCCATGCATTAGCCAGGGTCTTCCTTTTATCCTTTGTTTCTTTCATACAGGTGCTTAAGGGTCCAAGGAGGGTTCATTGGAAAACTGCATCAACACCGTCCATCCTTTTTCACCAATAAATTTGTGGCAATGAGTCCAAAAATAGGTATATCTAAATCTCAATTAGACACATCACTAGAAAAAGTGTTTATTGAACCCTTATCATTAAAAACTTCTTAAGAACCACAAAAGTTTTGGTATATTTATTTTTTTCCCCTTCATCCAGGCCTCTGTGACCTAATTAGTAGGTTGGATGTTAAATCAACATTACAGTGAGCCTAATGAGGTTTTTAATGGTGGACATTCAATCACTAACTTTTCCCTATGGTGTGGTCCACCTGAGATTTAGAACTACCTCATTTTTTGGATCAATCACTAAAATGATCTGTAAAAATGGATGGATGGCATGGATAAAGCACATACATCATGGTGGGCCTACAGAGCATCAACCAGTTAGCTAGGTGGCAGTGTAACTAGCCAAACCATGCTGCCTAAGTGTTGTGGGTGGAAGCCCATGGGAGAGCAATTTGGTGTTTGGCCATAACACTTTAGTGGCTGCTTTCCTACTGGTAGGGCTTACCTTAACATGTCTGTGTTATATATACACGTTGTTCAACTCATTTCATGGCATGTTTCAAAAAGTAGGCAAATCTAAGGGCTTGTTTGGATGCCAACAAGTTAAGTTAGTAGGAAGTGACTTACAAGAAAGTAACTTACGGACACTATTTATGGGAGAAAGGATACTATTTATGGGAGAAAATTCACATGTAAGTCACTTATAGGTAAAACTATCAGAAAATTTCCAGAGTTTATGGGTGAGAAGTCACTTCATTATAAGTGACTTACAGGCCAATGGTCTGATTTTTTAAAAGAGGGGAAGATGGGGAAACAAACCTCCATTAAGCTCTCTCTCTCACCAACTCTTTCTCTCACCTCTAGCCATTGAAGAAGCTCTAGTAAGCTCTCTCTCTCTCTCTCTCTATCTCTCTCTCTCTCGCAACTCTCCCTCTCTCCTCGCAACTCTTTCTCTCACTCTCCAACCTGAAGAAGCTCAATCTCTCTCTCTCTCTCTCTCTCTCTCTCTCTCTCTCTCTCTCTCTCTCTCGCAATTAGGGTTGTCGTGCTCCTCACTCTCTTCACCACTCTCCCTCTTTGCTGCTAAGGTTACAAGTTTTTCTTTCTTTCTTTCTTTCTTTTTTTTTTAAATTTGAATCGGCCAATTCGATGAGGCTATGATAGTGGGCTCACCTTAATATATTTTTTAGTATATCCATGTCATCCATCAGTTTTCCCAACTCATTTTAGGGCTTGGGCCCAAACATAAAGTAGATCCAAATCTCAGGTGAGCCACAACATAAATCAAGAAATGGTCGACTTGTGAGCAATCATGGAATTAAGGGCTTTTATTTGGGTTTCTTCTAACCTTTCAAACTCAACCAAAATTGCATCTGTAAACTTGAGAGAGTTAACTAGGCTTATTGGGAGATCCTCAAAGATGGCACAGTGACTTCCAGAAGTACCACCATATCATGCTCATATGTTAATACAAATTGACTCATCCTAGTATTGGTGCAAGGCAAGTTTTTGTATGTCCAGAGAACCTCGAACAGTTTCATATGACATTCTTGAGAATTTTCCTCAATCATCTTTCTCAAGATGTTCTCGAAAATTTACTTGTGGTGTAATAAGATTACCATGGCTATGCGTACAAAAGCTTGGTGAAGCTAATGAATGATGGTCATGTTCTAGAGACGGTGATTATAACCAATTAAAAATTTTCATCTTTTAATACTCAATTGCCTACTTAAGCTAACATACAATTAAGCTAATTATGGTAATTAACTATAAGGCTTCCAAGCCAATAGAGAGTCCAATCACATAGACTATAAATTATATGCCAATTAAGCAACTAGTCTATAAACATGACAGTATACATGTGTGTGGGATGTGCTAACTATCAATTCCTAGCATTCATCTAATCATGTATACGTATAATTAAACATTCAATCATATAAGCATAATTAAACAAGTATGCAAATACAATCCCAAACACAAGCATGTATAGTGGTTCGGTTTTCCTACTTCACTCCCGGTGGATGCACTCAACCCATAAGTGTACTGGATTTCACTATTGGGGGTTTTAAATCGAGTTGACCTCTAACCTTTACAATATTACACAAGGATCGGCTCCCATAAGAGACTTCCCGTGGTTTTCTATGGGCTCCCCACGAACCTTGATCCTACACAAGAACTTATTAGCATACACTCACATCGAAAGTTGCCACAAGAGACTTTAGTTGGTTTTTTTAGGCTAACCAATAACATCGGTCCTAATCCAAGGACATACGTTTACTCTCATCGGAGGCTCTTACGAAAACTAACACGTACGCACCCGTGTCTAGTGGCCTACATAAGGACTTAATTTAGGCCCTACACAAGAGCCAATGTCCTCTACAAGAATATGAATTTAGGCCCTACATAAGAGCCAAGGTCTTACACAAGAACCTAGTCGAGTTTGAGTCATAAACTCTTACCATCAATCCTACACAAAGAAAGAGAGTGTACAGACTCTTATAATTGACAACTTACTTGTTGCATTGAGCCCCTTTTGTAGCGTTGTCTCGAGTTGCTTGATCGATGTTCTCTCATGCTTCAATCAGCTCTCTTGATCGTGATGCTGATGCTTTGTCAAGGCTTCAGATCCAAGATCAAATACCTTATATGTAGTGCTCCTTTGAAGTGACCAAAATGATGAGATGTTAGTTGAATCTCCTACAACTAATGAAAAGTTGTAATTTCTAGGGGATTCACTTATATGGGTCTTTTAGAGGATTTAGACAATGGTGTACCTATAGAGGTTGAGTCTAATATCTAGAAAATGGATGAGTTCAAGTGAAGGTTGAAATCCTTGTTAGAGTGTTAATCTCAAGGACAATGACTTAAACTCATTGGTTTAGAGACCTAGGATGAGGGATATAATCATAAAATCACTTAAGCTTCTATTGCACCAAAAATTATCGAAATTTCAAAGAATCGAATGCCCTTTATAAGACATTCGAGTTCCAATCGTTAAAAAAGAGCAAATAACATCTCTTTCGATGTGATCGAGCAGAGCTTCGATGGCATCAAGCTGTGCTTCAATGGCATTGAAAAAATTAGATTTCCAACTGAATTGTTGCTTAACAGTTTACACATTGTTATCTGACGCCATCAAGTGATTTTTTATGGCATCAACGATATCCTTCGATGTCATCGAAGGTTCCTCAATTCCATCGAGAAACTCATATAACTTACTGGACATATCTGAGCTACCTACTCGATTCCATCGAAGATCCCTCGAAGTCTACTTGATTAGATCGAGTAACATTTGAAGTCAGTTGCTTAGGGCGTATGATTTCACAGTAGCTTCGCACTTCTTCAAGCCTTATTTATCATGTTGCAATTAGGTTTCTAAGGCAAATAGATAATCAATAAAGTTTACCTATTAAGCCAAGATCATCTAGAGGTTCAAGGGTTGTTTTAGGTTTCACAGTACCTCATTTACCTCTTTGCTGCTCATTGATGCTCTTGTCCTCTTGTGTCTTCAGTATTCAATTTTCAGAGGTTTAACCAACTATATGACACAATGACTCACATGATTGACAAACTAGTGCATTAACAATTTTCCAATTTGTCAATTACGTGACAAAAAAACCTAACCCAGACCATGTCATAGTCCATACCAATGATATACTAAAATAACACAAATATTACATGTCAAATATAAATGATTTACAACTTAATATACTTAAGACATGTAACACTTGCAATGCTCCGCCATAATTGCTTCCCCTATTTCATCAATTCCTACAATAACAAACAAATCCTACAAAATAGAATTCATTGTTTTGGTGGAATTTGATCTTTCTCCCAATTTTTGTCAGTATTTGACAAAGAGTTAGTTTAAATAAATATACCAATAAAAACATAGTATAAAACAAATTTTATTGGTCATAGATTTATTAATTGTAAAGTTAATATCAATAGGGGTTAAAGGGTGCATATGATCATTTTTTTTTAAAAAAAATGTGGAGCATGCTAATTATGGTCATTTAAAATATATATCAGTTAAAATGAGAATGACCAATGATAGTCTAAGCCAAAACATATGATACTAAAATTTAGCAAATTTAAGGTTTAAACTATCAATGCAAATGAGGCTTAATCCTCAAATTTATGAATGTGCTCAATATGAGGTTAAACCCTCTAGTCTAACTATAGATCACTCATATGAGGTTGAAATCCTCTGATTTTTTACTTTGGCTCATTAATGAGGCTTAGAACTTCAAGTTTTATCAATTGATCTCAAGATGAGGCTTCATCCTCTGATTTAACTATTTAGCCCAAGGGGACCTTCTAAGGTCACCTTCTTGAAGTATTATGGTTTCCCAAATCTCTAGGGATGGATGTTATGGTGTAGGCCGATAAGACACGTAAGTGACTAAGGTTTTCAACATTAGAGAAATCTTCTGAAGCAAATTCAGACTCCTTCATATAATCCCATATTACCACCATAACCTTGCCTTTAGATCTTGTTTTGCTAGGGCAATTGAGGGTAAGATGTCCATAACCCTCACAGTTGTAACATTGGACTTGCTTAAGTGGTGTAACAGATTTACCTTTACGTTTGTCAACCATCTTGTCCTTCTTGTCACAAATCTTTCATCTACTAAACTCGATTAATTTATTAAATTTTTTAGATAATTCCTCATCCTCCTCTTCATCATCATTTTCACTTTTAAATTTAACCCCTTTATATTTATGTGAATGCCTATGAGATGTTTTGAGTGTGGCTAATTTTTTTGCTCTAGTGGGGATTTTAAAAGTTCAAATGTTTATAAGGAACTTAAAAGTTCTTCTACTTTCGTCTCTTATACTCTTCTACTTAGAAGTTCAAATGTTTATAGGGAACTTAAAAGAGTAGTTCAAATGTTTATAGGGAACTTAAAAGTTATTCTACTTTCATCTCCTATACTCTTCTATTGAGATTATCTTGGGAGTGAACCTATCCGGTAGGATTATAAGTATTTTCCTATATATACGCCCTTCCAAAATCTTTTGTCCTAAACCTTACATAGAATTACAAATATCATTCAGTTTAAAGTATAATTCCATAGAAGTTTCATACTCTTCCATTTTATTGTTTTCGAAATGAGTCATTAAAAGATGAAGCTTCGATTTTTTTACTGTACTAGTTCTCTCGTGGGAGATTTTCAATATGTCTCATGCTTCCTTCCCGGTTTCACATTTGCAAATGCAATTAAATTCATTGAAAAAAACTACACAGTAAATAATATTGAGAGGTTTGACATCATAGGTATACACGCTCTCTCATCGACACCCCATTTGGATCTATCTTTTGGGAGCGTTAATGGTTTTACCATCAACCACGACTTGTTCTATGGGCATCGTCTATCCTTATTCGACAATGAGTTAAACTATACGGTCAAGAGATCTTAGAAAGACATTCATCATAGCCTTCTAATAAGCATAGTTATACCCATCAAAAAATGATGGTCGTGTGATGGCATACCCCTCTTGGGTAGGCATCATTCTTAAACCCCTTGAATCAACTCAAGGTGGTTAAGCCCTTTAAGAGTAACCTTGTCTGATATCACTTGAAAATTCACTAGTGGTGTAATGGGATTACCACGGCTGCGCATCGAGAAGCTTGAAGGAGCTAAGGAATGAAAGTTATGTCCTAAAGGGGGTTATTAAGACCAATTAAAAATTTTCATCATTTAATACCCAATTGCCTACTTAAGCTAATATGTAATTAAGCTAAACAAGACAATTAACTCTAAGGCTTCCAAGCCAATAGATGGTCCAATCACATAGACTACAAATGATATTTCAATTAAGTAACTACTCTATAAACAAGATAGTGTACATGTGTGTGTGGGATGTGCTAACTATCAATTTCCAAAATTTATCTAATCATGCATACATATAATTAAACACTCAATCACATAAGCATAATTAAATAAGTGCACAAATACAATCCCAAATACAAGCATGTATAGTGGTTCGATTTCCCTACTCCACTCCCGGTGGACGCACTCAACCCATGAGTGTACTGTATTTTACTATCAAGGATTTTAAATCGGTTTGACCTCTAACCTTTACAATCCTATAGAGGTTGAGTCTAATCTCTAGATAATGGAGGAATTCAAGCACATCTTCAAGGTGGAGGTTGAAATCCTCACTAGAGTATTAATCTCAAGGACAATGACTTAAAACTCATTGGTTTAGAGGCCTATGATGAGGCATATAATTATGAAATCACTTAAACTTCTATTGCACCAAAAATCTTTCGAATTTTCTAAAAACTGATGCCCTTTATAAGAAGTTCGAGTTCCAACGGTCAAAAAAGGGCAAATAATGGCTCTTTCGATGGGATCGAGCAGGGCTTCGATGGCATTGAGTAGGGTTTCCATGATATCAAACGGTGCTTCGATGGGATGAAAAATTTGAATTTGCAACTGAATTGTTGCTGGACAGTTTGCACACCGTTATCTAATGTCATCGAGTAGTCTTCGATGGTATCGAGAATATCCTTTAATGTCATCGAAGGTTCCTCGATTCCATTGAGAGACTCAGATAACTTGTTGGGCATATTTGAGTTACGTACTCGATTCCATTAAGTGGTCTTCAATTCCATCAAAGACCCCTCAAGGTATGCTCGACGAAATCAAGCAGCACTCGAAATCTGTTTTTTTGGGTGTATGATTTCATAGCAGCTTAGCACCTCTTTAAGTCTTATTTATCATGTTTCAATTAGGTTTCTAAGGCTAAGAGATGATCAACAAGGTTTATCTATTAAGCCAAAATTATCTAGAGGTTCAAGGGTTGTTTTGAGTTAAGGGTTAGGGTTACAAATGCACCTCATTTACCTCTTCTTTCTTCCTTGATGGTCTTGTCCTCTTGTGTCTTCGGTCTTCAGCTTCTTGAGGCTTAATTGACTTCATGACACAAAGAATCACTTGATCGACAAACAGGATGCACAAATCAATGCACTAATAGTTCTTGTTTACCTTATTGCTAGCCTCGGGCTGACCATTTGGCATGTGCATAATACAACATCGAGTGCAAAATTTTATCACATATTTGTTTGCCATGACCCTCACCTTCTTTATTGGAAATGTTGTACCTCGGTTGATGGATGGTGTTACTTTCAATGAATTCTATGATTTCTCTGTGGTTGACTCCTTTCATGGGCTTTGCCTCTACCCATTTGGTGAAATAATCGGTAGCCATGATGATAAATGAATCCATATCTGTTGAAGGTGGGTGGATCTAACCTATTAGATACATCGCCCATCCTCAGAAATGCCAAGGCTTGATGATTGAATGGATTTTAGTAGCGGGCTTGTGTTGAATCAGGCCATTCTTTTTGGTAATCCTCACAACCTTTGGCATATCGAATGCAGTCGACCATCATTGTTGGCCAAAAATACTCATAGCACATAAGTGTAAGTGATGAGGGTCGAGTATTGCATATCAGACCCCAGTTATTACTTGATTTTATGTACATGATAATGCTTAATTGAATATTTTAATCGTGTTTATGTTGCAGGGTGTAATTAGGAGCGTTGATTGAAAAAGAGTATTAAAAGCATGAATTTGACGCTCCGAAGTCTCCAAAGTAAGGGACGGACTCCAGAGGACCAATATTGAAGAATTTATACGCCAGGGATCTGAGAAAATCAAGTCGTTCACGTTAAAGAGGCCTGAAAATGGTTCAGATTGCAAAATCACAGGGTTCCCACTATCCAATTGGCTCGAAACTCCATACATGGGATGGGGGCCATAAATTAATCGTACACATAAAATTTCAGCCATTGGACATCTCGGGAAGTGGCCTAACAGCTTAATCAGCCCCTTAATTCATTAGGTGGGGCCCGTCTGCTATCTAGATATGCCTCAACTTCGGATTTAACACCTTAAACGGGGAGACAAAACAGATGGACGGCACAGATTTCTGAGAAACAACACAATGGACCCCATATGTATAACGTGTGTACATAGTGTACACACGCCTGCCACGCACCGGAAAAGAGAAGTTGGTCCAAGACCGCTGACCCGCGTCCTCTCTGAAAATAGTGAAATTTCTATTTTCGCTATCGCGTAACGGACTGACTGCGTCCGTTTTGCGGAAGGTAGTGGGCCACCATCATGGCATGTAAAGATAATCCAAGCCGTCCATCGTGTAGAGGGCTTTGTAAAATTCAAACTCATGCTGACTGTTTGTACCCATGCAAGCACATGTGCGAGATACAGAGGCCACAAGTAGATTACTCTGCAACATCAAAATTGATTTTCGTGTGATTTCTTCTCTGGACCGTATTAACGAACAACCAAAAGCCTCGTTTCTTGGCCGAAATTTCATTATGAATCTAATGGACGGGGTGGATTTCTCTTAAAATACCTCTATGGGGCCCACCGATCACGTCAGTGATAGACGTGCGTAGGCTTATGCACGTTCGTGAAATCCAGTTTTTTAGGTGGTTGTGGCCCACCATCTTCGATCAGATGGAAGATCTGATCCGTCCATCATGTATTTCAGCTAAAAACGTCCTAGAAGACGTTGATTTTACTGACATCGGGTGAGGAACATAAGAGTTATGAAGCCCCGAACTTGATTGCCAAAAGCCTTTCACTGCGCGTGCGACAGCTTTCCAAATCTAATTTTTACCACTCCAGCCACTCTAGCAGCTATAAAAAGAAATACAAAACATGGAGAAGGGAGATCTTTTGGAAGCGAGAGCCTGGGGAGAGCCAAGGAGAGAACACCAGGAAGAAAGATCCAGAGAGGGAGGAGAGTTTGGAAGAGAGAGAGAGAGTTTATTTTTATTTCCTTTATTTTTATGTTTTTCCTAGCTTAATCATGTTTATGCTAGGCTAAATTCATTAGCTAGGGCTGAGATGAAGCCCCTAATTGAATAACTCTGGTTATATGTTGATTTTACCTTAATTCGATTGGTTTGTTTCTTTCTCTAGTGTACTTGATTGGTCTAAATTCTGTACTTCTCCATCTATGAACTTGACCAGAGTCTATATATGGATGTTGTCTGGATGCTTATTCTAGGTGCTTGTGTTTAAACATGAACAGGTTTCCTATAGAGGAAGAAACAGGGTGCTTTAATGAATTATACATCCTATGTGCCCGACCAAGGACATGGGATGTATTATTCATTGCATTGCTTTACGAGATTAGACATTCTGTATGCCCGACTAAGGACACAAATTGTGCTTTCTTTATATAAGTTGTATCAATCTAGATTAGGGTGAATTAACAGATAAAACAAGGGATAAGATAATTAGGGGTGGATTTGAAAGTCCTAGTGCTCTCTTTGATTGAATTTTCTTCCCTGTTCTCAATTGTTTTTCATAGAATTGTGCTTAGTAACTCGCTCTATTATTTGTTGGATTAGTTAAGGAGAATCATAGATTTGAATTGTGACGACCAGTCCTCATGGGAACGATCTCGTAATACGTACTGTATCTACATCTGATTCGTATACTTGCAAGTTTAAAAATCATTTAAATCATGTTGGTTTAAATAAAACATCAAGTTTTTAGTGCCGTTGCCGGGGGACTGTTTCGCTCCAATTGAATTTAGGATTCTTTCTTATCATAATTCATAGTCTTAAGATTTTACTAACTTTAGGTTAAAGTTTTTATTTTTAGAAACTAACCTATTTCCTGTTTTGTAGGGTCCTGACATAAACTTCTAATTTGGTAATCCCTTTCTAAAATTTCTACTTGTTCTAATTTCTATTTTTAGAATTAGTGTTTTATTTTTATTTTTTTGAAATTTTCTAATCCTAGGCTTTCTTTTTTAGAAATTTTCTACTTTCTAATTTTAGATTTAGATTCTTCTTTTAAGTAACTTTCTATTTTCTAGTTTTAGAAAATTTTCCCTTTTTAGAAACTAACTTAGCTTTTTATTTCTAAGATTAGAAACTTTCTTTTTTAGAAACTAACTTTCTATTTTTATTTTTAGTAACTTTCTAATTCTAGGATTTCCTTCCCTTTTAGAAACTAACTCTTCTTTTTTGTTCTTTAGAAAATTTCTAATTTTAGATTTTCTGTTTTAGAAACTAACTTGTTTTATTTTCTTTTACAGGATTCTAACATAGATCTCCAAATTGGTAACTTCTTTCTAATTATCTCTCTTCCTATTTCTAGATTGGTGTAGGATTTTTTTTTCTTTTAGAATTAGATTCAGAGTTAGGGTTTCACCATAAATATACACGAGTGGGAATGTCGGTATACTGAGAAGAATAACATATATTGGGATGATGATTATTATAGAAATCCACCAATGTCTCAAAACTTTTCTGAAACTATCATTGAGAACCGACCGGAATATAAAGATCCACCGGTTAAGAAGTCCTTATGTAATCATATGTTGGAGAACAATTACACCCCACGGATTAATAAGACAGTACATGAGTGTTGGGATTATCATAACTATAGGCGTGAGGACTATTATTACCCATCAGATAAGAAGAAAACAATGCGTGATTGTATTATGAGTGATAATATGTATTACCAACCATCAGATTCTCCCACCTATGATCCGTATGACTATAATCAGCAGAAACAACAAAATTGGGGAAATGAACCAACAATATGTTATAATGATTATTCTCTTGGATCCCCTATTTTTGAATATCCACCAGAAACGATCCAAGAGGAGTCACCTCCGAGTTACACAGTTACTGACATGTGGAAATTATAAGACGCACTTGAATCACGCATTGATAGGCAAATGGAGACTAATTCATCCCAACTGCAACCCGTTGATTATTCCTTTGGATTCCATACTTATGATGAGATAATGGAAGCTAGTTTGTCTCAACCACAACTCAATCTAGAAATACAATGTGAGGAAGGTGATCCTCACTCGCTTTTGACAAACTCTGGAATTCGGGATGAAGAGTTGAATTGTGTTAAGGAGCCGGGGGAGAGCCAAGGAGAGGAGAAAGAAAAGAAAGAGGAGAGAAAGAGTTTATTTTTATTTCCTTTATTTTTATATTTTTCCTAGCTTAATCATGTTTATGCTAGGCTAAATTCATTAGCTAGGGCTGAGATGAAGCCCCTAATTTGAATAACTCTGGTTATATGTTAATTTTACCTTGATTCGATTGGTTTGTTTCTTTCTCTAGTGTGCTTGATTGGTCTAAATTCTGTACTTCTCCATCTATGAACTTGACCAAAGTCTATATATGGATGTTGTCTGGATGCTTATTTTAGGTGTTTGTGTTTGAACATGAACAGGTTTCCTATAGAGGGAGAAACAGGGTGCTTTAATGAATTATACACCCTATGTGCCCGACCAAGGACATGGGATGTGTTATTCATTGCATTACTTTAGGAGATTAGACATTCTGTATGCCCGACTAAGGACACAGATTGTGCTTTCTTTATATAAGTTGTATCAATCTAGATTAGGGTGAATCAACAGATGAAACAAGGGATATGATAATTAAGGGTGGATTCGAAAGTCCTAGTGCTCTCTCTGATTGAATTTTCTTCCTTGTTCTCAATTGTTTTTCATAGAATTGTGCTTAGTAACTCGCTCCATTTTTTGTTGGATTAGTTAAGGAGAATCATAGATTAAAATTGTGATGACCAGTCCTCGTGGGAACGATCTCGTAATACGTACTGTATCTACATTTGATTCGTATACTTGGGAGTTTAAAAATCATTTAAATCATGTTGGTTTAAATAAAACATTAGTAAGCCCCATTTTTCTTCCTGCTTAGTGGGTCCCACATACCCTTCGTTGACTTCACCCATTGCCAATAAGCTTCATTTTTAAGATAAACATCTGAGCAACACTCCATCGTCCTCTTTTTTTTTGTATAGTTCATGCTCGATCATGACATAATTAGTAGTCGATCTCTTCACATCCTTGCCAACTTTAGTGCATGTAACGTCTCGAAAAAATTCGTACAAAGACCCTAGTACCACCTCAGGCAAAAATCACTCAGGACCAAATCCTTTAGAAATTAGATGAAATTAACTAAGTGTTAAACTAGATTAGCTGTTAAATTCACTTGAACCACTTTAAATACGAACTGTAAGACTTAAAACTTGTAGAATCCTTAACGCTACATTACCCTATAATCTAGGATCAATCTCAAAACCCAGTTACTCACGGGAGCACGTTGAAACTTCGTATCCGACTTGGACCGCATGTCGAAAGTCTGATTACTGTGAAACCAAGCGGTTAGGACCATCCTGCTGAGCTTGGCAACCATCTCGAAAATTAACTCCTAACAGTATCCAAAAATGCACAACTTGAGCCCGGAGCAAAATGTGTGAGAAACGCGAATATCTTTAGAGATTGAACTTAGATTTAAGTGATTTGGGTTGTTCGTTTGCTGGCCAAATCTAAGGATTCAGACCGTCAGAATCTGACCCAAATACACCCTCAGATCAGGGAAATTTTCCAGCACAGGTCAGTGTACTTGTGGCCCTGATCGGATGTTGACGACCGTTGAACTGAAACTGGTCCACCACGGTCGATCTATAGATCCGAATGGATCGAAAACTTAACTCGACCTAGATCTAATACAAGGGAGCTTAAGTTCGACTGCACGCAGAAAAGGGGCCTCCAGAAGTGCTCCGTTGAGCCGAAACAGATGGGTTTTAGCTATAACCTAAGTATATCATGTCCTTAGGGCCATTGAGCTCACGTTTGAGCCTATATAAGGGTCTTAAACCCTCTCTCTCCCTTCACATATGAATTTGCAAACCTTAGAGAGAGAAGAGAGAGAAAAGAGAAGGAAAGAGAGAAAAAGAGTGTGGGAGATTGTTCTCGGGACTCAGTCTCGCCGCTCCACGTGCTTATCCACCATTCCTGTATCGTTATTCGAGCGATTTTGATTCCGTTCTTAGGTAAGAAAATCTAACCCTAATCTTTTTAGGGTTTCAGATAGTGTAAGTGATGAAATAGCTAACCTAATTCATGTTATAGGTTGTCATTCTACTATTGATGAAGACTTAGTGTCTAAACTAAATTCATTACGCATTTATCGGCATAAGGTATGGACTATAAACGTTTAGGTTATAGTTTGCAAGGCTTTTAATGTCGATTAATGATTTATAATTGATTTGCAAGGGTTTCAGATAGTGTAAGTGTTTGTTGAAATGACTGAATGAATATGGGGTTATGATTTGTGCCTGCCGCGTCTATGGAATGTAAATACATGATTGTTGTGTATGTGACAACTCCTTGTTGGAAGGATCTATCCAAGCATATGTTACAATCAACATATATTATGTATGTTGATATGTGTAGTCTAAGTGTTTGATAAAATGCCTGAGTGAGGAAATGCTTAATGTAATGTGCTTAATGAGGATGTTGAGATAGGATTCTCAATCCCCTTATCTAGGGTTACAGTTTCTTCCATGTAATCTATTTTACTACTATGTGATTTGTGAATTAAATGCTCATGTATGTTAACATGTATGCTATGTGTTCATTGAAATGCTGTTATGAGATCTATATTTAATTATGTTGTTACATGTTGTCTTGGCTATTACATTTGAATGCTATTGATCTGGAGTGTGTTTGGGACTATGGTATGGTCCAGGTAAACGGTAACGGTTCCTACTTCCTAGTTTGGTGGTTGAGGTTGTTTCGCCACACAGGATTTGTTCGATGAATCCGGGCCGTACTTCGGTTGTCGACAGTGGTTAGGCCACATGGAGTGCTTATGCACTTCATGTTAATTAACTCGAGGTGCGCTCGTACCAGTCGAGCTCGTCAAGTAACTCAATTGACTCGATGTATGTTCACCATGTATAAACGTTACTACCTGAACCTAAGGTACCAAACTCACCAGTGGAAACCCAATCAACCTTGGTACCTCGATCCGCTAAGACTCATGAGCCGGCCATGGTGGTATGAGACACCGTGGTCGAGCTGTCGGCCTACGCCAGGGTGACAAGCCCACCCGTAGTGACCAGTGAGCAACATAAGCTTATGAGCCGAATACGGTGGTATGGGAAGCTGTATTCGAGTTGTTGGCCTACGACTAGGTGACGAGCTATTCGTAGTGACCTCAAACATACTTTGAGCTTGCATTGAGGCGACAAGCCTTTCCGTAGTAATTAGAGTATAAGTTAGGCCTGTATCGAGGTGACGATCCCTTTGTAGTGACCTAGAATCGCAACATCGTATGAGATTTACTAGGACTGACGACCCTAGAATGAATCATTGTTTGGAAAATGATATAAGGGATGTACCTTAGTTTCTCAATCCTGTTGTATGAAAAGGACTAATAAGAACTTGATAATCACGCTCATGCACCGCATTACATATGCCTTTGGCATTGGAGTTGAGCACTGAGGAAGTGATTGCATGCCGCGACAGTAAGATAAAGTTCGCAAAGGGAGTGCAGGCAAGGGCATGTATCATTAATACATACCATTCTTGCATTAATCAGAGTACTTAGGGATGATTTATTATATTGTTTTATCATTACTGCTTGAATGAATTGATAACATATTAACATTTGCTTTATAGCCCATTGAGTTGATCACTCACTCCCACGTTCTGGGATGGTATTTTAAACACCAACCAGACCCTGTTGTAGTTTCAGATGATAATGCAGTGTGCGAGGCGGAGCCAGACTTTGAGGATGATGAGGAGGCTTTCTCATATATGCAGTATTCAGGCGGGTTTATATAGACCATTCTGATCGGCGGAGCTTCAGGGCGTATACTTTGTAGTGGACCACCATATTTTAACATTTTGTATTTTGAAACAATACTTGTAACATTTGACCTGGTAACGCGTACATACTTTGGGACCTATAATAGTTTTTACGTTCCATGTATTTCTCTCAGTCTTCCGCTTGCGTAATTCAACTGTCCCTGGAGTATGTTTTGGTGTTTTAACTTAATCTCATTCATGTTTTATGCATTAATACGGACAACATTTAAATCATCATTATCTATGTTGTATAAGTGATGCGTTGGAACTCGGGAATTGGGCTCCTACTCGACCCTCGGTTTTCAGGGCGTTACAGTGCATGGCCTCTGAAGGTAACCCATGAGAGGGGCTCTCCAATATTCTTATTACAACTTTACTTGGCATATATCCATAACTTCGCTTTCAAAAATTGATGGTAAAGACCTCCTCTATACAACAATTGTCCTTTCAGCCAATCCCCTCAAGACATCGAGCCCTACCGCCAACTATGCCATTTCCTTACGTTTATGTTATGATCCCTAGTAATATGCATTAGCTTTACTTTCTCAAAATTGTCTATCATTTGAGATGCTAAGACGTAGTATGATAAAAGGGTTACACTTGTACATTTAAAAAGCTCTGCCATTTGGTTAATAACTAACTATGAATCGCCCACAATCATCACACTTCTTGCACCCAATTCCATCAATAATTTGAGGTCGATTATCATGGCTTCGTACTCACCTTGACTATTAGTGCACTCGAACTCCATTTCGAATGCATTCCGTTGATTTCCATCTGGTGAAATTAAGATAATTTCGGCTCTTGATGCTTTATAAATCTTTGATCCGTCGAAGATCGACTTCCATGAGGTCAAATGTATGCAATATAGATTTAAAACATTTGGAGAAATTTGATCTTCAAAGTCAGATGGATGGTCGGCCAAGAAATTGGCTATGGCCTGACCTTCTACTACTTTTTGAGGAACATAACAAAGATCAAGTACGGATAAAGCTAACACCCATTTGCCAATTCGGCCATTCAAAATCAACTGATTCAACATGTATTTTACTAAATCAGTTACTGTTATTACATTTACTCTTTTGGCTAGCAAATAATGTCTTAATTTGGTAGCCACAAAGTACAATGATAAGCGTAATTTTTCTATGGTGGAATAACGTTTCTTGATGTTAAGGAGCGTTCGGCTCAGATAATAAACCGCATACTCCTTCCGATCATCATTGTCTTGTGCTAGGAGGGCTCCCACCAACTTTATAGATGCAGCAACATACAACTTAAGTGGTTAACCTTCAATTGGCGGCATCAACACTGATGGCTTCATCAGATACTCCTTAATCTTCTCAAAAGCTTGTTGATACTTTGTCTCCCATTTAAATTCAAGCCATTGCTTCAATTTTACCAATGAAGAACATATATTGGTCTTTCCTACACAATTGGATATAAACCTTCACATAAAGTTAACCCACCCTAAGAACCACTGTAGCTCCGGTTTATTCCTCGACAAGTGAGTGTTTATAATCACTCAAGCCTTATTCTGATTGACCTTGATATCTCGCTGATGTACTAAGAATCTTAAGAATTTACTAGCTGAGACCCCGAACGCACACTTAAGAGGGTTCATTTTCAACTTATGGTGTCTAATCTGTTTAAATTATTTGCGCAATTAAGCTATATGACTCTCTACGTCGGTCGACTTTACTACTATGTCATCAACATAAACCTCAATAAACTGGTCGATCATACCATGAAATATGACATTCACCGCCCTTTGATATGTGGCCCCTACATTTTTAAGCCTAAAAGGCATTACAACCCAACAATAAGTCCTTAGAGGGCCTGGGCACCTAAATGTTGTTTTCAGCACATCATTTGGTGCAATATAAATTTGATTGTTCTCGGAATGACCATCCATAAAGGATATAACTCAATGCCCAATAGCCCTATCGATCAGTTGATCGGCCACCGACATCGATATTCATCATTTGGTGTTGCTAAGTTTAAGTTTCGAAAGTCGATGCAAACCTGCAACTTACCATTCTTTTTTTACTAGAACTACATTCGAGATCCAGTCAACATACTTAATGAGCCTAATGAAACCAACCTTTAATAGTCGTTCGATCTCTTCCTTTATTTTCTAGGTCACTTTCACTGTCATCCGCTTGGGTAGCTATTTATTGGCTGATACCCTTCTTTTATAAGTAGTCTATGTTTGGCCAAACTTTGGTCGAGTCCTGGCATCTCATGGTAGTCCCAAGCAAAGCAATCAAAAAAATCTTTGAAAAGATTGGTCAGATGCATTTTATCTTGAGGCCTGAGTAAATCGTTGATAAACGTAGGCTTTGGTTCTTGCTCAGTTCTTAGGTTCATCTCCACTAGGGGAACTTAAACTTGGGCGTGAGAATCTTTTAGCTTATTAGGAGCTTCCCTAAGCTCTGTGACCTCTTTTTTGATTGAGACATCTACATTGGCCATGTTCATGAGACAACTGTCGTTGATATCTTTCAGGCTTTCTTCGAGCCTTCTTATTCTGGCCGTGAAATTGGCTCGACACTGGCTATCTTTTGGTGTACCAATCATGGGATCTCTTCGATGGTATAATGTAGAACTAACCAAAAAGGAACAATGTCCTTCGACAGGTTATTGACCAGACAAATTACTTCTATGATATTTTACACAATGCTGTCTGGATTCTTTTTGACATATTCCAATCGGTTAGCCGTGCTTTATTTCTCCCAATGAACAGAATTGGCCCTAACTCTTCACCATAGTAATAGGTTTCATTTTGCATTCGACGTGGCTAAGAAGGATTTATTATCGATCAAAACCAATTAAACTTTATCATGAATCTAGGAAATTATGAAATGACGCAGAGATGATAGAATACATGCAAACGAGTGGATCTACTCCCTGTCAAATAGAGCATTATAACTAGATGAGGTATCGATCATAAAAAAATAGGGTCAACACTGTTTTAGTCTTGACAGTTAGGTCAATTAGTAGGATCCCATGAGTATTTGTAATGTGACCAGTGAAATTACTGATTGTGACCTCAGACGAGATCAAATTGACCGCTGTCTTCCCCAAATTTGACATAATTCTCAGTGGTAGGAGATTGATAACAACACCATTGTTGACTAGAATCTTAGTGATTGGACAACCTTCAAGGTGAGCAGAAATATACAATGGCTTAAGATGCTGCATCATGTTATGAGTGGGTCTTTTCGATGTGGCTCCTGATTCCACCATAATTGTATTCACATGTGGTGTTTCATCCAATCCATGCTTCCCTTTAGTTGCTTTCTTTGATGGAAAAGAGTATGTTGTGTCACCACAGGAGTGCTGAACTCCTCCACATCACCCGCCATCTTACTTGGCTAGGATGATTTAGCTTGAAAATTGGAAGGCAAAGTGAATACTATATTGTAATGGAACACAATGGGTGACAATGTCCCAAACACAATCTCTGCACTCCGACATTACTCTCCTAATGTTTATGAGCTCTCTTGAGTATTGAGATTTTGAATGTGATCAGTGCTCTCGTCGACCACAATGCTGGACCACTTGTAATGCTTTTGTGGTCGTTATTAGTTCGTTCACCAACCACTCATCCCCTATAAAACATTCATCACTGAGATAATCTAATAAATTATCACGGTAATTTTTTTGTCCCGTCGATTTATAGGATTAGTCAAAAATGTTGACATCGTGTTCACACAACACAAGAGGTAGAACCACTTCGACCGTGTTAATGGATACTTGTTCTTCATGCAAAAGGATTCTCCAAAATTATTGCGCTTGTACTACACTCGGTCGGGGTACGTCTTTGGCTTTTATCAATTCTCTCCCATCACCACTCTATGACTTTACTAATGGCATTTTTGAGTTCGAGTCATTGCTTCTGGTACTGTCGAAAATTTAGGATGCATGACTTGCTTCCAGATTTCCTTTTGAGTTGTTGGGGGGTTTAACCATCTTTTGATTTGATATACCACCTTGAAAGTAATAGCTAAGTGGTGAAGGCACCCCTGCGGGCAATGCTGACTGCTATCTTCAGTCCTCAGAGCCATGTATTGGCTTTGCAACCTTAGTTGAGGAGTATCTCTACATCCCATAATGGTCCTTCTGGCATATTGGTCGCGCAGTTGTGAGCCTCGACAACCTTGTCAAATTACATTCGACCGAGTGGTGACCAAGTGGGAAGGTCGACGTCACCCTTGCCCTGGTCGTTGCAGTGTGCTTTCACGGCTGGTTGGCCAAGATCAACCCTTGATCGCAGTCGATTAGCCCTTCTCAGATTTTGCGTAACCATATTGACTTCAAGATTAGGTAGGAACGAATTTGTATCAATCAACATCGCCTCCTTGCCCTTCTCAGGAAATTTCAGCAGCTCACAATCGATATTGTCCTGGACTATGTTTCTAAATACAATACATTTGTTAGTTGAATGAGAACGAGTTCCGTGCCATTTGCAGTATTCTATTTTCTATAATTCGTCGACTGAAGGTATCCTATGATTTATGAGAATCTTGATAAACTTTCTGATCAACGGAATTCTGAATATCTCATCAACCTGTGTGATGTCAAAAGTATAAACTTTTTGGGCCTTTCGTGCAGTCGATTTTGCTTTGACCAACACCGAACATATGAGTGGCCTTTTACCTACCACTTTGGCAATTGCGACCTTATAATTTGGGTCATGATAATATGCCCCAATTGACAAGTTCTTTTGCCTGGCACCTTCTTGTAGGAGTTTTTCTTATATGCAGACCTTCTTAATTAGGTCGTATAGGTCCATGAATTATGTCCCAATAAACGTCTTACGAAGTTTGTGCTTGAGCCTGTCTTGTGCAAGTTGCACAAATTCAGCTTTGGTCATAACAATCTTACATCGGCTTTTTGCCATTTTTAAACCGGGTAATATAGCTCTCGCGGGTTTCTCATGGGAGCTGTCGAAAATGGGCGAGATAGGCTATAGTTATTTCCTTATTCTTGGAGAAAAACAGAGCATTACATTTTTCTTCCATTTCTTACTAAGTATGAATTGAATATGGCAATAGATTGGAATACCTCGTGAAAGTAGCGACTGTTAGCGAATGACTGAATAATTACAGTTTGTGATAGTCATTGTTCACTAAATCCCTATACTGCATAGTGAATCGACCAACATGCTTGATGGTCAACTACCGGGATCACCTAAAAATAGGGCAAAATTAGCTCGATAATTTTTTGGCAACAGATGCTGCCAATCGATCTACTCAGGATAAGGATTATGATAGACTGGAATAGTATTGCAACCTAGTACTTAGCCTGCAACTTCTTGAACCATTTGCTTGATTTGGTCGTGATCCACTCGCTGAGGTTTAACAAATGGTAGTAGATCGGGACCTCATTCGTTTTAGACCCCTCTTAGAACAATGAATTCCTATGGAATTGTTGGGGGTTATATCCTCCTGGTAAGCCCTGATTTTGAATTTCAGGAACAAAATTCCTAGCCTCCCACTTTGGTTGTCTAAACTCAGGAGGAGGCAGAGCATTCTTTATCTCATGAATTGGAATTAGTGGCGGATTCTTTTGAGGAGGAGGCATAGATGGTGGTTGAACCACATTGCTGATAGAATTTCCCTTGACATTATAATGCGTTGCCGTTGGCGCTCGTTAGGCCGTCATAGCCATTAATCGATGCATGGGCTTAGTTCGATTGGCCATATATCTATTAGTGTTCTCGGTTTGAATATGGAATTACTTGACTTGAGCCCTTCCATATTTCTGAACATGTTGGATACTCAGCTGTACATCTCGGACTGCCATTGTTATCTCTTTTAGAGAAATGGTCCGAGAGGTCGACACCCATTCTTGGTTCCCAGTGCCAAGTGTCGGGCTATTATTTAGATTTAATGTTTCAGGGGCCGCTTG
Source organism: Magnolia changhungtana (assembly GCA_030180095.1). Taxonomy (NCBI): domain Eukaryota; kingdom Viridiplantae; phylum Streptophyta; class Magnoliopsida; order Magnoliales; family Magnoliaceae; genus Magnolia; species Magnolia changhungtana. Next base: position 6,820,620 of record JASAUF010000446.1, read on the forward strand.
ATCCAGCACATCCTCGGTTAGAGTTGGTGCGATTGGTGTGGAGGGTTTGACCCTAGGGATTTGATTGCTCCTTCTATTTATAATTCTGATTGGCAAGGTTACATCAGTAAGTTAGAGACATGGTCCCATCGAGCGTGCCAAAAACTCGTTGCTTGTTGATTTCGACAGTTTGATCACATGGTGAATGCAGATGTGCCAGAATTTGCGGCTCAATTCAAACCAAACAACTATGACCCCAAGTGCCGAGATAGGCAATTAAATAGTATATGACCGAGATTAAGTGAGATCGACCGCCTATTCAGCTACTCGCTTAATGTGTAAATAAGATCAGACGATATTCAGAGGGTAGAGTTCGTCCTCTGATGATGGGTTACACATTTGCCTTCCGTGAGAAATGACTTTTCAATATAAATAAAAGAAAAACGACAAAGAGATTTTAACCGTCGGTCGCAGAGAACGGTTGCGAAATACCTTCTTAAATAAGGAACTGAATCTAGCGTATGAGTATAGACCCAAATTACAATTAAGATTATTAACTACTTGATTAACACTTTAAATAACATTGTAATGTAAATGGTAGGTAAAAAGTAAAGGATTACATTTAAAAATGTAATTTACTTGGCAGAAAAGTAGAATGATTACATTAAGAAATGTAATTAAAAAAATTGTTTAGGCTGGTATGAGACCTCTTTCTTGCTGAACTTCCCCACTATTTATAGTTTTACTTTGGCCATTTAGATTTTTCCTACATTCTGACCGTTACTATAATCGTTTGACACTATATGGCCTTCTTTACTCCTGCTCTTGCCATCACTGCTTCTACATAGCTTCCATTCCATTGACCACTTAAGCAATGTTGTGGCATTGATTGGTGTGCTCTAATTATACTATTGTAGGATCTTCTTCATATATCTCTCTTTATTTTTTAATACATCATATGAATCCATTCAAATTGCATGTAACTTACTTTGATTGGTGACCGCTGGAAACAACCGAGATAACAGGGATGATCAGCCATGAGGAGTAGTAGAATTGAAAGCCCACCATCAAAATATTCCTGGGGCCTACAGAAGTTTTGGATCCTGCTGACGCTTGTTTTTCTCTTTATTCTTGTGAGAATCACCTCCTTAGAAGGTTAGATGTCATACAAACATTAAGGTGGGCCGGGAACGTAAATGTGAGATCGTCTTAATATGAGTTGGAGAATTTGATGGCCGGAGTGGATGTCATATGAACATCGTGGTGCACCCAAGAGCTTATATCTGCATGGGCTAGCCGTGGGAAATTGCATCCTTCCTTCAATTCTGACAAGTGGGCCGTGTTTCAGTAATCCTGCTAAAAAAAAAACCTCTCGCACTGTAAGTTCTCTAGCACCAATTTTGGGAACTTTTATTTATTTATTTGTCTGAGATGAACGTGGGCCGTTGCTGTATCTCTCTTTTCCACCGTCTATCTTTAGGCCATGAAACGAAAGGTTAAAGGTTATCCCGCTTAGTTATTCCATTGAAGATATCATTTTAGCGTGGTAAACCAATGGTCAGGATCACGAACCTAATGGTCCCACTTATTAAAAAAATATGAACCCGCGTTCTCATTAAAAAAAAAAAAAAAAAAAAAAAACAACAAAGAGAGAACACGCGTGTACTGAAGAAAGAGCGGGCCGCGTTTCAGAAAAATCCTCCCGAACAAAAGTCCTTTCTTCGTCTTCGTTTCGCAGGCAGAATATAAAAAAAAAATAAAGGAAGAGGGAAGAAAAAAAAACTCTCCGAAACCCTGCTCTCCCTTCCTATAAATACCCCTCGCATCATTTTCTCATTTCGAAACGCCATTCGATTGACATAGAAAAACCTCCAAAGACAAAATCCCCAATTTCTCTCTCTCTCTCTCTCTCTCTCTCTCTGGATTAGGTTTAGGGTTTCTGAGCATAGATTCTCTGCTCATCATTCGCCGATCGTTCAAGAAGCTCCGGAGGTAGGTAGGTTTTATCTCTCGATCCTCCGATTCTGTGAAATTTATGTGAATTATCGCTTCAATCTCCTCGTATCGCTGTCGAAATCCGTTCTGGAAGAATCTCCGCTCTTGATTTTTTGCTTCTCTCTAATTTCAACGGGAAATTCGTGGATTTCTTTGTCCTTGATGGAGATAGATCGAGATTAGGGTTAGGGTGTTGCAGTAACGCAAGAAATATTGTTTCGGTTTCTTTCCGTCACTGCTGGAAGCCGTTCCATCGATTCCTGTTTCTTTAGGGGTTTTCATAGGTAAGGAAAAGGTTGTGGTTAGGATCAGCGTTCTGGAGAAATGGAAACATCTGGCGGGAATTCCGATTCATACAGGAGTTCTTCAGGCAGTAGCAGTTCGAGAAGATATGGGATGCAGTTTTCGGCATCAAGTTTTATCCAGGCGCCATTATCTGCGCTGTTGGAGTATTCGGGTATTCTCCGAGCCCGGTCGAGTCATCAGGAAAATGAGGGTCTGATTGATGGGCAAAATCGGTTGGATGATTCTGCTGCTGGGGAGGTCTCGATAAGGATAATTGGTGCTGGAGATCAAGACAATATTCGTACAGGCCTGCCTGTGGGTCAGGTGAGGGATGCGGATTCTCTTCAGAATGGCGGTACTGTGGAGCAGATTACTGGGGCACCACTGTTAGGGGCAGACCGTCCAGCAGATGGTGGCAGTGGAGATAGGGGTCCGTCGTCATCATCACCGATCTTGCCTGCTAGTTCGCCAACTGGGGGTTCGGATGGAGAGGCTGGGAATGCCACGGGAGGTAGCACTAATAATAGGGATTCCTCCTATCAGAGATATGATATTCAGCAGGTAGCAAGGTGGATTGAGCAGATTCTGCCGTTTTCATTGCTTCTGTTGGTCGTATTCATTCGACAGCATTTGCAAGGTATTGGATCTTACAAATTTGAGTTGGGTTCTGTTGTGTTCTTGTAGTATTTCTGTTGCTTCCATTGCTGTTTTTTGGGTTACTGGAATGATTTCATGGGAATGGAAAACAAACCATCTGTCTATATGCTTTCTATTTGTGAGCCAAAGGCTATTACCCCTTAGTAATATACATTACACTATCCTGAATGAATACTTGGAAGTACAGTTTATTTCGACGTAGTGGGGTTCAACTGAAGCCTCATTCTTGCATTTACTTATTATAAGTTTCTTTCCCCAGTAATGTTCCTTTCAAACTAGTGACATGTGTCCTTTCTGTAAGGACTCACAGGTTTCTTTGTTACAATTTGGATTGCTGCTGTGATGTTCAAGTCGAACGATGTTCTACGGAAGCAGACAGCCCTAAAGGTGCTGTGATTCATCTTACTATCATCAAATATGCTACTCTTTTCCTTGTTACGTAATGGATGTGCTCATCTATATTCATATTGTTTGCTCTATAACTGTCATTATTTGGTTATCAGTTCAACCAGAAAAGTTATATGTTACCATTTATGGTTAATTGTTTGGTTTTTACTTTTTATAAATAGAAAAAACCAAAGCTTCAAATTAGTTTTGTTTGATATTTTATTTTCTTATTTTTGAGAGGTAAACTAAAATTTTATTAATTTACGGACAAAAACTCAGAATATACAAAGACGATGAAGAATCATTGAAAGCATAGGGACTCCAATCCCACTAAAAACATAACTTACATTTCCTATATTAATTCCCATCCTTGATGCCCAACTCCGCTTCCTCCTGGGGCTTGCTCAAGGAAAACCTCATTAGGGCCCATTTGGACGCACTTCCTCAAAGTAGGGTTTCTGAAAAAGGAGGTTTCAAGCCTGTTTTTTTCCATTGACTTGGCAAAAACTTGTTGGATTGGTTTTTGTTGAGTCGCGTTTTAGCGCCTATTTTTCTGGGTGGGAGAGGAGAATGGGGTTTGTAAAGTGCATACAAATGCAAAAGATCAACTGCCATTTGGATCGATGATGTAGGACAATTAACCACTTGCTCTAAAAGCTTGAACTGTTAGAGTATGGCGAATTAATCCCTTTATCTCATAGCCCAGGCCCCACATCTCATGGGGAGGACCTCGGTCGAACTCCCTTCGTGGGCTCCAAATCACATGGGCTGCCCACCTTGAGTGTTTCCCCGCATCCCACGGGTTACGCCACTTGAGTCCGGTGTGAAATGCGCATTAATCACCCCCGGTGAGGAGTCTCGAACACGAGACCCCCCTCTTGGGCCCCAAATCACATGGGTCACCCACTTCGAGTGTGTCGCCGCATCCCACGGGCTACGCCACTCGAGCTCGGTGTGAAATGCTCATTAATCACCCCCGGTGAGGATTCTCGAACACGAGACCTCCTGTTTTGATACCAATTTGATACAGGACAATTAACCACTTGCTCTAAAAGCTCAAATTGTTAGAGTATGACGAATTAATCCCTTTATCTCATAGCCCAGACCCTACATCTCATGGGTTAGGACCTTGGCCGAACCTTCTTTGTGGGCCCTAAATCACATGGGTTGCCCACCCCGAGTGTGTCCTCGCATCCCATGGGCTACGTCACTCGAGCCCGGTGTGAAATGCGCATTAATCACCTCCGGTGAGGAGTCTCGAACACGAGACCTCCCCCGTAGACCCCAAATCACATGGGTCACCCACCCTGAGTGTGTCCCCGCATCCCACAGGCTACCCCACTTGAGCCCGGTGTGAAAATGCCCTTGCATTAATGGGCCCCACATCTTATGGGTTAGGACCTTGGCCGAACCCTCCTTGTGGGCCCCAAATCACATGGGTCACCCACCTCGAGTGTGTCCCCGCATCCCACAGGCTACCCCACTCGAGCCTGGTGTGAAATGCGCATTAATCACCCCCGGTGAGGAGTCTCGATCACGAGACCTCCCCCGTGGGCCCCAAATCACATGGGTCACCCACTCTGAGTGTGTCCCCGCATCCCACGGGCTACCCCACTCGAGCCCAGTGTAAACATGCCCCTACATTAATTGAAACCTTGTTTAGGCTACAAATGCCCTTCTGGGTTCATCCAAACAGGCCCTTGAAGTCGGTCGAATTCCAAAAATGCTCTAAAGTTGCCCTCTTTCAAAACGACAAAATGATTTCTAGCATTGGTGATTGCCATAGGGAGTTTTCTTCGTTTGGGTTCCTTTACAAGCCATGAAGACCAGGTCTGTCTCAACATCACACTTTTACCATTGAAGAGGCCAACTACTAGATGGGTCGTCAAGAGTTCATAATGAAAATATGAAATAAATGGCAAACTATCTTCCCATAGCCATAAATAAATAAAAACCATTAATGACAACCATATTCGTGTATACCAAATGGTCAATCGTGAAAATGTTTTTCCTCCCCACTAACCAACAAAAGGTAATGAGTAGGTATAAAGTGGTCAATTGTGAAAATGACTCTTGGGGGTCCTTGATACTTCCAAGTTTTTTCCATCGAAATAGGATGAGGCCGATTGGGTAGCCCATCCAAGAATGAGTAGGTATAAAGTGGTAATCCCTTACAACATATTTTTCGCTCATTTAACCAATAGAAATACACCCATTGGCCTTTTTTCCAGCTTGTTTTGTGGATGCTCGGGTATAAATTCATAATGGATGCGCCCAAACACTCCAAAATGCAACATTGCTGGCTACAAGAGCTTCATACTTTGACAAGTCTTGTTGAGGTGACGATTCTTCCTCTCAACAACTTCATTTTGCGGTGGAGTGTAAGGACATGAAACTGCCTTCAAATTCTGTGCTTCTTCAGATACGCACTGAATTCCTGAGATGTGTACTCACCTCTATTATCTGTCTAAGGCCATTTGATTCTTTTAGGAAACTCATTCTTCACCATATTCTTGAACTCGATGAACTTTTGGAACACCTTCGATTTTTCACTAGGAGAGATCTAGACGTACTTTGGCATCAATGAACGAGTAGGCATCATGAATGTAATAATATTCTACTTGGCATGAGGGAATCAACACTAACCCAAATGCATTTGAATGAACGAGCTTCAGGGGTTGTTTATATTGATGGTATTTGAATGACTTGGATATTTCAATTGCGAAGTATTGTAATACCTGGATATTGCCATTGCTGACAATTATGATTTCTCTGTCTGGATAACACTTTGTTGTAGTGCATGTGACTCCCTGAAATTGTAATGTTTGTGTCAGTTGACTAATAAAATAAAAATCACAATTGGTTATTTGTTTTTTTAAGAAGTTTCTGAACTGAAAGAACAAAGATGGCCACCCTTTCACATGATCAAATTCGAATATTTACTAAAAACTGTAAATCGTGCAATCGAAATAATGAGCAGACTGGGTGTTGCACACATGCATGAAATTTGTACTTGTATGATGCATGAGTACAAATGAATTGATGGAATGTTATGAATCAAGGTATCTTTATGATGCTTTACTAAATCAATTGATATGAATTAATGGCATCAACGCGTGACCCACATGTATATACTGGATGGTTAGATCAAGTGGCTCACATGTGAATATGAAATGATTATGATTAGGTGGAAAGCAATGGCTTGTAGTTGTAGAAGAGATCGCTTTCAAGCTTGGGAATGGAGATCGGGTGAGGTTCAGGTTAAACAGATGGTGCTAGAACATGTTTCTAAAAGAGAGGCTACCCAAAATCCTTCATATAGTGACATAAGAGGATGGGCAAATCTCGAGTTACATGTATAGTGCAACCTAGTTATTGAGTCAATGAGATCTCGATGCCTGGATCACAAATGAATGGACAAGAGTACATCCACAAGAATATTTGAGTAGAGGGGGAGATATACTTTATTTACATCGAACTTCTTCTTACAATACTTAAGAAAACAAAACTCACAATTAATTTTTTTTTAGAATGCCTACCTCCTACATCACCTTTCGTTTTTTTCTACATCACCTTTCGTTTTTTTCTAAAGGATAAACATCACCTTCCATTTTATAAACCCTAAATGAATTTTCATTGAGAATCCCCCTAACTAAGAGATTGATTTCAAATCAATCTAACCTAGTGTTTTTAGTAGCGCTCATAGCGTAGCGTTGCTAAAATGTTACGTAGCATATGCAGGTAGTGTAAGCTATAGGGCATGTAGCATACCATACATGTAGTGTGCAGCGCAAGTAGCGTTCTCTACACGAAATCTCCTTTCTTTTTAAGTGTTTCTTCTATGTTAGTTCAACACCTATTTTCAGCTGGTGGTGACTCATCTCCATCACATGTGACATTGCATTAGATCAATTTGGACCATCCAAATTGTGGTCCATGTCGTGGATAGAGCACTTAGATCAATCTGGACCATCGAACTTGTGGTCCATATCATGAATTTGTGATGTTTCAATAAATAAAAAAAGAGGTCACATTTAGAGATGTCTGAAGGCAAAGAGACAGATTTTGCGTGGAAATATGTGGTTGATGATACAGATTCGTAGTTAAGAACTCATTCGAATTATGCATCTTGTAAAATTTATCATATTTTTTTTACTATTTCAATTAAAAATATTAAGTATCATGTAGATCACGCTACACACTATAAAGGGCCAAATGCTATGTTATATGTTACATGGTATTAAAACATTGAATCTACCTAACATGGTAAAAGCTTAATAATGGTAAAAGCAAATATAGGAAATAATCCCTCAAATCTTCAATCACATATTCAAATTAGCTCCTATATCATCAATCACATCCTTAAATCAGCTCCCACATTTTTCACAAATAGTAAAATGCAAATCTTGATTTTTAGACCCTAAATCTATAAATAAACAGTCCAAAATCAGCACATGTTAAGCCCTGCAGTGGGTCGTGGGCCTGCATCAATTCTACCTAGCTTTGAAAGAACTTGTCCTCGAGTTGGAAACTAAACTCAACCTTTAGACTTGTACTACCACTACGACAAATCTTCTTCTTCTTTGGTGGAAGTCGGTGTAACCCTAAACATTGGCTCAGCACAACCTTTGTTGGAGTCCACTAAAGATGATGTCTCTTTCGCCTGTGCTTTTGTGTGTGCCAACCAGTGTTTGAAATATCAGTATCGCATTATGTATCGCACCCTTGGGATACAGACACGTATCGGTTATCGCACGAGATATATCGTTTGTATTGCATAATTTATCGCACTTTTTGGGAAACATTGAGAAAATGGTTGAATTTTTTAATGAAACTTTGGGGATTGTTAAAAAACCCTTAATACACACTTTTAAATCATAACATCTCAGAAAAAAATATGCACATAATAAGTTTCCTTTGTATAGGGTCTTAAGTTATGCGATGTTTAACTGAACTAATAGTCATGTATGAAAACACAACCAATTCATTGAAAAGCAAAAGAAGAACTGAAGAAGTAAAATTTGAGAAATATTCATATCAATGATGAGGACTAGTTGTGGTCTAGACCCACGGAGTTGCGTGGTGGCTTGTAATCATCATCTCCATCTCGACGGGGCTGGGCATAGTATTGCTGCTCCATAAATCGACAATATTGTGCCCAGGTCATAATAGAGTGGTACCAATTAAGATACTCCCTGATATAACGCTGGTACTCATCCTCTCCGAACTGAATCAATACGCCCATCCGTGGGTACTGCGTAATCGTCAGTCTGTAACTGATATGGATCTGGGAAGGGCACATATGAAGCTCCTTGGTATTCATATTGTTGGCCATATCCATACTGCTGGTCATATCCTTGCCCATATGCAGAAGTGAACTCCTAACCAGGGTTAAAAAATGATGTGCCGTAATTGCTGGAGTCACTCGTCGCATATCCACTAGGTCCATATCCATGCCCATACTGTGGCATATAACTCGAGCTACTCTCCTGTGTTTGTGATTCAGATTCACGTTGTGGCCTGTAACTCGAGCTCCTCTCCCTCGTCCGTGATCTAAATCTAGAGCCACCTCACCTGCCACGAACGCTTGTCCCTCATGCATTTTGCCAGTTTACGAGTCTTCTTTTTCTACAGTAGCTTTTGACGCGTGTATGTCCTATTGTAAACAAGACGGGGTTGTGGTTCTCCTGGACGAGAAGCATGGTCAGGGTCCTGTGTGGTATGATCGAAATTCTCCTCCCCGGTGAAATGGCTAAGAGGCCTTTTATCTTGACTCCCAACCGCGTTGCCACCATCCCCGTCGCTATCATCATCCTTACTGTCATTAGAGTCATCGTCGCCCTTATTGCCGCCATCATCATTACCAGACTCATTCCCCGCATCACTCTTTGACTCAGTCTCGGTGTCAGACAATGTCTTCCCGCCACGTGTCCCACGTGATAGTGAATTCCGGGGGCTGCCCTCCGGCCTCCTCGTCAATGGGTCGAATGTCTCAGCAGGAGACCTCTACTGCTCCACATGTGCATTAACATCAATCCCTTGTGTCACTGCTTTCGGTGCAACATGTAGCTCTAGTCGCCCATCTAAGGTATCCAAGTCATTTGACCTAACTCACTGGTAAACTGGGTCACCCTCCACATCCTCAGCATATGCATGTTGTCCGACCGTCATCAGGTCCAGTGGGTCTTCCCGCGCTTTTCTTCTTCCTTCCGTGCAGAGTAGCCTCTCTTGTAATTTCATATTATAGTGACAGTACACTAGCTTCTGAAGCCTCTCATACTTTAGTCTATTACGTTTATTTGTGTGGATGAGGGAGAATGTACTTCAATTCCTTTCACAGGGTGACGAGGACACTGTCTGTGCAAGCACACGGATAGCCAGTCGTTGTAACGTCTCGCAGTCAGTCCCGTACATGGACCACCATTCGCTTGCATATCATAAGATTCTTTCATTATTTTAGATTTTTCAAAATAATATAACAGTTAAGTTTACCGCAGTAACTCACATGCCATCATGGTGTTCCTTGACTTCATTATAGGGTGGCACCCAAACATTCCAACCGCGTCGTGGAATTTAACAATATGTTGATGCGTATAGCAACCGGAATAAGTATTGAATGGTTGAGATGAAGATAATGAGAATATGAGTGCGGAACATATTTACCTCACTACCAAAGGTGCCTTTCCCCAGACAATCGGGGAATAAGTGATCGTACACCTCATGTATAACCCTCTTTAATGAATTATCTTCGAAGAGATTTTGGTTGTAGTGGTATTTGGGATTCAGGAAATACGCTGAAAACCAACATATACACATCAGTACAACCCTCATTTATTGTTGCATATGGAAAAAACAAATTCATATAGGTACTTACCAGCCTGATGTAGTGGGTGATCAAGCATCTTTTCCCAACGGTTGTCTATTATTGCATGCACCCACTTATATACATTGAGAGTTTTAACCATGTGACCTCTTTCATAAGCTGTATGGACGGATACAGTGACCCCATTGATGGATTTGTCTCATTGTCCACCATCCTCAACACCACATAAATTGGCTCTAGAATACCCACAACACCGCGCATGCGATCCCAAAATGAATTTCTCAACACTAGTTCCTCGATGTGGTAGGTCACTTTCGTCAACCTCATTTTCCATTCTTCGTAATCATGAGAGGCGAAAAGTTCTCGTAACCCCTGTTTGTATTTAAGAAGGCTACTAAAGGCGATATAATTTGTGGCAAACCGCGTTGCCCCGGGGCGCATTATATCCCCACCACACCTTGCGCGCATGGCGGCTAATAACCAAGTGTGGTTGTATACGAAGTTTGTGATTAGCCATGCATCGGTAATTACGGTCTTCATCGACGGCCTATGTCCGATCGCCTCCAGCATGAGATTGATGCAATGGGCTGCGCAGGGGGTCCAGTACATATGATACTTGCGCTGAATATCCTTCCCCGCCTTGACAAATGCACTCCCATTATCCGTAACAAACTGCACAATGTTTTTCCTCCCAACATCTTGCGTGAAGTCGTGCATTAATTTGTAAATGTAGTTAGAATTTCTAATCTTACTACTCACATCTATACACTTTAGGAACACCGCCAGTTCCCTGGAATAGACCATAAAATTTATGACGGACATCTTTGACGGTACGGTCCAACCGTTACACATGACGATGCAGCCGTACATCTCTCATGACTGCTTACATGAATCGACGTATGTATTCATCTATGCATGTTCATCATCCGAGTACTTCCCCATGATCTGTGTGGGTGTGGGCGGCTGCACACTTTTATGCCCACGCTACACTTTACTTATCATATTTTTGAAGGGCGGGCTCGCTGCGGCCTTCTCGGGGATTTGATCGTATATAAAAAACTTCGCTATAAATTTTTCGACTTTTTTCCTCACATCCCCTCCACTAAACATCTCCTTTATTTTCTTTTGTGTCCCTCTTGCCTCTTTATACATCCTCGGATCTAAAGGCAGATCCGACACCCGCATGCTACTACTCCTGCCCATGCCTCATATTCCTCCCTGCCTACTACCCTCCCCTGATCCACCCCTAACACTCCCCCTTGCTCCACTCCCCCCACCACGCTCATGGATAGACCCCTTAAATCTAGACTTACTCGTGTCCTACCTCCTATCCTGATCCCTTTCCCACTGATCCTGCATGAACTCTTGAACTACGTGTCTGTAATCGGGATCATCATCGCCATCGAGATCTACTACATCATCCTCACCTACATATGGTGGTTGCCCCAACTCCTCCCTAATCTCCCTCTCCCGTGCATGTCTTTCATCTTTTGACTTCACATTTTTTTTCAATATGGTCTTCATCTCTTCTCGCACATCCTGTGGGTACTTAGGGCAATCCACAACATTGCGATATCCTCCTACTAAATGCTCCTTTAAGCGGGTTGCCCTACCACTTCTCAATACATGGCCACATAAATTACAAATACTCTCGAATCGATTATCAGGAATGGGCCAACCGTACGTCCACCCTATATCAGGTTGTCTCCCTCCTCTTCCTCCCGATATATTTTATCTACCCATCGAGATTGGATAGAGCTAAAATCAGATAGATGCACCACTCAGATGGGCCACACCACATGAATAATGAGAATTGATGCCAACAATAGGTTAGTAATTAGGGGCCACCATGATGTGGACCTTCAATCAATGCCGTTAATTAGGCGTAACTCACTAAAATAAAGAGAAGGTACAAAATTCATCTTGATAAAAGAAACTCAGGCAGGCCTCATAGTGTGAATTTATCAATTTGGAAGCAGTTTTACATTCATCCCATTGGTGTGGCCTACAATAGTTTTTTAATCAGGCAGATTTTATATGTACGGATCACCGGATGAACGGTGGATTTTACATTTACAACATGTCGGATGGAAAATAAATGACATGGTGGACCCTGAAGTGACGTCACCAAGTTCTGTAGGGCCCACCATGATGTGTGTTGTATCCACACCATCCATCCATTTGGAGATATCATTTTAGGCTATGAGAAAAAGAATGAGTTAGATCCAAAGCTCGAGTGGACCCCACCACAGAAAACAGTGGAGAGAGTGACGCCCACCATTAAAAATTTCTGGACCCCACCACAGAAAACAGTGGAGAGAGTGACGCCCACCATTAAAAATTTCTAAGGGCCACGAAAGTTTTCGATCAAGCTGAAATTTGTTTTTTCCCTTCTTTCATGTCTGTCTTAACTTATAAACAGGTTGGATCTCAGATAAACATCATAGTGGACCTTGGGAAGGTTTCAACGGTGGGCGTCCCTCTCCCCACTGTTTTCTGTGGTGGGGTCCACGCCAGATTTGGATCTGACTCATTCTGTCTCATGCCTTAAAATGATATGGCCAAATGTATGGACGATATAGATACAACACATACATCATGGTGGGCCCCACAAAACTTGGTGCGTCACTTCAGTAGCTAGTCTGGCTATGCAACCTGTCAGTATCTTCCACGTCCGGACGCGGATTGCGTACTACCCCTGCCCGTCCCTAGCTCCGAATGGGCAATTTTGTGGGCAGGCCCACTGTGATGTATCTGTACATCCAAGCCGTCAATCCCTTTTCTCAGATTATTTTAAGGCATGAGCACAAAAATGAGGCAGATCCAACGCTCAACTGGACCACACCAAATGATAAGCTTGGTTGCATTAAAATGCATAAAGCATTAAATGTCAGTTGCATTAAATGCAAGAGTCATCTGTGGTGTGGTCCATTTGACCGTTGGATCTGCTTCATTTTTGTTTTGATGCCTTAAAATAATTTGAGAAAAGGGATAGACGACTTGGATGTACAAATACATCGCGATGGGCCCTCCCACAGAACTGTCCGTTCGGAGCTAGGGACGGGCAGGGGTAGTACGCAATCCGCGTCCTACGACGCGGGGAGATGAATTGGCTACTCCCCTTGACACCGGCCTCATGGCTGGTGGTCGGTGCTCTGTGGGCCCCACCATAATGTATTTGTTTCATCCATTCCGTTCATCCATTTTTACGGATCATTTTAGGAATTGATATAAAAAATTATAGGGATATAAATTGCAAGTGGACCACACCACAGGAAAATAATAATGATTAGATATCCACCATTAAAATCCTCCTAAGGCCCGCTGTACTGTTTATTTGACATCCAATCTGTTGATTGGGTCCTAAAGACCCAAATGAAGGGAAAAAATAAATATCAAGTTGATCCAAAGCTTTTATGGCTCCCAAAACGTTTCTAATGGTCAACGTTCATTCAACACTGTTTCCTGTAATGTGGTCCACTTGAGTTGTGAATATGGTTTAATTTTGGGCTCAACACCTAAAATGATCAGTAAAAATGGATGGACGGCGTGGATAAACCACGTGCAATCACGGTGGGCCCAACAGAGTTAACTCAGTAAGATAAGAGCTAAACTCAGTATGTAATCCTAACGTCCGTCATTGACGGGGCACAATACGTCACCAAGTTATGTGGGTCCCACCATGATGTATTTTTTGTATCCACACTGTCCATCAGGGTGTCCCAAATCGGTTACGTATAGGCCGTAACAGCTGATACATAACGGTAACGGTGGGAACCGTTATGCGTTTAGGGGTCGTATCGGCCGATGCCCGATTTTGTACACGTATCGGCCGTTACGGGTGTAACGGCTGTTACGGGCCTGGAAAAAAAAACTTAACCTTTTTCCTTTCTTTTCTTCTTCTTCTTCTTCTTCTTCTTCTTCTTCTCGGATAGCTGTGGTTGCGGCCTCAGCCTTTGTCTTCTTCTTCTCTCTCTCTCTCTCTCTCTCTCTGTTCTTTCCCTCTTTCCCTCTTTTTTCTTCTCTCTTCTTTCCCTCTTTTTCTTTTCGGTTTCCCTCTCCTTTTTTTTTTTTCCAGGTGTACCGCACCAGCTTAGCTGTTGTAGGTACGTGTCACGCTAAGACGAGCACTGATACTCCTCGAGCTCCGAGTTGTACGAACGGTTCAAAGGAGATCAAAGTTATATGGGCTCCACAGTGATGTATTTATTATATCTACACCATTCATCTATGTTTAAATATCATTTTAGAGCATTACCCAAAAAATGAATCGTATCCAAAGATCTTCTAGACCACACCAAAAATAGCAGCGATGATGATGATTTTCACCGTTAAACTAGTCGTAGGCCCACCATAATATTTATTTTTCATCCAATTTGTTCATAAGGTCAAAAAGACCTGAATGAAGAGGAAAAACAAATTTCATATTGACCAAAAGTTCTGTGATCCTAAAAAGGGTTTCAATGGTAGACGTTCAATCCCCCATTGCTTTTTTGCATTGTGGTCCACTTGATAATTAGATCTATATTATTTTTCGTGTCAAGCCTTAAGACGAGCTCATCAAATGAATGGACGGTTTAAATATAACACATACCTCATGATCAAACCCACAGGACCTGCTTGCGTGAAATGAATGGACTACGTGCGAGTTACGCAGCACGCTGCACATTTTATTAAATTATACACGTGACACATGGGCCCCACCATGATGTATATATTTTATCCATGCCGTCCATCCATTTGGCCACATTATTTTAGGTTTTGATTCAAAAAATTAGTAAGATCCAAATCTCAGGTGGACCACAGCATAGGAAACAGTGGTTATAGAATGCTCATCATTAAAAATTTCTTAGGGTCCACTATAATGTTTATTTTCCATCTAACCTGTTAATAGGGTCACACTGACGTGGATGAAGGGAAAACACACATGTCAGCTTGATCTAAAACTTTTGTAGCCCCAATAAATTTTTAATGATAGTCGTTTAATTATTGTTGTTTCTTATGGTACGGTCCACCTGAGCTTTGGATCTGCTTCATTTTTGGGCTCATGCCCTAAACTTATTTGGCAAAATGGATGGACGGTGTGGATATAACACATTCATCATGAGTGGGGTCCAAAAAACTTTGATACTCGTGTGCTACACTTCACAATCAGAGTCCTACCTAATTCGGGTCCAAAAAATTGTACAGCACCATAAACATGTTCCAATTTATAAATGAATGCATATTTAGAATGCTTAGAATATTCCGGATTTAATCCATATTTTTTCATATTTTTTTGGCAAAAAATAAAATAAAATTGTACCGTTACGCTCCCGTATTCGTATCGGTTTTGGAGGGCACCGTTACGCCAACCGATACCGATACGGGATACCTTGCTGTCCATACATTTGAAGAGATTATTTTATGGCATGAGCCAAAAGATGAGTCAGATCCAGAGCTCGAGTGGGCCCACCATAGAAAACAGTGGAGAGAGTGACGCCTACTATTACAAACTTATTAATCTCTGTGAGGTCTACCATGATTTATGTATTTTATCCGATCCATCCATCCATTTTACCAGATAATTTCAGGGCTTTAGCCCAAAAATAAAGCATATAGAATGTTCAAATGGGCCACATCGTAGAAAATAGTTGAATTGAACATCTACCGTTGAAAATTTCTTGAGGGCCACAGAAGTCTTGGATGAATGGATCAACCTTATATTTGTATTTTCCCTTCATCCACCACGTTTGTATGATCTTACTAACGGTTTGGATGACCAATAAACATCACTGCAGGGCTGAGAAAGGTTTCAACGGTGGAAATCAGTATCACCACTGTTTCCTGTGGTATAATCTTAGATTTTTCTAAAATTTGGGATCAACCTCTTAAATTAGATGGGAAAACGGATGGACGGCATGGATGGACCACATACATTACAGGTGGGCGCAAGTGAGTTTACTGAGTATGATAAGAGCATACTGAGTAACGCACCACGCACCGATAGCATTTTCACGGAAGCGGATTGCGTACTGAGTAAACTCTGTGGGGCCCACCGTCATTCATGCATTGTATCAACTCCGTACATCTGCTTTATCATATAATTTTAGTGCTTTAAACCAAAATTTAATCATATCCAAAGTTTAAGTGGATCACACCACTTGAAATAGTGTGAATTGACGTCTACGGTTGAAAAGTTCTCGGGGCCCACAGAAGTTTTAGATCAAGATGATATTTGTGTTTTCCATTCATCCATGTCTGCGTGATCTTATGAACAGTTTAGATGACAAATAAACATCACCGGGGGCCTTAGAAATGTTTCAACGGTGGAAGTCAATACTTCCACTGTTTCCTTTGGTATGGTCTACTTGAGCTTTTGATATACTTCAGTTTTGGGCTCAACCCCTAAAATGATTTGGAAAAACATATGGACGGTGTGGATAAACCACATGAATTCACAGTGGGCCCAACAGAGTTTACTCAGTACGATGAGAGTGTATCGAGTAGCTCAGTACGCAATCCGATTTCATTTTAACCCATCCACGCGATCCCATTTTCACCCATCTGCGCCCCTCCTTCATGAATGCATGCATCTGCGCCCCTCCTTCATGAATGCATGCGTTCTGGAGCGACGTTCGTGGCGAGGGTTTCCTCAATCCGGCCTGATTTCTCGCCGGAATCTCGGAGAATCCCCACAGACGCTCTCCAATCAGCGAAGAAAGAGGGAAATTGAAGAAAATTGCGAGAAAAAGAGGGAAATCGTACTTACCTGTCGAATGACCTACCTCCGATCACCGATCTTCGCTGCAGCCTACAGGTACTCTCCGATTTTTTAATTTAATTATTATTATTATTATTATTATTTTTTTAATTCTTCACATATACGTAGCTTTTTATGTTCGGTTGTGGGTTGTTGGCTACAGTGGGACCCGTGAGTCCCTTGTAATCAACCCGTGAGCGTGTCTGTTGATATTCTGAAAATAATGGAGGAGGAAATCGCGCGATATCGACGATATATCGTGCGATATCAACGATATATCGTGCGATATCTGGATTTTGTGTTTTTTGGTATCTTTTGGGGGTTATCGCGAGGGTTTCGTCTTGCAGAGGTGCGATAACGATAATATCGGCCGATAGTATCAATATTTCGAACACTGGTGCCAACTTGTTGTAATTTTGAAGTTCTTCGTGGAATTCTCTAGCCTTATGAGCCTCATCCATCAAGTGGATGCTAATTGTTTCATCACATACCTCGGCTTTGGGTACTTGATAAGTTTGGTCATTTTTTCAGTTGTTGTGTTCTACTAAAAAAATCGTGTGTAACCCTTCTATCAGGCAGTGTGATCCTTTGTCCCACTCCCACATTTGGAAGTATAAAGCCCCCCTTTATCCTTCGAAAAAAAAGGCCCCCTCATGTGCTAGCTTTTGCCTAGCTAGTTAGTAAAAACAAGATGCTCGCTACAGATTACCAAGGAAAAGAAGGATGTCCATCATGAATATGTTTGTAATGTGTCTGAAGTAGAATCTATTGATCACTTGTTCATCCATGGTTCCTTCACTCAAGGCATCTGGTGGAAGCTCCTTCAACCTATTGAGTTAGAATGGGTCATGCTGGGTTTTATGTTGGACCTTTTGAAGGCATGCCAAGGCAAGGTAATTGGTGGCAAGAAGAGGATACTGTTGTGGAGAATTTCTTTGGTTACAGTGGTTGGCAGTTTGGCTCAAGCGGAATAGCTGGAATTCGGGCCCTTGATACAATAAAATTTTCTATAGCCGATAGAAAACAAAGGCATCTGGACTACATGGGTGGTTGTGATCAATTACTATAGAATGAACATTTGCTTGATAAGGGGGCCTAGGCTGTTGGTTGCATTTGTTTCTGCAGTTTTAATGGGCCCTAAAGATTTTTAAGTAGAAAACTGACTTCGTATTGGGGTTGCTTTTCTTCCTTCGCATGTTTCGAGAATCTTGTAGTACTTTGTGGTTCACTCTTTAGATGACCAAAATTGCAGAGTGTCCCATGTAATTTCTTGTTGTGATGGATTTTTTTTATTTTTTTATTTTTTTTATTTTTTATTTTTAAATTATAAATTAAATTGTTGTGATGGATTATAGGTGGTCATCAACCAAAGGTTTCTTCTGTTGCTGTTAAATTTTTTAGCCATTTAAACTTTTCTTGGTTTGATATATTGGGCATCTTCTTGTAGTTTTTAATAGTTCTTGTGTCACTTGAAAGGATTTGAGAGGCCTTTTCTAGTTTTCTTGTAATTGCTTCAAGGCTTATAGATTGGCCTCAGCATTTTGGTGACTCAACACTGTCATGTCAATGTTTCTATTCGATGCTGAAAGCATGCTTTAGCATATGTGCTTTTCTGTTATTGGTTTTTGAAGGTTATTCCCATACACTTGTATTGGTGAAATCTTCAAGCACCAAAGTGGTGGGTGAAATAAGACTGATACTGTCTTTCTTTTGTGATTTTCTTGACATAATAGATGATTCTTGGTCTCTGTAGGGTGAGAGAAAAATCTCTGTTCTGGTTGGAATCACAATAGTTTTCATGCTTCATGTGATTGGAGTTTACTGGTGGTACAGAAATGATGATCTTTTATACCCCCTGGTCATGCTTCCACCGAAAGCAATACCACCATTCTGGCATGCTATATTCATCATCATGGTGAACGGTATCTATCTAATCCCTATCCATATTACCCCTAATTTTCTGAAGAATGTTATATATGGGCTTGTATTTGGCAATGAAATATTGAGGTTGCATATTACTTGGTGAGCATTCCAACTTGGAATGTCTAGATTCCTCTATGGGGGTTCCTTGCAATTGTGAACTGTTTGTATACAATATCATTGTCATTGCATGTTACTGCATCTTCTTTTAACCATTTATTATGCGTGTCAGGAGACTGCAAATAGATTTGTGAGTTGTGACTAATGTGTCTTTGCTTGTGCTAAACTGCACCAGAAGACTGCTAAGAGAGAATGTTTTGGCAATACGTTCTGTATAGCGAATAATTCCACAGTGATTTGTATGAGGAGTGATTGAAAACATGAATCGTACAAATGTGCCAGTTTGGCATATTTGTACTAGATCCAGGCCATGTAATAGTCCACGTGGACATGCCCTGTCCCGAAAAACAAGCTGCTCTGCTCTTCATGTGGCCAGATATGTATGTTGAATATAGAATGTTGGTGGTTTTCTAACCATTCACTTTCCTCTTATGAGTGTCGCCCCCCTTATGAGTGGACCTGATTTATGGTCAATGTACGTTCATAGTCAGCCTTGTCTGATTGGGTCAAATCTCATAAATGCGAGCCATGTTGGCATGTGTCATGATTTACCTCCTCAATCTCTTGCGGAAATTGCCTTAGCATTCCTTTTTTTTTTTTTTTTTTTAATGGTGGGTCCTCTTGTAATTTTTTTTTTCTTTCATTAATGAGGCATAATTAAAGAAAAAAACTAAAAAGTACAACTATCCATTAGGGCAATGAAAAATGGTTCCCAATACATGAAGTCTGTCAAGAAACACCATCCATAGCTAACACATCTATTGATGGGGAGGGGATGCACCTCCTTAGATACTTCTCTGTAAGTGATTGCTGACAAAGTATCCAGCTCCTCTTTTGGCATTCTTTGAGAATTTGGAGGGTAAATGTTGAAGTTATGGTCTCACTTCACATTGCACGTCAGTTATGGCAGATTCAGTGGTTTTGGTGCCCAGTTTCCAAAGAAGTTCAAGAGATGCAGAAATTGATGTACATGATAGATTTCCTAGGTCTTGTCCATCACCATTAAACATGGATAGCGGAGAGGAAATTCAATAGATTTGGATGTTTCGGTTGAATCATGATATTTAGTTCTTAACTGACTTGCCTAAGGCCCCCAAAAATGTTGAGCCGCCCCTGCCGAGGTTCTGACTACAAGAATTTGGTCGTGCCATCACTATCAAAGTTATGGCTTTCAGATGGTTGGTCGGTAAAAGGCAGATTCAGTGGTTTGGGCGCCCAGTTTCCAAAGAAGTTTAAGAGATGCAGAAATTGATGCACATGATAGATTTCCTAGGTCTGGTCTATCTCCATTTGATATGGATAGTTGACGAGGAAATTCAATAGGTTTGGATGTTTCCGTTAAATCATTCTATTTAGTTCTTAGTCAGGATGTAGGGGCCAGTACTGAGGCTCTAACATCAAGAATTTGGTCATGCCATCACCGCCAAAGTTCTGGCTTTCGGATGGTTGGTCAGTAAAGACAAAGTTCTCACTGTTAATCATTTAAGTGATTTGAAGATGCTAATCATTAACGGGTGCTACATGTGTTTGAGGAATGCAGCTGGTAGATCATTTGTTTATCTATTGTCTCTTTGCTTCTGGCGTTTGGATGTGGGCGTTAGCTTGGTTTTCTGGATTTGTGGGTGATGCCAAGGGTGTTCACATTCTTCCAAGCTTGGGCCCATGGCTGTGGTGGCAAGAGAAATGGGTTGTGGAGGTCGGTTCTTTTGGCAGGTTTGTGATCTATTTGGAAAGACTGGAATAACAGAACTTCGAATAATAGATCAGAGTCGTTGGAAGTGGCAAGGGCAGGTTTCTTTAGTGGGTTTTAGTTCTTTACCTCTTCGTTGGTTTACATTATTGCTGAGATTATCCAGTTAGGGGATGATAACCTGTCTGGTTGGGGAGGATGACTCATTATCTGACTCTTTTAATTAAGCCTTGTGGTCTTCTCTTCATAATTTGTCTCTTTCTAATGAAGCTTTACAGTCTTCTTTTTCTTTTTATTAAGTTTCTCCCTTGTAGAGAAAAATCTATTCGAAGATGGTCAAGAATAAGGATCTTGTTAGCCATGACTTTTTGACGCCCTACAGTTTTCGTACTTGCTGAAGGGGATGCATCATCTAACACTTTTGAGGAGGTTTTCCAAAATCTGAATTTCATTGTCCCATACTTTTATCCTTCAAAAAAAAAAAATTGTCCCATAATTTTTCCCTAAAAGCTCCACAAGACTGTTGCTCCTAAAACCTAAAAGAAATCCTTTAACCTTGTTTTTGGTGGAGAGAATATAATATAGGGAATTCACAATCAATCAGTCTCATATTCTCATAGATCTTCGTAGAGGCAAATTCTTTTGCCATTTTGAACTTGACCTCGTCAATTACTTTAGAGTCGACTTCACATTTAGAAATAGCTTTCTGCCCAAGCGAGCCCCTCCCATTCACACTCATGCTTATCTTTGTCCTCTGGATATTTGTCAGCAATGGCACACACCTATCCAATGCGCCCTTTGCTAACAACTACCAATTCTCCAACAGCTACTTGGATATGTATGTCCAATTTCTCTGCCCAACTCATCTGTTCCTGATGCTCTCTTCTTCGTCCTGCTTCTGAGTATCTTTCCATATCATGTAAACTCACTGCAATGGCAGATTTCCAGTAGCCCTCTTGTAAACTGAATGCAATGAAAGATTTTCGTTCTTTGTTTATGGTTTCACCTTCTTAAGAACATCTCTCCTCTTCGCCCTCCAAAAGTTCTTTAGCACCTTCCATTCATTATTCTCTGACAGGCCATGCAGTTTCAGAAGCGCTTCCTTTTTATATTTTATGCTAGGAATAGCATATATGCATGGTTACCTATATTATGTACTGTTTTAGAGCATCATCATCAAAGTCCTTTTTGTAAAGTTTCGGCTTCGGCTTTTTAGGAATAATTTTATCAATGTTCAAAAAAAAAAAATAAAAAAAAATCATCATCTAAGCTATGTCCCAGCTTTTTGGGGTCAGGCTGATTCTCAGCATTGCTTAGCAAAAGTATGATGATTGGCTACCTTCATTATGTATAGATGTCGCATCTACATGTACAGATTTTCAATGTTTGACCATATAGCAACTGTGAAGTAATCCCTGTGACTATCAGTTTTGTTGTCAACTGAGGTTCAATCTGATGATGACAACCTTTCTGTACGCTATGCAATGCCTAGTTTCTATAATTGATATTCTTGGTTGGATATATAAATTGCTTTTTATGTGCTTGCATAGACAGATGGCCACGTGGTCAAACATATGGTTAGTTTTAAAGTGTTGTTTGCAGTTAGCAAGCCTGTAGATTTTGGTATGTTGGTGTTATTTTGTTCATCCACTTTATCCGCTGCGAGAAGCACATGAGTTAAATGGTTGATGAGGATTTGGAAAAATGGTCAAATGTTGGCTTTAACAATCGACCTGCCACAGACATAAACCTGATCCTTTAAAAATCGACCTGCCATGGACACTGAGGTTGAAAGGCATTGGATATTGTTGGCTTAGTACAATACATTTATTGAATGTCATGGATCCTGTACTGTGGATCCTCTAGATCCAGTTTCTCAGGATAGAAGAAGTACAGCAAGGACTGGTCTCGTCTTCTTTTTTCACTATTGGGCCCTTCTATTTCCAATTAAATTGAGTTGCTAATAAAAAGGACGGCAATGATTGGTCTCCTCTTGCAAATATAATTATCTTAGTACTTGGCTAACAATACCACGAGTTAAATATCTTTCCCAATTGTCACAATTTTCAGAGAGATTCCCAATTGGAGTTCAAGACCATAGCAGAACGGATGGGAAATCCACTTTCCTAACATTCCAATACAAATTCTAAATAGCTGACAGATCTGGAGTTCAAAATCCCGACAATCTGGATTTCAATTCCTAGGAAGGGGGGCTCCCTAATCCTACCTTTTTTGAGGATCCCAATTAGGCCCAGGCCCGGGCCTGGGCTGGGCAAAATTAATAATTCGAATAGGCCTGGCCTGGTAAACCTGATCCGACTAGTTCAAAATCCAGGCCCGAGGCTACCCATTGCCCGGTCTAATCCCAAAAATTCCACTCAGGATCTCCAGCTTTTTGAAGGACCGGGTATCATCATAATTTAAAACTATATCATGTGTAAAGTGTTAGGGAAGTGCCCTAGTATCTGACTTGGTTCCTTTTCTTTTTCTGTTTCCTTTTGGGAGGATTCGAGTATAATGGCCCCATTTTTTATGCTGAAAACATGTCTTACGCAGAAGAGGATGAATTCTTCAAGTCCAAATTGATTTTTGACCTTGGTGTCAAAAGCTAAAATCCAAGCTAAATCTTTAAGGCCCTGTTTGGGCAACTGGATTAGAAGGGATTGGGTGGGATTGTATTCAAAAAAACATCATTATTACCCATGGCAGGGATTGTCCCCTGATTCCATGGGATTAGATTAATGCTGTGCTTTGTTGGTAATACGGTGGTACATTGAATGGATATACCCACCATCATTTGAAATTACCAGTATAACACATATGTATTATATCTAAACCGTTCATTTGTTTTGTAACCTCATTTTATGGTATGGGCCGAAAAATGAGGTAGATCCAAAACTTATGTGGCCCCAAAGAAGTTTTCAACGGTAAATATTCAATCCCCATTACTTTCAGTGGTGGGTCCACTTGAGCTTTAGAATTACCTGATTTTTGACCCATGCTCTAAAATAATCTCAAAAAATGGGTGGACGGTGTGGATATAGCCCACACATCAGGGTGGGACCTACACAACTTGCTAGCATTGAGTGCAATTGACACGGGACCCAATGTAATTCCATCCTATCTAATTCCAAGCTTTGCCAAACATGGAGTGGAATTGGCACGGAACCAGATGAATCCAATCCCACCTAATCCCTTCTAATCCTGTTGCCCAAACAGGGCCTAAGAGGATTTGGAACCAAACAATCCAAGTCTATCGACATGCCACAACTGCTAAGGAAAGACTGAGAAGGCTGTAGAAGTTACCCTTGAATGGACTTGTATTCATCCTTCAAGCAAACCCCCCTTTTGCATGTAAATGGAATGAGAGTGGACCCCTTGCTCTCTCAATTTGGTTCTTGTGGTGTATTGCTGCCTAATTTCTTGCACCTAATTCCCATTGCCTAATGTCCATGAGAACCCTCTGTGGAGGAAGCCTAGCTATTACATTGGATGACACCCATTCTATTCCCCCGCATGCACCCACCTGTAGATGTGAGTTAGCTCTCTAACACCTGTCAGCAATTTTCTAGACCTCTGCTTCATTTGAACTGTAGCATTCCATGATCCTGTTCCCTGTGCGTACCTATCACTCCAGTTCTCCTACCTCCTCCCACATCCATCCAATTGTGTCAAATTTCTTATGGAGAAGAGCCCGGGGGATACTCTACTAAGGGTGCACTCAAAACCTTCTCAACTCTTTCTTCCTTGTTTTTATCGATGTTATTTATTTCTTCCTAATATATGCCTATTGTGCAAGGAAGATGCAGAATCAACTGATCATCTCTTTCTTCAATTTCCTTTCGGTCGGGCTGTTTGGAGTGCATTTCTAGCTATCTTTGAGGTCAGCTGGGTGATGCCTTCATCAGTTGATATTCTATTCAAATTATGACATGGGGGGTTGCTTCCGAAGAAAGAGATAGTTACTTGGCGCTTGGTCCTGCTTGTGGTATTATGGAATATCTGGGGGGAGCGAAATAGGTGTTGCTTTCTAAGGCAGGATCAACGGATTTGGTGGTGTGGGAGGCCAAAAGAGATGTGTTAGATTGGGTTGCTGGGTCAAAGTTTGTAACTGATTCTAATATTTTGGGTTTGCTCATCCTGTAATGTCTGGTTGTATTTGTTCCACTATGACCTTTGTTGTTGCAGTTTTTTAATAAAATCGTATCAATTATTCCTTCAGAGAAAAAACCACTTGGTCGAAAGAATGCCAAGGTCCCACAAGATGTGATCTTTTGGGTCCATGACACAACCTTCATGAGCTTCAACACTTGAACTTGGAAAAAAATGGTAGACTTAATTGGGTGGAATGATGCGGCCTATGGCATCGCTGTACCCACCTTCACTGCCTCTCTTTGAATCCAATCAGGAATACTTGATCAACATGATGATTAGACTTAAGCCCATTTGCGTGGTTTATTGGTTTGGACCCATATACCAAGTTAAAAATGTATTCAGTACTGGTACAAGACATTGGCATGGAGGCTTTATGTGTCAGTTATAGACAATTCTTTGAATTTGCAAACAAGAAATCTGAGACTTCATGGGATATATCTTACTGAATATGCCAACAAGTCTTCATTAGCATTTATAGGGGAATACATCTTGTTCTTAATTTCATATTTTTCTTAAATAAACAGTACCAGATTCATTTGTGGTTCATAACGCACTGAGATAATTGTATTTGATGTTCGATGCCTTTATCTTCAAGCATTTCTGGAATCATTACTTGTTACTGGAAACTGTCTTTTGTATGATGCATGAATAATTTTAGTAAACCTTTAGGATGAAACGTATCTTCCAAACACTCACTCAAAATTGGTTTAATTTCCAGATACCATGGTACGGCAGGCAGCGATGGTTTTGAAGTGTATGCTACTGATGTACTACAAGAACAGCAGAGGCCGTAATTACCGTAAGCAGGTGATATACCACATCGTTGTCTATGCAACATTGTACATGTAAATTTGTATGTGTATTTAGGGGCCTGTTTGTTGCCATTACATTTTAATTATACTTGGACTAGATGATTGCACGATTATTACACCCGCATAAGTCACAAGATTTTCATGCTTAGTATGCTAGATCCCCAAAGCTTCGTGACAAGTCTTCATTCATTTAGGAATCTATGAAAGATCCCATGCATGTATATTTATATATGTTTGTGCACGCATGCATGCATGTGCATATACAACTATCCACTCCTTCATACCACTAGTGGTAGGTCAGGGTGCAAAAAACATCCGGATCAGATGATTCTCATTTTTTTGAAAGTAAGATTAGATTTTATTTCCAGTCAAAGGGCCTAAGTCAATTACAATACTACGAAGCAGGAGGATAGCAAAAAAAGAAGCCAACGCCAGGCCTAAGAATTACAAAAGCTGCTGGTTTTTTGCTTCGCACATAACTTTGGGAAGGGAAGATTTAAAGGGGATGCGACCTAGCTTGATCAGCTTTTGCTTGTGGGGGTCGGGAATCCTGCAGATCCTAACTTGGTTAAACTCAGAGAATGGATTTTGAGACCTTAACATGGAGATGGAGCTGCCAACTATCCCAACAAGGGTTCCAAATAGCAAAAGTCTTTTTTACTATGCTGAGCTTTCAAGGTAATGCTGCGGATGCCATTGGCATGGAGGCTACAAAGGCCGAAGGAGATGGCTTGAATGCTGGCATCTTTGGTGGTGCTGTAGTCATTTGGAAGAAGAGCTCCCCAATGAATTAGATCTTCAACGTCCCTGCACGAGGCCAATCTTATTTTAGTCAAGAACGTTGACAGCAATAGATCATCTGACAGGAGAGGGATGATGTCTAATCATATTTTGGACAGTTGGAAGGGAATGATGATAGGTAATGGGATGTTCCACATGGCAGAGATGCTAGAGGGGCCCTCCAAGAGCTCTTTGGGAGAGAAGATGAAGATCACTCACAACCAAATTTCTTCAAGGATTAATTGAATAATTCTTTCTTTTGACAAAGGTCTATTCTTCAAGATGTGATGATTCTGCTCATGTCAGATGTGCCAAGTGGTATGGGAAATGATAGTTTAACCAATGAGCTCACCCACTTTGGAAGAAGACATTGAGCGCAGCTAGATTAGCAATTTCTGTCGAAGGTTGGCCAAACTTAAGTCAATAATAGAGGCAGAGCCTTTACAAATGAGGACAGGAACTCTTTTTGAAGATATGGGGAAAGAACGTCTAGCGAGATTGCATAGTGATGATCAAAGGGAGCAGCTAGTCAGTACCATTCAGAAGAAAAGATGGATTAGGGATGCGATGGGTCATATTGGAAGATCTATCGGCCTTTCCTTTGGGGATTAGCCCGAAGATTTTCTAGCTTTATCACATTGCATCAAGGCCCGTGGTCGTCCTCTGTCAACATCAAAATCTCCCAGAGCCATTCATTCAAGGAAAGGTAGAAGTAGGGAATTGCAGAGTCTTTCTCCATCCCCTATAGGGGAGCCCTTTGGAAGGGCCACAGGTAGCTCAAGGTGCAGATCAGTTTCCTAAATGAAAGTTTTATCATGGAACATCAGAGGAGTGCGGTCCATAAAGAAGAGAAGTCTTATAAAAGACATTTGTAATAGAAGTAAGGTAGATATTATTTTCATGCAGGAAACAAAGATTCACAGCTTTAGTAACTTTCTTATGGGCTTTGTGGAAAGACAAAGACGTGTCTTGGGTGGTTTCAGATGCAATATGCAGTGCAGGAGGTATCCTTGTCGCTTGGAACTCGACAGTCTGGGCTTTGGAAAGAAGCTGGTCTGGCATCTTCTCGGTTTCGATAGTTCTCTCCGAGGTTAGCTCCAAAGAAAGTTGCCTTTTCACTTCGGTTTACGGCCCCAACCAGGCAGATAATAGGCCAGTCTTCTGGGAGGAACTTAGTGCTGCAAGAGAGAAATTCAGTGGGCCATGGTGTTTAGGAGGGGATTTCAATATTACCTGATATTTGGAGGAAAAATCCTCAGGGGGCAGAGTCTCTGCAACAATGCGATTTTTTTTAGAATGGATTGATGATCACGAATTGATGGATCTTCCGCCGCAAGGAACCAGATTCGCTTGGTCGAATGAAAGAGCAATTCGCATCCTCGCTAGGCTGGATAGATTCTTAGTCTCGACAGACTGGCTAGAACGTTTCCCGCTTGTCTTTCAATCCCTCCTTCCCAGACCCACCTCAGATCATAGCCCTGTGATCCTTTCTATCGATGAGGATAATTTGGGCCCGAAGCCGTTCAGATTTGAGATTGCTTGGTTGAGATTAGAAGGCTTTCAGGAGATTGTTAAAAATTGGTGGGAAGGTTTTGTAGTGAATGGTTACGCGGGCTTCAAAATTTGCAAAAAACTAAGACTTTTAAAAGAAAAGATCAAAGAGTGGAAGAAATCGGACCTCCAAAAAAGGGACGGAAACCAGGGCCATTTTGGATGAGCTATAGGAGATCGATACAAAAGTCGAAGTTAATCCAATGTCGAAAGAAGTTTGGAAAAGAAGAACAGAGCTTACTCAAAGCTATTTAGCCAAGGTTCTGTCAGATGAATCTAATTGGAAACAAAAATCTAGGTGTAAGTGGATAAGGGAAGGCGACAAAAATACAAAATATTTCCATTCCATTGCTAGCGCGCGTGCCAGAGTTAATAAGATCAATAGCTTACTAATCAATGGGATACAAACAGAAGATAAGGAAGCCATCTCAAATGAAGTGATTTCTTGCGATTTCTTACTTCAGTAACCTCTTTCTCAAAGAAGAATGGGCCAGACCAAAACTCAATTATCTCCATTTTGACTCCATTTCAGAAGAAGAAGCCTCCAGTCTTGAAGCAAAATTTTCGTCTGATGAAGTCAAGATGGCTATTGATGCGCTAGGAGGAGACAGAGCTCCTGGGCTAGATGGTTTTCCGATTATATTCTTCTAAACCTTTTAGGAAACTATTCAGGGAGATATTTTGGTGTTCGTCAATGAATTTCACGAAAGACGTCGCCTATCAAAATAGCTTAGAGCGTCCTTCCTAGCCCTCATCCCAAAATCCCCTGGAGCAATCTCTATGCATGATTTCAGGCCGATCAGTCTTCTTGGTGGTCCTTACAAAATTCTGGCGAAAGTTCTGGCTTCCAGATTATGTGGGGTGATGGGAAAGATTATTTCCGACAATCAGAGTGCCTTTATTCTGGGTAGACGAATCATAGACAGTGCTCTAATCGCATACGAATGCCTCAATTCTAGCCACAAGTCGGGAGCCAAAACTATTCTATGTAAACTTGATCTGGAAAAAGCTTACGATTATGTAGATTGGGACTTCCTCCATTATATGATGTTGCGGATGGGATTCGAGGCTAAATGGTGACGTTGGATTAAGGAATGTGTCAGTTAAGTTTTCTTTTCGGTCCTCTTCAATGGCTCTCCCAAAGGTTTCTTTGGTAGTTCTAGGGGCTTGCGTTAAGGTGACCCTCTCCTTTCCTGTTTCTAATAGTGGGGGAAACTCTTTCCAGAATGCTTTCTAAAGGTCAGGATGTTGGTATCATTTCTGGTTGCTCTATCAACGGATTGGATTCTTCAATCTCTCACATCCAATTTGCAGACGATACCCTTCTATTTTGTGAAGCCAATCAGGAAAAAAATCAACAATCTTCGCACAATCATTTGGTGTTTTGAAGCAATTTCAGGGCTCAAAGTTAATCTAGCCAAGTCCAAGATGTTCGGGGTGAACTTGGAAGAAGCTGAGATAAATCAGTATGCTGAGACCTTCAATTGTTCTTTCGGTAGTTTGCTGACAACTTTTGTCGGTCTCCCATTATGCGTGGGGAAACCTCAGAAATTCTTATCGGATAAAGTGCTAGACAGATTCAAATTCTATCTAGCGAGGTGGCAATGCAAATATCTGTCCTTAGGCGGCCGCATTACTCTCATCAAAGCGACTCTTTCCAATCTTCCGCTATACTTTGTCTCTTTTAAAATGTCCGGGTAAGATTTTAGACAGGCTCGAAAAATTAAGGCGAGACTTTCTGTGGCAGGGCAATGAGAAAAAGAACAAATTTCATCTTCTGGATTGGAAAAAGGTCTGTCAGCATGTGCAGCAAGGGGGAGCAGGTATCAGAACTCTCAGAAGCATGAACCAGGCTCTATTAGGCAAATGGATCTGGAGATTGGGCACGGAAGATGGAAATTTGTGGAATCGCTTGATCAAGAAGAAATACGGGACTTCAGCAGGAGGTTGGTGGACTAAGGATTCCTCGGTTTACAGAGCTTCTGCCCTATGGAGAGGTGTCTTAGCTTCAAAGCAGGAGGTTTTGAAAGGTATTATCTTTATGGCAGGTAAAGGAGACAAAATTTCCTTCTGGGGAGACATTTGGATGGGAGAAACATCCCTTAAAGGCGATTTCCTGAACATCTATCACTTGGCTCCTAGTCAGTCCATTTCTGTAGCTAACAGTTATCATATGCAAGGGACTGAATTAATCTGGAATCTGCCTTGTAGAAGAAATTTACATGACTGGGAAATCCAAGAGTACGCTTCCCTACTCAGTCGCATCAGCAACGGCAAACCCGATCGCTCTTCTGCTGATTCATTGATGTGGAGATTCGACAAATTGGGTATTTTATCAGTTAAAATCTCTTTACAACTCCATTAGCAAATCTTATGCTGATTCAGATGAGATTATGACTGATAAAGTCTGGAAATACAAGCTGCCTCCGAAGATTGCTGCGTTCGGTTGGCTGGTCGGAAAGGAGAAAGTGTTGACAGTTGACAATTTGAGAAAAAAAGGAATGATAATCACGAATATCTGCCTCTGTTGCATGGGAAATGCTGAATCTGTTAATCATTTATTCATACACTGCCCCTTCCGTAACCAGATTTGGCAGATTGTGGTAGCTTGGTTCGATTTATCTTGGCCTCTCCCTGATTCGACAGGAAAGTTTTTAAAAGCCTGGCATGGTGTGTCCATTGGAAAGCAAAAAACTATCGTTTGGAGAATGGCCCTCATGGCAGTTTGGTGGTTAGTTTGGAAAGAAAGAAATGACAGATGTTTCAAGGGAGTTTCTAATTCGGTAGGATTTGTAGTGTCCAGAATCCACTATTACATCACTGAATGGACTGTTTTTTTATCTTTCTTTAGCGTGTAATCTGTTCTCTGAGGGAGAGTAACATCTCACAATCTCAGCTGGTTCTCTCTCTTATGTTTCCTTTTTTCTAATTTTAATGAAAGTGAATGTTATCTCTCAAAAGAGTAATATCTCACAATCTCAGCCAGTTCTCTCTCATATGTTTCCTTTTTTCTAATTTTAATGAAAGTGAATGTTATCTCTCAAAAAAAAAAAAAAAAAAAAAAACTTAAGTCAAATTATTATTATTATTATTTTTCCAGATCCAGTTGTAGAAATGCCATTTGATAACAAGATGTGAGTTCTTTGTGATGTTTCAACAATCAAAGGATTTGATCGTGAGTATCTTCATTAGATAAGGCCAAAGGATTTGATCACGAGTATCTTCATTAGCTAAGGCCTCTTGTTGTTGGTTAGGACCTTGGTGGGGATGCTCCCCCACTTGGTTAGTGGGATTGGTTGTTGCATGTGTGAGTTAATTTACTCGCTTTGTGAGTGCCTTGATCAATTGGGTTATTTGTTGAGTCACCCCTTTCGAAGCCATCGGGATATGATGTAGAGTTGAAAATCATCAAAGATTACTCGCTTTGATACCAAAATGGTGTAACCTTGCTATTGAGCCAATGGGATTTCAGTACTTGAATTGCAAAGAAATTGACAAAAGTACACCCATAAGAATATTTGAGTATAGAGGGAGAAATACTTCATTGATATCAATCTTCTTTTTGTAATACTTGAGAAAAAACTCACAGTTGGAAAATTTTTGAATGCCTACCTCCCACACCACTCTTCCTTTTATAGAGCTTAAATGAATCTTCAATGAAAATCCACCAAACTAAGAGATTGCTTTCAAATACATCATAATTGATTTCAAATCCATCTAATCTACCTGAGATGATAAAAGTCTAATAATAGTAAAAGCAAATCTAGGAAATTATCCTCCAAATTAGCCCAGTTATTTTCAATCACATCTTCAAATTAGCCCAGTTATTTTCAATCACATCTCCCCATGTTTTCAACCACACCTATAAAACAACCCTCATGTATTTCACAAATAGAAAAAATGCAAATCTTGATATTTAGGCTCTAAATCTATAAATAAACAGTCTAGAATCAGCACAAATTGGGTCTTGCGGTGGGTCATTGGCCTGCATCATGTGGCCCACCTGGTTCACGTATTGGCATAATTATTGGGCCATGGGTCTAACATGATGGGACACATTTGATGGTCGACTTGGATATCATGCATGCATCATGGTGGGGCCCACAACAATCGATTGTATGGTAAGCTATGATGCACTAGACTGCATATGATCATTTCCCTATGTATAAAGAAAATATGTCGGAATAAGGGACTTAGATGATGTTGACGGCGTTTTTTTTTTTTTTTTTTTTTTTTTGAAGGGGGGGGGGGGTGGGGCTTTAAGCCTAACACCCCAAAAACCTAATTGGTCCATGATTTAGGTGGGCCACACCATAGGAAACAGTAGAGAGTGGATGCTGACAATAGGTGTACTTGTGGGTCTCCCCATGATGTGGTTCTGACATAACCCATTCATTATGTGCATCCTAGGTGAGTGGGTTGACCAAATTTCAAGCCTTCACATTGTTCAAAACGGTGTGGCCAACCTGACTTCCTTGTCCAACTGATTTTTTGGGGATCCCATTTTTGGCCCCCATACACAGTCAAGCATATGTACAATTGATTCTATGCAAACATGTCACACACACACACACACAAGTAAAATGCATGTGCAAGGCACGTGGAATCCATTTCAATTAGAGTCATAAACCAATGAGGGCCTCTCATGTGATGAGGTGGAACACGTGTCAAATATCCGGCAGACGGAACACGGGTTAGAGATCCAAGCCACTCATCAGGTAGTGCACGGTGTGAACATGCCATATTACAAAATCAGGGTAGTAACTCACAGTCACAAGTAAGCCACAAATGCACATTGAATTTGGGCTATCTGGAATTTTCTTTCTAACTGCCCATTTTCCCATACAAGTGATCGACGGGCCAACTTTATTTTCCCCATAACTCACGTGGTGCATGTACAAATATGAAACACACAAGGTTGGAAATTATGCTTGGATTTTCTGCCAAAAATTCACCCTTTAGATGGCCACAACTTACAACGTAAGTTTATGGTTAAATTTTTATTCTAAACATTCATTTTTTTGATATGATGTGGCCCAACTGAGGCATGAAATTGCCTGACTTTCATGTCGGAAGATCTAAACAGTGTAGCACACTTGATAAGAAAACTCAGATCTCACATGTTTCATATTATGACTTGTGCACGTGAGTGTGGCAGTATATGGCTCCCAGATGCGTGTGGAATTAGCAGATCTCCAAAATAGGATAGGTTGATACAGGGGATTTGTTTAACTCTGAAATAGGAAGTTTTGGTTTTACAAGACTTATTTGCTAAATGGTTGGTGACATCCTTTTACTGATTGTTGCTTAAACAGGAGATTAGGACTCTTATCCCATCACGCAGTAGGAACCATTGTCTATGCCTATCACATATTTTGTTTTGTCAGAAAAAATAAGAAATGGAGTAAAATATTGTGGGGCCTGTATGGTGTGCGTATTAAATCCAACCCATCCAACAGGTGTATCCCACCATGATGATTGGATGACCCAAATATCAGGCTGATCCAATAATTAACGAGGCCTCACATGAATTCAGAAAATTCTGGCTGGTGGACATTGTTTTCTATGTTGTGGCTACAAAAGGATCAGCCTGATTTTTTGGTCATCTTATCCTCATGGTAGTGTTCACCTGTTGGATGGGTTGGATTTTATTAGGTACCAGCAGGCCAAACAATGCTCGGTTCTGTAAGTTTTTAGAGAAAACTAGGCGAAGGGTATTTTAGTAATTCCCAAAGAAGTTTGCAAAAGGATAGATGGGATGATACTAGGGGGTAGATTTATTTATTTCATAAATTTGCATGGGCATCTCACTAAGGGGTAATTTGTCATAGATTTACAAGAGCAATTTAGTCAAGTCGTGAAAAAAAAATGATTTAGAAAAAGAGAGAATTCTTAAAACTTATGCCGACTTTTAGTTGCAGTATAGATATATAATGTTATATGAGGTCTCACAAACTTCTAGTTTGGTTATGGTGCTATCCTGCAACTAGTAATAAATGGCAATGTGTGAATGTACAATTTCTAACCCGTCCAAAAGGTTGGCAGTAGTATGAGGAACACGTGACAGGTGATGAAAAAATCAGGCTGATACATTTACTGTGCATGCTACACCATAGAAAATTTTAGACAACTGCCAATTTGATCCAAAGTATGTATAGCCCACCTGATGAGTATATTGGCATGGTTTTTGCAGTAGGTGACATTTACAGTGGAGCCAACATTTTGGATGGGTTCATTGTCATTCTTAGACGACGCATTCGCAATTGTGCACTAGTTGGACGATGAGCTTCTTGTCCAACTAGTTGCATGTAAGGCCTCATACATGCACATGCCCACAAACATTATAAATAACATACATGCCTACATATATTTAGTGGTCATATGGCAAGTCAATCAAATATGGGCTGAAAAAAAAAAAAAAAAAAAAAGAAAAAAAGGAAAAAAGAAAAAGAAAAGAAAAGAAAAGAAAATCAAATATGGGCTGAAAATTGTAATATTCCTGTAACTGCCATTGTTTTCCTCATATGATAGGGTTTGATATCCTTCATCAAATTGAAGTCTGTGAATGTTCACCTGCGTTCACTGGCACCGATCAGCAAATGTGCTTGTTGATAGGGCCACTTCATTGAAACGGCTACTTCTTGGGTAGTCAGTTTGGCCAAAACTGAGATTGATCACCTGAATAATGCGGAAGTAGCCTATAATATCCATGAATTGGGTGGTCAAAAAGATCACTGCCTGGATAGTTGGAAAAAAGTGGTCTATAACCGTATGGACCATCCAATTAATGAACATTGTAGGCTACCAGGAGGTGAATGATAATTGATAACACACTTTACCAACAGAGTGTAGGTTAACAAAACCCTAGTGGGAATTTCTTACAATTGCAATTTTTATTGAATCCAGCAACAATGCTTGCATTGATAGATATCTTCAGTGATTAATAATGGAGCATTTTCTTACATGGTTGTTCTCCTTTTCAATTTTAGGGTCAAATGCTAACCCTTATTGAGTATTTCCTGCTGCTGTACCGTGCTCTGCTTCCAGCACCAGTTTGGTATCGGTTCTTCTTGAACAAGGAATATGGAAGTCTCTTTTCTTCCCTTACTACGGGGCTCTACCTGACTTTTAAACTGACATCAGTTGTCGAGAAGGTGTGCTTTTCCATATAGATTATCTTTTATGTTTTTCACTATCACATGGTGGCCCCACATTCCTTAATGCATACAAGGACAATGTCCTTAACCAAATTGCTAAGCTTTTATCGTCGTCATCATTATCATAACCTTGTCCCAGCTATTTGGGTTGGCTTTACAAATCCTGTCTTGTCAATCATATAGAAAGCGAAAATTCTTATGATTGCTTAGCAAGAGTAATAAAGACAATCTGACAGGAATGGTTTGATTACCAAGGTTCCTTAAAATTGAAATTTGCAGGTCCAATCATTCTTTGCTGCATTGAAGGCATTGTCACGTAAAGAGGTGCATTATGGGTCATATGCAACGGCTGAGCAGGTAATGGTTCCATCATCCCCCATTTCCTGCACACATGCATGCACAAATGAAGGCCCTCTCTAGGGGCTTACATCTTTGCTTAATTTGAGTCCAGCATGGTTGGACTTAGAAAGACACCCTAGTAGCTCTGTTCTAATCATATAATAACGACACTACTACTCATTGCACCTGTATTACAGCTTGATTGCCCTTAAAAGTTTCCAGTACCTGACAGGTAGGTGTTTTGATGGGGATTAGCCCCTTACGTTTACAGCAAAAGAGAGAAAACTAATGTAATGAGAATGATGTGGGCCCCATTGACGAAGATAGGCCCATAAGCTTTAAGACCTACAGCTGCAAGCCCTAGAAGGTTCATGACTGTTCAAAACACTCGTAGATTGGGTCCATAATTCTACTACACTAACAAGTCATTCAAACTAAAGGCTCATATCTTAATTGGAAGTTGTTTTCATTTAAGAATTCTCTAGGTAGTCTTGTTTTGAAAGTATAGTTCTAGAAAGATGTTCTTAGGATTAGAGCTGTACACGAGTCGAGTCGAGTCGAGTATCGCCCTGCTCGTACTTGGCTCTTAACGCCCGAGTGCTGCTCGTACTTGACTCTACTCGGCCATTGAGCAGGGCCCCCTGCTCGTACTCTACTCGCCCGAGTACGAGCCGAGTACGAGTAGTAAATGAGTAGAGTCAAGTCCGAGTTTTCGAGTCGAGTCTGAGTATGAGCACACGAGTTGAGTACCGAGTGCGAGTTTTCGAGGCGAGTTCGAGTCCGAGTCTGAATTTGAGCCCAATTCGAGTAGGGTTTTCGAGTAACGAGTTCGAGCTTTGAGCCAAGTTCGAGTTATAAATTGAGATTAATTTGAATTTCAATTCGATTGTTAATTGAAATTCGAAGTTAAACGAAACAATAAAATATATAAAATGCACATAATTACATTACATTGTTACATAATTACATTAACGTATTTATATAATTACATTACATTGTTTAAAATGACAATTTATAACTAATAACCTCCGTAAGATGAGTGTCTTCCTGTTCCTGTATTGTCATCTGATCCATCGGAACTGCCATCTATTTTTTCATATACAAATTGATTCACTTCCTCTGAGTCAGAAGGCGAAGAGATTTTTCCTTCGTACTCTTCTACACTTTCAACTAGATTTTTCAAACTTGCTTTATGTGAAGAATTGTATGTAGTACCCAATGCCTTATAAAATTCACCGAGACGAGTCAGGAATTTCAATTTGTTACTCTTTTTCTTCTTCTTGTTTGTCGTACTCGACGAGTAACTCGACCCTACTTCAACATCATGTTGTCTTTGACTCGAATATCGCTGAAGTCTAGAAACATCTTCCATACTGCGTTTTATGGCGATTTGGAATTGTTCTTCCTCCAAAGCTTTTAATCTGGCTTCCTCCTCTGCATCTTTTGTGGGTGTCATTTGTGTACCAGATCCAGAAGCAGAAGGTTTGGATGGAGTGGAAGGCTTTCTATTCGAATCTAACAGGGCTTGAAAAAGAATTTGGACATCCTTAGGAGCATTGGGGCATGGTTTTGCATCACCACTTCGACATGACAAGTGTAGGCGAAAGCGATTAGTCTTGTGCACAAACTTTGCGCCACACAAACCGCACTTAATCTTTGTTTTTCCAGACCGTGGCGGTGATTCAACTAGGGAAGCGTAGTCCCAAATGTTTGTCGATGGCTCAGATGACGACATATCTACATTCAATTTTTAATAAAAAAAAATCAGAATATTGATAAATAAATTAAACTTGATATAACAACAAAAGAAAGCAATATAAATGTATCAAAATTCAAAAATAAAAGCAAATGAACAGGCATATGTAAATAAATATCAAAGATTCAAAGTCTTCCAAACCACATTCCAAAAGGACCAACACTTTCGTGTTTGCAGTTGCAGTGAAATAATATTACAGATCATTCAACATTCAACAAAAAAATTGAAAAATCGAAAACAATTACTGATCTGTAGGTAGAGACTCATCACGAATCTCAATCTCCTCTTCTTCATCATCATCATTCATCTCCCCTCCCCATATCGGGCGCAACCAATCTTGCGTACAAATCAACGCTTCAATTGTGTTTGGCGAAAGTGAGCTTCGATACTTGCTCACAACCCTGCTCCCTGTGCTGAATGCGGATTCCGATGCCATTGTTGAAATTGGTATTGATAATGTCTCGTGCCATCACAGATAATGTAGGGTATTTTGATTCACTAACCCTCTTCTTCCACCATTCCAACACATCAAATTCAGCTCGCACTACGATTGGCTCCTTGAGGTACATTTCTAACTCTGATTCCTTAGTATTAACTCCCATTCGTGCTTGTGCCAAATATGATATGTATTCATTTAGCACATCCGGATTACTAGGTACAGAAATATTCGCATCTCTACTTTCTTCAACACCCGCTGCAGGTAAAGTATTAACATACGATTTATACAGATCTTCAAGGGCTTCACGAACCTTAGACGTCTCTGCTGCTGCTCTTTCGGTAAGATAAAGCTTCATGAAAATAAAGTTAACCAATCCCATATTACAACGGGGATCAAGAACAACTGCCAAGGACATCAACAGATGACATTCGTCCCAGTATTTATCGAACTTCGTCTTCATACCAACTGTCATTTGGCGTATGAAATTTGGACCCGCACTGACATTTTTCTGTAGAGCATCCTTTATCTTCCAAAAAGATGGAAGAAACAGATTCGTGGTTGGATACTGATTCTCATAAAAAATCTTCGTGCAATCGTAGAAAACTTGGAGAAATGTGTAAACTTGTTGTGCTTTGGCCCAATCATCTGTGCTCGGCAACCAAGAATACATTCTGTCACGCCCCGCGTATTCAGGAAATGCAAGCTGTAATTTCATTGCCGCATCTAACATTTCATAGGTCGAGTTTCAACGTGTACAGACATCCAACTTTAACGTTTTTTAGATGGCACATTCAAACGTTGAATAATGTCATTCCATACACTCAGTCTCGATGGCGACCCCCTTATATATTTCACACTCTTATGTTCTCTATAGTGTCGTCGATTGCTTTCAGCCCTTCTTGTACAATCAAATTTACAATATGGGCACAACATCTAACCTGAAATATTTTTTCTTCAAAAAATAAATTTCCTGTAGCCCTGAACTGGTTATGTAAGCATGAAATGACACTGTCATTCGCTGAAGCATTGTCTAAAGTTATTGTTGAAATTTTCTTCTCAATGCCCCAGCCTTCTAGACAACTGTAGATGCAATCTGAAATAAGTAAACCAGTATGTGGAGGAGGGTGTTTGAAGTTCAAAATTCTATTGCATAGTTTCCAATCCTTATCGACATAGTGAGCGGTTAATGAAATGTATCATTTTCTTTGATTGGACGCCGTCCATAAATCAGAAGTCAAAGCTATTCTGGTCACTAAAGCTAAAACTTCTTTTAGTTTCATCTTCTCCTTTGCGTACATCTTCATGCTTTCTCTTTGCACTGTGACGCGGGAGACATTCTCGGCCCGAGGGTTAAGGAATTGACAGAAAGCCCTAAACCCTTTACTTTCAATCATTCTGAAATGTTTTTCTTCTAAATCACTAATCTAGCAAACCACTCATTCAACTTCTCTTTGTCAAACTTATGAGTGGACACTACGCCTTGGGAGTCGCCCCATTCTAACCTCGTAAATGACAACGTCTGTTGACAGCGTTTGTTGGCCGGGAGGAGGGAGTCTTGCTTTCTTAGGACACGTCTTCAAATGTCTAATTAGATGTGTCGTAGATCCTCCTAGAATCTTGCTGAATAACCCTTTGCAGTGATTACACTTTATCTTTTGTACACCGTTAACTGTCACATCTTCGAAATCATCCTATACTGCTGATCTCTTCTTCTTCCCTTTACATGCGGTTGACGCGTCTGTGTCTCCCTCTACTATTAGAGGAGATGTGGCCGATGCACCCATTCCAGGGGTATTTGGGCTTTCGTCTTGACTAGCCATCTATAAAATTAAGTTCTCGATATGTTAACTATTACCTAGGGTCCTAGACGGCTATACTTACTTAACTGTCTAAATCAGTCACCCATTCAAAGTTAGATGGATTGTAATGCTTCATATTCCAATTTAAATGCTATGCCGAAATTCCGGCAGCATCTCCCTTTATCTCTTCAGAATATATTAATCTTGTATTTGATTCCCATGTCAATCATCAACACAGTGTGGACATTTGACGACGGAAATAAATACATGAAATATATCCAGAGAGAAAAAGGAGAGACGTAACCAGAACAGGCATATGCATTTAAATTGGAATAAATGAAGACATTACAATCTAACATTGAACTGTCCAAAAAGGGACAATTTGAGCAATTTCTATGCTTCCAAGAACACACTGAATCTATGTCTGGCAACATAGAAATCCTCAAATGGGCAACTGATTATCTTATACTACAAGTCTACAACTAGAACAATACAAATAATTCATATCTATGCAAACAAAGGAGCATGCTGAAATTGAAATTTATCATCTAGCTAACTAATAATAAAATGTCAAATGAAAAACCAAATCTACCATTAGGAGTCATGGTTTGGTGATCCAAAATGTTAATATGGTGGGACTTACAAATTACAATGGATGGTCCATGCACAAAATAAAAAGAAGAAAAAGAATAATAATATAATAAAAAGAAGA
Source organism: Magnolia changhungtana (assembly GCA_030180095.1). Taxonomy (NCBI): domain Eukaryota; kingdom Viridiplantae; phylum Streptophyta; class Magnoliopsida; order Magnoliales; family Magnoliaceae; genus Magnolia; species Magnolia changhungtana. The sequence continues at coordinate 6,860,718 of JASAUF010000446.1, forward strand.
AAAAGAATAATAATAATTAATATAATAAAAAGAAGAAAAAGAATGAGTAGCTCACATTTATGTCTACACACAAATTAGGATTTTCAGTATCACCAAAAAGATTAAAATGACAAATAAATATATAGTTCTGGGCTCCTGGCTATACATTTGTGATCTTTTTTCTTGAACTGTAAATATAAATGGAAATTCATGAAATAGGGGGGGTTGTAAATGGAATATAAATATATGTGTGTGTGTCTATAGGTCCATTATGATGTTTATATGCAATCCAATCCATTCATTTGATTTTCCACGTTGGGATGAAATAATTGCCTGAAACATGAACAGGTAAACAGTCCTAAGCTTTGATTTATGAATACTTATTTTTGCAAAGGACAATTTCATCATTTACAAAAGTGTTTCATCCGACCAAAGTGTTTCATCAGAACCATAATCAATCAAAGTGGGGCCCAGAAAAATTAGTGGAGTTCTTTGTTTGAACAATTTGAAAAAGTTGAGGCTGCCAGTGGGCCATGCCTACCCCACCAGGGTCGAGCACTCGAGCTAGAGACGGACGGTCCTCGCAGAGGCCATGGGACCCACTGTGGAGCATGTGTTTATCCATACCGTCCATCCATTTTGACGGATCATTTTAGGTCATGAGACCCAAAAGAAGGCAGCTCGACGGCTTGAGTGGACCGTCTGTCTCTATCTAAGTCCTTGTAGGGATAATCTCAAAATTATATTAACAATTTCTAATATATTTTAGCAATAAAAAATAAAAAAATCAACCCCACACGGCCACACCTTACCGGGCGAGCAGAAGCGGGACGACCGGCCGCAGCTGCGTGCAGCGGTGCAGGGCAGAGCGATGACGGACGACGGGAGTCACGGGATGAGTTGCAGAGGGACGACCGGCAAGAAGTGCGTGCGGCGGTGCGAAGCGTGGGCGATGACGGACGACGGGACGAGTGGCAGAGGGACGGCCGGGAGGGAGTTTTTTTTTGAATGCTCACTGGGAGGGAAGGGTTTTTGGGCGTTGCTTGAAAAGGACGGGAGGGGTAGGGTTTGGGTGTTGCTTGAAAAGGATGGGTGGGGTAGGGTTTGGGCGGACTGGAAAAATGAAAATGACGATTGATGGGTGGGGTAGGGTTTAGGCGGACTGGAAAAATGAAAATGACGGGTGGGCTAGGGTTTTTTTTTTTTTTTTTTCGGGCGGACTTATATACACGGGTAGCGAGTCGAGTACCGAGTCGAGTACCTCTAGACTCGTAATCTAAACGAGCAGTGAAAACCCGCTCGTACTCGGCTCTAACTCAGGCGAGTCGAGTATTTCGAGTCGAGTCGAGCGAGTACTCGAGCCTCAGTCTGCTCGTGTATAGCTCTACTTGGGATATTGTTGTCCTCTTTGGGACTAAGGCTTTAGTTATTAATTCTCCTTGAAACGAGATTGACTTTTAGTTTTCCTAAGACCTTGAGTTAATGTAGGAAGTTCTATTGAGTCTATAAAAGGGGAAGTCCATGGCATTGTAAACCATTTCAGATTTGAGATTGAATGAATAGTCTGTTAATGGTGAGAGTCCATTAAATTCTTCTAGGTGAGACTGTAAGGCATATGCCATATCCTCCACTCTTTTACTCTTTTACTCTTAGAGTCCATAATTTTCCAGCAGATAAAGTCGATTTTTTAGCTGTCCAAAATTAGTTCCCAACAATGACATATATAGATGTGTCACTCAAACAACAATAAACTTACCCGAGTACTGCAGCAACACTAGAAGTAGAGAACTGCAAGCATCAAAGAACTCAGGGTTTAAGCCCTCCAAATCCAGAAAATGTTATGTTTTTCCCAAAATTAAACAAAGCACAACTGCTACAACTTTTTTGGGTTTATCCCATCACCGGTAACCCTTGGGTACCCTTCCTCTTGACCTATTGTCATGGTACTTTGTACTGTAGATGGCTGCGGAACGGGTTTTCCAACAGTCTTTCTAAAAGTCTGTAGGACAGTCTTTATGTAGTTCTTCAATAACCTGGAAACTTAATTCTTGTCTCAGCCCTGGATTAGATTTAAATCTCAACATGCATAATACCTATTCTTGTACTCCTAACAAATTAAACAAAGCCTCGCAATCCCTCTTGTAAACAGAAGTGGAGTCCAGTTTCTGGACCAATTGATAGGCTTCAAAGCCATCTAAACTCAATCATTTGACCTGTACAATGATTCCCAGGAAGGAAGAATAAAATCCTATGTAAATAACTACAAACCAGTCCTCACTTCGACAGCTTCTTCCATAATCCCATGTTTATGGGATTCTTTCATGCACAAATACCTTATACGTACTCAACCATTTGTAAGCAAATGAGACCCTATTTGATTGGTGATGCTGATGTCAGCACATGGATGGGATCCTTTGCTTAATTATGCTCAAGAGTCAAAACTCCCTATACTGATATTTGGCTGTGATCGCTGCAGCTGCTGTTATTGGGCTGACTGATGGGTTTTATTAGTTACTGAAGAGGGATATGGGCAACAGTGTAAGGATGTGTTTTATTTGGTTATCCCGTGCGCTTTGTTGGAGGAAAGGAATGACTAGAACCTGGTTTTGGCCTTGTTCAGTTCCAGCCATTATTTCGACCAAGTGGCTTTTGGGCCCTGGCCCATCTATTTTGGCCTGTCAGATGAGTGATTTGGATCTTGTAGGCGTCTGTCACGTGTACCCATAGGAACCTGTGTGCAAAACTTTGGATGCAGTTACAGTTTGCTGTCTTTGTTTATTTCTTGTGTTGACAGTTGTTTTTGTTTCCTTTGCACAAGGACTAGAATGGTAACACTGATTAGACGTTATTAACTTATGAGTTTACCTGTTGCATTTGGTCCTATATACCATTTTCTTATTAATTGCCTATTATTGGTCCCTAGTCCGGTGAAGGAAGGTCGATAATAAAATAAAATAAAACAAAAAATACAGATATTAGTTTGGAGCAAAACATAAAATATTGCATTAACAAAAAAGCAGGATAGCCTTCATGGGGACGTTAGCAACGTCCCTGAAGCTTTTAAATGGCGCATGGAGTAACCCATCATTGATTTGAACCGTTCATTCATTCAAACAACTATGAGCAAGCCATGGTGTAAAAATCATGCCAATCAGATGATCCTTAGCGTCCAATCAATAGTATGGAAAATGGACAGCCAAGATTGAGCTGCGAAACAAAATAGCTCCAATCATCATCTTGAAACATCCACTAGATAGATCCCACTCTATTTTGGTTATGATTCCGAAGTAGTACTTTGGTTTGATGATTCTAACCATGTCATCTATGGCCTGTAAAAAAATTGACGGTTGTAACAAATTAGCCCATTCAAAGGATAAGGATCATCCAATCTGTGTGATTTTTGCACCATGTCTTGCTCCCATGTGTCATTCACATACATGCATTATATATATATATATATATATATAAGAGGCAAATAATCCAGGGCTAGGGCACTTGCATGGTGGGTCCCAGTGCATGGTGACCCAATCTTGGACACATCTGAGAGCAGGATATTTAGCTAGCTACATATGTGCAGCTATCCAAGTTCATTGCAAGGTTCTCCATTGTATTTTCTAAAGTTATGGTGGATTGATGCAGGTTATTGCAGCAGGTGATCTATGTGCAATTTGCCAGGAGAAGATGCATGCACCGATCTTGCTTAGGTGCAAACACATCTTCTGTGAAGACTGTGTATCTGAATGGTAAAGCATTTAGTTCACATTCCTTTTTGTCTAATTCATTTCCCTGTTTGGCTTTCTGCCTTCCTGCCACCTGATGATAGTTTTATGCATGTGGCCCCTGTATGTGTGATCATATGAGAGGGCATAATGCCATGCAAGCACATCCATGTACTTGCTTGGCTCCTAGTTTCATCTGTCACTTAGTCCAATCAACCGATCTGAACTGTCTGTCAACTCCAGAGCACAGTTTAAGTGACAGATGATAGTTTCATCTGTCACTTAGTCCAGTCAACCGATCTTCATCTCTCTGTCAAGTCCACAGAACATTTTATAGGCTACTTGAAAAAAAATCACACAGATTGCATTTTCCAATCAATCCCTTATTTATTATTATTTTATAGCCCTTCTTTTTTGAGCCATGACGGGATGGTTAAGGATTTCCTGACAAAAGTGACTCTTTCGAGTCATAAGCAATCTATGATGGGATCCAACAAATAGATTGATCTAACTGTTGATTTGACTTATTTTTGTATAAATGGTCTGGACCATCCAAACTAAAGGCTAATGACTAGATAGTTATGATTGTCAGATTATTCTGGTATTTGTGTGATCGCCCATAAAATCTTTGTTAGACCTGATGTACAGTCTAGATCAAGCAATTGCAGCATTGTAACTTAATGGTGCTATAAGAGCACTAGATCATTTTCCACGCATTTGGTCCTAGATGGAGTGGAATGGGGGAACTAGATTCATGTAGCCTATAAGACCTAAAATGATGATTCACACTGGCTCAAGAATCACGTATGGATGATGCATTCTTGAGTATGGCTGCTGTGGACGCGAGTGGAGTTACATGCAACGGCATGTGCTATCGATGTTGGCTATTCATGCAGAACCCTATACATACCATATTTATGTAGTAGCTTGGTAGTTGCAGTCATGTCTGCATGCATGCCAATTAAACGCTGTTGCATCTTAATAATTTGGCATGCACTGGACGCCACATGCAAATTTTAGATGCACCCTTTTCCATCACTCTTCTAACCAATTCCTTGGACTGCCTTTTTCTTTCTGGGCCTGCGTTTCTTTCCCCAGGTTTGAGAGAGAGCGAACCTGCCCGTTGTGCAGGGCACTGGTGAAACCCGCAGACCTCAGATCATTCGGTGATGGCTCTACGAGTCTCTTCTTCCAGTTGTTTTAAATTGGCCAAAGATGCGGAATAAATGCTTCACCGCGGCATTGAAATGCTGCTTAAACATGCCTTGCCACTTGTCTACCATCTTGCAGTAATTTCTCTGCATGTCTTATATTTGATTTTTTCCGTGTTTTTGGGCCTGCCGGTCTGCTGTAAAACTGGCTTGAAAGGTTGAAAGGTTGTCGTGTGTTTATAAGCTGTGTTCATGGGTTGGGTTATGTATATCTTTCATGGGCCCCTTGCTAGGGAATTTTTTAACAAACAGATGAGGGTCTTTGACCGTGTATCTGATATATACCTGTAATTCCAATATATATGAAGTAAAATGTTTAAATGGCCATGGTGGATAGTCATCTGTCCTTAATATGGTCATTGTCGCTGTCATCATGTTCGTATATATATACACCTAGAAGTAAATGTTTAAATGGCCATGGTGGATAGGTAAAGGTCCTTAATATGATCATCATTGCCTGTCTTCATGTTCATCGTGTCCTTTTCCAAGCTATTTTTGGGGTGACTTTATGAATCCTTTTCCGCCAATCTGCAAAAAAAGAAAAAAAAGAAAAAAAGAATAAGAAATATGTAATCCCCACCTTGAACTCTATATGTTGCAGATTCGTCTTATGCTTGGTGCAACTGTACACCTGTCGATTCAAGACTGAATTATCCTTTACAAAATTTTCACTCCTTGAATCCTTCGTAATGGGTTGGGTCACCTACAAGTCAGCTGACCTGACTCGCTTGTGAGGTGGGTTCGGCGGCTCCAAGCTAAATGCGTAGCAGGTTGGGTGGTACCCGTTTAATTAAATGACTCTGGCTTGCTGTGTGCGTGTCCACCATGAGGATTGCGATACGCAGAGTTCCACTACATCTCTACTAATTGAGTGGACCACACTTGTATTTTGCTATATCTGGATGGCTAGGCATTGGCTTATTTTTTGCACTAGGTGATTCTCATGATGGGGCTAATACATGACACGGGTTAGGAAGTTACTTTCACTTAATAGGTTGGAAGTTATCTTATCGATGGACAATAACTTGTGGTCCAACCAGTTGGACTAGAGAACTCTCATGACACGGGTTAGGAAGTTGCTTTCACTTAATAGGTTGGAAGTTATCTTATCGATGGACAATAACTTGTGGTCCAACCAGTTGGACTAGAGAACTCTCATACGTTGGTTTTGCTAACTTCTCCTTGGGGATGTTAGCAACGTCCCAAATGCTTTAATTGACCTGTATGAAATCTATTCATCAATCTAAACTGAACCGTCTACTTGTTCAAACGAGTAGCGACAAGCCATGATGCAAAAAATTACAGTGGTCGCTGTTGATCAAATTACAGTGGTCGCTGTTTACCCTAAACATCTGATGGGTAGCATAGAAAATGGGCAATCAAGATTGAACAGAGAAATAATATAGGTCCAATTATTGTTTTGAAACATCTATTTGATAGGTCTCACTTTGTATTTTTTGCGATTTCAAAGCAGCACTTTGGTTCAATGATTCTAACCATTTGACTTGCAGCTCTTAAACAACAGTTGGTTCTAACAAATTAGCCCTGTTTTGGTGCTATTCTTTTACCATGGCATTCCACTGAATGAACCGTTCCAATTGCTAATTTGGCATAATCTCATGTGGCATTCAAAAGGTTAGGAGACGGTAGCAAAACATACACGCCCAATGCACGCATGCACACACATTTGACTAGTTGGTGTGTAGAACCACCATGGTGTTTGTATGACATTGGAGTTATATGATACTTGGGTCCATATGCAGCACTAAAAAAATGTACTCAAATAAACCACAATCCCAATATTAGGTTGTTTGAACAATCCTTACAACTGATACATCACCTTTTTTTTTTTTTTTTTTTTTTTTTTTTGTCGAAATAGGAGTGTTGGATATTCTTCATTTTTAGCTGTCTAATTAATGCCAATCAATCTGATATTAAGATAATCAAAGAAGCTTAGTTTTTTGTTCATGATATATCTACACGAGTTACCATAATTTGGACAGTTTAATTTGATTTCTTGTATGCTACAATTATATCATTAATCAGTCTGCCTTGGTATCCAAGTTTTTCTCTTTCTAGGAAATGGGTTGAAATGAAAGGCATTTCCTGTAGGTTTTCAAAGTTTACTTCTGTTGTGGTGGTTGTAATCCCAGGACAGGTGTGTTGTTGCTAAATGTAATGGTTGGAGACGGATATGGGATTAAACCATGGTTTAATTTCTAAAAACTGTTACGAGTATAGTCAATTCCCATTTGCTGAGCCATGGGTCTAACCTTCCAAAGTGCACACTGAACTCATGACATGATCAGTGGGCCAAATCAGTCCATATTGCTGGACCTAGATTGCGCAACTATACTAACCATAGTGGAATACAACCTTGAACCAAGGTCGTCCAGAACTGCACCAAGTCTCCGACCTCTGCATTGCAGCGTAGGATCCATCGTGATCACTAAATTAAGGCTATAATATGTTCTTTGGATAGTTCATTATGGAGTCCATGACGCCTTATATAACTAATTCATTACATAAATAATGAAGGATCATTGTGATTATAATCTTAAGTTATTATGTATGTAGGATGAATTGTTTTGTAAGTGCAAGTCATTTCATGTATTACTCTCTCCATCCTCTCTCTCACGTCTCATCCTCTCCTTGGACTCCACATCATTTAATAATCTATAACAATTATTAGGCCTTTATTATAATCAGTATGCACTGTTCATTTTAACATCCATGATGGATATGTAGGATAATCAACTCCAGTGACTTTTGAAAGTGATTGGTAATCGAAGGTGATACCAAATCTGATCTGTATCGAAGATGAACAGTTTAATTGGGCTAAAGTTGGAGATGAATGTCCTATTCGGCTAATATTAAAGATGAATGGCCTGATTGCTGAAACTAAATAATGCGATTTCAATAATACTAAAGATGAATGGTCCAGTGGATTGGGCCGATATTGAAGATAAACAATCATGTTAAAATGAATAGATGAATGGTCCAATTACGCTGATCTGGGAGATCAATTGTTCGATAGGGGACATTGAAGACCAACAACATAATCAATGTTAAAGCCTAATAGTCCAATTAGAATGTATCAAAGATAAATGGTTTGATTAGGCCAAAATTGGAAATTAAGATTCAACTTGATTGATATCAGAGATTAACGGTACAATATATATATATATATATATATATATATATATATATATATATATATATATATATTGGAAGGTAAGCTTAGAATTTATTACTTCCAAGAGGTAAAAAGCCTAAAAATATATAGAGGAGCTACTGACACCAAGAAAAAAACAAGGCAAATATTTCTCTTAGAATACCGGGAGAGCAAGAAAGAAAAAGCAAAAGGCTCCACATCATTGGGAGGAGAACAACACTAGGAAAGGCCCACATCCCAGGTTAGGAGGAAGACCAAAAATAGAGACAAACACTTGAAACATTGGAACAAAAGGAGAGTTCACAACAAAACACCTTGCACACCTAAAGTCAAGTAGCTGCTGATGATATGACGACAATCTGTTAGAATGAAGTTGAGCAACTGATCCAAGATGATGTAATCTGCTAAGGTTGGTGATAAGGTGTCGATGATGCCCCAAGGCAGTGCAAATAGGGAAACATAGGCCAGTGAGGCGAGTGGAGATAGATCTTGTATACTGCCTCACTCTCCAAGAAAAGGCAGAAGGGTCTTCAATGGCTTTAGCAACTTGAGCATTATGCACTTTGAGAAAAATACCTAAAATATCCGTAGATTTCAATTTAGAAAGGCTAATATATAAAATCTTTAGACATTTATTAGGGAGGTCAGGGTTCAAATCTCGAAGGGTAAAACTCCAACATGCAAAATAGGAAGAGGAGGGAACACAAATGAGCCCCATGACACTGCCAATGGTATGGGAACGTACAAGCCCTCACTTCCCAATCCAAAGAGGTTGGGATGAGGTATGAGGAGCAAAAAGCCTAGGACCCCTAGAGAAGGCAGTAGGGAAATTTCAAAGGGCTGAAATAGACCTAGGTATATCTGATATAATGGAAGAACCCATGATAAATATAACTTCTGCTCTAATATCCATCAAGGATAGAATGGAGGATGAACTCCTTAGAAGACGATTTGCCCGAAAAAAAAATCTTTGAATTCCTCTATTTCTAAATGTGGTAGACAAGGGTTGGAAACAAAAGGTTAATTAACAAGTTACACCTTGGATTTAGAGGAAGACTCCCAACAAGATGTCCAATAGATTCTATAAGAGGGTGCAATATGGAGGGCGCTTGGAGCCCTAGCCTAGAATACAATTGGCTCCAGATCCAATGGACAAAGGAACAATTAAAGAAAAGGTGATCAATAATTTCAACAAGTGAAGTACATAAAGCACAACCATCATCCATGTGAAGAAATTCAATCCTTAGTTTTTAGCCTAGTAAGGAAGAATATGAACATACAAATTCAATGTTGAAGGTCAACATTATATTTAGACCGATACGAATGATGAACGTATTGATTTGATAAAAATTGGAGATAAATGGATCAATTGGTTTGATATGATTGCTTGGATATTGAAGCTCAACGATTGGATTGATATCCAAGATGAATGGTCAGGTTGAGCTAAAATTGGAGATGAACAATATGATTTGATTGATATTGATGATCAACGATCCAATTACGTTGATCTAGAGATCAATTATATGGCTGAACTAATATCCAAGATGGATGGTTTGATTATTTGGCTAAAGCTAGAGTAGAATGGTGGAACTGGTTTGATATTGAAGATTAAAGATTTGATTAAGCAAATATTGAAGATCAATATATGATAGATTGAACTGATATCAAAGATGAACAATATGCTTGGAGCAATGCTAAAGCCAAATGATCTTATTTGAATGATTTTGAAGTTAATAGTCTGATTATTCTAAAATTGGAGACAAACAATATAATAGGACTAATAACGAAGAACAATGGTCTAATTGGCCTAATTAAATAGTTGTTCTTCCATGTCAACCTAATTTTACTGTCAAATCTTCAATATCAGAACAATCAAACCATTGGTCTCCATTGTCAGTGCAATTATACCATTCATTTATAATTTCAACCTAATCATATTGTTGATCATAGGCCCAATCCGATAGTTGATATTGGCTCAATTTTAGTTTTTATCTCCAATTTCAGTCTAACCAAATCATTCATCTATGATATCAGTCTCATTCTGGACATCAATCTTTAATACTGACTCAATCCATTGTCTATCTTGAAGTTCTGTCCAATCAGAGCATTCATCTCCAATTTTAACCTAATTATACTTTTGGCCGTCGACACTGTCCAAATAATCTATTTATCTTCCGTTAGTCTTCAATATCATTTGAATCAAACCGTTGGACTTTAATATCAATCCAATCAGACCATTCATTTTAAATGACTCAATTAGACAGTTGTTCATCAATTTTACCAAATTGGAACACTCATCTCCAATTTTTTGCCTAACCAGATTGGTCATTCTTGATAGGCCCATTTTAACCATTGATTTTGAGATTGACCTAATCAAAGGATCGATCTTAGATACATCACAATTAAACCGCTCATAGTCAATTTTAACTAATCATTGATTTGTACTATCTACCAAAAAATCACTTTTTATGTGATAGTCTTCATCCATTCAATAAATGGTGAAGGGATGAGCAATCAAAGGTGACCATAGAGGACTAAATGTATGGATATGAGTTTACTATAATGGTGTAGAAATAAATAACTGATAAATAAGAAAAGAATGTAAAACAAGTTTTAATTTGTAATTATAAGTGGGATAGCCAAACTACATAAATTACATTTAAAATAGAATATTTTATCTACTTATAAATATAATGAGACAATACGTTATTAATAGGGGATTTGACGTAGTACCGCCTGCCTTTTTTGTTATTTGACAAATCAAAGCCCACTTCTAAACTTTTTTCAAAAACCTGCTTATAGATTCCACCATTAGATAGATTTTCGCTCACTATCTGATAGAAATACGTAGTACATACTACATTTTAAAAAAGATGATACTAAACTTATTAAAAGACGAAAGCTTTTTTTATGACATTGATGTACAACCGCTTATCTTTTCTGCCATCAAAAAATTATGGCCTATTTTAAAACTTTTTTTTTCTTCTAAAAACCTACTTATCCTTTTTGAATATGGTGGTAAAACAACCTCATTTGACTTTGGTAGGAATATTGCTAAATAATTTTATTGTTATCTTATGAAAAGACCTTTTTATCCATTTTAAAAGACAGATTTAACGTTTTTAATCCCGTTGTTAACATATGTGGATTTCATATTGACACTGGACTATTGGATGGGGTCTATGAGTGTCCCGCCCCAAAATCTGGGTACTCGAATAGGGTTATTCAAGACCCGAATCCTAAGCTCGTGAGTTTAATAAATTGATATTTATTACAATCTACATAATTCCATTAAATTTAATAAATATTCAGAGTCATCTAAAAGAAAAATACTACTGAAATAATTCTTATTAATTTAATGTTCACTAAATTCATCTCTCTTGATAGTTTCTTTTTCATTGAAATTTAGAATTCAAACTAAAACCGAATAATAAAACTTAATTAAAATTCAAACTAAACTAAATGCCAGAAAGAAAAAATTAGTAGTAGAAGCTTGCCTACTCATAGTATTCTAGTTTTGCACTTGTGGATTGTTGTAATAGTGTGAACATAACAACTTAGTGGGATAATTTCTTATCCAAAATTTGAAACATTCAGATTATGTAAAAAATTTATAAATAAAAGTGAATTGAATTAAAATACGGAGAATGAAAGAAGATGAATTTAAGTACTGGAATTGTGAATATGCCATGAATGTAATACTTTCCATGAATTATCGTAAATAATAAATTAAATATAAATAATCTCTTAGAGAATTCTATATAAGGTTGCATAATTAACAAAGCATTTAAATATTAATAATAAATATAAATAATTTATATAAACTCTATTTTTTAAACTATTGAACAATTTAATCTTCTAAATTTTAAAACAGAGCATGATAGTAAAATTTTATGAAAATCTAGTGTTTCAGAAAACTAAATAAATGTAATTTTCAATATTACTTGTTGATAACAAAATCTGGATCACGCTCCAGTCCGTGCGACGTACCTCCAAGGGACCCTGACCCTGCACAAAGGATTAGCAAAGGAGACCCTGGTTAAGCCGAGGGACCCTCCGATGCCTAACTTAGGTCAAAGGAATCTAGGTCTAAGTTGAAAGGTAGAGGGAGAGTGTAAGATATTGCGTACCTGTAGTAATGGGGTCTCACTGTATTTATACCTGACTGTTAGACGGTCTGGGTCTATTAATCTCGTCACGATTCACTCAATCAGGAAGATTTTAGGATCGTGGAGATATCATGCGTAACATGGGCGCGAATCTGGCGGGCACGTCCGCTTAAGGTAGTTTTCAAGTTTAGCATCTGAAGTGTTCCCCCTGGTCTCGGCTCGGGATGCCTCATCTTCGTCTTCATCCGAAGATGAGGACAAGGACAAGCCTATCCTTATTCACACGAGGATGAGCCCTCAGCTCGGAAGTCATTCCCTCAGCTCGAATATCAGGACCTTGGGCTCGGGCGTTCGGATGTCGCTCTCTTCATCAGTGGATTTTTGGGCATTCTTGTGTCTAATTGGACTAGGGAGATGCTGATCCTTAGAACTATAACGGGCTCGGATCTTCCCATAACAGATACCCCCTACTCTTCGAGGTCGGCTACGTGCTCAGAGAGTAAACATTCAGAAGATCAACCGCCTCATCTGTTAAAACTATCGTGCATGTCGATTCCATCATGATTTCGAATTTCGAAGCATCTCACACTCAGTGTTTCCCGCCCACGGGCTAACGTTCAGCGGCCGCGTGGCGACGATTATGATTTCGAATCGTCGTCCGCCTATGGCCTATTGCCACATATACTTTGGTTAGTGTTTCGGATGGAGCTTCTCTTACTCGGGCATCGTTTCGTTTATCCGGAGCACACCGCTTGATGTCAGAGGCATACCGCTCGACAGAGCCTGAGCCAATAGTTTGCGGCCACGTAAGCTCCGAAGTCGGCTCGCGGTGATTCAGCTGTGGCTATCATTTCTTGTCATTATTACGGAGATTTAGTAAGGTCTATATAAGCTCCCTTTGAAAATTTTTGTTCACTTCTGCGCTTTGTGTTTGAGCTGATACCGGAGGAGGTAATTTCCAACGAGGGCGATTCCGGCCGATCAGGGTTTTTCGACGAGCGATTCTGACCGACCAAGCATTTTCGGCAGAAGCAATTCCTGGTGATCGTTCAGTGAGTCTCCTCGTGCCTCTTTACATTCTTTCCTCTTAAGATGTTGTCCGACTTGGAGACTGCCCGGGACAACAATGATTATTTGAAGCCGGAGAGCTCCAGTTGCGGGAGAGGGGCCTCTGAAGGTCCTTTTGAAGCTATACCTCTATTCCCTCCGCCTAGAAGACAGAAGGAGGAAGGGGCTCGAACTCGACGGGCTGGTAAGAAGAAAACCGCTCAAGCCCCCCGGGCTACAACCATCGAGGTTGTCGAGATGCCAGCTAGTCGGCGGGCCTCGGAGGTAGTCCTGGGAGGTTCCGTGCTCTCTGAGTCTCAGATGGAATGGATCCGCTTGGAGTTCCAGATCCCCGACTCCGTCCAGATAAGAGCTCTAGAGCCCCTCGACACCTCTGGTGAACCTGCTGAGGGAGAAGTCACCATTTATCTTTGTGCACTGCAATGCGGGCTCTGACTTCCTCTGCATCCCTTCGTCTGAGCCGTGACAGCCTACATCGGCTTAACTCCCGGGCAATTCAACCCTAACGCTTGGAGGGTGTTAATCTCTTCTTATATCATTTGACGTCAAGTTGAGAATGCGGAGCTGACCCCTGAGGAGTTGATAAGTTTTTACCTAGTCAAGCATGATAGTCAGGAACCATGGTACTACTTCGTGACCCAAGGCAGCAAGAGGTTGGGGCTAGTGATGAATCTTCCGTCATCCAATAAGGACTGGAGAATAAATGGTTATAGGCTGCGAGCGAATGGGAGGCACCGGTGGCTAAGCTCAAGACTTTGACAACTCGGGTTCTCACCCAATTTCCAAAACTAGGTTGGACTAGTCATTCCCTCTTTTTTGATACCCTTCTCTGTCACCTCAGTTAAACTGAAATTTTCTTCATTTTTGTAGATTTCCCAAGGGGCACACCTCTCCTCGATTCGGCCTAGAAGAATTGCTTAGCTAAGGCTAAGGCGCGATCGGGAGAGCTCCGCTCCTGGTCAGACCTGATTACAACTGTCAACCTTCATTGGTCTGGGCTTCGCAAGTCGCCACCTCTTCCGACGTCTTTCAGTAGGTTCTTCTTCCGTTCCCTTTAGAGGGATCAAACTTATTCGTTTGATTGCTGATTTATTGTTCTTTACGCAGGCATGACAGAAACATCTGGTTCTCGGAGAAGGAAGGCCGCCCCAACGGCAGAGGAGTTATTGAGGGTCGAGTCCCGGACGAAGACCACCGTTCGGAGGAGGCAGACCCCTCGCGGGGAGGACCTCTCTGGTCCAGTTTCTATTGTCTCAGCTTCAGCTGCAGCTCCTATCGTTGCAACCACGACCACAACTGCAGTGCCTACCGAGGTTGGGACTCCAGCAATCATTGTTCCAACTCCATCAATGGTTGTTCCGACTCCAGTAACCATAACTCCTTCTGTTCTGCCTACAACCGTTACCCCCGTTGAGGAGGCTCGTCCTATAGCCCCTTACATAGTTATCCCTTCATCATCCGAGCGGGAGGAGGGGTCGTATGGTTGACGCCATGATCACCCCTCCTAAGGTTGGATAATCTTAGAGCCGAAGCTCAAGCCTCGACTGGCAGCGGGACTGGGTTCATGGAAGCAGCAGGCTCGGCCTAGGTGGGGATGAGTGGTGGGAGGTTCGTACTGGGCTACCACCTGTCTTGCCTGACGCCCTAGGCTGCCAAACATGCCCCATAGGAGGATATAGCCCACCTTCTCAGTAAATCGGATAGTTCCTTCTTGAACGACATGGCTTACGTATTTTACATGGTATTCTTATCAACTTTCCTTGTCTTTTCGCACTTATTGCTTTCGAATGCTTATTTTCTTATTTTTGTTCAGTCTATCCTGAAGCTCCTTTTGGCTTAGGAGAAGGCTCGGGAGTCGGAGAAGAGAGAGGCTGAGGTGAAGGCCCTCAAGACCGAAGTAGGGGTCTTGCGGGATGAAGCCACCTTTCTTCGACTTAAGCAGGGTGAGCTGCGTCGGCAGCTTGAAGACGGGAAGGCTAAGGAGCTCTGGCTGCAGGAGGTCATAACTGACCTTGAAGCTAGAGGGCTGCGGTTGTAGGGGATCACGGATGACTTCAAAGCTCGGTGCGATGCTGCAACTGCCGAGCTGACCCAAGCCAGGGCTTACGTGAACTCGCCGGCTAAGGAGAACTCTCGATTGGGTGAAGTCCTTAAGCGGATTAAGGCTGAGGTGGCAAAAGAGCAGAGCTGAGCCGTCTCCCAAGTAAGGGAAACTCAACGAGTCGAAGATAAAGCCTACAAAGCTGCAGCGGTGATTACTGCAGTGGTCGCCTTCAAGACATCAAAGGAGAGGGAGGCCGAAGCTGTTAAGTTTTACAACTGTGGCTTCGATGCTTGTATCGAGGCGGTTCAGGACTTGTACTCGGACCTCAACTTAAAGCCTTTGTTGCTTGAAGATGCAGGGGAGAACCCTGCCAAAAGAGTCTGCCCGGATGAATGCCCCAGTTCCCAAGCTCCTCCTCCCCCAGCCACATAGATCGGATCATTTGCCTCCCCCTTTTTTTGGGACTTGTCGAAACTCTTCTTTTCAATTACTTTTTGACCTTTTAAAGAAGGTACATGAATGATGATTTTTGACCCTTTGGAGAGGACGCATGAATGGCATTTTTTCTTTAATCCGTAGTTAATTTTTGGATATTGAATGCTGATTGTTGATTGCTGAACTGATTCATCGATAGGTCGATTCATTTCAGGGCATAGCCGAGCCGACCCTTTGATAGGTCGGCCCCTTCCAATACCTTTTCATAGAATCTGAGGTCTTTTAGGGCCTGATTATTATTGAGTCCGAACTCGCTGGGGTTGGCTCATCCCACGATTGGCAAGGAACCTCCACTTTATCCTCCGTTAGTCGAGCGATGAGCCGACTCTTATGTGGGGGAGTCGGGCATCTTTTGGCTTTTCCCCTGACTGAGAGGGGATGCCTTATCGAGTTTTTGTGGGATAATGCTCTAACCCCTTCTTCAAGGGATCAGTTTGTTTAATCCACCTCTGCATATGAGAGGAAACTTTTCCTTAGTAGATAATTCATTCATGTAGATAAGAAGAGGTAAATTTTATTCACAGCCTTAAAGGCTTGTTGCTCGGAGGCATACATTTGTTGAGAGCCTTAAAGGCTTGACGCTCGGAAGCGTGTATTTATTGAGTGCCTTAAAAGCTATTTCGTCATGGATAGTAAACTTTCAGGTGCTCGACATTCCAAGGTTGGGGGAGCTGACGACCCTCTAGGTCCTCTAAGTGGTAGGAACTTGGTTTGGTCGACCGAATGACCCGGTAGGGTATTTCCCAATTAGGTCCAAGCGTCCCAGCTCCTGGCTCAGCTGTGTTGGGAATATTCGACGAAGGACCAAGTCCCCAGGATGGAACTGCTTGGTCTTGACTTTCGAATTGTAGAATCACGCGACTTGTTTGATGCTAAGTTGCGACTCGGAGCCTTGAAATATCTCTGACTTCCTCGAGCAAATCCAGGTTGGCCGCAATCTGCTCGGAGTTTTAGTTTTCTTGGTAGTTCTTAACCCGATCCGTGGGGAGGCTAATTTCAACTGACACCATTGCCTCTGAGCCATAATGAGTGAGAACGAAGTTTCTCCAGTTGAGGATTGAGCTGTGGTCCTCTAGGCCCAGAGAACGAATGAGAGTTCTTCGACTTAGCTGCCTTTTGCTTTCTCCAACTTCGTTTTAAGATGGTGCTTGATAACTTTATTAACTGCCTCCACCTGTTCATTGGACTGGGGGTGTCGAGGAGAAGAATATGCATTCGTGATGCCAAGTCCTTGACACATGCTTCGGAACGTGTCGTTGTCGAACTGCCGGCCATTATCTGACACGATGGTGTGCGAAATCCCGAACACTCAAATGATGTTTTTTTAGACAAAATTAATCACTTTTTGTTATGTGATTTTAGCAACAGGCTTTGCCTCGGCCCACTTAGTGAAGTAGTCAACTGCAACGATGGTGAATTTGACTTACCCTTTTCCTGTAGGCATGGGGCCGATGATGTCGATTCCCCACTGAGCGAACGGCTCATGGGAGTCATTTCTTCTACGGGTTGCCTCGGCAGAGCTACAAAGCATTGGCATTTATCGCATTTCTGAACGTAGTCTTTAGAGTCCTCCTTGATGGTTGGCCAGAAATATCCTTTTCAGAGTATCTTCAGGGCCAAGGCTCAGCTGCCGGAGTGGTTTTCACAGATTCCTTCATGAATCTCTCGAATGACATATTCTGCTTCATCGGGTCGGAGACACCTGAGAAAGGGCTGTGAATGCCCTTTTTTGTATAGGATACCGTCCAGGACGACATATCGTGCTACTCGGACTCTCAGGCGCCTGGCTTCCAGTTTGTCCGAGGGGATCTCACCGGATGTGAGGAAGTTAAAGATCGGGTTCATCCAGCTCAGATTAGCGTGTACTGGATTAACTTCCTCCTTCTCTACCTTGTCGATGCTTGGATGCTCTATGAACTCAACAGGGATGACTCAAGGGATCTTCCCCTCTGCGGCTGAGGCATCGACCCATGAATTTTTCGCTTTCGGGATTTGATGGATAGTGCAACTCCAAAATCTTTTGATCAATTTCATCGCCTCATCGAGGTAAGCGATCATCCTTGTCTCCTTAGCTTCGTACTCAGTAGAAATGTGGTTTACCATTAACTAAGAGTCGCATCGGACTTGAAGAGTCTGAACACCCAGACTTGCCGCCAATCTGAGTCAAACTAGTAAAGCCTTGTACTCCGCCTCATTATTTGAGGCCTTGACCCGAGTCTGATCGCGTATTGGATAGTTGTCGAATCTGGTGCGATCAGGACGATTCCGGCCTCGACCCCTTTGATATTGGACGACCCGTCCACATAAAGGACCCATCCCGAGTCTAATATCGCCTTTTAATCACCTGAGGGGACAGGTGGAGTTATTTTGACTTTAGTACTGATCTCTTCTTCGCTCGGTGTGGTGAATTCAGCAATGAAGTCAGCCACAGCTTGGCCCTTGATCGCTGTCCTCGAGCGAAACTGGAAGTCGAACTCGCCAAGTTCGATGGCCCACTTGGTCATCCGACCCGAAACCTTGGGCCTCTGAAGAACTTGTCTGAGAGGGGAGTCGGTCAACACGACGACCGAATGGGCTTGAAAGTAAGGACGCAACCTCCGAGTCGAAACGATGAGGCTAAGCGCTAGCTTCTCCAGGGTCGGATACCTCGTCTCCGCGAGTACCATAGCCTTACTCACGTAGTATACAGGGTGCTGCTTGCCTCCGACCTCTCTGATCAGAGCCGAGCTGATGGCTAAGGCTAAAACTGCAAGGTATAGGAACAGGGGCTTGCTTTCATCAGGTTTGGACAGCAGAGGGAGTGAGCCCAGATACTGTGTCAATTGCTGGAAGGCCAGTTCGCATTTGGATGTCCACTCTGCCTTCTTATGACCCTTTAACTGTTGGAAGAAGGGGAAGCATTTATCTGTTGCTTTGGATATGAAACGCCCAAGTGCCGCGACTCGCCCCGTGAGACATTATATTTCTCTGACGGTCCGAGGCAAACTCATGTCGAGGAGTGCTTTGATTTTGTCGGGATTCGCTTCAATGCCCCTCTGGATGACCTGAAACCAGAGGAACTTTCCTTAGCCGACTCTAAAAGCTCACTTCGCGGGGTTCAGCTTCATCTGGTATTCCCGGAGGATAGTGAAAGTTTCTCCAAGATCCGTCAGGTGGTCGGACAACTTGACACTCTTTACCAGCATGTCATCGACGTACACTTCCATGGTATATCCGATCTACCTGGTAAACATTTGGTTCACCAATCTCTGATATGTAGCCCCAGCATTTTTCAGGCCAAATGGCATGACCCGGTAACAGTAGAGTCCCTTGTCTGTGAAGAAGGTTATTTTCTGTCTGTTTGGGGGATACATCGCGATCTGATTATATTCGGAGAAGTGTTTAGGAAAGAAAGCAGCTCGTGTCCCGCCGTGCTATCCACTAGCTGGTTAATCTGAGGCAAAGGGAAGCTATCCTTCGGACACGCCTTGTTTAGATCTGAGTAATCCATGCAGACACGCCACTTCTCGTTGGCTTTCTTGATGAGGACCACGTTAGCGATCCAATCGGGATAATGTACCTTTTCTATGAAACCGGCGTTGAGCAGAATAGAGACCTCGTCGACTATTGCTTCATATCGCTCAACATCGAATGACCTTCTCTTCTGCTTGACAGGTCTGTGATCTGGATCCACATTCAGCCTGTGGACCATGACATCAGGAGAAATCCCAGTCATGTCTTGGTGGGACCACACGAAGACATCCCTGTACTGTCGTAGGAAGGCTAGCATTTTGAACCGTTGCTTAGGATTTAAAGACATCCTGAGCTGAACCGTTCTGCTCAAATCGGCCTCATCGAGCGGTACCTTCTCCAGGTCTTCCACGGGCGAGCCTTCCACAGGTCCTCTGGGGTCCAATATGTTAATAGTAAGTGCTTGCTTAACCGACCCGTTCTTGACTACTATAATATAGCATCTCCGAGCTTCTCGTTGATCGCCTCGGAGGTATCCTATCCCACCCCCGGCAGAGAATTTCATCATCAGGTGATAAGTGGAGACAACTACTCTCATTGCATTGAGGGAAGGTCTGCCCAAAATGACGTTGTACACTAAAGGTACATTGACAACGAGAAAGTCCACCATGAGGGTGACTTGATGTTGTCCCTCTCCTACAGTCACTGGGAGGGAGATAGCTCCTTCGGAGATTACTCTTTCTCCGGCAAAGCCGTGTAAGGGAGTCTTCATGGGTCTGAGGTGAGACCTTGGAATCCCCATCCTTTCAAAGGCTTCAGAATAGATTACGTCTGCTGAGTTCCCGGTGTCGATCAAGATGCGGTATACCTTGCGGTTTGCTATGGTCATAACAACCACCAGGGTATCATCGTGCTGATGCTGGATTCCGCGCGCATCCTCTTCCCTGAAGGTCAGAGTACATGGGCTGACTCGGAGTTCCTTACTGGGCTGCTCAGTTAAGTGGACGTAATGCTCCAGTTTAGACTTTCGAGAGTGGGCTTTCTGTGCCATATTCGAGTCTCCGCCACCAGATGAGCCCCCGAAGATGGTACGGATTTCGACGGGCTCTTCTGCGGTAGTGTTCGGCTGCTCTCTCTCTCTGTCTCTCTCTCTCTCTCTCTCTCTCTCTCTCTCTTCTTTCCAAGTGACTTTCATTCTTTCCTCTATCGGCGTAGGTGTTGATCTCATCTTTGAGATCTACACAGTCCGTCGTGTTATGATCGTGATCTCGGTGAAAGCGGCAGTACTTACGCTTGTCTTGATGATCCGGGTCAGCCCTCATACAAACAGGCCAATTCAGCAGCTTTTCTCCTCAGATGTCCAATAAAATTTGCTCGGTGGATGTGTTAAGGGAGGTGTAGGAGCGGAACTTTCCCTCCGGCCTTCTGCTCAGGCGACGATCGCGAGGGCCGCGGTCGTCGGGCCCTTTGTTGGACGGGTGAGATTCCTCGTTCCTAGGCCTCTTCCCTTTACCATTGGGCTCAGCCACTTGGACACTTTTGCGGGCATTGGAGAATTCTTTTGCATTGGTATATTTCTGAGCTCTAGCAACGAGTTCGACCAACGTCTTTGGTGGATTCTTTCCGATGGAGAAGGTGAATTTTCCTTCTTTTAGGCCATTGAATACAACAGCGAGCGCCATTTTGTCGTCGTAATCCTCTATCAGCAGTGCTTCCTCATTAAAGTGAGCGATGTAGTCTTTCAACGACTTCTTTGGTTCTTGCTTGATAGCTAACAGGTGAGTGTTAGGCTTTCGACTTCTCTTACCACTTTTGAATTGGGTAAGGAATAGTCGGCTCAACTCTGCGAAGGAACTGATGGAATTTGGTTTGAGCTGCCGGTACCAATTTCGAACAGAACCCGTGAGCGTGATCGAGAACCCTCGGCACATCATGGCATCTGTCGCCGTCTGGATCTGCATCCATGACAGATAGGCTTCCACATGCTCGGATGGGTCTCCAAACTTAGAGTATTGGATGACGGGAGGTATTTGAAACCTCTGAGGCATCACCTCGTTCATAATTTCTGAGGTGAAGGGTGGCTCGGTCTCTTCCATCATAGCTTGAACGGCGGCGGGAACTGACGTCGGCTGTTGTTTCTTTTCCAAAGCTAGGAATTTGTCGTTGAGCTCCGCGAACCGTTTCTCCCAAGGATCCTTGTTTTCCGCTACGATTTCTTGGGTGTTTTCTATTTTTGGAGTCCTCCTTCCCTTCCTCCGTTCTAGCTGATGAGGGAGATCCGTCGCTGCTAGGGCTGAAGTGACCGAAGCATTGGTCGGAGCTCGAGTGGCTGTGTTCCGAGCCGAGGCTCAGATTTGAGTCGGAAGAGTATTCTAACCTGAAACGAAGTGAGCTTCCATGACCAGACTGACCGGTTTAGGAACAGGATTTTCCTCGGGCCCGCCATGGTTGTGGCTCCTGTTGTTGCTTCATCTTGTTCACTTCGTCACGTAGAGCTTGTATCTCGCTCCGCATGGTGTGATACTTACTCGCCCGATTGCCAGAACACTGGGAAGGCGCCGGGGTTGATTCGGCATGAAGTAGTGAGGAGGAGCGAGTTTGCTCGTTTGGCTTCGGTTCCGCGGCTACTACTTTCTTCTTTCCTCTCGCCATTATGCTTCAGGATAGGAACCCGACCTTTTGTATCAGATTTTCACAAACGGCGCCAAAAATATTGATGACAAAATTTGGATCACCCTCCACTCCGTGCAACGTACCTCTGAGGGATCCTGGCCCTGCACAAAGGATTAGCAAAGGAGACCCTGACTAAGCCGAGGGACCCTCTGATGCCTAATTCAGGTCAAAGGAATCTGGGTCTAAGTTGAAAGGTAGAGGGAGAGTGCAAGATGTTGCGTACCTATAGCAATGGGGTCTCATTGTATTTATACTTGACTGTTGGACGGTCTGGGTCTGTTAATCTCGGCAGATTCACTCAATCAGAAAGATTTTAGGATCGTGGAGATATCATGCGTAACACGGGGGTCGTGCAGCGTATCAATGGGCGAATTTGGCGGGCACGTCCGCTTAAGGCAGTTTACAAGTTTAGCATCTGAAGTGTTCCCCCCTGGTCTCGGCTCGGGATGCCTCATCTTCGGATGAAGACGAAGATGAGGACAAGGACAAGAAAAAGCCTATCCTTATTCACACGAGGATGAGCCCTCGGCTCAGAGGTCGTTCCCTCGGCTCGGAAGTCATTCGCTCGGCTCAGATATTGGGACCTTGGGCTCGGGTGTTCGGATGTCGCTCTCTTCATCAGTGGATTTTCGGGCATTCTTGTGTCTGATCGGATTGAGGAGATGCTGATCCTCGGAACTATAATGGGCTCGGATCTTCCCATAACATTACAAATTAATGATAAATAAAAATTGTAAAGTTAGAAATAAAAGAAAATTACGATGAACTAATTATAATTTTAGAAATAATCCTATAAATTAAATGAAATTAACATCTATTTAACAATTAATTACATGAATATATGTTCATAATCTAATAATTACTTTCCTAAAATTAAAATGAGAGTAAATAAAAATAATGAGGGTAAATTTTATATTCTATGTGTAATCATTAATATTTTCTTTTGATAATTTCAAAGGCGATTAAGAGTTAAACTAATAATTTAAAATTTCAGAATTTCAATACTGAATAAAAATTAAAAAAATTGTTTGAATTAGATTACATATTCTAAAATAATAATAATAATAATAATAATAATAATAATAATAATAATAATAATAATAATAATAATAATAATAATAATATGATTTGAATTTAATTTACAAAAATTAATCTCCTGTTTAATTTTTCAATAAAAAATACAAAAAAAAATAGATGTTAAATTATAATTAATCAATATTTCAAAAAAATTAAAATAAAAAGAAAAATTCTTAAAAATATTTAGTGACTTTAGTTAGACTTCAGATTAATTTAAATCAATTCAATTATTTTAATTTCTTAGAAACTAAAATTTTAGCAATAAATAAATCAAAATAAATAATACATAAATGATTAAATAGAAAATATGTAAATAATATGAAAATTTAAAAGGAATTAAATCACCCACCTTAATAAAAGCTTCGGAATTTTTTTTTTTTTTTCCTGGTTTCCTTTTTTCTCACGCATCACTCGAATCCTACACTCACGACCCTATTTATAACAAAGACTCCCACCATCCTTAATGCACACATGTTAAAAAGACTCTAAATGTTCCTTTAAATGACCTCTTTTGTAAATAAAACACCCTCTCTCCCATTTATTATAACAATGGCCCCACGTTTAGGTATGTTGTGATGCTTGTGGTGCATAACAATGTGTGTGCATGATTGTCATGTGTGGGCAATGTATACATGGATGGACACCTGAAATCATTTATCTACAATGGATGGCTGATTAGGTCAGTGGGTTGATGAATCAAATGGATTGATGGATTTGGGTGGTAGATGGATTTTGAGGGTGAGTTGAGAAGTTTTGAGTTGAGAAGTTTTATGGACAACGTTTATATTTTGTATGAATTTAATGGTTATATGATGTTAGTTTAAGTTAACGAATGAGTGGTTGGCTGATATTAGTATATAACTTAGACATTTTGTAATAGTTGGGTTGTTAGGTATGATGGAGAGTCTAGATTATTGATCTCTGATCATAATCATGCACCTCTTGCATCCTAAAATCCACACTCCCATATGATAATCTTACAATATTAATACTTAATTAACACATGCAGGTGTTTCATAAAAAAAAGCATTTAAATTCTTAAACTTAAAAAGAAACATTGAAATACATGCTCTTAACCATCTATTTTTGCATGTGAGATGTGTTGCATTAGTGAGTTATACCATACGTGGAATGTATGGTTAACCGAATGAATGGGTAAGATGTATTTTGTTGGACAATCATGTAAACTATAAAATGAGTTGATGAATGGGTGATCACATACATTAATCACGTCCGTGGTAGATGATCGGGTGGGGGAAGTGTACAATCGGATGGTCACACATGCATGAAAAAAATTTGGATTATTACATTCTACTCCCCTTAATGAAAATTTTGTCTTTGAAATTTAATTTATCTAAAACAAGCAAGGGTACTTTTTTATAATCTTGTCTTTCCATTACCCTAAAGCTTCTTTTTAGCCAATCTTGTCTTTCCATTACCCTGAAGCTTCTTTTTAGCCGTGATGTCTCACTGCACTTTCACGAATGGTATAGTTTTGGTTTGGAGTACTTGGTCCCTTTTGTTGAGGATGCGAACTGGTTATTCTACATACGTGACATCCTCTCAAATTTCTTGTGGTTGTCAGTCAATGACGTGTGAAGTGTCCTTCTTGTACCTTTGTAACGATGATATGCGAAAAACGTCGTGAATGCCAAATAACTGTGTGTTAGATCTAGTCCGTAGGCTACGAGCTTACTCTTTGAAGGATCTCAAGTGGCTTAATGTGGCGTAGTGCTAACTTTTCTTTCTTCCCGGATCGCATGACTTCTTTCATTAGTTAGTGATAGCTTGAGTAGTATGTGATCGCCCATGAAGAACTCTAAGTCTTTCCTTTAGTTGTCTGCGTATCTCTTTTGTTGATTCTGTGCCACACATAGACGGTCCTTAATGATATGTATCTTTTTGGTTGTTTTATGCACAATCTTTGGTCCAAGCAGGCTTTTTTCATCAACTTCTATCCAATAATTTGGTGATCTATATGATCTTTCATACAACGCTTCATACGGTTTCATGCTGATGCTAAACTGAAAATTGTTATTATAAATAAACTCGATCAATGGTAGATGCTTGTCCTAGTTCCTTTGAATTTAAGAATGCAAGCGCGAAACATATATTCAAGGATCTGATTCACTCATTTAGTTTGTCCATCCATCTGCAGATGAAAAGTAGTAATGAAGTTGAGCGATGTCACGCCCCAAACTTAGAAACCGGGCTCAAAATTTTCGATCGCCAAATCCGGTGCCGACAGCCTCCGTAGTACCACATTCTCGGCTCCCGGTGTCCATACGCTAGATTCCGATCCTGAGATCCTATAAGGAGGATTTTCCAATATACATTTTACTCGTAAGAAGCATAACCACAAGTATACTCAAATCACAAAGGCAACATCATCATCATTTATCCACTAATATAAACATTTGAGTACAGTGCTGAAAGGGAAATACATATATCAAAAATCAAAACTCCAGAAGATGGCTACACGCTCCATGCTCAACGCTGCTACAACCTAACACCACCTGTACACATCTATTGTGCATAAGCTTATAGAAAGCTTAGAGGGTGGTGTAAGTGTGTGAGCAGTATATGCATGCTCAGAGTGTAATATTAGAGTAAACAGAATTATTGGTAAGTCCATGAACCATACAATATTAGAATAAGCAAAAATATTAACAAGTCCATAAAAATATCATCAACCTCATCTAAGATATACGATGAGAAGACATAATAAGCCAATGTCATATACTAAGAAAGTAATGTAAATCGGCTGTGTAATGCGGAAACATAATGAACCAGATATCAAATATTGAGGATGCAATACAATATGCAATTCGAAGAGCTACGAATACCATCAGTCTTGTCTAGGTTATATAAAATGCGGAAACATAGCAACCCAAAATATCATATGCCGAGGATGTAATGCAATATGCAATATGTGGTGCGAATGAAATGACCAAGCTGTAGTGTGAAGTCAGGATGATAGTACGTGGTATCGCAGGCTATGGGCCTATTACAAAGGACTTCTATCCAAATCAGTCCCATACCTAAATTTAGATAGATAGACTCAATGTAGTAAACTCCTGATCTCAAGTTAGTCGGGTGCCCCAATCGAAATCTTGGCCTATGTGAAAGTACACATAACAATTAGTTGCGCACCACCAGCCTAAGTGGATAGTGAATGAATGAATGAATGAATATAATGCTAAGTATGCAACTCCTGCTACACAAATCGGTACTGTATATCTCTGAAATCATCACCGGGGTCTAGTACACTCTACACCAACTTGTCGCCCCATCAAGTGCACAACTGGGTAAGTGGAAGAGACCTCACTATCCGCCTACTAATATCGGCCCGGCTCGTCGATAGCAGACCCATTTACGAGCTGGTCAGACTCAGCCTAGCATTGTCTACTCCCTCAGGCGGGTAAGGTCGCACTCCCTCCCAACCGACCATGACACAATGGGAGACGCGGCCACTGGTATACGGCTCTCATACGCTCATATATATTCACTCGGTCTGAACGTTGGAGCGTCCTCTGATACCAAGAGGGTTTAGAAATTTTCACCCAGGGCCATCTATTACGGCCTGATGTTAATATCATATTTTCGGTGTCTTATCTGGCCATCCATGATATGCTTGTGGAGGCTGCAGCCCTGATGTCGCTAGGGCATACAGTAATCACAACACACAATGCAAGATACATGAGTCATATAATCCAGTCATGCACCAATCCTGCGCATACCGTGCGCTCATGTAAGACAACCTTCGCCTATCACAGAGTCTCATAACAACCTGCCCAATGACATATGCAATGGTCAACCACATCTCATAAAAAACATGCAGATGATGTGTATGTGCATGTATCATGATGCTATGCTGTCACATACTCATAATCGATACTAATAACTGGCCTTGATAATTGACATTGATAGTTGGCCTCGACAATGTAGACATTTAACCAACATTGCCCCCAAGGAGTGGCCCACATATAGCCTAACGTATGGTGGACCGATGGCCTCATAAAGGGCCTAATATACAACATCATAGGCCTCACTCAAGGGCTTAATACACATCACAATGGGCCTCTCCCATGGGCCTAATATACATTATAATGGACTCCATCACCTGGCCCTCAAATGCATGGTAATGGGCCTCGTCATATAGGCCTAATATACATCATAATGGGCCTTTAACATGGGCTGAATACACATCATAAATGGGCCTCAAATATAGGCCGCATATACATCACAATGGGTCTTGTCAATCGGCCTCGGCAATCAGAATCGGCCTCGATGGTCGGTCTCGACAGTCGGAATCGGCCTCGACAATCGGAATAGGCCTCGACAATCAGAATCGGCCTCAACATTCGGAATCGGCCTCGACAATCGGAATTGGCCTCAATGATCGGCCTCAACAATCGGAATCGGCCTCGACAATCGGAATCAGCATCGATAATCGAAATCGGTCTTGATAATTAGAATCAGCCTCGACAATCGGAATTGGCCTCGATGATCGGAATCGGTCTCGACATATTAGAATTGGCCTTGACAATCAAAATCGACCTCGATAATCAGAATTGGCCTCGACAATCGAAATTGGCCTCAATGATTGGCCTTGACAATCGGAATCGGTCTTGACAATCAGAATTTGCCTCGATAATCAGAATTGGCCTCGATAACCAAAATCAGCCTCAACAATCGGAATCGGAATCGGCCTCGATGATCGGAATTGGTCTTGACAATTAGAATCGGCCTCGACAATCAGAATCAGCCTCAATAATCAGAATCGGCCTCGACAATTGAAATCGACCTCAATAATCGGAATCGGCCTCGACAATCAAAATCAGCCTCGATAATTGGAATCGGCCTCAATAATCAGAATCAGCCTCGACAATCGAAATTCACCTTAATGATCGAAATCAGTCTCGACAATTAAAATTAGCCTCGACAATCGAAATAGGTCTCGATGATCGGCCTCAACAATAGGAATCGGCTTTGACTATCAGAATCGGCCTCGATAATCAGAATCGGCCTTGACAATCGGAATCGACCTCGATGATCAAAATAGGCCTCGACAATTAGAATTAGTCTCGACAATCAGAATCGACCTTGATAATTGGAATCGGCCTCGAGAATCAGAATCGGCCTCGACAATCAGAATTGACCTCAACAATCGGAATCAGCCTCGACAATCAGAATCGGCTTCGATAATGGAATCGGTAATCGATCTCGACGCAAGGCGGAGTCCATAGCTGGACAACCGATGATGGTCCAAACAATATCAATGGGGCTCAATCTTTTGGGGTAACCCACTAGAGAATGACGAGAGTGGGCCTAACTAGGTCTAAGGGAAGGTACAATGTGGGCGTTTAACCATCATTACCCATCAATGTGGACATTTAATTAACATTGCTCCCAAGAAGTGGCCCACATAGAACCTAACATATAGTGGGCCCATGATATCACACAAGGGCCTAATATACATTACAATGGATCACATTATGGGCCTCTCATACAGGTCACGGGTTACCGAAATTTGACGGGGAGGATCGTAAGAGTCTAAGGAATGGTATGGACTAGGATACGGGCCTTACAGCTCTCCCCTCATAAAAGTTTTGTCATCGAAATTTACACTATCACGCAACTAGACATAACTCATAGGAGAAGAGGAAACATAATATCATCATATAAAATCGGAGATAGCATACAAGATATAATATATAATCAATCATTAAAGAGATGGGGATAATGCTCGCGAATCTCAGTCTCGCGCTCCTAAGATGCCTCTCCAACAGAATGGTGACCTCACTGAACCTTCACCAAAGGAATGACCTTGGTCTGGAGGACCTGCTCCTTCCGATCAAGGATACGAACTAGCTACTCAATGTAAGAAGCGTCCTCACGAACCTCTAATGCCTGCCAATCAATAACGGGAATGATGTTTGACCCACACTTCCTCAACATAGAAACATGAAAAATGTTGTGGACGCCAGATAACTAAGATGGTAAGGAAAGTCGATAGGCCACGACGCCAATATGCCCAGTGATCTTAAAAGGTCCAATGAATCTCGGGGCAAGCTTACACTTCGCTCTAATATGAAACACACCCTTCATAGGTGAGACCTTGAGATACACATGGTCCCCAACGACAAACTCCAAGGGACGACACCCATGATCAGAAAACTCTTTTGCTGGCTCTGAGCTGTGCGCATCCTCTGCCTGATGATATTGATAACCTCTAACGTTTGTTACACAAGCTTGGGACCTAGGAGACGCTGTTCCGGTCCAACAACTCGGTGATTTGCATGGTCTGTCATATAGTTCCTCAAAAGGAGCTATGCCAATGGTCGCCTGATAGTTGTTATTATATGCGAACTCAGCCAGACGTAAATATGCATCCCAGTTACCTAAGAAGTCGATCACCTAAGCTCTGAGCTATCCTCAAGGATCTGGTTGATCCTCTGGGTCTGTTCATCAGTCTGTGGATGATACGTGGTGCTAAGCTGCAACGTAGACCCCATCGTCTTTTGGAAGCTCCTCCAAAACTGAGATGTGAACCTCGGGACTTAGTCAGAAATGATCGAAAATAGGACGTCGTGTAGTCTCACAATCTCCTCAATGAATAATCTAGCAAGCCGGTCCAAAGGTCAGGTGCACGAATCCCAAGAAAATGTGTCGACTTCGTCAGATGATTGACAACAACCCATATGGTGTCGTGACCACGCTAAGTGTCATGCCCCAAATCCGAAAATTGGATTCAAAGGATTCCTGATCCCCGAATCCAGTGCCGACAGCTTCCGTAGTACCCCATTCTCGGCTCTTAGCATTCATACGACAGGTTTCGATCCTCGGATCCTACAAGGAGGATTTTTATAATGCCCTGAAAATTGGGGGTTGAGCATAAGCTTAAACTCACGAGTTCCAAAACATCACTTATGCAATATAGATAATGATGATTGAATGTTGTCCGTATTAGTGCATTAAACATGAATGAGATTATACCAAAATAGCATATCATACTCCAGAGACAGTTGAATTTTGCAAGCGGAAGACTGTGATAAGTATATATAAAGCATATAAGTAATTGTAGGTCTCCTGAGTATGATCATGTTACGAGGTTAATAATTACATGTAAATTCTTAAAATATACAAAATGGTAATGTGTAATGTCATCTAGTCCAAAACCCTGTAGCCCCGTCAGCGCAACTCCAGGTCTACATAGATCCGCCAGAGAGTTGCATATAGGAGAACTCTTCATCATCATAATAGTCCGGCTCTGCCTCATAAGCATTACTATCACCTACAGCTAAGACAGAGTCTGGTTGGTGTTTAAAACACCGTCCCAGAACTTGAGAGTGAGTGATCAACTCAGTGGAGCTATAAAGCAAAGGTTAACATGTTATCAATTCAGTCAAGCAGTAATGATAAAGCAATACGATCAAGCATCCCTAAGTACTCTGGTTAATATAGAAATGATACGTATTAATGATGCATGCCCTCGCCCGCACTCCCTCTGCGATCTTCCTCTTACAGTCGAGGCATGTACCCCTTCCTCTGTACTCAACACCAATGCTAAAGGCATATGCAATGCAGTGCATGAGCGTGATTACTGAGTTCTTATTAGACCATTTCATATAGCAGGATTGGGAAGCTAAGGTACCTCCCTTATATAATTTCCCAAACAATGATCCATTATAGGGTCGTCAGTCCTAGCTAGTCTCATACGATGTTGCAGTTCCAGGTTACTACAAAGGGCTCGTCACTGCGATGCAGGCCTAACTTATACTCTAGTTGCTACGGAAAGGTTCATCACCTCAGCACAGTCTCAAAGTATGCTCGAGGTCACTACGAATGGCTCATCACCTAGTCAGAGGTTGACAGCTCGAATACGGTGTCCCATACTACCGTATTTAGCTCACGAGCTGAGGTCGCTCACTGGTCACTACGGGTGGGCTCATTGCCCCGGCGTAGGCCGACAGCTCGACCACGGTGTCCCATATCACCATGTCCGGCTCATGAGTCTTAGTGGATCGAGGTACCAAGGTTAACGGAGTTTTCATTGGTAAGTTGGTATCTTAGATTCAAACAGTAGCGTCCATACATGGTGAACATACATTGGGCCAATCGGGTTACTTGACAAGCTCGACTGGTACGAGCATACGTTGAATTGATCGACGTAGAGCGCGTAAGCACTCCACGTGGCCTAACCACTACCGACAATCTTCATACGACTCGGATTCCTCGAACATATCCGTTGTGGCGAGGCTAACTCAACCGCTCGTTCGGGAGCTATTACCGATAGCTTGGACTATGAAGTAGTCCCAAACACATTTAAACAAAATAGGATAACATGTGTGATAAGCATTTTAACATTAAACAATTGATTCGAAGAACGTAACCATTTGAGCATTTCACAAAATGCAAAGTAAGCATGTTTCGCACATACGCATTTCATACTAAATCACACTGTTTTAAATCTAAGTTGCATGAAGGGATTTATACACATATATAAGGAAATTGAGAATCTCACCTCAACACCTTCATAAAGTACAAGTTTTCGAATACTTACTCGTTTAGACATTTTTACAAACACTTAGACTACACACTTCAACATACATGGCATATATAGATCATAACACGAATTAGGGCAATTCCTTTCACCAAGGAGTTGTCACACGTGCAACCATCATGTATCCACGACGGATAATCATGGCAAGCACGAATCCCAGTTCCATTCTCATTCAGACAATTTCACAAACACTTAGACTTCACATTTCAACATAAATGACTTATGTTGGCCATAACATGTATTACGACAATTCCTTTCACCAAGGAGTTGTCACACGTGCAACCATCATGTATCTATGACAAATAATCATGGCAAGCACGAATCCCAGCTCTATACTCATTCAGACGTTTTCACAAACACTTAGAATGCACTATACTCAACATAGTTAATATATATCTGTAAAGTGGGGGAAACATCGCATTTAGCATGTGAAATGGCACCCAAGTCAGTTATAAATCATTAACCGACATTGAAAGCCTTGAAAACCATAACCTATATGTTTATAGTCTGCACCTTTCGTCGATAAACAAGCATCTAACTCAATTTATATACCGAGTCTTTATCTACGACACAATGACAACCTACAGTATAAAATAGGTTAGCTATTTCATCCTTTACACTATTCGAAACCCTAAAACAGATTAGGGTTAGGGTTTCTTACCTAAGATCGGGATCAGAATCACCGAAATAGTGATACAGAGGTGATAGTTAAGCACGTGGAGTGGAGGGATGGAATCCCACAAACAAACTCCAACTCTCTCCCTCACTTTCTCTCTTTCCTTCTCATTCTTCTCTCTTCTCTCTCTAGGGTTTGTAAATTCGTATGGCAAGAGAAAGAGAGAGGGTTTAAGGTCCTTATATAGGCTCAGAAGTGATGGGAATGGCCCCAGGGCCATGGTATACTTAGGTTATAGCCAAATATTGGCTATTTCGATCCAACAGAGCACTTCTGGACGCCCCTTTTTTGCATGCGGTCGGACTTAAGCTCCCTGGCATTGGATCTAGGTCGAGTTAAGTTTTTGGTCCGATCGGATTTACAGATCGACCGCGGTGGACCAGTTTCGGTTCAACGGTCATCGACACTTGATCAAGGCCATAAGTACACTGACATGTGTATGAAATTTTCCCTGATCCGAGGGTGTAATTGGGTCAGATTCTAACGGTCTGAATCCTTAAATTTGACCCGCAAGTGAATGACTCAGTTTACTTAAATCTGAGTTCTTTTCCTAAAAGGTATCTGTGTTTCTCACACACTTCGCTCCGAGCTCAAGTTGTGCGTTTCTGGGTATCATTAGGAATTGATTTCCGAGATGGTCGTCAAGTCCAGTAAGGTGGTCATAAGCGTATAGTTTCGTAGTCATCGGACTTTCGACGCGTGGTCCAGGTCCGATACGAAGTTTCAATATGCTCCCGAGAGTAACTGGGTTTAAAGATTGATCCTATATTTTATCGCATTGTAGCATTAATGGTTCTGCAAGTTTTGGATCTTGCAGTTCGTATTTAAAGTGATTAGTACTAATTTCACAGGTACTCTAGTTTAACACTTAGTTAATTTTATCTAATTTCTAAAAGATTTGGTCCTGAGTGATTTCCGCTTGAGGTGGTACTTGGGTCTTTGTACGGATTTTTTCGAGACATTACAATCTACCCTGCTTAAAGAAAAATTTTATTCTCAAAATTAGTACCTTTTTGTACTCCTCGAGAATCTGACGGTTGTTCTTACGGACCTCGGCCTTTGTCTCCCAAGTAGTCTCTTCCTTAGTGTGATGCGTCCATAATACCTTAACCAGCGGAATAATTTTACTGTGCAACACCTGCTCCTTCCTGTTTAAGATACGCGTAGGTCGCAGTACATAAGTAGCGTCCTCACTCAACTGCACCTACTCTCACTCGATAATGTGGGAAGGATCAGGAACGTATTTCTTCAGCATAAATACATGAAACACATTGTGCACGCCCGCGAGTGGTGTGGGTAAAGCAAGGCGGTATGCTACCACCCTCACTCGATCCAGTATCTAGAATGAGCCAACGAATTTCAGTGTAAGTTTCCCCTTCTTCCTAAACTGAAGGACTCCCTTCATGGGAGAAACTTTCAGAAACACATAGTCCTCGACCTTGAACTCTAACTGTCGCCGCCTCGTATTGGCGTAGCTCTTCTGTCTGCTCCGCGCTATTAGAAGTCGACGCTTGATAATGTCGATCTTCTCTGAGGTCGCTTGTACTAACTCGAGGCCAACTAAACTATTCTCGCCAACCTCTACCCAGTAATGCGGTGCTTTACACGGATGCCCATATAATGCCTCATAGGGGGCCATGCCAATACTCCTTGGAAGCCGTTTGATGTTTTATTTAAACCAACATGATTTAAATGATTTTTAAACTCGCAAGTATATGAATCAGATGTAGATATGGTACATATTACGAGATCGTTCCCACGAGGACTGGTCGTCACAATTCAAATCTATGACTCTCCTTAACTAATCCAACAAATAATGGAATGAACTTCTAAGCACAATTCTAGGAAAAACAATTGAAAATAGGGAAGAAAATTCAATCAGAGAAAGAGTACTAGGACTTTCGAATCCACCCCTAATTATCCTAACCCTTGTTTTGTCTGTTGATTCACCTTGATCTAGATTGATACCACTTATATAGAGAAAGCACAATCTGTGTCCTTAATCGGGCATACAGAATGTCTAATTCCTTTAAGCAATGCCATGAATAACATATCCCATGTCCTTGATCGGTTACATGAAATGTATAGTTCATTAAAGCACCCTGTTTCTTCCTCTATAGGAAACCTGTTCTTGATCAGACACAAGCACATATAATAAGCATTCATACAACGTCCATATATAGACTCAGATCAAGTTCATAGATGGAGAAGTAAAGAATTTAAACCAATCAAGCCCACTTAGAGAAAGAAACAAATTAATTAATATTCAAAGTAAATCAACCAATATAAGAGCTAATCAAATTAGGGGCTTCATCTCAGCCATAGCTGAGAGATTAGTGACCCATAAAATCCATTAAAAAGATTAAACAAAATTCATAAAAACAAAACACCAATCCAATCGATCTCTCTCTCTTCTTTCTTCTCTTTCTTCTCTTTCTTCTCTCCCTTGTTCTAGATCTGGAATTCCCTCTTTCTGAATGCCTTTCCCACGTCCAAAACTCCTCTTTTATAGCTGCTGGATGGCTGGAGTCGGTGGCAGAGTTGTAGCAGGACACGGAGTGCAATTTTTCGCAGCCGTGATCGGTGGGCCCCACAGAAGTATTTTCTGGAAAATCCACCCCGTCCATTGGATTCAGGACGAAATTTCAGTCAAGAATGGGTGGTTTTGAATGTCCATTGACACGGCCCAGAGAAGAAATCACAACAAAATCAGTTTTGAACGTCACAAGACCGCCTGTTTGTGGCCTCTGTATCACGCACGTGTGCACGCATGAACACAATATATCAACATGGTTTTGAAGCTCTCGAAGCCCTCTACACGATGAACGGCTTGGATCGGCCGGAAGGACGACGTATGGGGCCCACTCACTTCCGCAAAAACGGATAGCGGCCTGTTTGCGTGGACGCGAAACCGAAGGCTGTGGTGATGGTGGGGTCCATGAACGATGGAAATCACGAAATCCACTCCGTTCACTGGGATAAGAACGGAAAACCGGTCGGAAATGACCGATTTTCTTCTGTTTTGGTGTGGCCCACAGAAGATCTTATCACACCGTCCAACCTGCGTTTGAACGGCTGGATTTCATTCTTGATGATGATTTACAAATCCGCCACCTAGGCAGTGTTGAGAGGCTTCCCTGGACTCTGATGGACGGTCCGGATTGGCGCTCTGGATGATAGGTGGGGCCCACAACTGTGATCAGCAATCGGCGTGCGGGACGCTGGAGACGGCAGGTGCCGTTTTGAATTTGAGGGAGAAGAGGTCTGACCGCCTCTGCCGTCCGGTGTAGCGCCAGCACACGTATGCATGGTGTACATGCATCATATATGGGGTCCACTATAATGTTTACGAGAAATCTGCACCGTCCATCTTTTCTTCATATAATTTTAACCGCCAAAACCAAGTTTGAGGCAGTTCCAAATATCAGGTGGGCCTGAAATCAACGGTTTGTGGGCTGATTTGTCAGTTGGCCCACTTCTCGAGATCTTTAATGGATGAAATTTAATATGTACGGTTAATTTATGGCCCTCATCCTATGTATGAAGTTTTGAACTGATCGGACAGCGGGAACCATGTGATCTTGCATTTTGGACCCTTTTCGGGCCTCTTTAAACGTGAACGGCTTGATTTCTTCGGGTCCCTGACATGTAAATTCTTCAATCTTGATCCTCTGAAGTCTGTCCCTTGCTCTGGTGACTTCGGTACATCAAATCCATGCTTTTCACATCAATTTTCAATCAACGCTCCTGATTTCATCCTGTAACAAAAATACAATTAAAATATGAAGTTAAGCGTTATCATGTTTGTAAAATTAGGCAATAGTCGGGGTTTGAGATACAATATTTGACCCTGATCACAACCCCCAACCAGCATTTTGCTAGTCCCGAGCAAAACATGCGAAGAATAATTTCAGAAATGAAAGACAATTCCTGTAAACTCAAGTGACTTGTGAATAGATAGCTGAGATGCGAAAATTCTAAGATTCATGATTGGTGTGTGGAATTTTTCTTGGAATCAAGCTCGGCATGATTTCATAATTAATTTCAAACTATTAATCCATTAATTGGAACAATTCTGAACATCAAGCTCCATGAATGTAAAGTGTAATCTCGACTTACAATCATTAAGAGATCCAATTGTCAATTTCATGATATCATTGGTATTTAACAATGAAGTTCATGACAACTGAAACCATCACTTGCCTTTTTCATTCTATCAAACTTTGATGATTTGATTTTTTTTTTTTAATTTTTAGAATAACGTCAAGGAAGGAAATCAAATCCTCACCAATAGGGAGCAAACCTATGGTAAAGGTTTTATACCTAACTCTTTCTGAATGTAAACCATGGGGGATCGAATCCTCACCTATAGGGAGCATACCTATGGTGAAGATTATTCGACTCACCTTTTCTCTTCTTTTTTATAAACTGATACTAACAAATTTTTCAGGCTAGTTCCTTTCATGCATAATGATCACCAAGTTACCATTTAATATCGAACTGAAAACTTAATGTGAAAGTGAGATCTGATATGTGAAATCATGGCTCAATCAATGTTTACAACTTCTAATCATGGATTATCAATTCAAAATTAACTGTGAAATCAAGCAGATGGCCGAATCCATGGTTCATAAGGTACCAACATTACATATCTTATAATGTTAAAATCACAACTATCCTTCAAAATCACTTTGAATTCAATAGAAATTCCAGAAAAAATTTTAAAATTTTCACAAATTTTGCTCAAGACCAAGAAAATACTGATTAGGTAACCTAATCTCCCACCCCCAACCTAAAATCTACATTGTCCTTAATGTAAAAGAAATAAGCAAGCAATGCACATGGGATAATGAGAATAAAAGAGGAATGGAAAGATGGTACCTGGACGAAGAATCAAGAGGCTTTCCCAAAATTATCAATGTAAGAGTGAGTTAGCACAAGAGAGAAATTAATAGAAGCAAAAATAACAAAAAGAAAAATAAAAGAAGATCCTACCTATACCACTTTCGCAGGTGCTCTCGATTGCATTTAGCGCATGCAACAAGCCTTTAAACCTCTAGGTTACCCCTAGTGGACGAGTTGTAGTCTCGTGAGGGTTTGCAGTAATGTTACCCACAAACATTAAAGTAACTAACTAGGAAAAAGCATAAAACAAAAGACTGGGTTGCCTCCCAGGAGCGCTAAGTTTAACGTCTTCAGCCAGACAAGAACGGACTATAAATGAATTAATCTTTATAACCAGGGTACGCCAAAGAAATTACCTCAACACCTTAATTAACCGATCCCAGACAAGTGATGTGAGTTCCCATGAGCTGTGCTATCTGCAATGAGGTAACTGACACTGTCGTCAAATAATTTAAGGACTTCCGCTCGAACGACTTCTTCCATGTTAGGATCACGCTTTCTTTGCATTTCACGCGACATTTCCACAGCATAATTCATGCATACAGTGGGGCATACTCCCTGTATTTCCGATATATTCCGTTCAATTGCTGCCTTATATGCTCTAAGAACATTAAGCAGCTTGCTCGCCTTTGTCTTCTCAGAGTTCGAAGCTGTACTGTCAGGAAGAGTCTTAGAGGGATGAAGAGGTTCCACTTTCGCTCTCCATTTTTCGGGCCTCCAATATAGAGTAGAGTCGAGCAAAGGCATTGACTTCGTGGATGGGACTATCGATGTCAAAATCCATGCCGATTGTGCTAAGGTGTCTCAAGTGGATCTTCAAAAGATTTACGGAAGGAGTCCCGCACTAGACTCTCGATCATGTCCACTTCAGATATGTCATCCAAATCATGGATTGTTGTCCCGCATTAAAAACTTTGAGTTTAATATTCATGTTACCAAAGGACAATTTCATAACTCCATTCCATAGCAATTTATAATAGCATTAGATGTGGCCAAAAATGGACGACCCAGATGACGGGATCTGACTATGAAGATTCTGGACAGGCTGAGTATCTATAACCATGAAATCCACTGGAAAATAAAATTTATCAACCTGGATTAACACGTCTTCAATAACACCCCGGGGCACCTTGACAGATCTATCAGCTAGTTGTAATGTTACCTTAGTCGGTTTCAACTCACCAAGTCCTAGCTGCTCATAAACCGAATATGGTAACAAATTGACGCTCGCCCCTAAATCAAGTAATGCCTTCCCGATCTTATGATCACCTATGCCGCAAGAAATGGTGGGAGCTCCTGGATCCCTAAAATTCGGAGGTGTGTTATGTTGAATCATGGAGCTGAGCTGCTCTGCAATGAAGACCTTCTTATGAACATTCTGCTTACGCTTTTGAGTGCATAAATCTTTAAGAAACTTAGCGTAAGCAGGGACTTGCTTGATAGTGTCAAGCAACGGGACGTTGACTTGCACTTTTTTAAACACATCCAAGATTTCATCAAAGTTATTTCTTTTCTTTATTGGTGCCAGACGTTGAGGAAAGGGTGCTTTGGGCACATAGGGTGGCACATTAGTGGCTCTTGGAGAGTCAGAGAGCTTTTGAACTTTGGATGCATTGGTGTGACTCTCTGCTTCATCTTGATCTCTTGTATTAGAATTTGATTCATCCCTAGGTATCTCTATTCTGTTATCAATCTGCTTGCCTGACCTAAGGGTAGTGATCGATTTGGCCTGTTCATGATATTGCCCTTGGTTGGAATTAGAGCCAATCTCATACTGTCTCTTTGGATTAGCCTCAGGTTGGCTAGGGAACTTGCCCTTCTCTCTCTCACTCAATGTGGCAGCTAGTTGACCCATTTGTACTTCCAGCTTGGCAATGGATTGCGCATTTGCATGTAAGCTTTGCTGGTTGGCTAGTAAGGTTTGTTGGGTATCTTTTTGGAATTGGAGAGAACTCTGCATAAAAAGATGGAGTGTATCCTCAAGAGATGGTTTCCTTGATTGTGTAGGCAGTTGTTGATATTGCGGAAACTGTTGAAGTTGTTGACTGCCAACTTGGAGGTGCGGTTGCATGGGAGGATTTCCAGATGGTCCTCCTTGTTGTGGTCCTTTTGCCTAAGAAAAATTTGGATGTCTAGCCCACCCTGGGTTGTATGTGTTCGAGTAAGGATCATTCCCAGGTTTTTGAAAAGTGTTCATAGCATGTACTTGTTCAGAGAGAAGTTCTGGGGATGCTGCACCAGATGGACAAGACTGCATAGGATGGGCAGGACTAGAACATGTGGCACATGCCTCGACTTGAGCTGTTTGTGGAGGTCCATTATTTAATCCAGAGCATCAACTTTCTTTGTCAGGTTATTAAGCTTGGCGCACAGCTCAGGCATGACTCCTATCTCATATATACCACCTCT
Organism: Magnolia changhungtana; assembly: GCA_030180095.1. Lineage (NCBI taxonomy): Eukaryota > Viridiplantae > Streptophyta > Magnoliopsida > Magnoliales > Magnoliaceae > Magnolia > Magnolia changhungtana. The sequence goes on from JASAUF010000446.1 coordinate 6,900,274, forward strand.
CTTTTGTGGTTGGGGACTTCTGTCACATCTATTTGAATAATCCCATTGCTGGGAATTTTCGCACAAGGTTTCAAAGAAGTTCCACGCTTCAACATCACTTTTGGTCATGAATGACCCTCCACTGGTGGCATCAACCATGCGACGGTTCTAGGGTGTCAGACCATCATAAAAGTATTGAACTTGTTGCCATTTCTCAAAACCATGGTGAGGACATTTAAGAAGCAAGTCCTTCCATCTTTCCCAACATTCATGAAAGTGCTCGTCCTCTTTTTGTGTGAAGTTAGTAATTTCTCTACGGAGGGCATTGGTTTTGTGAACGGGGAAGAACTTGTTTAAGAACTTCTTAGACAGTTGGTCCCATGTAGTGATAGATCCAACTTCTAGAGAATTCAACCATGCTTTCGCCTTATCCTTCAAAGAAAAAGGAAACAGGCGTAGGCGGATCGAATCGTCTGAGAAGTTTTGGAACTTAAAGGTGGAGCAAATGTTTAGGAATTCTTTCACATGATGATATGGGTCATCCTTGTCCAATCCGTAAAAGGATGGCAACAATTGTACGACTCCAGGTTTAAGTTCAAAGTGTGTTGCCGTAGTGGTTGGCAACACTATGCATGAAGGCGCATTAAATTGGACAGGAGCTGAATAATCTTTGAGAGCTTTAACTTCATTCTCATTCGCCATTTCAACAGAATTATTTCTCAATCTTTCACGAAGTGTTCTTTCTATTTCAGGATCAAACGGTGCTAGTTCTATATTCAGAGATCTACGTCCTAGCATAAACTATGTTATTGCAATGTAAGAAAGAAAACTAAACTAAGAAGCAACCTAAGAGAAATAAAACTAGACCTAGAAACTATGAGATTCTAAAACAAGTTAAAACTATGTAAATAAGAATGGGAAGAAAGAACCCGGAAAAGGAGATGATTGATGTCAGAAAATTTAAGAAGTTCCTCCTTCACTTAGTAGCTTCCTTCCTCAATTCCTGTAAACAAAAAAAAACAAATTAAGTTTCCTAAAATAATGATAGAAAAATCCTAAGCAACGGTTAATTTCTAAAAAGAAAGTTTCTAAAAAGGGAAGAATTTCTAAACTAGAAAATAGAAAGTTAATTGAAAGAAGAATCTAAATCTAAAATTAGAAACTAAAAACTTTCTAAAAAAATAAAATCCTAGTTCTAAAAATAGAAATTAGAAAAAAATTAAAGAATTTAGAAAGGGATTACCAAATTAGAAGTTTATTTCAGGACCCTACAAAACAGGAAATAGGTTAGTTTCTAAAGAAAAGAACTCTAAGTTAGTAAAATCCTAAGCTATGAATTATGATAAGAGAGAATCCTAAATTCAATTTGGAACGAAACAGTCCCCGGCAACGGCGCCAAAAACTTGATGTTTTATTTAAACCAACATGATTTAAATGATTTTTAAACTCGCAAGTATACGAATCAGATGTAGATATGGTACGTATTACGAGATCGTTCCCACGAGGACTAATCGTCACAATTCAAATCTATGACTCTCCTTAACTAATCCAACAAATAATGGAATGAACTTCTAAGCACAATTCTAGGAAAAACAATTGAAAATAGGGAAGAAAATTCAATCAGAGAAAGAGTACTAGGACTTTCGAATCCACCCCTAATTATCCTAACCCTTGTTTTGTCTGTTGATTCACCTTGATCTAGATTGATACCACTTATATAGAGAAAGCACAATCTGTGTCCTTAATCGGGCATACAGAATGTCTAATTCCTTTAAGCAATGTCATGAATAACATATCCCATGTCCTTGATCGGGTACATGGAATGTATAGTTCATTAAAGCACCCTGTTTCTTCCTCTATAGGAAACCTGTTCTTGATCAGACACAAGCACCTATAATAAGCATTCATACAACGTCCATATATAGACTCAGATCAAGTTCATAGATGGAGAAGTAAAGAATTTAAACCAATCAAGCCCACTTAGAGAAAGAAACAAATTAATTAATATTCAAAGTAAATCAACCAATATAAGAGCTAATCAAATTAGGGGCTTCATCTCAGCCATAGCTGAGAGATTAGTGACCCATAAAATCCATTAAAAAGATTAAACAAAATTCATAAAAATAAAACACCAAACCAATCGATCTCTCTCTCTCTCTTCTTTCTTCTCTTTCTTCTCTCCCTTGCTCTAGATCTGGAATTCCCTCTTTCTGAATGCCTTTCCCACGTCCAAAACCTCTTTTATAGCTGCTGGATGGCTGGAGTCGGTGGCAGAGTTGTAGCAGGACACGGAGTGCAATTTTTCGCAGCCGTGATCGGTGGGCCCCACAGAAGTATTTTCTAGAAAATCCACCCCGTCCATTAGATTCAGGACGAAGTTTCAGTCGAGAATGTGGTTTTGAATGTCCATTGACACGGCCTAGAGAAGAAATCACAACAAAATCAGTTTTGAATGTCACAAGACCGCCTGTTTGTGACCTCTGTATCACGTACGTGTGAACGCATGAACACAATATATCAACATGGTTTTGAAGCTCTCGAAGCCCTCTACACGATGAACGGCTTGGATCGGCCGGAAGGACGACGTACGGGGCCCACTCACTTCCGTAAAAATGGATAGCGGCCTGGTTACGCGGACGCGAAACCGAAGGCTGTGGTGATGGTGGGGTCCATGAACGATGGAAATCACGAAATCCACTCCGTTCACTGGGATAAGAACGGAAAACCGGTCGGAAATGACCGGTTTTCTTCTGTTTTGGTGTGGCCCACAGAAGATCTTATCACACCGTCCAACCTGCGTTTGAACGGCTGGATTTCATTCTTGATGATGATTTACAAATCTGCCACCTAGGTAGTGTTGAGAGGCTTCCCTGGACTCTGATGGACGGTCCGGATTGGCGCTCTGGATGATAGGTGGGGCCCACAACTGCGATCAGCAATCGGCGTGCGGGACACTGGAGACGGCAGGTGCCGTTTTGAATTTGAGGGAGAAGAGGTCGGGTCAGCGCACGCGCTGACCGCCTCTGCCGTCCGGTGTAGCGTCAGCACTCGTATGCATGGTGTACATGCATCATATATGGAGTCCACTATAATGTTTACGAGAAATCTGCACCGTCCATCTTTTCTTCATATAATTTCACTTGAGGCAGTTCCAAATATCAGGTGGGCCTGAAATCAACGGTTTGTGGGCTGATTTGTCAGTTGGCCCACTTCCCGAGATCTTTAATGGATGAAATTTAATATGTACGGTTAATTTATGGCCCTCATCCTATGTATGAAGTTTTGAACTGATCGGATGGCGGGAACCATGTGATCTTGCATTCTGGACCCTTTTTGGGCCTCTTTAAACGTGAACGGCTTGATTTCTTCGGGTCCCTGGCATGTAAATTCTTCAATCTTGATCCTCTGAAGTCCGTCCCTTGCTGTGGTGACTTCGGTATATCAAATCCACGCTTTTCACATCAATTTTCAATCAACGCTCCTGATTTCATCCTGTAACAAAAATACAATTAAAATATGAAGTTAAGCGTTATCATGTTTGTAAAATCAGGCAATAGTCGGGGTCTGAGATGCAATATTTGACCCTGATCACTGTTGTTATAGACTAACTCTGCATAAGGAAGATAATCATCCCAACTATCTATGAAATCTAGTACACAGGCTCACAGCATATCTTTTAACATCTGATTTACCCGTTCCGTCTACCCACCCGTCTGTGGGTGGAACGCGGTACTGAACTTCAACTTCACACCCATCGTTTCTTGGATACGAGTCCAGAAGATAGATGTGAATCCCGTGTGTCGGTTCGACACGATCTCCATAGGAACTCATATAGACGCACTATCTCCCTGATGTACAATCTGGCTAAGTTGTCTGCCGAGTTCGAAACTCTAATAGAAGGAAATGGGCCGATTTCGTTAACCGGTCCACAATCACCCAAATGGAATCATGTCCCTTCCTTGTCTTCGGTAGCCCTGAGATGAAATCCATGGAAATGAAGTCACATTTCCATTCTGTTATGTGCGTGGGCTGAAACAGTCTAGGAGGTTGGCGATGCTCTGCCTTGACCTACTGGCATGTGAGACAACGGGAAACATAATCTGCTATGTGGACCTTCATGTTGTCCCACCAGTACGAGCGCCTTAAGTCTCGATACATCTTCGTACTGCCAGGATGTATCGCCATCTTCGAATTGTGAGCAGCCTCAAGTACTTCTCTCCTCAAGTCATGGAGATTTTGGGCATAAAGGCGGACGCGATAACGTAAGCCCCCATCCGTACCAACCCTCCATTTGGAGTCTTCAGTGTCGCTCACCTGCTCTCTCATCTCAGCCAATCTCTCATTATCCTTCTGAGCTGCTATGATCCTGTCATCAATAAGTGGCCACACCGGAAAGTAGGCGACGCTCTCATACGGCTCCTCTACCGTGAGGTTTTACTCAAAATCTCGCATGAACTCTACCATGTCCCACTCTGCTACCATCAGCGGAGCCACAAACGTTATCATCTTCTTGTGGCTCAACGTGTCTGCCACAAGGTTGGCCTTACCAGGATAGTAGGAGACCTCGAACTTGAAGTCCTTCATGGTTTCTATCCATTGGTGCTGCCTCATATTCAAGTCCCTCTGAGTAAATATATACCTAAGGCTCTTACAGTTGCAAAAGAGCTCAAACTCATCTCTATAGAGGTAATGTCTCCAGAGCTTCGGTACAAAGATGACAGCCGCCAACTCCAAGTCATGCGTAGGGTAATTTTCCTCGTGCTTCCTAAACTGTCACGAAGCATAGGCAATCACCCTGTCCTTTTGCATAAGGACGCAACCCAAATCAACACGAGACGCTTCGGTATATATCGTATACTTGATCCCTCGCTCTGGCAATACTAGCACAGGGGCGGATGTCAACCTATCCTTCAGCTCCTTAAAAGTTACTTCTGCCTTCTCATTTCAGGCGAACTTAAGATCTTTCCGAGTCAACTGAGACAACGGTCTGGATATCTTGGAGAAATTCTGAATGAATTGTCGATATTAACCTCCTAAGATAAGAAAACTCCTCACTTTTGTAACCGAACCGGGCTGCACCCAGCCCTGAACTGTGACTACCTTAGCAAAGTCCGCAGCTATGCCTTCCTTGGACACCACGTGTCCCAGGAACTTCACTTCTTTTTTTCAGAAGTCGCACTTCTTGTACTGCACGAACAACTGGTTCTTCCTGAGCGCATCGAAGACTGCCGCAGGTATTCCTCGTAAACTTCCCAACTCTTGGAGTATATCAGGATGTCATCTATAAACACGATGACGAATCAAAATAGAAACAGCTGAAACACCCTATTCATCAAGTCCATGAACACGACTAGTGCGTTTGTGAGTCCAAACGATATCACAAGGAACTCATAGTACCCAAAACTGGTCCTGAAGGCCGTCTTCTGCACATCCTCATCCCTGACGCGCAACTGGTGATACCCTGATTGTAAGTCAATCTTCGAGAAGTATTGCGCCCCTTTAACTGATTAAACAGATCATCTATCCTGGCTAGAGGATACTTATTCTTCACCATCGCTTGGTTCAACCTATAATAATCAATACACAATCGCAGAGACCCATCCTTCTTCTTTACAAATAACATAGGTGCTCCCCAAGGAGACACACTCGGTCGTATGAAGCTCGACTCCAGCAAATCATCGATCTGTCTCCTCAGTTCCTCCATCTCATAAGGAGGCATGTGATACGTCGGCAATGAAATGGATGTCGCACCTGGCATAAGATGAATGGTAAAATCGATCTAGCACTTAGGAGGTCGTTCAGGAATTGTCCTGAACACATCCTTATAATCCTGAGCTATTAGCGTGTCCCCAAGCGTCCGACCATCAATACTCTCCAATAGAGAAGCGTAATAACTCAAACGGGAAGGGTGACTGACCTGAATAGGGAAATTAAAAGTTGTGCCCTCAGGTCCATGGGCTGTCACCAGTCTAGCCTCACAATCGATCTCTGCTCTCATCTCTGTGAGTCAATCCATACCGAGGATAATGTCGTAATGATATAAGGGGCAACAATCAGGTCAACTAGCACCGTCTTACTTCCTAAATCTATTGAGCAACTCTCACAAATTTTGGTAACGTCAGAAAAAGTCTAGTGGCGGTAAGGATCCTCACTCCCTTGGTAGGAGCTATACCCAATGCTAGTCGCTTGACGGCTATGCATGATATGATGGAGGTAGTGGACCCAGTGTCCACCAATAGGAAGACTGAAGTACCTTGGATGTGAGCTATGACTTCGAAAGCCATAGGTGTTGTCTCGAATGCCTCAGCTGCAAGTGAGTGCACCCGAGCCTGTTGTGGACGGTTTGGCTATGGTACCATAGGCCGTTGAGGCGGCCTGAAGCGAGGTGCAGGCAGCCGAAATGATGGATGTGCCAGTGCTGACCGTAGAGGTGGAGTCGAGAGAGGTGGTGACATCTGACGGTTGATCCTCTGAGGGGGCGTAAAGTCGTTGTCCCTCATCCTGGTGAAGCAATAAGTATCTGCATGGCCTGCACGTTTGTAGTATGTGCACCACAAGTCTGGTCGTCTCATAGGGGCTGGTGGAGCCGCAATCCTGGGAGGCGAGTTTGCACGGGGCCTCTTGCCAAGGAACGACCGACTCGGTAGATCTGGTCGAGGCCTCAGGGCCATAGGTACACAAGTGCGGGAGAACTAATCCCCATCTTGCTCCATTCACAAGGACATGTTTAATAGCTCAGCATAAGTGGGTATGCTAGCGCGACACATTTTCGAGCGAATCTCGGGTCGTAAGCCCTAAAAAAACCGCCGCATTCACATCGGCTGGTCAGCTAATATCAAGGGAACATATTGGCCCATATTCGTGAACCTGTTCTAGTATTCTGCTGCAATCATCCCTTCCTATCGGAGGTGAAGGAACTTGCTCTCCTTCTCATGACGATAAGTGAGAGGATAATACTTCTCATGGAAGCGGGTCTCAAAAGATGCCCACGTTCATACGTATCCGACAACATTAGTCCGAAGGACACTGTCCCACCATAAGCTGGCCTCCTTCTCAAACATGAAGGTAACTAGCTCAACCTGCTCTGCCTTAGTGCAGTGCAGCGGCTTCAGCATCTTAGAGATGCAGTCAAGCCAATACTCGGCCTCCTCGGGTCGGTGAGTATCCCCAAATGTAGGAGGCCGTAAGCGATGGAATCGCTTGAAATGACCGCTAGCACCCGCATTCCCAGCAGGGGCACAATTGGAGCAGGCGGAGCCACACCCATACCCTGAGTAAAGACCCCTGCGATGGTGGCCAGAAACTGCTGTTGCTGCTGTTGTTGTTGTATCTGCTATTGCTGTTGCTGTATCTGTTGTTGCTGTTGTTGTATCTGCTGCTGCTGCATCAACACCACCATCTGCTCCAGCCTGTTAGGAGGTGGAGCGAACTGTGGTATCTGAGGCGTCGAGGTAGACGCACGGTTCTGCTTAGGAACTGACCGTGTAATAGGTGGTACCACAGGTGGGGTCATAGGTGTTGGCCTAGTAGTGGGGTCAGGGGCCGACTGAGAATCCGGCATAGTCTCGTAAACTGGATCCAAGATGGAGTCCGTATGACTATCGCTTAGGGAAGGTGCCTCGTTAAACGATTCGCCCAGCGAGAGATGTGCCGAGCTCTGCGTGCTCTTAGGTGGCATTCCCTACATATAACATAGGGTACAACCTAAGTCAGATTTTTGGCGTAAACACACATATTCATCTACACATCATTAACATTACAACTCAAGGAAACATCATGCATTCCATTCACCAAAATTTGTCACAGTACACGAGAAATAAATTCACATGAGTCATGATAAAGGATGCATGTGAGCTAACATATACAAGCTTAATCACTAAACATACTATCTACCAAACAAGACTACTAAGGCTAGTATAAGGGAAGACTAACAACCAAACAAACTAAAAGATGACCACACATGTAACTAGTCGTCTGAATCTGGTGAAGGAAGTGCGCACCCTTGTCCTACAGACAACACAGGAAAGCCCTTAAGGTGCGAGACACCTTGCCAAACTTTCGTTTTGCGAAGGCCTGATGCTCTTCAACCTTAGCTCAGGTCACTGTGACCTCCTGTCGCAGGGCAGGTTGACCCTTCTTGATCTGAGCCAAACGGGCTTCTAAAGTAGCCTAATCACCAGAGCGCTCCTATGTAGCAGGAGGAGAGCCCTCATCAGTGTCCTACGCCTCCTCTTCCTACTCTCTTTCTTCCCTTATCTCATCTCTTTCTTCATCACTCTCGTCTTCTTCGCTCTCCATTTCATCCTCACTCTCATCGAGTCGGGCTTGACGCTGTTGCGGCCCAATCCCAGCGGTTGACTTTTTTGGTTAGTTTCGCCGATTAGCGAAACTGGGAATCCTATGCCTGTTCCTACATTTTATCGCACCCTCCTAGGTCAAAGTACGTCAGTGTGCATGGTGTGACCATAACCCAGGTCCAATTTAATCCAAATCATGCTCTGAAACCAACTTGTAACGCCCTGAAAATTGGGGGTCGAGCATAAGCTCAAACTCCTGAGTTCCAAAACATCACTTATACAACATAGATAATGATTATTGAATATTGCCCGTATTAGTGCATTAAACATGAATGAGATTATACCAAAACAACATATCATACTCCAGAGATAGTTGAATTTCGCAAGCGGAAGACTGTGATAAGTATATATAATGCATATAAGTAATTGTAGGTCTCCTGAGTATGATCATGTTATGAGGTCAATAATTACATGTAAATTCTCAAAATATACAAAATAGTAATGTATAATGTCATCTAGTCCAAAACTCTGTAGCCCCGTCAGCACAACTCCAGGTCTACATAGACCCGCCAGAGAGTTGCATATAGGAGAACTCCTCCTCATCATCATAATAGTCTGGCTCTGCCTCATAAGCATCGCCATCACCTGCAGCTAAGACAGAGTCTGGTTGGTGTTTAAAACACCGTCCCAGAACGTGGGAGTGAGTGATCAACTCAGTGGAGCTATAAAGCAAAGGTTAACATGTTATCAATTCAGTCAAGCAGTAATGATAAAGCAATATGATCAAGCATCCCTAAGTAGTCTAGTTAATACAAAAATGATATGTATTAATGATGCATGCCCTCACATGCATTCCCTCTGTGATCTTTCTCTTACGGTCGCGGCATGCACCCCTTCCTCTGTGCTCAACACCAATGCCAAAGGCACATGCAATGCGGTGCATGAGCGTGATTACCGAGTTTTTATTAGACCATTTCATACAGTAGGATTTGGAAGCTAAGGTACCTCCCTTATATCATTTCCCAAACAATGATCCATTCTAGGGTTGTCAGTCCTATCTAGTCTCATACGATGTTGCAGTTCCAGGTTGCTAAAAAGGGTTCATCACCGCGATGCAGGCCTAGCTTATACTCCAGTTGCTACAGAAAGGCTCGTCGCCTCAGCGCAGTGTCAGAGTATGCTTGAGGTCCCTACGAATTGCTCGTCACCTAGTCGTAAGTCGACAGCTCGAATACAGCGTCCCATACCAACGTATTCGGCTCACGAGCTGAGGTTGCTCACTGGTAACTACGGGTGGGCTTGTCGCCCCGGCGTAGGCCGACAGCTTGACCACGGTGTCCCATACCACCATGTCCGACTCATGAGTCTTAGTGGATCGAGGTACCAAGGTTAATGGTGTTTTCATTAGTAAGTTGGTACCTTAGATTCAAACAGTAGCGTCCATACATGGTGAACATACATTGGGCTAATCGGGTTACTTGACAAGCTCGACTGGTATGAGAATATGTTGAATTGATCGACATAGAGTGCATAAGCACTACACGTGGCCTAACCACTGTTGGCAATCTTTGTACGACTCGGATTCCTGGAACATATCCGTTATGGCGAGGCTAACTCAACCACTCGTTCGGGAGCTATTACCGATAGCCTGGACTATGTAGTAGTCCCAAACACATTTAAACAAAATAGGATAACATGTGTGATAGGCATTTCAACATTAAATAATTGATTCGAAGAACGTAACCATTTGAGCATTTCACAAAATACAAAGTAAGCATGTTTCGTACTTATGCATTTCATACTAAATCACACCGTTTTAAATCTAAGTTGCATGAAGGGATTTATACACATAGCTAAGGAAATTGAGAATCTCACCTCAACACCTTCATAAAGTACAAGTTTTCGAATACTTACTCGTTCAGACATTTTTACAAGCACTTAGACTACACACTTCAACATACATGACATATATTGGCCATAACACGTATTAGGGCAATTCCTTTCACCAACGAGTTGACACGCGTGCAACCATCATGTATCCATGATGGATAATCATGACAAGCATGAATCCTAGCTCCATACTCATTCAGACATTTTCACAAACACCCAGACTACACATTTCAACATAAATGACGTACGTTGGCCATAACATGTATTAGGGCAATTCCTTTCACTAAGGAGTTGTCACATGTGCAACCATCATGTATCCACGATGGATAATCATGGAAAGCACGAATCCCAGCTCCATACTCATTCAGACGTTTTCGCAAATGCTTAGAATGCACTATACTCAACATAGTTCATATATATCTGTAAAGCGAGGGAAACATCACATTTAGCATGTGAAATGATACCCAAGTCAGTTATAAATCATTAACCAACATTGAAAGCCTTGAAAACATTAACCTATATGTTTATAGTTCACACATTTCGCTGATAAACAAGTATCGAACTCATTTTGTATACTGAGTCTTTATTTACGGCACAACGACAACCTACAGTATGAAATTGGTTAGCTATTTCATCCTTTACACTATTTGAAACCCTAAAACAGATTAGGGTTAGGTTTTCTTACCTAAGAACGGGATCGAAATCACCAGAATACTGATACAGAGGTGATAGTTAAGCACGTGGAGTGGAGGGATGGAATCCCACAAACAAACTCCAACTCTCTCCCTCACTTTCTCTCGCTTTCCTTCCATTTCTTCTCTCTTCTCTCTCCAAGGTTTGCAAATTCGTATGGCATGAGAGAGAGGGTTTAAGGTCCTTATATAGGCCTAGAAGTGATGGGAATGGCCCCAGGGCCATGGTATACTTAGGTTATAGCCAAATATTGGCTGTTTCAATCCAAAGGAGCAGTTCTAGAGCCCCTTTTCTGCATGCGGTCGAACTTAAGCTCCCTAGCATTGGATCTAGGTTGAGTTAAGTTTTCGGTCCGATCAAATTTACAGATCGACTGCGGCTGACCAGTTTCAGTTCAATGGTCACCGACACTTGATCAGGGCCATAAGTAAACTGACATGTGTATGAAATTTTTCCTGGTCTGAGGGTGTAATTGGGTCAAATTCCGATAGTCTGAAACCTTAAATTTGGCCTGCAAGCGAACGACCCAGTTTACTTAAATCTGAGTTTATTTCCTAAAGGTATTCGCGTTTCTCAAACACTTCGCTCCGAGCTCAAGTTGTGCGTTTCTGGGTATCATTAGGAATTGATTTCCGAGATGTTAGTTAAGCCCAGTAAAGCAGTCATAAGCATATAGTTTCGTAATTATTGGACTTTCGACACGCTGTCCAGGTTCGATACAAAGTTTCAATGTGCTCCCGAGAGTAACTGGGTTTAGAGATTGATCCTAGATTTTAGGGCAATGTAGCGTTAATGGTTCTGCAAGTTTTGGGTCTTGCAGTTCATATTTAAAGTGATTAGTGCTAATTTCATAGGTAATCTAGTTTAACACTTAATTAATTTCATCTAATTTATAAAGGATTTGGTCTTGAGTGATTTTTGCCTGAGGTGGTACTCAGCTCTTTGTACGAATTTTTCCAAGACGTTACAATTTACCCCCCTTAAAGAAAAATTTTATCCTCAAAATTAGTATCTTTTCGTACTTCTCGAGAATCTGAGGGTAGTTCTTACAGACCTCGGCCTCTGTCTCCCAAGTAGCCTCTTCCTTAGTGTGATGCGTCCAAAATATCTTAACCAGTGGAATAACCTTACTGTGCAACACCTTTTCCTTCCTGTCTATGATACAAGTCGGTCGCAGTACATAAGTAGTGTCCTCACTCAACTGCACTTGCTCTCACTTGATAATGTGGGAAGGATCAGGAATGTATTTCTTCAGCATAGATACATGAAATACGTTATGCACGCCCGCAAGTGGTGTGGGTAAAGTAAGGCAGTACGCTACCACCCCCACTCGATCCTGTATCTGGAATGGGCTAATGAATCTCGGCATGAGTTTTCCCTTCTTCCTAAATCAAAGGACTCTCTTCATGGAGGAAACTTTCTGAAACACATGGTCCTCGACTTCGAACTCTAACTGTCGCCGCCTCGTATCGGCGTAGCTCTTCTGTCTGCTCCACGCTGTCAGATGTTGACGCCTGATAATGTTGATCTTCTCTGAGTTCACCTGTACTAACTCGGGGTTAACTAAACTTCTCTCACCAACCTCTACCCAGCAATGTGGTGCTCTACACGGATGCCCATAAAACGCCTCATAGGGGGCCATGCCAATACTCTCCTGGAAGCTCTTGTTATAAGCGAACTCTGTATAAGGAAGACAGTCATCCCAACTGTCCTTGAAATCTAGTGCACAAGCTCGCAGCATATCTTTCAACACCTGATTTACCCGTTTCATCTGCCCATCCATCTATAGGTGGAACGTGGTACTGAACTTCAACTTCACACCCATCGCTTCCTGGATATGAGTCCAGAAGATAGATGTAAATCGCGTGTCTCGATCTGACACGATCTCCATAGGAACTCCATGTAGACGCACTATCTCCCTGATGTACAATCTGGCCAAGTTGTCTGTCGAGTTTGAAACTGTAACGACTCAAAAAATCCCTTACAATGGCCCGAGTACCACCACGATCAGAAATCACTTAGGATTAAATCCTTTAGAAATTTGACAAAGTTAACTAAGCGCTAAACTAGATTAGCCATGAAATCCGGTTGAATCGCTTTAAATACGATCTGCAAGACCCAAAACTTGTAGAATCATTGATGCTAGGTTACCCTAAAATCTAGGATCAAACTCATTACCCGATTGCTCTCGGGAGCACATTGAAACTCCGTATCAGGTCTGGATCGCACATCGGGAGTCTGAATAATACGAAGTTAAGGACTTAGGACCGCCTCGCTGGGCTTAACAACCATCTCGAAAATCAAATCCAGATAGTGTCCTATGACTGTTCGCTTGAGTTTGGAGTAAGAGAGTGTGAGAACACTTGTTTTCTTTACAAAATAAATATCTCAAATAATAATCTGAGACTTGTTACTTGCGATCATTTTGTAAGCAACCAGATCGTCAGAATCTGACCTTAATACACCCTCGGATCAGGAAAAATTTCATAAATATATCCATGTACTTGGAATTTCAGATCAGGTTTCACTGACCGTTGAACTGAAACTGGTCCGCCACACGTGATCTGGGAATCTGACTAAAACGAAAACTTAACTCCACCTGGATCTAGAGTCTGTGAGCTTAAGTCTGACGTTTGGCTCAAGGAGGCCGCCAGAAGTCCTCCGTTGAGTTGAAACTGGGTCGCTTTCCTTATAACCTAGGTATACCTTGACCATAAGTCTATTCTGGAGTGTTTTTAGGCTATATAAGGACCTTAGAACCCTCTCTCTCACAGCCATATGAATTTGAGAGAAACACTAGAGAGAGAAGAGAGAAAAGAGAGAGAAAGTGTGAGAGAAGTGGGAGAAACTCCCTACTACTATCCCCTGCCACTGCACAAGCTGCACCACTCCATTTTCGTCGCTTTCCTAGCGATGCCGACTTCGTTTCTAGGTAAGAAACCCTAACCCTAATATGTTTTGGAGTTGTAAAGGTTATAGGTTATGAAATAGCTAACCTATTTCATTCTATAGGTTACCAAACTGCCGAATACGAAAGCTTAGTAAACCTATCGTATTTGTTACGATTCTACGGTAAAAGGTGAGGACTTTAGGTGTATAGGTTACGGTTTTCAATGCTTTTAATGTCAGATAATGATAGATTCATGATCTGTATGCAATTGCGCATGTATAAAGTGCTGTCTATTTTCTGTTTCGATTAGAGATGAAGAATATGGAAATTTACATACTCTAGGTATTTGTAGAAAGTACCCTATACGTATAAATTTTGGAAATGTGTTTGCCATGATTATTTGTTGTATGAATATATTATATATGGATAAAATACTTAGTTGGCAAAAGGACTTGCCCTAGTACATGTTTTACTAAGATACACTATGTATGTTGAAATAGTGTATTCTAGAAAGTACTGTATAAGTATAAATTTTGGAGATGTGTTTGCCATGATTAATTGCTGTATGAATATATTATATATAGATAAAATACTTGTTTGGCGAAAGGATTTTCCCAAATACATGTTTTGCTAATGTACACTATGTATGTGGAAATAGTGTACTCAAGTGTTTGTGAAAATGCTTATGAGAGTAAGTGTTTGGATGATGGTGTCTTAGGTAGGTGTTGAGATGAGATTCTCAACTACCTTAGAGACGTATATGATTTCCTCCATGTTGGTTATTTACTTTAACCGCTTACTTATGAAATATATGTGTTTGTATTCCTGTTTATATAGTGCTTTATAACATGCTTATTAACATGCTTTATGATATCTTCTTAACATGCTTGAATTACTTTGTTTAATATGCTTTACTCTACATCTTCTAAATAAAAATTGATTGAGTTTGGGACTACGTTTATAGTCTAGACAATCGGTACCAGACTTGAAATCGTGGTTGAGATTCATTTCGCCACGTAAGATATGTTTGACGAACCCGAGTCGTACTTCCGTTGGCGACAGTGGTTAGGCCACACGAAGTGCTTATGCACTTCATGTCATTCGGTTGATCGTGCGCTCGAGCTAGTCAGGCTCGTTTAGTAACCCGATCTATCTAATGTATGCTCACCATGTTTGGTCGCTACTGCTTGAACCTAGGGTACCAAACTTACCAGTGAAATCCCGTTAACCATTGTACCTCGATCTGCTAAGACTCATGAGCCGGGCATGGTGGTATGGGACATCATGGTCGAGCTGTCGGCCTACGCTGGGGCCACGTGCCGCCCCGTAGTGACCAGTGAGCAACCAGACTCGTGAGCCGATTATGGTGGTATGGGACACTATATTCGAGCTGTCGGCCTACACTGATAAGGTGATGGGGGAGTGGTGTAACCATTGTGCATAATAGCCCTGACAGCCCTTTGTATGACCTCGAGCATACTCTGAATTTGCGGTGAGGCGACGAGTTTTACCGCAGTGTATAGAGTATGAACTAGGCCTGTATCAGCTTAGTGATGAACCGTTAAAGAGGTGATGGGGGAGTGGTGTAACCATTGTGCGTAACAGCCCTGGCAGCCTTTGCAGTGACCTAGAAACACATTATCGTATGAGATTAACTAGGACTGACGACCCTAGAATGGATCATGTTTGGGACTGATACAAGGGAGGTACCTTAGTTTCCCAATCCTGCTGTTTGAAATGGACTAATAACAACTCAGTAATCATGCTCATCATCGCATTGCATGTGCCTAGAAGATGTGGAGCACTGAGGGATGAAAGCATGCTGCGAACGTGAGATGGTGTCACACGAGGGAGGGTGTGGTGAGGGCATCCATCATGACTGCATTCATACTTGCATTAATAAGAGTAGTTAGGAGTGTTTGATTGTACTGCTTTATCATTACTGCTTGACTGTATTGATAATATGTTAACCTATGCTCTATTGTTCCATTGAGTTAGATACTCACTCCCACGTTACGGGATGGTGTTGTACACACCAACCAGACTCTGTCTTAGGTACAGATGAGCTGACGACTCAGGAGGCTGAGCCGGACTACGACGAGGACCAGGACGAGTTCTCCTTCATGAAGTACTCTGGTGGCTTCGACTAGGCTGCTGGATCGACAGGATTTACAAGACTTATTTCCTTAGTTGTACTTTTGACCTTTTGTTCATAAAACAGATATATGTATATGGTGACTCAGTTGGGTTCATATTCTGGAGATTGAGATGGTTTGGTTTCTTTTACATACATATATATACAGTTTCAGTCTTCTGCTTGCCTTTATACAATTGATCTGGAGTATGAATTACTGTTTTGGTATAATCTCACAACACAGACAACATTTAATCATCATTATCTATGTTGCATAAGTGATGTTTTGGAACTCGAGAGTTGAGTTGCTACTCGACCCTCGAATTTTAGGGCGTTACAGAAACTCTAATAGAAGGAAATGGGCCAATTTCATTAACTGGTCCACGATCACCCAAATGGAATCATGTCCCTTCCTTGTCTTTGGTAGCCCTGAGAAATCCATAGAAATGAAGTCACATTTCCATTCTTCTATAGGCGTGGGTTGAAGCAGTTCAGGAGGTCGGCGATGCTCTGCCTTAACCTGCTGGCATGTGAGAAAATGGGATACATAATCTGCTATATCGACCTTCATGTTGTCCCACCGGTATGAGCGCCTCATGTCTCGATACATGTTCGTACTGCCAGGATGCATCGCCGTCTTCAAATTGTGAGCAGCCTCGAGTACTTCTCTCCTCAAGTCATGGAGATTTGGGATGCAGAGGTGGCCACGATAACATAAGCCCCCATCCGTACCAATCCTCCATTCAGAGTCTTTAGTGTTGCTTGCCTGCTCTCTCATCTCAACCAATCTCTTATCATCCTTCTGAGCCGCTATGATCCTATTATTAATAAGTGGCCGCACCCAAACGTGGGCGACGCTCTCATACGGGTCCTCTACCGTGAGCTTCTGTTCAAAATCTCACATGAACTCTACTATATCCCACTCTGCTATCATCGGCAGAGCTTCAAACGTTATCGTCTTCTTGCAGCTCAACGCATCTGCCACAAGGTTGGCCTTGCCAGGATGGTAGGAGACCTCGAACTTGAAGTCCTTCAAGGTTTCCATCCATTGGTGTTACCTCATATTCAAGTCCCTCTGAGTGAATATGTACCTAAGGCTCTTGTGGTCGCAAAAGAGCTCGAACTCCTCTCCATAGAGGTAATGTCTCCAGAGCTTCAGTGCAAAGATGACGGCCGCCAACTCCAAGTCATGCGTAGGGTAATTTTCCTCGTGCTTCCTCAACTGTCGCGAAGCGTAGGCAATCACCCTGTCCTTCTGCATAAGGACGCAACCCAAACCAACACGAGACGCGTCGGTATATATTGTATACTTGACCCCTTGCTCTGGCAATACTAGCACAGGGGCGGATGTCAACCTATCCTTCAGCTCCTTAAAAGCTGCTTCTGCCTTCTCATTCCAGGCGAACTTAAGATCTTTTCGAGTCAACTAAGACAACGGTCTAGCTATCTTGGAGAAATCCCGAATGAATCGTCGATAGTAACCTGCTAAGTCAAGAAAACTCCTCACTTTGATAACCGAACTGGGCTGCTCCCAGTCCTAAATTGCGGCTACCTTAGCAAGGTCCACGGCTATGCCTTCCTTGGACACCACGTGTCCTAGGAACTTCACTTCTTCCTTAGCAAGGTCCACAACTAGTTCTTCCTAAGCACATCGAAGACTTCTCGCAGGTGTTCCTCGTGATCTTCCTGACTCTTGGAGTATATCAGGATGTCATCTATAAACACGATGATGAATCGAAATAGAAACGGTCGAAACACCCTGTTCATCAAGTCCATGGACACGGTCGGTGCATTTGTGAGTCCAAACGACATCACAAGGAACTCATAGTGCCCAAAACTGGTCCTGAAGCCGTCTTCTGCACGTCCTCATCCCTGACGTGCAACTGGTGATACTCTGACTGTAAGTTAATCTTCGAGAAGTACTACACCCCTTCAACTGATCGAACAGATCATCTATCCTGGGCAGAGGATACTTGTTCTTCACCGTCACAACCTGCGATAATCAATACACAATCACAGAGACCCACCTTCTTCAACATAAATCACATAGGTGCTCCCCAAGGAGACACACTCGGTCGTATGAAGCCTGACTCCAGCAAATCATCGATCTGTCTCCTCAGTTCCTCCATCTCACAGGGAGGCATGCGATATGTCGATAATGAAATGGATGTCGCACCTGGCACAAGATCAATGGTAAAATTGACCTTGTGCTGAGGAGGTAGTCCATGAATTGTCCTGAACACATCCTGATAATCTTAAACTACTGGCGTGTCCCCAAGCGTCAAACCATCAATACTCTCCAATAGAGAAGCGTAACAACTCAAACGGGAAGGGTGACTGACATGAATAGGGAAAGTAAAAGCCATGCCCTCAAGTCCATAGGCCGTCACCAGTCTAGCCTCACAATCGATCTCTGCCTCATCTAAGTGAGCTAATCCATACCAAGGATAACGTCATAATGATATAGGGGGCAACAATCAGGTCAACTAGCACCGTCTTGCTTCCTAAATCTATCGAGTAACTCTCACAAATTATGGTAACGTTAGAAAAGTCCCAATGGCGGTAAGGATCCTCTCTCCCTTCGTAGGAGCAGTACCCAATGCTTGTCGCTTGACTGTTGTGCATGATATGATGGAGGTAGTGGACCCGGTGTCCACCAATAGGAAGACTGGAGTACCTTGGATGTGAGCCGTGACTTCGAAAGCCATAGTTGCTATCTCGGATGCCTCAGCTGCAAGTGAGTGCACTCGAGCTTGTTGCGGACGGTTCGACTGCGGTACCATCGGCCATTGAGGCGGCCTGAAGCGAGGTGCAAGCGGCCGAAATGATGGATGTGCTGGTGCTGACCGTAGAGGTGGAGTCGATAGAGGTGGTGGCATTTGACGGTTGACCCTCTGAGGGGGTGTAAAGCCATTATCCTTCATCCTGGTGAAACGATAAGTATCTGCATGGCCCGTACACTTGCAGTATGTGTACCATAAGTCTGGTCGTCTCATAGGGGCTGGTGGAGCCGCGATCCTGGGAGTAGAGTCTGCACGGGGCCTCTTGCTAAGGAATGGCCGAGTCGGTAGATCTGGTCGAGGCTTCGGGGCTATAGGCACATGAGTGCGGGAGAACCTGTCCCCATCTTGCTCTGTTCGTAAGGGCATGCTCACTAGCTTAGCATAAGTGGGTATACTAGTGCAACACATCTTCGAGCGAATCTCGGGTCGCAAGCCCTCAGAAAATTGGTGCATTCGCATCGGCTGGTCAGCTAATATTAAGGGAACATATCGGCCCAGCTCTATGAACCTGTTCTCGTATTCTTCTACCGTCTTCCCTCCCTGTCGGAGGCGAAGGAACTCGCTCTCCTTCTCGTGCCGATAAGTGAGAGGATAGTACTTCTCATGGAAGCAGGTCTCAAAAGCTGCCCACGTCCATACGTATCCGACGACAATAGTCTGAAGGACACTGTCCCACCAAAAGTTGGCCTCCTTCTCAAACATGAAGGTGACTAGCTCAACCTGCTCTGCCTTAGTGCAGTGTAGCGGCTTCAACATCTTAGAGATGTGGTCAAGCCAATACTCGGCTTCCTCGGGTCGGTGAGTACCCACAAATGTAGGAGGTCGCAAGTGCTGGAATCGCTCGAAATGGCCGCTAGCACCCGTATTCCCACCGGGGGGCACAAATGGAGCAGGCGGAGCCACACCTATACCCGGGGCAAAGACCCCTTCGATGGTGGCCAGAAACTGCTGCTGCTGTTGTTGTTACTGTATCTACTGCTGCAACATCTACAACATCATTTACTCCAGCCTATCAGGAGGTGGAGCGAATTGTGGTATCTACGGCGTCGAGGTAGATGCACGGTTTTGTTCAGGAACTAACGGTGTAACTGGTGGTACCACAGGAGGTGCCATAAGTGGTGTCCGCCCAGTAGTGGTGCCTCGTCAAATGATTCACCCAATGAGAGACGTGTCGAGCTCCGCATGCTCTTAGGTGGCATTCCCTATATACAACATAGGGTGCAACATGAGTCAGATTTTTGGCATAAACACACAAATTCATCCACACATCATTAACATTACAACTCAAGGAAACATGTTGCATTCCATTCACCAAAATTTGTCACAGTACACGAGATATAAATTCACATGAGTCATGATAGAGGATACATGTGAGCTAACATAAACAAGGTTAATCACTAAATATACTATCTACCAAACAAGTCTACTAAGGCTAGTACAAGGGAAGACTAACAACCAAGCAGACGACCACACATGTAACTAGTCATCTGAAGCTAGTGATGGAGGTGGCGCACCCTTGTCCTACAGACAACACAGGATAGCCCTCAAGGTGCGAGACACTTGCCAAACCTTTGTTTTGCGAAGGCCTGATGCTCTTCAACCTTGGCTTGGGTCGCTATGACCTCCTGTCACAGGGTAGCCTGACCCTCCTTGATTTGAGCCAAACGGGCTTCTAAAGCAGCCCGATCACCAGAGCACTCCTGTGTAGCAAGAGGAGAGCCCTCATCAGTGTCTTGGGTCTCCTCTTCCTCTTCCTGCTCTCCTTCATCCCTTATCTCATCTCCTTCTTCATTACTCTCCTCCTCTTCACTCTCTGTCTCATCCTCACTCTCGTCGAGTCGGGCTTGACGCTGTCGTGGCCCAATCCCGGTGGTCGATTTTTTTGGTTAATTTCACCGATTGGTGAAACCGAGAATCCTATGCCTGTTCCTACATTTTATCGCACCCTCCTAGGTCAAAGTACGTTAGTGTGCATGGTGTGACCTTAACCCAGGTCTAGTTTAATCTAAATCATGCTCTGATACCAACTTGTAACGCCCTGAAAATCGGGGGTCGAGCATAAGCTCAAACTCTCGAGTTCCAAAACATCACTTATGCAACATAAATAATGATGATTGAATGTTGTCCGTATTAGTGCATTAAACATGAATGGGACTATACCAAAATAGCATATCATAATCTAGAGACAGTTGAATTTCACAAGCGAAAGACTGTGATAAGTATATATTAAGCATATACGTAATTGTAGTCTCCTGAGTATGATCATGTTACCAGGTCAATAATTACATGTAAATTCTCAAAATATACAAAATGGTAATGTGTAATGTCATCTAGTCCAAAATCCTCAGAGCTCCTCTCAACAGTAACTCCAGTCTACATAGTGCATGAGAGAGTTGCATATAGGAGAACTCCTCATCATCATCATAGTCTGGCTTTGCCTCATAAGCATCGCCATCACCTACAGTTAAGACAGAGTCTGGTTGGTGTTTAAAACACCGTCCCAGAATGTGGGAGTGAGTGATCAACTCAGTGGAGCTATAAAGCAAAGGTTAACATGTTATCAATTCAGTTAAGTAGTAATGATAAAGTAATACGATCAAGCATCCCTGAGTACTTTAGTTAATGCAAAAATGATATGTATTAATGATACATGCCCTCGCCTGTATTCCCTTTGCGATCTTCCTCTTATGGTCGCGGTATGCACCCCTTCCTCTGTGCTCAGCACCAATGCCAAAGGCACATGCAATGCAGTGCATGAGCGTGATTACCGAGTTCTTATTAGACCATATCATACAGCAGGATTGGGAAGCTAAGGTACCTCCCTTATATCATTTCCCAAACAATAATCCATTCCAGGGTCGTTAGTCCTAGCCAGTCTCATATGATGTTGCGGTTCTAGGTCGCTACAAAGGGCTCATCACCGCGATGCAGGCCTAGCTTATACTCTAGTTACTACGGAAAGGTTCGTTGCCTCGGTGCAGTCTTAGAGTATGCTCAAGGTTACTACGAATGACTCATCACCTAGTTGTAGGCCGACAGCTCAAATACAGTGCCCCATACCACCTTATTTGGCTCACGAGCTGAGGTCGCTCACTGGTCACTACGGGTGGGCTCATCGCCCTAGCGCAGGCTGACAGCTCGACCATGGTGTCCCATACCACCATGTCCAGCTCATGAGTCTTACCGGATCGAGGTACAAAGGTTAACGAGGTTTTCATTGGTAAGTTGGTACCTTAGATTCAAATAGTAGCATCCATACATGGTGTACATACATTGGGCCAATCGGGTTACTTGACAAGCTCGACTGGTATGAGCGTATGTTGAATTAATCGACATAGAGAGTGTAAGCACTCCACGTGGCCTAACCACTGTCGATAATATCCGTACGATTCGGATTCCTCGAACATATCCGTTGTGGCGAGGCTAACTCAACCACTCGTTCGGGAGCTATTACCGATAGCCTAGACTATGTAGTAGTCCCAAACACATTTAAACAAAATGGGATAACAAGTGTGATAGGCATTTCAACATTAAACAATTGATTTGAAGAACGTAACCATTTGAGCATTTCACAAAATACAAAGTAAGCATGTTTCGCTCATATGATTTCATACTAAATCACACAGTTTCAAATCTAAGTTGCATGAAGGGATTTATGCACATAGCTAAGGAAATTAAGAATCTCACCTCAACACCTTCATAAAGTACAAGTTTCTGAATACTTACTTGTTTAGACATTTTTACAAACACTTAGACTACACACTTCAACATACATGGCATATATTGGCCATAACACGTATTAGGGCAATTCCTTTCACCAAGGAGTTGTCACAGGTGCAACCATTTTGTATCCATGATGGATAATCAAGGCAAGCATGAATCCCAGTTCCATACTCATTTAGACATTTTCACAAACACTCAGACTACACATTTCAACATAAATGACGTACGCTGGCCATAACATGTATTAGGGCAATTCCTTTCACCAAGGAGTTGTCACACATGCAACCATCATGTATCCACGACGGATAATCATGGCAAGCACGAATCCCAGCTCCATACTCATTCAGACGTTTTCACAAACACTTAGAATGCACTATACTTAACATAGTTCATATATATCTGTAAAGCGAGGAAAACATCGCATTTAGCATGTGAAATGACACCCAAGTCAATTATAAATCATTAACTGACATTGAAAGCCTTGAAAACTATAACCTATATGTTTATAATCCGCACCTTTCACCGATAAACAAGTATCAAACTCAGTTTGTATACCGAGTCTTTATCTACGGCACAACGGTAACCTACAATATGAAATAGGCTAGGTATTTCATTCTTTACACTATTTGAAACCCTAAAATATATTAGGGTTAGGTTT
Source organism: Magnolia changhungtana (assembly GCA_030180095.1). Lineage (NCBI taxonomy): Eukaryota > Viridiplantae > Streptophyta > Magnoliopsida > Magnoliales > Magnoliaceae > Magnolia > Magnolia changhungtana. The sequence goes on from JASAUF010000446.1 coordinate 6,923,321, forward strand.
TCTTACTTAAGAATGGGATCGGAATCACCGGAATAGCGATACAGAGGTGATAGTTAAGCACGTGGAGTGGCGGGATGGAATCCCACAAACAAACTCCAACTCTCTCCCTTACTTTCTCTCTCTTTCCTTCTATTTCTTCTCACTTCTCTCTCTAGGGTTTGCGAATTCGTATGTCATGAGAGAGATAGGGTTTAAAGTCCTTATATAGGCCCAAAAGTGATGGGAATGGCCCCAGGGCCATGGTATACTTAGGTTATAGCCAAATATTGGCTATTTCGATCCAACAGAGTACTTCTGGAGGCCCCTTTTTCTGCATGTAGACGGACTTAAGCTCCCTAGTATTGGATCTAGGTTAAGTTAAGTTTTCGGTTTGATCGGATTTACAGATCGACCGCGGCGGACCAGTTTCAATTCAACGATCACCGACACTTGATCAGGGCTACAAGTACACTGACATGTGTATGAAATTTTTCCTGATCCGAGGGTGTAATTGAGTCAGATTCCAATGGTCTGAAACCTTAAATTTGGCCCGCAAGCGAGCGGCCCAATTTACTTAAATCTGAGTTCATTTCCTAAAGGTATTCGCGTTTCTCACACACTTCGCTCCAAGCTCAAGTTGTGCATTTCTGGGTATCATTTTGAATTGATTTCCGAGATGGTTGTCAAGCCCAGTAAGGCGGTCATAAGCATATAGTTTTGTAGTCATCGGAATTTCGACGTGCGGTACAGGTCTGATACGAAGTTTCAATGTGCTCCTGAGAGCAACTGTGTTTAGAGATTGATCCTAGATTTTAGGGCAATATAGCATTAATAGTTCTGCAAGTTTTGGGTCTTGCAGTTCATATTTACAGTGATTAGTGTTAATTTCACAGGTAATCTAGTTTAACACTTAGTTAATTTCATCTAATTTTTAAAGGATTTGGTTCTGAGTAATTTCTGCCTGAGGTGGTACTTGGTTCTTTGTACGGATTTTTCCGAGATGTTATAATTTTTCAACGTACATTTGTCTCATAAGAAGCATAACGACAAGTATACCCAAATCATAAAGGCAACATCATCATCACATATCCACTAATATAAACATTTGAATATAATGCTGAAAGGGAAATACATATGTCAAATTCAAAGCTCCAGAAGACAGCTGCATGCTCTTATCTCAACGTTGTTGTAACCTAACGCACCTGCACGCATTTATCATGCATAAGCTTATAAAAAGCTTAGAGGGTGGTGAAAGTGTGTGTAAGGTAAGTGCCAAGTATACAATAAAGCCCATAAATCATACATCATCGGGATAAGCGGAAATACTGACAAGTCTATGAGTCATATAATATCAAAGTATGCAATGCGGATCGGCTATACAAACGAGCAATCATAGAGAGTCAAATATCAGATGCCGAACGTACAATGCAATATGTAAATCCTGCTAAGTCCATCTAGGCCATATAAGTATAGAAAACATAATGACCCAAAATGCCATATGAATGCGGATGCAATATGTGATGCGAATGAAATGACTAAGCTGGAGTGTAAGGTCGGGATGATAGTACGTAGTATCGCAGGCTACGGGGTCCATCACAAGGGACTTCTATCCAAACCAGTCCCGTACCTAAATTTGGATAGTCAGACTCAATGTGGTAAACTCCTGGTCTCAGGTTAGTTGCGTGCCCAACCGAAATCTTGCCCATGCGAAGGTATATGTAATAAATAGTTATGTACCACCAGCCCACGTGGATAGTGAATGAATGAATGAATAAATATGCAATTCATGCTCAATAAGTCTACATATTAGTACGGTTCCTCTCTGGGATCATCACCGGGGTCTAATATACTCCACGCCACCTGCCACCCCATCAAGCGCACAACTGGGTAAGTGGAAGAGACCTTACTATTCGCCTGACCAATAGTTTGCCAATACCTACCCAGCTCGTCGACAACGGACCCATTCCTCGAGCTGGTCAAACTCAGCCTATCTATGCCTACCCCCTCGGGCAGGTAAGGCCACACCCCCTCCCAACTGACTACGACATAGTGGGAGACGAGATCTCCTGGTATTTGGCACTTGGGTGCTCATGTATATCCACTCGGTCTCAACGTTGGGACGTCCTCTGGTACCAAGAGGGTTTTAAAGATTTTCACCCAGGGCCATCTATGATAGCCCGATGCTAGAACAAATTTCTGGTGTCCTATTTGGCCATCCATGATATGCCTGTGGAGGCTACGACCCTGATGTCGCTAGGGCATACAGTAATCATAACTCACAATACAAGATGCATGAGTCATACAATCCAGTCATGCATCAATCCTGCGCATACCGTGCATTCACATGAGATAACCTCCGCCTATCAGGGAGTCTCATAACAATCTGTTCAATGACATATGCAATGGTCAACCACACATCATAACAAACATACAGATGATGCGTATGGGCATGTATCATGATGCTATGCTATCACATACTCATAATCGGTATCAATAATCGGATTGATAACCGGCACTGATAATCAGCCTCGATAATCGGCCTCGGCAAGTAGAATCGGTAATCAGCCTAACAAAGGGCCGAAGGGAAGGTCACAATGAGGACATTTAACCATCATTGCCCATTAATGTGGACATTCAACCAACATTGCTCCCAAGGAATGACCCTCGTAGGGCCAAATTTATAGTGGGCCTAATCACATGAGCCTTATATATATATATATATATATATATCGAATAGGCCGCACCAATTGGGCCTTACATACATTGCAATGGGCCATAATCCATGGGCCTTGCATACATCACAATGGGCCTCATAACATGGCCTCATATATATATTAAGGTGGGCCTCAACAATGGGCCTCATACACATCAAGGTGTGCCTCAACAACGGGCCTCATACACATCAAGGTAGGCCTCAACAACGGGCCTCATACACATCAAGGTGGGCCTCAACAACGGGCCTCATAAGGCAGCCCATGGTTCAACCAAGATACGTGGACAGCCATACACAACATACACATTAAGGTGGGTCCTACACAAGCAATAGGTGGGCCTGCACAATCCAAATAGGCCCTCACCAGATGGACAATTAGGATATACAATGCATATATCATGGTGGGCTCCATCGCTGATGGCCAACAAGGATAAAATACATACATCGTACAACCCTATGGCCTAGTGTAGATATACAACACATACCTCAAGATGGACCTCAAGTGCACCATCCACATGGACGGTGTGTAAAATAAATACATACATTAAAGGGGACCCACATCGCAAGATAAAACACATACATTTGAAGTGGGTCCCACCATCCATAAAAATACATATATCAGGGTGGGATTACCACCATCCAGATGATGGACGGCGTGGATACAATACATACATTAAGGTGGGTCCTACCGTCTAACAACTAGATTGTGGAGACACCAGCCATATCTCAAAAGGGTGGGGTCCACATGCGTGGCCCACCAGCTGGATGGCATCGTCCATATAGATGGCTTAGATATAACACATGCCCCATGTTCAGACCCACTGAACGTGCTGGCGTTAATACAACAACTATATAGCTGCTGTACGGTACTCAACCCATCCACTTCACAAAGGTGGGTCCCACGTGAGGCCCACCATAACGTTTATTCTCCATCTAATCCATTCATAAGTTCACAGTGACCTGATTCAAGGAAAAAAAAACAAGTTTCATATAGATCCAAAACTTTTGTGAAACCCAAAATGGTTTCAATGGCAAACGTTCAATCACACTATTTCCTGTCATGTGGGCCACCTGAGTCCCACATACAACTGATTTTTTTGGGGGGTCCACTGCCCTAAAGGGGCCCATAAAATGCACGATGTGGATGTATGACACACATCATGGTGGGCCTCTCGCCTATGTAGGAGCGCAGCAGGATGCTGCACAGCGTCCTCTGGTGCCAGCAACAGCACCTGCTGCCTCTTTTGATTATTATTTTTTTAAATGAGTTTTTCTACGGTTTTGCCTAGGTAGGGCCCGCATCAGGGAAATCCGACCACGCCATTAGTTTTTATGGCCCAAGACAGAACCATCGAGACCAATATTCGATATATTTTGAGGTACAGAAATAACAGAGTAAATTTCAACGGTAGACAACACTATTTTCTATGCTATGGCCTGCCAGAGAGTCAGATTGGCTTCATTTTTTGGCTCAACACCTAAAATGATATGGGGAACGGGATGGAAGGTGTGGATTAAATCCATACATCAAGGTGGGACCTGTATAAGTGGCCCTTTTCTATTAGTACATCCCACTGTTGCTCACACTAAAAAAAATTACGTCCAGTGTCCAAGGACGCTGGACGGGCGACGTGAATAAAAATCAAGGTGGGTACCACATAGACGTGGCCCACTTAATTTTGATCAAACTGATATTTGTGTCTTCTCATTACCCCAAGGTAGGGCCCACATGGCTTGGATGATTCAGATCCTACACGTCCATCAAGTGGGTCTCACGAAGGTGGACGACTTGGTTAAGATGCATACATCGTGGGGCCAACAATCAAGGGAAGAGAGAGAGAGAGAGAGAGAGAGAGAGAGAGAGAGAGAGAGAGAGAGAGAGAGAGAGAGATTAAGTGATGGAGGGACCCCGACACTATAGGCCCTCCCTTCCATGATTTACAACATACACCAAGTGGGTCCTATTACATATGGGCCCACCGATTAAAACCAATGGTGGAGATCCTTTCTCCACCGAAGTGCAAGGTCTAGATGACCCTATCCATGCATGGAAAATAAACGTCATGATGGGGTCCATGGAGAATGGCCCCATCATAGAATGATCATCAGAATCAAGATGGGCCATCGGCCACATCTAGGGTCCAAAGTGAGATCCATACCATCAATCGGTAGGTCTCACTTGGCCCATCATCAAAACATGAAAATCTAGCCTATAAACACCCACCGTTTGATCTTCTTGGTCTGAACGTCGATCTCCTTGTGCTTCACTTTGATGGAATATGATGAGAAAGGAATAGCTAGGATGATGGATCTTGGGGTGGGAAGGTGGGCCACACAACACACTTTCTCTCCTTAGAAATGCATGGACATCCACCACTTCTTTTGGTTGCTTGGAATTTGTGAAGAGAAAGAGAGAGAGAGAGAGAGAGAGAGAGAGAGGGTTGTAAGGAGAGAGAGTGATGGGTGATGGATGTGAGGTGAGTGATGAATGTGAAGTGAGTGGTGGGTGAGGTGAGAGATTGGTTGACTTGTGGTTACTTGACTTGTGGAGAAAGAAAGTATGGGTGCTCTTGTATTTGGCATGAGGTGATTGCTTGCTTGATTGATTGATGGATTGATGGGACATATTGTAGAGATTCTCTTGGGATTGCAAACGTGCGGTGTTTTCCTCGAACTGAACGCGGGCCCACATCTTCTGACCTGGGTATCGGATCGGTGCGTGAGTCGTGGCATTGGAACCGCGGCGATGGTGCGGTTGCAATAGTACAAGCCTCGGATTAAGCTAACTTAAATCTATGGGATACGACTTAGGGTCATGCGCAAATATCGATTATATATCGCAGGTTACCAGAATTCATCGAGAAGGATCGCAGAAGTCGATGAAACAGTATGAGCTAGGATACAAGTCTTACACTGAGTCCTCCGTAAACCCATGATAAAATCTGTGGATACGTGCTCCCATTTTCACGTCAGGACGCTCAACGACTGAACTTGGACCTGGGGGTCTCTGATGATCGGCCTTGACACACTGGCACGTGTCACACTCGGCCACAAAACTGGCAATCTGGAGTTTCATCCCCGCCCAAATACTGCCTCATGTCGTGGTACATCTTCATAGAGCCTGGGTGAATAGTAAATCTTGATCAGTGTGCCTCGGTCATCAGATCTCTGCATAACTCTGGAACGTCCGGAACACACAATGGCCTCTGAAATGAAGTCCACTATCAGAACCAATCTGCCAATCCGACTGCCCCCTCAAATACGGCCTCTGCTCGGTAGCCCTATAATGACTCGTCTGTCTGCTGAGCCTCGATCACCCTTGCGACAAGAGAGTGTTGAATCAGTAGGCTTGATAACTGAGTGATAGTAGACTGCAGACCAAACTCGAAGTCGTACTCTGTTATATCCTCAAGCATCCTCCACTCCTGGACCATCATATGTGCCATCAGGACCCATGGCTGACGGCTAAGAGCATCCACCACCACGTTGGCCTTGCCAGGGTGGTACTGAAGATCGAAATCGTAGTCCTTCAGGAGCTCCATCCTGCGCCTTTGCCTCATGTTCAACTCAGACTGCGAGAAGAGATACTTCAAGCTCTTGTGGTCAGAGAAGAGATCGAACCTAACCCCGTAAAGATAGTGCATCCACACCTTCAGTGTAAAGATAACTACATCCAACTCTAAATCATGCGTGGAGTAGTTTTGCTCATGGACCTTGAGCTGGCGAGATGCGAAGGCCATCAGTTTTTCGTACTACATCAGGACAACACCCAAACCAATATGCAAGGCATTGGTAAAAACCACAAATCCATCACTCCCAGAGGGAAGAGTGAGGACATGTGAGGATGTTAGACGATCCTTTAGCTTTGCGAATGCCTACTCACATGCGTCACTTCAAACAAACTCAGCACCCTTCTGAGTCAACCTGGTCAACAGGGTTGCAATATAGGAGAAGCTCTCAAAGAAACGCAGGTAGTAGCTTGCCAACCCAAGGAAACTGCGGATCTCGGACGTGTTCGTGGGTTGGCCCCACTGACGCACGACATCAATCTTCGAGGGTTCTACTGTGACGCCCTCCCTCGTCACCACGTGACCTAAGAATTTCACCTCCTCCTGCCAAAACTCACACTTCTCGAGCTTCCCATAGAGCTGATGTGCGCAGAGGGTTTGCAAGGTAATCTCCAAATGCTGCTCATGCTCCTCACGAATCCTTGAATATATCAGAATGTCATCAATGAATACCACAACAAACTGATTAAGATACGGATGGAAGACCTCGTTCATCAACTGCATGAATACTGCAGACGCATTGGTCATTTTGAAGGACCCCTGACCTGGAACTCAAAATGACTATAGCGTGTCCTGAATGTTGTCTTCTGGATGTCCTCCTCTCGGACCCGAATCTGATGATAGCCAGACCGCAGGTCAATCTTTGAAAAAAACTATGCACCCTTCAGCTGATCAAATAAATTGTCGATCCTCGGGAGAGAATACTTATTCTTGATCGTGACCTTGTTAAGCTCCCAGTAATCCACGCAGAGCCTCAACGAGCCATCATTCTTCTTCACGAAGAGTACCGGCATTCCCTACGGTGAATTACTCAGATGGATAAAGCCTAACTCACGCAGCTCGTCTAACTGCTTCTGCAGTTCCCGCAACTCCAACGGTACCATACGATATGGGGCCTTCGAAATTGGCGCAGTACCAGGCATGAGATTAATCTGAAACTCTATGTACCGACGAGGTGGTAAAGCCAGAATCTCCTGGAACACATCAGGAAAACCATAGATGACCGACAGCTACTCGATACTTAAAGCAACTGATTCCTTAATGGCACACACAACAGGTAGAAAAAAGGTTCTCCTCTGGGCTCTGCTACAAACTGGAACTGCGGCACATCGGGTATACAAATTATGATTGTCCTTGTGGAGCAGTCCAATATGGCGTGATACTCAGTGAGTCAATCCATGCCCAGGATGACATCGAACTGGGACATCAGTAGGCAAAAAGATATCCCCAACTAGAATGGGGCAAGACGAGCAAAATTAGCCCAATACTACAGTCTTCCCCAAGGGCGTCGATACTGACAAACCCTCAGAGCAGACTCTAACAGCAAATCAATCGATTAGCAGAAATCCTTGGCCATAAAAGAATGTGATGCATCAGAATCAAACAATACACGTGCTATGCACGCAGAAATAGGGAGGGTACCCTTGACAACCCCTCCTGATTACTGCGAATCCTGCTGAGCCGCAGAGAATCTGGCTTGAGCTGCCTGGAGAGGTTCATGTCCCCTCTGAGGTCTCTGCTGCTGCTACCGCTGTGGCGGCCTATACTGCTTCCTCGGCTACTGATGGGGCCTTGGTGGCTGAGGTAGCTACGATCGCTGCTGTTGCAGTGGAGACTGTTGTGGTGCTCTCGGCTGCTGCTGTTGAGGGTAGGGACACTTCTAGATAGGTGCCATATCTCACAACACCCAAAACAGACACTGGTGAACTGCCTCGGAGGTGATACTGCTAGCACTCGGAAGGCTGGGCGGCTTGTGCACCTTTACTGTGGTCGACGCTGCTAGGAAGCACTGGAGGGGGCTTGCCTCTTCTGGTCTTCCTCTGATCACGGTCACTCTGCGTGCCTGCCCACTCAGCCTCGTAGATCTGGGCCCTCTATACTACCTCCTTGAAAGTCGGGAGCTCATGCTCAACAACACGGCCTTGGAGACCATAACGTAGGCTGTTCTTAAAATGGCGGGCCTTCCGCCCCTCATCATCTACCAACTACGATGTAAATCTGGACAACACTACAAAATGACTCGCATACTGAGCCACCATCATATTCCCCTGCACTAGAGTCTCAAACTCTAGCGCATGCTGTCGTCGAATGTGGTCGGGGAAATACTGTCGGTTAAACCGGTCCACGAAATTCTCCTATGACCAGACGAAATCAAGCCCTCCAGCACAGGCGACGGAGGTCCACCAATGCTCGGCCTCACCCTTAAGTATATACACTGCCAATGGGATTCATTACTGGGTCGTACATCTCATGGTTTCGAACATCTTCTCCAATCGGGAGCGCCACTTCTCTCTGCAGTCGGATCGGGCTCTCCCTGAAAATGCAAGGGATTGAGCCGAAGAAAATCTCTTAATAAGGCACTCGCGCACTCTTGCTCTGCTTGGTCCTAGGTCTTAGCGGGGCACCTGCCCTGCCCATGGAGGGTGACTATCACAGCTTGGAGCATTTGCTACAACTAATCGATGCTAATTGGTATAGTAGGGGCTACGCTGGTCTTGGACGGGGGTGCATGATCTGCGGGAGTCTTAGGTGGTGGAATGGGAACTGTGGGTGGTGGAGCAGGAATCTCTGGCAGTGGAGCGGGGGCTGCTTAGGTCACTCGGGTGCCTTGCCTAGGCGGTATGGTCTACAGAAAAGAACAAAGGTGTCTATCAGCCTTGAGAACTCTAGAAGTCACATACGTTAAGGGTCTGATCTATATCAGAAAATCGCTAAGTTATTCAACTTACAAAATTTCTGATCACCGAATCCGGCATCGACAGCCTTCATAGTACCCCATTCTCGGCTCCCGACACCCATATGCCGATTCCGATCCTAGGACCCTACAAGAAAAAATTTTAATATTATTTTTTTTTTGTATAGGAGCATAACCACAAGCATAACCAAGTCACAAAACAATATCCCACATATCCACTATATCAAAAACTTTGAGTACAATGCGGAAAGAGAAATATAAAGATAGACAAAAGCTCTAAGATGATCTATCAGAAGCTCCTGCTTCAGTGCTACTATGATCCAACGTCACCTGCACGCAATGGTCATGCATAAGCTTATAGAAAGCTTAGAGGGTGGTGTGGGTACAAGGTAAGTGCCAAGTATTCAATATCAAAGCAATGTAGAAACATGCTGGTAAGTCCATGAATGTTATTAGCCATACCAAGGCTATGTGATGCAAGGCATAAATGCTATCGGCTATACCGAGGCCATGCGATGCAAGGCATAAATGCTATTTGTCATACCATGGCCATGCAATGCGAGACATGAATGTTATCGGCCATACCAAGGCCATGTGATGTGAGGCCTACGTAGCCAAATATTATATATGAGATGCAACACAAGCATGCCAGTCCTCATCTGAATCCACATATCAATAGAGCTTAACTCTGGAATATTACCGGGGTCTAGTACACTCCAAACCAGATTGTCGCCCCATCGCACGCAACAAGGTGAGTGGAAGAGACTTCACTATCTGCCTACCAATATCAGACCCGACTCGTCGATAACGGACCCATTCCTTAAGCTGGTCAAACTCAGTCTAGCTTTACCCCATCCTCTCAAGCGGGTAAGGTCACACCCCCTTCCAACTGACCATGACATAGTGCGAAGCGCGGCCTCCTGATATTCGACACTTGGCGCTCATGTATCTAATCTATTTAGACGTTGGAGCAACCTCCTGGTACCATAAGGGTTTAGGGAATTTCACTTAGGACATCTATCACATCCCATGTAGAGAAAGATTTCTGGTGTCTAATCTTGCCATCTACGATATGCCTATGGAGGCTACGACCCTAATGTCATTAGGGCGTACAGTAATCATGTCACATAATGCGAGATGCATAAATCACACTATCTAGTCATGCAACAATCCTACTCGTACTGCGCGCTCATTTAGGCAATTCTTATCAGGGAGTCCCATAATAATCTGCCCAATGACATGTGCTATGATCAATCACTCCTCATATCAAGCATACATGGGCATGGATCTATGACATGTGCTATGATCAACAATGACATGTGCTATGATCAATGACATGGGCATGGATCGTAGAGCTATACTAAGCATATTATATGATGATGATGTACTCTCCTCATATCGAGGATGAGCCTAGACGACCTACTCATATCAAGAATAGGCCTAACAATTATGAGGGGGGGTCCAATGATTTGGGGTAGCCCAATAAGGTAAGGTGGTCATGGGCTCAACAACGAGCCTAGGGAGACTTACGATGTGGACATTTAATGTAACGACCCGTAAATTTCCGTACAAGGGCTCGAGTATCACCTCAACCAGAAATCACTTTGGATTAAATCCTTTAGAAATTTAACAAAGTTAACTAAGTGCTAAACTAGATTAGCCATGAAATCTATTGGAATCGCTTTAAATACGATCTGCAAGACCCAAAACTTGTAGAATCATTGACGCTAGGTTACCCTAAAGTCTAGGATCAAACTCATTACCCGACTGCTCTCGGGAACGAATTGAAACTCCGTATCAGGTCTGGAACGCACATCGGGAGTCCGAATAAGGACTTAGGACTGCCTCGCTGGTCTCGACAACCATCTCGGAAATCAAGCCCAGACGATGTCCCACGGCCGTTCGCTCGAGTCCGGAGCGAGGGAGTGTGAAAACTCCTGTTTTCTTTACAAAATAAATATCTTGAATAGTGATCTGGCACCTATCGCTTGCGTACATTTTATAAGCAACCAGACCGTCAGAATTTGACCCAAATACATCCTCGGATAAGGAAAAATTTCAGGAACATTTACATATACTTGGAATTTCGGATCGAGGCCCACTGACCGTTGAACTGAAAATGGTCTGCCACGTGTGATCTGGGATTCTGACCGAGACGAAAACATAACCCCACGTAGATCCAAGGTTAGAGAGCTTAAGTCCGACGTTTGACTCAAGGAGGGCCGCCAGAAACCCTCTTTTGAGCTGAATTAACGCCGATTTGCTTATAACTTAAGTATACCTTGAACATAAGTCTATTCCGGAGAGTTTTTAGGCTATATAAGGACCTTAGGGCAGCCCCTCTCACAGCCATACGAATTTGGGATAAAACCTTAAGGAGAAGAGAGGAAAAGTGAGAGAAAGCTTGAGAGTTGTGGGAGAAACTCCCCCCTACCGTTTCCAACCACCACATGGGCTGCACCACCCCTTCCTTACCATTTTCCCGGCGATATCGACTCTGTTTTAAGGTAAGAAACCCTAACCCTAGATTTGTTTAAGAGTGTGAAGGTTATAGGTTATGAAATAGCTAATCGGTTTCGCTCTTTAGGCTACAAATTCGCCGGATACGGAAGCCTAATGAACCTAGCTGATTCGTTGCAATCCTAGGGTGTAAGGTGAGGACTTTAGGCGTATAGGTTACAGTTTTCAATGCTTTCAATGTCAGATAATGATAGATTCATGATCTGCATGTATTTGCACATGTACAAAGTGCTTTCCGTTTCCTGTTTCGATTAAAGATGCAAAATATAAAATTTTACATACTCTAGGTATACGTAGAAATACTGTATACGTACAAATTTTGGAAATGTGTTTGCCATGATTAATTGTTGTATGATTATATAGTATGGATAAAATACTTATTTGGCGAAAGGAATCGCCGTAATACATGTTTGCTTATATACACTATGTATGTTGTAATTGTGTATTCTAGAAAATACTGCATATGTATAAATTTTAGAGATGTAATTGTTATGATTATTTGCTGTGTGAATATGATATATACGGATAAAATACTAGTTTTGTGAAAGGACAGCCCTAATACATATTTTACTAACATACGTCATGTATGTTGAAATAGTGTACTCTAAGTGTTTGTGTAATTGCTTGTGGGAGTAAGTGCTTAGATGTTAGTGCCTTAGGTAGGTGCTGAGATGAAGTTCTCAACTACCTTAGAGACATGTATGATTCCCTCCATGTGGTTGTTTACTCTAACCACTCACTTATGAAATATATGTGTTTATACCCCTATTTGTATAGTGCTCTATAACATGCTTTTTAATATGCTTTGTAACTTATTTCATAACATGCTTTATAATATGCTTTATGACATGCTTGCTAGTGTACTTGAATTACTTTATTTATCATGCTTTACTCCACATGCTACGGTTAAGAATTGATTGAGTTTGGGACTATGTCCATAGTCCAGATATTCGGTACCAGACTTGAGATCGTGGTTGAGATTCATCTCGCCACATATGATGTGTTTGGTGAACCCGTGTCGTACTTCGGTTGGCGATAGTGGTTGGCCACACAAAGTGCTTCTGTGCTTCATATCGTTCAACTTGTTGTGCACTCGAGCTAGCCGAGCACGTCAAGTAACCCGTGTGTCTTATGTATGTTCACCATGTTTGGTCGCTAATGCTTGAACCTAGGGTACTAAACTTACCAGTGAGAATCCCGTTAACCATGGTACCTCGATCCACTAAGACTCATGAGTCGGGCATGGTGGTATGGGACACCGTGGTCCATTGTCACCTTACGCTGGGCCACGTGCCTCCCGTAGTGACCAAAGTGAGCAACCAAACTCGTGAGCCGATTATGGTGGTATGGGACACTATATTCGTCTTTGTCGACCTACATTGATAAGGTGATGGGGGAGCGGTGCAACCTTTGTGCGTAACAGCCCTGACAGCCCTTTGTAGTGACCTCGAGCATACTCTGAAATCGCAGTGCGCCTTAGGGTTTGCCACGTTATATAGAGTATGAACTAGGCCTGTTTTTGTATAGTGATAAATCATTTAAGAGGTGATGGGGGAGTGGTGTAACCTTTGTGCGTAACAGCCCTGACAGCCTTTGCAGTGACCTAGAAAATTCACCATCGTCTGATATTAACTAGGACTGACGACCCTAGAATGGACATGTTTGGGAATGATACAAGGGAGGTACCTTAGTTTCCCAATCCTGCTGTTTAAAATGGACTAATAAAAACTCGGTAATCATGCTCATCATGCATTGCATGTGCCTGGAAGATGTGGAGCACTGAGGGATGAAAGCATGCTGCGATTGTAAGATGGTGTCGCATAAGGGAGGGTGTGGTGAGGGCATCCATCATACCTGCATTCATACTTGCATTAATAAGAGTAATTAGGAGTGTTTGATTTTACTGCTTTATCATTACTGCTTGACTGTATTGATAACATGTTAACCTATGCTTTATTGTTCCACTGAGTTAGCTACTCACTCCCACGTTACAGGACGGTGTTGCGCACACCAACCAGACTCTGTCTCAGGTTTAGATGAGCCGATGACTCAGGAGGCGGAGCCTGATTATGATGAGGACTAGGAGGAGTTCTCCTATATGCAGTACTCTTGCGGCTTCGACTATGCTGCCAGGATCGACGGGTTTTACAGGGATTATTACTTAGTTTTATTTTTGACATTTTGTTTATAAAACAGACATGTATATGGTGACTCAGATGGATTCATACTCTGGAGAATGAAACGATTTTGTTTCTTTACATACATATATATACAGTTTAGTCTTCCGCTTGTTTTTATACAAATGATCTGGAGTATGAATTATTGTTTTGGTATATCTCACTCATGTTTATTGCTCTAACACAAACAACATTTAATCATCATTAATTATGTTGCATAAGTGATGCGTTAGAACTCGGGAGTTGAGTTATACTCGACCCCCGGTTTTCAGGGCGTTACATTTAACCACTATGGATATTTAACCATCGTTACTCCCTAAAGAGCTACCCATTAAGAAATCTAATATACAATGGGGCCCATGGCTTGAATACTACTTAGGAAACAAAGATGGGCATCACACATAACATTTCATACATCATAGTGGAGTCATGCATAACAATTGAGTCTCATCAACTAGGCCTCATATGCACCATAATGGGCCTCACACAAGGGCCTCATGTACATCATAATGGGCCTCACACAAGGGCCTCATGTACATCATAATGGGCTTCATACAAGGGCCTCACATACATCTCAATGGGCCTTGCTCAAGGGCCTCATACACATCACAATGAGCCTCTCACGCGGGCCTAATATACATCACAATGGGCTGCATACACAGGCCTCATGTACGCAATCAAGTGGGCCTCACACACACAACCATAATGGGCCTCACATATGGCTACAATGGGCTCTGCACATACAACAGGTGGGCCCTGCGCATACAGCAGGTGGGCCCTGCACATCCAGCAACATGGACGGATGACATGGATATAAAACACATACATCATGTGAGTCCCACTGTCCATGGTTGGACGATGCAGATTACAACACATACATCACGTTGGGATCCACAGCTGCTGGATAGCGTGGATGAAATACATAACAGTGGGTCCCATTTGAATTTTAGATCTATCTCATTCTCTTTATAATGCCACAACACGATCTTTACAATGATTGGATCACTTGCATCAAGGTGGCCCACCGCAGCTGCTAGATAGATGGTCCAGCTACGTTCCACCTATTTGAATGGTGTCAATCAACACATACATCATGGTGGGTCACACACAGATGGACGGTGCATATATAATAAATACATCATAGTTGGGTCCCACGTCCTACAGACAGACGGTTAGGATGCAAACATATACCTCTTAATCAGACCCACTGAACTTGCTGATGTCAATACAACAGTTATATTGCTGGGTGAACCCCACCGTCCAGATGGACGGTTAGGATATAACACATATATCACGAGAGGCCCCACATGACACACCGTCCAGAGATGGACGGTGGGAAAATACAACACATATAAGGTGGGCCCACCCCCACATGTGCAACACGTGTGGGATGGGTCCCACGCCATTAAAACAGACTGGCTACGTGGGTAAAACCCATACATCAGGTGGAGTCCCACCAGATGAACAGTGTTGATGAAACACCTACATCACGGTGGATCCCACCGTCCAGCAGACTGGACGGTGTGGACTGGATGGGGCTGGACGTTGGATACAACGTGTGCATGGTGGGTCCTAGTTAGGTGGACGACATGGATAAAAATACATATGCATTGAGGTGGGCCATCAATAAGGAAAGGGAGGGAGAGAGAGAGAGAGAGAGAGAGAGAGAGAGAGAGAGAGAGAGAGAGAGAGAGAGAGAGAGAGAGAGAGAGAGAGAGAGAGAGATGTGTGGAGGGGAGGGACTTCGTCACTATGAGCCCTCCTTTTACATAATACAAAGTATACATCAAATGGGTTCCACCACATGTGGGCCTTCAAATCATCAAGATTAACGGTAGAAATCCTAGATCACCCACCGATTCCACTTCTTCTTTAGCTCCTTGGACTCCTTAGCTCCTAAGCTTCTTCTTTAAGGGTGGATGATGAAGATTGAAGGGTTGGATGGTGAGATTTGGGGGTAGGAAAGTGGGCCACACTTGGCTCTCATCTTATTTGGAAATGCTTGGATGTTCACTCTCTTTGGTGCTTGGAAAATGGTAGAGAAAATGAGAGAGAGATGAGATGTAAGGAGAGAGGGATGAGTTGTTGTTAGGAAGGGAGGGTTTGTTGTAAGGAAGAATTGACTTTGTGGATGGCTTATGTAAGAGAGGGATGGGTGTGATGGGTGGAGTGATGGGTTGCGTACTTGACTAGTGATTGATTGATTGATGTGATGTTTGGGTAGAGATTCTCTCAGGATTCACAATACGCGGAGTTTTCCTTGAAATAAACGCGGGCCCACAACTCCTAGTCTGGGTATCGTATCAATGCGCAAGACGTGACGTTGGAACCGTGGTGATGGTGCGGTCATAATGGTACAAGTCTCAGGATTGAGTCAACTCAAATCTACGGGATGCGACTTAGGGTCGCGCACAAACACCGATTACAGGTCGCAGGTTATTAGAATTCAATGGGGAGGATCGCGGGAGTCTAAGGAACGATACGGACTAGGATACGGGCCTTACATGGGGTGTTACAATCAACCCTCTTAAAGAAAAAACTCGCCCTCAATATTTGATATCGTGTATTCCAATTATTAACATTACAAGTAGAAAGTTATCCTAAAGGTGTATTCTATCCTGTATGTGTCCAAGTGTGTTATCACAACCTAGATTTTAACGGGTTATATCTAAAATTTTCCACAATCCTTATATCTCTAATATAATAGATTGACTAATGTATATAGGTTTCATTAAAGGTTAGAAATTCTTCCAGTACTACTAAAAAATTGGGGATTTGTTTTAATGCCACCAAGATCACAATTTCCTATAGTATCTACAAGGATTAGAAGTTCATTCAGGTGACAACTAATAATAATATTATATCTTCTTTTTATTTTTATTTTTAATGATAGTTCCCAACTATCTAGAGTAGAATAATCTTTTCTATTTTCATTTCTCAGGATAACATAAACAAACGGTTATTGTAAGTCTGAGCTTGATATGCCACACTTTTGTCTGGTCATGGTAGTGAGTTATCGGTATCCTTCTTAATCCAAGTGAACATCAATGTTCTGCTTGATCATGGCATTGAGATCATTGTTGTCACCCAAGATTTGGAATTTTGATCAAACTACGTATACTTCGCTTAAACATGGTCTTGTCGGTTCGTGGTTCTGATTATTTGAGACACTTGGAAAAATATCATGTAACTTTCCATTGTCATGAGGATTAGACCCAATAAGTCTAACACGCTTTTACTATGCACTTTGATTATATATGCACTATCTAAAAAAATTTAAAATAAAATTTATAAAAATTTGAGTTTGAAAATTTCCAAGTTCATATATATTCTCACATTTAATCTTAAAGTTCAGTTTAAAGGTGAAAATTTACCCAAAAATCTATAACTTTTTCTTTAATTATTTCTAATTGCTGGGATTTGTGGAAAATATTGTTTTAAAGTATAGGGTGACTCTAGAAAGTTTACATTTTAAAAAAAAATTAATTCATTATTCGGGGGTTAAGTTCATTGAGTGTTCTTGTTAGCTCTTACGTACATCATAGTGGGTACTTGTTCTCCCATGGTACCTAAGTTTTGTTTCTAAATTCAACAGTTATCTAAACAATTTTTCAATGGGGGCCTAAAAGTTTGAGTCTCTATATTCTTAATTGCTCCTAATTCTAGGGGAGATTCACTCAAGTTCAAGTCTCTAGATTTCAATACCTTAACTTGAGACAGTTGAGGTTTGTATAAACTCTTTCCTTAAGACCTGGTCCAAACTCCGCTCTGATATCATTTTGTAATGCCCCGGATTTTGTAACCCAAGTTTAGAACTCATTTTCTGAAATCCTAAGTGTTAACCTTTAAAGATAGCCGAAATTTCACATATAATTTTTTTTCTTTTTTAAGAGTAAGCACTGCATCAGAAAAGAAACAAATCAAACATAAACGATAGTCTGAATACACATTCAAGATATATGAGCGGCTGTCTATAGGCTTATACAAACCAATGTCTCAAGATTTACAAATATAGGAAAGTACAAAATCGATATAAGTTAAATCTAGAATCAAGAGCTGCAAGATCATCCAACTCCTCATGTGCCACATGAGCACCCACATGCACATCATTTATGTCTCCTACAACTATTGAATATGGTTCGATAGCATCAATGGCTATCCTAGTGAGGTATACTCCTCAAGATTTACCAAACCTTTACAATAGTTAAACATAGTTTATCAGGTTAGGTCTACACTAAACCATTCATAATGATCATAACAAATGATATTACAATCCATCATAGTAACCAATGATAGTTCTAAAATGATGATCATATAAAGAAATTCATAATGCGATCTTATTTAAATGCATGGATGTATGCATATGCACATCAGCTTAGGGATCCTAATCCAGTTGGCAATTAGGGAAAAAACCCACCAAGTGGGGCAAAACTCACATGATACCTCAAAGTGACGGGTCACCAGCGAAAGTACAACAAGTACGAGCTCAAGTAACTAACTCACACAAATTGGTAAACAAACCCACGAGTGGGGCAAAACTGACATGCAATCTCCAGTGGCTAGTCATTGGCAAAAGTACAACAAGTATGTGTTCAAGTGACAGCTCACACAAAATTGGGTAGATCGACAGTGGTCTAGGAGCTAACAAAAAAAACCACAACAAAGGATACGTGCAACAACATCGAGATTAACCACCAAATATCGCTCACATATCATAAAATACATGATTAGCTTAACCATTATTAGTCCAATTTCGAACAGCTATTTTAAGAAAGCTCAAAGGTTACTATGGGGGGCTCGTTACCCAACATAGCCGACAGCTGGGGCATAATATCCCATACCACCATTCTCGGCTCATGAGAGTCTAACAAGTAGGATGTTTAATGGTAACCTCTTCAACTAATGATCATTCCAAGTTTATTCAAAATAGTTCTTCAAGAGCCACATTGGGCAAAAAGTCTATTTAAGATTACAATAAAAAGGGTTTAACCAAAAAGCCACCGGCACAAATTATTCACGAGATGGTAAGTCTACATCAAAATTCCATCTAATTCATTACACAAATGACACTAGTTCAAGGAACTCCAAAAATATCATCCAGTAATCCCAAGTGTCAAAATAAGCCATGAACATTATCGATAGCAAATACACATGCAAAGCGCTCATTTTAAACTAGAATAGAGATATATGAGATTCATAACATGTTCAAATACTTGAATTTAAATCCAATCAATAATCATATATGAAGAATTACTCAAATAAAACTACCATTTATCATCATTTTCAATGAATATTATATCAAGCAATTATTAAAAATAAATTAACTAAACTAACTATCATGATTTAGGAAAGCTTGAAGGGAGATCCTCACCTTTCAAGATTCGAATTGCCTCCCAATGTTGCCAGAATTGAGTGCTCGCCCTCTAGAATCCCTTCCTAAGTCAACTCGATCACATGACCCAGCTCGATCCAGGCACAATCAATAAATCTCCTAAGCCAGCTGCTATGTTGCATGGTGGGATGAATCCTCGCACATGACAGTGAATTCGGTGCCTAAAACAAAACCAATTGAATCTTCCGATGTGGTTGGATCCAAGATGGCATGACTCACTTTTGTTTGAACCCAACTTGGTGTGTTTCGGCAACAACTCGGTTGCGACTTTTCTTAGCACGAGCCGAACTTGGTGCTCTGCTTTTCTCTCTCTCTCTCTCTCTCTCTCTCTCTCTCTCTCTCTCCCTTAACCAATCTATCTTCTTCTTCCTTCTTTTCTTCTTCCTCTCTCTGACATGTCCAGCAGGGTATCTAGACCAAAACTTGACTTGACTTAGTCTTAACGAGTTGAATCCACTTGACTCAACAGTAACCCGAACCAGCGAGTCACTCCGCAACCTTCTTCCTCTTCTTCCCTCTTTCCATTCTTCCACTTTTCTCTCTTTCTTCTTCCCTTATCTTCTCTCTCAGCTCAACCAATAGTGTCTAAACTCAAACCAGACCCTAACTCAGCCCTAAGTTGAACCCGAGTCAACAATGAATTACGGATTCGATGAGATTAGCCCAGTCAACTCAGTGGTGGCTCACAGCCCCTGCCTCTCTTTGATCCTTCTTCCTTTATCTTTTACCCTCTCTCAAATTAGACCCAACCGTCCGACGCGCCTTGACTCGACAACAAGTCAACTCAACTGGAAAACTCAGTGATAACCTTTGATGCTGATCTTCTCTTTGCTCTTCCTTTTCCTCTCTGTGTTTTTGTTCTTTTCCTTCTCTTCTTTCTTCTTGAAACTTTGTGGAGCACTGGACTCGGTCTAGAATCAGTGTCACAACCCAACTCGATAATGTGGACTTGGTGCGACACAAAGTGGTGCTACACAATGAACTCGCTCTCTCCCTCTTTTCTTTCATCTCTTTTATCTTCTCTTCTTTAGACCAGAGCTCGAACGACATCACAACTGGATGATTTAATCTAGAATCGATGGCTGCAATTGACTCTTCTCAGTTGACACTTATCAATGAAGAAGATGATAGCCGACAATGGCGGGATCTCTCCCATTGCTTCTTTCTTCAGTCTAACCATGCTGGACGGTCCGGATGGATGCCATGAAGTTTCTAGGTGAGAGATTTTGAAGCTCCAGGTCCATTTGGGTGGTGGGTTCAAAGGAAGAAGAGTTCAGTCGTAAGACCCGTATCCTAGTTCGTACTGTTCCGTCGAATCCCGCGATCATTTCCGTCGAAGTCTGGCAATCTGCGGCTGATAACCGACGTTTGCGATCGACCTTAAGTTGTATCCTATAGAATTGAGTCAGCTTAATCTGAGACCTGTATCATTGCGACCGCACCGTCACCGCGGTTCCAACGCCGTGACTCGCACACCGATTCGAAACCCAGGCCGGAAGATGTGGGCCGACATTTATTTCTAAGAAACGCCACGCTTTTACGATCCCGAGAGAATCTTTACAACATGTCAAATCAATCCCATCAATCACCCCTCATATCAAGTACAAAACACCCCCATGCTTCCTTTCTCCACAAGTAAAGTAACCACAAAAGTCAACCAATCCATCACCTCACCCATCACTTACATCCATCACTCATCTCCCATCACTTCTCTTACAACCACCACACCTCTCTCTCTCTCTCTCTTTTCCTTCACAATTCCAAGCAAAGAGCACCCATGTCCAAGCTCTTCCCATGGAGAGAAAAGTGCATGTGTGAGGCCCACCTTTTCCATCCCAAAAATCCATCATCTTAGCCCTCTATTTCTCATCTCTTCCGTCAAAGAGGAGCACAAGAAGATAGGCATTCCAACGGACCGATTAGATTGAAAGGTGGGTGTTGTCCATAGGCCTAGATTTCATTTTTATGATGAAGGGCCAAGTGAGGCTTACCGATTGATGGTACGGATCTCACTTGGGACCCTAGATGTGGCCGATTGCCCACCTTGATCTTCATGATCATTCCATGATGGGGCCATTCTCCATGGACCCCATCATGATGTTTATTTTCTTGCATGAATAGGGTCATCTAGACCTTCCATTTTGGTGGAGAAAGGATCTCCACGGTTGATTTTCAATTTGGTGGGCCCACGAGTAATGGGACCCACTTAATGTATGATTGATTGTAAGGGAGGGCTCATAGTGGCGGAGCCCTCCATCATGCGTGTCCCATCTCCCTCTCTATCTCTCTCTCCCTCTCTTTTTATTTATTTATTTATCTTTGTGTGTGATGAGGTGGCTATGTGGCCCACTTGGATGGACCCCACCTTCATGTATGTTTTATACATGCCATTTATCCATTTGGTGGCCCACCTGAGTAGGGTCCACCTTGAGCATGTGTGACACCCAGACGTCTAGGGACGTCCCTGGACTAAAATGAAAACACAAATATTAGTTTGGTGGAAGCAATGGGGTGGGCCACTTGTATAGGCCCCACCTTGATACATAAATGGAATCCACGCCGTCCACCCGGTTCCCAAGCCCATTTTAGGCATTGAACCGAAAAAGGAAGTCAATCTGACTTTCGGACGGGCCATACCTTTGGAAATAGTGATTTTTCATCGTTGAAACACATTTTAATTGTTCTACACGCCAAAACATGCCCAATATTGGGCTTGATGGATTTGTTATGGACTGTGGGAATCAGTGGACAAGGCAGATTCTTGCAATGTAGGCCCCACACGTGAAAAACTACGAAAATACCGTGTTTTCAAAAAAAAAAAGAAGAGGCAGCACCTGTTGCTATTGATGCAGCAGCAGGACGCTGCTGCATTTTGACGAACGACCAACAGGTCCCACGACTCTAGCTGTGGGCCCCACTGTGATGTATATATGTCATCCAAGCCGTTCATATGGTGGGCCCCTATGACATCGAGCCGCCTTCCAAAAATCAGCCATATCCAATGCTCAGGTGGCCCACGTCAGAGGAAACAATGGGATTGAGCGTATACCATTGAAACCCATTTTAGGTCCACAGAAGTTTTGGATCAAGATGAAAATTGTTTTTCCTACTCATCTAGGCCCGCATGACCTTACCAACGGGTTGGATGTCAAATTTACATTATGGTGGGCCCCACATGAGACCCACAAAGATATATGTGTTTTGCTTCCACCATCCAGGCAGACGGTGGAGTCCATTGTGATGTCTGTGTTTCATCCCCACCGTTAGACGGACGGTGGAGCCCACTGTGATGTGTGTGTGTGTGTGTGTGTGTGTGTGTGTGTGAGAGAGAGAGAGAGAGAGAGAGAGAGAGAGAGAGAGAGAGAGAGAGAGTGTGTGTGTGTGTGTGTGTGTGTGTGTGAGTGTGTGTACACCTAAATATATGTATATATATATATATATATTATATAATATTGTATATATACTGTATATAAATTATACATTATATTATGTATAATATACAAGATGGTGGGCCTTCATGTGGACCCCACCATGATGCATGTGTTGCATCCAATCTGTCCATCCATTTCTAAAGCTCATTTTTTGGCATGAGCTAAAGAATGAGTCAGATCCATAGTTCAGTGGACCCCACCCTTGATGCATGTGTTGCATCCAATCTGCCCAACCATTTTGAAAGCTTATTTTAGGGCTTGAGACTAAGAGTAAGACAGATCCAAGTTAGGTGGGCCACATTATAGGAAGTAGTGGGTTTGAACGTCCACCATTAAAACCCTTGGGCCACCCATTTTGGACCAATATGATATTTGCTTTTCCCCTTTCAGGTCATTGTGACCTTATGATCAGGTTGGATTGGGAATAAATGTTATCGTGGGCCTTGAGATTTCAATGGTGGAAATCATTATCACCACTTATTTGGTTGTAACCCATTTGATGTATGTATGGGGCCCAATTGGTGTGACCCATCTGATATACATAAGGCCCATGTAATGTGGGCCCTTCTTAATGTCTTTGTGGCCCATTGGTGTGGCCCACCTTAATATATATGAGGCCCATGTGAATTGGCCCATCTTGTTGCATTTGTGTCCCATTGTTGAGACCCATTGTGATGTATTCTAGGGCCCATGGGTTGAGGCCCATTGTGATGTATTAGGGCCCATGGGTTGAGACCCATTGTGATATATAAAGGCCCGTGGGTTGAGACCCACTGTGATGTGTATAGGGCCCATGGGTTGAGGCCCATTGTGATGTATTAGGGCCCATGGGTTGAGACCCATTGTGATGTATAAAGGCCCGTGGGTTGAGGCCCATTGTGATGTATTTGAAGCCCGTGGGTTGAGGCCCATTGTAATGTGATTCCACCGTGGTTTATGTGTTAACCTTTATGGCGGGTCATGCCTTGGGAGCAATGTTGGTTTGACGTCCACATTGTAAGGATAATGTTGGTTAAATGTCCGCATTATACTTCTCCCTAGGGCCCATTAATAGGCCCATACTTGTTGTGTGTAGGCCATCAAGGCCCATCTTCGTTGTGAGGATAGTTTATCACCATATAACATGCTTAGTATAACTCCATGATTCATACCCATACGCATCATATGTATGCTTGATATGAGGAATGTTTTGATCATAGCATATGCCATTAGGTAGACTATTTACAGGACTCCTTATGAGATGGAGTGCCCACATTATCGCGTCGTATGCGCAGGATTACTGCATGACTGGATAGTGTGACTCATGCATCTTGCATATGTGTGACTTGATCATTATACGCCCTAGCTACATTAGGGTCGTGGCCTCCACAGGCACATCATGGATGGCTAGATAGGACACTGAAAATATTTGGTTCTAGCACTGTGGGCACTTAGAATGTCCTTGGGTGAAAATCTCTGAACCTCCGAGGCCAAGAGCAGCCCCAACATCTAGACCGAGTGGAACATGAGCGCTCGAGTGCCGAAAACCAGTAGGTCGCGTCTCCCACTGTATCGTGGTCGGTTGGGAGAGGGTGTGGCCTTATCCACCCGAGGGAGGGGGCTATAAGCTAGGCTGAGTATGACTAGCTCATAAATGGGTCCGCTATCGACGAGCCGGGTAGGTATTGGCAGACTACTGGTCAGGCGGATAGTGAGGTCTATTCCGCTTGCTTGACTGTGCAACTTGGGAGGAGGCAGTTAGTGTGATGTGTAATAGACCCCGGTGATTTTCCCAGAGAGCAACCGTACTGAGATATGGACTTATTGAGTAGGAATTACATATCCATTCATTCATTTATTCACTATCCACTCGGGCTGGTGGTGCGTAACTATTTGTTACGTGTACCTTTGCATGGCCACGATTTCGGTTGGGCGCGCGACTAACCTTAGATCAGGAGTTTACCACATTGTATCTGACTATCTAAATTTAGGTATGGGACTGGTTTGGATAGAAATCCCTTGTGATGGACCCCATAGCCTGTGATACTTCGTACTATCATCCTGACTTCACATTCCTGCATGGTCATTTCATTCGCACCGCATATTACATTACATCTGCAGTACTTAGCATTTTGGGTTACTATGTTTTTGCACTTATATGGCCTAGATGGGGTTGATGGTATTCGTGGCTCGTCAGGATTTGCATATTGCATTGCATCCTCAGCATCTGTTATTGTCTTATTATGTTTTGCATTGCATAGCCTTAGTACGGCTGATAGCATTCATGGACTTACCAGTATACTTCCGCTTACTCTGATGTCATATGATTCATGATCTTGTTAGTATTTCTGCTTATCCTGATGATGTATGATTTATGTGCTTTATGGTATACTTGGCACTTATCTTGTTGACACACTTTCACCACCCTCTAAGCTTTTATAAGCTTATACACGATAGATGCGTGCAGGTGGTGTTAGGTTGCAGTAGCGTTGAGCTTGGAGCACGCAGCTGTCCTCTAGAGCTTTGATTTCGATATATGTATTTCCCTTTCAGCAGTGTATTTAAATGATTATATTAGTGGATATATGATGATGATGTTGCCTTTATGATTTGGGTATACTTGTGGTTATGCTTCATTACAAAAAAAATCATACTGAAAATCCTCCTTGTAGGATCCCAGGATTAAAATCTGGCGTACGGGTGTTGGGAACCGAGAATGGGGTACTATGGAGGCTGTCGGCACCAGATTCGGCAATCGAAAATTTTGTGAGCCCATTTTTCGAGTTTGGGGCGTGACATTAACTAAGCTTTCAAAAAGACCTGGAAGAATAGTAGCGGCTACAATTTCTCTCATTGCAACTAGGGTTTTCAAATTGTCTGGGATGAAATATCCCATTTGGATGCTCTGGATTGGTTGGAGTAGCTTCTAGAAGCACATGAATGGCTAGGATCAAGCTAACGAATGAAACATAAATATTCCTTCCACACCTAGCTTTTGTTGTATTTTGTTTAAAAATTTATCTTAAAATTGGAATTTCAAATATTTTAGTTTCCCTCCTCATTTGAAATTTCTGATGTTTTTGAGTTGTAGGTTTTGTCCTACATTGGATTTACCAAAGAAAATCTTCTTATAAATAAGATAGGTTTTTTGCCTTAGGGCTTGAGCCCCATTCAGGGGGAATGTGAATTTGGTCCTTGGGGGGGGGGGGGGGGGGGTAATGCCATTGATCACAGGCGCGTGCACACAGAGTCGAGACAAGTCTGAGTGCGTGTGCATGTTTGCGTGCGTATGCGCAACACGACAGGCTGGGCGTGGGTGCGGGTGTACTCACGTGGGTGTGTGTGTATGGGTACTCGCATGCCTTTATTTATGCGAGAGTGTACTCGCACTTGCACCTTTTCATTTTAAACCAGATAGATGTGACTGTTCAGTTGGTCACACATATTGGGTTTAAACCCAATGGACCAAACTCTTTCAAAAGGGTGCTTAATGTATTACTTCAGAGTCTATATTAGGACTTCCATTTCAATGTCTAAATTATGAAAAATTCCTTTCTCCTCTTATAAAACTCTCTCTGTTCTAGTTTATAAGTTTTGTTGTTGCTAAGTTTGTCGGTGAGTTAACTCAGCACTTTCGGGTTAAACTGCAAGTGGTTCGAGCCCGCTTACAGTGAGTGCACTGTTGAGACCGGGTCATAGTCAATGTATCTTGGAGGTCGATTACTCTGGAAACTTATTGTACTTGGGATGCTATCCAAGGGGAGCAAATTCGATTTCAAGTCGAGTGACTTACGTCACGCCTCGATTCTATTCAATAAGTCTTCTTTCTCAATATTTATTTTCTTTTTTGGTTCTCAATTTTAATAGTCTATTTGATTCAACCAAATATTCCAATAATCTTGAAATCAAATTGTTGAATTACATAGATTATGTGTACCATAACAATTAATGCTTTTATTAAGTTAGCCAAAATCGAACCGTTCGCTGGATAATGCTTTAAACGGTGGAAACAGAAACTTATGTTCGCTTTAACCACCCTTAAAGTTTCATAAGAATCCACTAAACAATATGGAAAAAGAAACATATTCATCTCCACCCAGAATGACCAAGAGAATGAAGGAGCTGTTGGAACAGGTAGCTGAATTAAATAAAAAAATAAATGAATTTATGAAATAACGGAACATGATTCAGTTACCCAACTTGATTAATGAAGCAAAAACTACCATAGTAAGAAATCTTGCCACAAAATGGGTAGTGCAAGAGAAGAAAAATTGCCTTGTTACTCACTCAAATCATATAACAGGCAATAATACTAAGTGGTACCTGGATAGCGGATGCTCAAGACATGTCACAGGTGGCAAATCCCTTCTCTCAAATTATTCAGATCTTAATGATGGGATAGTCATTTACGGTGATGGAAGCGCTGCTAAGGTAGTAAGATGTGGAACCATAAAAGGAATGGAAATACTAAAAAGGGAGAATGCTTTTTGCATAAAAGGATTGACTCATAATCTTTTAAGAATCTCTCAAATATGTGACAACAAATATGTGGTTACCTTTGATAAACAAAAGTGCAAGATTTTGGATCTATCAGAAAAATCAATTATGGAGGGTCTTCGCACTAGTGACCACTGTTATGTCATTAATGACAATGGAAAGGTTGATCCATATGCTTAGTAACAATTGAGCATGAAAAACATGTCCAGGTCATGCAACTAGATCTGGACGGTTGTCAAAATGATGCAATTTTGATGAGTTTCATGATATATCTGAGGTCCCTACACCTCAATTTTTTTTGTATAAACATTCTGATGTTTATAATTTTGTTGGTACAACTTTTGTACAAATTTTGATGTGTATACAGACTGATATGAAAATATACTAAGTTATACATTTTTGAAAGAACATCGAAATGCTGAAATGAATGATATACACCTTATCTTCGATAAGTGTGTCGATGAATCGTATGGATCCTCGATTACATCGACCAAAAATCGATATCATTGACGCCCCTTTGGAATCAGAAGCGTCGCATGTTCTAGTATATTATCGAGGATATCTTCGATAACATCGAATGGGGTATATCGATGTCATCGAAACCATGTTTGATGATATCAAAGTTTACCGCTCGATAAATAGCTGGCGAGCGGGAAAAAAATCACTTTTTGCTTCCCTGTTTAATTTCTCTGGAAAGTTCTTCCGTGGCTTTCATCGTTTGTCAACCTTATGCCATCTAGGGTGTCTTGAACTAGGTAATCTCTTGCACATACTCTTGATTCCTCAACGTATACTTCATTGTGTTAGGGCTTATCTAGTTGGAAATTTTGGGATTGGTCTCATAGTCCTCAGATTCCTTTCTTCTTTGACATTTCCTTCTAAGTTATTCTAATGAGTAAGGAGAAAGGAAAGTCTCCTGCCATCGGTGAGTCATTCAGGCCAGAAAGAAATCTGTGGTCTCAAGAGAAAGAGGAAGGGCTCAGTCTCAACGAACCCCTGCACGCCCACGGAGCTCCTCTACTCAACAATCTTCTCGTAGAGAGGCTCCGGCTGAAGCACCAGCACCTCCACATACTGTTGTGGGTCCTCCTCCACACTTACTTGAAAAGTACTCAGGGAGGCGCTTGGTGTATGAGCATAGGATTGATAGAGAATGCATAAAACCTTACAATGTGGAAACCCTCTTAGAGGCAATCGACTGGTTGCCCCTTCTTGATTTTGGAGGTCCATGTCATAATGAGTGGACTGCTTCCTTGCATACCGTCATTCTCCAACACTATAACCACCACCATTACTTTCACAGTCAGGGATGATAGTGTTGACATTACTACAGAATCCTTCGCTAGCATTTTGGGTCTAACTTTGTCTCCAGTTGGGTTGTCTGACCTTGATCTTGAAAATCCCATCACTCGGTTACAAGTACAAAATTCTTGTGTCAGGATCGAGATATCCCATGGTACCAAGGGAATGCTTTAAAGGTGAAATATGCACCCTCATACCGAGTCTTGCACGGGATATTCTGCTCAAATGCCTATCCTCGTGGACCCAATCGCACTGATCTTATCAGGTTCATGGTCATGATTATGTATTATATTGCCACTGGAGTCAAACTTTGTTTGCCTACCTTGATCCTTCACCAAATAGCAAGTGTCATCTACCGGTCTAAAGCAGTATATTTGCCCTTTCCTCACATCATTCATGTGATATGCGATACAATCGATATTCCTCAAACAGACGATCCTGAGCGTCCTCTCCAGCATTTTGACAAGGTCAATATTCGAAAAATGGACCTTAAATTTCATGCCTATGTGGAAGAAGAATCTGAGGAGGCTATTCATGAAGGTGGTGAAATGGGAGAAGACACAACACAAAATGGTGGAGATCCTCTAGAGTCACAACCAATTCCAGATCCGAGTTGTTCGACTCAGACCCAACGCTTCAAGTTTCACTAAGATAGGGCCAGGGCAACGCAGCGAGGATTGGCTAGAATAGAGCACAAGCTAGAGAGACATGATGCGCGGTTCTCAGTGTTGGAGAAGATGATGTCTATCGTGCATTAGTCGATGCAGCAATTGGTCGATCTGATAACTTGCCGACGAGACGATACAACACCGTCTTTATCAGCCCCTCCACCATAGTATCGATAGTCTTCATGCTGTCACATACACCAAATGCTCATCTCAGTGTATGGGCATGTGTATCTTTTTTAATGCCTTGCAATCTTATGTGTGTATGTGATGGCTACCTAACATGACAGGTCTAACAGTTTTTTTTTTGGCTTATGGATATCCTCTGTGTGAAGAAAATACTTATCTTTTTGTTTGCCCATAGTAGGGGTAGATATTCGGTTTTGTTGGATTGGGATGGATGATGAAATACTATCATGCTTGGGCAGTTTTTATTTTAGATATATTGTTTTGGCTGATTTATAATTCATATATCTTTGCTACCATATCTCTTT
The DNA here is from genome assembly GCA_030180095.1 of Magnolia changhungtana. Classification (NCBI taxonomy): domain Eukaryota; kingdom Viridiplantae; phylum Streptophyta; class Magnoliopsida; order Magnoliales; family Magnoliaceae; genus Magnolia; species Magnolia changhungtana. Next base: position 6,952,953 of record JASAUF010000446.1, read on the forward strand.
ATTCTTAATTATGTGTGAAATTCTAAGAAACGCTGATATGAATTGTGATTGTCCTTCTCCTGCATATTCATTCAAAGTTATGCTACTATTTTGTGTTAAAATCACAGCTCTCCTTTGACTTGATATGCATAAATTGTTTCCATGCAAATAGAGATGTCATTATTTGTTTTACATCTATCTCTTACTGATTTTGCATTTTTCACGATGTATCTAGTATGTATGGTAATATTTGGGTCTGTTTTAATTCTCCCATATCTTTATGCTTCAACTTCAGTCAACATATATTGTTATATTAACCTTTGCTAATGACTGACAAAAAGGGGGAGAACAAATCCCACCACGGAGGAAAATTGTGTGTATCTATTTGTTAATGGTGGTACAGGTGTTAGGGGGAGCAGCTACAAGAAGACAGGGGGATCAACAACTACTGAATGATATAGTCGTGTGTGTGTGAGAGAACTCAATAGCTTGGTAAAATTGTGTAAAGTTCATATACACATAATTTAGGGTGTTGGTCTAGATGTTGTTCTAAGACTTCAGGTGTTTTGTTACGTAATTGACAAAGGGGGAGATTGAAAGTGCCTTGGTTTGTTCGTTAGTGTGAGTGTTGAGTCAGCAAGACAAAGGAACCCCATAGGAAGATTGTTCAAGCGTCTGCCCCAACAGGATGTGTACCTAAACATGTCAAAGGTAAACCTTAGCCTTACATTCCATGTCTCAAAACACCAAATATATAAAACCCTTAAAAATGGATAGAACATCTTAGGGTTTAAGGTGAGAAAACTATTTTGTAAAATCAGGAAAATCTCTAAGTTTTCTGGCTTTGTTGATTTATCGATACATGGTTTGATGGAATCGAACCCTGTTATCGATGTCCTCGAAACTCACTCGAGAGTATCGAATTGAGGACTTCAGATGTCCAACAACTACAAAGAATTCTGGACTGAATTATTGATGAATCAATGGACTGTTTGATATCATCGAATTTTGAATCTCGAGTTCATCAAAGACGACTCAATAAAATTGACATCTGGTCAGATATGTCCAATATGCTGTTAAAGCAAATTATGTGATTATCGACATATCGAAGGGAGCCTCGATATCCTCAAAATTCAAACCTCGATGATATCGACAGACCTTCGATGATATCGGATTGGGACACAAAACTACCCAGCAAATTTTCAAGTAAAATCTTGTAAGTATCGAGGATCTCTCAATAAAATCAATATTCAAATATCAATCATATCGAGACTAGGTCAATGTCATCGAAATAGGATACAAACTGTCCTGCAAGCTTATAGGAAAATTCCTGGAAAATATCGATGAATCGACACCGTCATCAATATCATTGATATTCAAATTCTGATGATATCGAGGGATGCTCGATCATATCAAATACTTGTTATGTTTCGAAGGCAATTGCCCTCACATTTTCAAATGTCGAGGAATCGAACCTTGTTTCAATGAAATCAAAGTTTGAAATCCGATGACATCAAAGAGTGTTCGATATCCTCGACCAGTTGGCAAAAAGGTTCAAAAGCGTTTGACAAATTGAGTTCATGTCATCGATCGGCCATTCGATGCTATCGAGAGTATACGCTCGATGATATCGAACCCTGCTCGATGATATCGAACTTTATTAAAAATATGACTGTTTTATATCCGTTTGAATGTTTTACCTATTTAATGAGAGCTTGCCTTTGGTTGTTTGCAGAGAAAATAGATAGGGCTTTTGAGTGTTTAAATCCAGATCATATACCCTAAGCCTTTTTCTTTCATGGGAGTTCATCCTCCAATCCACCCTCATCATTGATATTCAATAGAGTAGATTGGGGAATGAACTTCCGCATTCAACGATCCTATAACTACCATCTTACTGGCAAATCATTGAGCTGGGATACCTTGAATGCATAGATGGTTGGAATCACTCTATTTCCAATATAGGAAAACATTTAATATAGTAGGATTCCAACATAACCTTGACCCAACCCGTCGATATACATTGGAGCATCTTCTGTGTTGCAGTTCAAGGAGCTGAAGATTCTTTGCCATCAAAGGAGGAGATCTTCATCAGCTTGCTAAATGGGGCTCATCTACTTATATGTAAGTCATTAGAGTGCAGAGACCCTTTTGATCATTCCTTTTGTAAGATTGGGTCAAAGGTGCTTCTCACCCATTTTAAGTCCTCATACGAGGCCTCTAACGGGAGTGTACGTGGGGGGTGTTGTGTGTTGACCCTTGCTCTGTGGAGAGCATAAACTTAGGTCCTTGTGTAGGTCCTTGACTTGTGTGGTCTAAAACCTGGGTGCTGTGTGTTGACCCTTGCTCATGGAAGCATAAACTGTTAGATTCCTTGTGTGGATCCTTGGCCTATGTGGCCTAAAATCTGGGTGCTATGTGTTGACCGTTGCTCCTATGTGGGGCATAAACTTGTGTCATGGGGACACGTTAGAGTCAGCCTAGTGTAGGTTATACTACTTTGAGGTGAACCTGATTTGAAACCTCTGTTAGTGAGATCCGGTACACTCAAGGGTTGAGTGCGTCCGCCGGAAGTGGAGTAGATATGTAGTCGAACCACTATAAAAACAACTATGTTTGAGATTGCCATTTACGTCTACTGCTTGTGTGATTTCTCTGAATGTTCTCATAATGCATGCTTGCATGATTACCTAGAACTAATTAGAATCACATCTCACACACAGTCACATCCATCAAGAACTATGGTTCTTATCTGATTTATGTTTTGAATAGTTTTGTGATTGGATCCTCTATTTGGCTTAGAAGCCATTAGAGTTACTTTGAATAAATCCTGATACTTGCATATTTATTCAGGATAGGGTTGATAGATTTTTAAATGATCATAAAATATTAAAAAGTCCTATTCACCCCCTTCTAGGACATCTTGGCATATTCCTACTTCAACTAAAGCAGTCATTACCGCAATTTCACATTATGCCAATAATGCAAGCTCTAAAAGAAGAATGCAAACAATTAATTCAATAAAAAGGAAAATTGCTATAATGGTAGGAAGCTTGGGCATCACGGGCTTAAGAAAAATAAGCCGTAGGCTAATCTTAAAGAAACATGCAATGAGTCTAACATGATAGTAGTCATGGTGTCAGAAGTCTTTCTTATAAATAACTTGGAGTGGGTGCTAGACATTTGTGTAATTACGCACGTGTGCAAGAATCGTAGCATGTTCACATCTTACCAAGTATCAAGAGATGATAAACAAGTGTTCATGGGTAATGCTAGAACATCTCCAGTTGTAGAAAAATGGAAAGTACTTCTGAAACTCACTTCTGGAAAGACTCTGCTATTGAATGATGTCCTACATGTGCTTGACATTAGAAGAAACTTGGTCTCTGGTTTGCTCCTAAATAAGGTTGGTGTCAAGTTAGTATTTGATTCAGATAAACTTGTAATGACTAAGAATGAAACTTTCGTTGGTAAGGGATACGGTAGTGATGGTCTATTAATTGTAAATGCATCTAATGATAATAATAATAATAAGATATCAAGTTCTGTTTATATTGTTGAACCCTTTTATTTATGGCATAGTAGATTAGGTCATGTGAATGTAGTATCTTTGAAGAAAATGAACAAACTAAGTTTATTACTTAATATATCTAATGAAAAGTTCAATAAATGTGAAACATGTATGGATCAAAATTCATTAGAAAATCCTTTAAACGAATAGAACGATCTTCTATTCTATTAGAGTTGAAATATGGTGACTTAGGTGATTTTAGAAATCACATGTCTAGAGGTGGAAAAAGATATTACATAACTTTTGTAGATGACTACTCTAGGTTCACTTGTAACACCCCGAATCTTCAGGACCTAAGTACATGACCCGTTTCTCAAAAACTCGAGTGTTAACCTTAAATGATGGTGAAATATAATTTTTTTTTCTTTTATCAGAGTAAGCAGATGAGCGTAGAATGGACAAATAAGTATAAAGAAAAATTTCATTATCATTTAGAATATACAAGAGAGTGCCCATAATGACTTATACAAACCAATGTCTCCATTCTTACGAATACAAAATGAAATAACGTTATATGAGAAACAAAGTAAATTTGTAATAATCTTAAGTTGTGAAATCCTGTAGCAGCCCTTAACAAATATAATCAGGCACCCTTGTCAACCATAGCCTGCTCCTCACTAATATGAATGTGAACATCGTCAGGGCCACCTGTGCTACCTGTACGGTTATATATTTGATGGATGAGTGGCCAACTCAGTGTGAACTCCCCTCAAGATTACACACCACCGCATTAAGTAAGAAATAGTATAAAACATCCAGACAACCAAAATAGAGTAAATGTAGTCTTATTAAGTGCATGGATGTATGAAATGCGTTCATGCCCCGGGGACGCTCATCCGTGCGAACAGTGGGCCGCCGCCCATGCAATCATCAAACCTGGAAAACATCATCCAGTGAGAAACAATACGTACCCCACGTATGATAGCAATAGATGCTGGTTTGTGCGATATATGTATGATTAGCCCGTCCATTATTAATCCAATTACACTCAGCCATTTTAAATAAGCTCACGGTCACTACGAGGAGCTTGTGACCCAAAGTAAGCCGATGGCGCGGGCATAGTGTCCCATTACCACTATCCCCAGCCCATGAGACTACCATCTTAGGATGGTTAATGGTATCGAGCTACATATGGCAAATACCAAAACCAAGCCCCATAGAGCAAATGTCAAAACTGAGCCACACAGGACAAATTTTGAAACTAAGATATATAGGGCGATTATTAAAACCATGCGATAAATACCATTCTTGAAAACCACCTAACACAACGACTCATGGATGGTAGGCCACATCAATGTCCAATTTAAAATAGCAGTGAAGACCGCTTGAGTTGAAGTCGGAGTATGCTAATATGTCCTAGAGGGGGGTGAATAGGACTTTTTAATGATTTATGAGTTATTTAAAAATCCAATCACTCTAATCCTATCATGTATACAATTTTTAGGATTACTCAAATGTAACTCTATCGGCTCCCAAGCCAAGTAGAGGATTCAGTCATAAACTAACCAAGATATAGCAATATGCAACTTAGTCTATGTTGGATGTGACTGTATGTGTGTGTGAGATATGATCAGATATATGAATATGAATGCATTGACATGAATCACTCATAGAGAAAAATAATCACAAACACAATCATTTTATAGTGGTTCGACGATAAGTCTACTCCACTCCCGGCTGTCGCACTCAACCCTTGAGTGTACCGGATTTCACTAAGGAGGTTTCTCAGGGTTCACCTCAAACCTAAGGTTTTAAATCAGGTTCACCTTCAACCTTTACAGAGGTTTTACGCGGTTCGCCTCAAACCCAGAGTTTTACTGGTTCACTCCTAACTAGATGTTTATGCTCTCCATAGAGCAAGGGTTCACACAATGCACCTAGATTTTAGACCACATAGGTCAAAGACCTACACAAGGACCTAACAGTTTATGCCCTACACAAGAGTAAGGGTCTACACTATGCACCCAGATTTTAGACTACACAGGTCAAGGACTTACACAAGGACCTAACGGTTTATGCCCTACACAAGAGCAAGGGTCCACACTATGCACCCACTACGTACACTCCCGCCGGAGGCCTCCTACGAGGGCTTTAAAGGGTGAGAACCACTTAAGACCAAGACCTAGAAAGGAATGATCACAAGTGTCCTTTGGACTCTAGATACTTACTGATAAGTTGATGAGTCCCGTTAAGCACAACGCTGAAGATCTCCTCCTTCTTGTTGATGAAGAGTCTTCTGCTCCCTTGATCTGCAACGCAAGATGATATACCAATGCTTGGCTTCGGGTTGGGTCAAGGGTGAGATGGAATCCTACTCTCTAAAGATTTTCCTATATGGAAGATAGAGTATATCCTCTCTTATGCATTCAAGGCATCCCAACATAATGATTTGCCATTAAGGTAGTAGCTGGAGGATCCTTGAACGTGAAAGTTCATTCCCCAATCCACTCTATTGAATATCAATGGTGAGGGTGGATTGGAGGATGAACTCCCTTGAGAGAAAGGGCTTTAGGTATAGGATATAAGTTGAAACACTCAAAAGCTCTCTCTTCTTTCTCTCACAGCAACAAAAGACAAGTCCTTTATAAATAGGCAAAGAGTTCCAACGGATATAAAACGGTCACATTTATGACAGAATTCGATATCATTGAGCAGGTTCGATATCATCGAGCGTATACTCTCGATAGCATCGATGGTCTGTTCGATGACTCGAACTTGATGTCATACGCTTTTGAAACTCTTTGCCAATTGGTCGATGAATCGAAGCTATTGTCGATGTCATTGGATTTCAAATTTTGATTCCATCGATGGCAGATTCGATCCATCGACACAAAAAAATTGAGAGAGACTTGACTTTGAGATATTTCAGGTTTTCATGAATGATCGGGGAACCGTCGAGGTCATCGGAATTAGAATGTCGATGACATCGAGATCAGAGTCGAGGCATCGATAAATCCAGCTGATTTATCTTTGAACTTGCTGGATAGTTTATGGCTTTATTCGATGCAATCGATCTGGTGTCGATATCATCGATATTTGAATATTGATTAGATCGAAGGGCCCTCGTTCATAGTTAAAAAATAACCTGAAATAACTGCTGTAAGAAATACGCGCCCACTGTCGATATCATCGATGGACCTCCGATCTTATCGATACGATATCATCGATGGACCTCCAATCTTATCGATATTTGATTTCAGATCATATCGGACGGTCATCGATATATCGAAGGAGTTTAAAATTTTCATTAAAAAATACAGGGGTGCCGAAAATCTGCCTATCGATCTTATCGAGCCACTCTCGATGGTCTCGAGATTTGAATATCGATGATATCGATATGTGTATCGATACATTGATAATTCGTCTAGATATATTGTGAAGTTGCTGGACATATCAAGTGCTTTTATAGATGATATCGATAGGTATATCGATATATCGATAAATCCATCCAGATAAATATTTAGTTGCTGGACATTTTGGTCCTCTTATCGATAATATCGTTAAGGTATCAAGGACATCGACAGTGCAGGTCGATCATATTAAGGGTGCTTCGATAGAATCGACAGGGCGAGAAAAACTTAGAGATTTTCTTATTTTGAAAAAGTTTTCTCACCACAAAAACCCTAGGATATCTATCTTGTTTTAAGGGTTTTAATCACCTGGTGTTTTGAGACATGGGATGTGAGGCTATGATTTACCTGTTGCGAGCTTCCACACATCCAATTGAGGCAGAGCTTGAAATAATCTTCCTATCGAGTTCTGCAGCCAGTCTGACTCACCACACACGTAACTTGACAAACTAGGGCACTAGCAGATGCACTTTCAATCTCCCCCTTTGTCAATTACGTGACAAAATACCCAAAACACCCTAGAACACTTCTAGACGCACCCTAAATTATGTGTACATGTATTTACACAATTTTACAATTTAATTCAAACCCATATACACATTCTAGAAGTATCCGCTCTCCCTTAGTTCAAAAACTCCCCCTTTCTTGATGCAGCTGCTCCCTCTAACACCTGCAACACATTAGATATACAATTTTCCGCTCGGGGTGTTTTGAATTGTTCTCCCCCTTTTTGTCAGTCATTGGTAAAGGTATAGCAAGTGATATTGACCGAAGCTTAAAATACTTGAGAGAACATGCATATAAGATACAGATGAGTCATGATCAAAATATTATAAGAAGTCATCTGTGGTTAGAACAGGTGGAAAGCAGTGATAACAACAAAGTAATTGAGCATTAAACACATCATATGCATTCCATCAGATAAACTAGGAGAACAAAATATGGCATTAATGATAAGAATTCAATTCAGCCATAACAAAATAAACTTCTTTATACTGCCAGAGACAAAAGTACAAAAAAAAACATTCAGTTCAGCAAAAAAAAAATATACTGCCCCACCCAGTAGTTACCAAAACACATATCAAGCCCATATATGGGCACAAAAAAAAATGGAACTTGCACAGTCAGCTCTTATCGTCTTCGAGACTCACCATAGGTGAGCAGGTCCACCATTTGCTGATTCGTTTGCTGGAGAGCATCGACTTTTTCTTCGATCACAGTGAGATGTCTCTCATAGTTGTGAAGTCACTCCTCCATACTTTCCATACCATTCAGTAGGTGGTGTTCGAGGTGATGGGTTTGACGATTTGTTATAGACTCCGGACTCAGTAGTGGCGTTCGATTGGATCCCCATAGATATGATGGAGGAGCATATGGAGCAGTTGACTATAAGGGAGCACTGTTCTCAGGAGGAACTGAAGGAAGACAGAGCTGTTGTGCCACCAGGGCTGCGTCACTGTCAAACCACTTCTCTGGATAGACTCTATCAGATGAGGCAGGTATACCAACATGATGAGCTAATTTACAGATGAGTACATGAAAAGCTAGTGTATCCTGATAAATTCCTTGAAGGATTCGAATTAGCTATTTAAGAAGAAGTGTTGGAAGGCACACCTGAACTTCCTGATATACATCATACAGCACATTCAGCACAAAGGGAAACAGATGATTACCATTCACATCACAAGAATAGACATTGGACCCAAAAATACTGTGGAGAATTTTAAAAGTGGGTCCAAGATGATTAATGTGAAGAGAATTATCATCGTTCTGAGAAATAGTAGTTCCCTGACATAGTGCACGTGTTATCTCATCCCAGACACCAAGACCATTTAGATTTCGATTCGTAACAGGAATGCGAGTGACTTGGAGATCTAAGAGGTTGCCCAAAGTGATGGGAGTGATGTGCTTAGAGTAATGCTGTAACTCTACTTGAATGCAAGGTGGATCGGCACAAATAACTTGACATTTGCTGAGGAAGTCATGAATTACTCCAATTTGATAAGTACCACCAAGATTCAAAATATTTTGCCATCCAATGACTTCAAGAAGTAGATCGATACCAAATGACTCGATAGCGCTGTTGAGAACCAGACGTTCAACGACAGTGTCTGGATGTCTCACTGATGAAGTGAGTTGATGCTTACTAGGTTGTTTTACTTTCCCTTTTGAAGACTGAGAAAGAGACTTACCTTTCCCTTTGTTCATGATTTTTCAGTGTAAGAGACGAGTAAAGGTAAGGAGGGTCAACCAAGAGAATGGAAAGTACCCAACCAAATGTGAGATTAGACTCTAGGAAGGAAGGGATGGAAGGATAACACCATTTCTTTTAACACTTCTGAGACCCATTGATGATCTTCTGGCCGGGGATTTGGGCAGAGAGTAAAACCGAAAATTTTTCAGAGAAATAAGGTTCTTTCACCCGATTGCCTTTTATCGGCCAAGAGTCTTCAATCTTATCGAACTTACTTTCGATTATATCGATGATCCACATCCGAAGTTATCGGTAATTGTTTCGATAGTAGTCCTGATCTGTGACTTTCTACGTCGATGATATCGACCTAAGATCGATTAATCGAAAATGATAGATCGATAGGAATGAAGAGGAATATTTTTCTTTTTTTGACCCCTTAAGTATATCAATAGCATACACCGCAAAATTATGTACAATTACTGTACATCAAAAATCATAAACATTTGCATGTTTATTTACAAAAGATTGAGGTGAGAACCCTCAGATGTATCATGTTACGCTCAACAGAATTGTATTATTTCAGCAAATATCCAGATCTAGATGTATGATCTGGACATGTTTTTCTCTGCTCAGTATATGTAGGCATCAGTCCTTTCTATACCATTGATGATGTAGCAGTGGTTGTTTGTGCGATGACCCTTAATTACTGATTTTCCTGATTGATCTAGGATATCGCATTCTTCTTTGTTGAATTTGACCACATACCCATTATCACATATTTGAGAGATGCTTAACAAATTATGTGCTAGTCCTTTTATGCAAAAAGCATTCTCATTTTTGAACAAATCAATTCCTTGTCCAATTACATTGGCAGTGGCTCCATCTCCATAGGTGACTATCCCTTTATGAAGATTTCCGTAGTTGGAGAGAAGGGATTTGTCACCTATAACATGTCTTGAGCAACCACTATCTAGGTACCATCTAGCACCATTGCCTATTAAATGATCTGAGTGTATAACAAGGCAATTTCTCTTCTCTTTGATTACCCATTTTGTGACAGGATTCTTTCTCAAGACAGATTTGTCTTTCTTATCTGATTCAACTTCTTGATTCATTGAGCCTTTCTTCCTGTTAGATAGTTTGAGAGGTGATGGTTGTATATATCCCTTGTTCAACACATCCTTTGAATCACCACTTGATTGATAAGCCGGGTTTTTGCCTTTGTTGCTACTGGAACTACCAGATTTTTCATGTATTTCATGTCTAGTTCTTGTTTTATCTTTTCCATAGCCAAAGCCATATTTGTTGTTACCAAATTTTTCCATACCTAAAAGTTTTTCTAATCTCTCACTACTCTGGGAAAATTTGCAGTTTAGCTTGGCTATTTTCCAGGATTCTTCTAAATCAACTTGAAGTGTGTAATTTTTATTCTGAAGGATCAAGTTTTCCTCATTTAATACTTTGATTTGTTTCTTCAATTTTTCTGACTCAGAGTTCAAGGAACTGTTGGTTCTTTCTAGTCTATCATTATCTGAGTGACATTGCTGCAAATTAGTAATTAGATGAGTATTAGTACTTGAAGCTTTATCCAACTCTAATTGCAGTAGTTCCTTTTTGTTCTCAACTATTCCTAGTTTTTTGACAATATTGACGCTATGAATGTAAAGTTGGTTGTAAGTGTCTTGTAATTCATCCTTCTTTATCTCTTATTCTTCTTCTCCAGTTTCTTCATTTTCAGATGGAATTGATTTAGTGACTTGCTGTTCATCCTCGGATTCAATTGGAATGATTACAGTAGTGGAAACCATGAGTATTTTCAAAGATTTTTGGTCTCCATCGCTCTCTGAGTCGCTCGATTTTGACTCTTCAGTATCATCCCATGTGGCAGCCATTGCCTTGCCCTTGGTTTTTTTATTTGGGCATTCGGTTGATAGATGTTCATACTCCCTACAGGCGTAGCATTGTGGTTCTTTGGTCTTTTTACCAAATTTGCCTGCAAAGGGTTTGTTATCTACCTTTCTACCTCTGGAGAGATGGCCACGATTCTTTTGAAAGAATCTCCTAAATTTTTGTGCCAGCAGAGCCACTTCCTCATCTTCATCCTCTCTTTCACTTTCACTGTCCTCTTTTAGTGTTTTCTTAGAGGCTTTAAGGACAGTTGTTTTGGATTTAGGGGGTTTGAGTAAAGTGTAGTTCAAAAGTTTGTAGGGAACCTACTAGTTCTTCTACTTTCATCTCGTCTATATTCCTACACTCCTCAATTGTTGTTACCTTGGGATTAAACCGTTCCAGTAGGGATCTTAGAATTTTCCTACAAATTTTTGGTGCCGGAACTTTCTCTCCCAATCCACCCATGGAGTTGCAAATGATGTTTAGCTTTGTAAAGAACTCCATAAATGTCTCATGCTATTCCATTCAGAGACTTTCAAACTGTGAAGTCAGGAGTTGAAGTTTGGATCGCTTCACAATGCTTATGCCTTCATGGGTTATTTCCAGTAAATCCCATGCTTCTTTTGATGTCCCACACATGCTTATTTGATTGAAGATATATTAGGACACGGCACAGTAGATGGCGTTCATAGCTTTAGCTTCAGAAGTCTGTTTATCTTTATCAGACGCCATCCACATCTCTTTGGATTTGGGTTTTGTGATAGTTGTGCCACTATTTAGTACAACTTGATCTGTTGGTAGCACATATCCGTTTTCAACTATATCCCAAACGTCATGATCCAAAGATCTCAGAAAGTAGTGTATCCTAGCCTTCCAGTATGCATAATTTGATCCATCAAATACTGGAGGTCTAGTGATCGATGAGCCCTCTCCTTTGGCCATATTTCCAACTTCAGTCAAGATCACTCTCTAGGCGGTGAAGCCCTTGAAGAGAGACCTGCTCTGATACCAATTGAAATAGCGATAAAGACCGTTGAAGTCGGAGTAAGCCAATATGTCCTAGAGGGGGGTGAATAGAACTTTTTAAAGATTTATGAGTTATTTAAAAATCCTATCACTCTAATCCTATCATGTATACAATTTTCAAGATTACTCAAATGTAACTCTATCAGCTTCCAAGCCAAGTAGAGGATCCAGTCATAAACTAACCAAGATATAGCAATATGCAACTTAGTATATGTTGGATGTGACAGTGTGTGTGTGTGAGATGTGCTCAGATATATGAATATGAATGCATTGACATGAATCACTCATAGAGAAAAATAATCACAAACACAATCATTTTATAGTGGTTCGACGATAAGTCTACTCCACTCCCGGCTGTCGCACTCAACTCTTGAGTGTACCGGGTTTCACTAAGGAGGTTTCCTAGGGTTCACCTCAAACCTAAGGTTTAAATCAGGTTCACCTTCAACCTTTACAGAGGTTTTACGCGGTTCACCTCAAACCCAGAGTTTTACTGGTTCACTCCTAACCAGATGTTTATGCTCTCTATAGAGCAAGGGTCCACACAACGCACCCGGATTTTAGACCACACAAGTCAAGGACCTACACAAGGACCTAATAGTTTATGCCCTACACAAGAGCAAGGGTCCACACTATGCACCCAGATTTTAGACCACACAAGTCGAGGACATACACAAGGACCTAACAGTTTATGCCCTACACAAGAGCAAGGGTCCACAGTATTCACCCACTACGTACACTCCCGCCGGAGGCCTCTAACGAGGGCTTCAAAGAGTGAGAACCACTTAAGACTAAGACCTAAAAAGGAATGATCACAAGTATCCTCTGGACTCTAGATACTTACTGATAAGTTGATGAGTCCCATTAAGCACAACGCCGAAGATCTCCTCCTTATTGATGAAGAGTCTTCTGCTCCCTTGATCTGCAACGCAAGATGATATACCAATGCTTGGCTTCGGGTTGGGTCAAGGGTGAGATGGAATCCTACTCTCTAAAGATTTTCCTATAAGGAAGATAGAGTAGATCCTCTCTTATGCATTCAAGGCATCTCAGCATAATGATTTGCCATTAAGGTAGTAGCTGGAGGATCCTTGAACGAGGAAGTTCATTCCCCAATCCACTCTATTGAATATCAATGGTGAGGGTGGATTGCAGAATGAACTCCCTTGAGAGAAATGGCTTTAGGTATAGGATATAAGTTGAAACACTCAAAAGCTCTCTCTTCTTTCTCTCACAGCAACAAAAGACAAGTCCTCTATAAATAGGCAAAGAGTTCCAACGGATATAAAACGGTCACATTTATGACAGAGTTCGATATCATCGAGCATGTTCGATATAATCAAGCGTATACTCTCGATAGCATCGATGGTCTGTTCGATGACTCGAACTCGATGTCATACGCTTTTGAAACTCTTTGTCAATTGATCGATGAATCGAAGCTATTGTCGATGTTACCGGATTTCGAACTCCGATTCCATCGATGACAGATTCGATCCATCGACACAAGAAAATTGAGAGAGACTTGATTTTAAGATATTTCAGGTTTTCATGAATGATTGGGGAACCGTCGAGGTCATCGGAATTAGAATGTCGATGACATCGAGATCAGAGTCGAGGCATCGATAAATCTGGCTAATTTATCTTTGAACTTGCTGGATAGTTTATGGCTTTGTTCGATGCAATCGATCTGGTATCGATATCATCGATATTTGAATATCGATTAGATCGAAGGGCCCTCGATCATAGTTAAAAAACAACCTGAAATAACTGCTGTAAGAAATGCGCGCACACTGTCGATATCATCGATGGACCTCCGATCTTATCGATATTTGATTTCAGATCATATTGGACGGTCATCGATATATTGAAGGAGTTTGAAATTTTCATTAAAAAAATAGGGGTGCCGGAAATCTGCCTGTCGATCTTATCGAGCCACTCTCGATAGTCTTGAGATTTGAATATCGATTATATCGATAGTGTATCGATACATCAATAATTCGTCCAGATATATTGTGAAGTTGCTGGACATATCAAGTGCTTTTATCGTTGATATCGATAGGTATATCGATATATCGATAAATCCGTCCAGATGAATATTTAGTTGCTGGACATTTTGGTCCTCTTATCGATAATATCGTTAAGGTATCGAGGACATCGACAGTGTAGGTCGATCATATCGAGGGTGCTTCGATAGAATCGACAGGGCGAGAAAAACTTAGAGATTTTCCTATTTTGAAAAAGTTTTCTCACCATAAAAACCCTAGGATGTTTATCTTGTTTTAAGGGTTTTAATCACCTAGCGTTTTGGAATATGGGATGTGAGGCTATGATTTACCTGTTGCGAGCTTCCATACATCCAGTTGAGGCAGACGCTTGAAATAATCTTCTTATCGAGTTCTGCAGCCAGTCTGACTCACCACACACGTAACTTGACAAACCAGGGCACTAGTAGATGTACTTTCACAATTCAAACTGCCATTCAGCAACCACTAAGTTGAAGGCCCATTATGATCACAATTAATCAGGTTACATCCCAAGTTTGGGTGTACATTTATATGTGGGGGTTTCCCACTAATGTACCAGTTTAAATTTCATAAACAATCCACAAATCATTCACAAGTATGAACAAATATACAGGATGAATCATTAAGCGTACAATGTAGCAATTCAATTTCCACTAGCTAACACATGTGATTATAAGAGAGATATATCAATTATAAATTTAAATAAAAACTATAACTTAAGGTAATGAGAAGATGGAAGGCTCAAGGGGAAGAATCATCACCTTATACTTGGAATCACCGACTTGTGTCGCAAAGTGCTTGCGCCTTTGGAATTGAATCCTAACACAATTCATGAACTTGTACCATTAGACCCAAGTTTCATATACTACCTAGGTTTAAGATCGTAGCCTAGGGTTTTAATTACTTACCTTTAGGGTTTTAGTGTGAAGTTAAGGATTTCATCGTTTAGTTTGGTGCTTAGATTCTAGGATTTGAATCCCAAGTTATATTAATATTATTATCGTACAATGGACCAATTGATACTCACAATATGGTAATTCACAAGTTTATATTCAAGTATATATGTAATATATAATGTTCTTATATTGGCTAATAACCTATCCAATAATAGGGGTAATAGAAATGGAATTTTTACTAATAGTAAAATGATAATGACTAACGATAATAACCATATTACAAAAATTTTACTAATCCCTAAGGAAGTTGATAGTGTTTCTTAATGATATTAATCCTAATTATCAATAATAAATCTAGTCATGATAGTAGATACCATGACCTATCATAAGTTATGAAATTCTACAATTAGCTCAAACCTAATACACTATTTAGGGTTAAGGTCTTAACCTGGGGTTTAGATTTTCTTAGGCTTTTAGGGTTTAGTTCTAGGCTTAGATTTAGCATTTTGAACTCTAGTTGGGGTACCATTTACTATGATGTAATTTAATAATTACAAAAATAATTATTAGCATTTGTGTAATGATTCATGTTGGTGAACATAATAATAATCGCTATGATGTTATCTAATATTATGACCTACTATTAATGATAACGTTTAAGAGTGGCAATCAAAGCACTAGGATTCAATAATGGTATTATTATTATTATTATTATTATTATTATTATTATTATTATTATCATCTATCTACATTAACTATTACTAGTATGGAAGATTTACTAATGCTTATTCATATCCACCCCTAATAATCCTAACAATGATTTCAACAATGCTAATGGTAATTAAAAGAATCTCAAAATAGAGGAAGATGTGGACTCACCTTAGTCGACTCAGTTCGAGTTGAGTTGACTCGGTTCAACACACCACCCACCTATCTCTTTCTTCTTCTCTCTCTTTTTCTTCTACTTGCTCTCATTTCTCTCTTTTTCTTTCCTTTTTCTTCAAACCATTCACCAGCAAGGCTACTGGACTGAATCAGAACCAGCCTGACTCGCGTAACTCGACTTAGCGAGTCAGTCGAGTCGAATCGTCTCAAGGTGGGGTGCTCATTCTCACCCATTTGTTTTCCCCTCTCTCTTTTCCTCAACCATACTCATTTTCTCACCTCAGCAAGATCACTGGGCCAAAACCCGAACAGCAACTCACACCAGCAAGTTGGCAGTCCAAGGCTCGGACAGTGAGTCGAGTTCTTGAACTCGAGCCTGCTTCTTCTCCCTCTTGTTCTTCCCTACCTGACTTCTCTTCATCCCTACTTTGCTAAAACCCAACAACACTCAAACTAGGCCCAACTCTGACCCATTACTGGCCTGGATCGGACCCGACTCTATCCAAAACTGGCCCGAGTCGCACGCTGCAGCGAGCAGTGCAGTTCTAGCGCGAGCCCGAACTCTCACTCTCTCTTCTATCTTCTTTCTTCTTCTCTCTCTTCCCCATTCCTCCCTATTTTCTTTCTGTTTTTCCCTACTACAGAGTCCAGTCATCTTCGGACTCAAGCGCCATGGTCGGACGAGCCCAGAAATGTACCAGCGGCGATGGGGAAGAAAGTCACTGTTAATGGAAGATCACTAACGGTCGAGACTCTCTCCAAAACGAAGCCTCTAGGTGGTTCGAACAGGCCTATGGGAGCTTGGGGATATGGATTTTCGAAGCTTCTAAGAAGTTTAGGTGGTGGGTTTGAGTGGAGTAGGTTTCGGCCGATTTTCTGGTTGCAGCTGCAAGAACAAATGAGAAGTCTCATTTCTCTCAATCCTCTCCTCCTTAAAACAAACCCTAGCTCATCCTAGAGTCGTTGGATCAATAGCAACTGGTCTGGATTTCTTCGGCCGAAACCGCCCTAAAAATGGTGGGTAAAAACCAAAACCATCTGCGGTTTCTCTTTACAGTGGGTAGAAAACCCTAGGGCGGTCTGGAACGGACGGTTAGGATCGTCCCTTAATGAATGGCTGAGATTGAGGGACAGGAGCTCACGCGAATCGCCGTGCTGGCGTGTAGCAGGTTTCCATTTTTGGAATCGTTTGACTTTTTGGGACCTATTTGCACCTTGAATTGTGTCCATGCACACGTGTGGAATCATGTGAGACTCGGGGGTTTTTGTTGCACGTTTGTCCGCTGTTAGATGGACGGTTTGGATTATCCGGATGGACCGAGCAGGTGGGCCACCGATCGACACACGGACGGTTCTTTTGAAAAAGCCTGTAGGCGGGAGCTGCATAAGGAGAGAGGGATTTCTCCCATTTTTAGAAACTGTCGGGTCAGAGGTCCTTTGACCTGACCCTAGGTTCGGTGCACCACAGCTGCACGCAGGATGTGTGTACATTCTGCATATGGTGGGGCTCCACAGTGATGTTTAGGACCAATCCACACCATCCATTTTACTTGATGGGCCCTATCATACCCTTCGACAAAAATGGGGCAGATCTAAGGTTTTGGGTGGGCCCTACATCTTGGTTTAGGGTCCTACTTGGGGATTCCCGACAATCTAATGGTTGGATCTTCCCGGGATTGAATGTCAACGGTTAAAATGGTCTGAGGGACTATTTAAGCTAAGACTCGATGGTCATATTATAGATATATGGCCTGTTCTAATTTTATAACACTAAATATTGTGTTATACTACTTTTAATAATGTTATTTACTATTATCATCATTATTTTTATTATTATTTTAAATTATGAATGTGGGCCTACCTCTAGTTAGAAATATTCCTCCAGGCGAGTAGACCACTATGAGTTATGTGCCTCGTTCTTCAACTAATTTTAACAATCAAGTAAGTCGCGCCAAGTGAACATCCACTTATTAACTCTCAATGTCCTAATGATTCCAACAATCCAACGGTTGACTCATCCCTAGTTATTAATAGCCCTAGGCATCTTAAGAAGCATTTAGGTGTGATCTGGTAGTCGTGATTCAGCTCGTGTTTCCCCGAGGATGGATAAATTTAGTGCAACTATTTAAATAAGCTAGGTTAGCGTTCATAGTAAGTTAGGTTATACAGTAACACTCGAGTACTGAAAGTATGGGGTGTTACATCACTAGAGTCTATTTATTAAGGAACAAAGACGAAGCTTTAGATATTTTTTCTAAGTATAAAATTGAAGTTGAAAATCATTTAAATATAAAAATTAAAAGACTTAGAACATATAAAGGAGATGAGTATGAATCTTCTCAATTTAGAGAATTATGTGAAAAGAGTGGAATAATTCATGAAACTACTGCTCCTTATACACAAGAACAGAATGGAATATCAAAACATAAGAATAGAACTCCTAAGGAGATGATGAATGCTATATTAAATAATTTAGGCTTACTCTCAAATAAGTGGGGAGAAATAATTTTGTCTGCTTGTTATATCCTAAATAGGATTCCTTCTAAGTCTTCTGAACAAACACCATATAAACTTTGAAAGAACTATATTTCTAGTTATAAATATATGAAAGTGTGGGGATGTCTTGTTAAAGTAGGATTGCCTGAAACTAAGAAAAGAAAGTTAGGCCCTAAAACGACCGACTATGTATTTATAGGGTAGGCACAAAATAGTGTAGCTTACAGGTTTTTAGTTTTAAAAATTAAGGATAATATTCTAAATCCTAATACAATTATAGAAGTTAGGGATGCAGAGTTTTTTGAGAACGTATTCCCTATGAAATCTAAGTCTATAGGAATAAAGGAAGTTAATGGATCAGATATCGCATTTACTATTAAAAGTGCTTACAAGAAAATAGTAGAAGAGATACAACCAAGAAAAAAAAATACTAAATTTAGAAGAGAAACAAACCTAGGACATGATTTTTTCACCTACTTAGTAGAAGATAATCCTACAACTTATACAGAAGCGATTAACTCTCCAGATGCAACCTTTTGGAATGAAGCAATAAATGATGAGTTTGAATCTATTATATTTAATAATACTTGGAAACTTGTAGACTTACCACCTGGAAACAAACCAATAGGCTGTAAATGAGTATTTAGAAAGAAACTAAAATTAGATGAGACTATTGATAAGTTTAAGGCTAGGTTGGTAGTAAAAGACTTTAAACAGAAAGAAGGAATAAATTATTTTAATACCTATTTTCCTATAACTACAATTACAACTATTAGGGTCTTAATAACGATAGTTTCCATATATAAACTGGTGGTACACTAGATGAACGTTAAGACGACTTTCTTAAATAGAGACTTTGAAGAAGAAATATATATAAAGCAATTTGAGGTTTATAAGATATCAAGTAAAGAAAATAAAATCTGTAGACTAATTAAATCATTATATGGTCTAAAACAGGCTCCTAAATAATGGCATGAAAATTTTTATGGTGTTTTGAAATCAAATGGTTATCATGTAAATGATGTAGATAGACGTGTATATAGTAAAATTTTTTAAAATAATTGTGTTATTATCCACCTTTATGTTGATGACATGTTTATTTTTGAAACTAGTATTAAATTATTTAATGCGATGGTAGTCTTGTAAATGATGTAGATAGATGTGTATATAGTAAGAAATTCTTGTGATCTAAATTTGACATGAAAGACTTAGGAGAGGCTAATATAATTTTACGTATTGAAGTAATCAAGAAAGATGGTAGTCTTGTGTTATCACAATCCCATTATATTGAAAAATCACTAAGAAAGTTTGACTATTTTGATTGTTTACCTATCCGAACACCTTATGATTACAGTGTAACTCTCATGAAGAATACATGTAGTAGTATGTCTCAATTGAAATATTTCAGAATAATTAGTAGCCTCATGTATCTAACAAAATGCACTAGACCAGACATAGCTTTTACAATAGAAAGGCTAAGTAGATATATACAACCCAGGAAAAGAGCATTGGAATGCCTTGTCTAGGATTTTGAGATACCTAAAAGGCAGTATGGCATATGGTTTACATTGTAATAGTTATCCTGTTATATTAGAAGGATATAGTAATGCTAACTAGATCACTGATTCAGATGAGATAAAATCTACTAGCAGATATATTTTCACTTTGAGTGGAGGAGCAATCTCTTGGAAGTCTACCAAGCAGATGTGTATTGCTCGATCGACTATGAAATCCGAGCTTATTGCCTTAGAAAAGGCTGGATTAGAAGTCGAGTGGCTTAAAAATCTCTTAGCTTATGTCCATTATTGTCAAAGCCTATATCAGTCGTGTCTATTCATTGTGATTATCAAGCAGATATAGTAAAAGCAAATAGTAAAATATATAATCGAAACAACAGACATATTAAACTCAAACACAACATAGTGAAACACATGTTGTGTGATGGAGTTATATCCATTAAATTTATAAGGCCAGAAAAGAATCTAGTAGATCCTCTAACCAAAGAACTATCTAAAAGATTAGTTAATGATACATCGAAGGGAATGAGACTAAGCCTAATACATGAACTGCCAGTGCCGGTAACTCAACTTATACAAGTGGAGATCCTATGAGATAGGTTTAATAGGTAAATAAAAAGACATGAGGTAGACGATTACACTGAGATATATGAGCCCCTTCTATGGTGTAGCAGTGCGAACAACAATGCAGAAGAATGAGTTTTTTAGAACTATTAATGAATTCATAGCCATATATTTGGTGGTGTATACAGTTACTACATACATTTGATGAAATTCACTTATATGGGTGTGTAGGTGGAGGTCGCTTCCTATGATAATATAAGCGAATTTTCTAGAGCACTCGTGAAATCTATGTAATGGTGTATGGCCGAAAAACATCGAACCACATAATCACTTGTAGAGGAAGAGTTGTGTGAGTGACATGTACTTGCGATTTACACTAAAAGGATTCAGGTTCAAGACTATGGTGTCACCTGATTCCTTTAGACCTGTTTTGCTTATTCTAATGTTGATTCAAGTTTGTGGTGATACCGATACCATTGCATAACTATTATACTTTAACCTGAAAGACTTTTTATTTTGAAACATGTGGAAGATTGTTGTATTTTGTTTCAAATTTTATCTTAAAATTAGAATTTCAAATATTTTGGTTTCCCTCATTTGAAATTTTTGATGTTTTTGAGTTATGGGTTTTGTCCCATATCAGATTTACCAAAGAAAATCTTCTTATATATAAGATATGCTTTTTGCCTTGGGGTTTGAGTCTCATTCAAGGGGCATGTAAATTTGGTCCTATGAGAGGGGGGAGGGGGCTATGCTAAGAACTCTAATATATGTCATTGACCACACACGCGCATCACTAAGATGAGCTGAGCCGAACCACGTCGCGCCGAGCCCAGCCGAGTCCGAGTCCGAGTCCATGTCCGTGTGCACGTGCGCATGCATGACGTGACACGACAGGCTGGGCTGGGCACGGTGTGGGTGTACTTGCATGGGTGAGTGTATGGGTACTCACGAGACTTTATTAATGTGAGAGTGTACTCGTACTTACACCTTTTCATTTTAAACCAGAGAGATGTGACTATTCAGTTGGTCGCACCTGTTGGGTTTAAACCCAACGGATCAAACCTTTTCAAAAGGGTGCTTAATGCCTTACTTCGAAGTCTATATAAGGACTTCTATTTCAATTTCTAAATTACAAAAAATTCCTTTCTCCTATTATAAAACTCTATTTGTTCTAGTTTATGAGTTTTGTTGGCTGAGTTCCTCCCTGGGTTAACTCAGCACTTTCGAGTTAAATTGCAAGTGGTTAAAGCCCACGTATAGTGATGCACCACTGGGACTGCGTCATAGTCATTGTATCCTGAAGGTCGATTTCTCTGGAAACCTGTTGCACTTGGGACGTTGTCCAAGGGGAGAAAATTCGATTTCAAGCTGAGTGACTCATGTCACACTTCGACTCAATTCAATAAGTCTTCTTTCTCAATTTTTATTTTCTTTTTTGGTTCTCGATTTTAATAGTCTATTTGATTCAACCAAATGTTCCAATAGCTCTAGCTATGTAAATCCTAAAATGGAGGGTTGGGATCTACGGATGCTACCTCACAAAGATTGTCAGGCTGGCAGCAAATGATTCCCATTCTCAGAACAATGGTTGCACATGACTCCTCTTGTGCCTAAGATTGTGTGCATGCACGAGTGTAAATACGTGTGGAAGTTATGGGTTTTGGTTTAAATTAAGTGCTTGGCACGATGAATGACTCAGATTTCACGAATGGGTCCAAATGGTGGGCCACGGTAAAAAAAATATGGGCATTGTCCATCTGTATATCCGCTCACACGATAGATGTTTTCAATCGATATTATGCACCTTCTCGTGTGCCCTAGTGTGCAAAAATTACGAGGTTTTAATCAGAATCTCGTGCTCCACACGATGGACAGTTTGGATCGTTCACATGGATGATCATCGTGGGCCATGGTAAGTGAGAACAGAAGGTGTCCATTTAAATCAGGTTTGGGCGGGAAACCGATCAAAGAGAGGAAATTCCTCTTTTTCGAGTGTTTATCGAGTTAGCCCTATTTGACCAGACTGATGGGTTTGGTGGTTTACGTGTGTACACATGTTAGTGTGCACTCAGGTATATAGGTGGGGTCCACAGTGATGTTCAGAGAAATCTTCCCCGATCAGTAGGTTCTAATATCCTAAATATGCCATCATTCCAACTGTGAGTTAGATCTATGGCTCAACTGGGTTACACCAAGTGATCTTGGTTTAATCATTAGTGACTCCTAGGATTCCTAATGGTTTCTTCTATAACCATGTATTCAAAATACTTGATAAGGGACAAATTGTTAAATTTAAAACGTTGTGGGCCCAAAGAACAGTGGTTCTTATTAATCATAAGCTTAATTTATAAATGTTTGGTTCATTTGGTTAACCAGATATTGTGTACAATTTTATCAAGATGAGGTGTCCATAAATTGGTGTTCTAAAGTTCGATGTCGTGTGTGTTAATGTGATGGTCCCCTTTGAGAATCAACGATTGAAATGGGAGGATTGTGAATCAAATGATGGGGAATCATGTAAGTTAGGTGTCTACCTTCACACAAATATGTTAATTTAGATTATAATAGTAACACCCGAGTACTGAAAAGTGGGGGATGTTACACGTGGGTTAGATGTAAGGCGAGTCAACCAAGTGTCCTGCATATCCATGACTATTTTCTCCTCAAGGGAAACTAATTATGCATTCCACAGAGTTCACTACAAGAGCACGTCATTCAAGAGTTAATGGTGATGGCCTCAATGATCACTTAGGGTGAGATAAGACGATGACCCTTTTGGAGGAACAATACTTCTAGCCACATTTGAAGAGGGATGTCGGGAAAGCAATGTAGATGTGCCATACATGTCAAACATATAAGGGGCAGTCACATAACACAGGCCTTTACACCCCTTTACATGTACTTGATGGCCCTTAGGAGGATTTGTCCATGAATTTCGTGATATGTCTTCCGCGGACCCAACGATGTATGGATTCAAAATTTATGTTGGTTGACAGGTTCTCCAAGATGGCCCACTTCATCCCGTGTAAGAAGACTCTCGATGCGACCCATGTGGCTAATATGTTCTTTAGAGAGGTCGTGCGACTATATGGTGTGCTCAAGACTATTACCTCATATCACGATACCAAGTTCCTTAGGCACTTTTGGATGACTTTGTGGCGATGATTTGACACTACATTGCAGTTTAGAAGCGCTTACCATCTCCAGACAAATGGACAAATAAAAGTGGAGAATCGTACACTTGGAAACCTCATACGTTGTATCTTTGGTGATAAGCTATGCAGTGGGATCTTACTATGGCTTAGGTGGAGTTCGCCTTCAACAACATGCATAATTAGTCCACCAGTAAGTCCTCATTCGAGGATGTATATGGTCAAGTCCCCAAGCATATACTGTCCCATTGCCTAAGTTACTAGGAATGAGTATTATTGTGGAAAATATGACAAATTGGATCATGACTATGCATGCCGATGTTTTAAAAAAATACAAGCATCTAATGCCAAGTACAAGGAAGAGGCTAATAGACATTAGCAGCAAAAGGTATTTGAGGTGGGTGATAACGTGTTGGTTCACTTGCACAATGAGCAATTTTCGACTAGGACATAACAAGTTGAGAAATAAGAAGATATGCATAGTTTCAATCCTCAGAAAAATCAATGATAATGCCTATATCGTCAATCTTCCTAAGGACCTGGAGATCTCATGGATGTTTAATGTAGAAAATTTGTACGAGTATAATGAGTCGAATCTTATGGATAACTCGAGTATAAGTTCTTTTCAAGTGGAGGGGACTAATGTAAAGCAAGTTGCAAGCATATTCTTGACACATATGAATTGAAGGAAGCTTGAATAAAACCGGACCTAGTATGTTAGATCCCGGCCTAGTCCTACGTAGGGTGTTGAGGGTCGAATATTGCATATCAGACCCCAGTTATTGCCTGGATTTACGAACATGGTATTTGTTTAACGGCCCGATTTAATCTTGTTTGTGATGTAGGGTGTATTTACGAGCTTGGATTGAAATAGGATGCTAAGAGCATGGATTTAATGCTCAGAATTCACCAAGACACGGGACGGACCTAAGGGACCAAGACCGACAGAGTTACACGCCAGAGATCAGAGAAAATCGTGAAATTGAAGCTTAAGCGGCATGAAAGGCATCTAGAATGCAAGATCATAAGGTTCCCACCATTCGTTTAGTTCGAAACTTCATACAGGGCCTAAAGATTATAAATTAACCTTACACGTCGAATTTCAAGACTCAAATCCTTGTAGAAGTGGCCCAACAGACAGATCAGCTTATAAATGACTCATTTGGGGCCCGCTTGGTATCTAGAAATGCTTCGATTTCGGTTTCAACTTCTTAAATTAGGCAACATATCAAATGGACGGAGCGGATTTTACATGTACACCATTGTGGGACCCATGAAAGCAAGCATGTGCACAACATGTACATACTCCCGCCGCACACCATAAGAGCTAAGGTCGGTTAGCGCCTGCTGACCGACAATTTTCCAAAGAAACAGAGAGACGCAAGAGCGTCTGCGCTAACAGACGCCGCGTCTTGATGGTGGGCCCCACTCGTCACTTTTTTTGAAGATCTGATCCGTCAATTACATCTAGGGGGGGGGGGGGTGTAACCCATGCCTAGATGTCCCTTTGGCCTCATTCAAGCATCTGCACATTCCCAGCCGTTAAACACAGGATGAACGACAGAGTAGAAGATCTTGTGGACTACACTGAATTCAATCCAAAAACCACCATACCTAAATTTTTTTTTCACCAGTATTCTAATGGACGGACTGGATTTCTCCTTATACATCGATCATGGCCTCAACAACAATAACGAAAAGGATTGCATTAGCTCTATTTCGCACTGGGCGTTAGACGAAGCATTGTGGGCCACCATTGTACATCAACAGTCCGATCTGGATCGTCTAGTAGGAGCCCACGAGCCCTCTCATCCAAGCCTACACGTGAAGAAATCTCAGGAAACAACGGAGATCGGTTTTAACCGTCTAAACAAAGGACAAACGGTAGAAGCACAAGTCCCATGAGCCATGTTGAATCCAAGCCAAATCAGTCCCTCTCCGACCAAAACTTCGAGGGGAATCTAATGGACAGTGTGGATTTTACAAACACCACAGTATGTGGGCCCAACGAGTTACGCAGATCTGGCTGTTCCCAAGAAGGTGGCGTCCGTTTTCGTTGCTGCGCACGCTGTTGTGGAAGCTCTTCCGCTCTCGCTGCGTAAAAACTCCATCCGACCAGCCACCACCCTTGTTGCCTCTATAAAAGGAGAAGAAATAGGGACATTAAGGGATCCAGTCAGCTTGGACGTGAATCACAGGAGAGAGTTTGTTTTGTTTTTGTTTTTATTTATTTATTTATTTTCTTTTGAGACTTAGTTTAATCATACCTATGGTAAGCTAAGCCTCTTATTTAGGGCTAAGAGGTGAAGCTTGTAGCGTAATTAGGATGTTAGCTTTGCTTTGATTTATATTTATGAAACTCTCAAAGATTCTAGTTTAATTATAAGGAGTATTTTTAGTTTTTAATGGTTTGTTGTGACTCAAATTACAATGGATATGCGATAGCTTGAGATATTCTCTTTTCATGTATTAAGATTGTGAACTTAGGAACTCTGTTGTTCACCATCGTCTCATGGGCACAGTTGGGTGACGGAACCCTTCCTAACTTTCACATTCTCTCATGATTGGTTGTGAGATTGGTAAATTGTTGTTATTTACTATAGTCTCCTGGGCATGGTTAGGTGAGGGAATCACTTCCAAATCTTCACCAATCTTATCTGTTGATGATTGGATCCATGAGAAGTTCAGAGATCTAGAAAATCTCTTCTTACCAACTGGATAAGATAGGACTTTGATTCCAGTTGTGTCCCAGAATCAATACAAGGTAACTTCCCAATTGCTACAAGTGGATTCTTGGCACCCTAGTTTTCTACCTCTGATTTCTCTAAATTTTAGATAAATATTTCACCATTATTCCTTAAATTTATTCGATTTAGATTTCGTCTTAGTCTAATTCTAATTCTACTTAGTTTCATATTATGTATAGGTTTCAGTCCCTTCGGATTCGACCTCGGTCTCACCGAGTTTATTACTAAATCACAACCCTATACTTGGGGAGTGAACATAGGGTATGCCGTAGTTGGGCCCCGGGCACGTCTGAATAAAAGAAATTCATTTTGAATAGGGAAAAATTGTTGTTCGAAGTGTGAACCATAAATTGGCCATAATTTTTTATCCGAGTATTGTTACAGGGTGCACGACCTATGAATTTTGACTAGAACATGTCATCCGAGCCAATCGACCTATGTAAGCCGATTGTGTTGCTCCATTTTGCAAGAAAATGCTTCCTTCCAATTCAAAATCACAGTTTTAGGAAAAATTTACTATTTTTAGTAAATTTAAGGTTGGATGTATCTCCTCTGTTTTTTGGCCTACTTGATTTTCCAATTACAACAGTAAAAAGTTGTTAATGGGTCATAATTATTTACTTTTATAATTCTTCCACAAGTGTATTTTACTCTTGATATATGAGCCATAATTCCTTATTAAACAACACCTAAAAATGGTAATCATGGCTTATTTATCTTACATTTTACTAGAAATTAAAAAATCAAACAGGCCCAGAGTTTTACTATATATGCGGTCTTCTTAGGATTTGCTTATAATCATGCTTGGAATCATTTGGCATGATTAAATTAGGACTTACTATTTTTAGTAAATTTTACTATTTCAGATAAATTTTAGTTTAGTCGAATTAGGATTCCTAATTAGGGTTTTTCTTTCCTTTATAATTGATGTAATCGAAAGTCTAATGATGATTACTAATTAATCCTTTTCTTTCTTGTGGATTCAAAAATAACCAGGTGGATTCAAGGTTTTGCACATTTGAGGTAGACCCTGATCTTCCTCATCACACCCTTTCCTGCATCGGAAATGCCCATTGGTCAAAGATCATATTTATCAATCTATTTATCAATCAATCTGACCTTTAGATGGATGACTTGTCTACAATAAATCCTAAAATTTGGATGATTAATGAGTGTTGGAAAAGATTTCACAAATAATATTGGAAACCGAAAAAAATAAAATTAAAATTAACACCAGGCTGAATCACGTATGTAATACATTGTCCTTAAAACTTGATTCGCCCCCTTCTCAATTGAAATTCAGACTGTTGATGGGTTACATGTAAATTGCTCCTAGGATAAGACAAGTCTTTTTCTTAAGGTCCTACGTGTAGCAATCACAAAGGGACTTAGGGACTCGGTTAACGCATTTCGAAACTCTTGCAGATTTGTTGAGTGATCGAATTTAGTGACTGAAACAAGGTTCGAGTCACTCAACGAGTTCTTCTTGAATAGCTTTTAAAAGGAAAACTTAGAGAGATCAGATCGGATTGGATTTGTTGGACTTGGATGATTCTGGACTTGGAAGGTCTAGTTTAATTAGCATCTAGGGTGTGGACTGTTACGAGGTGGTCATCAATGGTTTAAAAACGTTTCTGATCGTTGGTGCTAAATTATAAATGTTTTAGATTATTAGATCAATGATTTGACTGTTGGGTCATCAAGGGTTGTCTGTTTTTTTTTACCATTTTGGATATTAAGGCTACTAGCCGTTATAAAAAAAACATTCAGCGGTTTTGGATCCACTGATCTGACCATTTCCAATAGCTTATAAAGCCCAGACAACTTCACACCTCTCTCTTACACCATGATCACATCGTCTCGCAACAACGAAGTGTAAAGTGCACCATCTAGCGCCACTACAACCACACTGCCCATGCCCTCACCCTCGCCCTTGCCCACGCCTGTGCTCGAGCCCGAGCGCATGTGCGTGCCACACTCAAAGACTTATAAACAAAAGGTTTTCTCCCACTCTATCCGATGTGTGACTTAAAAAAAAAAAAAAAAAAAAAAAACAAATTTTCTTTGTTTTTTCAAATTTGTTTTGGCGGGAAACAAAATTTTCAAAAAATTATTTATTTTTAAAATCAAAATCTCAACAATCCCCCACTTGATTTTAAAATAAATAGTAGAAAACTTTGTCAGAGATAAAAAGATAACTTTTATGCATAGATAAAGATATCTTTATGATTTGAATCTTTCCTTAATGTAAGTATTTTAAAGTTTTGTCGAAATCTCTGGTAGTCGTGGCTTTGAACTAGTTATTCCTTAATGACACAATCAAAGATGTCACACACATAATCTGCGTTATATAAGTTCCTTTACATTACTCGCTTAACACTTTCAATGGCCATGTATTTATCCTGTTTAATGAACGATCCCGAGAGAAACTTCGACTCTCATGAGAAGCGACACCACTTCTATGTCCGTATAGGTGAAATCCTTTAAGAGTGTCTGTTACTATTTAAAACAATTGTTTTATATATTGGATTTCATTAGGAGTTCTAAGACTCAGATATATAGTTGTAACGGCCAGCACTCTTCATTTTGGATGATATTATTTACTATTTTAGTGTTAAAACTTTCCCTCATCAGTGATTTATTTTACTCATTGAATCCAAACATTAGAAAATTTCTAATTTTGGGTTGGGTTTCTATTACTGGTGAAACTTTGGTTGAAGAGTTTCAACCAGATTTTTCTAGACGTTGTCCTTACTACCTCTCTTGTTAGAGGTTTAGTAAAAAAATCAGTCAAGTTATTACTTGACTTTACAAATGAGATCGCAATGATTCCATCTTGATCAACTACCTTATATAATCATGTCTCGGACTTATATGTTTGTACTTCCCATTATATGTACCTTTATAGGCTCTCATTAAAGTGGCTT
Source organism: Magnolia changhungtana (assembly GCA_030180095.1). Taxonomy (NCBI): domain Eukaryota; kingdom Viridiplantae; phylum Streptophyta; class Magnoliopsida; order Magnoliales; family Magnoliaceae; genus Magnolia; species Magnolia changhungtana. The sequence goes on from JASAUF010000446.1 coordinate 6,982,174, forward strand.
CACCATCACAATGAAGCGAAACAATCGGTATAGGCTTCGAACATAATGAGATTTATAATAAAAAATCCCTCAATCATTTAGCGTCTTTGCCAGTTGCAGCCAAGGTTATGAACTCATACTCCATTGTTGAGTGCGTTATGCAAGTTTGTTTCTCGGATCCCCAAGAGACAGCTGCACCTCTTAAGGTGAATATCTACTCTGCTGTGGACTTGTTGTCCTCTGCACTCGATATCCAACTCGTATCGGTATATCTTTCTAATACAGCTAGAAACTTTAAGTAGAATAACCTTATTTCTTCAGTTTATTTTAAATAACTCAGAAATCTACTTATAGCTTTTTAGTATTCTACACTAGGATTACTAGTAAACCTACTTAGTTTACTCATAGTGTATGTAATATCCAGTCTTGTGCACTGCATAATAGATAAGACTGCTTATAATACTGGCATATTCTAGTTGTGTAACTGTTCTTCCACTGTTTTCTTTTAATTTGATACTTGGATCAAATGAGGTTTTCGCCTCTTTGATTTCAAGTGGTTAAACTTGTTAAATATCTTCTCAATGTAATGCAAGTGACACAACGCATAACCCCCACTATATTTAAAATAATAATAATAAAATTGATACCTAGTATAGTATCCACTTATCCAAGATCCTTCATTTTGAAAACGAAAGAGAGAAACCTCTTTGTTTCAGTTACATCTTCTATTTTGTTTATGATAATTAACATATCATATACATATAATCATCACAAACTTTAGAGTATATGCACTTATCGGTTATGTTATTTATGAAACCATGAGATAACATATTTGAATCAAACTTTTCATGCAACTGTTTGGGCTCTTGTTTTAATCCTTATAAAGATTTAATGAGTCTACATACTTTCCTTTCATTTTCTAGTAGAACAAACCCTTCTAGTTGCTCAATGTATACCTCCTCATCAAGGTCACCATTCAAGAATGCTGTCTCCATATCCATTTAATGGATATGAAGATGATGTATGGATGTTAAAGAAAATAAAATCTTAATCAATGTTATTCTAGCAACTGGTGAATATGTGTCAAAATAATCGATTCATTCTTTCTGATGAAATACCTTGGCTACTAATCTAGCCTTAAATACCCACTTATACCCTATATGTTTAGATCATGGAGGTAGGTCTACCAATTCCCATGTCTGATTTGACACAATTGAATCCATTTCATCATTAATGACTTCTTTCCAAAAAGTGAAATCTTTTGAAGTGATAGCTTCACTAAAGGTTTTAGGTTTATCTTTTACAGTCAAAACCAGAAATATTTTTCTAATACCTTCTCTCTATCACTCTCTACTAGATGAAAAGAGAGATGCTGAGAGTCTATTTGCTCAAGATCAAAACTCTTATCTACTCTTGTTCTTTAGTTCTTACGAGGTTCGCTAGGAGTTTCAACTTCTTTTTGAGTTCTCTATAGTTTTATTAGGCGATAGAATCGCAATATCTTTTTTCTCCATGTATAACGAGTTTTCAAAGAACTATACATCTCTAGATTCTATGATCACATTGGATTATAAGTCTAAGAGTTTATAGACTTTACTATTTTGTGTATATCTTACAAAGATACAATTTATAACTCTCGGTCTCAACTTGGTACTTCTAAGGTAAGGAGTTTATAGGCAAATCTGTCATTGCATACATAGATTGTGGAACTTGTATAATACCACCAATCATAGACTTTCTCTTGAACTCTATGTTCACTTCCGTGACCATTGCTATGATATCATCATCTACTGTATTAATCTCTTTCTTAGGCTTTTTGCGGTTCCTACAGACTCAGGCAAAATGTTCAATCTTACCACAGACATAGCAAGGACCCTTGGGTTTACGGTTTTTCTTCTTTTGGGTTTTCTTGAATTTCCCTTGATCTTTGTTGGGTTTTAGGGATTCGCTCAGAGTTATTATTTTAGGACGGTTTTTCTACTGCATTTACCTTAGACAAGGATGCACCATTGATGTCATCCCTCTTATCTCGGTTGCGAGATTCTTCCTTAATACGAATATGCTTTATTTATTTATTTATTTCAGGGTAAACTCTTTGATTCATGCAATAGCTTCTTCTTATAATCTTTCCAACTTGGAGGTAGTTTGGCTATAATAGCTTTGACTTGGAAAGATTTAGATAAGTTATTTTTTAGTGTCTTTATTTTGTTTACGATCAACTATAATTCATGAATTTGGGCTAGTAGATGCTTATTTTCTACCATCATGAAATCTAAGTACCCGACAATTAGAAATTTTTTGCATTTTTTCTTATTCGGCCTTGTACTTGTATTCTAATGCATTCCAAATTTCTTTTGCTGAAGTTGTTCCTGTGTATAAGTTGTACAACCCATCTGACAACGCGTTGAGAATGTGACCGTGACACAACAGTTCGTCTGCTTGTCGTTTGATTATGATAGTGATTTGTTTTGGGGTGTCATTATCGATCGCTTTTGGTAGAGGTTGTAGATTGGGGTCTAGAATATAGAATATCTTCAAGGCAGTGAAAAGATACTCAAACTTTTCTTTCATCTGGTGAAGTTTATACCGTTTTGTACCATCGAATCGGTCCGATATGATCAAATCTCGGTTCATCAGTTTAATTGATGCGATGCTTTTGGGATACATAATTAAGCTTTAAGAATGTTGGAAAATATTTCACAAATAATATTGGATATCGAAGAAATAAAAATAAAATTAACACTAGGTTGAATCACGTATATAATACGTTGTCCTTAAAGCTTGATTCACACCATTCTCAATTGAAATTGAGACGATTGATGTGTTACAAGTGAATTGCTCCCAAGATAAGACAAGCTTTTTTTCTTAAGGCCCTGCATGCAACAATCATGAAGGGACTTGCTCCCAAGATAAGGCAAGCTTTTTTTCTTAAGGCCCTGCATGCAACAATCATGAAGGGACTTACTCAGGGACTTGGTTAACGCAGTTCAGAACTCTGATAGATTTATTGAGTGATCGAACTCAATGATTCAGTCAACGAGTTCTTCTTGAATAATCTTAAAGGAAAACTTAGAGAGATCAGATCGGATTGGATTTATTGGACTTGGATGATTCTATACCTGAAAGGTCCAGTTTATATAGCATCTGGGGGTGGACCGTTGCCAGGTGGTCATCAATGATTCAGAATGTTTGTGAAATGTTTCTGACCGTTGACACTAAATTCTGAACATTTCAGATCGTTAGATCAATGATATGACTGTTGGATCATTAAGAGTCGTCCGTTTTCGGACTGTTTTGCCTATTAAGGCTACTAGCCATTCTAAAAAGTAGTTGACGGTTTTGGATCCACTGATCTGACCATTTCCAGTAGCCTATAAAGCCCATACCACTTCACACTACTCTTTTGCACCGTCTCGCGGCGATTTGCGTAAGGTTGCAAGGGAGCGACCACTTTGCGATATGATGTGCATGTGCGAAGTGCAAAATGCGCCATTTAAAACTACTACAACCACATTGTCCACACCCTTGCCCGAGCCTGAGCATGCGTATGTGCATTCTAGTATGTAGCACTGGAATATGGAAACCGAGCATCTCTACCTCCATTGCTCCAAGTAAGAATACTCCACACTCAAAGAATACTCCACACTCATAGAATACTCCACACTCAAAGACTTATAAATAAAAAGTTTTTTTTTCCACTTTATCCGATGTGGACTAAAAAAAAGTAATCTTTCCTTTATTTTTTCAAATTCATTTTGGAGGGAAATAAAATTTTCAAAAAAATATTTATTTTTAAAACCAAAATCTCAACAATTAATGCAATACTTCAACCATCACAATCTACCCGAATATCAAACAACTCCACAATTCAGCAGCATCAAATTGCATTTAGTGTCCACCTGGTCAACATTGTAGGCCTACTTATTTTTAATGGTTGTTTTGTTTTGTTTTGTTTTGTTTTTTTTTTTTTTTTTTTTTTTTTTTTTTTTTTTTAACACACCACAATGGGTACTTGAACCCATGACCTCGTGGTGAAACTCTTATGAGTCTACTACCAATGCATGAGTAAGGACCCAAATAGTTGAGATAATTTAATCAGGGTGAGTTTCAGGACTTGCCATTCCAATAGACCACCTGGGATCAATGAGCAAAATTTACCAACGACCGTGGGTTTAACACACTTCTCCAATGTGCCTAGGTTAACATACGAACAAAATTTGAAATCTTCCATTCAGAGCCTCTTTGGTTGATGCCTGAAAATGCGTTCATCTGAATTACGATGAACTAAAATGAGACGAATTAATTTTCAGGCATCACCCAAACTGATGCTTAGGATTGAATTACAAGGAGCCACAGCAATATGGACTGGTAGAGCAACCTTTTCTTTTTCACTATTGATGTCGATTTCTGCTGCAAAAGCTGAAACCACCCTACTTATACCCAGTCAATATAAGCATTTGAGGGAGTTAGAGAAGAAAGAATCACAATAACAATGAGCAAACAGGATCAGAGATGCGTAAGTTACAGATTACGAAACGAAAAAAAAAAAAAAAAAAGGATTATTGCAACAGTGATGATAAGCAAACAGAAACGCTGATCATCGATAAAACAAAATTAATGTTACATACAAAGAATGGAAAGAATAGGTATAAGAATAGTGGTGGATGGCTCACAATTCAAGAAGAAGGGCTTGGGGAACGTTGCCGTTGTTTTGGATCTTCACCTGCAGGTATTAGGACAGGGGCTGTTGGAGTAGCAGCAGCGGGGGAACCTGATGGAGGTGCGGGAACAGGAAGTGCATCCGGAATCGCTTGATCTGGGACGGTGCCTTTTGTATTTGCAGTAGGAGGGCCCTCACTCCTGTCCGGCGGTGGCAGGGATGGAGGCCTCAGGCGGACCTCTGTAATTGGAATGATCGGGAAATGACGAACCTCTGTGACCTCTTCGATGCCCTCGTCCAAGTAGACGACATCTTGCATGGTGAGCTGATGATATTCAACAACCTCCCGCAGGAAGCGGTTTTCACGAGCATAGAGAGAATTCTCATTAGCTAGTCGCCCCTTCTCTGCTAACAGTGTCTCAAGTTGGAGGCGAATCTGAGACACAGCCAGAAGCTTAACAGTGTTGGGTTTTTGACAGTTTTCTTATAAGAACAATTATAAATGGGTGTACATGCAAACTTGTAAGTCAATCCTATCCATCCAGATGCTGGAGGTCCGTTGTGAGTGAAACATGCATAAACAATAAACAATCCTAACCATCCAGTTGGTGGCCAATGCATGTACAGCCAAAACTAAACTGGCCATCTGTCCAAATTGAACATGTAACATCAGATGGCTATGACTGACTGCTCCATCCACAAAGGGGGTGGTCTGGATTCGCAGACACAAAGTCAAATTCACAGTAGATGAGTCACCACCATTCAGAAAATGAAAGCAAACCAACAGCTTACGCTTCTCGAACTAAGGAATTTGAGGTCAGGTTTCTGAAACAGAAGGTGGGCCAAGCTGATCAAATGACATGTGGATCTTACACTAGTTAAGAATTACACAACATAATACACACATCACACCAGTGCTCAAAACTTTGGTCTATATTCTCAACTTGAATGGACTCAATCCATGTCAATGTATACTGCAGCAGTTAAGAGGTCTACTGGCCAACCTGATACTTGGACCAGGTCACATCAATGGTGTAATCCATTTGATAAATGGCTTGGAACTCATAAACACGTGCCTCAGTATAGTCGTGTATAGGACATTGCACATGAGGGCTTCGGCAAAACGTCCATACTTTCCATTCATAAAATACCTTTAAAAATCATGGCAAGGAATGCATCTGATGGATGAAGAATAAAGCAGGCATACCAAATCGTCATCTTCCGGAATAACTCCTTTTTCACGACTCTCCCTGATGATTTTATTCTCCTCCTCTAGCTGTGCGCACCGCTCCTTTGCAAAAGCTAGGTCTGCTTTTACAGTTTTCAGCTCTCGCAGAAGAAGCTTGGCTTTGGCAGCCATTGCCATCGCAACCTGCGAGTCAAATCTGAGGCCATCAATACTATGCATTTTTCAACCAGAGAGAGAGGGAATATTTATTCTTTAAATATTTCAAAAAAAAAAAAGAAAAGGAAAACTTGACTTTCAGGCAGACGGAGGGGTACTGAAGAAATGTTTAAAATCGCAAAAAAAAAAAAAACCATTCCCCACATCGAATGGAAGAAAAATCTGGTGGAAACCAAAGAATGTTTTCAATTTCCGCCTTTTAAAAAACAATTAAACTTGGAGAAGTTTATTTAGAAAAAAGAAAAAAGAAAAGAAAAGAAGAGGCCAATCGCTGTAGTCCGCCTTCGGATGCACCATTGAATTTGCAATAGCTGGTTCGATTAAATGGACATGACCAGATTGTAATTGTATTCTGAGGCATTAGGCTCCAATTGCTATTATTTTGCTTCAAGTTGGAGTTGGAAGGGATGTAATATCTGGAGGGACCGCTTCCTCATTATGAATATACTGGTGAAGGTAATTACAACATGGTCATTTCCACTTAATTGAACCACCTATTGTGTTTCTTCAACTCATTAATCATCCAAGTGCAGCCTCAGTCACCAGCCGAACCATTGATTAATAAAGGAAAGTCAATTGACTTAATTAATTCCTTCTTCTTCTTCTTTTCAGAAAGCCTGTCAAATCTTTGGTTTTTCTGGGACATTGCTCGGTTCCCTGCCAAACCAATTAACTTAATCCAGTTCCAAGTCCCAAGAATCTAAAGCATGGTTTTTGGTCGCTCGGACAAGGATTTCAGTTAATTTGCCTAGAGAGAAGCCAAGAGCCAATGTAGGCAAAACGTTTTTTAGCTGCATGATCTGATGATACGCAGTTGCCACCATACATCACGGGAGGCCTTAAGTTGAGTTTCTTGGTCCGTTTGCATCTGAGGCGATTGCTGCTGTGGACTCAATGAATCACTGGCTTGGTTTTGTTGATCAGGATTGATTCCCTTCCTCCTGATATTCATCTTGCGGGTTTCTGAGATTATGTCGGCAGTCCTGTTCTCCATGATTGTTAGACCTTCCTGAAGAAATGTAGGAAACAATATCAGTATGGAGAGAAAGAGAGACCTAAATGGTAACTTTGCCAGGTGATTGAGATATTTAGTTAGAATCCAACTTTCTGTTTGCAGAAAACTAGCATCAAGTTGAGTCTACTACAATTTCCAAGCTAAAGTAGAAACATACAGTGACCTTCCCAGTCTAAAAAGGGTGTAAGAAATGTAAACTTTGTGAAAAGTTATAAGCTGTTCTCTTAAGAGTAATTCTGAAAGAAAACACAACCTCAAAGGCATTTCCAATAGTACCACCAAGGTAGTTAAGGGAAGAAGTGATTGCATCTAAACCCTTCTGCAGTTTCGGACTTCCCGACTTCCGGGAGCTCTCAGGTGATTGATGTGACTGGTCAAACTGCATAATGAGAAAACAGAATTACAAAAAAGGAGATTAAAAATGATTCTACTGCCAAGCATAAGAAATTGCATTTAAAGGACCAAAGTTTAACAAAATCAAACCTTGATTTTAACTCAATGATGGCCCAGGCCCGAGCCGACTCAAAAACTTGGTTGAGTACTCAAGCGAGTTTTTCCAACATTGAAATCTTATACTGTGGTCTACTTTTGGGTTTTTCCAACATTGAAAAGCCTATATTGTGGTCTTGACTAATGTGGTTTTTCAAGGAAGATCGATAATGTGAGTTTTCTGGTGATATAAAATCCAAATTAATCACTTCATTCAATCAAGTTTACAAACCTCAGGTCAAACACCAGTAAATGCCCGAGGCCAACAGAAAATCATAAGCTTTGAAGAAGTCAGAGAATAGTGCACCCAAAATAGCTAGTTTGGTTAACAACATTAAACACCATCCTAGTGGCTGAAATCTCACCTGACCACCTGTTGATGTATCAAGCATCTGGGGTCCAGTTCTGCTAGGTATTTCAAACTTCTGAGCCATGTTGTCATCCTCAAGAATTGATTTAGCTTTTCTAGCCAGAACACCCCAAAATCCATATTTGGACTCATTCAGACTGTTTATTGATGTATAGTCATATGTTCTAGAATCCTACAATCACGTGCATCATAACCAAATCAGAAAAGAAAAAGAGAAAGAAAACCATTGGGTAATTCTTTTTTGTACTAATTAAGAAAGGCTATCAAAATGAAAGTTGCTAGAATTTTCTCAACATGATTCCTACTGATGAAAAGCACTTCAAGATATTTATGGAATTCAAAAGATCAAATTACAAATCTATGATTGGAAAAGTGAGAAAAGAATAACAAATAAGTGGAGAGTATTAAATAACTGAAGAAAAAACCAGGAATTCTGATAGTAGACAGAAGAACTACCCAACCAAGGGGCCTTTCAAAATAAGTAAATAGGCAAGGGCATCAACATATGAGACACTATTTGAATCAGAGAAAAGGCAGCAGTTGGAAAGTTTTGCACAACTTTCTTGACAAGTCGATAAATAAAACAATCAAGCCATTGTTCCTAGAACATGTACACCAATTACTCCTTTGATACAACCATCAAAAGTAACATGGTCCAATATACTAGGAAGAAATCAATGAACCACAGGTTTCAGCCAATTCCTATGGCCTTCACGTTGGTGTTGTTTGGAGGGGATAATTGGTGCATAAAACAATCATTTAAATGATTTTCTACTACTAATCAGACAATAAATAGAGACAACTTTTCTACCATAAACTTGCTTTTATACTCGGAATAAATAAATTGATTCCAAGAAATTACACTACATACACCATTGAAGCATAATGTACTTACCATATCTGATCAGCACTGCATCAAGATAAATTCATTGGCGATACAGTAAAAATGTATGTAATGAGATGTGGTGTTGTTTTGGATAGAACCAATTGTATTGGACTATATTGTCAATGCATTTCAATACAAACGGTGTAGCATCTTAACACATACTTGATACATTCTTAGACCAACGGTTTAATGAATTAAAATATCATCCCAAGATCATAATGTCGGAAGGTACCGTATCGTATTGTATCGGGAGTTGGGCTGTGTAGCCCATTGGGCTTTTATGGATTGGCCACATGTTGGGCAGGGCTTGGGCGTAATTTTTGTGCCTGAGTTTCACCTACCAAAATTTTGGCAGGCTTGGCTTCATTAGTGAGGCCCATTGAGTTGTTACTAAAGTATATAATAAATTTCTATATTATAATGACACTAAATACACCATCAGGGAATATATAGTATGCAGCGCTCAAAATTCTGGAGTGTACTTATCGTATCCAATCAGTAATTCATCACAATAAATTCATTGGGTGTTACGATTAATAATCTTCATATTGAGATACACCATTGTATTGGAAAGTACCATTTACACCGGATTGTATCCTCAATACATTCCAATACAAATGCATAGTATCGGAATGCATCCTCAATACATTCTTCCCCAAGTAATTTCCATGAAATTAAACATCATACCAAGATCAATAATGTCAAAAAGTATTGTATTGTCTCATTTAGGGAGTGAATATTAAGATGAGAGAAAGGTAGACATAGATGGTTTGGTCATGTGCAACAGACACCAAGAACTGCGCCAGTTAGAAGGAGAGAGTTGTTACAAGTTGAAGGCTGTAAAAGGGCAAAGGGAAAAAGACTTGATGACCTATGCTCTAACCAAACTTCTGGTCCTTGATAGAGGGGAATGGTGGAACAGGATTCATGCAGCCAACCCCAATTAATTGGGATAAGGATTAGTTGACGATGATGACGACAACGATGACGATTTAGGGAGTTGGGCTGGGTAGCAAATTGGGGTTTTATGGACCATCCAAGTTGGTTCAGGCTTAGGCTTAATTTTACGCCTGAGTTTCAAAGCCCAACAGAACTGTGGGAGGCTTGGCTTTACTTGTGAGGCCCATTGGGACTTTACTAAGTTGTACTATGCAAATGATTTTTTTTTGAAAGGTGAATTTTCATATATCATATTAATAAAATATTCTTTTAGCAGTGATATAGTTGAAATTTAGCTACTTTATATAAGCCAGATAATTGTGATTTGATGTTAGTTCCTTTATATAAAAAAAAATAATAATAAATAAAAAATGTTAGCTACGAAAATCACCTCCACCTGATAACGATGTGTCAGCCAGTTCATAAAGAAGGAAGTTGTTGTCAAGTTGGCAGCCAATTGTTGAATGTCTACCAAGGAATCACAAAATCTGATCCCAATTATCTAGGAAAGGCTATGGTGATGACCACGATGATGATGATGACAATGATAAATTGGAAGACAAAGATCATTCTGATAAATTGATAATTGTATCATATATCAAGAATCTATCACAATAAATTCATATTGTGACATGTTACATTTGATGATATCTTGAACCTAAAAAGCTTTGAAACATTCAAAATCTCCAATTTAGACAATACATTCTAAAGAAAATAAATAAATAAACCAATTCAACCAGTTCAAAAAAAAGTCCATCCAATCCACTCCACGAAACACATACATATCTGGTGTTCCACAACATTTTCCAGAATCCAATGTTACAAAGCATTAAGTCCTTGAGAAAATATACATAATCATATCTGGAAAAGAAAATCCCAATTTTCCATTAATTCATCAAGCATTTTCCAAAACCCATCCACTGATCATCCAGTCCAACAAATAAACCCCAAGTTTCCTCTAATTCAAAGGGAAGACAAACACGGATTCAATTTGTAACAACCCATTTCTTTTAATGGTGGTTATCTTACTCCCCACTGTTTCTTATGGTGTGGCCCACTGGAACTTCGGATCGACCTCATTTTTCGGCCCATGCCCTAGTATGATCGAGCAAAAATAATGGACGAAGTGGATTTATATTGCCTTCTTTACAAGGCTCACCGTCGTTAAAAAAAAAAAAAAAAAAAAAAAAAAAAAAAAAAAAAAACAATGCAGTGACGTGCTAGTGCCCGTCACCGCACGACCTAACCTCTCTCCCCAATTTCCTCTCCCATTCAAACTCTCATTTTTCTTCTTCCACCATTCTTCATCGGTAGAACTCACCAAACAATCCAGACCGCTCACCATCAACCCAAGAAAATTTTAACGACAAACGTTTAACACCACTGTTTCCAGTCTTATGGCTCACCTAAATTCCAATCTGCCTTACCTTTAGAATTATGTATTATTACGACCTGGAAAAGTAGCTGGACGGAATGGATTTCTCACAAATATCTCGTTGGACCCACCTAGCTTCCATTGCAGTAAGGGATTTAGAAGGCTTCCACAATGCAATCCACGCAGATTGAAATCTCTCCAAATTTTCCTCCTTTCTCTTTCCGTTTTCAAGCCAACCTATAAATCGGGAAATCTCGACTGTCCATTAGATCCATCTTCAATCTGCAATATCCAAACTATGTCATTCAACCTCCACTCAACACACCAGGTAGGTGATTTTCCTAATTGAAAAGACTACATTATTATATACTTTCATTTCATTAATTATTTATTTCATATTATTGATTTAAGTCATTTGATTTTGGTTTTACGTGATGTATAATGCATTTATTTGACTTCTAATATATGGAATAAATTCATTTGATTATTGTTAAATATTTTTAATTATATTATGGGTGCCCTGCACTGAAAGGACCATTATGTTATTTTTATGGGGTGCTCTACCTAGGGTCATTCCCGAAAGGATCGGCACGGTATGGGTGCTCTTCCCAGGGTCATTTCCGAAAGGATTGGCATGGGTGATCTGTCCTGGGCGATTCTCTAAAACGATCAACACACACGAGTGCTCCGCTCTAGGTATTTACCCTAAAAGTTTATTCACCAGGTGCTCTGCCGAGGGTTATTCCCTAAAAGGATCAACGCCGGTGCTCTGCCGAGGGTCATTCCTTAAAAAGATCAACACACACGGGTACTCTGCCCTGGATTGAACAAAAAAGGATTTTAGATGACTGCATTGTCTTATTTTGTTATTATGAAAAATAAATTGTTATTGTTATCATGTAAAATGACGATTCAATACACGTAATTAATCATATTTGTGTTATTGATTTTTATTTGTGTTAACGTATAATTTTCAAATTTGGGAAGGATATGACCCTACGAGCTGTCGCGCTCACAGCCGTATAGATTATTTTGCAAGGTTTGTATATGAAGAATCAGTTAGGCAAGATTGAAGACGTTTTCCCCTATTTATTTAGAAGTTAATTAAAGATCAATATATGTTGTTATTAATTATTTTCTAATATCAATGCAACTAAATATTCAATGTTGATTTGTGGATGTTATTTAATGATAATTATTTTGCCCCTTTTTATTTGCTCTGATTGCCTTGAAAATGCATGAAAATAGTGTGAGTTGCGATGTATATTTTGTTTAAGTAGAACTCACAATCCTGGAATTCGGGTTTGGGCCTGGCCAACTCGAGTATCGAATTTCTGGGCATGACACAATTTCAACCAAGTTCTAAAATTCATCGCGGTAATTTCCAAAATTCAACCACCCATGATCATGCAACCAGGGAAGCTATAAACTTTCCACCAAGCCAAAGAGAAACCAAATATCAAAATATTTCCACCGATGCATCACAACCCACAACATTTCCCAAAATTCAAATGTGGATCATCTCCATCAAAACGACAAGAAATTTTCCACCTATTCAAGAGAAAAAAGACACCTATTCAATCATTTCGAGAGATTCCATCCACCAATAATCCACACCAACAGAGAACCCTCAATCCCCACCTGACTCAAAGATCTGCACCAACTCATCACACAGTTTCCCAAAATATCAACCACCGGCAATCAATTCCGTTAAAAGAATCCGAAATTCTCCACAGATTCATTATAAAAAAGAATCCCACCAATTTCCAAAATTCAAACACCAATAGTTAATTGCACAAAGAATCCTTAGTTCTCCTACAATTCCACCACTCCTCATCCGATTCCACCATGGAAAAAAAAAAAAAAAAAATTTCAACACAATTACAGAAAAAAACAACATTGAATCCTTTCCCATCTGACTCAAAAATTTGCACCAACTCATCACACAGTTTCCCAAAATATCAACCACCATATAATCAATTCCACTAAAGAAATCCCATATTATCCACAGAATCATCAAAAACCCCACAAATTTCCAAAATTCAAATACCAGCAATGGATTCCACCAAATAATCCTTAATTCTCCTACAATTTCACCACTCCTCATCCAATTCAACCATTGAAAGGAATTTCAAGTAACCACAGGAAAACAACATTTGCAGCCATCCAGAATTCAACCACCAATCTTCGAAGCACAAAGTGAAACCCCAGTTTCCACCAATTCAAGAACAAAACAACCGATCCACTTGGAAAAAAAAAAATCAAAACGGAAGGAAAACCACTGACCTGCTGCCACAATGGATCGGGCCTCTGCCGAGTTGGCTCTCTGTAAGCAGATTCTCCATAGGCGGAGGAGATCGAAGAATCTCGGTGAGCGGAAGAAGCGCGGATCGCTTGAGTGGCGAGAGAGGAAGAAGATGAGGAGGAGGAAGAGGAGGAGGAGGAGGAATCATAAGATGATCCGATATCATCTTTGAAGGTAGAAAACCTAGAAATCGAGGGCTTGGAATCTTCTCGAGAGGAGCGGAAATCTTCTTTGAATGTCGAAGCCCTAGAAAATGGCTGCTTTCTGCGATACGCCATTAGAAAATGGCGATTTTCGCAGAGACCGAAAGAGGAGAGAAATGAGATATTCGTTTATAACGAACTACTTTATATGGGTGGGGAGAGGAGAGAAGCGCGGGAACGATATACGGTGCCGAGCGTCGTACCTTAAAAACGGTACTTCTGCGGCAGCGGCTCCCTTACTGCATACGTGGAATCCATCTCGGATCTGAACTGTCCAAGTAGTGGGACCCACCTTCATATTGATCCCAGGATTAAATTTATTTTTATTCGATAATCCTGACATCTGACTAATGAACATTGTTTTGTTGAATTTGGACCGTTCAATACTTTTTCATTTTGAGGAATTACCTGTTACTTGATAGACAACGCTCACATGGTAACAGTGTTAGCACGAGCTATTGTGGGGCCCACATGATGTTTAAACTAGATCTACCCCGTCCATCAGCTATGTTGTCAGGTTTTAGGTCATAAACCCAATATATAATTATGGCAACCAATAAATATAATATAATCTTTTAGATTTATTGTGGGGTCCACCGTGTTGTTTATAGGCCATCCAATCCATGCATCTGACGGGACCCACTTGGATGAGGAGGCAAACCAAAATTCAGGAAATTCCAAAGTTAAGGGGGGCATCACTGCGTGAATCTATTTATTTTAGGATAATCTAGTATTACTCCTGTGGTGTGATCGACCTGAGTCTTGAGTTATATCATGAACATAAGAGGATTAAATACGATGGACGGTGTGGATCCTCTTAAGAAACACGTGGACCCCAAAATAGCTTGGTACCAGAAAATTTTTGGGTGTCACCGGCGCCATGTGAGCGCGGCCCGTGATGTACAACGTTCACCGCACAATTGCTAGAAAGGGACAGGGACTCTTAGGGGCTACCGTGATGTATGGCTTTTATCCACACCGTCCAACCATTTTTCCATATCATTTTGGTTTATAATCAAAGAAAAAATTCAATTTCTAGGCTCAAGTAGACCACACAATGGGGATTAAACACTCACCGTTGAAAACTTTTTGGAGGACACAGAAGTTGTGGATCAAGCTGATATTTGTATTTTCCCTACATTCAGGTCTAAGTGACCGGGTTTCAACAGTAGATGTTCTTATCACCACTGCTTCCAGTGGTGTGTTTCACTTAAGCCTTTGATGTATCTCATTTTTGGGTTTGTACCCTTAAATTATATGAAAAAATGGATGGACGGTGTGGATAAAACAAATACATTATGGTGGTCCATCTGAGCCCTCTGTTCCTAGTTAGTGACCGGTGGGGTAGTAATCAATCCGCGTCCAACTTGTACCGTTTCCGATTCTGACAACTGTAGCGTACGATTCCTACTGCGGACGTTAATCTTAAGCTACTGTCTCCTGCCGGGACGCGGATTGCCTTCGACAGCCTGTGCGGGGCTCCGAAGCTAGGTGGCCCACCGTGATCTTGTGAGAAATCCATCCCATCCATCCTTTTTTCCAGCTCATTTTAGGACCGGAAACCAAAAATGAAGAGGATATAAGACTCAAGTGAGCCACACGACAGGAAAAAGTTGGGAAGAATGCCTACCGTTGAAATCTTTCTGTGATCGACCTTGATTTTTATATGCCATCCGAACAGTTCATAATGTCATTTCCCCTCGGGATGAACTGAAAACGTTTTCCTTTTGTGTGGCTCGTTTGAGCTTTGGATACTCCTCATTTTTTGTCTCTATGACTTAAAAAATAAAATAATGGACGGGGTAGATTTCTCACAAACAATCGTAGACCCACTTAGCTCGATTGCAGGAACTTCTTCCTCCTAGAGATTATTGTTGCAGGCAATCCACATCGATGAGCCTAGAAATGAAGCGAATATAAATCTTCGGTGAACCATATTAGGGCGTGTTTGGATTCACGGCCAGGTGGTGTTGCACTGTGTTTACAGGTGGGCCATACGTTATGCAACATTTGAATTCGAATTAATGACGGTCGTGGATGAGGGACCTGAGTACGTCGCCGAACCAGATTTCGGCTTCCACGCGTAATCTTATGTCAAAATTCAGTGCATCGAAAAAATGCAGTGGTGTCATTGCACTGCACCGCCCTGCGGCGAGAAAGAAAAGCCTCAAGACGTTTCAGTCCTGCGGACCATAGGCGCATGTACTCCATCGGGCACATATTATCCCTCCTGCATCCATTACCTTCTTCCTCATTGATCTGTTTGGCTAAGAATATCATAGCAGATCTTCAAGATCCTCATCATGGATGGTTACGTGTGGTCCTCTTTGGTGTGTGCTGTTGTTATATGCTCGTCTAAGGATCGTTAGATTGACGAGTCCCCGTAAACTTGCCCTGATTCCGTCCCGGTTCCAACTGCTACAACAATCATCTTACAGATTTAGTGGTATCTAGGTATTGGGCAAAGGTAAAAATAAAACCCTATGTATGTAATGGAATGTCAATTTTTTTTTTTTTTTTTTTTTGTGGAGGAGAGGATCAAAAAACGCCGTTTGATGGATCTTATCACTTGCATGTTGGTCTTCCTCATCTCCATGTTCACCACGAGATGATCCCAAGACTTGCAGTCGCATCTCTATGGGTGTTAGACCAAGATTTTCTCTCCCTTTACGACGCGGGCAGGTGATGCAGTACATCCGCAATATCTTTTACAGTTTGTTGTACCACTGTGATATTACTGCGATCCTGGAGAAAATCCCGTAGATGGATACCCTCCAGATACTTGTGACATGACTTATGCATGTCAATTTGACTTGTTTTTATGATCTTCTTCAACAGTTAAAACGATATCGGAAATAAATATATAAGAAAATTTTCATCACCGGATGAAGAAGTAGGTTCCGTTTGTCTATGAAATATTGTTGGGGTTTCCCCTAAATCGCAGGTGCTGAAGGATAGTAGAGGTAATATTTTAATCTCAATGCCAATGAGATTTGTGTAGGATCATCACTGTTCTTCATATTACCTCCACTGTTGGACAGTGTAGGTAATGTTCCAACCTCAACGCGAATGAAGTTTGCAATATGTTCGTGTATTTTCAAGTGAATACTCAAATCATGTGTTTAGACGTTTCTCCAGGAATACTGTCTTCACTCGCATATAGCACCGTGAAATGTACATTTCAAACAGGACTAATTGTAGCCCTTTACTGTAGTCCAGTCTTCCAAGAGTGCTGACCTTCAAAGTTATCAGTACTTTTCATTTGAAACTGTCAACAGGTGCATGGTATACTGGTCAGTTTATGTTAAACATGATGTGGCATAAAGAATATTGAATTTCGTCTATAATTATTGCATTACTTATGTTCGTTGCACAATTACTGTTTAATATTTTGAATAAACTAGCATATAAATTATTTTCTGTTTTGTTTGATCCATGAATGATTATTATTATCTTCAATGAAATGTATATTGTGTAACGGATACACTATTTGTAGAATTCTTGTAAGAATATTATTCTAAAGAGTGTTTTAGCATTGTTGTACATTTAAGATTTTTTCTGTTATCTAAATTATTAAAAACCAGAACCCATATCACTCATAGGGTCTCACAGTGAGGACTCTAGCCGGGCATACTCCTTCAATAGTGATTGGAATGAAACAAAAATTGCAGCAGCATTAACCGCAATTGCAACCTCTGCCTGTGTTATGGGGGCTGCTAAATATTATTGTCGTTGCTATATGAAGTCGTTGCCACGAGATTATCATTTAAGTAGAAATAGATTTATAGATGGGATTATAAAGAAGAGCGACGTAGACTATCTTGCACAACTAAGAATGGGTCATGATAAGTTTTTTGAGTTATGTTCTTTGTTAAGAGATATGAATTTGTTGTCTGACACAAGGAGATGCAGTTTAGAAGAACAAGTCGTCATGTTCCTTCATATTATTGGCCACTATGTGCGAAACCGTGTCATCAGTAATCGATTCGCACGGTCTGGCGAAACTGTGAGTCGACATTTCAATAAAGTTCTTGATGCTGTAATAGGCCTCTATTTGGAATACGTAAATTTTTCAGGTTTGCATACACCAAAAGAGATATCTGATAATCCAATGTGGAGCCCTTATTTTTAGGTAAGACAATACGAAAATATGCAATGATAATACATGTAAATTGTTGTTTATATAATATATACCTAAAAGTCAGCTTAATGTTTTTTGTAGGACTACATTGGGGCACTTGATGACACCCACATACCGGCCTATTTGCCGAAAGAAGCAAGTGCAACCTTTCGAAATCGAAAAGGTTTCTTATCCCAGAATTTATTGGCAGCCTGTACTTTCAATATGAAATTCGTATATGTGCTAGCACGTTGGGATGGTTCTGCTTCTGATGCTCGTGTTTTATAAAATACATTAACTCGTCACCCTGATTGTTTCCTTGTGCCTTATGGTAAAAAATATCTGTTGCATGTTTTATATAAATATGTTGCATGCAATTTGGCTACTGCTTAATATGTAAATATTGCTTTTATAGGAAAATACTATGTTGTCGATGTGGGATATGCTCATTCTCTAGGATTTATGGCACCTTATCGAGGTGTACGATATCATTTGAATGAATTTCGTACTGGAGGAAGCCTGCTAATAAGAAAAAACTCTTCAATTATCGTCATGCGCAATTACGAAATGTAATTGAACACTGTTTCGGTCTTTTAAAAGGACGATTTCCTATATTGTGCATAACACCATAATTCGAATTTAAAACGCAAGTCAAAATTGTTATAGCTTTTTGTGTTATGTACAACTTCATCTGTGTTAGTGGTGAAGATGGATTTTCAGAAACAGTGGATGATATTGGAGATAGTATGGAGGAAATTTCTGATGGATTTTTTTGACCCGTCGTGATCCTTGCTCGACCGGTCGAAGGCTGGTCTCGACCAATCGTAGGAGTCGAGCCGTGGCACGACTCAAAGTCCAGCGACTTTGGGCTATTTTTCTCCGGGGTGCTCGACCGGTCGTGTGAGGTGCTCGACCCGTCGTGGGTGGCTCTCGACCTGTTGAAGGTTCGTCATGACCAGTCGTAGTTATGCAGATTTGTTTCGCGATTTTGCGCAGATTTGGTGTCACAAGTCCTTTTGCAACTGGGATGCGGAAAGGAGTTTCCTAAAACTTTAAATAGGAGGTACTTAGGGCTTTCTAGGTACGATAAGAGGGTTTCCTAAAGCTTTACAAGGGATTTGCTAATGAGTTTAGGGCTATCAAAGGTGAGAGAGAGAGGAGGCTTATAAAAGGGAGATTATGCTCGTGGAGGTTATCTACTGTGCAATCTATATCTCAGCACTTCTATGTCCTCGTAATCGGTGAGATCTCTCCGTTTTTCTTTGTTTCTCTCATTGTTTATCTACTCTTGCGTGAGTGAAGAAGTTTGTAACGTTCTACTTCATAGTGGATTGTTGATCTGGACGAGGTCCCATGGTTCTTTTTTTACCTCTTTGAGAGTTTTTCATGTAAAAATCTCTTGTGTGGTTTATGCTTTGATTTATTTCATTGCTTTATTATCCATAATTCTGGTTTGTTTCGGGAGGCTAGATCCTAACGTTTTGTGCAAAGCCCCCAACAAAGTGGTATTAGAGCTAAGTTCATTGAACATGTAGGATCGATTTTTGAATTATGGAAGGTGGCTCATCAAGGATGATCAGCCTCAATGGTTCTAACTGGACCATATGGAAGGCTAAGATGGAGGACTTGCTTTATTGCAAGGACCTATATTTTTCAATTTTAGGCATATCAGCAAAATCCAAGGATATGACTGATGATGATTGGAAGAAGATGGACCGAAAGGCGGTGAGATTTATCAGACAATGGTTGGATGATTCCGTGTTCTACCATGTGTCTACAGAAACCTTAGCCACTAGCCTATGGCTAAAATTACAAGGGTTGTATGAGAGGAAGACAGCCGGTAATAAGATTTTTCTGATAAGGTGACTTATGAATCTCAAGTTCAAAGATGGTGACTCTGCAGCCGAGCACATGAATGAGGTCAGTAATATAGTGAACCAACTCTCCTCTATGAAGATGGTTCTAGATGATGAATTGCAGGCTTTACTGTTGCTTAGTTCATTGCCTGATAGTTGGGAGACATTGGTGGTGTCTCTAAGTAACTCTGCACCAAACGGAAAGATATCCATGGAACAGGTAACCAGTTGTCTCTTCAATGAGGAGATAAGAAGAAAGTCTCAGGGTCTACTCAGCAAGAGGCCCCTGTAACACAAGAACGGGGGAGAGAAAAGAACAGTGTAACGACTCGTAAATTTTCGTACAATGGCTCGAGTACCACCTCGATCAGAAATCACTTAGGATTAAATCCTTTAGAAATTTGACAAAGTTAACTAAGTGCTAAACTAGATTAGCCATGAAATCCGCTAGAATCGCTTTAAATACGATCTGCAAGACCTAAAACTTGTAGAATCATTGACGCTAGGTTACCCTAAAATCTTGGATCAAACTCATTACCCGACTGCTCTTGGGAGCACGTTGAAACTCCGTATCAGATCTGGACCGCACCTCGGGAGTCCGAATAGTACAAGGTTAAGGAATTAGGACCACCTCGCTGGGCTTGACAACCATCTCGGAAATCAGACCCAGACAGTGTCCATGACTGTTCGCTTGAGTCCGGAGCGAAGGAGTGTGAAAACACATGATTCCTTTACAAAATAAATATCTGGAATAGTGATCAGAGACTTGTTACTTGCGGTCAATTTATAAGCAACCAGACCATCAGAATCTGACCCAAATACACCCTCGGATCAGGAAAAATTTCATAAACATTTACGTGTACTTGAAATTTCGGATCGAGACTCACTGACCGTTGAACTGAAACTGGTCCGCCACGCGTGATCTGAGAATCTGACTGAGATAAAAACGTAACTCCACGTAGATCCAAGGTTAGTGAGCTTAAGTCTGACTTTTGGCTCAAGGAGGCCCGCCAGAAATCCTCCGTTGAGCTGGAATAACGCTGCTTTGGTTATAACCTAAGTATACCTTGTCCTCAAGTCTAGTTTGGAGAGGTTTTAGGCTATATAAGGACCTTAGAACACCCTCTCTCACAGCCATACGAATTTGAAGAAAACCCTAGAGAGAGAAGTGAGAAAAGAGAGAGAAAGAGTGAGAAAAGAGAGAGAAAGAGTGAGAGAAGTGGGAGAATCTCCCTGTTACTGTTTCCTACCCCTACCTTAGCTCCACCACTCCATTCTTGCCGCTTTCCCAGCGATACCAACTTCATTTTGAGGTAAAAAACCCTAACCCTAAATCTGTTTTGGGGTGTGTTGGTTGTAGGTTATGAAATAGCTAACCTATTTAATTCTTTAGGCTACTAAACTACCGAATACGGAAGCTTGGAAAACCTAGCTGATCCGTAGCGATTCCACGGTGTAAGGTGAGGACTTTAGGTGTATAGGTTATGATTTTCAACGCTTTCAATGTCAGATAATAATAGATTCATGATCTGCATGCAATTGTACATGTACAAAGTGCTTTCTGTTTTCTGTTTCGATTAAAGATGTAGGTTATGGAATTTTATATATTCTAGGTATTCGTAGAAAATACCGTATACATATAAATTTTGGAAATGTGTTTGACATGATTATTTGTTGTATGAATATATGATATATGGATAAAATACTTATTTGGCGAAAGGATTCGCCCAAATACATGTTTTACTAATATACACTATGTATGTAGAAATACTGTATTGTAGAAAGTATCGTATACATGTATATTTTAGAGATGTGTTTGCCATGATTATTTATTGTATAAATATATTATGTATGCATAAAATACTTTCTTGGTGAAAGGACTCGCCCTAATACATGTTTGTTAACATACACAAAGTATGTTAAAATAGTGTATGTTAAGTGTTTGTGAAAATGCTTGTGTGAGTAAGTGTTTGGATGTTGACACCTTAGGAGGGTGTTGAGATGGGATTCTCAACTACCTTAGAGACATGTATGATTTCCTCCATGAGGTTGTTTACGTAAACCGCTTACTTGTACAACATATGTGTTGGTATTCCTATTTAAGTAGTGCTTTATAACATGCCTTATAACATGCTTACTTGCATGCTTGAATTACTTTGTTTATCTTGCTTTACTCCACATGTTATGAATAAGGTTTGATTGAGTTTGGGACTATGTCTATAGTCCAAACAATCGGTACCAGATTTGAGATCGTGGCTGAGATTCATGTCGCCACGTAAGATGTGTTTGACGAACCCGAGTCGTACGTCAGTTGACGACAGTGGTTAAGCCACGTGAAGTGCTTATGCACTTCATGTCGTTCAGCTGATTGTGCGCTCGAGCTAGTTAGGCTCGTCAAGTAACCCGATATGTCTAATGTGTGCTCACTATGTTTGGTCACTACTGCTTGAACTTAGGGTACCAAACTTACCAGTGGAAATCCCGTTAACCATGGTACCTCGATCCACTAAGACTCATGAGCCAGATATGGTGGTATGAGACACAGTGGCTGAGCTGTCGGCCTACGCTGGGGCCACGTGCCTCCTCGTAGTGACCTTTGAGCAATCAAACTCGTGAGTCGAATACGGTGGTATGGGACACTGTATTCGAGCTGTCGATACCTATGGCGAAAGCCGAGTACGGTGAGACCTGTATTGGTGCTGACGGGCGACGAGTCCTCCGTAGTGTCTTCGAGTATACTCTAAGGTCTGCGATTGGCGACGAGCCCTTCGTAGTAACTAGAGCATGAGTTGAGCCAAGTACGGTGAGACCTGTACTTGAGCTGACGGCAAGCAATTGAGCCGATACGGTGAGATCTGTATCCATGCTGACAGGTGACAAGCCCTTTGTGATGCCTTCGCGATGCCTCTCGAACCATAATATCGTATGAGATTAACTAGGATTGACGACCCTAGAATGGATCATGTTTGGGAATGATACAAGGGAGGTACCTTAGTTTCTCAATACTGTTGTTTGAAATGGACTAATAACTACTCAGTAATCATGCTCATCATCGCACCGCATGTGCCTGGTAGATGTGGAGCACTGAGGGAGGTATGCATCCGTGAACGTAAGATGATGTCGCATGAGGGTGGTTTGGCAAGGGCATTCATCATGTCATTTCATACTTGCATTTAATAAGAGTAGTTAGGATTGTTTGATTGTACTGTTTTATCATTACTGCTTGACTGAATTGATAACATGTTAACCTATACTTTATTGTTCCACTGAGTTAGCTACTCACTCCCACGTTACGGGACGGTATTTTACAAACCAACCAGACTCTGTCGCAGGTATAGAGGATGCGTCGATTTAGGAGGCAGAGCCAGATTACGATGAGGACCAGGACGAGTTCTCATACAAGCAGTAGTCCGATGGCTATGCTTAGGCCGACTGGATCGTGGGGATTTCAGGAGTTAACTTTAGTTGTATTTTGACCCTTTTATTCAGAAACAATACATGTATATGGATACTCAGTTAATGTTCATACTCTGGAGATTAAGATGGTTTTGTTCCTTTACATATATTATATATACAGTTTCAGTCTTCCGCTTGCCTTTATATAATTGATCTGGAGTATGAATTACTGTTTTGGTATAATCTCACTCATGTTTATTGCTCTAACACAGACAACATTTAATCATCATTATTTATGTTGCATAAGTGATGCGTTGGAACTTGGGAGTTGAGTTATACTCGACCCCTGATTTTCAGGGTGTTACAAACAGGAAGGGCTGGAAGGCCCGAGATAAATCAAGAGGTAAGTCGAGTAATAGAAAAGATGTTGATTGCTGGAATTGTGGCAAGAAGGGCCACTACAAGCATGAATGTCGTGGTAAGAAGAACGACAAGAAAGGAAAAGGAAAGGAAGATGAATCAGATTCCACTGCAGTTACTTCAGATGGAGACGTTGTAGTTATTCTTTCTACAGATCATGATGTATGTCTCATGACTACGAGTCAGTACACCGACTGGGTGATAGACTCGGGAGCTTCTTTTCATACGACTCCACGTAGGGACTTCTTCATAAGTTATAAGTCAGGTGACTATGAGACTGTGAAGATGAGAAATTCTGGCGTATCAAAGATCATAGGGGTCAGTGATATTTGTGTGAAGACCGATGTGGGCTGCACATTAGTTCCCAGGGATGTGAGACATATCCCAGACCTTCGCCTCAACTTGATGTCGACGGGAAGGTTGGATGATGATGGCTATGAAAGCCGGTTTGCTGGTAGGCGATGGAAGCTCATCAAGGGTTCATTGATCGTGGCCAGAGGAAAGAAGCATTGCACCCTTTACAAGGTAAGTGTTAGTATGTGTAAGGGTGGGTTGAACGCAACGAAAGATTTAGTTATTGACATGTGGTACAGGCGTCTAGGCCACATGAGTGAAAAAGGGCTTTAGCTACGAGCGAGGAAGCGACTTCTTCCAGACGTGACAGGTACACCTCTTAAAACCTGTCATGATTGTTTATCAGGGAAACGGCATAGAGTTTCATTTATTAAATCTGCTTCTCATGTTAATAAAGTGCATGCATTATATTTGGTTTATTCTGATGTTTGTGGTCCTATGAGGATAAAAACCTTGGGTGGGGCATTGTATTTTCTTACTTTTATAGATGATGCATCTAGGAGGGTTGGGTTTATGCTTTGAAATCTAAGGACAATGTCTTTGGTGTGTTTAAATTGTTTCATGCTATGGTCGAGAGAGAGACAGGTAGACTATTGAAGTGCATCTGCACTGACAATGGTGGTGAATACATTGACGACTTTATTGAGTACTGTAAGTCCCTAGGTATACAGCATGAATAGACGGTTCCCAAGACCCCCCCAACATAATGGTGTAGCTGAATGAGTGAATTGCACCATTGTAGAGAGAATCAGATGCATGTTATCCCATGCAAAATTGCCCAAGACGTTCTGGGGAGAAGCATTGCACATGGTAGTGTATTTGATAAACAGGTCTTCATCAGCCCCATTGAATGGAGAAGTACCTGAGAAGGTGTGGACTGGACAGGATCCATCGTACAGTCATCTCAGGGTGTTTGGATGTAGGGCATCCGTTCATATACCAAAGGACGAGAGGTCCAAGCTCGATATAAAGATCAGATAGTGTGTGTTCTTAGGGTACGGTGATGAAAATTTTGGTTACAGATTGTGGGATTCGACCGAGAGGAAGCTCGTTAGGAGCAGAGATGTGGTTTTCTTTGAAGATCAGTGTATAAAAGACATTAGTAAGCCAGAGAAGAACTAGCCTAGTTCAAGTGAGCTAAAGGACATGGATTCGATTACTCCTCCCGTGGTGCCTGATGACGGGGGAGTACAACAAGGTGCAGAGGACAAGGGAGTTCCTTCAGAAGATGGACCAGGGGAGCAGCCCCCAGTTGATCCACCTGTTGAGCCATAGGTGAGGAGGTCATCTAGGGACAGACAACCATCCAAGAGGTACTCGCCACATGAGTATATTATGCTCACTGATGGGGGAGAGCCATAAGATTATTCTGAGGCCTTAACCGATGAGCATAAGGATGAGTGGTTGAAAGCTATACAAGAGAAGATGAAATCCTTGCATAAGAACCACACCTATGATATGGTGAAATTGCCTAAGGGCAAGAAAGCTTTGAGCAACAAGTGGGTGTTCAGAAAGAAAGTTGAGCAGAAGAATTCATAGACGAGGTTCAAGGCCAGACTTGTGGTGAAAGGGTTTGGTCAGAGGAAAGGCATAGACTTCGAGGAGATATTCTCACCGGTGGTGAAGATGACATCCATACGGGTGTTGCTTGGGTTGGCGGCCAGCATGGATTTGGAGATAGAGTAGTTAGATGTTAAAACTACCTTTCTCCATGGTGACTTGGAAGAAGAGATTTACATGCACCAACTAGAGGGATTCGAAGTCAAGGGCAAAGAGCATATAGTGTGTAGGCTGAGGAAGAGTTGTATGGGCTGAAACAAGCTCTATGACAATGGTATAAGAAGTTCGACTCATTTATGTTGAAGCATGGGTATGACAGAACAGAGTCAGACCACTGTGTGTTCACGCGTAAGTTCTCAGATGATGATTTCTTAGTTCTGCTCTTATACGATGATGACATGCTCATCATGGGAAAAGACATCAAGAAATTGACAGGCTGAAACAGGAGTTGGGCAAGTCTTTTGTGATGAAAGACTTGGGCCTGGCTAAACAGATCCTAGGAATGGGATAACCCGTGACAGAAGCAGAAGGAAGCTCTGGCCGTCACAAGAGCGGTATATTAAGAAAGTCCTAGAGCAATTCAATATGAATGCAGCGAAGCTGGTCAGTACACCACTAGATGGTCACTTCAAATTGAGCGACAGGCAGTGTCCCAAGATGAAGGCAGAGGTGGAAGAGATGTAGAAGATATTCTATGCATCAGCAGTAGGAAGTTTGATGTATACTATGGTGTGTACATGCCCAGACATAGCTGTAAGTGTTATGGTCTCATGCTTCTTTTGTTGTCAAATTTGTGATGTGTCAAAACATCTATCTATGACCTGTGCTTGTATGATGATTTATATGAATTCAAGAAGCTACATGTTGAAGTCTCAAGAAGCTACAAGTTGAACTTTTCAAGAAGCTACATGTTGAAGTCTCAAGAAGCTACAATATTGATGTTCAAGTCTGATGACTTCAAGACTAATAAGCAATGCATGAAGTAGTTGTTATGTTGATGAAGATCTCAAGTTTGAAGCTATAACAAATTCAAGATCTCAAGCCTGACATGGTTCAAACAAACTACATTAGTTGAATGGTTGAAGTTCAATGTCCATACGACATGATTCAGGTTTGAATGACCTTAGGTTGACCCTTTAAGTAGGTCACTTTGGATACATAAATCAAATATTTATTTTACATAAGTTTGGTCTATTCTACGACCAGTCCTAGCTCTTCTTCGACCAGTCCTGGCATTGGTTCGACTAGTCCAAGAAATTCCACGACCAGTCCTAAGTTGTTGAAGATTTTTTTGAAATTTTTAGTACGCCCACGACCACTCCTGGAGGTCCTTCGACCGGTCGTAGGTGTGGCTTCGACTCGTCCACGACCAGTCGTGGATCTACGACTCAAAATCCAGCAACTTTATTTATGGTCCTACGACCAGTCGTAGGTGACCCACGACCAGTCGTAGGGTACTCACGACTAGTCGTGGAACGACTTTCAAAGATCGCGCTCAATATTTCAAAAATCTGTTAGAGCTACGACAGTCCAAGGTTTCTAAGACCAGTCGTAGAACGATTTTTGCTTCTATAAATTGAACACGAAATTCAGAGTTTTCACACTTCAACTCGATTCTATTCAAGAATTTTCAAGTGATCACTCTGAGATAAGTCTGTGTTTATTTTAAGCTACATTGTGCTTATTTAATATTCCTTTTTGCTAGCTTATTTAATTTGATTTTGTTTCTATATTCCAATCTTATTTGAAAAGAGGAATTATCTTATTCCTTCTTCTTGGAATCAAAATCAAATATAGCTACGCCCAACAAGTTAAATCTAAAATCTATTAGAATTTAGAACCTTATGAATGTGAGTATTGGGAATTGAACTTTGACATTCAATCATCTACTCCGATTGGTTCTCTAGAAATTTTGCTAAGAAAAGGAGAAAACCAGGTATTTTACAATTCTGTAAAATTTATTTACTTTTGGTTTTGTTTGAGGTTGAGCCAGAAAAATCTCATTGTTTTGGTTGTCTGAGGAAAACCAGAAAACTCAGAAAAGAGGGGTTTTTGAATTGTGTAAGCCCAAGTGAAAAAGACACAATTGTAAAGGTTTTTGGTGAACCTGTGAAAACCTATTTGATAGTGAACGCTAATATCCCCTGTGTGAGGATATTAGGAGTGGAGTAGCATTCTGTGTGGCTGTTGGAAAACAGTTGGTGTACACACAGGCGAACCACTATAACTCTTTGTCTTGTGGATTGAATGCTTGATTTATTTTCATATCTTTTATCATTCGATTGTGTGGAATGTACAAGTGGATGTGAATGTTGTAATTATTTACATTTCAAGCAAGTGTGGGGATTGTTGTAATAATTTAGATCTATACTTCTGCATTTAAGTTCAATTCCTTGCTATTTTATTTACTTATATTAAAATTGAGTTCTTTATCCAGAAGAGGTTCTAGAAATAAGGTTGTCCTACCATAAGCCCTTGTTTATTATGGTGTAAGGTTGTCCTTAGAACTAAATTTGTATCAATCTCTCAATACTTATTTATCAAGGTGATTTATATTTAGCATTGTGAATTGATTTATATTGTAAGGCTATTGGTGTAGTTTATTTCCGCTGAATTTATCTTAAATTTGGCATTGTCCTATTCACCCCCCCTCTAGGACATATAGTTTGGCCTTTTCAAGTGGTATCAAAGCCTAATAGCTCATTTTTGTTGCTTTTTATTTGGATTTATTTCCTGAACTAACGTTCTAAGCTATATATAAAGATGTCAAATTTTGATAGCCTTTCAGTTACTAGGCCTCCACCTTTTGATGGATCCAACTATGCTTATTGGAAAGCCAGAATGAGGATCTTCCTCAGATCAATGGATGAAAGTGTGGTGGCAAGCCACGTGATGAATGGAATCCTCCTACCATGGAAGTAACTTGGTGTTGATGGTTCAAAATCTATGAAAATTACAGTATTACCAATGGACCACACTTGAGAAAAATGAGAGTAGTGCTAATGCTAAAGCACTAAATGCAATCACTTAGCACTATCACCGGATGAGTTCAAAAGAATCATATCTGTGATCTTTATGCAAAAAGCAAGCTTGGGATATTTTAGAAATGACACACGAAAGTACATCAATTGTCAAGAAATCTAAAGTCCAACTCCTCACAACTAAATTTGAAGAAATTCATATGGAGGAAAATGAAATGTTTATGGACTTTTTCACTAGATTGAATGACATTGTTAACTCAATGTGGGGTCTTGGTGATAAGATCCCAGAAAGTAAAGTGTGTGCAAAAATACTACGCTCTCTTCCTGAACGGTTCAATTATAAGGTAACCGCAATCCAGGAGCTTCGTGATACGGACAATATGAAGGTAGAAGAATTAGTTGGTTCTTTACAAACTTATGAATTAAGTTTTAAAGCTCCTAAAGGTAAATCTATTGCTTTGAAGTCATCTAAAAGTATTACTCAAGAAAATTCAGATTCAGAAAAGTCTGAAGATGATATGACACTTTTGGCGAAAAAGTTTTATAAGATTTTTAAAAGTAAGAAAAGAGTCGACTTTCAAAAGGCAAATGAAAAGAAACGTACTAAACCTAAGTCTAAAACTTGGAAATCATTGAAAGATAGTCAATGCTACAAGCTGGTATCAAGAATATGGGCATTTAGCAAACAAATGTCCTAAAAGGACAGATCCAAAAGGAAGGGTATGTTGGCTACTTGGGATGAATCGTCGATTGAAGCTTCTTCGAATCGAAAATCGAAAAACCGAGTCGAGGCAGTGAACTTAAGGCCCTTATGACTCTAGCCAAGTTTACCTTTTCCGATCACAATGATTCAACAAGTGAAGAAAATTTGGATAGTGATCATGAAAATGATGAAGATCTTCAAGATGCTTTACAATGCCTTATATAAGGAAAGTTGTAAAATTCTTTGTCAAACTTAAACTTCAAAAAGAAAAGTTTTTAAACTTAAAGAATGTTTTGAAACCCTTGTTTTAGAAAAATCTCAAATTTGATTGTTTTGAAAAATCAAAGTGTGATCTAGAATTCAAAACCTCCTAATTGAAAATTTGAAATCGAAAATGAGAAACTTAAAAATGAAGTATCTTCTCTTTCGAGTTTGAAGGACACATGGAGATATGCCCAAGGTGATCCAAAATTAGAAAAATTATTATCCAGGATCAAGAAAATGTGGCGATCGATCCGGGTTGGGCTTTGATAAAAACACATCTCCTAAAAGAAGAATACTCCTTCCAATTTTGTGAAAGGAGAGACTTCTAACTCAAAAGGAAAAGGTACTAGTCAAGTTTTTTCTAAAAATACAAAAACTTTTCAAAAACATGTATGACTATATAAATTTCAAAAATCGATTTGAAACCCACTATTTGAAAAAAATTGTTGATTTACTTAAGGAGCTATTAAAATCTAACTCGGTAGGTCACTCTTATAACTATAAACAAAAGAAGACCAATTATTCTCCTAAACCCAAAACTTGATCTTGAAATGGGTTCCTAAGGTTGCTTGTTTGGTTGCTCACACCTGCTTTCAAAGCTACAAGTCATTCAAAATGGTACCTAGACGGTGGATGCTCAGACATATAATGACGACAAAGCTCTATTTTGATCTTAAAGATATGTGATGGGTCAGTCACATTTGTAATGGTAGCAAGCGCAAGATAATTAGCAAAGTGCGGTTCAACTCTATAACCTTCCCTTATTTAAAAATGTTTTATATGTTGAGGGTTTAAAACACAACTGTTGAGCATATCTCAAATATGCGATAACAACCATAATGTTAAATTTTCTAATCAAGGTTGTGAAATAATAAATGAAAAAGGTTCGTAATATTAAGCTGGTCGCGAGAACTTCAAAGCGCTATATAGTAAGCAATGGTAGCTCATCGAACAAACGTGCTTACATGGTCCATACCGATGAGACAATTATGGCATAAACGCCTTGGACATGTACACTACCGAAATTTATACAGATTGAGCAAAAGTGAACTAATTAGAGGTCTACCTAAGATGCTGAAAAAGTAGTGGATTTGTGGTGAATGCCGTATGGTAAACAAACTAGGAGCTCTCACAAAAGGTGAACTCCAATATCACCACAAGACCACTCGAGCTTCTCCACATGGATCTTATAGGACCAACAAGAACGGAAAGTCAAGGTGGCAAAAAGTACATCTTAGTTATAGTAGATGATTACACAAGATACACTTGGGTTTCATTCTTGAGAGATAAATCAGAAACCCTTGATGAAGTGAAAAAGATTATAAAACGGATTCAAACTGAAAAATGTTCTCAAGTCAGCAAGATCCGTAGTGATCATGGATCCGAGTTCGAAAATAGCGGTTTTGAGAAACTTTGTAGCGATCAGGGAATATCGCATGAATTCTCTGCACCTAAAACTCCTTAACAAAATGGAATTGTCGAGAGGAAGAATAGAGTACTTTAAGAAATGGGAAATGTTATGTTAAATAGCATGAAGCTCCCTAGAATCTCTGAAGGGTGAAGCGGTGAATACGACTGCTACATTATTAAGTGTTTATATTTGTAAATCTAATAATAAAACGGCTTATGAAATGTGGTTTGAGAAAAAGCCTTTCAAATACTTTCGAGTTTTTGGCGACCAAGTGCTTATATTTTTTTGCGTGACCAGTGAAAATTTGGGAAAGTTCGACACTAAAAGTGATGAAGGGATCTTTTAGGATATTCTTTAAATGATCGTGCATATCGTGTTCGAACAACAGGACCGGTGTGATTCAAGAGTCAATAAATGTTGTGATTGACGATCTTTTGAATACACTGTCCCTAGTTCGAGATAATGATGAAGTTCTTATACTTGAAAAATAAGAAATTTCATCAAGTGAAATTAATCGAGAATTAAGGATTGTTAAAGATCATCCAACTTCTCAAATACTTGGAAACCCTCTCACTGGTGTGCGCACTCGTAGACAATTAGAGGACATATGTAACTACGTATGCTTTACATCCCAGATTGAACCAGGTTAACGTAAAAGAAGCACTTTCGGATGGCGGATTCTTGCGATGCTGCAAGAAGAACTTAATCAGTTTGTCAGAAATGATGTCTGGCACCTTGTTCCTAGACCTAAAGATAAACATATTATTGGAACAAAATGGATTTTCAAAAACAAATCTGATGAACTTGGAAATATTATTCGAAATAAAGTAAGACTAGTTGTACAGGGGTATACACAAATTGAAGGTATTGACTATAATGAAACATTTGCTCCTGTAGCTCGTCTTGAATCAATCAGACTTTTTATCTCCATTGCATGTTTTAGGAAGATTAAAATTTACCAAATGGATGTAAAGAGTGCCTTTCTGAATGGTGATTTACATGAAGAGGTATATGTTGAACAACCTACTGAGGTTTGAAGATCCTAAATTTCTTGATCATGTGTATCATCTTAAGAAGGCTCTCTATGGTCTGAAACAAGCTCCCAGAGCATGGTACGAAAAACTGACTAAGTTTTTACTGAGTCATAATTTTCAGATGGGGTGTGTTGATAAGACGCTCTTTGTTAAGAAACATAACGATGATATTCTAATGGTTCAAATATATGTTGACGATATTATTTATGGATCAACATGTACTAACATAATTGTTGAGTTTGCGATTTAATGAAGTCTAAATTCGAAATGAGCATGGTTGGAGAATTAAACTATTTTCTAGGGTTGCAAGTAAAACAACAACCTGATGGAATTTTTATCTCACAAACCAAATATGCTCAGAGTTTAATTAAGAAATTCGGATTTGAGAAAGGTAAAAATTATGATACTCCTATGAGTACAACTTTGAGACTCTCAAAAGACTCTACAGGTAATGATGTGGATCCTAAATTGTATCATAGTTTGATTGGTAGTTTGCTTTATCTGACTGCTAGTAGACCAGATATTGCTTTGAGTGTTGGTATTTGTGCTCGTTATCAATCAAATCCTAAAGAATCTCACTTAACTGCTATTAAGCGGATTATGCAATATGTCGCAAGTTCTATTAAAGTGGGTCTCACGGTATCCACATGAGACTAATGTTCAATTAATTTAATGCATGAATCTTGGTAGAAATTGGTGGAAACATTGATGATAGGAAATCAACTTGAGTGGTGGTTGTTTCTACATTGGAAATTGTCTTGTTTCTTGGTTTAGCAAGAAGCAAAGTTCTATATCGCTATCAACGGTGAAATTTGAATACATTCTTCTTGAAATGCATGTACTCAACTTGTTTGGATGAAACGAATGT
The DNA here is from genome assembly GCA_030180095.1 of Magnolia changhungtana. NCBI lineage: Eukaryota > Viridiplantae > Streptophyta > Magnoliopsida > Magnoliales > Magnoliaceae > Magnolia > Magnolia changhungtana. The sequence continues at coordinate 7,014,767 of JASAUF010000446.1, forward strand.
TAAGCGATTATGGAATTACTCAGGATTCTATGATTTTATTTTGTGATAATTCCAGTGCAATAAATATCTCTAAAAATCCAGTTCAGCATTCACGTACTAAGCATATTGACATTAGATTTCATTATATTCGTGAATTAGTGGAAGAAAAATTAATATATTTGGATTACATTCCAACCGAGACTCAACTTGCGGACATTTTCACTAAACCGCTCGACAAAAGCAGGTTTAATAAATTAAAGTTTGATCTCGGTATGTGCAATTTAAATTGAATTTGCATGATTTGGTGTATCATAATGTACATAAATTTGATGTTTTATTTGCTTAAATTTGAAAATTATTTAAAAAAATTACAAATTTTATGTTGTACTACTCGACGGTCGTGAGTGTACCAACGGTCATGCCACTGAAAATTCGAGCACTTACACGACCAGTCGTGAAACTCGGGATTTCACTTTAATTTGGGGATTTTGACTCTTCTTCTTCATTTCTTTTTACCCTCCAACGGTTCTAACTACGACCGGTCGAACCCACCTTCATAGTACTTCAAGGTTAGTGGTTCTTTTGCATTTTCTTTGTAGATTCTTGCTACTAGTGTTTCAAATCTCATTCTTGTGGAATCTATTTGGTCGTTCATTGCAAGTTAGGGGTTTTATCTTGAAAAATTTGTTCTATCTAAACCTCATTTCTTCTATCTTGCATCTTGTTGTTTCCTTGAAATCCTTCTTTGAAAATGGATGTTAGAGGTAAAAAGAAAACTACTCGAGGTCCATCTTCTTCTAGATCAACTTCTATTGTACAACGTCATCTTCGCTCTCCCGAAAATGATTCTTCTGATGCTCGAGATTTGCGTATGCGCAATGTTATTGTTGAGCGTCATGTTAATATTAATCACATTGCTTCATTTGGTATCCTTCCTCTGTTGGAATCTGTGGGATGGGAGAACATCTTACATTGGGGTGGAGCTGCATACCAGTCCATTGCCCAATCCATGTTTGCATGTATCTGTGATTTTTCTCTTGAGGATTTTACTTTTAAAGTTGATACTCAAGAAGGATTGTTTTTAGTGGATCGACATTTGATTGCTGACATTATGGAAATACCTGTCAATGATGAGAGCATTCAATTAATATTTTACATGAGTCTCTCGAATCGACGAAAAATGCTTACTAGAGATTTATGTAATTTAGATGTTCATTGGACTCATAAAGGTCATGTACTTCCCTCAAGGTATTTGTTACCGGACACAGTACTACATAGGATATTCATCTCAAATCTTTATCCACGATCTGGTAATAAAACCGAACTCTTTGCTTTCATGGTTCGTGTTTTGCATTCTCGTAGTCTCTCGGTACAAAAATATGTCTACCGTCTTTAATTTGTCATTCCATTATTCGTCTCATCACCATCCACGGACACGGTGATATACCCTTTGGTTATTTATTGACTATCTTTGGCAAATCATATGCTCGTGGCTATGCCTACTAGAGAAAAATCCATCCATAATCTCCCTTTTAATAATTCCAATCTTAACAAGATGAATTTAGAATTTGGTGAAGGCAAGTGGATCTTGTGTTGATGGTCTTTGAAGCGAGGAGTCTTGAAGCTAGTGATCTTCCGAAGACGTGAATATGGATGATTTATTTGAAGAACTTGAATCGGACACTGGTGATGATCCACGATTTTCACCTTCGATTTTGATGAAAGATTGAATTCACTTCAAGAGCCGGTGGCTCAAATTCGTGTTAACCAAGACACACAATTTTCATATTTACGCAAATATATGAGGCGAATTGCTAAGGGATTACATAAAATTGATCCATCTAATCCTGCACCCTCTTCTGGTTCTGACTAAATTTTTAATGGGTCTGTAATATTTTTCTTGAACTTTACATGCTTCCTGACTTTTTGGATTATGCACTATGTTTTCTTGAATCAACTCCTATTTTCTTTTCTATTGATGTTCTTCTTCCTTTGTCATTTTGTGTCAAAAAGGGGGAGAAGTTTTGGTCTTTGATGATTTATTTATGATGTGTTCCTATTACTCAGGCTATTACTCAGGGGGAGTTAAGCTTTTTAAGGGTAGTTATGGGAGAATGATGATGTTATTACTTAACATATAGTTATGGGAGAATGATGATGTTATTACTTAACATATCTATGCATGCTTTGTGAACTTGTTTATACTTGAACTTGTTTATACTTCTCTCTTGTCTTGTTTATACTATTGGAAGTATTATTATTACTTGGGTGTTTTGTCACAAATTTGACAAAGGGGGAGATTGTAAGTGTTATGGTCTCATGCTTCTTTTGTTGTCAAATTTGTGATGTGTCAAAACATCTATCTATGACCTGTGCTTGTATGATGATTTATATGAATTCAAGAAGCTACATGTTGAAGTCTCAAGAAGCTACAAGTTGAACTTTTCAAGAAGCTACATGTTGAAGTCTCAAGAAGCTACAATGTTGATGTTCAAGTCTGATGACTTCAAGACTAATAAGCAATGCATGAAGTAGTTATTATGTTGATGAAGATCTCAAGTTTGAAGCTATAACAAATTCAAAATCTCAAGCCTGACATGGTTCAAACAAACTACGTTAGTTGAATGGTTGAAATTCAATGTCCATACGACATGATTCAGGTTTGAATGACCTTAGGTTGACCCTTTAAGTAGGTCACTTTGGATAATCAAATATTTATTTTACATAAGTTTGGTCTATTCTACGACCAGTCCTAGCTCTTCTTCGACCAGTCCTGGCATTGGTTCGACTAGTCCAAGAAATTCCACGACCAGTCCTAAGTTGTTGAAGATTTTTCAGAATTTTTGGTACGCCCACGACCAGTCTTGGAGGTCCTTCGACCGGTCGTAGGTGTGGCTTCGACTCGTCCACGACCAGTCGTGGATCTACGACTCAAAATCCAGCAACTTTATCCATGGTCTTACGACCAGTCGTAGGTGACCCACGACCAGTCGTAGGGTACTCACGACCAGTCGTGGAACGACTTTCAAAGATCGCGCTCAATATTTCAAAAATCTGTTAGAGCTACGACCGATCCAAGGTTTCTAAGACCCGGTCGTAGGAACGATTTTTGCTTCTATAAATTGAACACGAAATTCAGAGTTTTCACACTTCAACTCGATTCTATTCAAGAATTTTCAAGTGATCACTCTGAGATAAGTTTGTGTTTATTTTAAGCTACATTGTGCTTATTTAATATTCCTTTTTGCTAACTTATTTAATTTGATTTTGTTTCTATATTCCAATCTTATTTGAAAAGAGGAATTATCTTATTCCTTCTTCTTGGAATCAAAATCAAATATAGCTACGCCCAACAAGTTAAATATAAAATCTATTAGAATTTAGAACCTTATGAATGTGAGTATTGGAAATTGAACTTTGACATTCAATCATCTACTCCGATTGGTTCTCTAATTTGCTAAGAAAAGGAGAAAACCAGGTATTTTACAATTCTGTAAAATTTATTTACTTTTGGTTTTGTTTAAGGTTGAGCCAGAAAAATCTCATTGTTTTGGTTGTCTGAGGAAAACCAGAAAACTCAGAAAAGAGGGGTTTTTGAATTGTGTAAGCCCAAGTGAAAAAGACACAATTGTAAAGGTTTTGATGAAACTGTGAAAACCTATTTGATAGTGAACGCTAATATCCCCTGTGTGAGGATATTAGAGTGGAGTAGCATTCTGTGTGTGGTCTGTTGGAAAAGAGTTGGTGTACACACAGGCGAACCACTATAACTCTTTGTCTTGTGGATTGAATGCTTGATTTATTTTCATATCTTTTATCATTCGATTGTGTGGAATGTACAAGTGGATGTGAATGTTGTAATTATTTACATTTCAAGCAAGTGTGGGGATTGTTGTAATAATTTAGATCTATACTTCTGCATTTAAGTTCAATTCCTTGCTATTTTATTTACTTATATTAAAATTGAGTTCTTGATCCAAAAGAGGTTCTAGAAATAAGGTTGTCCTACCATAAGCCCTTGTTTATTATGGTGTAAGGTTGTCCTTAGAACTAAATTTGTATCAATCTCTCAATACTTATTTATCAAGGTGATTTATATTTAGCATTGTGAATTGATTTATATTGTAAGGCTATTGGTGTAGTTTATTTCCGCTGAATTTATCTTAAATTTGGCATTGTCCTATTCACCCCCCTCTAGGACATATAGCTTGGCCTTTTCAATAGCATTTGTGGTTGGTGTTGTCAGCCAGTATCTTGTCAATCCTGACAAAGAACATTGGGCAGCGATTAAGTAGATACTGCGATATCTAAGAGGCTCAACCAGGTTGAGCTTATGCTATGGTGATAAAAAACTTGTGTTAAAGGACTATACAGATGCAAATATGGCAGGTGACATAGACTCCAGGAAGTCTACATCGGGGTTTATGTTCACGTTTGTAGGGGGAGTGGTTTCTTGACAGAGCAAGCTATAGAAGGTCGTAGCATTGTCGACGACAAAGGCCGAGTATATTGCAGTCACAGAAGCATGTAAAGAGATGCTTTGGATGAAGAGGTTCTTAAAGGAACTTAGCCTAAAGCAGGAGGAGCATGTGGTCTATTGTGTTAGTCAAAGTGTTATACACTTGAGCAAGAATCCAAGTCAGCATTCCAAGTCAAAGCACATAGAGATTCAGTATTACTGGATCAGGGATACTTTGGAACAGAAGGTGTTACAACTTGAGAAGGTCCACATGGACGAAAATGGGTCAGACATGATGACCAAGGCTTTGTTCAAGGGCAAGTTTGAGGTATGTAGAAACCTGGCTGGCTTGAAGAAGGTGAATCCCTCCTGGGTCAAAAAGGGGAAGATTTGATGGATTTTTTTGACCCGTCGTCGATCGGTGGTGAGCCCTGCTCGACTGGTCGAAGGCTGGTCTCGACCAGTCGTAGGAGTCGAGTCGTGGCACGACTCAAAGTCCAGCGACTTTGGGCTATTTTTCTCTGAGGTGCTCAACCGGTTGTGGGAGGTGCTCGACCGGTCGTGTGTGGCTCTCGACCGGTTGAAAGTTTGTCACGACCAATCGTAGTTACGTAGATTCGTTTCGCGATTTTGTACAGATTTGATTTCGCAAGTCCTTTTGCAACTGGGATGCAGAAAGGAGTTTCTTAAAACTTTAAATAGGAGGTACCTAGGGCTTTCTAGGTACGACAAGAGGGTTTTCTAAAGCTTTACAAGGGATTTGCTAAAGGGTTTAGGGCTATCAAAGGTGAGAGAGAGAGAGAGAGGAAAAGAGAGAGAGGAAGCTTATGGAAGGGAGATTATGCTCGTGGAGTTTATCTACTGTACAATCTATATCTCAGCACTTCTATGTCCTCGTAATCGGTGAGATCTCTCCGTTTTTCTTTGTTTCTCTGATTGTTTATCCACTCCTACGTAAGTGAAGAAGTTTGTAACGTTCTACTTCATAGTGGATTGTTGATCTGGACGAGGTCCTGTGGTTTTTTACCTCTTTAAAGGTTTTCCACGTAAAAATCTCTTGTGTGGTGTGTGGTTTATACTTTGATTTATTTCATTGTTTTATTATCCATAATTCTGGTTTATTTCGAGAGGCTAGATCCTAAGGTTTTGTGCAAGGCCCCCAACAATTTTGCTATCCCCGATTGACATATCTCTTGCAGAGGAGGAGCGCACAACGTCTACTGTGATAGACCGCGCGAGAGATGAATGGATAAAAAAGAGGGATGATATTGCGAAGAGGATGTGGAATGACAACCTTCCTCGAACGCGACAGTGTCATTGATTTCCTATTTTTTTAGTAACTGTTTTAAGTTGTTATTGTAATAGCAGTACTGAATTGTTGGAGAAATTGTTCTTTGGTGTGTGCTGTTGGGGTGTTTCTTTCATTATAATTTTAAACTCTTTATATGGATTCTACAATATGTGACGACTTTTTACAATATGATTTCAGTATGCATGCATATTATTCTCTTGGATCTGTTTAAACATGTAATTTACGTCTTTTAATTTGTATCATGAGATTGTATTTCCATTGATTGTTACTATAGCCTAGACCAAGATAAATTTCCTTCAAAGCTCATACAAAGTGGGGAAAGACAAGAATGACACTCCCTCACCCTCCAAATGTACAGTTTCACCCAAGAAGATTGTTGCATTAACCAGCAAAATGTACGGTACTCCGTCAAAGACAATCTCGTCGAAACTTCAGAAAGATCCGTCATCCAGGTCTCCGAGTGCACACACTCGAATAACCAGAGAAAGTAAGAAAACAATGCGCGTTTAATGGAGTGATTCGATGGATAATGCATTGACTGATGCATTAGTTGAGTAAGTCAATCTAGGTCGTAAGAGTGATATTGGTTTCAAGCCTGAAGCCTATAAGGCAAGCATCACTGAAATATTCAACTGATGTGGGGTGGAGTTAGAGAATAAGCATATTTCCAACTGTCTGCGAACTTTGAAAAATTTATATTGGGCAGTTGGGGATATGCTAAATGCCAGTGGTTTCAGATGGGACGCGGACCATAAAATGGTTATGGCAACAGATGATGTTTGGGAAGGCTATATTTTGGTAAGTAACAAGATCATTACAGTCAACTGAAAAGCCCTTTAATACTTCTTTTTCGTGCAGGTTTTACGATGTATATTTCTTGAATTATCTTCGAATATGCTTATATTCATACATGATTGTTTTGCAGTCTCATCCATACGCTGAGAGAGTGCATGGCAAACACATCGACCGCTACAATGATTTGGCATATATGTTTGGTAATGATTGTGTTCACGGCTCATTTTCCAGTACAGCGTACTCATCTCCTCTTTCCGGCAAACGCTGTGGTAGAGACGAACTCGATTTTAATGAGTATTCTGATGACAATGGAACTGAAACGGTTCTCATGTCTTCAGATGAGGATGATGAACATGTAAGTGGTGCGCCATTTCATCTCAATGACGGATCATAACAGTGGTCAAAGAGGGTCCACAAAGGGCCTATGGAGACCTCCCATGGGTCTAGAAATAGCCAAAGCACAACTACAGGCATATCTCGAGGAAGAAGGGGAAAGCCAAGTGATCACATAGGTGATAGAATGGGGGAAATGGCAGAGGCCGTCAAGACCCTTACCATAACAATGGCACAGGGCAAAAGTATGACCCGAGTACAGAAGTTGCTGGACATACTAGAGGAGGTTGATGGTCTGAGTCACAAAGATCAGGTCCGCGCCGCTATGTTGATGCAACAAGATATTGTTAGTGTAGGTTTTTCATCAAAATGGGACATGAGCGGCACAAGGAGTGGGTTCAGAAGCTCTTGGACTGCAATCCGTCTGCCTGATACTGATCTGCTTGGCTAGAATTGGAATTGTAAACAACTAAACACTTTTTTTTTTCTTTTCATGACTGTTTGATTTATATTATGATGTGGATTGCTGCTGGATATTTGGGTGCTAGATGTAGCATCCAACACTCTGCTCGTTGGACTTGCAGGAAACTTTTTTTAATGATGGTCAGACCATCATTCATATATCTACATCGATTACCAGCTTCTTCTATTATCTAACTCATAACAGGATTGGTATTTTGCTCATCAGTGCAGGTACAACATGGGAAATTACCTATGAATGAATGCATAAATTGCATTTGTGATGTCTACATTGTTGTGGTTATTTGATTGCTTTGAGATGCTCTACTTGTTTCAATCCAGTGTGCAATGCTTGTTTAAAAGACTGTGTTTCTGATGTTAACTGTTGTTTGTCTCTTATGATATTGTGGACGATAACAGTGCCCTCTTATGATTATTGAACTTGTAGACATTTTATATCAGTAAGCAGGGTAACTTTAAATCCTACCATAGCAGCAAAATATCATATTCTACATTGACATGGAATTCAAATGTTCAGTTACTGTATGAGTGTGAATTGTTAAGGTGAGACTACAAATGCATAACTTGTAAGAAAATTTTCATAACTGCTGCTATAAAACATCACCAAGATACTAATTTTATCAGACATCTTTTAGGATACTGATCTGTTCATATAAACTACTTCAGTTATCTTCAATGATGCTTTGACGATATTAATACTCCTTATTTTTAACAGGAAATTATGAAGAAATATTATGTGGTGTTTGTGGGAAGAGTTTTGGGTGTTTATGAGAATTGGGAGGATGCGAAAGCGTAGGTGGATTGATATTCAGGATGTAGACATTAGTCGTACAAATCGTTCGAGGCGGCTACAACAGCTTGGTTGAACTTTGAGGTATGTCATATACTTTCTAATTCTGGATAGGCGAACCATTAGTGGTTTCTTTATCCTGACGTATCTCTTGTAGCTAAAATCACTCTTTTGATCGGTCAGCAGATTATTTTTTCTTTTCTCATAATCGAAATCATTTGTATTTGTTGGTAAGCATAGAAATTTTTCTTTTCTCATAATTTGTTGTAACTGAAATCACTCATTTAATCAGTCAGCAGATTATTTTCTCTTTTCTCATAAAATTTTGTTTAAATTTATTATAGGCCACAAGGCATAATTGCTGTAATGAGGGACATTCCAGGAGACGTGAGAATGAATCTTCACGAACTCATGCTCCGGCTATAGACGAAGATCGGTTTGATGGCTCGCATTTCTCCGACGCTGCCGTTCTGGATGTGAGAGGAGATGTCGATTCTTCGGCTCATGGTTTCCCTATATTTAAAGTTCTGATAGGGGGCTGATAATATATGTGGTGGTCAGATGGATTGTTTCAAACCTCATCTCATAGGGAGTGTTTAAAATGTAATAGGCCTGCTGATGGAAGCATTTTCTGTGGTTGAAGGAAATGTCTGTCCTTGCTTGACAGCTCTAGAACTGTTATTTTGTTTTGGACTCTATTTTGGTTATTTTGTAAGACTCAGTTGCATGAAACACTTTTTAAAATTTTAATTTATTTCTGTTTTTATTTCCAAGCAGAAATGCACCCTCCAGTGTGTGGACCCCATCACTGATCATTACTTCTTTAAATATACAGTTACTGCGGGTCTTGGTCCAGATCATGATATAAATCAGAGGTGGACCACACCACTGATTGGATATCCACCGTTGAAAACCTCCTGTGAGGGTTATAAATTAGAGGTGGACCACACTACAAAATTGACAGGGATTGGATATCATGCATATGTTACTTCTCTTTGGGTTAGAAATGGCAGGTTCACCATGCCACGTGAGATCGTTCAATGTTGTAATCCCCACATGCATATCATGGTGGGTCCCAGATACAGCGTGGACCTCATATGGACAAAGACGTGGGGTGTGTGTGTGTGTGTGTGTGTGTGTGTGTGTATTGTACTCAGCAATTACACATCTTTGGCCCGATGAGGAGTCTGTTCCCAAACGTCGACAATGAATTTCGCAATTAATACGTATATGAATTCGGGTAAAAAACAAATAGTGTGATAGTTTATGACGTTCAAGATGTACACTGTGCTACAATGAAAGGTATTCTGTGTTCGTACACACTTACAGTGTAAAATAATACTATACGTGAATCCAAACACGCCCTTATAGGACCGGTGATTGAAGGACATGGATTGCGTCCTACCCCCGCCCGGATGGTAATCCGTCCGGGCAAGGCTCGGTGGGGCGCAACGTGATGTAAGTACTTTATCCACGCCATTCATAGTTTTTCTCAGATCATTTAAAGGTATGATACAAAAAGTGAGGCAGGTCCAGGGTTACGTGGACCACAAAGTGGGGATTGAACGTCCACCATTAAAAACTTCCTGGGAGCTTGAGAAGTTTCAGATCAAGTCGATATTGGTGTTTTCACTTCATCTATGTCTACATGAGCTTATGAATAGGTTGGATGGTAAGAAAACATCACGGTGGCCCTTAGAAAGGTTTTAACAGTGGGTGTCATTATCACTACAGCTTCCTTTGGTGTGGTCCACTGGATCTGTGGACCTTCTTCATTTTTAGGATTGTACCTTAAAATGATCTGATAAAATCAATGAACGGCATGGATAAAACACTTACATCATGGTGGGCCCCACAGATCCCTGCCCAGATGGATTACCGTCTGGGCGGGGGTAGGACGCAATCCGCGTCCGTGATTGAACCCCACCATTAAAAACTTCTTGGGCCCACCGAAGTGTTTATTTAATAAGGTCACTGAAGGCATGATGAAGGGATAAAACAAATATCATCTTGCTCCAAAGCTTTTATAGCCAACAAAAATTTTTTTAATGGTTAATCGCACTATTTATTGTAGTGTGATCCACCTTAGATCAGGATTTACTTCATTTTTGGGCTTATGCTCTGAAAAGAGCTGGAAAAACATATGGGCAGCGTGGATATGCTGCATATACATGAAGGTGGGCCCCACAGTCATGCACATCATGTTGGGTGAGGCCATGGGTGCAGCCCTGACCGTGTGGCCCATCTTGATGTATTTATTGTATATCCATGTTGTCCGTACACTTTGCTGGTTCATTTTAGGGCGAACACAAAAATAAAGTAGATCCAAGGTTGCACAAATCTGGATGGAGGGAATTTCTTTTTTTTTAATATCAGCTTGATCCCAAACTTTTGCAGCCCACAATGAGTTTTTAACGATCAATCACCACTATTTCTTGAGGTGTGGTCCAATTGAGATTTGGATATGCTTCATGTTTAGGCAATGTGCTGAAAAATGGATGGACAATGTGGATATACAGTACATACATCAAGGTTTGCCCCATAGTTAAGGCTGCACCTTATCCTGCACCAAGCTGGACAAGGAGTACAACCCCATCAGGCCCTTAGTTAGAGAGGACAATCCTGGAAAGTGCTTTGTGGGCCCACCATGATGTATGTGTTTTATCCTTGCCATTCATCCATTTTGACAAATCATTTTAGGGCATGAGTCCAAAAAAGAGGCGGATTGAAGGCTTGAGTGGACTACACTACAAGAAGCAGTGGTAATAATGACACCAACTGTTAAAACTTTCTTGGTATTACACGTATTTGTGCACCTTGTTTGTCAATCACATGATTCATTATGTTAGGGAGTCGAATAAGCCCTTAGAAGCTTAAAATCGAAGACACAAGTGGACATGAGCATCAAGGAGTAAAGAACATATATATGAAGTGCCCTAGTAACCCTAACCTTTGACCCAAAACAAACTTTGAACTTATAGATGATCATGGGTTAATAGGTAATTTTTTTTAATCATTCCTTAGCCTTAGGAGTCTAATTAGAATATGATAAGTAAGGCTAAGAAAGGTGTTAAGCTACTGTGAAATCATTAATTCAAAATAGCAGTTTTCGAGTAGTCCTCGATTCTATTGAAAAAAATCATTGAGGATATGTTGAATAAATCCATGCAAGGGCAAATATAGGGCATCAATGAACTTAAAACTTCGATTGGAAGAATTGAGACACATCTAAGCGTTAGAGAGAATGTGTAAGACCCATATCCTAACCTGTACTGTTCCTTAGGCTTCTGCGGTCATCTCGGTTGAATTTCAGTGACTCGCGATCTGTAATTGGCAGTTGCGCTTGACCCTGAATCATATCCCGTATATCAGAGTCGGCCCGACTCGAGACTTGTATCCTTACGACCGCGCCATCACCGCGGTTCTGATGTCGTGTCTCGCGCGTTGAGGCGATATTGCGCCAGAAGATGTGGGCCCACTTTTAGTTCGAGAAAAATGCCGCGTGTTGCAAATCCTAAGAGAAATGTCCCATCAATTAATCCCATCAATCACCTCACATGTCAAGTACAATATCCCATCCCTAAGTACCAACACACATTCATAAAGCCAACTCTCTCCCTTACATGTCAAGTACACATCACTCTATCACTCACCATCCCTCTCTCCCGTCATTTCTCTCCCATCATCTCTCTCTCTCTCTCTCTCTCTCTCTCTCTCTCTCGTTCTCTCTTTCCATTTTCAAACAACACCCATGAGAGCAATCGTCCAAGCTTTCATGAGAGGAGCTAGTGTGGCCTACCTTCCTACCTCTTATCTCCACCATCCAAAGTCCATCTCGACCGTTGAACTGTACCCCTTGGAGCTTTAGGTCGCATTGGCGAAAGAAGGAAGAGAAGATCAAAGGTGGGTGATTTTATGGTTTTTCACCGTTGATTTTGTGATTTGAGGGCCCACATGTGGTGGGACCCATCTTGATGTGTGTATTGTATCAAGGAGAGGCCATAGTGGCAGGGTCCCTCCATCACCATCTGATCTCTCTCTCTCTCTCTCTCTCTCTCTCTCTCTCACGCCCTAAACTCGAAAACTGGGCTCACAAAATTTTCGATCGCCGAATCCAGTGCCGACAGCCTCCATAGTACCCCATTCTTGGCTCCCAGCGTGGATGCGCCAGATTCTGATCTTGAGATCCTACAAGGAGGATATTCAGTATGAATTTTTATTTTTTTTTTGTAATGGAGCATAACCAAGTCACAAAACAATAACACTATATATCCACTATATCAAATGCTTTAAGTACAATGTGGAAAGGGAAACACAAGATGATCGAAAGGCTCCAAAATAAACTGATGCACATTCCTGCCTCAGCGCTGCTGTTGTCCAACGCTACCTGCACCCAACTGTCGTGCATAAGCTTACAAAAGCTTAGAGGGTGGCGTAAGTGTGTGCATAAGACAAGTGCCAAGTATATAATATCAGAGTAATGTGGAAACATGCGGTAAGTCCATGAGTGGTATTAGCTGTACCAAGCTATGTGATGCAAGGCATGAATGCTATCGGTCATACCAAGGCCATGTGATGCGAGGCCTATGTTGTCAAATGTCATATGCGAGATACAAAGCAAGCATGTCATTTCTCATCAAGTACACATATCAGTACAGTTTCTCTTTGGATATCACTGGGGTCTAATACACTTCAGATTGACTGCCTCCTCCCTAATGCACAGCCAAGTAAGTGGAAAAGACCACACTATCTGCCTGACCAGTAGTCTGCCAATATCTACCCAGCTCGTCGATAGCAGACTCATTTGCGAGCTGGTCAAACTCAACCTAGCTTATAACCCCCTCACTCAGGCAGATAAGGTCATACCCCCTTCCAACCGACCACGATATAGTGGGAGATGTGGCCTACTGGTATTCGGCACTCGGTCGCTCATATATCCACTCGGTCTAGTCGTTGGAGCATCTCCTGGTACTAAAAAGGTTTTGGAACTTTCACCCAAGGATATCCTAAGTGCCCACAGTGCTAGAACCAAGTATTTTCGGTATCCGATACGGCCATCCACGATGTACCTGTGGAGCCACGGCCCTGATGTCGCTAGGACGTACAATGATCAAGTCACACATTGCGAGATGCATGAGTCACACCGTACAATCATTCAGCAATCTCGTGCATACCATGCGCTCATGTGGGTAACTCCTATCAATGAGTCCCATAAGTAATTTGCCCAACGACATTTTCTATGATCAGTCACTACTTATATCAAGCATACATATGATGTATATGGCATGAGGCATGGAATTATACTAAGCATGTTATAAAGTGATGAACTATCCTCACAACGAAGATGGGCCTAGACGGCCTACACGTAACAAGTATGGGCCTATTAATGGGCCTTAAAGAGAGTGACAATGTGGACCTTTAACCAACATTAATCTTACAATGTGGATGTCAAACCAACATTGCTCCTAAGGCATGGCTCGTCATAAAGGTCAACACATAAACCACGGTGGGATCTCATTCAATGGGCCTTATGTACATCCCACTGGGCCTCGACCCATGGGCCTCTAATAAATCAAATGAGCCTAATCATATGGGTCTCATATATATCAGGGTGGCCTCAGCGGATGGGCCATAACTACATTAAGACGGGCCTAATCATATGAATCTCATATATATACCAAGTGGGCCTCAACAAACAGGGCACAAATACATCCAGATGGCCTAATCACATGGCTTTATATGTATACCAAGGTGGGCCTCAACGGATGGGCTATAACTACATCAAGATAGGCCTCAATAATGAGCCTTATATATATTAAAGTGGGCCTCAACAACGGGCCACAAATACATCAATATAATATATATATATATATATATATATATATATATATGAATGATTCATCTCAAAAGATCAACTGGACCGCACTCCAAATAAATAGTGGTAACAATGATTTCCACCATTACAATTCCCAAGGCCCACCATAACATATATTTCCCATCCAACTTGTTCATAAATTAACATAGTGATATATGAAGTGGAAACAAATATCAACTTAATAGGAAACTTGGCCCTTAGAAATTTTGAATGGTGGACATCCTCATCCACTACCTTAGATGGTGGGGTCCACTTGAACTATGGATCTGACTCATTCTTTAGCTCATGCCTTAAAATGAGCTTTCAAGATGGATGGATGGTTTGGATGCAACACATGCATTATGGTGGGTCCTGTAGATAGACGGTGAGGGTGAAATAGGTGGGGCCCACATAACTTGGTGACGTCACATACACCAGCTATATAGCTGGTGTGTGGCACGCCAGCCAATCTGCTTCATAAGGTGGGTCCACATGTGTGGCCCACTGTAATGTTTATTTTCCACACAACCTGTTGGTAAGGTCACGTAGACCTGGGGCCCACCACAATGTTTATTTGCAATCCAACCCGTTAATACGGTCACACGTACCTGGATGAAAAGGAAAAATAAATTTCATCTTGATCCAAAGCTTCTGGACTAAAAAGTTTCAATGACAGCCATTCAATTACCATTGTTTCCTATGATGTGGGCCACCTGAGCCGTGTATACGGCTGATTTTTAGAGGGCCCACTGTCCCAAAGGGGACCCAACATATGCACGGCGTGGATGTTTAAAACACGTCACGGTGGGGCCCACATGTGGGGCCGTGCTCCTTGGCCCGTCTGCCCATGGCACAGCAGTGCCTGCTGCTCTTCCAGTGGTAGCAGGTGCTGCTACCTATATATATATATATATTTTAATTTGTTTTTTGGAGGTGTTTCCTAGGTGGGGTCCACATCAGGGGAATCCACCCTAGCCACTGCATTCCATGGCTCAATACAAACCAAACAAGCCCAATATGCGGTATGTTTTAGCTTAAGATGGGTTCGAGTCAATTTTTAATGGTAAAAATTGATATTTTCTATCATATGGCCCGCCAAACAATCGGATTGGGTTCATTTTTCAACACAACGTCTAAAATGAGCTGGAGAATGAAATGGACGGCGTAGATTGGGTGCATACATCAAGGTGGGGCCTACATGGACAACCTTTCCCAATAGCTTTGAACCAAAGCTAATATTTGTGTTTCTAGTTAACGTTTAGCGTCCCTGGACGCTGGACGGTATGGGCTCACATGAATATAAGGTGGGCCCTGCTTATGTGGGCCACCAAATGGTGGATGATGTGGATACAACACATATAAAGTGGGCCCCACCTACAGATGGCTTGGATAAAATTCCTGCTTCATGGTGGGGTCCATCTGGGTGGGCCACACAACTACATCATCACATAAAAAGAAAAAGAGAGAGAGAGAGAGAGAGAGAGAGAGAGAGAGAAATAGACACGTGTGATGGAGGGCTCCGCCACTATGAGCCCTCCCTTTCATTCAATCACACATTAAGTGGGTCCCAATACATGTGGGCCCACCAAATCAAAGATCAACGGTGGAGATTCCTTCTCCACCCAAAATAGACGGTCTAGATGACCTCTTTTCATGCAAGGGAAATAAACATCATCGTGGGGTCTATGGAGAATGACCCCATCATGGAAAGATCATGAGAATCAAGGTGGGCCATCGGCCACATGTAGGGTCCAAAGTGAGATCCATACCATCAATCGGTAGGCCTCACTTGGCCCATCATTAAAACATGAAAAATCTAGCTTATAAAACACCCACCGTTTAATCTTCTTGGTCCAATGGAATGCCGGTCTCCTTGTGCTTCTCTTTGATGGAGGGTGATGAGGTTTGAATGGCTAGGATGAAGGATTTAGGATGGGAAAGTGGGCCACACACATCACACTTTTCTCTCCATGGGAAGGCTTGGACGTCCACTTTTTTTGCTGTTGGAATGGCTTGAAAAATGTGTTAGAGAAATGAGAGAGAGAGAGAGGGAGAGGGTTGTTGTAAGAGAAGTGATGGTTGATGGATGTGAGGTAAGTGATGGGTGAGGTGAGAGACTTGTTGACTTTTGGGGTTTGCTTGACTTATAGAGAAAGAAAGCATGGGTGTGTGTACTTGATATGAAGTGATTGATTGATTGATAGGACATGTTATAGAGATTCTCTTGGGATTGTAAATGCCCGATATTTTTCTCGAATGGAACACCGGCCCACATCTCCCTACCAGGGTATCGGATCGGTATGTAATAAGCAGCGTTGGAACCGCGGCGACGGTGCAGTCGCAATGGTACAAGTCTAGGATTAAGCTAAGTCAAATCTATAGGATACGACTTAGGATAGCGTGGAACATCGATTATCAGTCGCAGGTTACCGAAATCTGACCAGGAGGATCGCAGGAGTTGACGGAACAGTACGGACTAGGATACGGGTCTTACACACACTCTCTCTTTCCCTGATTGGTGGCCCACTCGGATGCTTGATTTTTATCCACGTTGTCCATTTAGTGGCCTAGCTGCTGTCCACAATGAGCTCACCTAGCTGACCTTCCTGCTGTCCGTTTGGACAGGCATGGGTGAAGGGAAATAACAAATATCAGATTGATTCAATGGGTGGGCCACACTGACCGTGGACCCATCTTGATGTCATGACTCCACAGTGTTTGGTGGGCTGCACCATAGCAGTAGCAGGATGTTCAGACGGCTGACTGTCTGGATGTAGGTTAGACACAAATATCAGCTTGTCACACTCATGTGGACCCGATCTTGATGTATGGATCTGATCCACACCGTCCATCCCACTTCCCAGCTCATTTTAGGTGTTGAGCTGAAAAATGAGGCCAAACCAAATCTCTGGCGGCCATATTGTAGAAAATAGTGGTTTTGGGCGATATAAACTGTTAGGGCCTGCTGTGATGTTTCTATGCGTCAAAACATATCCAATATTGGGCTTGTTAGACCTGTCACGAGCCTAGGAATCTAGTGGGCGGACTGGATGATCCCGATGTGGGCCTCACCTATGAAATTCCTTAGCAAAAAAAAGCGATGATGCTACTACTGCCAGCATCCAGAGGATGTTGCAGCAAGCAGTGTCTTGCTACTTCTAACGGGTTGGACCGTGGGGCCCATTACAGGCCTCACCATGATGTATGTTGAACATCCATGCCGTGCATTTGATGAGTCCCCTTTGGGAAGCAGGATCCTCCAAAAAATCAACCATTCATGGAACTCAGGCGGTCCACACCAAAAGGAGCATGAGGTTGAGTGTCTACCATTGAAATCTTTTTGGGTCACAGAAGTTTTGGATCTATATGAAATTTATTTTTCCCCTTAATTCAGATATTTGTGACCTTAAAATTATATTGGATGGAGAATAAACATCATGGTGGGCCCCACGTGGGACCCACCACTATGAAGTGGATTGGCTGGAGTACCGTACAACAGCTATATAGCTGCTGTATTAACGCCAGCAAGTTCAGTGAGTCTGAACATGAGGTATGTGGTATACCCAAACCGTCCCTCTCTATGTGGCCCACATGGGGCATGTGTTATATCCAAGCCGTCCATCTGGATGATGCCCCCAGTTGGTGGGCCACACACGTGGACCCCACCCTTTTGAGATATGGTTAGTATCTCCACCGTCCAACTGCAGGATGGTGGGACCCACCTTAATGTATGTATTGCATCCACGTCGTCCATCATTTGGATGGTGGGAATTCCACCCTGATATATGTATCCACCGTCCATCTGTAGACGGTGGAACCCACAGTGATATATGAGCTTTATCTTCACCGTCCACACCACAGGACGGTGAGACCCACTTCAGATGTATGTGTTTCATGTTGTAGTGTGGGTCCCCTTTAATGTATGTATTTATTCTACGCACCGTCCATGTGGACGGTGCATGTGAGGCTCATCTTAAGGTATGTGTTATATATCTACACCAGGCCATGAGGCTGTATGATGTATGTGTTTTATCCTTGTTGGCCATCAGTGATGGAGCCCACCATGATATATGCATTGTATATCCTAGTTGTTCATCTGGTGGGGCCTATATGGATTGTGCAGGCCCACCTGCTGATTGTACAGGGCCCACCTTAATGTGTATGTTGTGCATGGCTGCCCACCTATCTTGGTTGAACCATGGGCTGCCTCATGAGGACCATTGTTGTGACCCTCCTTTCATTAGTGTGGCCCATTAATGCGGCCCACTCGCTGTATTTGAGGCTCATAGGTTACGGCTCATTGTGATGTACTGAGGCCCATGGGTCATAGCCCATTGTGATGTATTTGAGGGTCATGTGTAGGGCTCACTTGTTATGTATTTGTGGCTTGGTAAGGTCAATTGTGATGTATTTTTGGCCCATTTGGTAAGGCCCACTGTGATATATTTTCGGCCCATATAATGAGGCCCAACTTGATGTATACAAGGCCCGTTGCGATATATATTAGGCCCGTGAGATGTGACCCACTTGATGTATATTAGGCCCATGGGCAAGGTCACATGTGATGTATTTATAACCCATACGATGAGGCCCATTGCGATGTATTTTCAGCCCATGTAATGTTCGAGGCCCTTGTGTAAGGCCCATTATGATTGTATGGGGCCCATCGAGATGGTATGCGGCCTATTATTTTATGTATGAGGCCTTTGTGTGAGGCCATGGGCCCAATATACGTTCGGCTCTATGTGGGCCACTCCTTGGGAGTAATGTTGGTTAAATGGCCGCATTGATGGGCAATGATGGTTTAATGTCCACATTGTGACCTTCCCTTAGGCCTTATTAGGCCCATTCTCATCGATTCCGATTGTCGAGGCTAATCATTGAGGCTGATTCCAATTATCGAGGCCAATTGTTGAGGTCGATTCCAATTGTCGAGGCCGATTTCAATTGTCGAGGCCAATTATTGAGGCCAATTCCGATTGTCGAGGCTGATTCCAATTATTAAGGTCGATTGTATAGGCCGATTATCGAGATCAATTATCGAGGCTGACTCCGATTGTCGAGGCCCATTGTCAAGGCCCAATGTGATGTATATGTGGCCGTATTTGAGACCCATTATGATGTGTATTAAGCCCGTGTTAAGGCCCAATGTGATGTATATGAGGCTTATGTGATGAGACCCATTGTATGCATTTGAGGGCCAGGCGATGGAGCCCATTGTGATGTATGTTAGGCCCATATGAAAGGCCCATCGTGATGTGTATTAATCTCTTGAGTGAGGCCCATGGTATTGTATATTTGGCCCTTGTGTAAGGCCATGCATGGGTCCACTATATGTTAGGCTCTATGTGGGCCATTCCTTAGGGCAATATTGGTTAAATGTCCACATTGTTGAGGTCGATTGTTGATGCCGATTATTGATACCGATTATGAGTATGTGACAATATAGTATCATGATACATGCCCATACGCATCATCTGCATGTTGTTATGAGATGTGGTTGACCATTTCATATGTCATTGGGCAAGTTGTTATGAGACTCCCTGATAGGTGGAGGTTATCTCACATGAACACATGATATGCATAGGATTGATGCATGACTGGATTGTATGACTCATGCACCTTACATTGTATTGTAATTACTATACGCCTTAGTGACATTAGGCCGTAGCCTTCACAGGCATGTCGTGGATGGCTAAATGGGATACCAAAAATGTTTAGTTTAAGCATCTCGGCACTTTGGATGTCCGTGGGTGAAAGTCCCTAGACCTTCATGGCCAGGAGATGCCCCAACGTCTAGACCGAGTGGATACATGAGCGCCTGAGTGCTGAATACTAGTAGGCCGCGTCTTCCACTATGTCATGGTCGGTTAGGAGGGTGTGTGGCCTTATCCGTCCGAGTGAGGGGGCTTTAAGCGAGGCTGAGTTTGACCAGCTCTCAAATAGGTCCGCTATTGATTAGCCGGGTAGGCATTAGTATACTACTGGCAGGCAAGTAGTAGGTCTTTTTCACTCACTGGGCTGCGCGGCTGGCCGAGGCGGTAGCCAGCTTGGAGTGTACTAGACCTCGATGATGATCCAAGAGATGTACAGTACTGATTTATAGACAAGAGTTGTATATTTAGCATCATATTCATTCATTCACTATCCACTCGGGCTATCCAAATTGTTCGAAATGGCCAGGATTTCAGTTGGAGAGCGTGACTAACCTGAGATTAAGAGCTTACTACATTGAGTCTATCTATCCAAATTTAGGTATGGGACTGGTTTGGATAGAAGTCCTTTGTGATAGGCCCCATAGCCTGCGATACTACGTACTATCATCCCGGCTTCACACTGCAACTTGGTCATTTCATTCGCACCACATATTGTATATTGCATTACATCCTTGACATATGGCATTTTGGGTTACTGTGTTTTTGCATTTATATGGTCTAGATACGATTGACAGTATTCGTGAACTCATCAGGAATTGTATATTACATTGCATCCTCGACATCTGATATTTGGATCTTTATGACTCCTCATTTGCATAACTGATCTGTATTGCGTACTCTAATATTGTTTGACCATAGACTTATCAGTATTTCCGTTTACTCTGATATCGTGTGATTCATGATCTTACTAGTGTTTCCGATATTGTTTGATTATGGCATTGTATTGTATACTTGACACTTACCTTATGCACACACTTACACCATCCTCTAAGCTTTCTATAAGCTTATGCATGATAGATGCGTACAAGTGGTATTAGGTTGTAGCAGCATGGAGCTTGGAGCATGTAGCTGACTTCTGGAGCTTTGATTTTGACATATGTATTTTCCTTTCAGCATTGTATTCAAATCTTTATATTAGTGGATATGTGATGATGATGTTGCCTTTGTGATTTGGGTAAACTTGTGGTTATGCTTCTTACGAGATAAATGTATGTTGGAAAATCCTTCTTGTAGGATCCTAGGATCGAAACCTGGCATATGGGCACTGGGAGCTGAGAATGGGGTACTACGGAGGCTGTCGGCACCGGATTCGGCGATTGGGATTCCTGTGAATCCGATTTCCGGGTTTGGGGTGTGACAGAATGTGACCTTTCCGACCCAACCTCAACCTAACCCCAAGGGACAATTTGAAATAAGTTATCCCAATTCTTCAGTCCAACATGTGGAACATGTTAAATCAATCACCATCCTGAAAAGTGGCAAAAATATCAATAAGGAAATTGAGGAATCCAGTGATTTAAAGGATAATAATATATCTAGTAATGCTCCACATGATAAAGAACCAGAGAGTAAGCCTAAGCTTGTGGCCTCATTTCCCCAACGTCTTGCCTCATCAAAATGGTGAAGTAAAAATCAAGATATTTTAGAGGTCTTCTAACGAGTCAAGATCAACATCTCCTTGTTGAATGCAATTAGACAGTTTCCATCTTATGTCAAATTCTTAAAGGATTTATGTGCGATAATACGTAAGCTGAACGTATATAAAAAAGGCTTCTTTACAAAACAGGTAAGTGCAATTATTAATTAAAACACTCTCCCAAAAATACATGGATCCTGGAAGTCCTATGATCTCATGGATAATTGAAAATTTCCGGGTCAATAAAGCACTTCAAGATTTTAGGGCGAGTGTTAATCTAATACCATACTTGGTATATGAGCAATTGGGTCTTGGTGAGTTAAAACCCACTAAGACAATGTTATAATTGGTTGACTGCTCGATTAAGATACTAAAAGAAGTAGTTGAAGATGTATTGATCAAAGTTAATAGGTTTTACTACCCGGTTATAAATGCGAGCACTCAGATTCCTGTTATTTTGGGCCGACCATTCTTAGCTACCTTAATGTTATAATCAATTGCCGGAATAGAATCATGAAAATATCATTTGGGAATATGACCTTAAAACTAAATGTGTTTAATTTGCAAATGAGGATGTGATTCACAAGGTTAATTTGATTGATACATTTGTGGATGATGAGCTTCTCCCAACTGAATTTTTTGAATCTCTAGAAGTATGCTTGGCACAATTTGCAAATTCAGATGATCATATATTATAAATATAGTGAATGCCTTACAGGATTGTACCATGGTGCTTGATATTGACTAGAGTTTATTTTATTCTAAAGTGCCTTCTTCCACCAATTCTGATTGTTTACCATCAAAGGTGGAAAAGAAATAATCTAAACCAAAGATTAAAACTTTGGCTTTCATGGAAATTACTCTGGCCAAAGAGATTTTATTTTAATTTCAATTATCTACAGTTTCTTATTTACTGTGGTGCACTAAGATAGAAAAATTTTCTGCCACAAGTGAATCATATACTCTTTGGACACCTCACAAAATCTTTAATGACATTCACAGATTTCTCTAGATATTCATGTTCAATGACATCCAAACTTACTATAAAGTAGGTTTATAGATGATCTTATTGAAAATCCTATTGAGAATTTTGTTGAGATACTTGCCGGAGGGGAAATCTATGCCTTTGGATGATCCTGATTTATCAATTTAGAGTAGTTTTCCCCTTTGCTTTCTAGGATTAGTTTTCTTTATTAGTTAAGTTTGATTGCTAAACACTAATTAATAGAAAATTCGCACTAGCACTTATATGCCATTGTCTTTCGGGTATTTTTCATCTATTCCTTTTTATTTTCATTGCTCTCATATTACTTTATTTGTATATAATTATACACTGAAGATAATGTAAAATTTAGGTTGGGGGTAGTGTTTCCTTTGGAAAATTCTTCATTTGTGCTGTTGATTTTTTTAGCTAAATTTTTAAAAATTGTTAAAATTTTTTTTTTTTGTGAATTTAAGTAATTTTAAAGATAGTCCAGATATTAGAATGATAAGATATTTAATGTTGTGGATTTTTTAAGCCTAAAATTTAGTATTTAATAGATTTGAAAGTTGAGTTCGAAGTCATTAATCTTTAATTGAAAGTTTTAAACATTGATCGAGTCATGAGTTCACATGCCACATATAGCTTACAAATTAAAGTTTAGTTGGATATTGAATTGTTACTTTGATGATTATTGAGAACTATAGGAACCAAACCTAGGAAATTTATCCAACATAACAAACATTTCACTATAATACCTATCTACTCATTGAAGAACTTAGTATAACCTCTCTTACATTATAAAAATAACACTAACACCTTAGTAATGGAATTATAACAAGTAGGTTTCTCTTCTTTTATGTTAATGCTCTAAGTAATCTTTTAACATAGGATTTACATTAAATGTAGATTTCTTAGGATCTTCAAGCATTAGATCTGATCATCATTATTGGAAAATTTTATATAAGGGCTTTAACCCCATTTTCCATGACATTTCTTTTATCTTTTTCCTTAAAAGGCCTCTAATTAAAGGATTAGCCATATTTTTGTAAGATCTGAAAAATCTATTGTTAGCCCTACTAATTGGTGTCACCCAGTTTCAATGTGAAAATATATGAAGAGTGGGTTTTAGAAGCAATAGAAAAATGTACAATAATGTCTTAATCTACTCATCCTCGGCCTTGGTTACAACTAAGGCTAAAATCTTAAACTCCATGATAGGATGAGAAATTATGGTTTATTATTGGACTTCCATGATATTGTCCCACCTCTCATGGTGAATATATGAGCAATCTTAACGTATCAGAATAAGATTTTAATATATAGCATGAACCCTTCTAAAGTATTGAGATAATTAAAATAATGAAGTGCATAATTTTAAACCTTCTATAATATCATAAAATTCTATACATTCTATTATTCCTCAGTGGATTGTAAGTGTATCTAATAATTTTACTATTATAAAAGTTATGCTTGGCCTATTGCAATTTATAACATGCATCAAGCTACCCATTTTACTTGAATATTCAAGTCATAAATTTCTTTATCTTTCTCTTTAATTTCGTAATATGATCAAAAGATAACTCATAATATTATAAGAAAAGAGGTTATAAATTCTAACTAGTTTTTCAATATAATTGGATTGAGATTTTTAAAAAAATCTCTCCGTCACTCCCTGAAAATACCTAGAAAGTCTATGTCATGTAAATCTTTCATTTCAAAATCGATGATAATAATTTTTTAGAACTAATTATTCATTTTAAATTAGGTGTGGAAATGGGTTGAGCTACCTAGTTTGGCCTTGCAGGACTAGGGCTGGGACCCCTAAACTTGGCCTTAGGGCTTGGGCAGTCCATTGGCCCAATCCAATCATTAAGTAGGTCAGTTTTATTTTAAAAAACTGAATGATTTGAAGACACTTGTCCATGGTCCCATTTAACATACATGTGTAATTTAGAAGCACTTTTAGATTTACATCGTGTTTCTATGATTAAAATCAATTGTATAATGGTTTTGTATGATGCAAAATATTATGGATGGAGGGATACTACAAAATATTTCTTATATTTGGATTATTTCAAACATTTGATCATCTCACTTTTTTCTAGAAAAACAAGTAGGAAATGACTCTCTTATTACTTATCCAAGACAAAAGTCTAAAAGAAATATAAGCAAAAGAGAGGGTCTCCCCTAGAAGAGAGAAAAACAAAGAAAGAAGGAGCCCATGACCCCGGGCCTAAGGGAAAACAAAGAAAAATGACCAAATAAATAAATAAATAAAAGAAATAAGGAAGAAAAAAGAAACAAAAAAGGACACCCAAAGACTATGGGGTAAGGGCTGGAACTCACAGAGGGAGCATGTGGTAGAACAATAGCCAGCTTTAAAAGAGGACACATGAAGTATCTAGAGGTAATACTAGCATGGCTAATAGAGTGGTTGATGAATGCACTCCACAGGTGAAAAGTCACATCTTTCATGAGGATGAAGGATCTAATATGGCAGAGAGGCTCTTTTTTGTTGTAGACATGGGAGATGATCACCCATCTCCTAGGAAGATTCGGTGATCATCTCACTATTTTTTTAAAGGTTAGCCCTTAGCCTCACTTAGTCTTGTAGGACTAAGGCCAGGACCAGGGTCGAGGCCTTTTAGCCCCAATAAGGCTAAGGTTGAGGTATGTGTTATTATTGTGAGCCCTGCAAAGAAATTAATGAGTTAATCCTAACCTTCAATTGATTCTCTTAACCGCGGATCACGATGACCATAGGTCTTGTGTGGATACGTCATTAATGCCATATTTAATGTGGTTATATCCTAGATCATACATGTATATATATTAAAAGAAAGGGATTCCTCTGGTAGTCTTTAAGTACTTGAGATTGGACACAATGACCACGTCAAGGGAAATTTATGTTCCATGGCTCTCAATATCTTGTTGTTCCATGACTACTTAGAAAGTTGTAGTATAAATTTGTAGTAACTATTATTCTTATGTGGCCATCTTGTATAAGGTAACTAATGATAAATCGTAATAAAAGGTCTCCACCATTAGAATCGAAAATGAATCATTGTTTTCTGCCTTATCCTATATAAGAATATAAGTATGTCATAGGAATATGCTCTTGGTATTAGACCTATTGGGAACTTGTATTGAATGATCATTTAAGTCTCTAGGTTGGATACTATAATGCTTGGACTAGATTAACTTGTGTATACTAGCTTTGACCAATGCTTAAACTTGAGGATGCATGGAGAGTTCAAGTTCTTTATGTAATGTGCTTTGGCCCACCTGTAATGTGCTTTGGCCCACCTCACAAAGTCAATTGTAATAGCTTATATGTGGGTGTTATTGGGTTCATGCACTAAGATATGACTGATATCCATATGGTCCAATATAAGATCTATTAGTTTTTTTACATTCTTATGTCTAAGATCTATTAGATAGAACCATCAATTAAGTGATTTTTCATTTATATTAATACCCCAAAGGTTTTACGAGCATTTTCAAGTGTTGATCTTTTTGTTTTAATTATTTAACTATTTTTATCACATGATGGTAATTTCGACAATTAAGATTTTGTCATCTCTCACTAGATTTGGATGAGATTTATATGAGGGATAAATGGTTATGTTCAATGAAGGGATGGAGCCAATTTGGGTACATACCTATGTAGGATCATAAATTTTAAATATATTAAGACATACCAAAGTTTGTAGGATAGTAGAGCATTATACTAGTGTCTCTCCTTGAAACCCTATAGTAGAATATTATACTAGTGTCTCTCCTTAAAATCGTAACTCATGCTTTTATATAAGATCCTATACCAGAGGGCAAAGACAAAAAGGAGAAATTCTTGGTTGCTTAAGCTCTATAGGTTGTCATCATATAGAGAGATAGAAGTGAGAAGAAAAGAGAAACTTATCTCTCATACCTTCCCTTCGTTAACTCGTCCATACATTTGACGTACTGTGAATATGTCTCTTTATGTGTAACCCTAACCTTAATCTAAGATTTTTGTGTGTACATTTTCTCCTCTCTTCATATCAGGTTAATTTAATAGAATACTTTCTACTTTGAAGGTATGACATTAAAAATCAAATGATATTTGATAGTGCCGAACAAAAGGTATATCTAAATTTAAATATCTAATTTTGGTTAATGGTAGAAACTTACCAATATCTTAATTATGATCCATAGTGTAACGCTCCATCCAAAAAAGGGAACAGTGTCCTGAGACGCATGTGCGAATTAACGCAGGACCGGATAATTCAGTCGTACGTGTGGGCCTACTATGGACGAATTAATGACAAACTTAACCACTAATGAGATTAAATCAAGTCATGCTCAGGTTGAGCATGGGCCGTAGAGCCATCTAGCCTCTTTATATTCGGCAAATGTCTGTGCGGGCCGTGTATCGCCCGAGGAAGGTCCAAAAAAATTCTAAAACTTTGTCAAGACCTTTGGGCTCATTGGGCTTATGGTCCCACGTGGACGCCAGGCCCCAGAAATACCCAGAAACTGTCAAACAATGCTACCCTGCTGGCACTTACAAACTGCAAGTCACCTGGCCAAAAGTGACAAAATTCTAGAATTTACCCAAATAACCCTGCTGCTTGAGTATGCAAATCTAGGCGTTCCAGCCATCAGATCTCTTCTAAATTCACACCAAAGGTTGGAAATAATTCCATACCCGCACCTACAAAATCTGGCTATTGATAATGGAACGATGACCGTTGATCATGAATCGGGCCACTGTGGCAAAATCTCACATCTGTTTGCAATCAAACTTCGCCCAACCCTTCATTAGGTCATGGGGCACCTATTCCATGTATCAGATGGGCCAGGGGGCCATCAGAGTAGCTCCAATAACCAGATATGGGCCCTGCTTGGCTATTTAGGGAATTACCCAAAACTCAGGGTTAGTTGAAATAATTCTGGGCATATAAAAGAGTTGCCCTCTCTCTCAAACCCCATTTCCAGCAGCTGAGAGAGAGAGAGAGAGTGAGAGAGAGAGAGAGAGAGAGAGAGAGAGAGAGAGAGAGATTAGGGCACCTCACTTGCATGTGACTGCGGTGGCCAGAAATCATAAATTTCGACGTCCTCTCCCCTCTTCCACTGGAAATCCTGATTGTTCTCAGCCGTTGGAAGGAGAATTCCAACCCATCTAATGTAATGTAGGAATTCTCACTCTATTTTCATAATTTTTGCAACATGTATATGATCTTTGTCCATCCAATGCAATGTAGGGGCCCGGTACCTCGAGCTTGCGGACCCGACGTTGCTAGGATCATCTCAGCAATCTCCGGTTAAGTTTAGGTGAGGACCATTACCTTTAGGTAGTCGATTATCATGCATAATATAGGTTTAACGAACGTGTTTGGTAAATGTTGGTGCATGTTGCTGAATTTTCATTTGAGCTGCATAATTATGATAATGGACTAGAAATTGTTGAAATTATGGAAGGGGATTAGACCCTAATACCCCAAATCCGTGACTTGTGCATTTGCATGCTCACGTAGGGTGCAAATATATAGCTTTCCCCAAATTTATGCTAGCTGATTGTTGATTTCCTGATTTGGTGCTAATTATGCTTAAACGATGACATAAATTACTGTAAATTGCTGATTGTTGGTTGAATTGTTGCTATATGTCAACTATGCTAGGAGTAAAGGTGTGAAATGTTGTTACATTACTGATTGTTGAACTACTTGCTTGATTTCCTCGATTTATAGCTAAATTATGTGATCTATGTTAACTCATGGAAGATTAGTTGTTGTATATTGGTGCATGGTTGCCCTTATGGTTGTATATGTTGGAATATGATGAACATGACCCATATGGGTTAGCGGAACTTGATATATTGCTGTCCATGCACTTAAATTACCGATTTATGCCTGCCATGGGTGAACTATCTCTGAATTTGATAATACATGTTGTGTATTATTGCATAAACCCTTATGGATAGGCCGATTACCTGGAGTTACTTGGGCGACCCCTTTCATTGGACCTGCCCGCGAGTGAATCTGGCCCGAATAGTTGAACTATAGGTTGTTCGCCGTAGTTGGACTACACAAGATAGTGTTCTTAGGCCAATTAGCTATGGTTCAGCCCATCGGGGCGCATTGACTAATAATCGACCATCCTTGTATGTTAACCTTATTTGATCACGACTGTATGAACTCGAAGTACCCTAAGACCATTGCACCCATTGTTAACTATGATTTATGGCCCACAAAGTCTCATGAGCCGGGGATGGTGGTATGGGACACTATGCCCGTGCTGTCGGCTTACACTAGGTGACGAGCTTCTCTGTAGTGTCCATTGAGCACTTGGACTAGTGAGCCAGGAATGGTGGTATGGGATACTGTACCCGTGTTGTTGGCCTGTGTTGGGGTAACAACCTCCCTACAGTGACCGCGAGTAAGACATTTAAGTCCCAATCTATTTGTCTATGTTTATACTATTTTTTTCGGATTGATGACCCCAAGATAGGGCTAAGGGTTATGAGAGTCATATGGCCACGACCCTCGAGCCGCGTGATCGGGTTTGACTAATAACTCCACTAAGGGTATTCTGGTTTTCCCAATCTGCTGGATGAATGGACATAACTAATCAACTTGGCTAACATATTCCATGGCATTGCATTTATTATTATGGCGATTATGCAGTCGAGGTCACTTTTGGAGAGAGTGTTATTTCATTGCGAACATTAGATATCGTCGCTTGAGGAAGTGCTAGTTTTTGTGAGGGGCATGCATCATATCATAATCATCCATTTACATTAACAATAGTGTTTAGGATTCTATGTTGATTGTTATTCATTAATTGTATCCTATGCATGATAATTCGTATGCCTATTGCTAATGGTACTACTAAGTTGATCACTCACTCCCACTCTGGGACGGTGTTCTAAAACATCAACCAGAACCCGATATGGATGAAGGTACCCTAGAGCAGTACATATTGAACAATGTCAGTGCTGACAACGATGAGGAGCGGGCGTACTATCAGGAGTTTGGCGGGGCATACTAGCAAGGTGGATGTCGGCGGGAGTGAGCCAGAGCCCAGATCATTTTAGGGTATGATGAGCGTATGGGATTGGATCCGTGGACGACTGTTGTTCGAATTTATTAAGTTTTTATCTTGGATATGAATTTGCGATAGAACTTTATTTGGTTAGTAGCACTTGGAACTTAATTATCTGATTAGCAATTAAACATGCTGCCATGCCTCAGACTCGGTAACAAGACTTATAAGGAACCCGATAGCTGGTTCTGGCCGCAATAGCCTCCGTGGTACCCCATTCTCGGCTCCCGAAGTAAGTTCCGTTCTTGAAATCCTACAAGAAGGATTTTCATAATCATATATTCATTCTAATATGAGCATACCCAAAATCACAGCAAGTAAATCTCAGAAATAACAAAGGAACACACAGCAAATCCACTATAAATTTGAGCTTTAGATATAAGGCTGAAGGAAATATATATGATAAAAGAAGAAGGAAAGATCAACAACACTGGGATCCTCGGCTCAACTCCTATCCAAGCTCTACTACTACGACGCTAACCTAGGATCTCCTGCACGCATCAACCGTGCATAAGTTTATAGAAGCTTAGAGGGTGGTAAAAGTATGTGACAATGGTGCGTAGAAGAATAATAGGAGATACAGAAGGGAAACATGATCGATGCCAATGCCACAGGTCTAACCAAGGCTGCTATGAATACAAGAAGCCATACCGAGGCTATACAATGCAATAAGTACTGGGCACCATACCAAGGGGATGCAATATAAAGCTTATACAGCCGATGTAAATGTAATGCAAAGTGATGCTAGTCGTCATATCTAATCCACATAACAAATATGGTTTTATCATAAGGAATCTACCGGGGTCAAGTACACTGCAGGATGACTGCTACTCTCTAGACCCGCATAGTCAAATGAGCGTAAGAGACCTCACTACCAGCCCATGGTCAGCCAATGACCAGCAAGGCTCAACGATAGCGGACCCATTCACGATCTGGTCAAACTCAACTTAACTATTGTCCCCTCTCATAGGCAGGTAAGGCTACACCCCATCCCAATCGACTATATAATAGTGGGAGTTGTGGCTTAATGGTGTAAGGCCCTCGTGCAGTCATGGTTTCTATTCAGTTACGATGCTAGGACAAATCCTTAGTACCATGGAAGTTTTAGAGTTTTCACCCAAGGGCATCCTATGCACCCCATATGCTCAGGTAACATTTTCAGTGTCCAATCATGGCCATCCATGATATATTTATGGAGCCTACAGCCCTAATGAAGTAAGAGCGATAATGTTCATGAGATGCGATGCCAGATGCATGGGTCACGCACACTACAATATGCACCATCTCCAAGCACTCAATGTGCACAAGAGGGGAACTCTATCCCTCTATCATATTAACCCAATGACCATGCACAAATGAAATTCAAACACACAATGATGCATATGGGTCATGAAGGTGCGCCATACAGTGATGATGACTTAGAACATACTCCTCCTTCCTAAGGAGGGAATCAAGTCTAGGTACTTAGACAATTAATCTAAGGAACAATCCTCTAGTGGGGGCCTAATACTTTAGGGTAGCCCATAAAGCTAAGAAGGACAATATATAAGCCTAAAATAATAAGTGGTCCTAACGAGGGCCTATGGTGGGCTTTAAACTACCCATAACAACCCATGGGCCTACCTTACGGCCACCAAGGAGGACATCCAACCTTAATTGGGTCCCAAGACGTATCCCGCCACTACTCGAATATGAAACAAGGCTCAAGGCCTAAGCAATCTATGGCCTAGTGGGCTATACACTAAGCCCAACATATAAGCAATATGGTGGGCCCTCAAGCAAGGTTTGGGCCCAACCATAAAGGTCATAAACCCATATATTGTGGTGGGCCTAATGGGCAGCCTGGAAATCCAACCATAAGGGCAATTCTTATACTTATTTTAAGTGAGTTGCGCCTCACAACTTGGCCTAAGTATAATGGTTATTTTGGTGGGTAACCAAGGGCCCAACTACTTGCATATTATGGCCCACAAACCCATCACAATAAGTAGTAAATGTAGGCCCAAAGGTCAAGGGGCCTATCTAAAAAGTTCCAGGATAAATGGGCCTAGAAAATCTAACAAATAACTATGAACATTGATCCAATAAAAACCCATCTGGGGTGGGCCTTAAGCGTGCACTAATTAAGTCCAAATGCACATCAAGGAAATGGCAAGATATGTGCATATAACATCCTTAAATCTAGTGGGCCATGCTGACTAAAACATGCCATTAAGGGCAGCCAGTTTGGGCCTATTGCTGGAATTCCAGCCCACCTGTTTTCTGGGCCTGCTCGAGTCTAGCAATAAAAATCAATTTATAAACTTATAATTTACTGGTGACACACACACATCACTGTGGGCCCCACCAGATGAATGGAGTGCATAAAACACATACATCAAGTGGGCCATGCTGCTGGACTGGACGTCCAACAGCAGCCCAATAGGCTTGGGCATCCTTGGTGGATGGTCAAGGGGGGCCTAGATGGCAGTCCCCAAAACACATCAAAGTGGGCCCCACACGTGGACGTCCCACAGGGAGGTGGGCCACATCCCATGTGGACCACACTATGGAGGGACGACATGGATATAACACGCATCAAGGTGGGCCAAAACATGGTGGACGGCCAGCCCATGCTGGACGTCCCAGCCTTGGGTGTCCAGCCTGGTGGGCCGGTCCAGCCCTCGCATAAGACCGCTCAGGGGTCTGTTGGCCCCAAAATTTGGTAGGTGGGTTTTATAATGGGTGGGCCACCCCCTGACAAAATTTTAGATTTTATCAAATTAGGAAAGTATTTATTTGAATTAAAAGAAAACTGTCTGCCCAAAAATCTGGTTAGAGCAGAATTTAGACTGGCCCTAATATGAGCTTCCAATGGTGTGGATTAAAGGCCTCCAAAAATTGGAGAAATTTGTTTTTACATCTCCTCATATGTATACCATGGGGTGGGGTCCACAGAAGTGGTTCACCAATGCAAAAGTTATTTTATAATTAAAGATTTTCGAACTGATATGTTGATGGAACAGTCCAGAAAATTCAGACTGTCCATCTCACTTGGGCCACACCTTTAGGACCTCAATCATGGTCGGATGGGGCTGAAATTTGGGATACATCAAGATGGGATCCCCATCTTTTAGAAAATTATATTCGATGGGCAAGAAAATTCCCCCAAATAATCCCAAAATCTGGTCCAAAATCAACTAGAAACTGTCCAGAGAATTCTAGACAGCAACATATACTTGGATTAAATTAAATGTATGAGTTAATTAAAATGGAAATTACCCAAAAAAACTAGGTGTTATGGCCCACCCTAGTGGGCCTCACAGATGTCTAAATCAAATCCCAAAGTTACCACACTTGCATGCATCATTAAAGGTCAGCAAATGGGACACCCAAAACCATAATGTTGGTGGGTATGGGCGTCTCACTCTAACTGAACTTTCTGGACTATCTAGGCCCACCAAGAGGGCCACACTCATCATCATCAGAAATAGAAGAAAGGAGAGAGAAGAGGAAGAATATCCCAGCCATAGGGAGAAGGCTCCACCACTATTGAGCCTTCCCCAACACAATCACACCCACACATTTCATTCACATTCATATTATATCATGGATCTTCATCATGCATGATCTATATTTAAGATGAATGGTTGGGATGCTATCCCAACCATGATGCAAGGGTCCAGATGACCCATCTTGCTATGGAATTAGGAGAAACCTCCATGATGGGGCCCATAAAGGAAAAACCCCATGCATAGGACATGCATGCATAAGGTAGGCCATTTGGCCATATCCAAGGGATTGTGTTGGATCTCCACTATTGATTGGCAGGTCCTACACTTCCCAAAAGAAGAAAAGAGAAGATCTAAGCTATGGAAAAGAAATGTGTACATTTAGAGGAGCACCCACCTAAAGATCTTCACCAAAACTTTGATCTCCAAGCTCCAAATGCTTTAGGGAATCAAGATTGATGGATGAGATGTGTTTTGGATGGATGGATGAAGAGAAAATGGAGGAAAAGAGGGCTGGAATGGTGGGACATCCAAGATCTCTCGCTAGCTTGGGAGAATGAAATGAGAAGGGAGAAATGAGGGAGAGAAGAGAGAGGGAGAGGCTTGTAGTAAAGCAATGATGGTCTCTCTAAAAGAGACCACGTAGATAAGAGAATTCCATCATTTCTCTCTAGGGAAGAGTGGCTTGAATAGAGATCTCCATGATGAGCTAGCAAAAGAAAGCCTAATGGAGGCTATAGGCTTGAGATGGGTAGTGTTTGGGTAGTGGGTAGTGTAGGATATGAAACTTTGGGTGGTGTATGGGTGGTGTGTATTGAAAATTGCACAAGAGGGAGTGGGCCATCTTGAAAAACATGCTCTCCACAGTAGGTGGGCCACATGATCATGATCAATGGTAGAAAATGAGATGCACACAACTTATGATCTACACATCGATGGACGCACAAGACGCGGCATTGGAACCGCAACAACGATGCGAACAAGATGGCATCGGTTTCGGCTCGATCCAAGTCGGGTCTACATGACCAGACTTAAGGATGACCGCGAACACTATCCGAGGGTCATGGGTCGTTGGAATTTGACTAGTAGGACCACGAGAACAAGAGAAATGAAATGCACACTCATACATACACATGCACACACATGCACTCGGGCTGGGTCTTACACATGCTTAGTCTAATTCGTCATTGCTTGCTAATACCTGATTAACTATATGCATTTGTGACTCATTATTGCACATGTGACACTCGGGAATTAGGGAGCCAAGTAGCTACTCGGTCCTTGAATTTTGGGGTGCTACACATAGGGATTAATCAATTAACCTGAGCATCTATAAGTATTTTATTTTTTGAGACATTTCCAAAAAATCTAACAAAAAGTTATATCAAAGTGATCTTATTTATAGGTATTAATTGGTTTTTATTTTTGATTACCTGGATAAGTGTGTCCATTTTGCACTTTAATCAATCGTATGGTGTACACCTTAATAAGGAATGCCCATTTCAAACTTAGACTACAAAGAAAGTGCAAATTAGGAGATTTAATTGATTTAAGTTGACATTTTGTCAATGGTCATTTTGAATCAATGATCAATTAGGGCATATGGGATATGTTTTAATTGTTTCTTTTGAATAGAGATGATGTGGCATGGTTTATTGTGTGGAATAATGGTTTTGAATTAGTTTTATGGCTGTGATTAATTGCTTTAAGTAAAATTTACAGATATGTAGGTTAAGATCAAACGATGTATATGATCGTCTATAATGATCCAATGGTTATAACTTTTCTTACTATTTTATATAATGCTAGATAACTCATTTTAGCTGAGATTAAGATGTGATGTATTAAATCTATATATTTAAAGTCATGTCATTGATAAAGATCTAAGGTCGCTTGATGGATAGCTCACAAAAGAGGAAACATGAAGAGAATGCTTGGGAGAGTGAAAGTGTGATGGATGGCTTAAATCATCATTATAGGTCCCATGTAAGGGCGCTCAAGTGGTGTCATGCGAACATGGAGGAGAGGTAGAAGTTCTCTCTCTCTCTCTCTCTCTCTCTCTCTCTCTCTCTCCCTCTCTCTCTCTCTGAGGCCCATATCTTATCCCTTACTGTTCCATAAGCTTCCATGGTCCTCCCGATCGAATTTCGGCGACCCATGATCTGTTATCGATGTTTGCGCGCAACCTTAAGTTGTGTCCCATATATCAGAGTTGGCTCGACCCGAGACTTGTACCCTTGTGACCGCGCTGTCGTTGTGGTTTCGAGGTGTGTATTATGCGCTAAGGCGATACCCGGGCCAAGAGATGTGGGCCCGCATTCAGTTCGAGGAAAATGCCATGCGTTGCAAATTCTAAGGGAATCTCTAATCAAATTAATCCCATCAATCACCACATCATGTCAAGTATAACACCATCCCCAAAGTCAACTCTCTCTCTCTTACACACCCTTACATGTCAAGTACACATCACTCACTCCATCACCCATCACTCCATCACCCATCCCTCTCTCTCTTTACATCCCATCCTCTCTCTCTTTCTCAGTCATTTTCTCCATTTTCAAGTAAGCAACCCAACGTCCGTGAGAGCTCCATGAGAGAGCTTTGCATGGCTCACTTCTTAGCTTAAGATCCATCATCCTAGCCCTTCAATTCTCATAATCTTCTATCAAAGTGAGACACAAGGAGTTTGGCGTTCTATTGAACTAAGAAGATCAAACGGTGTGTGTTTTATAGGCCTAGATTTCATGTTTTGATGATGGGCCAACTGGGGTCCTACCGATTGATGGTATGGATCCTACTTTAGACCCTAGATGTAGCCGATGGCCCACTTGATTCTCATGATCATGCCATGATAGGGCCATTCACCATGGACCCCATCATGATGTTTATTTTCCTTGCATAAATAGGGTCCTCTAAACCTTGTATTTTGATGGAGAGAGGATCTCTATTGTTGATTTTTGATCGGTGGGTCCACATGTAATGGGACCCACTTGATGTATGTTGTGATGTACGGAAGGGAGGGCCCATAGTGCCGGGGTCCCTCCATCACTCGATCTCTCTCTTTCTCTCTCTCTTTTCCCTTGTTGTTGGCCCTGTGATGTATGCATTTTATCCAAGTCATCCACCTTCGTGGGACCCACTTGATGGACGTGTAAGATCTACACCATCCAGGCCACGTGGGCCCTACCTTAATAGTGATGGGAAAACACAAATATCTGTGTGACCCAAATCAAGTGGGGCCACGTCCATGTGGGACCCACCTTAATGAAATGAATATTCACACCATCCGTCTAACGTCCCCGGACGCTGGACGTGTAGTGAAGTGTGAATAGATAGTGGGTGTACTAACAGCAACAAAGAAGAAAAGAAATATTAGCTTTGATTCCAAGCTTTTTAGGTGGGCCGCTCATGTAGGCCCCACCTTGATGTATGGGTCTAATCCACACCGTCCATCCCATTCCCCAGATCATTTTAGGTGTTGAGCTGAAAAATGAAGTTAATCCAGATATCTGGCGGGCCGTATCTTAGAAAATAGTATTTTGACTGTTAAAATCCACTATAGCTCACTTTAATTTTTCTACACACCGAAACATGCTGAATGTTGGGCTCGTTTGGACTATATTGAGCCATAGAACCCAATGGATGGAGTGGATTCTCCTGATGCGGGTCCCACCTAGGAAAAACTGCGGGAGAATAAAAATAAAAAAAATATTTAAGGCAACAGGCGCTGCTGCTGCTGCACGTCTAGAGGATGCTACAGTAGTGTCCTGCTATTGCGCCATTGGAGAGGCAGGGACCATGGGTCCCAACCATAGGCCCCACCGTGATGTGTGTGGACATCAACACCATGCATTTGGTGGGCCCCCTTTAGGGCAGTGGGCCCCCCCAAAGGTCTATCATACGTGGTAACTCAGGTGGCCCACGTCATAGGAAACAGTGATGGTTGAACGTCTACCATTGAAACCCTGTTTGGGTCACAGAAGTTTTGGATTGTTATGAAATTTATTTTTCCTCTTTATCCGGGTCTGTATGACCTTATCAACCATTGGATGGAAATAAATGTTATGGTGGGCCCCACTCGGGACCCACCTAGATTGGATGTGGATTGGCTGGTCCACTGCACACCAGCTATATAGCTGGTGAGGTAGACATTAGCCAGTCATGTGCGGTCCTCTTGATGTATGTATTTCATGCATACTGTCCATCCATTTTTATCTTGGGCATGGGACCCACCCACACGTGCTGAACGTGTGGGGTAGGCCTTACCTCGATGTATGTACTTTATGCCATGTGGGCCACACTCTGATATATTTGTTTCATCCACACCGTTCAGATGTGTGGGACGGTGTTGGACTGCTTGGACAGGTGCTGCCATGCCCTCCCTGACATGTGTTTTATCAAACACTGTCCATCCATCAGGCTCTGTGGGTCCCACTATATGACATCAGCAAGTCTCTAAGGGGCCCACATATGAGGTATGTGTTATATCCTCAACGTCCATTCGTTTGAGGACGTGAACCCCACTTTGATGTATTTATTCTATATCCACTCTATCCATCTGTCCAGGGTGGTGTGGGGCCCACGTTGATGTATGTATTGTATGTCCACGCCACCCATTTGCCGAGCCACAATATGATGTATGTGTTTTATCTATACCGTTTGTAGGATGGTGGATCCTACCGTGGTGTATGTATTTTATCGGCACTGCCCGGTTGGGACAAGACCCACCTGAAGTATGTTTTGTATGCATGCCGTCCATGGGTTGCAGTTCGCCATGGTATATATGTTTTATCATTGCCATCCATTAGTTTTCGAGTCCATGGGATATGACCCATTGCTATGTTTTGAGGCCCGTATGATGAGGCCCACCTGATGTGTATTTGGCCCATGTGATGGGGCCCACCAGTTGTGCATATAGGGCTCATTGATGCGCCCTACTTGTTGTATTTGAGGCCCATGGGTCGTGGCCCATTGAGATGTATTTTCATCCCATATGTCGTGGCCCATTGTGATGTATTTGAGGTCCATGTGATATGGCCCACCATGACGTGTATTAGGACCATGTGATGTGGCCCATAGTGGTGTGTATGTGGCCCATGTGTCGAGGCCCGATGTGATGTATATGTGGCCCTTGTGTGAGGCCATGGGCCCACCATACATTTGGCTCTATGTGGGCAACTCCTTGGGAGTAATGTTAGTTAAATGGTCACATTTTTGGGCAATGATGGTTTAATGCCCACATTGGGACCTTCCCTTAGTCCTTGTTCGGTCGATCATCAAGGCCAATTTCGATTGTCGAGGCCGATTTCGATTTGTCGAGGCCGATTGTATAGGCCAATTCCAATTGTCGAGGCCGAGTATTGAGGTCGATTCCAATTGTTGAGGACAATTGTATAGGCCGATTCTGATTGTTGAGGCCAAGTATCGAGGCCGATTCCGATTTGTCGAAGCCGATTGTATAGGTCGATTCCGATTGTCGAGGCCGAGTATCAAGGCCGATTTCGAGCGTCGATTCCAATTATTAAGGCCGATTTCGATTGTCAAGGGCCGATTTCGATTGCTGAGGCCGATTGTCGAGACCTATGTGATGTACATGCGGCCCGTATTTGAGGTCCATTGTGATGTGTATTCAGCCCGTGTTTAAGGCCCAATGTGATGTATATGAGGCAAATGTGATAAGGCCCATTGTGATGCCTTTGAGGGCTAGGCAATGGGGCCCATTGTGATGTATGTTAGGCCCATGTGAAAGGCCCATCGTGATGTATATTAAGCTCTTGAGTGAGGCCCATGGTGTTGCATATCAGGCCCTTTATGAGGCTAAGGGTCCACTATATGTTAGGCTCTATGTGGGCCACCCCTTGGGGGCAATGTTGGTTAAATGTCCACATTGTCGAGGCCGATTGTCGATGCCGATTATTGAGGCTGGTTATTGATACCGATTATGAGTATGTGATAGTATAACATCATGATACATGCCCATATGCATCATCTGCATGTTTGTTATGAGGTGTGATTGACCATTGCATATGCCATAGGGTAGGTTGTTCATGGGGCTCCCTAATAGCGGAGATGCCCACATGAGCGCACGGTATGCGCAAGATTGATGCATGATTGGACTGTGTGACTTATGCATCTCATATTTGTGTGATATGACCACCATACACCCTAGCGACATCAGGGCTGTATCCTCCACAGGTATTTCGTGGACGGTCAGATGGGACACCGGAAATCTGTTCTACATGGGGTGCTATAGATATCCCTGGGTGAAAATCCCTAAACCTTCTTGGTTTCGGAGGTTGCTCCAACGTCTAGACCAAGTGGATGCATGAGCGCATGAGGGCTGTATACAGTTAGGCCACATCTCTCACTGTGTCGTGTTCTGTTGGAAGAGGGTACGACCTTACCTGCCTAAGAGGAGGGGGCAATGCTAGGTTAAGTCTGACCAGCTCGAAGAATGGGTCCGCTATCGACTAGCCGGGCCCGATATTAGAAGGAAGATAGTGAGGTCTCTTTCACTCACCTTGTTGTGCGCGATAGAGCGACAATCTGGTTTGGAGTGTAATAGACCCCGGTGATTTTCCAAAGAGGAACCGTACTGATATATGGACTTATTGAGTATGATTTGCATACTCATTCATTCATCCATTATCTATCCACTCGGGCTGGTGGTGCGCATCTAATTATTGTGTACCTTCGTATGGCCAGGATTTCGGTTTGGCGTGCGGCTAACCAGAGATCAGGAGTCTACCACATTGAGTCTGACTATCCAAATTTAGGTGTGGGACTAGTTTGGATAGAAGTCCTTTGTGATAGACCCTGTAGCTTGCGATACTACGTACTATCATCCCGACTTCACACTCCTGCTTGGTCATTTCATTCGCATCGCATATTGCATTACATCTACGGGCATATGGCATTTTGAGTTGCTATGTTTATGCACTTATATGGCCTAGACGGACTTAGCAGGATTTACATATTGGATTGTACCCTTGGCATATGATATTTGACTCTCTTTGACTCCTCATTTGCATAGCTGATTTGTGTTGCGTACTCTGATATTGTATGACTCATAGACTTATCAGTATTTCTGCTTACTCTGTTTACTTTGATATTGCTTACTTAGCACTTACCTTGTGCACACACTTTCACCACCCACTAAGCTTTCTATAATCTTATGCAGATAAATACGTGCAAGTGGCATTAGGTTGCAGCAGCGTTGAGCTTGGAGCATGCAACGAACCTCTAGAGCTTTGATTTTTGATATATGTACTTCCCTTTTGGCATTATATTCAAATGATTATATTAGTAGATATGTGATGATGGTGTTGCTTTGTGATTTTGGTAAACTTGTGGTTATGCTTCTTACAAGAAAAACGTACGTTGGAAAATCCTCCTT
This sequence comes from Magnolia changhungtana, assembly GCA_030180095.1. NCBI lineage: Eukaryota > Viridiplantae > Streptophyta > Magnoliopsida > Magnoliales > Magnoliaceae > Magnolia > Magnolia changhungtana. The sequence goes on from JASAUF010000446.1 coordinate 7,055,077, forward strand.
GTAGGATCCCAGGATCGAAAATCTGGCGTATGGGCGCTGGGAGCGGAGAATGGGGTACTACGAAGGTTGTCGGCATCGAATTCGGCGATAGGGATTCTTGTGAGTCCGATCTCTGGGTTTTGGGGCATGACACACACTCTCTCTCTTCCTTGTTTTTCACCACTATTCTACTTTCTCTCATCTGCACTATAATGTGAATTCTCTAAATATTTCTTTATTGAAATTTTTATTATTAATTTTAATGCTTGGTAAATTATTTAATTGAAGAATTTGAGAATTTTTAATGATAAAAAATTTAAAAAAATTTAACATTATTTTATTTCACTTTAATTGATCATTCATACATCAAAGATGAAAAAAATCTACACATGTGGACACCCTTGATGGACAGTGCACGAATTTAAAAAAAAAAATAAAAATCTACATGAGTGGAGTGTGTGGGGGCATAAATACATGTATGGCTCGATAAAAAATCTACACATGTGGACACCCTTGATGGACAGTGCGCGAATCGCGATGATTTTAGACAAATAGGATTAGTTGAAATTTAATCATGATATATCTTATGCATCAGGAATCATATTGAAATTTGAGTCAAAGATTTATCTCATCATGTTATTTAAGTTGGATGGATCAAATTCGTCAGACTTGGACCGGATGCCATCATGATTGTTCATCTTGTCTTCAACTAATCTTATTTGTTTGAAATCTTATTAGGCCAAAACTCGAACACTAGCTTAATCTTGATGTGATGAAGGCATGTAATAATTTGGATTAAGCATTTGATTGCCCAATTTAGAAGTTTGTTAAATTAATCCATTTTTATCGTGTGGTAGGATTTGAGCCACACATTGATTCCTAATTTCCATGGACATATTTTTATATGATTTTGATGCCTTGATTGTATTGTGATTGTTGGCTGTGATTTGGATGGTTGTATGATCACCCATTACATTAAGATACAGTCCCTCCCAACCTTCTCTAATCAAATGCATCATATTATGGGACACCTTAGACTAAGTTGAGCACTACTAGATAATTGTGCTCATATTATCACCACTTAAAGGGCATGCATGCAAGAGGGACATAATAGTTCATGTCATGCCTTAGATGTATGGGTATTTAGCATATTATATCAAAATGAGACATCATAGTTCCTACATGTATTGGGCTATTGAAGATGTGTGTAGACTATATGGATTAGACCATATATTCATGTAGGGCATGTTATATGAGCATGCATAATTTTATACATATGTTGTGAGCTACTTAATGTCTTATAAAACTGGAGGGTGCCCTGGTTGTGCATATAGTTGCATAACTTAATACATGACAATGGAACATGCCATTTCCTTCAAATGCCTTGGGTTACACATCTTTTACAAATATATATTGTATCTTTTTATGCATGTTACATCATTATATGGAATATGTGTTATATGATGGATGATTATGATCGCATAACTGCACATGGATGATTAGATGATAGAAGGGAGTTGTGTGCAGGTACCTGCACCACATGACTACATTTACATAATTGGTAATATTTACTTTGAATTACATTGTGGGAGCATGGCTTAATTGACTTAGTGTCTATGTGCCTAAAATAAATGCCCTAAAATAAGGTATAATACCTCAAATTATAATTATAACATTTCTTAATGGTCATATAGAGAAAAGGTGATAAAACCAAATGCACTATTTTAAATTATTATCTTTAATAATCTAGTTAGGAGTAACTTTATCAATTGCTACTAAAAGCTATAACTTGTGGTCACTATAGAGCATATGCTCTATGTCATTTAAGAGCCACCCCCTCCTTCTGATGAGGATAATAATAAAGATGTGAGCTTACTATAAAGCATGTGCAATATGTCATTCAAGAGCCACCCCTCCTACTTCTAATTATGATAATGATAAAGCCTCCTACTTCTGATTAAGATAATGATAAAGTCTCCTGGGCTATCTGTCACTCTCCAAATTCGGAAATCGGGCTCACAAAATTCTTGATCGCCCAATCCGGCGTCGACAGCCTCCGTAGTACCCCATTCTCGGTTCCTGGCACCCATATACCAGGTTCCGATCCTGGGATCCTACAAGGAGGATTTTCAACATGAATTATTTCATAATAAGCATAACCTTAAGCATTACCCATGAACAATAACCAGAACGTCATCACAAAATCCACTATAATAAAAAACTTTAAGTACAATGTGCATAAAGGGAAATACAATATATAACAAAAGGCTCTGGAAGCTCAGCTGCACACTCCTGCTCCTACTTAGTGTAACGTCTCGGAAAAAAAATACATACAAAGACCCGAGTATCACCTTAGGCAGAAATCACTAAGGACCGAATCCTTTAGAAATTATATGAAAATTAATTAAGTACTAAACTGAATTAATTAGTAGATTAGCTTGAACTGCTTTCTATACGAACTGCAAGACCCAAAACTAGTAGAATCGCTAACTCTACATTACCTAAAAACTTAGGAGAAATCTCAAAACCCAGTTGCTATCGGGAGCACATTGAAACTTCGTATCGGACCTGGACCACGCGTAGAAAGTCTGATAACCACGAAACTATATGGTTATGACCATCTTACTAGGCTTGGCAACCATCGTAGGAATTAAGTTTAAATAGTATCCAGAAACCCACAACTTGAACCTGGAGCGAAGTGTGTGAGAAACGTAAATATCTTTAGAAAATGAACTTAAACTTAAGTGATTTGGGCCGTTCACTTATAGGCCAAATTTAAGGTTTCGGACCATCATATTCTGACCCAACTACACCCTTGGATTAGGAAAATTTCCCTATACATGTCAGTGTACTTGTGGCCTTGATCGAGTAACAATGACCGTTGAATTGAAACTGGTCCTCCACGGTCGATCCACTAATCTGATCGGACCGGAATCTTAACCTGACATAGATCCATTGTCAGGGAACTTTCTCCAAACCATATGCATGTAATAGACCTCCAGATGAGCTCCGTTGACCCGAAACAGATGCCTCTTGGCTATAACCTAAGTATATCATGGCCCTAGGGCCATTGACATCACTTCTGGGCCTATTTAATGTCCTAAACCTACCCTTGTCTCATTCCATACGAATTTTCCTAACCTTAGGAGAGAGAAGAGAGAAAAGAGGAGAAAAGAGTATGGAGAAGTGAAAGAGATTAGGAGTTAGTTGTCAGGATTCATTCCCACCACTACACATACCGAATCATCCCTCTTGTATTGCTACACCATCGATTTCAACTTCGTTTTTGGGTAAGAAATCCTAACCATAATCTATTTTAAGAATTCGAATAGAGAAAATGGTGAAATAGCTAACCTATTTTATGATTTAGGTAGCCATTGTGCCGTAGACAAAGGCGCGGTGTACGAACTGAGTTCATAATCGGCGTATCGATGAGAGGTGAGGACTATAAATGTTTAGGTTATGGTTTTCAAGGCTTTCAATGTTAGTTAATGATTTATGACTGACTTGATTGTTGTCACATATACTTAGATGTGATGTTTTCTGTGTATTACATATATATATGAATTATGTTGAATATAATGCATTTCATGTGGTTGTTGAAATGTTTGAATGAATATGGAATTATGATTTGTACTTGCCATGATTATTGATTGAGAATACATGATTTTTGTATGTATGACAACTCCTTTGTGAAAGGATTTGCTATAATATGTGTTAATTAATTTATTACATGTATGTTGATATGTGTAGTCTAAGTGTTTGATAAAATGTCTGAATTAGAAGTTGCTTGTTGAAACATATTTAATAAGGGTGTTGAGATAGGATTCTTAATTACCTTATCTATAGTTACAGTTTCCTTCATATAACCTATCTCGCTTCTTCGTGCTTTATGGATGAAATGCCTATGTATGACAACATGTGCACTATGTGTTTGTTAAAATGCTCGAATGAGATTTATATTTGAATTAGTTGTCACATGCTGTTTTGACTATCACATATGAATGCCTATTGTGTTTGAGTATGGTTGAGACTAATATGTAATCTAGGCAATCGGTTACGGTTTACGATCAGTGGCCGAAGTAGTTTTGCCACAACGGATATGTTCGGTGAATCCGAGTCGTACGGTGATTATCGACAGTGGTTAGGCCACGAGGAGTGTGTATGCACTCCATGTCGATTAATTCAATGTGCGCTCGTACCAATCGAGCTTGTCAAGTAACTCGATTGGTCTAATGTATGTTCACCATGTATGGAACTGTTTGAATTTAAGGTACCACTTACCAGTGAAAACCCGTTTAACCTTGGTACGATGATCCGCTAAGACTCATGAGCCAGGCATGGTGGTATGGGACATCGTGGTCGAGCTGTCGGCGTATGCTGGGGTGACGAGTGTCCCCATAGTATCCATTGAGTAACCTAAAACTTGTGAGCTAAATACAGTGGTATGAGATACTATATTCAAGATGTCGGCTTACGCTAAGGTGATGAGCCTTTCGGTAGTGACCTCAAGTATAACTAGGCTTACACTAAGGTGACGAGCCTCTTCGCAGCAACCTGAACTTGCCTGTCCACTACTTTTCAATCAGGAGTGATGTTGCCCTATAACTTGCTTATCGTATGTGATTAACTGGATTGACGACCCTAAATGGATCATTCTTTAGGTAAATCATATAAAGGGAGGTACCTTAGCTTCCCGAATCTGCTGTATGAATAAGCCTAATTAAATATTGGCTAACACGACCATGCACCGCATTGCAGGTGCTTTGGCGAGGAAGTGCACGTGTCCAGAGTGGTGCATGCGCGATCGTGAGATGATGTCGCTGAGGGAGTGCAGGCATGCATCATTATTGCATACCATCCTTGCATTAACAAGAGTACTTAGGATATGATTGCTGAATTGCCTTATCATTACTGCTTGACTGAATTGATAACATGTTAACCTTTGCCTTATAGATCCACTGAGTTGATCACTCACTCCCACTTTGGGACGGTGTTTTAAAACACCAACCAGACCCTGTTTTAGTTTCAGATGATGGCGAGGCTTACGAGACGGAGCCCGACTTTTATGATGATGAGGAGTTTTCTTACACGCAACTCTCTGGCAGGTCTATATAGACCTAGAGTTGCATCTTAGGGATTACAGGGATACGGACTAGTTGAACATAATACTTTATCATTTTGTAAATTTTGGAATTATACATGTAATTATTTAACCTGGTGAGATGTTCATACTTTGGGGACTTACAACCACGGATGTGCTTTATATATCTATCACAGTCTTCCGCTTGCGTAATCTAGTTGTCTCTGGAGTATGATATGCTGATTAGTGTAATCCCATTCATGTTTAATGCACTAACATGGACAACATTTAATCATCATTATCTATGTTGCATAAGTGATGCGATGGATCTCGGGAGTTGAGCCTTTGCTTGACCCTCAAAATTTGGGGCGTTACAAGTTGGTATCAAAGCATGATTTAGATTAAACTAGACCTAGGTTATGGACACACGACGTACACTGACGTACTTTGACTTAGGCGGGGATGATAAAAACATAGAAATGATCAAAGGATTCCAAGTTTCGCCGACGGGCGAAACTAACCGTTGAAATATGACCCGTATGCATCTGTGATCATGTGAGATGATCCTAGTCCTTTTCTAGACCGTCAATTAACGGGTTTAGATGATAATTCAGCCTATTCCACACTCAAATAACCGAAACATGTGAATATGCGCGAGATGGATGCCAAAAACGTCTCAAACGGAATCGGGAGCCCAAACGGCGCAAATCGGGGGGAACCAAAGTGGCCCCCGCACATTTTTGACACCCCGGGGGAGGATGCCATCACTCCTAGGGTGTTGCCATCGCCTTAGGTCCAGTGGACTGCGATGACATCGCTCCTACCGTGAGGCCTCGCAGTCCAGCTGTAGTGGGCCAAGGCGGGCCGACCATGTACACGCATGTGGGGCCCACGAAACACGTGTGAGACCACTCTATATGACCCCTTTTGCTTCATTCTTCCATTTCCAAGCTTTTAAAACCCTCCAAGCTCTCAAAAATCTAATTTTTTCTCTCTCTGTTGAGGGTCAAATATTGCATATCAGACCCCATTTATTACCTGGATTTATGAACATAATACTGTTTAAACGGCCTGTTGTAATCATGTTTATGATGCAAGGTGCAATAACAAGCTGGAACTGGAAATGATGATAAAAGTATAGATTTAATGTCTCGATGACACTAAAGGCAAGGGACGGACTCCAGCAGACCACGATTGACGGAATTACTCGGCGAGGATCTGCGGAAATCAAGAAACCGAAGTGGCACTGAAAGTCGGACAAAATGCAAGATCACGGGGTTCCCACTATCGTTCTCGCTCGAAACTTTATACATGAGTGAGGAGCATAAATGAACCGTACACGTCGACCAGTGCGGCTCACGGATCTCTGTGGAAGTGGCCCAACGAACATATCGCCCATAAACCATTGATTTTGGGTCCACCTGTTATCTGGATATGCTTCAAAAAGGGTTTTTGACAGTTTAAATGATATGGCAGAATGGATGGACGGAGCAGATTTCATGAAAACATCAAAGATGGGACTCGCCTTACATGCACGTGTGTACAAGTCCAGGTGCAGGCGCCGTGCACCGAACCAGGGAAGTCGGTCAGCATTGCGCTGACCGACTCATCTCGTCTTCTTCTCTATTTCAAACAGCGGACGCACCGCGTCCGCTGGTTCCTCGCAGTGGGGCCCACTCATCATATGGATCGGTGATCTGAACCGTCCATGCACTCCAAAATGGGGGCTTGATCATAACCACGGTGGACGTTTGGCCCCAGGCAAGCGGTTGTGCATTTTCAGTCGGTAAACACCGGATGAACGGCGGAGCAGAAAGATCAGTGGACCACACCTAATCCAAGCTAAACAAACCATTTTCAAACGGTTTTTCGAGGGAATTTCGATGGACGGCATGGATTTTTCAAATCAGCAAAGAAGTGGGCCCCATCACACGATCAGCGCAACTACCGTGCGCAGGGACAGCGTCCGCAAGATCCGGACGATCCGCGAATTAGTGGGCCCCACCCATTGATCATATGGATGATCAGATCCGTTCATTCACTTTAGAAGGAGGTCGTGACCATTGCCTAGGTGGAGGAATCCCGGAAGATAAATGAGATCTGATTTCAGCCGTAAAATGGAAGATGGACGGAGCAACGAAAAACTCAGTGGGCCAAGCAGAATCTAATAAAAAATCATTCATTTCTTACTGGATTTTCGAGAAGATCACAATAGACGGAGTGGATTGCGCATAAACTGAAAGGAGTGGGCCCCACCGACAGCCAGCGCAAGAAGCGCTGGCTCTGTTTCGCAGTCCGTGAAAACCGGAAGCTGTGGACCCCTGTGTGCTTCTGATCACCGTCGGATGCATGATCCAGACCGTTCATAAGGTTCATTAGTGGGCCAAGACCCCAACCATGAAGGCAGACTCAATGGACAGGCCATCTTTTGTTCCAAAATCGGATCCAAACGCAAGGCGTTTTGCACCTTCACTGCGCATGCGAATTCTGCTGCGTAAAACAGCTTTCACCCAATTTCTGCCGACTGCATCAGCAGCTATAAAAGGAAGGGGACTTCAAAGGGAGGAGGATCTCACGGCTGGAAGGGGAGAAATCGGGTGGAGCAGACAGAGAGAGAGAAAGTAGAGTAGAATTTTATTTATCTTATTTGTTTTCTTGTTAAATTCTATTAGTTTTTTTTTAAGGATGTTTAGCCTCACCATGTCTATGTGTGGCTAAACCTCTTAGCTAGGGCTAAGAGGTGAAGCTTGTAGCGTGATGGGAGGCCTCTTTGCTTGTGGCTTTTTGTTTAGACTGATCTGATTTTGATTTAATTTTATTAAGGGAATGTTTTCAGTCTTTAATGGTCTGTTGTGACTGAAATTACAATGGGTCTGCAATGGCTTTGAGCATGTTCTTTTCCTCTTTATGTTTATGACGTCAGGAAGCCCTGTTGTTCACCATCGTCTCCTGGGCATGGTTGGATGTCGGTACCCTTCCTAACCTTCATACATTGATTGGTTGGTAATTAGTTTAATTCTGTTGTTTGCTTTGTCTCCTGGGCATGGTTTGGTGATGGAATCCATTCTAATTCATATACCTTTCATCTTCTCAAAATTACATTAAAGGCAGTTCAGTTAATTCTCCTAAATTGTAATACAGGCATAAGATCTCCCTGATCTCTACAAGTGGATCCTCTGAATCCCTAGTTTTTCCACTTCTGAATTCTCTTAAATTTTAGTTTAATTATTTCACATTATTCCTCAAATTATAATTGGTGTAGATTTCATCTTAGCCTAGTTCTAGATCTGGTTATTTTTAGAAAGCGTACAGGTTTCAGTCCCTGTGGATTCGACCTCGATCTTACCGAGTTTATTACTACATCACAACCCTATACTTGGGGAGTGAACAAGTTTTTGGCGCCGTTGCCGGGGACTGACGGCTACGATTTTCTGAAATTAATTGGATTTAGAGTTAGTTTAAGATTAGGATTTTACTAATTTTAATTTTGTTTTTTTTATTTGATTCATAGAACTAACATATTTCTTATTCTGTAGGTTGTTAGGATAGAACTTCTAATTTGGTAAACTCTTTCTAATTTTCTAGATTTTCTAACTCTTTAGATTTGGTTTACTTCTGAAACTAACTTATTTTGTTTTGTTTTTGCAGGTCTTTAGCTTAAGGACTCCAATTTGGTAATCTCCTTCCAACCCTCTTTTCCTTCTAGATTGATTTTCTTTCTTAGGATTAGGTTTAGAATTTAATCGAGGGGTTTGCGAGTGTTTCATGCCCAAGTGGGCCCGTGACGACACTCGACGTCTCTTGGATTTGAAGGAGGGTTAGTTGAGGGGTTGATTTGTCCATCGCGGATTAGACACCGCTCGAATTCCCCGAGTTAATTGAGGTTATGGCTGAAAATCAACCTCAAGCACTACCTCAACAGATGGATGAGGAAGTACATGATGAGAATGAGGTGCTTCAAGCACCCCGCCTCGTACCTTACGGGATTATTTACAACCGGCGGGGGTGAGCACGCCCTCATGCATGATTTTTTCTGAAAACACAGGACAGATGGACATTAAGCCAGGAGTTATCTAACTCCTTCCCAAATTCCATGGGCTTAAATCAGAAAGTCTATACTTACATTTGAAAGAGTTCGATGAGATTATAGCCACCTTATACTTTTCCAATGTATCCGAGGATACAATCAGTGAGAAACTCTTTCCTTTTTCCTTGAAAGAGAAGGTTAAGACGTGGTTACATTCATGCGTCCTAGATCCATTGGCACATGGAATGATTTGCGAGAGGGAATTCATAAAGAAATTTTTCCCACACCATAAAACAATTACCCTCGAAAGGCAATCATGAACTTTGCCAAAAGGAAGATGAAACATTCTACCAATGTTGGGAAAGGTTCAAGGATCTTGTCGGTTCATGCCCACAACACGGTTTTGAAATGTGGCGCATTACAAATTTTTCTATGATGGTGACATCTTCCATGCGCCAATGGTCGAGACAATGTGTAATGGTGAATTCATGAATAAAGAGGTCGATGAGGTATGGGATTACCTCGATAGACTTGCCGAGAATGCACAATCATGGGACCATTACCCAAAATCAAACACCACGCCTAGGCCAACTCAATCTAAGGAGAAAGGTGGAGTATATCTCCGAAAGAAGAGGACGATGTGAATTTTAAAGTGACTAATCTCACTCGAAGAGTCGAGGCCATGGAAGGAAAGAAGGAGAAGGTTAATGAAATTGTTTTGCGGCATCGTGATTGCAACATTCACACACCGAAAATTGTCCTACCATATACGCTTTCGAGGAGTGTTGAATGAGCAAGCCAATGCCGTAAATAACTATCAAAGACCTTTCAATGGATCTACCTCCAATACATACAATCCTGGTTGGAGAAATCATCCAAATCTTAGTTGGAGGAATGGACAAACTGCTACCCCTCAAAATTTCTTTAATCAAAATCAAAATCAGGGGAAACCTCAAGAAGAACCGGTTCAAAATCCCATACAAGAGCTGACTCAAGCGGTGCGTGGACTTACTGAGACTTTATGCAGAAAATAGATTCACGTATGACGGTTATAGAAAAGGGGATGCTTCCTGCACAACCGCTCCCCAATCCTAAACCGCAATACGAGATAAATGATCCCAGCTCTTCAAATCAAATGGGACACGCTAAATCCATCACCACTCTTAGGAGTGGGAAGATCATTGATAAAACCCTTCCGGTTAGGCCTGAAAAGTCTCAAGAACCAGAAGAGGACAATAATGATGGATCTCGTGATGTCCCACAAAATTTAGAACCGGAACTTCTAGAGAAGCCAGTTACTCCATTCCCCCAACGGTTGGTTGCACCAAAACGTCTTTCTAACTCTCAGGATATTCTGGAGGTGTTGAAACAAGTGAAAGTCAACATTCCTCTACTTGATGTCGTAAAACAGATTCCTTCATATGCAAAATTTCTGAAAGACCTATGTACGACCAAAAGACGGCAAAGCATTCAAAAGAAGATCTTCTTGACTGAGAAAGTGAGTGCCATCCACAGCAAGATATGCCGCAGAAATTCAAGGATCCGTGAGCCCAACCATATCATGTGTAATTGGGAACCATCGAATTGATCACGCACTTCTTGACTTGGGAGCGAGCGTCAATCTAATCCCTACTCGGTATACAAACAGTTAGGATTGGGTGAGTTAAAACCTACCCTAACCACACTACAACTTGCCGATCGAACTGTTCGTGTACCAAGAGGGATTATTGAGGATGTGTTAGTCCAAGTCGATAGATTTTACTACCCTGTAGATTTTATCATCTTGGACACCGAACCCATCAACAACATGAGCACTCAGATTCCCGTCATTCTTGGTCGCCCATTCCTGGCCACATCAAATGCAATCATCAATTGCAGGAATGGTGTCATGACTATGTCTTTTGGAAATTTGACATTGGAGTCGAACATCTTTTTCAATAACGGCAGCAACGCAGAGGATGATGACAATGTCCACGACATTAATATGATCGATAGTTTCGTGGAAGATAGGACACCCCTTACCTTATCCTCTGATCCTCTAGAGACGTGCTTGGCCCACTCCCATGAGTTTGATGATGATATGATTAGGGAGATGTGTGCCTTGCTTGATACTCGCACCGGTACTTGAAGTTAACAGGTGGAGGCCACAATTTGAAGAATTGCCACAACTGATGTAGTGCCTCTACCGTCTAACCTCAAGGCAGAAGCTTGACCTAAAACCTTTGCCCTCGATTTGAAATATGCCTATTTAGGTCAAGATGAGACATACCCGGTGGTGATCTCTGCCCACCTGGAGAAAGAACAGGAGAGTATGCTCATGTCTACTCTCATTGAACATAAAAGAGCCCTTGGATGGACGATAGCGGACCTCAAAGGAATCGATCCCTCAATTTGTACTCACCACATATATCTTGAGGAAAATGCAAAGACTGCTCGGCAACCACAACGTAGACTAAATCCAAACATGAAGGAAGTGGTTAAGGCCGAGGTTCTTAAACTATTGGATGTAGGTATCATATACCCTATATCTGATAGTCAATGGGTGAGTCCAACTCAGGTGGTTCCTAAGAAGTCCGGAATCACCATCGTAGCCAATGCTAATAATGAACTCGTGCCAACCAGAGTCACTACTGGTTGGAGAATGTGCATTGACTACAGGAAGTTGAATACCGTCACAAGGAAGGATCACTTTCCTTTGCCCTTCATCGATCAAATCTTGGAAAGGCTAGCTGGTCATTCCTATTACTGTTTTCTTGACGGGTATTCAGGCTACAATCAGATTGAAATCGCCCTTGAGGACCAGGAAAAGACCACATTTACATGTCCCTACGGCACCTTTGCTTACCGAAGGATGCCATTTGGATTATGTAATGCCCCTGCCACCTTTCAGCGATGTATGTTGAGTATCTTTTCTGATATGGTGGGGCAATATCTAGAGGTCTTCATGGACGATTTCTCTGTCTATGGCTCATCTTTCAGCAAGTGCTTGGAAAGTCTTAAATGTGTGCTGAAAAGATGTGAAGAAAAGAATCTGATACTTAATTGGGAGAAGTGCCATTTCATAGTTCATAAGGGGATTGTCCTTGGACATATCATCTCGTCCAAGGGAATCGAGGTTGATAAGGCAAAAATTGATCTTATTTCTAACCTACCTCCATCCAAGAACATCAGAGACGTGCGATCCTTCCTAGGACACGCAGGATTTTACAGACGATTCATAAAGGACTTTAGTCTCCTCTCTCGTCCTTTATGTAATCTTCTTCAAAAGGATGTTCCATACGAGTGGACTGAGCAATGCCAGGAAGCTTTTACCAAGCTAAAAGGCATGTTAACCACTGCACCCATCATGCAGCCACCCGACTGGAGCCTTCCTTTTGAGCTTATGTGCGACGCCTCTGATTATGCTCTTGGAGCGGTTCTAGGCCAGAGAAAAGATAAGAGGCCCTGCGTCATCCATTACGCGAGTAGGACTTTAAATCCTGCCCAAGTGAACTACTCGACTACGGAAAAAGAACTCTTAGCCGTAGTGTTCGCCTTGGACAAATTTAGGTCTTACCTGATCGGATCCAAGATCATTATCTATACAGATCATGCGGCGCTGAAGTATCTTCTTTCTAAGAATGATTCTAAGCCCCGCTTGATACGATGGATCCTTCTACTCCAAGAATTTGATTTAGAAATTAAAGATAAAAAGGGAGTAGAGAACGTAGTGGCCGATCACCTTTCTTGCCTTAATACCTCTGATTCCCTTGAGGCGACCCATATCAATGACATGTTCCCGATGAACAACTGTTCTAGAGTCTCCCATTCACCTTGGTTCTTTGATATTGCTAATTATCTTGCTACGGGTTCCATACCGCCACATTGATCACAGAAGATAAGAAGAAATTCTTCACCGAGTGCGCAATTTTTCCGGGATGATCCATACTTGTTTAAATATTGCCCAGACTAAATCTTGAGGAGATGTGTGCCAGACGATGAGCATCAGAGTGTCATCTCCTTCTGTCATTCACAGCCCTGTGGTGGTCACTTTTCGTAAAAAGACCACGCCAAGATTCTGCAGATGTGGCTTCTATTGGCCCACTATGTTCGGGGGACACTCATGAGTTTTGCAAAGCTTGTGAGCATTGTCGAAATTGGGAGCATTGTCCGTCGAAATATGATGCCCTTGAATCTCATTCTTATCATAGAGGCATTTGATTCTTTGGGGCATCGATTTCATGGGACCATTCCCCAATCTTTTGGGAATTTATATATTTTGCTTCTTTGTAGACTATGTCACTAAATGGGTCAAAGCGATTAGTGTCGAATAATGACCATCGCACGGTCATTAAATTCCTAAAAGAAAACATCCTTTCCCGATTTGGAACGCCTCGAGCCATTATTAGTGATGGAGGCTCACACTTTGTAATAGGCCATTCGAGAGTTTAATGAAGAAATATGGTATCTCTCATAAGGTGAGCACCCCATACCACCCGACAAGTGGGCAAGCCGAGATTTCTAATAGGAGATCAAACACATTTTGGAGAAAGAGTAAGGATTGGTCAATTCGATTGACCGATGCCTTATGGGCTTACCGCATCGCTTTAAAAACCCCTATTGGAATGTCTCCTTTAGACTCGTCTATGGGAAAGCTTGCCACTTGCCCGTGGAATTGGAACATAGAGCCTACTGGGCAATCAAAAATTTAAATTTCAATCTGAACAACGCCGGCTCGCTACGCAAACTTCAGTTGAATGAACTTGAAGAAATCCGGAACGACGCATATGAGAACTCGAGAATTTACAAGGACAGGATGAAGGCGTTTCATGACCAACATATTCTACGAAAATCATTCACGCCAGGTCAGAAAGTCCTTTTGTACAATTCTCGATTACATCTCTTTCCGGGTAAGCTTCGATCTCGTTGGACTGGCCCTTACATTGTTGTTACTGCATATCCTCATGGAAATTTGTCGAGATAAGAGACCCCGACAATGGCAAGGAGTTTAAAGTAAATGGACATCGCTTAAAGCCATTTGTCGAGAAATTTGATTCAGAGGACATGTCCATGCCTCTGACTGATCCTATCTACCAGGACTGATCTCCTAGTCTGATGGAGGTATAGGTAGGTTTATCGCTTTCTTAGGACTAGGGTAGTTGCTTTGGTCTGGCTGAAGACGTTAAACTTAGCGCTCCTGGGAGGCAACCCAGCTTTTTTTCTATTTATTTCATTTTCCTAGATAGTTCAATGTTTGTGGGTAACATTACTGCAAACCCTCACGAGACTACAACTCGTCCACTAGGGGCAACCTAGGGGTTTAAAGGCTTGTTGCATACGCTAAATGCAATCGAGAGCACCTGCGAAAGTGGTATAGATAGGATTTTATTTTTGTTATTCTGCTTTCTCTCTCGTGCTGACCGGATTCCATGCTGCGATCTTTTGGAAAGTCTCTCACGATTCATCATTCAGGTACTATCTTCCCATCACTTCTCGTTTACTTTCGTTGTCCCATGTGCATTCCATGCTCATATCTTTTACATTGAGGACAATGTAGATTTTAGGTTGGGGGTGGGAGATTAGGTACCTAATCAGTGTTTTCTTCATCTTGAGCAAAATTTGTGAAAATTTTTAAATTTTTTTTTTCTGGACTTTATAGTGAATTCAAAGTGATTTTAACAGATATTCTGAATTTAGAATTTTAAGATACATAATGTTGGTAATTCTTTCACAGTTAAGTTTGAATTGTTAATCCATGATTAGAAATTGTAAACATTGATTGAGTCATGATTTCACATACCACATCTCCCTTACACATTGAGGTTTCAGATTGTTATTGAATGATTAACTTGGTAATCACTGAGCATGAAAGAAACTAGCCTAAAAGATTTGGCCATCAGGGTATAAACAAGAATTGCACCATAGGTTTGCTCCCTATAGGTGTGGATTTGATTTTCTATGATTAACAGTTAGACAGAGCTGGGCGATTATTTTCACCATAGGTTTGCTCCCTATAAGTGAAAATTTGATTCCCATCTTGAAATTACAAAAAAAAAAAAAAAAAAGAAACTAGAAAAATGAAAGAATGATCCGTTAGGCAAGTTTTGGTTATCATGAATTCTCTTGTTGATTACCAATGAAATCCTGAAATAAAGAATTGAATATTAATGTTGAAAGTCGGGATTACACTCTACACCCATGGAACTTAATGTTTAAAATTATTCTAGTTTATGGATTAATCTTTGAACTTCATTATGAAATTCACCGTGCATAAGAGGCCAGGAGAAATTGATAATCAACATTCATGAATCTTAAGATTTCTCATATCTGGATTGTTTTTCAAAACATCACTCGGCTTCGCAAGAATTGTCTCGTAATTCTCAATTTAATTTTCGCATATTTTGCTCGGGACTAGCAAAATGCTGGTTGGGGGTTGTGTTGAGGGTCAAATATTGCATATCAGACCCCATTTATTACCTGGATTTATGAACATAATACTGTTTAAACGGCCTGTTGTAATCATGTTTATGATGCAAGGTGCAATAACAAGCTGGAACTGGAAATGATGATAAAAGTATAGATTTAATGCTCCGATGACACTAAAGGCAAGGGACGGACTCCAGCAGACCACGATTGACGGAATTACTCGGCAGGGATCTGCGGAAATCAAGAAACTGAAGCTCAAGTGGCCTGAAAGTCAGACAAAATGCAAGATCACAGGGTTCCCACTATCCGTTCTGCTCGAAACTTTATACATGAGCTGAGGAGCATAAATGAACCGTACACACGTCGAATTGCAGCTCCTGGATCTCTGTGGAAGTGGCCCAACGAACATATCAGCCCATAAACCATTGATTTTGGGTCCACCTGTTATCTGGATATGCTTCAAAAAGGGTTTTTGACGGTTTAAATGATATGGCAGAATGGATGGACGGAGCAGATTTCATGAAAACATCAAAGATGGGACCCGCCTTACATGCACGTGTGTACAAGTCCAGGTGCAGGCGCCGTGCACCGAACCGGGGAAGTCGGTCAGCATTGCGCTGACCGACTCATCTTCGTCTTCTTCTCTGTTTCAAACAGCGGACGCACCGCGTCCGCTGGTTCCTCGCAGTGGGGCCCACTCATCATATGGATCGGTGATCTGAACCGTCCATGCACTCAAAAATGGGGGCTTGATCATAACCACGGTGGACGTTTGGCCCCAGGCAAGCGGTTGTGCATTTTCAGTCGGTAAACACCGGATGAACGGCGGAGCAGAAAGATCAGTGGACCACACCTAATCCAAGCTAAACAAACCATTTTCAAACGGTTTTTCGAGGGAATTTCGATGGACGGCATGGATTTTTCAAATCAGCAAAGAAGTGGGCCCCATCACACGATCAGCGCAACTACCGTGCGCAGGGACAGCGTCCGCAAGATCCGGACGATCCGCGAATTAGTGGGCCCCACCCATTGATCATATGGATGATCAGATCCGTTCATTCACTTTAGAAGGAGGTCGTGACCATTGCCTAGGTGGAGGAATCCCGGAAGATAAATGAGATCTGATTTCAGCCGTAAAATGGAAGATGGACGGAGCAACGAAAAACTCAGTGGGCCAAGCAGAATCTAATAAAAAATCATTCATTTCTTACTGGATTTTCGAGAAGATCACAATAGACGGAGTGGATTGCGCATAAACTGAAAGGAGTGGGCCCCCATCGACGACCGTAGAAGAAGCGCCGGCCTGCTTTCGCTTCGCCCGTGGAAAACCAGGAAGTCGTGGACCCCTGTGTGCTTCTGATCACCGTTGGATGCATGATCCGGACCGTTCATAAGGTTCATTAGTGGGCCAAGACCCCAACCATGAAGGCAGACTCAATGGACGGGCCATCTTTTGTTCCAAAATCGGATCAAACGCAAGGCATTTTGCACCTTCACTCGCGGGCAAGCATGCGAGTCCTGCCACAGAAACGACTTTCACCCAATTTCGCCCGACTGCATGCAGCAGCTATAAAAGGAAGGGGACTTCAAAGGGAGGAGGATCTCACGGCTGGAAGGGGAGAAATCGGGTGGAGCAGACAGAGAGAGAGAAAGTAGAGTAGAATTTTATTTATCGTATTTGTTTTCTTGTTAAATTCTATTAGTTTTTTTTAAGGATGTTTAGCCTCACCATGTCTATGTGTGGCTAAACCTCTTAGCTAGGGCTAAGAGGTGAAGCTGTAGCGTGATGGGAGGCCTCTTTGCTTGTGGCTTTTTGTTTAGACTGATCTGATTTTGATTTAATTTTATTAAAGGAATGTTTTCAGTCTTTAATGGTCTGTTGTGACTGAAATTACAATGGGTCTGCAATGGCTTTGAGCATGTTCTTTTCCTTTTATGTTTATGACGTCAGGAAGCCCTGTTGTTCACCATCGTCTCCTGGGCATGGTTGGATGTCGGTACCCTTCCTAACCTTCATACATTGATTGGTTGGTAATTAGTTTAATTCTGTTGTTTGCTTTGTCTCCTGGCATGGTTTGGTGATGGAATCCATTCTAATTCATATACCTTTCATCTTCTCAAAATTACATTAAAGGCAGTTCAGTTAATTCTCCTAAATTGTAATACAGGCATAAGATCTCCCTGATCTCTACAAGTGGATCCTCTGAATCCCTAGTTTTTCCACTTCTGAATTCTCTTAAATTTTAGTTTAATTATTTCACATTATTCCTCAAATTATAATTGGTGTAGATTTCATCTTAGCCTAGTTCTAGATCTGGTTATTTTTAGAAAGCGTACAGGTTTCAGTCCCTGTGGATTCGACCTCGATCTTACCGAGTTTATTACTACATCACAACCCTATACTTGGGGAGTGAACACTCTCAAGTCCCCCTCCATTCTCAAATCTTCTTCTTCATCATCACTACATACTCACATCCCACCATTCCTTTCAAACCCATCTCCTATCTCCCTCATTTCCTCCCATTTGAGTACACAAACCCTCCTTTGTGTCTCAAAAATCTCAAAGTCCACTAACCCATCCTATCCCTCCATCTTGTTTCACTCTCATGGCTCTTTTCTAGCTCGTGGCTGCTATCTTCTTTCTTCACCCTTCTTTCCCTCATGGGAAAGAAGAGGGCTTCCACAGATGAAGTTAGGCCTAGCTGCCCAACCTGTCTAAGGAAGAAATTAAGCGTTGAAGCAAGTACAAGCGCCGCACGAGAGTAGAGGACGAAGTAGGATCTATATCCCCAAGTTCCCCTTGAAAGAGCCCTACGGCCGAGCATCGCACATGGTAGGTTCTAGGGTCGTAGAGTTCTTTGTGAAGCACACGTGGACAAAAAACTATTTGGGTTATATCTGGCAATGGACCTCTTGTTGGATGTCGGGTGGGGTCCCATATTTGAAGGCAAGTCAAGTGCATGTGAGAGCACTTTCTTAGCCTTTTACACCCACATACGGGACCCATTACTGGAGCCTCTACAGTTCACTATTCCCGTGGGAAGGTGGGTAACAACAGTTGATGTCGATGTGATAGCTCAGATTATAGGGTGGAGCGTGGTGAAGTTCATGCTAGTGAGAAGAATCTCAGGAGTGCCTGTCAAAGAGATCGCCGCACGCGATTTCTTTGCGGCCGACTAATCCACTGGAATCGAGGCAACTGCCTCCCAGTGTCTAAGATGACTCATGACTTCCGCTTACTCCACCACATATTCACACACAATGTGTATCCTAGGTGGAGCAATCACTTCGAATGCACGCGTTTGATGGTGGACTTCATATACAGAGCTGGGCAGAGAGACAAGCTGTACCTGCCTACATTTGTCCTACTACAGATAGTTCAGACTGCACGCTCTCATAGGATTGACATTTCACTCCCATTCGGTCGACTTATATGCAAGCTTGCTCATGAGTTTGGCTACCGACTTGACACGGAGGTTGTGTCGATCCACTACATTAATGACGCTACGCTCAACAACATGGGATTTGACCCATGACAACGTCAAGCCCGACTTGATGAGAGTGGGGATGAGATAGGAAGTGAAGAGAAAGAAAGTGATGAAGAAGAGTACGAAAATGAAATAGAGGAAGGAAGTGAGGAAGGGGAAGAGAAGGAAGAGGAAGAAGAGGAGGCCCAAGACTCTGATGAAGGCTCTCCACCTGCTACACATGAGCACCACCATGATCAGACTGCTTTAGAAGCCTGTTTGGTTCAGATTATGGAGGGCTAAGTTGCCCTGCGACAAGAGGTCAGAGAGACCCGGGCCAAGCTTGAAGAGAGTCAGGCCTACATGAAGCAAAAATTTAAGAAGGTGTCTCGCACCTTAAAGGCTCTCATGTGCTGTATGTAGGACAAGGGCGCTGCTCCACCATCACCATATTCGGATGACTAGTCCTATGTTGTAGTCGTCATTAGGTCTTTTCTTTCCTTATTTTTCTTGCTTTCTATGTTATAGCCTTGATAGGCTTAGTAGTAGGGTAGAGTTGTTGGTGTGTTCTGGTGTTTAAAGCTTTGTTTAAATTAGCTCACATGTATCTTTTGTCATGATCCATGTAAGACTACATCTCATGTATTATGACGATTTTGGTTAAATGAAATGCATGAAGCTCCTTTTGTTATGGAATGTGTAGAATGCTTGACAAGTTGAGTATTGCTATGCTAATCTTATACGTGTTGCACCCTATATTGTGTATAGGGAATGCCTCCGAAAGCTACTCGGAACACTACACGTTTAGCACTTAGCGGATCATTTGATGGGGCACCTCCCCTAAGTGATAGCCACACGGACCCCAACTTAGGCCCTGACAGTGACACGATGTCGGATTCACAGCCTGCCACTGACCCCACTAATGGGCTTCCCGAGCAGAATCGTGCATCTACCTCGATGCCACACATGCCTCAGGCGGCTTCTCCTCCTGATAGGTTAGAGTAGATGATGCTCCTTATGCAGCAGCAGCAGTAGATTTGGACCACCATTGTTGGGGCCCTTGCCCAAAACATGAATGTGGTTCTGCCTGCACCACTTGTACACCCTGCTGGACATATGAATGCCGACAGCTTATTTGAGCAATTTCAGTGCTTCCAACCTCCCACTTTTGCAGGTACTCACAGACCCGAGGAGGCTGAATATTGGCTTGACCACATCTCTAAGATGCTGAAGCCTCTGCACTACACTGAGGCAGAGTAGGTTGAGTTGGTCACATATATGTTTGAGAAGGAAGCCAGTCTATGGTGTGACAGCATCCTACGGACAGTGGCTGCTGGTTATGTGTGGACATGGGAAGCTTTTGAGACCCGCTTCCATGGTAAGTATTTCTCCCTCACCTACTGTAATGAGAATGAGGGAGAGTTCCTTCGCCTCCGTCAGGGAGGAATGACCGTAGCCGAGTATGAGAACAAGTTTATGGAGCTGACCAAATACGCTCCCTTGATCCTGACAAATGAGCCAATGAAGATGCGGCGATTCTCTGATGGTTTGCGGCCCGATATCGTCATAAAGATGTGTTGCGCTAGCATACCCAACTATGCTGAGCTAGTAAACATGTCTCTGCAGGCTGAGTAGGACAGGGACAGACTATCCCGTACACATGTGCCCATGGGTCTTAGGCTTTAACCAGATTTGTCGAGCAGGCTGTTCCTCGGTAAAAGGCCATGTGCAGACTCGCCCCTCAGACTTACGGCTTCACCGACCCAACTGAGGCGATCAGATCTGTGGTGCACTTATTGCAAGAGGTCGGGCTATGTAGATAGTTACTGTTTCACTAAGATGAGGGATAACAGCTTCTTGCCGCCTCAGAAGATCAATCGCCAGCTTGCTCAGGCTATCTCGGCTCCACCTCTACGTTCAATACCACCAGTACAACCTTTCTATAGGCCTAATGTACCTCGTAGTAGGCCTCCTCAACGACCTATGGTACCGCAGCCAAATCATCCTCAACAAGCTCATGTGCACTCACTTGTAGCTGAGGCATCCGAGATAGCAACCGCAATATCATTGGCTTTCGAAGTCACGACACATATCCAAGGTGCACCAGTCTTCCTATTGGTGGATACTGGGTTCACTATTTCGATCATATTATGCGCAGCAGTCAAGCGACTAGTTTTGGGAACTACTCCTATGGTTGGGGTGAGACTCCTTACCGCCATAGGGACCTTCTCAGACTCCACCAAGACTTGTAGAGGTTACTCGATAGACATAGGGAGCAGAACAGTTCTTGTTGACCTGATGGTCACCCCATTATGTCATTATGATGTCATTCTTGGTATGGATTGGCTCACCGAGATGAAGGTGGAGATCAATTGCGATACTAAAGTAGTGACAGCCCATGGATTTGAGGACATGACCTTTACTTTCCTATTTCAAGTCAGTTGGTACTACTGTGTTAGTTGTTATGTTACCTTACTAGAGCATGTTGATGGTCTGACACTTGGGAGCACACTTGTAGTCCGAGATTTCACGGATGTGTTCAGGACGATACGTGGACTACCTCCTCGGCACGAGATCGATTTTTTCCGTCGACCTAGTGCCTGGTGTGACACCTATATCTTTACCGACGTATCGCATGCCTCCATGTGAGATGGAGGAACTGAGGAGACAAATCGACGATCTGTTAGATGTAGGTTTCATACGACCGAGTGTATCTCCTTAGGGAGCACTTGTGTTGTTTGTGAAGAAGAAGGATGGATCATTGTAATTGTATATTGATTATCACAGGTAGAATCAAGTGACAGTGAAGAATAAGTATCCTTTGCTCAGGATAGATGATCGGTTTGATTAATTGAAAGGGGTACAGTATTTTTCAAAGATCAACTTACAATTAGTGTATCACCAGTTGCACGTCAATGATGAAGATGTGAAGAAGACGGTTTTCAGAACCAGCTTTGGGTACTACGAGTTCCTTGTGATGTCATTTGGACTCACAAATGCACCCGCCGTGTTCATGGACCTTATGAACTGGGTGTTTCGTCCGTATCTGTACCAATTCATCATTGTATTCATAGATGACATCTTGATATACTCCAAGAGTCGAAAGGATTACAAGGAGCATCTGCGGGCAATCTTTGATATGCTCAGGAAGAACCAGTTGTTTGATCAGTACAAGAAGTGTGACTTCTGGAAAGAAGAAGTCAAGTTCCTGGGACATGTGGTGTCCAAGGAAGGAATAGTTGTGGACCTTGCTAAGGGGACTACAGTTCAGGACTAGGTCCGGTTCTATTACTGAAGTGAGGAGTTTCCTTGGCCTGGCAAGTTACTATCGTTGTTTCATTAGAGACTTTTCCAAGATAGCCAAACTGTTGTCTCAACTCACGCAGAAAGATCTCAAGTTTGCCTGGAATGAGAAGGCAAAAGCAGCCTTTCAGGAACTGAAGGACAAGTTGACATCCGCACCCATGCTAGTATTGCCAGAGTAGGGGGTCAAGTATACGATATACACTGACGCATCTCGTGTTAGTTTGGGTTGTGTTCTGATGTAGAAGGACAGAGTGATTGCTTATGCCTCGAGACAATTGAGGAAGCATGAGGAGAACTACCCTACGCATGACCTGGAGTTGGTAGCTGTCATCTTTGCATTAAAGCTCTAGAGACATTACCTCTATGGAGAAGAGTTCGAGCTCTTTTGTGACCACAAGAGCCTCAGATACATATTCACACAGAGAGACTTGAATATGAGGCAGCGACAATGGATGGAAACCTTAAGAGACTTCAAGTTTGAAGTCGCCTACCATCTTGGCAAGGCCAACCTTGTGGCAGACGCGTTGAGGTGCAAGAAGACGATAACATTTGTAGCTCCGCTAATGATAGATGAGTGTAACATGGTAGAGTTTGTTCAAGACTTTGAGCATAAACTTACGGTAGATGAGCTGTTCGAGAGTGTTGCACATATTCGTGTATGGCCACTTATTGATGACCAAATTATTGTGGCTCGGAGAGAAGATGCATGACTGATGAAAATGAGAGAGCAAGCAACTGACAACAAAGAGTCCGAATGGAGAGTTAGTTCAGATGGGGGTTTACGTTATCATGGCCACCTATGCCTCCTAAACCTTCATGACTTGAGAGGGGAAGTTCTCGAAGCTACTCACAATTCGAAGATAGCAATGCATCCTGGTAGTACAAAGATGTATCGAGATATGAAGCACTCATACTGGTGGGATAGCATGAAGGCCCATATAGTAGACTATGTATCCCGTTATCTCACATGCCAGTAGGTCAAGGCCGAACATCGCTGACCTTCTAGTTTACTTCAGCCCATGCCCATAGTTGAATGGAAATGGGATTTTGTTTCTATAGATTTCATCTCAGGATTACCGAAGACGAGGAAGGGACATAACTCCATTTGGGTGATTGTGAACTGATTGACGAAATCATCTCATTTCCTCCCGATTAGTCTCAAACTCCGTAGATGATTTGGCCAGGCTGTATGCATGGAGTGTCTATGGAGATCATGTCAGATCGAGACACGTGATTTACATCTATCTTCTGGACTCGTATCTAGGAAGCGATGGGTGTGAAACTGAAGTTCAACACCACGTTCCACCCATAGACGGATGGGCAGATGGAACGGGTAAATCAGGTGTTGGAAGACATGTTGCGGGCATGTGTGCTTGATTTTAAAGATAGTTGGGATGACTGTCTTCCCTATGCTGAGTTCACTTATAATAACAGCTTTCAGGTGAGCATTGGCATGGATTCCTACGAAGCATTGTATGAGCACCTAGAGTTAGTGCAGGCGACCTCAGAGAAGATCGACATTATCAGGCATCGACTTCTTTCAGTATAGAGCATACAAAAGAGCTACGCCAATACAAGATGGCGACCGCTAGAGTTTGAGGTTGGGGATCATGTGTTTCTTAAGATTTCCCCCATGAAGGGAGTCCTTTGGTTTGACAAGAAGGAAAAACTCACGCTGAGATTCATTGGCCCATTCCAGACACTAGACCGAGTGGGTGTGGTAGCGTACCACCTTCCTTTGCCCACGCCACTCGCAGGCGTGCACAACATATTTCACATATCGATGTTGAAGAAATACGTTCTTGATTCGTCCCACGTTATCAAATGGGAGTAACTGCAGTTGAGTGAAGATGCTACTTATGTACTGCGACCGACGTGTATCCTAAACAGGAAGGAACAGGTACTGTGCAGTAAAGTTATCCTGCTTGTGAAGGTACTGTGGACACATCACACTGAGGAAGAGGCTACTTGGAAAACAGAAGCCGAGGTCTGTAAGAACTACCCTCAGATTCTCGAGGAGTACGAAAAGGTACTAATTTCAAGGACAATTTTTCTTTAAGGGGGGTAGATTGTAACGTCTCGAAAAAAAATCCGTACAAAGACCTGAGTATCACCTTAGGCAGAAATCACTAAGGACTGAATCCTTTAGAAATTAGACGAAATTAATTAAGTACTAAACTAAATTAATTAGTAGATTAGCTTGAACTGCTTTCTATATGAATTGTAAGACCCAAAACTAGTAGAATCGTTAACTCTACATTACCTAAAAATCTAAGAGAAATTTCAAAACCTAGTTGCTTTCGGGAGCACATTGAAACTTCGTATCGGACCTGGACCGTACGTCGAAAGTCCGATGACCGCGAAACTATACGGTTATGACCACCTTACTGAGCTTGACAACCATCATGGGAATCAACACTACGCTAAAACAGTGAAAAAAGGACGGTTGAAAACCGTCTCAAATGACAAATAAGGACGGTTTTGAACCGTCGCGTGGGCCGTCATATTTTGGGGCGTCGTATTACTTAAAGGACAATCATGAACCATCATTGTTATTGACATTTAAAGGACGGTTATGGACCGTCTATAAAGAAGGACGGTCATGGACCGTCCTTAAAAAGGACTATCATGAGCAGTCTCTGATGAACCTTAAAAGGACGGTCTTGGACCTTTCTTCAAAAGGACTTATGAACCGTCTCTGATGAACCTTAAAAGGATGGTCATGGACCGTCCTTAAAAAGGACGGTTATGAGCCGTCTCTGATGAACCTTAAAAGGACGGTTATGGACAATCTCAGATTTGAATATTTAGAAAAATATGGGCGGCATAAAGCCATTAGAAAATTTCTTGTATTAAAAAGAAAAAAATCAGCAACAATTTTCTTTTTGTATCTTTCATCTAATAACAAAATATTCAACCAATAAAACATGATAATTCAGAATCATAAAGAATTGCAGAAACTTCATTCGTTTTTTTTTTTTCTAAAAAAGTGGGCACACTTTTTTATAATAAAACTGATCATTAAAATAAAACTAATACAAACAAATAATGCAAACAAGTGTTTCAATTCAAGTTAATAGAAACAACAACAAAAATTAAAGCTTTATAAAAAAGAGGCATGTGTTAAAGGGATACATCCTTGATTCCCATGCATGAGAGTCCAATGATGATGAGAACAAGAATCACAGCATAAGGGCCCATAAATACGACAATGTTATCCTGCAAAGGAATATGATAGTATTAAATGTTAATGCACTTGATCAGATTACACATAAAGTTCCGATTAGAGTTACAGTTTAGTAAAGGTTTGCAGTGCCATGCATAGATGATAAGGAAGCTTAAAAGAACTCAAAAAGTAAGCCCTTTTCTTTTTCTTTGCAATAGATTATGTACAGTATTATTGAAACTAAGCAATGAATTAAAAGAGAGTTTTAAAAAATATAGAAACAACAATAGGTTAAGGTTAGGTTTACGTTTAGGTTTTAGGTTTAGGTTATAGGTTATAAGTTTAGGTTATAGGTATAGGTTATAGGTTTTGGGTTTAGGTTAAGGTTATAGGTTTAGGTTTAGGTTAAGGTTTAGGTTTAGGTTATAGGTTTAGGTTAAGGTTTAGGTTTAGGTTATAGGTTATAGCTTTCGAGAATTGAGAATAGGTTAAGGTTTAGGTTTAGGAAATTGGGTTCGGGTCCAGGATCAGGTTTAGGTTTGGGTTTTCAAGTTTAGGTTTAAGTTTAGGTTAAGAAGTTGAGATTAGGATTAGGTGTAGGTTTAGGTTTAGGGATTTGAGAATACATTTAGGTTTTAAGTTTAGGTTTAGGTTATAGGTTTAGGTTGTAGGTTTAGGTTTAAGTTATAGGTTTAGGTTATAAGTGTAGGTTATAGGTTTAGGTTTAGGTTAGGTTATAGGTTAAGGTTTAGGGAATTGAGTTTAGGTTAAAGGTTAAGGTTTAGGTTTAGGTTAAGGTTTAGGTTTAGGTTTAGGTTATAGGTTTAGGTTAATGTTGTAGATTATAGGTTTAGGTTATAAGTTTATGTTAATGTTGTAGGTTATAGATTTAGGTTATAGGTTTAGGTTTAAGTTTAGGGATTTGAGAATACATTTAGGTTTTACGTTTAGGTTTAAGTTTTACGTTTGGGTCATAGGTTTACGTTTAGGTTAGGTTATAGGTTAAGGTTTAGGTTATAAGTGTAGGTTATAGGTTTAGGTTTAGGTTAGGTTATAGGTTAAGGTTTAGGGAATTGAGAATAGGTTAAGGTTTAGGTTTAGGAAATTAGGTTCGGGTTCGAGTTCGGGTTTAGGTTTGGGTTTTCAAGTTTAGGTTTAGGTTAAGGAGTTGTGATTAGGATTAGGTGTAGGTTTAGGTTTAGGGATTTGAGAATATATTTCGGTTTTAGATTTAGGTTTTAGGTTTAGGTTAAGGTTATAGGTTTAGGTTATAGGCTTAGGTTTAGGTTTAGGTTTTGTAAGTACTATGGTTTCCTATTCTTTTGGTTGTCAAATTTTATGGTGCCAAAAACACAATCTATGTCTTGTGTAGCATGTTGATTTGTATGTTTAAAACACTGCATCAATGTTACAAGTTAAGAATGGTGATCTACCTCAAGAAATGTAAGGTCAAGTTCTTTGTCCACTTTTGTAAGCTTCAATGTTCAGAATATTTCAAGAGCTACATCAGAAGACAAGTGCATGTTCAAGACTCAAGTTCAGCTCACGATAATGTTCAACTCAAGATGAAGTACAACTCAAGAATGACAAATCCAAGCTTTAGAAGATCTCAAGTTCAAGCTACATCTTGTAGAGATTTCAAGCTTCATAATCTTCAAAGGTCAACCATCATCTGAAGAAATGAAGACTCAATATTCATACTTCACATTTAAGGTATGATTGACCTTAGATTGACCTTAGGGTAGGTCATTTTGTATACATAATTCAAATTGAATCTTTTTTATAAGTGTTTAGTTTGTTCTAAGACTAGTCCTAGACTCTGTTCGACTAGTCCTAGAACTGGCTCAACCAGTCCAAGAAATTCTAAGACCAATCCTATGTTGTTGAAAAATTTTAGAATTTTTTGGTTGAGCTTCAACCAGTCCTAGAGTCTGCTCGACCAGTCGTAGGAACAGTGTCGACTCATTCACGACTAGTCCTGCAGCTATGACTCAAAGTCCAGCAACCATTCCTGGCTCCTCATGACCTGTCATGGGTTGGTTACAATCAGTCATGGAGGCCTCACGACCAGTCATGGACACCCTATGACTAGTCGTGGAACGGTTTTATCTAATCGTGCTTAAAATTTCAAAATGCAGTTTGACTTACGACCAATCGTGGTGGCTACTCAACCAGTCATAGACGCGATTCCTGTATCTATAAATAGAAGACGATTTTCAGAGTTTCATATCCGAATTCAAGTAAAATTCAAGGCTTCACTCTGAGATAAGTTTGTGTTAATTTTTAAACTACATTGTGCATATTTAATATTCTCTTTTGTTAGCTTTGTCAATTTAATTTTGTTTCTGTATTCCAAATTGAATTGAAGAGAGGAATTATTGTATTCCTTCTTCTTCGAATTAAAATCAAATAAAGCTAGCCCAACTGGTTTAATTTAAAATTTATTAGAACCTAGAACCATTTCAAAGTGAGTATTGGACAATTGAACTTCTATATTCAAACTTCTACTCTGATTGGTTCTTCTGGGCTGCTACAAAAGGAGAAATCCAGGTATTTTACATTTATGTAAATTTTCTTTATTTTGGTTTCTTTTGAGATTGAGCCAGAAAAATCTAAGGAGAGCCAAAAAAGTCAGAAAGTGAGGTTTTTGAATTGTGTAACCCCATTTGAAAGACACAATTGTGAAGGTTTTAGGTGAACCTGTGAAACCTATTTTCATAGTGAATGCTGATATCCCCTGTGTGTGGATATTAGGAGTGGAGTAGCAAGCTGTATGACTGTTGTTTAACAGTTGGTGTACACACAGGCGAACCACTATAATTCTGTGTCTTGTGGTTTGAATGTTTATTTAATTTATATATCCTTTATCATTCAAAGCTGTGGAATGTATGTGTGGATGTGAATGTTATAATATTTACATTCCAAGCACTGTGGGAATGTTGTAATAGTTTAGAATTTCAATTCTTGCTATTTCCTTTATTTCTCTTCAGTTTGAGATATTGATACTTAAACCATTCTAGTAAGGTTGTCCTACCATAAACCCTTGGTTTTTATGGTGCAAGGTTGTCTTTAGAACATCATTTGTATAAGCAATAATAGAATATTGAGGTTGCTTTACATTTCTATATTGTGATTTATTTAAAAGTACTATCTTTCATTTATTTGTTTATAAGGCTATCTTATTGTTTAATTCTGTTGGTATCATTTTAAATTTGACATAGTCCTATTCACTCCCCCCTTGAGGACATATAGCTAAGCCTTTTCAAGTGGTATCAAAGCCTAATAGCTCGTTCTAATTGTTATATTTTTTTAATTTATTTTCTGAGCTAATCGATCTAAGCTATTTATAAGATGTCAAATTTTGATAACCTTTCAATCACTAGGCCTCCACCATTTGATGGCTCCAATTATGCCTATTGGAAAGCCAGGATGAGGATTTTCCTTAAATCCATGGATGAGAGTATGTTGCAAGCTATAGTGATTGAATGGATCCCTCTTACCATTAAAGTGACTGGTATCGATGGATCAAAATCAATGAAAGTCTCACCTTATTTTACCTTGACCACACTTCAGAAAAGTGAGAGTAGTGCCAATGCAAAAGCACTAAATGCAATCACTTGCGCACCATCACTGGATAAGTTCAAAAGAATTATATCCTGTGATACTACAAAGCAAGCTTGGGATATTTTAGAAATGACACACGAGGGTACATCAATTGTCAAGAAGTCTAAAGTTCAAATCCTCACAACTAAATTTGAGGAAATACATTGGAAGAAAATGTAATGTTGAATAGTATGAAGCTCCATAAAAATCTTTGGGCTGAAGCCGTAAATACTGCCTGCTATATAATCAATCAGGTTTATACAAGTAAATCTAATAATAAAACTGCTTATGAACTATAGTTTGATAAGAAGCCTACAGTCAAATACTTTCAAGTTTTTGGTAACAAGCGCTATTTTTATGTGACCGTGAAAATTTGGGGAAGTTTGACACTAAAAGTGATGAAGGTATCTTTTTAGGGTATTCTTTGAACAGTCGTGCATATCGAGTACTGAACAAGAGGACTGGTGTGATTCAAGAGTCCATCAATGTGGTCATTAACGATCACATGAATACACTTGCCCTAAGTTCAGATAATGATGAAGTCCTTTTAATTGACGAACTAGATACTTCATCAAATCAAACTAATTTTGAACTGAGGACTGTCAAAGATCATTCAACCACTCAAATTCTTAGAAACCATCTCATTGGTGTACGCACTCGTAGACAACTAGAAGACATGTAATTACGTGTGCTTTACATCCCAGATAGAACCGGCTAACGTAAAAGAAGCCCTTACTGACGAAAATTGGATAGTAGCTATGTAAGAATAACTTAACCAATTTGTGAGAAATGATGTTTGGTATCTTGTTCCTAGACCTAAAGATAAACACATTATAGGAACTAAGTGGATTTTCAAAAATAAGTCTGATGAACTTTGTAATATAATTCAAAATAAGGCCAGACTGGTTGTACAAGGGTACACTCAAATTGAAGGCATTGACTATAATGAAACCTTTGTCCCAGTAGCTCGTCTTGAATCAATCAGACTATTCATATCCATTGCGTGCTTTAAAAATTTCAAAATTTATCAAATGGATGTAAAGAGTGCTTTCTTAAATGGTGATCTGTATGAAGAAGTTTATGTTGAACAACCAATGGATTTTGAAGACCCTAAGAACACTGATCATGTCTATCGCCTTAGAAAGGCTCTCTATAGTTTGAAACAAGCTCCCAGGGCATGGTACGAAAAATTGACTAAGTTTTTACTAAGTCATAATTTTCTAATGGGAAGTGTTGATAAGACTCTGTTTGTTAAGAAACATAACGATCATATCTTAATGGTGCAAATCTATGTTGATGATATTATTTATGGATCTACCTATACTAACATGACTGTTGAGTTTGTAGATTTAAAGAAATCTAAGTTCGAAATGAGCATGGTTGGGGAATTGAATTATTTCCTAGGGTTGTAAGTAAAACAACAACCTGATGGTATTTTTATTTCTCAAATCAAATATGCTTTGAACTTAATTAAAAAGTTCGGATTTGATAATGGTAAGAATTTTGATATTCCTATGAGTACACCATTAAGACTCTCAAAAGACTATATGGGTAAAAATGTAGATCCTAAAATATATCGCAGTATGATTGATAGTTTGCTTTATTTAACTGCTAATAGACCTGATATTGCTTTGAGTGTTGGAATTTGCGCTAGATATTAGTTTGACCCTAAAGAGTCTCATCTAATTGCTGTTAAAAGGATTATGCGATATGTCACAAGCTCTGCTAATTTAGGTCTCTGGTATCCATATGATACTAGTGTTCAATTGGCAGGGTACTCAGATGCTGATTGGGCTGATAATATCGATGATAGAAAGTCAACCAGTGGTGGTTGTTTCTATATTGGAAATTTTTTAGTTTCTTGGTTTAGTAAGAAACAAAGTTCTATATCGCTTTCTACTACTGAGGCTGAATACATTGCAACTGGAAATGCATGTACTTAACTTGTTTGGATGAAACGCATGTTAAGCGATTATGGAATTGCTCAGAATTCAATGATTTTATATTGTGATAATTCCAGTGTAATAAATATTTCTAAAAATTCAATTCAGCATTCTCATACTAAGCACATTGACATTAGATTTCATTACATTCGTGAATTAGTGGAAGAAAAAATAATTTCATTGTAATACATTCCGACCAAGACTCAACTTGCTGACATTTTCACTAAACCATTTGACAAAAGCAGGTTTAATAAATTGAAATTTGATCTTGGTATGTGTAACTTAAATTGATTATTCATGCATGTGTGTATCATGGTGTATATATATTTGATAATTTATTAGTTTAAATTTTAAATTTTGATGAAAATGCATATTTTTGTTGGTTAATGAGTAGTCGAGGACGTGCTCAACTAGTTGTGGTACGACCGGTTAAGAACGGTCCTCGACCAGTCGTGTAGCGTGCTGAATCTCTTAAAAATTGGGGAAAAACTCATCTTCCTCATTTCCTATTTCTTCTCTAATAGGCCTTAACACAACTAGTCGTACCCAACTGTCTGATTCCTCAAGGTTAGTGCATCATTTGTGTTTTTTTTGTAGATTCTAGTCAATATTACTTCATTTTCACTCTTGGAGTAATTTATTTTGTGATTCATTGCAATTTTGGAGTTTTTCTTTTGAAAAATATGATCATAGCAAACTCCACTCTATAATCTTTGCTTCTTCTTGGTTCTTTGATTTTCCTATTGCAAATGGATTCTAGAGGGAAAAAGAAAACTTCCCGTGGTTCGTCTTCCTCTTGTCCTTCAACTATCACTAGGCGCCATCTTCGGTCACCCGAAGATGATCCCTCTCATGTACGGGATTTGCGATTGCGAAATGTTATTGTTGAAAGACCTATGTTTATTGATCACATTGCTTCTTTTAGTATCCTTCCTCTTCTCCAATCTGTAGGCTGGGATAACATCCTACATTGGGGTGGGCCTGCATACCAATCTATTGCTCAGGCCATGATTACTTGCATTTTTAAATTTTTGACAGAGAATTTAACATTTAATATAGCAACAAGAGAAGGTCCATTTGACATAGACCATCATCTGATTTCAGCTTTAATGGATATACCTGTTAATGACGAGGGTATTCCTATTTAGACTCTAGTTGGAAAACCGTTGGAAACTGAAAAACGTATGTTAACTAGAGATTTATGCAATATAGATGTTCAATGGACTCATAAAGGGAATGCGCTCCCCTCAAAGTATTTGTTACCCAGATACAGGATTCTCCACAGAATCTTTACTTCAAATTTGTATCCGCATTCTGATAACAAAACAGAACTGACTTCCTTTATGGTTTGGGTTTTGCATTCTATCCTCACTGGTACTAAAGTGTGTCTGCCTTCTTTAATATGTCATTTCATCATTCAGTTTCATCTCCATCTAGGACACAATGATATTCCATTTGCTTATCTTATGACTGTGTTAGCTTCTCACATGTTAGTTGATATGCCTATTAAAGAGGCTCCTATTCATCATCTTATTTTTAACAATTCTAATATAAACAAGATGAAATTGGAATTGGCTCCTGGCTAAAGAGATGTTGGTGGTGGTGGTGCTGAAGCAGGGGATGAAGAAGAAGGTGGCGATCTTCCTCCTGATGATATAAATATGGATGACATTTTTGATGAAATTGAATCAGATTCTACTAATGATCCTGACTATGAGCCATCTGATTTTGATGCTCATCTTCGTGTACTTGAGGAGAAGGTTGAGAATATAAATGTTGCCCATGATTTACAATTTAAATATACGTGCAAGTATCTTAGGCGTTTAAAAAAGGGCCTTCATCAACTTGATCCTAGCATACCTGCTCCTTCTTCAAGATCTGATTAATTGTTTTTATTCATTGGCCTATAATAACTGTTAGACTATTTTGGTTTCTTTTAGTGTGTGCTAGACTTACTCTGGATTATACTAGTTTATGATATATGCACTTTGAATTTGCTTATATATCTTTTGTCTATTTAAGTCCTTTATTACTCTCGTATTGGACTTCCACTTTCATTTATTCCTTTCTTCCTTTGTCATATTGTGACAAAAAGGGGGAGAATATGTTTTTGAGTAATAAATATGGAATGTATATGGATTGTGGGGGGAGTGGCATAAAGCATAATTATAAAGCAAAATTTTTATGGATTTTATGTGTGCTACTCAGGGGGAGTATGTAATGAGAAGTAATGAGGAATTTATTGAGCTAGTTAATGACAACTGGTGCATGATTCGTTAATTAGGTTGCAACTGGTTTACGTTTATAATTGGTACATGATTCGTTGTTCATATTGATCATATTGTTGTTAAGTGTGTTTTGTCACAAATTTGACAAAGGGGGAGATTGTAAGTGCTATGGTTTTCTATTCCTTTGGTTGTCAAATTTTGTGGTACCAAAAATACAATCTATGTCTTGTGTAACATGTTGATTTGTATGTTCAAGACACTGCATCAATACTATAAGTTAAGAACGGTGATCTACTTCAAGAAATGCAAGGTCAAGTTCTTTTCCACTTCTGTAAGCTTCAATGTTCAGAATATTTCAAGAGCTACATTAGAAGACAAGTGCTTGTTCAAGACTCAAGTTTAGTTCGAGATAATGTTCAACTCAAGACAACTCAAGAATGATAAATCCAAGCTTTAGAAGATCTCAAGTTCAAGCTACATCTTGTAGAGATCTCAAGCTTCATAATCTTCAAAGGTCAACCATCATCTGAAGAAATGAAGACTCAATGTCTATACTTCACATTTAAGGTATGATTGACCTTAGATTGACCTTAGGGTAGGTCATTTTATATACATAATTCAAATTGAATCTTTTTTATAAATGTTTGGTTTGTTCTAAGACTAGTCCTGGACTCTGTTCGACTAGTCCTAGAACTGGCTCGACCAGTCTAAGAAATTCCAAGACCAGTCTTAAGTTGTTACAAAATTTCAGAATTTTTTGATTGAGCTTCGACCAGTCCTGGAGTCTGCTCGACCGGTCGTAAGAATAGTGATGACTCATTCACGACCAGTCCTACAACTATGACTTAAACTTCAGCAACCATTCCTGGTTCCTTACGACCAGTCATGAGTAGGTCACGACCAGTTGTGGAGGCCTCATGACCAGTTGTGGACACCTTACGACCAGTCGTGGAACAGTTTTATCTGATCGCGCTTAAAATTTCAAAATAGTTTGACCTACGACCAGTCATGGTGGCCACTCGACCAGTCGTAGATGCGATTTCTACATCTATAAATAGAACATGATTTTCAGAGTTTCATATCCGAATTCAAGTAAAATTCAAGGCTTCACTCTGAGATAAGTTTATGTTAATTTTTAAGCTACATTGTGCATATTTAATATTCTCTTTTGTTAGCTTTGTCAATTTGATTTTTTTTTCTATATTCCAATCTGAATTGAAAAGAAAAATTGTTGTATTCCTTCTTCTTGGAATCAAAATCAAATAGAGCTAACCCAACTGTTTAATTTAAAATTAATTAGAACCTAGAACCATTTCAAAGTGAGTATTGGATAATTGAACTTCTATATTTGAACTTCTACTCCGATTGGTTCTTTCGGGCTGCTATAAAAGGAGAAATCTAGGTATTTTACATTTATGTAAATTTCCTTTATTTTGGTTTCTTTTGAGATTGAGCCAAAAAAATCTCATTGTGTTGGTTATCTGAGGAGAGCTAAAAAACTCAGAAAGTGGGGTTTTTAAATTGTGTATGCCCATTTGAAAGACACAATTGTGAAGGTTTTAGGCGAACCTGTGAAACCTATTTTCATAGTGAACGCTGATATCCCCTGTGTGAGGATATTAGGAGTGGAGTAGCAAATTGTGTGGCTGTTGTTTAATAGTTGGTGTACACACAGGTGAACCACTATAATTCTTTGTGTCTTGTGGTTTGAATGTTTATTTAATTTCTATATCCTTTATCATTTAAAGCTGTGGAATGTATGTGTGGATGTGAATGTTGTAATATTTACATTTCAAGCACTGTGGGAATGTTGTAATAGTTTAGAATTTCAATTCTTGCTATTTCCTTTATTTCTCTTCAGTTTGAGATATTGATACTTAAACCGTTTTAGTAAGGTTGTCCTGCCATAAACCCTTGGTTTTTATGGTGCAAGGTTGTCCTTAGAACATCATTTGTATAAGCAATAATAGAATATTGAGGTTGCTTTACATTTTTGTATTGTGATTTATTTAAAAGTACTATCTTTCATTTATTTGTTTATAAGGCTATCTTATTGTTTAATTCCGCTGGTATCATTTTAAATTTGGCATAGTCCTATTCACACCCCCCTCCCCCAAGGACCTATAGCTAGGCCTTTTCAATTTTAAGTTGTAGGTTATAACTTTAGGGAATTGAGAATAGTTTAAGGTTTAGGTTTAGGAAATCGGGTTCGGGTTCGAGATCGGGTTTAGGTTATAGGTTATAGGTTATAGGTTTGGGTTTAGGTTATAGGTTATAGGTTAAAGGTTTAGGTTTAGGTTATAGGTTTAGGGATTTGAGAATAGGTTTAGGTTTAGGCTTAGGTTTAGGCTATAGGTTTAGGTTAGGTTATAGGTTATAAGTTTAGTTTAAGGTTATAGGTTATAGGTTTAGGTTTAGGAATTCGGGTTCAGGTTCGAGTTATATGTTTGGGTTAAGATGTAGGTTTAAGTTAAGTGAATTAAGTTTAGGTTATAGGTTTAGGCTAAGGGTTTAGGGATTCAGATTCGGGTTCGAGATCGAGTTTAGGTTCAGGTTAGGGAGTTGAGATTAGGATTAGGTGTAAGTTTAGGTTTAGGGATTTGAGATTATGATTAGGTGTAGGTGTAGGTGTAGGTTTAGGTTTAGGTTTAGGGATTTGAGAATACGTTTAGGTTTAGGTTTAGGTTTTAGGATACGGGTTATAGGTTTAGGTTATAGGTTATAGGTTAAAGGTTTAGGTTTAGGTTTGGGTTTAGTTATAGGTTATAGGTTAAAGGTTTAGGTTTAGGTTAGGTTTAGATTTTAGGATATAGGTTATAGGTTTAGGTTTGGGTTTAGGTTATAGGTTATAAGTTAAAGGTTTAGGTTTAGGTTATAGGTTTAGGGATTTGAGAATAGGTTTAGGTTTTAGGCTATAGGTTTAGGTTTAGGTTTAGGTTTAGGTTATAGGTTTAGGGATTTGAGAATAGGTTATAAGTTAAGGTTTAGAGAATTGAGTTTAGGTTATAGGTTAAGGTTTTGGGAATTGAGTTTAGGGTATAGGTTATAGGTTAGGTTATAGGTTTAGGTTATATGTTTTGGGATTTGAGAATAGGTTTAGGTTAAGGTTAAGGTTATAAGTATAGGTTTAGGTTATAGGTTAAGGTTTAGGTTTAGGTTATGAGTATAGGTTTTGGGATTTGAGAATAAGTTTTGGTTAAGGTTATAAGTTTAGGTTAAGGTTATAAGTATAGATTTAGGTTATAGGTTAAGGTTTAGGTTTAGGCTTAGGTTTTGGGATTTGAGAATAGGTTTTTGTTAAGGTTATAAGTTTAGGTTAAGGTTATAAGTATAGGTTTAGGTTATAGGTTAAGGTTTAGGTTATAAGTATAGGTTTTGGGATTTGAGAATAGGTTTAGGTTAAGGTTATAAGTTTAGGTTAAGGTTATAAGTATAGGTTAAGGTTTAGGTTTAGGTTATAAGTATAGGTTTGAGATTTAAGAATAGGTTTAGGTTAAGGTTATAAGTTTAGGTTATAGGTTAAGGTTTTCGTTTAGGTTATAGAGGTTTAGGTTTAGGTTATAGGTTATAAGTTAGGGTTTAGGTTAGGTTTTAAGTTTAGGTTAAGGTTATAGGTTTAGGTTAAGGTTTAGGTTTAGGTTATAGGTTAGGTTATAGGTTTAGGTTATAGGTTATAGGTTAAGGCTTAGGTTAGGTTTTAAGTTTAGGTTAAGGTTATAGGTTATAGGTTAAGGTTTAGGTTAGATTTTAAGTTTAGGTTAAGGTTATAGGTTTAGGTTATAAGTGTAGGTTATAGGTTTAGGTTTAGGTTATGTTATAGGTTAAGGTTTAGGGAATTGAGAATAGGTGTACGTTTAGGTTTAGGTTTAGGTTTAGAAATTGGATTCGGGTTCCAGTTTAGGCTTGGGTTTTCAAGTTTAGGTTTAGGTTTAGGTTAAGGAGTTGAGATTAGGATTAGCTGTAGGTTTAGGTTTAGGGATTTGAGAATACATTTAGGTTTTAGGTTTAGGTTTAGGTTATAAGTGTAGGTTATAGGTTTAGGTTTAAGTTAGGTTATAGGTTACAGGTTTAGGTCATAAGTGTAGGCTATAGGTTTAGGTTATAGGTTTTGGGATTCGAGAATAGGTTTTGGTTAAGGTTATAAGTTTAGGTTATAGGTTTAGGTTAATGTTATAGGTTTAGGTTTAGGTTTAGGTTATAGGTTTAGATTTGAGAATAGGTTTAGGTTATTACTATAGGTTTAGGTTAGGGTGTAGGTTAAGGTTTAAGGAACTAAGTTTAGGTTATAGGTTATAGGTTTTTGGTTAAGGTTTATGTTATAGTTATAGGTTTTCGGATTTGAGAATAGGTTTAGGTTTAGGAATTCAGGTTCGGGTTTATGTTCGGGTTTAGGTTATAGGTTTCGGTTTAGGTTATAGGTTATAAGTATAGGTTTTAGGATTTGAGAATAGGTTTAGGTTATAAGTATAGGTTTAGGTTTAGGAATTCAGGTTCGGGTTCGGGTTCGTGTTTATGTTCGGGTTTAGGTTGTAGGTTTCAGTTTAGGTTATAGGTTATAGGTTTAGGTTTAGGTTATAGGTTTTGGGATTTGAGAATAGGTTTAGGTTATAGGTTAAGGGTGTGGTCCCTGCAAATATAGATAAACATGGCCTGTCCAAATGGCCAGGCCACTCCAATGCTATCTATAGGAAATGGACAGCTTCATCATGGTCATAACAGTAGCTTCTACCTTCCAGGGACCCCCGCTCAACA
This sequence comes from Magnolia changhungtana, assembly GCA_030180095.1. Classification (NCBI taxonomy): domain Eukaryota; kingdom Viridiplantae; phylum Streptophyta; class Magnoliopsida; order Magnoliales; family Magnoliaceae; genus Magnolia; species Magnolia changhungtana. Next base: position 7,093,036 of record JASAUF010000446.1, read on the forward strand.
TCCGGATAGCTCCAACGCACATTCGGGTCTGCTCTATCAATTTTGAGCAGATACAGATATAAACACGGCCTATCCAAATGGTCAGGATACTCCAATGTTGTCCATAGGAAATGGACAGCTTCATCATGGTTATAACAGTGGTTCCTACCTTTCATAGACCCCCATTCAACATCCGGATAGCTCTGACTCACATCCAGGTCTACTCCATCAATTTCGAGCAAATATAAATATAAACATTGCCTTTCCAAATGTCCAGACTACTCCAATGCTGTCCATAGAAAATGGATAGCTTCATCATGGTCATAACAGCGGTTCCTTCCATGGACCCCCGCTCAATATTTGGATAGCTCCGATGCACATCCGGGTCTGCTCCATCAATTTCAAGTAAATACAGATATAAACACTTCCTGTCCAAATGGCCAGGCCACTCCAATGTTGTTCATAGGAAATGGATAGCTTCATTATAGTCATAACAGCGGTTCTCACCTTCCATGGACCCTCGCTCAGCATCTGGATAGCTCCGACGCACATTCGGGTGTGCTCATTTAAAAAAATGGATTATCAAGATCATTTAAATAAAATCAGGTCCAATCAACAATCTGACCTGGAGGATTTTGTTAGTATTGTTGACGACACCTCGAACCTTGTTTAAATCCAGGTTGCAATCTGTGGCCACTGATGCTATTTGTCTTTCTGTGAAGTTGGCGACGATTTTTGCATCAAACCTGGCAAAAGCAGCCCTAATAATAAAGAACATTTCTTTCCATGAATTCATTCTCTCTCTTTTAATTTTTTAACTTTCCATTACAATAATAACTACCTGAAATCATGGCGTTTTCTCAAGATAGAAGTCCAATCCATCCCAACTTGTGCGCATGTTAAGACAAGTAATTCAAACAACATCTTGCAACACATTTAAATGCCTAATAAGTCTCACTCAGTCTTATATATTGAATGCCTAATGTACAGTCTCTTGAATTGGTGCAAACCATACTTGAATTGAGTGTAATGAATCTACATCTCTTCTACTATTGAGTATAATGAATATACTCGAAGAACCCCATCCAGGAGCTCTGGTCGGTCAATAGAAATTAAGCTTGTGCTCTATTTTCTTTCCAATTGCTGTCATCTGAAGACTTCTCAATAGGGGAAGAACTCCAAACAGGAGATCTTGTTGGTTGATTCAACTCATCTTGCCCTCTGTCTTCATTCCAACCACCAATATCTGAAGATCTCTTCGTATGAGTACCCTTTGGGTTCTGACTACCCCAGACAGAATTAGATTGACCATGCATCTTATCCTTATCCCAAACATGTGGTTTGGTAGATCAATCATTCGATTGGTTCCAACAATTTACATCTTAGGATTTAGCATCTTGAACCCTCTCATTTCCTGCATCATTTGATTTCCAACCTCCCCAGGGAGTAGATTGATCAGACTGAACGGGCTGCTTCATTGCTTTCTTCTTTTTCATCAACATCTGCACCTAGACATTCATTGGTTACTTCTTTTTCCCTAGAAATAGTGCTTACCAAATGGAGGAAATCATACACATCTGTTACGACATCAAGATTTGATGCCACCTAACCAAAAAAATGAAAGAAGGTGATTCATATTTATGCTTATGAAACAAAGTCTAATAGTTTACACAGCTAAGTTATTAAGCTAATAAATTCTAAGAAAAATAGCTAGTGCCAAGACCTATGGCATAAAAAAATAATCATTGCATGGATTAACAATCAAATAACAATGGTAAAGGGAAGAAAACTAACTTCTTTCTTGCTCCACATAATCTGGAAAGGTGTTCCTATGCCAACGGCAACATGTTTACCCCAAGAACATGATGCAACTACACTGGATAGTGAATCCGTGTGACACCTTTCAGCTGCTCTCTCAAAACATTTAATTGGCCTCTGCATCCATAAAAATTATTAAGATTGGCTAAACCCTTACCAATAAAAATTCAGTATGGCACAACAGTAATTCTTCCCTTGAATGTCATGGAATTTCATACCAACAGACATTGACAAGACTCAACATTAATCCATCTTTACTTTAAACATTGGACTTTAAATCAGGACTTGTTAGGTTGATTCTCGAGTCATATGCCACATGTACAAGGCCAGGCTAGGCTCGGACCTAGGCTCATCCCAGACCAAAGTCCAGGATGGGCCTAGCACAAAAGCGCCAAGCCTAATCCTAATACCAACGATTAGTGGTGTGGGCTTTACCAGTCCAAAAATTCATAAAATCCCTACTTTCCACTTGAATGTTTTTAATCTATCTGATTGATTAAGTGAACCTCACATGCACAAGAAATTGATATTTTAGAGGAATGGAGCCAGCAGTCTACATTTAAGATGAATGGGTTGCTCTAGAAAAAGAATTCTATAGATGAACTTCACTTCCATTTATACAACAGACCTCTTCACAAATTGCAAAAGTATCAAGATCGGTGAAATAATTTCCTGGAAGTTTATTAATTCAACATCCATGTATAGCCTAGTTCCTCTATACACTCGAACACATGCAAATCATCGAAATTGTGGGTCTCATAACTCATTATGAGTGGAGCATCTCAAAAATCACATTAATTAAGAAATCCTTACTATCTGATTGTTGGCTATCAAGTAGATGGTCAAAAGTAAATAGTAAGTGTCCAAATTTGAAGGTGTTAGAAATGGAAAAAAAAAAAAAAAAAAAACAAAATTACATCATCATCACAGCTGAATATCGAGTTTGAATTCTAAAATGTTTGAAGATCTAAACAAAATTATAATTGACTTTTCCTCTAGTTTCATCAATTCCAAAAAAGGAAGCTAATAATTAGAAAAGCTTGATTTTTTTTAACTCAAATTATCAAGATTCAAGAATCACATTTCATTGGTCATGGCTTTTAAAGGTATTGAATATAGTTTTTTTTTTTTTCTTTTGGGAGCTTCCATACATTTTCTTTTCTCTTTTGTGGGCTTTCATACATTTTCTTTTCTCATGAAAGGGATGACTTTTTTTTCCTCGTTCAAGCAAAAGACAATGCTTAGCCCAAAGATCATTCTTTCTTGATCAGGACCCATCGATGACAATTCACAAAATGCAATATAAATGTAATCCTACACCAATTCCACCAATTTTGCCATAATTTCTTCTTTCTATTAGAATTATTATATGACTAAAGCACAATTGATGGGGGTATTTATCGAATCAGTACTAGGTCCGTACACATACATACCTGCATCTTCTACTTTTTCTTATTCTTCTTCTTCTTCTTCTACGACACCTTTAAGAAGCAATCCTAAAAGGGTAGAAAAAGATGGAAGTGAGGTTAGAAATGTCTTCAAAGGAATTTATATGTGGTTTTGACACTTGAATTTTGACGAATCTACATCTATAGTAATTAGATTCTTGAGAAATTCAGTCTGTCAAGTTGTGTTTAACAAAAAGAAATAATTACAAGGAATCTAAGCTTAGACAAGGACTAAAAGCAATCCAAAAATAAGCAACCCATTAATCATCACAGCTGTACTGAGAAAAATAGAAACAACACCATGGCATGTAGTGGCCCTCCATAGCAACATCCATCTCATCTTATGACCAGCAGCCTCCACAACAACTACTACGGCCACACTAAACACATCCCATGTCTAGTAGCCTCCTCAGGCATTACATGTTATCATACTCCTCAGCAACAAATGAGTTTATTGATCTGCTATTCATGACAAAGAATTATGAAAGGAAATGACTTCTCATAAAGATTAGAATTATTTTTATAAGTTTATAGGCATGTATAAGGCGGTCCATCTAGACAATCACATGTCTGAGAATGATACACATAAGTATGAAATCCAAGCCACATTGTCAAACATGGAGATGTGCAGATGGGCTGCCATAGACATGAATGTGGGCTTAAGCTTAGATGGGCCTGAGTCGACAAGGGCCAAATTAGACATGAATGTGGATTGTGTGCGTGTGGCGTGAGTGTGTGGGGTTGTGTGTGCGTGTGTAAAAAAAAAAAAAAAAATAAAAAAATAAAAAGAATCCCATACAGGCTTATTAGGGATTTCGAATCCTAAATCCAGCAATTAGGGTTTTCTTATTTGAATCCCCAAATCAGAAATTAGGGATTTCGAATCCCAAATCCAGCAATTAGGGTTTTCTTATTTGAATCCCCAAATAAAAAATTAGGGATTTTGAATCCCAAATCCAACAATTAGGGTTTTCTGATTTGAATCCCCAAATCAGAAATTAGGGATTTCGAATCCCAAATCCAGGAATTAGGGTTTTCTGATTTGAATCCCTAAATCAGAAATTAGAGATTTCGAATCCCAAGTCCCATATTGGGGATTCCAGTCATATACCCCATAATCCAGTTAAAATTAGGGATTTTTTTTTTTTTTAGATTTGAATCAGTCAATTAGGGAGTTTGAATTCGAACCCCAAATCCAGTTGCCAGATTGGGGATTTTAATCTGGAATCAGATTGGGGATTCTATTATCATAGCTGGAGTGAACTTCGCTCAATCTTGTGACGAATGTGGAACTCCTTGCCATCATCCATGGCTGTCACCTGTGGAAATCCTCCACTCAAGCTCCGACAGCCATGTCCGAGGCGAGAGAGAGAGAGAGAGAGAGAGAGAGAGAGAGAGAGAGAGAGAGAGAGAGAGGGTGGAGGGTGGCGAGAGAGGGAGGGGGGGGGGTGAGAGAGAGAGAGAGAGAGGGAGGGCAGAGGGAGGGCGCGCAGCGAGTGAGAGAATGGGGGGAGATTGGGCGGGGCTCTGTTTTGAGCGTGCGCCCAATTTTGGGCGGTCCATTGACGGTGCTCTGTGGGCCCTACCATGATGTATGTGTTTCATCCATTCCATTCATCCATTTTTAAAGATCTTTTTAGAGCTTTATGCCAAAAATTAGAGGGATATAAATCTCAGGTGGTCCACACCACATGAGAACAATAGTGATTGGATAACCACCATTAAAATCCTCCTAAGGCCCACTGTACTGTTTATTTGACATCTAATCTGTTGATTTGGTCATACAGGACCAGATGAAGGGAAAAAACAAAAATCAGCTTGATCCAAAACTTTTATGGCTACTAAAATGTTTTTAATGGTCGACGCTCATTCAACACTGTTTCCTGTAATGTGGTCCACTTGAGATTTGGATATATCTCATTTTTGGTCTCATATTGTAAAATTATCTGCAAAAATATATGGATGGCATGAATGAAACACATACATCATGGTGGGGGCCATAGAGCACCAACCACCAGCCATTGGCTTGGTATTAGGGGAGTAGCCAATCCATTCCCAAGTGTACTAAGTAAATCCTGTGAGGCCCACCATGATTTATTCATTTTATCCACTCCATCCATCCATTTTAACATATAATTTTATTACATAAGCTAAAAAATGAAGCTTATAAAAATCTGAAGTGGACCACATCATAGGAAATAGTATAAACTGAACGTCTACCATTGAAAAATTTTGGGAGGCCACTGAAGTTTTGGATTAAGTTGTTATTTTAGTTTTCCCTTCATCCATGTATTTGTGATCTATTGAACAGGTTGGATGACAAATAAAAATTACTGTAGGCCATAAGAAGATTTTAACGGTGGAAATCATTATTTCCACTGTTTCCTGTGGTATGGTCCACTTGAGCTTTGGATATGCTTTAATTTTGGACTCAACCACTAAAATGATCTGGAAAAATGGATTGATAGTGTGGATAAACCAAATACATTCACTGTGTCATTGCTAACCGGATACGGCAGGGTAGGATGCAATGTGCGTTGAAACCCTTTCGGGGGTCACAAAAGTTTCAAATCAATATGAAATTTGTTTTTCCTATTCATCCAAGTATTTGGACCATACCACATGAAATGGTATTGATTAAATGTCCAACATTAAAAACTTCTTGTGATTGAGCCAAAGTAAGAGGCGGATTCAAAGTTCGAGTGGACCCCATCAAAATTTAAAAAAAAAAAGAGCAGTGGGAATTGAATGCCTACCATTAAAACCTTACTTTGGGCTGTAGAAGTTTTCAACCAAGCTAATATATATGTTTTCCCTTATTCCTTGTTTGTATTAACTTATAAACAGGTTGGATCACAAATAAACATCGCGGCGGGCCCTAAAAAGGTTTCAATAGAGGGTGTCACTATCCCACTCTTTTCTATGGTGGGTCCACTTGAACTTTGGATTTGCCCCATCAGTCAGATGCATCATTCCATTGTGGGCCACGAGCTTAAAAATAAATTCAATCCATGACTTGGGTGGGCCACACCACATACTATAGTTGAGAGGGTTACCCTCTCATTAAAACATTCATAATCATTTATTAAGCCCACCTAGATGTGGTTCATAGATCCAGTGCATTCATTATGTGTGTCCCACTTGGATAAGGAGTCAGACCAAGTTTCATACACATCCAAAACTCATGTGGGCCCCACCAAATGCTTTTATATTTTTTTAGGGATGTCTTCACATAGTTTTAGATGCTATGGCCCACCTAAGTTTCGTATACGACTGATTTTTGGACTTAAAGGGGACACATCAAATGCATGGTATTGATGTTCTACACACATCATGGTGGGGCACACACAGATTAACCTCATGGGAAGTTCCCATGAGGTGACCTTATAGTACCATTTCACTATTTAGGTAACTCCTTCATAGGTGTTACTCTAACCGTGTAGGGCCCACCTTGATATATTTTATGTATATCGACACCATCCATATATTTTTCCTTCATATTTTAGGATGTGATTTCAAATCATAAGAACTCAATAATCTCAGGTGGGCCATACCAATCAATGATGAATAACTATTAAAAACCTTTTGAAGGCCACAAAAGTTTTGGATCAATTTGATCTTTGTAGTTTACCTTCATCTAGATCTTCTTTACATTATCAACAAGTAGGATTGCAAATAAACATTACTAAAACCTTACGATGGGCTCTTTATAATTTTTAATGGCGAGGTACTATATTATCATTCTTTCTAGTGGTGTGGTCATCTAAACAATTTTTTATACCCGACCCAAAAATGGGTTGGAGAAACATAGGGGCGGCAAGGATATGCAACACATCATTAAAATCTCACTTTTATTATCTAACTTTTCAACTTTTCTTATCAAAATACAAAATCTACTTTTCTTTTTTAAAAAATTATATTTTTTTACAATTTGTCAATTTTTTCACAATTTTGTTTAATTTCTTAAATTTTCTTTTTCAAAATATCATTTTTTTAATCTCACTTTTGTTATATAACTTTTCAATTTTTCTTGTCAAAATACAAAATCTAGTTTTCTTTTTTTTAAAATATATTTTTTTTACAATTTGTCAATTTTTTTCACAATTTTGTTTAATTTTTAAAATTTTCTTTTTCAAAATATCATTTTTTTAATCGAAATCTTGTTATATAACTTTTTTATTTTTCTTGTCAAAATACAAAATCTAGTTTTCTTTTTTTAAAAAAATATTTTTTTTTTTACAATTTGCCAATTTTTTCACAAATTTGTTTAATTTCTTATATATATATATATATATATATATATATATATATATATATATATTAAATATCATTTTTTTTATCGAAATCTTTTTTTTTATAAAATTATCAAAATTATTCAAAGTTCTTATTATTATTATTATTTTTTCAACATCTAGATTTTTATATAATCACAGTTTTTTTTTTTCAAAATTAAAATTTTCCTAGACATTGTTAATTATTTTTCTAAGCTTCTCAACTATTTTTTTTTTTTTTTTTTTTTGAAATTCATAATTTTTTTGTTCTTAATTTTTGACCTGAGTATTAGAGACGGTTTAGGACCGTCTCTAACGCATACGGTCTTTGACAGTTTGAAAAGACCGCTATAAGATGGCTAAAGACCGTCTATAATGCAGACGGTCTTTTACAGTCTCAAATTACCAGCAAAAGACGGCCAATGACCGTCTCTAATGCAGACAGTCCTTGACAGTCTCAGATTACTAGTAAAAGATGGCCAATGACCATCTTTAATGCGGACGATCATTAACCATATCAGATGACTGCATATAAGACAGTCAAAGACCGTCTTTTATTCCAGATGGTCGATAGCCGTCTTTTCTCAGTAGTGAACGATGGATTCTGACCGTCTTAAATGATTTGTGGATGTTCAACATTTTAAGACAATATTAAGGATGATCAAGAGCCGTCTAAAATTTTAGAGATGGTTTACGACCGTCTCTAAAGAATCTTTCAACCAAGAAATTTTAGAGACGGTCCACAACTATCTCAAAATCTGTCCTTTTTTTATCCATTTTTCACGTAGTGCAAGTCCAAATAGTGTCCAGAAATGCACAACTTGAACCTGGAGCGAAGTGTGTAAGAAACGCAAATATCTTTAGAAAATGAACTCAAACTTAAGTGATTTAGGCCGTTCGCTTGCAGGTCAAATTTAAGGTTTCGGACCATCAGATTCTGATCCAACTACACCCTTGGATCAGGAAAATTTCCTTACACATGTCAATGTACTTGTGGCCCTGATCGAGTGACAATGACCGTTGAATTGAAACTAGTCTTCCACGGTCAATCCATTAATATGATCGGACCGAAATCTTAACCTGACATAGATCCATTGTGAGGGAACTTTCTCTGGACTGTATGCATATAATCGACCTCCAGATGAGCTCCGTTGACCCGAAACAGATGCCTCTTCGCTATAACCTAAGTATACCATGGCCCTAAGGCCATTAACATCCCTTCTGGGCCTATTTAAAGCCCTAAACCCACCCCTCTCTCATTCCATACGAATTTTCCTAACCCTAGGAGAGAAGAGAGAAAAGGGGAGAAAAGAGTGTGAAGAAGTGAGAAAGATCAGGAGTTAGTTGTCGGGATTCATTCCCACCACTACACGTACCGGATTCATTCCCACCACTACACGTACCGAATCATCTCTCCTGTATCGCTACACCGTCAATTCTGACTTCATTTTTGGGTAAGAAATCCGAACCCTAATTTGTTTTAGAAATTCGAATAGAGGAAAAGGTGAAATAGCTAACCTATTTCATGATTTAGGTAGTCGTTGTGCCATAGAAAAAGGTGCGGTGTACGAACCGAGTTCATAATCGGCATATCGACAAAAGGTACGGACTATAAATGTTTAGGTTATGGTTTTCAAGGCTTTCAATATTAGTTAATGATTTATGACTAACTTGATTGCTGTCACATGTACTTAGATGCGATGTTTTACATGTATTACACATATATATGAACTATGTTGAATATAATGCATTCCATGTGTTTGTTGAACTATTTGAATAAATATGAAATTTTGATTTATGCTTGCCATGATTATTGATTGAGAATACATGATTGTTGTATGTATGACAACTCCTTTGTGAAAGGATTTGCTATAATATGTGTTAACTAATTTATTACATGTATGTTGATATGTGTAGTCTAAGTGTTTGATAAAATGTCTGAATTAGAAGTTTCTTGTTAAGCATATTTAATAAAGGTGTTGAGATAGGATTCTCAATTACCTTATCTATAGTTACAGTTCCCTTCATATAACCTATCTCGCTTCTTCGTGCTTTATGGATGAAATGCCTATGTATGACAACATGTGCACTCTGTGTTTGTTAAAATGCTCGAATGAGATTTATATTTGAATTGGTTGTCACATGTTGTTTTGACTATCACATATGAATGCCTATTGTGTTTGAGTATGATTGGGACTAATAAGTAGTCTAGGCAATCGGTAACGGTTTACGATCAGTGACCGAACTAGTTTCGCTACAATAGATACGTTCGGTGAATCCGAGTCGTACGGTGATTATTGACAGTGGTTAGGCCACGAGGAGTGCATATGCACTCCACGTCGATTAATTCTACATGCGCTCATACTAGTCAAGCTTGTTAAGTAACCCGATTAGCCTAATGTATGTTCACAATGTATGGACGCTACTATTTGAATCTATGGTACCACTTACCAGTGAAAAGCTGTTTAACCATGGTACCATGATCTACTAAGACTCATGAGCTGGGCATGGTGGTATGGGACACTGTGGTCAAGTTGTCGGCCTACGCTGGGGTGACGAGCCTCCCCGTAGTGTCCATTGAACAACACAAAACTCGTGAGCTGAATACGGTGGTATGGGACACTATATTCGAGTTGTCGGCCTATGCTAAGGTGACGAGCCTTTCCGTAGTGACCTCGAGTATAATTAGGCCTACGCTGAGGTGAGAGCCTCTCCGTAGCAACCTGAACTTGCCTATCCACTGCTTTTCAATTAAGGGTGATGTTGCCGTATAACTTGCTTATCATATGTGATTAACTAGGATTGACGACCCTAGATGGATCATTGTTTGGGTAAATGATATAAAGGGAGGTACCTTAGCTTCCCGAATTTGCTGTATGAATAAGCCTAATTAAATATTGGCTAATATGACCATGCACCACATTGCATGTGCTTTGGCGAGGAAGTCCACGTGTCCGGAGTGGTGCATGCACGATCGTGAGATGATGTCACTAAGGGAGTGCAGGTGAGGGCATGCATCATTATCGCATACCATCCTTGCATTAACAAGAGTACTTAGGACATGATTGCTGAATTGCCTTATCATTACTGCTTGACTGAATTGATAACATGTTAACCTTTATCTTATAGCTCCACTGAGTTGATCACTCACTCCCACTCTAGGACGGTGTTTTAAAACACCAACCAGACTTGTTTTAGTTTCAGATGACGGCAAGGCTTATGAAGCGGAGCCTGACTTTTATGATGACAAGGGGGAGTTCTCCTACATGCAACTCTCTGGCAGGTCCATATAGACCTGGAATTGCGTCGCAGGAATTACAGGGATACGGACTAGTTGAACATTACACTTTATCATTTTGTAAATTTTAGAATTATACATGTAATTATTTAACCTGGTGACATGTTCATACTTTGGGGACTTACAACCACTGATGTGCTTTATATATCTATCATAGTCTTCTGTTTGCGTAATTTAGTTGTCTCTGGAGTATGATATGCTAATTAGTGTAATCCCATTCATTTTTAACGCACTAACACAGACAACATTTAATCATCATTATCTATATTGCATAAGTGATGCGATGGATTTCAGGAGTTAAGCCTTTGCTCGACCCTCGAAATTTGGGGCGTTACACTCAGCTACGACTGCGTCCTGGCGTCACCTGCATGCATCCATCATGCATAAGCTTATAGAAAGCTTAGAGGGTGGTGAAAGTGTGTTCATAAGGTAACAATGCAAGTATGCAATGTCAGAATAATGCGAAAAAAAACTAATAAGTCCATGAATACTATCAACCGTATCAAGGCTATGTGATGTAAGGCATGAATGCTATCGGCCATACCAAGGCCATGCAATATAAGGCATAAATGATATAGGCCATACCAAGGCCATGCGATGCAAGGCCTACATAGCCAATGTCATGTGCAAGATGCAGCTCAAGAATACCAATCCACATATCAATCCAGCTCATCTCTGGAGCATCATATATCAGTACAGTTCTCTCTCTAGATAATCACCGGGGTCTAGTACATTATACACCAGATTGCTGCCCCACACTGGATGCATAACCATGTAAGTGGAAGAGACCTTACTACTCACTTGACTAGCAGTCTGCCAATATCTACCAGGCATGTCGGTCGCGAACCCATTTACGAGCTGGTCATACTCAGCTTAGCAATTGCCTCTACCCTCGGGTGGGTAAGGCCACACCCCCTTCCAACAGACCACGACACAGTGGGAGGCGCGGCCTCCTGGTATTCAGCCCTCATGCACTCATACATCCACTCAGTCTAGGCATTGGAGCATCCTCCATGATACCTTAAGTGTTTGGGGACTTTCACCCTGGGACATCCTTCGCGCCCCCATGCTTAAAAAGAATTTTCGGTATCCAATCCTGCCATCCACACTATATCTACGGAGTCTACAACCCTGATGTCGGTAGGGCGTATAGTAATTATAATCACATAATGCAAGATGCATAAGTCACACAGTCCAATCATGCATCAATCCTACGCATGTCATGCGCTTATGCGGGACAACCTCGCCTATTAGGGAGTCCCATAAACAACCTGCCCAATGGCATATGCAATGGTCAACCACATCTCATAACAAGCATGTAGATGATGCATATGGGCATGTATCATGATGCTATGCTATCACATACTCATAATCAGCATCGATAATTAGCCTATATACAAGGCGGGGTCTATAGATGGACAGTAGACCCATAACATAAAGGTCGGTCCTTGACTGTGGATGCTGTAAATTCGATAGCACGGATCCATCCGTCTACGGTGATGATGAACTCTCCTTATATCAAGGTTAAGCCTAGGTGGCCTACCTATGATCCTAAGGATCCGGAACGGGCTTCCTTCACCATACTATCATATAGCCTGATAGATGTTCTAGGGGGCTAAATAAGTCCTAGATGGACTCTACGATTAAAACAATCTTACTGGAAACCAATGGGGGCCCAACATCTTGGGTTAGCCAAATATTAATAGATGGATGATTCACATATCAATGGGGCCCAATGATTTGGGTTAACACACTTAGAGAAGGATGAGAATGGGCCTAACAAAGGCCTATGAGAAGGTCACAATGGGGACATTTAATGATCATTGCCCATTAATGTGGACATTTAACCAACGTTGCTCCCAAGGAGTGGCCCCACATAGAGCCAAACATATAATGGACCCGTAGCCTCACATAATGGCCTAATACACATCCCATTGGGCCTCACACAAAGGCCTCATATACATCACAATGGACCTCACTAAACAGGCCTCTCATACATCATAATGGGCCTCATCATATGGGCCATATATACATCACATCGGACCTCATCATATGGCCTCATATACATCACATCGGGCCTCATCATATGGGCCTCTCATACATCACATCGAGCCTCATCATATGGGCCTCTCATACATCACATCGGGCCTCATCAAAGGCCACAAACACATCACAATGGGCCTCACCAAATGGGCCACAAATACATCACAATGGGCCTCACCAAATGGGCCACAAATATATCACAATGGGCCTCACAAAATGGGCCACAAATACATCACAATGGGCCTCACCAAATGGGCCACAAATACATCATGATGGGCCTCACCAAATGGGTCACAAATACATCACAATGGGCCTCACCAAATGGATAGCTTGGATCAAACACATACATCACGTGGGGGCCACGTGGATAGATGGTGTGAATATACTACACATCACAAGGTGGGCCCACCCGACCAGCAAACAGGCAGAGTGGATGATGATACATAAATCAAGGTGGACCCCACCCCCACATGTGGAGCACGTGTAGGGTGGGTCCCACATCCTGCTAAAAATAGATGGATGGCGTGGCTGTAAACTACATACATCAGAGGTGGGTCCCACCATCCAACAATCTGGATGGTGTAGAGAAGACCCATACATCATGGTTGGCCCCACATGGCACCGTCCAAAGATGGACAATGTGAATATAAAATACATACATCAAGGTGGGCCCCACCCCCACACATGCAGCACGTGTGGGGTGGGTCCCACGTCCAGCAAAGGGACGAATGACTTAGATATAGAATACATCATGGTGGGCTCCCACCTATCACCGTCCACCAATGGACGGTGTGATATAGAACGCATACATCTGGTGGGCCCCACCTCCACACATGCAACACGAGTGGGATGGGTCCCATAATAGGCGGATGGCATGGGTGAAACACATACCTCGAGATCAGGCCCCAGAACTTGCTGACGTCGAATCTGGCACACTGACTATCCATTCTTTGGGATTTGGCTCTTCGACCCAGTGTCCAGCAGATGGACAGTTTAGATATAACACATGCATTGAGCTGGGTCCACACGTATGGGACCCACCAGCTATGAAGTGAAGCCGATATCTATGTTTTCTCTTCATCTGGGCCTGTCCTGATGGACAGGTTAGCAGGCCTGTTGCTGGACGGTCCAGCAAGGTGGGTCTAACACTTGGATGGCATGGATATAATGCACGCATCATCAGGTGGGCCATCATAAATCATCACCATAAAAACAATGAAATGAGGAGGGAGGGAGGGAGAGAGAGAGAGAGAGAGAGAGAGAGAGAGAGAGAGAGAGAGAGAGATGTGTGATAGAGGGCCTCGCCACTATGGGCCCCTCTAATACATGCATCAATACACACATCAAATGAGGTGGGGATGTCATCCCCACCATGCAAATGAGGGGTCTAGATGACCCTTAGAAGGCATGGATTAGAGTACAAATCATCATGGTGGGTTCCATGGAGAATGGACCCACCATGGCTCATGCATGCAAGAAGATGGGCCAAAGGCCACATTAAAGGGATCATGGAGGATCTCCACCATGAATTGGTGGGCCCTTCAAGTCCCCATGCAAATGAAAGAAAGAAATCTAAGGAAGAGGATGAAATCTAGTCCTAGAGAGCACCCTGTTTGGATCTTGATCTCCTACTTCCACCACTATGTTCTAGAGCTTCATGGGATGAGATTCAACAGTTAAGATGAGGTCTTCATGGTTGGATTGATGGAGAGAATGGGTGAGAGAGCTGGATTTTGGGGTTGCTTGGACGTCCCAAGCTTCTCTAGCAATGGAGAAGTGAAAGAAAGAGGGAGGGAGAGAGAGATAAGAGGGAGAGAGAAAGAAATGATTGCTTTGTAAGGCAATCATAGCTAGTGTAAGAAGCATGACTCATGAGGAAGAGAAAGGTAATCATGGGCTAGGGGCTAGGGTGGCTAGAGCTAGGATGATGTCATCCTAGCCTAAGCATCATGATTGCTTGCTAGAAAATCTACATGGACACCTCGGGTCCCGCATCATGGGATCAACAGCCGGGATAATGTGCGGGCTACAACTTGTGATATAAGCGTCAGATTGGTGCACGAGACATGGCTTTGGAACCGCGGCGATGGCACAGTCGCAATGGCATAGGTCTCGGGTTGAGTCGACTCAGGTTTACAAGATGTGACTTAAGGTCGCGCACAAATAAAATCTACGGGTCGTAAGTTGTCAGAATTTAACCAAGAGGACCGTGGGATCCTACGGAATGGAACGGTTACTAGGACATGGGCCTGACACTATTTGTACTAAACATACCAAATGGTAAAGGGATAATGAAAGAACCAATATATATATATATATATATATATATATATTTAAAGGATTGCCCCATCCTTTGTGATGCCTACAACTTAGGCAGATTTGATTAAGTTCAAATGTTAAATGCATATGGTGGATGCCTCATAGTATATGTGCTGGTAGCTGGAGAAAACGATCCCAGTGAATGTAAGAGTCGGTTCCCGATGCAGGACAGGGACAATGTAATTCTAGGTGATTACAAACTGAACAAAAGGAGAAAGCTACCAGGATTCTTTTAGAAAATCTTCCCAAATCCCAACATACAAGTAGGAAGTAGCTTGAAAGAAAAAAAAAAAAAAAAAAGAGCTAGAAAATGAAATGACTGTTAGAAAAACTTTAAATAGGGCATTGTGGCTCTAATAAAAAAAAAAGAAAAAAAAAAGAAAAGAAGAAAGAAGAAGAAGAATGCCTATATTTTGCTCGTGTGTCGTGTTTTGGGAAGTTCTTCTGCAAAAATTCTGTCACATTTTCTTCTTTTTATTCGGTTTCAATTTTCAAGAAGCAAATCTTTCCTATGTGTGTCAGCTTCAAAGGATGGTTTGCCTTCCTCATTGTGGATTGAATGCACTACCTCATTGCAATTAGATCATCCAACAGGGTTACTTCCCCTTTGCATTTGCATATTCTGTTTGATAAAGTGATTCACTTAACTACAGATGCTGAGGTGATTGCGTGCATCCGCTAGGATTAGTCTCACTTAAAAAATGAGGTGGGGATGTTACAGTTGGTGAGGTAGTTCGCCAGGAAATCTTGTCCAAAATCATAAGGGGCATTTTGCATATGCTTGTACTCTTTCCTTCCATTTAACTAGCATTATTTTTAACAATAGAAAATAGATTAGATAGAACAAGAAAATATCATGTTGTTAGGCTTCCAACTTATATTGCATTTAAACTACTGCTTGCTACGGTTATACTCCACTTCTGATTTTGTGAATAGATCTGAATTTTTGCTTCTATTTTTAGGTAACAAGGGACCCTCGTTTTGAATCTTTATGTGGAACGCTTGACACGGATGGGTAAGCCTTGTTCCAATTATTTCTACTAGGTCCTGCACGTGAGATACTATCTTATGTCTTAAGTTCGATTCTTGGATCAGATGATTCATGATTATTTTCTCCATTTCTAAATCCAAAAATTGCTTCATGCAACTATTCTTTTCCTTTTGTAGTTGTAATTCTTTACTAAATTGATTTAGGAAATTATGATTCTGTGTATGATCGGATTTGATCTGATGTGTGATGGAAAAGTGCACGCCACCGCTCACTATGTTTTCCAACATTCGTTATAGTAATAGGACAGATGATTGACCAGTTGGCAAAATTGTAATATTTTTATGGAAGTTACAAAATTTAATATCCTAGTTTATAGTTCACCCAAAATTGTAACATTTTTATGAAAGTTACAAAATTTAACATCCTACTTTATCAATAGGAACAGGTCCACCACTAGGATGGTTATGATTGTTTAATGGATGTGCTTTGGGACAGTGGACAGCAACAAAGAAGAAAATTGGAAGAGATCGATCAATGGTCTGGATCATGGACCACTTTCCCTCCTTTACATTAGGAGTGCAATGGACATGATGATTAAAGTCCTCGGGTTTTATTTACACCAAACAAGCCTAGTAGGGAATAAATATAATCTTACATGCCTTTTTACACCAACATTGACTGTTACATGCATCCAAATAAGTGATGTCGTACAAACACATTTAATGCGGTGCTAATTTCAGAATAAAGAGCTTTTCCTTGTTGTGTTCTAATGCTTGTAGGATGTCAATGCTGATTCTGTTTCAAACCTGAGGAGTGAGCTCATACACATAACTATTCCAATGGGTGCAAGGAGAAGGCGGTGCCGGCTGAGAAGCCCCAGAGTTCTTGTCAGTCTAATCTCTAATCTGGTGGGACCCACTAGGTCGTGATTGGTTCTATATCCGTCAGGCTCGGAGATCCTAATAGTCAAGATCTCTCGAATGATGCACTGGTGACCTCCAAATTCTAAGACAACATTGTTCCAGAGAAGCCCGTGAAAACAGACCCCATTTAAAGTGGGGCCAACCGGTCGACGGTGAAGCTCTGGAGGCCAGTGAGTCGGCAGGAATTTGGAGGCCCAACTGCAGATCACATTGATAAAAGAGAAGAAGCTAGACTCAATGAAGCTTCTGGTGAGGCTGCCATTTGAGCTTTGTCAGATGAGAGGTCTCTGGCTCAGTGTGCAATAGGTGATGATAGTTCCTTCCGATGCAAGGACTCTTCAACAGTGTCAAAAGGTGGAGATCCAACAGGTCTAAGGTTGTTCTCAAGCCATGATGTAGTGGCCTTTTTAGTCACAGCCAACTGTACACTAAAACCCATAACCCCCTAGAAATAGACAGTTGGGCTTACCTGGTGAAGGGCCCAGATCTCATACACATGCCACAGTGGCACACTTCAGAAGAGTATGATTGGACATCTTGCCCTTACATTTGAAATTTTGAATGTTAGAGAATTTTCGAGCACTTTGCACGGTGTAAGCCAACACGTACTGTCGATTTAAGTGTTAGGTTATTCCTTAAGTTTATGTTACAACGATGCAAATACTCGATTTGGACTTCTTTTCTCATTATAAGAGGTTTGTCTTGAAAGCATTGTTGATATTGAAAATAGTCGATTGTAGTCGAGGTTCAAATTATCATTTGAACACCATACAATTTTTTTGCAACACATTACCAATACCAAAGACAATTCAATTCTATCCAAGTGTAAATCTCATGTTCTTAATAGCCTACACTTGAAGTTTGAGTAGTAATAATGTGATATGAATAAAGAATAAAGAATAACTCCACCAGAGATTTCCGAGTAAAGCCCTTCTCTACATGTGCTAGTGCTAAAGCCCTACTAGTTTGATTGAAATTTTGAATTTTATCTTTTCGTCATGTCATGTCAGAGCCCTTGTTGTCCTAGCATTCTAACTTGAACTGTTTTATCTTTTTGTTTATCATCGGTAGTGGTATATGATTACTTAAGAGCATTTTTTTCCTCTTTATCGCGATGTAGATACGTTAATGGAAACATTGGGAGGATTCTATTAAGAAAGATAAATATGATCAAGACAAGGGTAATGCTTTTAGATTCAAAACTGCATTTTGAAGTGAAATTTCGGATGATTAAGGAATTTGGAGAGAGCCATCTTTGTTTCTTTTTTGTTTGATTTTTATTACCAGGTGGCAATATTTGTGCAGTTGTGAATAAGAAGGTGACTCATGTGCATCAGCATGCTTTTATCAGGGAACATTTTCTTGGAATTGGGTTTTGTTCAACCATTCGAAAGTTAGCTGGTAAGTTATTTAATCATGGGGTGTAAATTGCCATCCATCCCTATTCTTAAATGGCTGGTAAGCTCAAATATATTTTTTTCCTGGCTCTAATGAGATATGATCAATATACGCACTTTAATTCATAGGGTCATAATGTTGTGTTCATCTCCAACCATCGACGGTAAGTTGAACCAATGATAATTGCCTTGTTGCTTGAGACATCACACCCTCATGTTGTTGAGAAGATGGTATGCTACTTTGTTGTTTGTTTTATTCTAGGCCACTTTGAATGAAAAGATGATCATGATTGTTCTTTTTGACTAAATATTGTGCTTTGTACCACAAACCTATGTTACTAGAGATAGGGTTGTGACAGATCCTGTTTGCAAGCCCTTGAGCATGGGAAGGTGCTCTTGTGCTTTGTACCACAGATCTATGTTATTCTTGGAGATAGGGTTGTGACAGATCTGTTTGCAAGCCCTTCAAACATGGGAAGGTGCTCATGAAGCTTAGTGATTTGCGGTGGAGAAATACATATCTTGTGATTTGACTATATTTATTGAACTCTCACAATGTTTATTCTCGCATCTTGTTTTGTGCGTAAATCTTGTCTGCGTGTATACGCAAAGAAGCACATGCATGACATTCCGAGATGAAAAGGAAAGCCAATACCCTGAGTCTTAAGGAAATGGCTCTGCTTTTAAGGTATATCTGCTTTGTTTAATTCCTTTTCTTTCCTAATGATACATTTGGAAATACCCTTTAAAAAGATAAAACCATAAACATGGCATGGTTGTAAAGCAATCCAAACCTTCCAAATCACTAAACCTAAAGACGATGATTCTAATCATCTGATTTTTTCTTTTTCCATAAAATTCAAACTACTGACTATACTACCATTAACCATTTATTTGATAGCCCGTGCAAATGGGTTAGTTTATGCTACTCTTTTGTCCTTTAAGCTTCTTTGAATGGAATCTCAAATGTAGGTATTGAATTTGGAATGGGGGTAAAAGGAGGCTTTCTCTAGAAAAAAAAATTGAATTTTGTAGGCCACTTAGTAGACCAGGCGTACTTAAAATATCCATATAAGGTGGCCCACCTTCTATCACTCTAGTGTTTATAAACATGGTGATAGTGCTTGCACTGGTCAGGTAAGGATATCAAAACCAAACATCCAAAGGCCAAGATGATAGGGTTTGGATCTCCTTGTGGAGCTTGCAAGTTCCTAAGAAGGAAGTGTGCTAAAGTTGGTTGTGGTCCTTATGGACCCATGGGTCCTTTTGCTCTTTATTTTGAGATTTGCAGATTTTAAGTTAATTGGTAAGTAATGCAAACTTTAAACAAACTCACAGTTGACAGAAAACTTATTGAGGTCCAACATGGAATGCATTTTGTGCTCATCTTATTGAAGAGTCTTTTGATTTTTATTTTAATGCCCATTTTTGAATTATTGTGTAACGCCCTGAAAATTGGGGGTCGAGCATAAACTCAACTCCCGAGTTCCAACGCATCACTTATGCAACAAAATGAATGATGATTGAATGCTGTCTGCATTAATGTAGTGAACATGAGTGAGATTAAGCCAAAACAGCATATCATACTCCAGAGACAATTAAATTACAAGCGGAAGACTGTGATAGATATATAAAATATATAAACTGTGGTGAGTCTCCAAAGTGTGATAACATTACTAGGTTAAATAATTACAAGTATAGTTCCAAAATATACCAAATGTGCAAGGTCCTCTAGTCAACATCCCTGTAACCCAATCGATCAAGGCACAACTTACATGAAGCCGCCAGAAAATAACATATACAAGAAAGTGTCCTCATCGTCGCAGAGGTCTGGCTCCGCCTCACAAGCATCGCCATCTGCAATCAGACAAAGTCTGGTGGGTGTTCGGAACACCGTCTCGTAACGTGGGAGTGAGTATCTAACTCAGTGGAATAATAAGGCACAGGTTAACATGTTATCAATACAGTCAAGCAGTAATGATAAAATAGTACAATCAAACACTCCTAACTACTCTTATTAATGCAAGTATGAATGCAGTCATGATGGATGCTCTCACCACACCCTCTCTCGTGCAACACCATCTTACGTTCGCGGCATGCTTTCATCCCTCAGTGCTCCACATGTTCCAGGCAATGCAATGCATGATGAGCATGATTACCGAGTTTTTATAAGTCCATTTCAAATAGCAGGATTGGAAAACTAAGGTACTTCCTTGTATCATTCCCAAACATGATCCATTCTAGGGTCGTCGGATCTAGTTAATCTCGAGACGATGGTGTGTTTTCTAGGTCACCGCAAAAACGCTGTGGTCATTACGCACAAAGGTTACACCACTCCCCCATCACCTCTTTAACAATTCATCACTATACAGAAACAGGCCTAGTTCATACTCCATACACCGCGGCAAAACTCTAAGGCTCACCGCAATTTCAAAGTATGCTCGAGATCACTACAAAGGGCTGCCAGGGCTGTTGCTCGTATTCGTTGCACCACTCCCCCATCACCTTATCAATGTAGGCCGACAGCACGAATATAGTGTCCCATACCACCATAATCGGCTCACAAGTCTGGTTGCTCACTGGTCACTACGGGGAGGCACATGGCCTCAACGTAGGCCGACAGCTCGACACAGTATCCCATACCACCATGCCCGGCTCATGAGTCTTAGCAGATTGAGGTACCATGGTTAACGGAATTTCACTGGTAAGTTTAGTACCCTAGGTTCAAGCAGTAGCGTCCAAACATGATGAACATACATTAGACATATTGAGTTACTTGACGGGCCTGACTAGCTTGAGCACCCAATCAACTGAACGACATGAAGTGCATAAGCACTTCGTGTGGCCTAACCACTGTCGCCAACCGAAGTACGACTCGGGTTCGTCAAACACATCCTATGTGGTGAAATGAATCTCAACCACGATCTCAAGTCCGGTACTAATTGTCTGGACTATAAACATAATCCCAAACTCAATCAATCCTTATTCATAGCATGTGGAATAAAGCATAATAAACAAAGTAATTAAAGCATGTTAACAAGTATGTCATAAAGCATGTTATAAAGCATGTTATAAAGCACTACATAAATAGGAATACAAACACATATATTGCACAAGTAAGCGGTTTAAGTAAACAACCTCATGGAGAAAATCATACATGTCTCTAAGGTAGTTGAGAATCCCATCTCAACACCCACCAAGGCATCATCATCCAAACACTTACTCACACAAGCATTTCACAAACACTTAGCATACACTATTTCAACATACATAGTGTATGTTAGCCAAACATGTATTAGGGCGAATCCTTTCACCAAATAAGTATTTTATCCATATATCATATATTCATACAACAAATAATCATGTCTAACACATTTCCAAAATATACACTTATACGGTATTTTCTACAATACACTATTTCTATATACATAGTGTATATTAGCATAACATGTATTAGGGCGAATCCTTTTGCCAAATAAGTATTTTATCCATATATCATATATTCATACAACAACTAATCATGTCAAGAACATTTCTAAAATATATATGTATACGGTATTTTCTACGAATACCTAAAATATGTAAAATTCCATATTCTACGTCTTTTATCGAAACGGAAAACAAACAGCACTTTATACATGTGCAATTGCATGCAGATCATGAATCTATCATTATCTGACATTGAAAGCGTTAAAAACTATAACCTATACACCTAAAGTCTGCACCTTTTGTCATAGAATCGTAACGGATACGATAGGTTTGCCAAGTTTCCATATTCGGCAGTTTGGCGACCTATAGATCGAAATAAGTTAGCTATTTCATAACCTACAACCAATATAACCCCAAAATAGATTAGGGTTAGGGTTTCTTACTTAGAAACGAAGTCAGAATCACCAAGAAAGCGATGAGAATGGGGTGGTGCAGCTTGTGTAGTGGCAGGGAATAGTAGTTGGGAGATTCTCCCACATCTCTCACTCTTTCTCTCTCTCTTTTCTCTCTTCTCTCTCTAGGGTTTCTCTCAAATTGTATGGCTATGAGAGATAGGTTTCTAAGGTCCTTTTATAGCCTAAAAACTCTCTGAAATAGATTTGTGGACAAGAAATACTTAGGTTATAACCAAAGCAGCTTTGTTTCAGCTCAACGGAGGACTTCTGGCGGGCCTCCTTGAGCCAAAGGTCGGACTTAAGCTCACAGACTATGGATCTAGGTTCCATTAAGTTTTCATTCTAGTAGGGTTCTCAGATCACACGTGGTGGACCAGTTTCAGTTCAACGATCAGCGGATCTCAATTGGAGATTCTGAGTACATGGATATGTGTATGAAATTTCTCATAATCCGAGGGTGTAATTTGGTCTGATTCTGACGGTCTGGTTGCTTAAAACTGATCCGCAAGCGAGAGGTGTCAGATTACTATTTGAGATATTTATTTGAAAAAAATTCAAGTGTTTTCACACTCCTCACTATGGACTTAAGCAAATTACACTGGGACACTATCTGGATTTAATTTCCGAGATGGTTGTCAAGCCCAGCGAGGCGGTCCTAAGTCCTTAACTTCGTATTATTCGGACTCCTGATGTACATTCTAGATCTGATACGGAGTTTCAACGTGCTCTCAAGAGCAATTGGGTAATGAGTTTGATCCTAGATTTTAGGGTAACTTAGCGTCAATGATTCTACAAGTTTTGGGTCTTACAGATCATATTTAAAGTAGATCAAACGGATTTCATGGCTAATCTAGTTTAGCACTTTGTTAACTTTGGCAAATTTCTAAAGGATTTAGTCCTGTAAGATTTTTGTCTAAGGTGGTACTTAGGCCTTTGTAGTTTGTATATAAGGTAATCCAAGTTATACTACTTAGTTAGTTTAAGATAGTGTTTAGGGTGAAAGTACTTAGAAAAATTGAAAGATCAAGATAGTGAAGGGTGGGATTTGTGAAAGAAATGATTTTAAATAGGGATTTCAGGCTTTAATTGAGTGTTTAAGAAGTTAAACCGGTGTTAGGATTGACCCATCGCCTAAGGACGTCTAATTCCAGGTTGGGAAAAAAAAATTCGGGCTGTTACATATTGCAACCAGGTTTTTGCTAAAGGAGTAGAAGACCAGGATATTGTTATTCTAATCATTGTAAGAGCCTCCCGACTTAAAAACGAAGATGTTATTGGGATGCTTGCTGACCTGAAGGATGTAATGAAATTTCCATAGGGATCCTCTTATGTATACACAGACAAATAATGCCTTTATCACTGATTCTTCCATTTCAGCCTCTCTTTCCATCTATACATACAAGAAGGCATGGGCTGGCATTCAAGAGGTTCATTTCCTTCCATTTAATCCAACTGATAAGTGAACGGCTCCAACTTATATTGACAGTGAAGCAAAAATGCATCGTGTTAGCAAAGGTGCACTAGAGCAGGTAATGTTGCCATTACCTTTGTGGTTTTCTTATTACTAACAACTCTAATTGCCATTACCTTTGTGGTTTCTTATTACTAGAGCAGTAGATAGAAGACTTTGATCACTTACTATAGCATTCTAGGTAAAACTACTCTCTCAATCCTGTTTTCTTTTGCACATCTCTTTTGGCATTACTCTTTATCATGAACCTCATGTTTTGAATTTCCAATCATTCTTTCGTGGATACCAAGAACATAATATAATGGTAAGATTTTCTGATTAGAAGAAATTTCTATGATTTATGTATGGTTTGAGTTTTAACCTTTTGCACTAGTACTGTTAGGGTTGTCAACAGGTTGGGTCTTACACTACCTATACCGGACTAACAGACTTTGGGTTTGCCGGGTTTGGGAACCCATCAAGTCTTTGAACCTAGGTTTCTAGTTGGGTTTGGGTTGGCCCAGGTCAAATGAGAAAATTTACATGGTCAATGGATGTATTAGATTGCGCACATATGCCATTACCTTTTATTTATTTATTGTTTACCTTAAAAAATAAATTGAATTGGGTTCCTTCTGTCACATTGTTTTTGTTTTTGCTTTTGCTTTTGTTTTTGCTTTTGTTGTTCCCCCCTAAATTCATGTGGGGTGCTTATGGGTTTATTTCTCTCTTAGTTTTTTGTTCTCCTTTTTAATGTTGTTCTTGTTGTTGATATTTTTCTCTTAGGTGTCTTGTTCTTTTATGTGTGATGCTTCCAATGATACATTTTTATTTTCTTGTGGGCTGCTTTCATTTCTATTTTATTTTCATTGCTTTCTATTTTGCTTATAATAAGGCTATTTGGTTTTATTTATATCAGGCATAAGTGGACTGGTAGATATGAAGCCCATCTATGGGACAACAGCTGCAAGAAGGAAGGCCAGACTAGAAAAGGAAGGCAAGGTTAGTAAAACAATAGGGGGATAACCATTTTCAGCATTGTTGGTTTTTCCCTTTCGCTCTTTATATATATACATATATATATATATATTGTTTTTTGGTTGAGTTTTTTGAATTGTTGGCCTAACTGCTAAGATATGTGGTTTGTCTGGTTGTTTGCATGTGCGATTGCAATCCAATAGAATGCCTAGCAGTTTATTTGGGTGAGCCTTCTCTTTCATTCCTTCAAGTTTTTGAAATTTTCTTTAATCATCCAATACAACATCCTGTTTGTTTATTGTACCTTTTATCCACATCACTGCAATGGATCATGGCGAACCTGGTGAAGCATCAGGATGTGCAGGCAAAGCTGGTGGAAGAGATCGATCGGGTTGTGGGGGATGGACGAGAAGACATTGACGAGGAGGATTTGCAGCAGATGTCATATCTGAAGGCAGCGATCATTCTAGAAAAGAGTAAGGAATCGTTGGATTATAGAAGCTTGGAAATGAAATGTTGAATTGAAATTGGAAATTGGAATTGAAATTGAAATGTGTACTAAAAAAGAAGGAAAAGATTATTGTGTGTGAATCATTATAGTCTTTTTCTTTTATTTGTGTAATTATCATAATACAAGTAAATTACATACCCCACTCTCTCTCTCTCATACAATGAACAAAGGGGTTTAATATTGTTCTTAAAATTCCGTCCTAAAATCTGACTGTTGGCAACATTAATAGGCGTTCAAAAACGTTTCTAAAATTGTGCCTGTAACGTGACCATTGGTACCAGAACAGTTTTAAACCGTTCCTAAAATTTTGTTTCTAAAAATTAAAACGGTACCCACAACGGTTTTGAACCGTTCCTATTTTTCTGCGACGCCTCATTTAGGAACGGTTTGAAACCGTTCCTGAAGCATGTAGGAACGGTTTTAAACCATTCCTAAATGATGATTTTGGTGTAGTGCGTGGTTGTACATATATTCTTCCTGATGATTATGAGATTCTTTAGTGAACTTGAAGTTATCTAGTAATTAGTTTAGATCACAAGATTAAATATACAATTCATTAGACAACAATAAAATGGGTTGAATAATTTACATGGCTTTGTGTTGTGGTTAACATATGTATGTGATAGTGCGAATTACCAATACGGTATATGTACATGCTTTATGGACTTACATGAGAGGACATGTTTACTCTCAACCTTATATTGTGATCCCTAGTGTTACTATGATTAGATAGAGTACTATTCAGCATATGAACTCAAGTTAGAGTTCAATTGGTTTTCTAGACAAGTGAAAGTTTTTTTTAGTATTGTGTGTTTTGCAAAGTCAATGAATTTGTCTTACCTGTTGATTTAATCATCTCGACCGAAGATCATATGCCCATAAGTCGTTTATGGACATGTCATCAATATCATAATTAGTATGTGAGCATATCTTAGATTCATATGAGTTAAAGGAGAGGACTCTGGTTGTCTTTAGGAACTTGAGATTGGACATAACGATCACCGGTTAAGAGAGAGTTGTATTCCATAGATCTCAATATCATGTTGTTCCATGACCACATGGCGAGTCGTAAAACAAATCTTTAGTAGTTATTATTCTTATTTGGTCATGTTGTGTGAGTAAATTAATGTTGAATCATGATGGAATGTCTTCATCATCGGGATCGACGATGATTCAATATGCATGTACACTTTCTTACATAGGAGTATAAGTGTGTCATAGAATGAGGATTTTGGTATTGTACCTGTTAAATAGTTGCATTGAAGGATTTATTCAAGTTTTTAAGCTAAGAGGCCCATAATATTTGGTTTATAATGGACCTGTATATGTAGTAGCTTTGACTAATCCTTATATCTGATAACATATCTATAAACCTATTTTACATGACCCAAGTTATGTGGCTCCTACCATGTTTTATATTTAAATCAACTTCGGTCATCAAGTGAGAATCCTTATTCGAAGGCACATACAAAATATTTGTAATGTCCCAAATTTTTGCTATTTTAGTTTTCTACAAATACTTGAAAATTTTTAATATACTTAGCCTACGTTGTCACTAACTGACCCTTAACGCTCGAGGTGAGCCTATGCATGGGTGATACTAGTTCTTTACTGCACAAATCTGATTAATCAACCGTATAAAGCTAACAAATCCGCTGATCACTTAAACATCGAGTTTAGTCTTGTGATTTGTTCACATAGGGCCTAAATCTATCCGACCTACCACTAACTAATTAAGACAACCACAAATAAATAAAGATCTACTCAAAGCTGAGACAATCAGGGGTCGGATCTTAATTAACAAGCCAAACTGACTCAATTATCCTTTTAGCCTAAGAATCAACAGTTTATGGTGATTATGATTAAATTATTATTTATGCTAGTTATGAATAGGCCACACTATGAACTTAGCTAATTCAAACCCGTATCATTGTGCACAAGAAATCTCGCTACCCAATTCATTCCAAAATTGCCCTGATTATCTGAACGAACTCTAAACCTCTTGTTAGTGGGTCACTAAACTTGAGGCTATAGAAATACGTTCATCTAAGTGGGCATGACGTTCATCGTGGGACATCGAACTGAGATCATGTCCCAATTCGCTCAACTTGGACTCGCACGATGAGTGCTTAGGTTGTGTGAATACCTTAGATGAAAATCTGAAACTTAAGTGAAACTAGTCACTTTGTTCTTTCACAAAATTGTGACTTTTGGACCATCGATTCATGGCCAAAGTTGGGGTACCGATGAAAGATATTTTTCCACACATATCCATGTAGTTGTAGCCCCAATCAACCATCGGTGACCGTCAAACAAACTTCTGATCATACCCATCAATCGGTGCATCCAAAACATAGGCCGATCATATCCATATGTAGATCATCATTAGGGTTAATTATCCTACGGTGTATATCAACTCCTACACCCCATAGTGGGTCCAAAAGGTTTAAAATACCAGGGCTAGTATAATGAAAACCTAGCATTTAGGTCCATTTGCACAACTTCTAGAACTATATAAGACCTTCATTTAGGTACCCCCTTCTCCCATTTGAATTTCATGCCCTAGCTTGGGTAAAGGAGAAGAGAGAGAGAGAGAGAGAGAGAGAGAGAGATGGAGAGAAAAGAAAGAGAAAGAGAAGGGAGTGTGTGTGTGTGTGCGCGCGCGCTTGTGTTGTGGGTAGAGATGGGCATCGAGTCGAGTTGGACTGGGTTGGGTCCAACTCGACTCGATCTGATTTTTCTAGAACCTGACCTAAACTCAATCGATCCAGGACCGAGTCCAGTAGGGCTGACTTGATCCTTTTTGAATCCTTGCTGGCCTGACCCGAATCGAGTCCGACTCGGTCTGGGAAACCGAATCAAGTCGGATCGAGTTGAGTCTAGGGAGAGAGAGGGAGAGAAAGGAGGAGAGAAAGAAGGAGAAGAGGGAAATCAAGAGAGAAAGAGGGAGAGAAAGGAGGAGAGATGGGTGGGTGCAGTGCCTCCTTCGGGTAGAGAAAGAGGGGTTAGGGTTTGTTCGATTCAGGACGGGTAGAGAGATGGGTAGTAAAAGTAAAAAAATATATGTAAAAAACTTATGTATAGGACCCGACTGGATCAGGTCGGATTAGTTCGGATCGAATCCATTTAGATCAGATTTCAGATCGGATTAGTTCGGATTGACCACAATTCGAACTCGATTCGATGTACGATCGGATCTGAGTGGTCCTACTTGATCCGCACCGATCCAGGCCTTCGGTTCGGTTCAGATTGGGTCGGATTCACCAGATCGGGTCGGATTCTGCCCAGCTCTATGTGTGAGTGAGGAAAATCTTGATGCTTTTAGGGTTGGTATTTATTCAACCAAACCTTTGGCTACTACCAATGTAACATCCCGACTTTCAAGACCTAAGTATATGACTCATTTCCCAAAAACCTGAGTGTTAACCTTAAAGGATGGTCAAGTTCGAGTGTGTGTGTGTATATATATATATATATAACTATCAGAGTAAGCAAATGAGCATAAAATGGACAAATTATACATAATGGAAAATTTCATTTACGTTCAGGATATACAAGAGGTCACCCATAACATCTTATATAAACCAATGTCTCGATATAACAAATACAAAAATTCACATAATTTTGATACATGAGAAATAACAGAAGAATATAAATATAAGCCGTAAGACTGCACAGCTTCTTAAGGTATATATAGTCATGCAACCTTAGCACTTGAACCCGGCTCCTCATCTGCTCGAACCTGAAAATCACTTAAGTCACCTGTGCTACCTGTACGGTTATATTTATTTAATGGATGAGTGGCCAACTCAGTGTGAATTCCCCTCAAGATTACACATCGTCGCATTAGGTAAGCATAGTTATAAAAACATAGCAAGGCATACAAAACAATATATGATGCAATCTTATTAAATGCATGGACGCATGAATGCATCATCGACCTGGGGTGCACATCCCACAGTCGAAATAAAGGGTTGCCCTAAGAGAACTAGCCACCTGAAAAATACACAAAGGTACACCTGAGGAGAACCAACTATCCGAAAAAGACCATAATATATAGATCATCCAAGGAGAATTTAATCACTCGAAAAAGACCATAAAGTATAGATCGCCCAAGGAGAATTTAATCACTCAGAAAAGACCAAAAAGTAAGGGTCGCTGTTCACTCCCCAAGTATAGGGTTGTGATGTAGTAATAAACTCGGTAAGACTGAGGTCGAATCCCAAGGGACTGATACATGTACGTAATCTAAAACTAAGTAAAACTAGAACTAGACTAAGATAAAATCTAAATCAGGGAAAATAAGGGAATAATGATGGAAATAATTAATCTAAAACTGTATAATTCAAAGGTAGGAAACTAGGGATTCAGAGGATCCACTTGTAGAGATCAGGAAGATTTATGCTTGATTCAAGAACTCAACTGGACTTAGAGTCCCATCTTCATCCAGTTGGAAGATATATCACTAAAAGCACAATCTGAACTTCAGTTGATCTAGTTTTCAAGAGATGAAAGGTATATGAATTAGAATGAATTTCATCACCAAACCATGCCCAGGAGACAAGGTAAACAATAGAATTAAACTAATTACTAACTGATCAACATGATATGAAGGTTAGGAAGGGTACCGTTGTCCAACCATACCCAAGAGACGATGGTGAACAATAGGACTTCCTGACGTCAAAAACATAAAAGGAGAATGAAATACTCAAGCCATCGCAGATCTACTGTAATGTAAGTCACAATAAACCATTAAAAACTAAAGCATCCCTATTGATCAAACTAGAATCATTATCAATTCATAACATGAATCAAGGTAATAGAGTCATTCCCATCATGCCACAAGCTTCACCTCTTAGCCCTAGCTAAGAGGTTTAGCCCAACATGAATGGGATGGATCCCTTAAACAAAATAAAATAAAATAAAAATAAAAATAAAAATAAATAAAAACAAACTCTACTCTTCTCTGTCTCTCTGCTCTCCACGTCCAAAAGATCCCTTTCTCCTCTCTCTCCTGCTTTCTTTATAGCAGCAAAGAGGCGGTGGAGAGTTCCCCCATTCGCAGCCGACTCCTCACGAGTCTCTGTTTCTGCGTCAGCAACCGCATGGACTGATTGCGTTTGGACTGTTTTAGAGAGAAGGAATCTTCCCTTCTTTGAATTCTGTCAGCGTGGCAGGGGTAAGAATCCCTTGCTCGATCAAATGAACGGTTTGGATCAATGGTCCAGCCATGATCACAGTCACATAATCAGCCCATGTCGGCTGGTTTTCTCGGATGCAGAACAGAGCCACTAACACCTTACGTTGTTGAAGTCGGTGGGTCCCCTTTCACTATTGTTTTGCAAAATCCACGCCGTCCACTGGATGTAGGATGAAATTTCGGTCGAAGAGGGCCTGTTTTAGATTGTTACTGATGCAGCCCAAGATGTTGTGGTCGCTGTTTCCATGTGTACCGTGTAAGAATCTGGAAATCCTTTATATGTACGGTTGGTTTAGCTTCTTGGAATGAATGGACTGTCTAGATCAGCAATACCGGTGATGATGGTGGCCCACCTGACGTCAACTGCAACTTCCCATACGAACGCTGGAAACGGATATTTTTGTTTTTGTAAAGAAGACTCGGTCAAACCGAGTTTGACCGGCTTGAGTGGTCCGGTGTACTGTAACTGCATGTGTACCCTATGTACACACGTGTAGTGTGGGGTCCATCATGATGATAAGATGAAGTCTTCTCCGTCCATCCTTCTTGTCTCCTCATATAATGGAATGAGTCCAAAATTAAAGCATATCCAGATCTCAGGTGGGCCCCAAATTGTTGTTTTATGGGCTGATCTGTCCATTTAGTCACTTCCACAGGGATTAAACAGCTAAAATTCGACATGTACGGTTAAATTGTGGTCCTCAGGCCATGTATGAAGTTTCGTGCCGAACAGATGGTGGGAACCATATGATCTTGCATTTTGGATGATTTTCGGGCCACTTGAGCTTTAGTTCTTTGATTTTCTCAAATCTCTAGCATGTAATTCCGTTGATCTTGGTCCACTGGAGTCCGTCCATGGCCTTGGTGAATTCTGAATGTTAACTCTATGCTTTAGCACCCTTTTCCAGTCCAGGCTCCTAAATACATCTTGCATCATAAACATTATTAAAATAGGCCATTAAACAGTATCATGTTCGTAAAAGCAGGTAGTAACTGGGGTCTAATATGCAATATTCAACCCTCAACATAACCCCTAACCAGCATTTTGTTAGTCCCGAGCAAAATATGCAAAAAATAAGTTTGAGAATTACAAGACAATTTTTCTAAAACTCGTGAACGTTGAGCCTTACTTTCTCTTGGACTTAAGTGCACGGTAAACTTCATAATCAAGTTCAATGTATTAACCCATCAATTAGAAACTATTCTAAACATTGAGTTCCATGGGTGTATAGTGTAAACCCTGTTTACTATCATTAAAAGTCACTTCTCTATTTCAGGATATCCTTAGTAACCAACAAGAGAATTCATGATAATCAAGACTTAAACCAAAACTTGCCTCGTAGATCATCTTTTCATTCTTCCAGCTTTTGATTTTTCCATTAAAAGTAATGCCAAAAAGGGGAATCAAATCCTCACCTATAAGGAGCAAACCTATGTGAAGACCGTACACCCAACCTTTTTCACATATCGTCCATGGGGAATTAACTCTACACCTATAGGGAGCAAACCTATGGTGAAGATTATTCGCCCAACCCTTTCTAACGGTATTGCTTTTTTTTTTTTTAGTTGGGTATTTCTTTTTGTTCAATTGATCATGACAGGCAATTTTCCATGTTGATTCCTTACATGCTTGGTGATTACCAAGTTCACCTTTCAATATCAAACTGAAACTTTACTATGAAAGCGAGATGTGACACGTGAAATCCTGACTCAATCAATGTTTAAAACTTCTAATCATGGCTTAATAGTTTGATCTTAATTGTGAAATCTAACAAATAATGGAATCCAAGAGTCATAAATTACCGACATCGCTTATCTTGTAATTCTAAATCCAAGATGGAAGTCAAAATCACTTCAAATTCACAAGATATTCCAGAAAAATTTAAAAATTTTCTCAATTTCTACTCAAGACAAAGAAAACACTGATTAGGGAACCTAATCTCCCACCCCCAACCTAAATTTTACATTATCCTCAATGTAAAAGAGATATGAGCATGCAACGCACATGGGACAATGAAATTGAAAGAGAAGTGATGGAAAGATAGTACCTGGATAACGAATCAAGAGAGAAATTTCCACAAAGATCTCAGCATGAAAGCAAGTCAGCACAAGAGAGAAACCAAAAAAAGCAACTATCCTAAAATACTGTAGAAAGTAAACTATCCTAGAACAGCATAAAGCAAACTACCCTAATCCTATGAAAGTAGAGGAAAACTACTCGATCATGCCGCAAGGTTCCTCTTCCGGTCAATATCTTGATAAGTTTCTCGGTAAGTTCCTCAATAGGATCATCCAAAAGCCCTTTTTGCAATAGGCTTGGGTGCCCTGGAGCACGACTTTCCAGAGAGACTTATGTACCTCTTAAGAAATTTTTCATTAAATTGCTTGAGGTATCCAAAGTATATACGATTCACCTGTGACAGAAGAAGTTTCAACGTTAGTATCCCATGGTGAATCGGAGACTACAAGTAGATAAAGTTTAGAAAACTTTGCAAGAAGTGATGTAGCCTCAACACATTCCGAAGTATCACACTTCGGTTCAATTTTCAGCTCCTCGTCCTTTAATGGTAGCTGTTTAGGATCAGGGGAAGAAGGGGCTTTAGAATAGGGGTTCTCTCGGTCAGTGGTGACTACCGAGATGTCGTCTTGTAAGGCATCCACTTTATTTTTTAACATGGGACCCTTTAAATCTGCAAAGTGTGCCAAGCAATCCAAAGAGTTGGAAAGTTCAGCTAAGTGTGACTTATTTTCCACATTGGAGCTCATGACAATCTGCCCAAGGAATCCATCATCCTTGACAGTGGACGGATGTACGCTCTCTTGCTCCAGTCCTACACAAACCGATTGAGAATCAATAGGGGAAGCATCGATGTGATCACTTGGTTCATTGAAACTACCCAATCGAGGCATTGAATTGTCAAATGTGTACAACTCAGATGGTGGCCTCAACTAAGTGATTTCAAATTCTAGGGTCGCAGCGAGCAACTCGTCTTTCTCCTGAATCACATCATCATTCGATTCAGATGAGTGGTCCAAACATGTTTCACAAGAGTTAGAAGGGTCGGTTGTAAGGGGCTCGTCCTCCACCTTTAAATCAGACATGTCAGGTGAGGGGAGTGGCTCATTATGACCGATCACTTCGTGTACGTCTTGATCATTATCCTGGACCAAACTTGAGATTGATTCCAAGGGAATTTGGGCTGCACGTTCATGATCATTATCCCAATATACATCATCGTCTAATTTTGTGCAGTGCACACTTGGGATGGGATCGCTTTCCTCACATTCTATACCTAAATTCAGTTGAGGTTCGAATAAACTAGCCTTTCCCTCATCATTGAATCTCGTGTGTCATGTAAGGAAGGTGTGTCATCATCACTGATTTAAAAGACACCCATGTATCGCCACCATTCTTTTGAACAGTCATTGAGATCGACTCATCGGGGAATTGAACCGTATGCTCATTAATGGAATCCTCATTCCAAATTCCAGATTTCGTCAAAAGCGAGTGAGGATCACTTTCCTCGCATTGTATTTCTGGATTGGATTGTAGTTGGGATGAGTGAGCTTCTTCTATCCTATCGAGGCACGAATTGAGTGCTTCCATTGCTTTTCTAATTTTCGCAAGACACTCCATGTTATGCTGAAATGAATTCTCTTGGATCATTTCTGGTTAGTTCTCAAAGGTAGGGTATCCAAGAGAATAATCATTACAACATGTTGTTGGTTCATCTTCCCAATTTTGATGGTTCCACTTGTTATAGTCATACTGATCATACATGGGGGAATATGATGGTTGATAATAATCCTCATTCCCATAATTATGATCGTATACTGACCTATTAGCCGATGGAGTATAACGTTCTAGTTGGTTCTCAATGTCGGTTCTCGATGGAGAAAAATCTTGAGGTATACGTTGAATTCCAAAACCCTCAGGCATTCCCCAAAACTGCTTATCCATTTCAGCATAGACATGTACCCAAGCTTCTATGGTGAACCCTAATTCTGATTATAATCCTAGAAGAAAATAAAAGTAAAGTCCTACGGCAATACAGAAAGTGAGAAGAAAAGTTAGAAAGATGTTACCAGATTAGAAGTTCCTAAGTTAAGATCCTGAAAAATAATACAAAAGAAGTCAGTTTCTAAAAACAGAAGAAATCCTAGAATAGAAAAGTAAAGGAAAGATGAGTTAGTTTCTAGAAAAAAAAAAAAGGAAAATTTCTAAAACTAAAACCCTAATTCTAAAAATAGAAAAAGTAGAGAATTTAGAAAGGGATTACCAAATTAGATGTTTATGTCAAGATCCTACAAAACAGGAAAACATGTTAGTTTGTAAAAATTAGAAAAAACCTAAACCTAAAGTTAGAAAAATCCTAATCTTAAACTAATCCTAAAACTAGTCAATTTCAGAAAAATGCAATCGTCAGTCCCCGACAACGGCGCCAAAAACTTGTTCACTCCCCAAGTATAGGGTTGTGATGTAGTAATAAACTGGGTAAGACCGAGGTCGAATCCCAAGGGACTGATACCTGTACGTAATCTGAAACTAAGTAGAACTAGAACTAGACTAAGATGAAATCTAAATCAGGGAAAATAAGGGAATAATGATGGAAATAATTATTCTAAAACCGTAGAATTCAAAGGTAGGAAACTAGGGATTCAGAGGATCCACTTGTAGAGATCAGGGAGATCTATGCTTGATTCAAGAACTCAACTGGACTTAGAGTCCCATCTTCATCCAGTTGGAAGATATATCACTAAAAGCACAATCTGAACTTCAGTTGATCTAGTTTTCAAGAGATGAAGGTATATGGATTAGAATGGATTCCATCACCAAACCATGCCCAGGAGACAAGGTAAACAACAGAATTAAACTAATTACCAACCGATCAACATGATATGAAGATTAGGAAGGGTACCGTCGTCCAACCATGCCCAGGAGACGATGGTGAACAATAGGACTTCCTGACATCATAAACATAAAAGGAGAATGAAATACTCAAGCCATCGCAGATCTACTATAATGTAAGTCACAATAAACCATTAAAAATTAAAGCATCCCTATTGATCAAACTAGAATCATTATCAATTCATAACATGAATCAAGGCAATAGAGTCATTCCCATCATGCCACAAGCTTCATCTCTTAACCCTAGCTAAGAGGTTTAGCCCAACATGAATGGGTTGAATCCCTTAAACAAAATAAAAATAAAAATAAAAAGAAATAAAAACAAACTCTACTCTTCTCTGTCTCTCTGCTCTCCACATCCAAAAGATCCCTTTCTCCTCTCTCTCTCCTGCTTTCTTTATAGCACCAAAGAGGCGGTAGAGAGTTCCCTCATTCGCAGCCGACTCCTCACGAGTCTTTGTTTCTACGCCAGCAACCGCATGGACTGATTACGTTTGGACTGTTTTAGAGAGAAGGAATCTTCCCTTCTTCGAATTCTGTCAGCGTGGCAGGGGTAAGAATCCCTTGCTCGATCAAATGAACGGTTTGGATCAATGGTCCAGCCATGATCATGGTCACACAATCGGCCCACATCGGCCGGTTTTCTCGAACGCGGAACAGAGCCCAGTAACACCTTACGCTGTTGAAGTCGGTGGGTCCCCTTTCACTATTGTTTTGCAAAATCCACGCCATCCATTGGATGCAGGATAAAATTTCGGTCGGAGAGGGCCTGTTTTGGATTGCTACTGACGCGGCCCACTTGATTTTTCGCTCTGTCGTCCATTAGATGTTGTGGACGCTGTTTTCATGTGTACCGTGCAAGAATATGGAAATCTTTCATATGTAGGTTTAACTTCTTGGAATGAATGGACGGTCTAGATCAGAAATACTAGTGATGAGAGTGGCCCACCTGACATCAACCGCAACTTCCCATGCGAACGCTGGAAACGGATATTTCCGTTTTTATAAAGAAGACTCAGTTAAGTGGTCCGGTGTACTGCAACTGCTTGTGTACCCTATGTACACACCGTGTGGTGTGGGGTCCATCATGATGATAAGATGAAATCTTCTCCGTCCATCCTTCTTGTCTCCTCATATAATGGAATGAATCCAAAATTGAAGCATATTCAGATCTTAGGTGGGCCCCAAATCACTGTTTTATAGGCTGATCTGTCCATTTAGTCACTTCCATAGGGATCGAACAGCTAAAATTCGACATGTACAGTTAAATTGTGGTCCTCAGGCCGTGTATAAAGTTTTGAGCCAAACAGATTATGAGAACCCTATGATTTTGCATTCTGGATGATTTTCGGGCCACTTGAGCTTTAATTCCCTAATTTTCTCGGATCTCTGACATGTAATTCCATCGATCTTGGTCCGCTAAAGTCCGTCCATGGCCTTGGTGAATTCTGAGTGTTAACTCTATACTTTTAGCACCCTTTTCAAGTCCAGGCTCCTAAATACATCTTGCATCACAAACATGATTAAAATAGGCCATTAAACAGTATCATGTTCGTAAAAGCAGGTAGTAATTGGGGTCTAATATGCAATATTCGACCCTCAACAGTCGCTCTAAGAGAACTAGCCACTTGGAAAAATACACAAAAGTACGCCTGAGGAGAACCAGCTATCCGGAAAAGACCATAATATATAGATCGCCTAAGGAGAATTTAATCACCCGGAAAAGACCAATAAGGGTCGCCCTAAGAGAACTAGCCACCTGGAAAAATACACAAAGATACGTCCGAGGAGAACCGGCTATCCAGAAAAGACCATAATATATAGATCGCCTAAGGAGAATTTAATCACCCGGAAAAGGCCAATAAGTAAGGGTCGCCCTAAGAGAACTAGCCACCTGGAAAAATATACAAAGGTACGCCCGAGGAGAACTGGCTATCCGGAAAAGACCATAATATATAAATCGCCTAAGTAGAATTTAATCACCCGAAAAATACCATAATGTATGAAAATGCATTAGTCCAACTATTGTTATTCCATTTTACAACTAGCCAGTTTAATAAAGATCAAAGGTCACTACGGGGAGCTCGGAGCCCAGCGTAGGCCGACTGCTCAGGTATAGTGTCCCATTCAACCATCCCTGGCTCATGAGGCTGCTACCTTAGGATGTTTAATGAATCCCAATCGACTAGTGGCCAATCATATTCAGTATATGGAGCTTACCATCACATGGTTGCACAAAATAAAATATCGAACCCATATAGGGTATAGGGTAAATACCGAAACAAAGCCACATAAGGTGATATTGAAACAAGCCACCTAGGGTAGATATCAAAATAAGCCACATAGGGCAAGTATCAAAATCATGCGATAAAGACCATCCTTAAAAACCACTTAAATACAACCCCTAAATGGTAAGCCCACACCAATATTTAAAACACCCCACCACTAATAACCGCTACGTCGAAGGTTCATTACAACCAAAATCAATCGAGTTACATCCCAAGTATGGGTTTACATTTATAAGTATGGGTTTCCCACTAACGTACCAGTTTAAATTCCATAAGCAACCACAAATAATCCACTAGCATGAGTACATATACAGGATAAACATTAGGCATGTAATGTAGCAATTCAATTCCAACAATTAACACATGTGACTATGAAATAGAGATATCAATTATAAATTAAAATAAAGACTATAATTTAGCTAATGGGAAAATGGAAAGCTCAAGGGGAAGAATCATCAACTTATGTCTTGAACCACCTATGCTATTGCTAGGAGGTGCGTGTACCCTTAGGATTTGTATCCTTGATGACTTGGTTCAAACCGAGTTGACTCGGTTTGGCTAGGACCACCTCCTCTATCTTCTTTCTTCCTCTCTTCTCTCTCTTTCCTTCATTTTCCCTTTCCTTTCTCACTCTCCTATCTGCTCTCTCTCTCTCTCTCTCTCTCTCTCTCTCTCTCTCTCTCTCTCCCTCTCTCTCTCTTCTTCTTCTCCTTTCCCCCTTCTTTTCTCCCTTGCTGGGATGTCCAGCAATGAGTCCGGATAGACGAACCCAGCTCGACTCGCTCAGACTCGATGAGTCGACTCAGTTTGGGCCAGACAGCCCTGCTTCTTCTCCTTCATTTCTCTCTTCTTTCTTCTTCTCCCTATTTTTCTTTTCTTCTCTCTTTATCTCAGATTCCCACTAGGTCAGATGGTTGGACTCAGTCTGGCAACTTGGTCGGACTGAGACTCAGCTGTTGAGTTGGTCCAACACAATGCGGCAGCAACAATGCACTTGTGGGAGTGCAGCACCGCCCTACACCAGCTCCTTCTTGCACTCTCTTCCTCTCTCACCCTTGTTGTCCATCGTTCTACCCTCAGCACTACCATCGAACTCGCACACAACAAGCCAATAAGCCGTAACTTGGGCAACTGACCAGTGTGGCACGGCTCGGGTCATATTACCCTCACTGTCCCCCTCTTTCCACCGTCTTCTTCCTTTTGTTCTTTATTTTTTTTCATTTTTGACATCACCAACAAGAGCTGGACTGGCTGAACTCGGTCCCGGCTCGCCTATAGCTCAGCAGATGTGGCGGAGGAAAGGTGGTGCTCTTCGAGAAGAAGCTCCAACTCCAATGGCAGGTCGCCATTTGCTGGATTTTCCTTAAATTTGAAGGCGTTGGATGATTTGGACGGTCGTAGAGGAGCTTGTGGAATGAAGATTTTGGAGGTTGAAGGTATTTTAGGCAATGAGTCTGAGGGAAGAAGGAAATGGCTAGCAGAGGACTGTTTTTTGGTTGCTGGCTTTCTACCCAAAGCCTTAATTCTAAAAATGGAATGGGCGGCTAAGCTAACCCTCCAAGGGACGGTTGAGATGGAAGGATGCACAGGCACACGGATTGCCCTGCTGGCAATTTTCATTTTTAGACACAGTGTTTCCAAGCTCACTTGCGGTTAGAATCGTGAGTCCATAAGCACTAAAAAACCCGATAGAACAGCTGGGTTTTGGTCAGCCCACTACCCTGAACAAAATGAACGGTTTGGATCATGGAATTGGGCCCACCCTCATGGGCCATGATCGCAAACACAGACGATTGTCCGTCCGCTGTTAAAAACCAGAGGGGAGAGAGAGAGAGAGAGAGAGAGAGAGAGAGAGAGAGAGAGAGACTTTCTATTTTAAGAGAAAGCTTGGTCAAAGGAGCTTTGACTACTCTAGCTGGTACGTTGCACAGCAAGTGCACCACCCCAAGTACACATGCAACACATGTGTGGGGCCCACCGTGATGTTTGTAGGAAATCCACTCCATCCATTGCACTTTAGATGCCCCAAGCAAGGTCCTTGATCAAAGATCAAGCCGATCCAATGCCTAGGTGGGGCTCACGACTTGATTCGGGCCCTATTTATGGATTTTCCACCGATCTAGTCGTCGGATCTTCCCAAGATTGAACGTAAATGGTTAAAAGGGTCCTAGGGACCATTTAAGTTAGAAATCAATGGCTAGACTAGATTATATGACCTATTATGTTTTTATAGCATTAAACATCATGTTACAACCCTTTTAATAATAATATTTATTATTATTATTATTATTATTATTATTATTATTATTATTATTATTATTATTATTATTATTATTATTCTTGTAGACTTTATTCTATTTTTCCCCAAGTTGTTTATATGAATTTTAATACATAGGTCTCGATGTACATTCAAGACCTTCATAGTATATCACTAGTCCAAATACTAATATTATATTAATTTTATTTCTATTATTATTTATTATTTTATTATTGTTATTATTATCCTCTGCGTTTATTTTTGGTTGTGGGTCCCGCTCTATAGGTTATTAGGACTATCCATCCCATGATTTTATATTATTAATTATTTAATTGTTACTATTATTATTATTACCCTTATCATCATTATTTGCTTACCTATATGTAAGATGCAGAACTACCCTCCATGTGCCATGTAGCTACATACTAATGTTAGGGTTTCTCTGCATTAAAGTGGGTCATACCACGTGGATCTCTAATTTCTAAATCATGATTTACTGAGCATTTAACGGTCCAACGATTAGATTGTCCAGTATTTAATTATCGATAACTCTAGGGGTCCTAACGAATGTTTAAGTGTGACTTAGCAGTTGGATATGAGGTTAAATAACCCGATCTATGCTTTCAAATGATGGATCTTCTTACAGGACGTTGTAGACTGATGAACAGTGGATCTTGTGATTTTGATCCCTAAATTCATTTTATATGATTCAATTGTACTAAATAGGTGTATAACGAAATGTCATCACTATCAAGATCCTAAAGATAGAATTTCCATTTATTTAGGTACGAGGTCAACTTGTGATAGTCAAATGGACAGATTGATCTCAAATCTTATGATGGTGTCATGAGTTGTCATAGTCCAAAATCTATATGGATAGGTTGAGAGTCGTTGGATGGTGACGTGTAAGGTAAATTACGTGGGTTACCACATACATGTAAGTTAATTTAGATTTACGTGGTGATTCCCGAGTACTGAAAGTACGAGGTGTTACAACCAAACTTCCACCAAATCCACCGATGACAAGGATCAAAGTTAAGAATTATATATTACCATTCAATGAAGGAATCTAGTGTAAATTTCTAGTTATTAACGATGTTTTCTTGATTTTGATTTACGAATTGATGATTTTTTTTTTCCAAATCCCTAACCCTAGGAGCTCAAAATTAGAGATTCCTTCTTAGATGTGCAGATCATTATCTCTGGGTTATCTTTTATCGACTTTTGAGGGTCTAAGTTAATGATTAGTTTCTTGTAGATAAATTTGTGTATGTTAATATGTTAACATTTTAATTTTGCTATAATATATGCTATTGGTTGGATATGGATGCTCACATGTTTGATGAAATGTCTGAGTGGTGGAATGTGTTGTTTTGTCGATGCTCACATGCTTGATTTAATGCTTAGGTGGTTGTATTACTTTATGCATGCTCATATGTTTGATTTAATGCTTTAGTGAATGTAGTAACCTATGTGTCACGCCCCAAACTCAGAAACCGGGCTCACAGAATTTTTGATCTCCAAATTCAGCACAGACATCCTCCGTAGTACCCCATTCTCAGTTCCCAGCGCCCATACGCCAAATTCCGATCCTGAGATTCTACGAGGATTTTGAGTATGATTTTTTTGTAAAGAAGCGTAACCACAAGTGTACCCAAATCAGAAGAACAATATTAACACCACATATCCACTGATATAAATATTTGAGTACAATACTAGAAGGAAAATACATAAATAACAAAAGCTCAAAATTAATTTTCCACAAGCTCATGCCTTAATGCTGCTGCGACCTAACGTCACCTGCACGCAACGGCCGTGCATAAGCTTACAAGAAGCTTAGAGGGTGGTGTATGTGTATGCACTACATGTGCCAAGCATATCAATATCAGAGTAAGTGGAAATACTGGCAAATTCATAAATACCATCAGCCTTATCCAGGTTATGCGATGCAAAGACATAATAAGACAATATCATATACTGGGGAAATAATGCAATATACAAACCCTGACGAGTCCATGAATACCGTCAGCCATATCTAAGTTATGCAATGCAGAAATATCATAAACTAAATGTCATATGCAAAGGATGCAATGCAGTATGTAATGCAAAATAGATAACAAAACTAGAGTGTGTAGTCGGGATGATAGCACATGGTATCGCAAGCTGTGGGGTTCATCACAAAGGACTTCTATCCAAACCAGTCTCATACTTAAATTTGGATAGCTAGACTCAATGTGGTAAACTCCTGATCTCAAGTTGGTCGCGCACCCAACCAAAATTCTGGCCATTGCGAAGGTACACATAATGAATTAGTTGCACACCACTAGCCCGAGTGGATAGTTAATGAATGAATGAATCAATCAAATACTGAGTACGCAACTCCTGCTCAGTAAGTCCACATATTAGTACCCTACATCTCTGGGATCATTAGCGGGGTCTAGTATACTCTACACCAGCTTGCCGCCTCATCAAGTGCACAACTGGGTAAGTGGAAGAGACTTCACTATCCGCCTGCCAATATTGGCCTAGCTCGTCGATAGCGGACCCATTCCTCAAGCTGGGTCAGAATCGGCCTAATCATTGCCTACTCTCTCAGGTAGGTAAGGCCACACCCCCTTCTAATTGACTACGACATAGTGGAAAGCCCGACCTCCTAATATTCGGCACTCGGCACTCATGCATCCACTTAGTCTAGAAGTTGGAGCATTCCT
The DNA here is from genome assembly GCA_030180095.1 of Magnolia changhungtana. Classification (NCBI taxonomy): domain Eukaryota; kingdom Viridiplantae; phylum Streptophyta; class Magnoliopsida; order Magnoliales; family Magnoliaceae; genus Magnolia; species Magnolia changhungtana. The sequence goes on from JASAUF010000446.1 coordinate 7,135,711, forward strand.
GGTACCAAGGGGTTTATGGACTTTCACCCACAGATATATTAGATGCTCATATGCTAGAACCAAACATTTCTGGTGTCCCAACTGGCCATCCACAATATACCTGTGGAGGCCATGGCCCTGATGTCACTAGGGTGCTGACATAAGATGCGAGGTGCATGAGCCATACTATCCAATCATGCATCAAACCTGCGCGTACCGTGCGCTCATGTGGGGTAACTCTGCCTCTCAAGGAGTTCCATAAATAATCAACCCAATGGCACATGCTATGATCAATCACTCATAACAAGCATACAAATGATGTACATGGGCATGTATCATGACGTAATAAAGTACATAGGCATGATTATTTGATAAAGTAGACAACAATAATCCACAATCGACCATCACCGGCATGTCACATACTAAGAGTGAAAACTGAACGACGTGTTCCTTTTACAACTATAGGAGCCCATGCATTATGTCTTACATTAGCCTTCTAAGGCTCAGCATGATCCAAGACGGGGATGACGGGTCTAGTCCATACGTTGAGGTAGGTTCTACATGGTGGATGTACCAAACCTGATACTAGGTATTCTTCCATCTACAGCAAGGGAGGTGATGATGATGTACTAATGTTAAAGATAGCACTCATCCTAAGAAGGTAAATGGACAGTGTGGATGATACATACATAACATGAGGTCCTAACAATCAATTACAAGGTAGGATACATCTCACGGGGTTAGTCAAGCGGGTATACAACAAGTGGGCTTCCTCACTCCCTTTATCATTAACAACTGGGCTTTCCTATGAGGGCCCAATACGGATACAAGGCGGAACTTAGTAGGATCCATACATCCAGGACTATGTAACCCTACAAACGGTCATGCTTATCATCTAATTGGGCCTCGGGTTTGGGTTACTAAGCTTGGACAAACACATGCATCTAAATAGGCCACATTCCCTATGGAAGGCCCGGTACGAACACAAGATAAGGTCCAAGGCTTGGGTAGTCCTATAGGGTATGGTGGAAAGTATCATTATCAAATGAGGGCCCAATGATTTGGGATAGCCCAACAAGGGAAAGATGGGTATTACTAGCATCAATGGGGGCCCAATGGTTCGGGGTAAGCCCAATAAGAGGAGATGAAAATGGGCCTAACAATGAGTCTTAGGGAGATTACAACGTGGACATTTAACCATCATTGCTCCCAAGGTAATGGGCTTAACAACGGGCCCTAGAAAGGATTCCAATGGTGGACATATAACCACTATTGTCTCCTAGTGTGCGGTCCACTTGGGATTTGAATCTAACTCTCTATGGGGCCCACGACCCTTATATAAATTGGGGAAATGGATGGACAGTGTCAATATAACACATACATCATGGTGAGCTTTACACATCACAATTGGGCTTCACATATACAATGGATCTCACACATATAATGGGCCTTATACCATCACGATGGGCCTCGCATAAGGGCCTATGTACATCTCAATGGGCCTCATATACATCACAACGTGCCTCAACACATGGGCTTATGTACATCACAATGGGCTACATCTCATGGGCCTCATATACATCACAATGGGCCACATCTCATGGGCCTCATGTACATCACAATGGGCCGCATCTCATGGGCCTCATATGCATCACGATGGGCCTCATCATAATGGGCCTCACCAAATGGGCTACAAATTCATCATGTTGGGCCTCACATAATGGCCCATGGGTTATGCACAAGGGATGGGTGGTGTGTGCATCACATATAACATAGTGGGCCTGATGGGGTAGCCCATATAGTCCAGAAAGTACATGGACATCATGCACAATATACATATCAAGGTGGGCCTGCACATTCCAAATGGGCCCCACCAAATGGACAGCTAGGATATACAATGCATACATCATGGTGCGTCCAACATCGCCCAAACATTTGAACGGTCCAGGTGACCCACACATCATCAAGGTAGGCCCCATGTGATCTGGACGATGTAGATAAATTGCATCACGGCAGGGTCCACATCGGTTGGGCAGCATGGATAAAATACATCACAGTGGGCCTGTTGTCACTAGACTGTATGCATAAAACACATCAGGTGGATCACATGCCGCTGGACGGCATAGAAAGAATACATACGTTATGGTGGGGTCTACATCCAGAAAATGGACAGATGGCGTGGCTGAAACACGTATAGCATGGTGGGCTCATGTCTAAAAAATGGACTAACGGTGTGGCTATAAAATACATACAATTAAGGTGGCACCCACCGTCCAGTAGCTGGACGGTGTGGGTATACAATACATATATCAAGATGGGACCCACGACTGCTAGAGAGCGTGGATGAAATACATAATGGTGGTTCCCACTTGAAATTTAGATCTATCTCTTTCTCTTTGTAATGCCATAAAATAATCTCTACAATTGATTGGACAGTATGGATGACCTACGCATCATGGTGGATCCCACCGTCCAGATGGATGGTGAGGATAGAACACATATATCATAGTGGGTCACACCGTCCCATGTGCAGGGACGATGTGGATATAATACATATCTTAGGTGGGTCCCATGTGCATGGATAAAACACTTACATCAAGTGGAGCCATGTGGGTGGCCCGCCAGTTGGGAGACCCAGCTGCTATTACGTTCCCAAACGTCCAGGCCTGCTGGATAGCCTGGAGAAACAATATCATTGTGGGGTCCATGTATGGATGGTATGAATACAACACTTACATCATGGTAGGCCCCACCGTCCAGCCTATCTGGACGGTGAAAGGCACGGATGAAACATATACATTAGGTGGGTCCCACCGTCCAGACCATTGGACGGTGGATGGACGGTTTGGATATAACACATACCTCATGATCAGATCCACGTAACTTGCTGACGTCAATACAACAGTTATATTGTTGCTGTAAGGTATGCCAGCCAATCTGCTTCCATAGCAAGTGGGTCCCACGTACTGGATGCAGCATGTCATCAAGGTGGGCCACATGTAGGATGGTGGATAAAACACCAACATCAGGTGGTCCCACGTGCTGGATGACCACACGTTATGGATCAAGCAGATATTTGTGTTTTCCCTTCAAACAAGGCCCGCCCAATCAGGTAGCAAGGTGGACATCGAGGTGGCTGCCACTAATAGATGGTGTGGATCTAATCCATTCATCAAGGTGGGCTACAACAGGGAAAGAGAGAGAGAGAGAGAGAGAGAGAGAGAGAGAGAGAATCGTGTGATGGAGGGCTCTGCCACTATGAGCCCTCCTAGGATTACAATACATACATCAAGATGGGTCCCAAATAGTATCCATAACATCAATCGGTAGGCTCCACTTGGTCCATCACAAAAATTGAAATCTAATCCTACAAAACACCCACCGATTGCTAATCTTCTAAGCTCCTTGGAATGCTAAGCTTCTCGGTTTCAACTTTGATGGAGGATGATGAAGATTGAAGGGCAAGGATGAGAGATGAGGGGGGGGGGTAAGAAGTGGGCCACACTTGGCTCTCTTGGAAGAGCTTGGATGTCCACTCCTTGGTTGCTTAGGATGGTAAAGAGAATGAGAGGGAGAGAGGTTGTGATGGGATGAAAAGGATGGGATGGGTGTAAGAAAGGGATGGATGGAGAGAGAGAGAGAGAGAGAGAGAGAGCTTGTTCAATTAACCTGGGTTGAACACAGACGACCGACAGTAGCTGGACTACACGGGATGTTTGCACCTAATGCCGATTACGCCAGAATTCTCCTATGTCAATCAAATTAGTCCACTAGCCGACTGATCATGTATATTCACAATATATGACACAACCAAATTGAATCTAGGATACCCCATTCCCAATGGATGAGTCCATTCATAACCGTTAGTACGATATAATCCCACTAAGACTCGTGAGCCGGGCATGGTAGTATGAGACACCGTGTCCGAGCTATCGGCCTATGCTGGGATGACGAGTCTCCCCGTATTGACCAATGAGCACTAATGAAGGTGATAGATTATTGTTCGAATGACCCCTGTCAAATTACCCAGCCGATGGTTCTATGCCATATTACTGCTCGAACAACTCAGGAGAATGGAATTGGGTGACAAGCAACTTTTGTGGTGATTTGGTTTTATGTGACAAGCTCGCACCTTGGAATTGAGTGATCATACTCGGTGTTTGGGTGACGACTCATACCTCATATATTTGGGTATCATGTCGTATCTTTGGAATAACTGATTTTTTATATAAACAGGTGATACCTAAAATTGGATCAATGGACACTGGTGATGAGCCGCTAGGAGCCATGTGATCCAGATAAGGACTCATAATATAACGTTGGTATCCTATATTCGTCAATCAGCAGTATAAATTGGAATTAATAATCACTTGGCTAATCATACATATCTTAGGATAGGTTGCAATTTAGCGATGGAGTAGCTTATGAGGGAGTATTGGCATTTGCGAAATAGGCGTTGAAGTCGCTTGTGAGGGAGTGTTGGATTGTAAGGTGCATGTATCATTTCATAATCTCAATTGTGCATTTAATAAGAGTATTTAGAAAATGCTTGATTAGTTGTTTATCATTAACTATGTTGATTGTGTCGATAACATGTATAACTTAGAACTAATGGAACTATTGAGCTAACTACTTACTCCCACGTGGGACGTTATTTTAAAACACCAAACAAGCATTGTTGTTGATGCAAGTTCTATCGATGCCTTCGACAGGTAGGCTTGGATTGACTTGTACCTTTATCGTGATGTTGGGAGTGTCGGGCTAAGCTAGAAGACCTTGCACTCTTTTAATTTCGTTCTTATGTATGTTGACGTTCCCGACTAGGTGTTCTCCGTATGTTGATTTTGTTGTATGTTCATTGTGGCTTGTATAATGCACATTTTGGGCAATCACCACTATTAGAATTGTATTTTTACTTTTAGCCATATATTTATTGATTGTTGTTATCTCCATCTCGTTTCGGATCCGCTAATTTAAATTGCGCTACTCTGATTCCTCGTATATGAAATAGATGTGAATATGAACGAGGACACATGCGTATTTTCATTTAGTTAACACCCGGGAACTCGGGATCGGAGTCTATGTACTTAGGTGATGATTTTCAAAGTGTTACTGTCACGCCCCAAACCCGGAGATGGATAGCTTTCGTGATGCCCCGAATCCGGCACTTGACTTCCATGCACCAAGTCCCGAGTTCGGTGCACCACAAGGAAGATTTTTGACTGAAATTATTATTATTATTACTATTATACATACATAATAATACCTAAGCATAAAGATCCATGATCAAATTACCAAATGACACTCTCTAATAGAAATCCTGATGGTTACAAGTACAATGCTTTCCAAAAGGTACACAACGTCAACATTGCTAAATCGAAAAATAGATGCAATGCATCGAGAAAGCAAAGTCTTCCAAGCTACTCTAGCCCTGAAAAAATGGGAAATAAGAAGCTTAGGAAAAAAGTCTAGTGAATACACACGTGTGCGCGGTGTTTCCCACATGCAAGCAAGATAAATATGTTACAAGGAAATCATATATGTGAAAGGCGTAGTACATAAAGTATGATGTCAATGCCAATGCAATGTATATGCATCATAGTAATACTCCAAGTCAATGCTACCAGCATCACCAAGTCATATTTTTATTTCTCCTATACCATAGACATAACCGTATTACACGCATCTGTAATCACATCATTATCATCATATTGTCATGCCATAATTATATGATATCAGAATACGTGATACAGATCAACTATACAAATGAGGAGTCATAAAGAGTCAAATATTAGATGCCGTATCTAAACCATATAAATGCAGAAACACAGGTAACCCAAAATGCCATATGCCACGAATGTAATGCAATATGCTGTGCGAATGGAATGACCATGCTGGAGTGTGAAGTCAGGATAATAGTACGTAGTATCGCAGGCTATGGGGTCCATCACAAGGAATTTTTATCCAAACCAGTCCTATACCTAAATTTGGATAGTCAGACTCAATGTGGTAAACTCCTAATCTTAGGTTAGTCGCGCGCCCCAACCGAAATCCTGGCCATTGCGAAGGTACACGTAACATATAGTTGCACACCACTAGCCCGAGTGGATAGTGAATGAATAAATGAATGAGTATGTAACTCCGGCTCAATAAGTCCACATATCAGTACAGTTCCTCTCTAGGATCATCACCAGGGTTTGGTACACTCCGAATGGCACTGCCCCTCTCCCATCAACACAGTCCAAGTGAGCGTAAGAAACCTCACTATCCGTCTGACTAATAGTCTGCTAAAAACCTATCCGGCATGTCGATAGTGGACCTATTTACGAGCTGGTCAAACTCAGCCTAGTAATGCCCCTTATCCTCGGGCGAGTAAGGCCACACCCCTTTCCAACCGACCATGACACAGTGAGAGACGCTGCCTCCTGGTATTCGGCCCTCGTGCGCTCATATATCCACTCGGTCTCGACATTGAAGTCATCCTCTGGTACTAAGAGGGTTTTGGAATTTTCACCCAAGGCCATCTATGGTAGCCCGATGCTAGAACAAATTTTCGGTGTCCCGTCTGGCCATCCACGATATGTCTGTGGAGGCTACGGCCCTAATGACACTAGGGCGTACAGTAATCATAATGCAATATGCATGAGTCGTACAATTAAGTCATGTAGCAATCCGGCGAATACTGTGAACTTATGTGATACAATCTTCGCCTATCAGGGAGTCTCATAATCGTCATGCCCAATGACATATACAATGGTCAACCACCTCTCATAATAAACATACAGATGATGCGTATGGGCATGTATCATGATGCTATGCTGTCACATACTTATAATCGCATCGATAATAGGCCTCGACAATCGGAATATGTGAGAATGGGCCTAATAAGGCCTAAGGGAAGGTCACAATGTGGACATTCAGCCATCATTGCCTGTCAATGTGGACATTTAACCAACATTGCTCCTAAGGAGTGGCCCACATAAACATCAATACATACATAATGGCGAAATCACACATCACATTGGTCCTCATGTACATCGCTTTGGGTCTCACACAAAGGCCACACATTCATTGCATTGGGCCTCACTCATGGGCCGCATATACATCACATTGGGCCGCATCATATGGGCCTTACACATCGCATTAGGCCTCGGGACATGGGCCATGAATACACCACATCAGGCTTCACAACCCATGGGCTTCAAATACATAATAGGTGGGCCCTACGCATGGGCTTCAAATACATCACAATGAGCCACAACCCATCGGCCTAAAATACATCTTAATGAGCCACACCCATGGGTCTCAAATACATCACATTGGGCCTCAAATACATTGCAAGTGGCCTCAAATCTATTTCACAGGTAGGCCACATACCTGGGCTTAATACACATTACTATGGGCTACATCACATGGGCCGGAAATACATCGCAATGAGCCTCATCATATGGGCCGAAAACATATCTCAATGGACCTTGCCCATAAGCCACGAATACATGGCTACACCAATTATGATAAGTCTTATACTACAACCACTCCACACGTCACATAGTTAATGGCTCATATTTGGTGTCTCATGGTTAAGGGCTAAGAGCCACATTTCATCGTACCATTTATGGTTTAGAGATCATAGCGTATAGAATCTAGGACCTTGATAGCATTAGCTTGGGTAACATAACCCTACATCACATTCGGTTTAGTATACAACTTAGTTATATGTGATTCAAGTAGCGGTATCTATATCGATAAGCACAAACCTACGTTGTTGAATAGCCATCAATGTCACTTGATTTCATACGGTTAGGTAGCCTTGTAAGTATTTCACATTCATACAATTAGATGACTACATATACTACATATACTCCACCATTGCCTATGATTAGGTGGCTATATATACATCAAATACCTACATGATTAATGGACTAAACAGGTATATCACACTCTCACACCACTAGAGTCTACATATTTGTTATAATTAAACATGTTTAAGGGTTTAAACACAAGTCACATGATCCTATTACTTAGGGTCATACTCTAACCAAAGTGCTAAGTGATCAAGGGTTGTCCACAATCAGCCCATTTAAGGGATTAATCATCATTACTTCAAAAATTACAATACCAGTTCGTCATATATTCAACACATGGAGATTACAAACTCTTGTTGAAGAGGCCCAATGGTTGGCCCAAACAAGGCTACCATTGATGGGCCCACATGGCATTCAATCAAAATGGGCCTTAACATTCTTGGGCCCTCACATCAATGGAATTTACAATGAGTTCTATGTGGTGGAGCTCATGGGCATTTCCCATGAGGTTAAGTTGTGTGTGACCCACTTAAGACTTAGGTCTGCTTTGATTCTAGTCCAAATCCTAAAATGATATGAGGAAGTGGATGGTCTTCATGGATTAAATAGATACACCATGGTAGCCTTAGGTTGGATTCAATAGTAAGTCCTTATTCTCACAGCCTTGTATTGTATAGTCTAATTCAGGTCGGATTGACTGATCTTTGGGACAATGCCCTAAAGGGGACCTGGTACATGGGCTAAATGGGTTGAATATCTAATACATCATCGGATGGCCCATAACAAATTTTCAATGATGAGAGTTCAATTTGCATTATTTCAGGATGTACGACTATCTAATCATTGGATGGGCCTGAGTCATGGTAACATATCGTCAAAAGGGTTGATAAAATAGATGAATGACAAGGATCTTAAATATATATCATGTCATAACCATGGTGGATTAAGTGGCTTAACACCTACATCAAAGTGGGCTATACCACACACAAGTTGAGAGGTTTACCTTTCATTAAATATTCATAATCATTTGTTAGGCCCACAAAGATGTGATTCATAAATCCAGCCCATCCATTATGTGTATCCCACTTGGTTGAGGGGTCAAACCAAGTTTCAGATACCACCGAATTTCAGGTGGACCTAACGGTTCAAGAAGATCAAAGTTACATGGGTCCTAAAGTGATGTATTTATTATACCTATACCGTTCATCTTTTTTTTTTAGGAGATCATTTTAGAAAATGATCCAAAAATGAATCATAACCAAAGATTATCTGGATCTCACCTCAATTAGCAGTTAGGATAATGATTTCACCGTTAAACCATACATCGGGCCCACCATAACGTTTATTTTCCACCCAATCTGTTCATAAGGTCACAAAGACCTGAATTAAGGGTAAAAACAAATTTCATATTGGTCCAAAACTTCTAACCCAAAAGGGTTCCAATGGTAGATGTTCAATCCTTGCTCCTTTTGTAGTGTGGCCCACTTGATAGTTAGATCTATCTTATTTTTCTTCTCAAGCCTTAGGACGAGCTCACCAAATGGATGGATGGTTTAGATATAACATATACCACATGACCATACCCATAAAATTACTGATTTATTCAACTTCATAAATTTATTTTTATGTTTATTTATTTTTTTTATTTATGATGGTGTGGGACATCTAAGTTCCGTGTATGGCTGAAATTTGGGGGTGACCCATTTTTAAAGGGGACCCGTCAAATGCATGGTGTAGATGCTTGACATGCACCAAGGTGAGGCATGTGGTAGGGCCCACTTTCCTGCAGCGTCAGCAGCAGGATGCTGCTTGCTGCAGCGTCAGATGCTGACAGCAACAACGTCAAATGCTGTTTATTATTTAATTTTATTTTTTTTTCAATGGTTTTTCATAGGTGGGGCCCATATCCTCGAAATCCACTCCATCTGTTGGATTTTATCACCCAGGACAGATTTAAGAAGCCCAATATTCAATATTTTTCGACGTATAGAAACATCACAGCGGGCCCTAATAGATTATTATTGTTAAAATAATATTTGTAATGGTGTGGCCTACTAGAGATTTGAATTAGCTTCATTTTTTGGCTCAATGTTTAAAATGATCTGGGAAACCGATTGGACAGCATGGATTGAATATATACATCATGGGTGGGGCCCGTTGTGGACCCACACCCTCTTCCCTTCTTTTTCTTTCAAGCGGCGGTAGGGGCGTCTGGACGCTGCAGCAAGCAGTGTCCAGCCTTCCTTTTATTTATTATTTATTTTTTTTTTATTGTGGTGTGTATGCACGTGCATGCATGTGTGTGTTTGGCCAGCACAATGGCCTCACTTTGGGATGGTTTGGATGGCCTACAAAAATTCTAGTGGGGCCCACAATTAGTGGGTCCCACATAAAGTCTACAAAAAATCATTTCTTTATAAATTTATTTTTATTATTTTTTTATATGTATTTTCCCATAAATCCACACCATTAAACACATCATTATCACTATCATCACCATTATATGTATCATCACCATTCTCCCCTGAATCCACACCATTAAACACACTATTAAACACATTATTCTCCTATGTATCCACACCATTGATCATATCAAACCATTACCATAAATAATCAAAAAGAAACAAACCAAGAGTGGAGTGGGTGTACTCACTTTGATGAATTAGATGGATGGTTAAGATGGATGGAAGGGATGGGATTAATGGAGTTGATGGAATTGATGGCCCACCAAGATCACTCCTCTCTCTCTCTCTCTCTCTCTCTCTATGGAAAATGGTGAAATGCTAAGGGATGGAGGGGTATTTATAAAGAAATGGATAAATTTTTGGTTAAGTTAGGCTAATGTGATTAATATTAGCTTAGGCTAGGATTATGGTAATTAATTCATGTTTTGTAATTAATGGTGGATTAAAGGAGTATGGGATGGCATGGTGTGATGATGTCATGCATGAGGTGTGGCATGGAGGAGAGTTGACTTTTCATGCACATGAGAGATGAGAGGTATGGGTGTGTGACATCACACACATGGGTATAGATTTCTCACCCATGTGTGGCATGTGCATGTGTATATGGCATGTGTTGTGCAAATGTGTGGAGTGGAGTATATGGCGTCATGCGCATATGATACACTAATTATTCTTCACGGCGTATCTCACAAACGGAGTATCGTACAGATGCACAAGTTGTACCTCCATGATCGCGGCGACGGGGCAGTCGATATGAGATAGGTTTCGAGGTCTTGGGGTTTTAGTCAGTTGGGTGTATTATGGACGGCCAATCCATGTCTAGCTAAGAGTGTCGATCATCATGTACATAAGCATAGAAAATAGTATGGAATGGACGGGGTATTACAGTTACCATATTAGTTACATACAAAAATTGGATGGGCCATATCAATGGTAACAATGTAAAATTGCTTTGAAAAACTCTTTAATTCACATGAGGTGGCCCGCTTGATTTTTTATCAAGCTGATTTTTATATCTTGAATTCATCCCTATGAGTTACACCTGATTAACAGGTTTGATAAAAGACATACCACGGTGACCACACACAAAAACCTATGATTGGCATCCCATTGCCATTGTCCCCTGTGGTGTGGCCCACCTGCGCTATGGATCTGGCTGATTCCTTTGGCCCAACTTCTAGAATCGAGGGTAAAACCTGACAGAAGGGTGGATTTCACATGTATAATTCGTGAGCCCAACGGCACTTAGTTATAAAATAGGTGTTGTAAGGTATCCCCGTCCCCAATCTAAAGAGTCCATTGTACTATCCGCATCCGTGGTGGGCCCATCAGATCAACGGTTTAGATCTCCATGTACCTTTAAGCATGGAAGCTAGGAGATATATAGTAATCTAGAATTTTGCTCCTTGACAGAACATAAAAGAAAGAAGGAAGAGCACATAAATAGAACAAGAAGAAGAAGAGAAATCCTCTAGTACTCCTAGTTGCATCAGTTCATTTGGACAATCCAGTCCATCAATCGGAGCCGTCCATTAAGTTCTGAAACATTCCATGGGCTACCATGAAAAAATCACACGGATGGGATGATCCAATCCATCCTTAATTTGGCCTTATTTTCTATAGCCATCCCTTTTTTTTCCAAGCCATGGACGACGATGGTTACAATTGCCTTTAAAATAAATAAAATAAAATAAAATAAATAAAATAAAATAAAATAAATAAATAAAAGAAGCGATTCCGGACGATCATAAGAAATTCATGATGGTTCCTAACAAATAAAAGAATCGAATTTTTTATTAAACCTATTTTATGAAAATGATTTAACTGTCCATTTTGAACGCCATTGATCAAATGGTTAATATTGATAGATGAGTTTGATGTTTTCCAAGTAGCCCATGAAATATATATTGGACCTAATGAACAGTCTAGATCAATGGATTGGACTGTCTAACCATCCAATATTGCAATTAAGAGCACTAATAACTTTTAGTGCTACGAAAAAATTGGAGCATTTCTTAATTAAAAAGAAAGAAAAAAAAAAAAAAAAAAAAAAGCGCATGCTCATCTCAGACCATGAAGACACTGAGTCAGGGCGACATGGTCTCTGGTATAGTCTGCAACCCTGGCCTCCAAGGAGATTTCATCGGTTCCGTTACCTCAAACAAGAAGACCTGGCCTACCATCACGGCCCCATTGATCACCTTTGAATCAGATAGAGCGGTTGGATTGACATCCTCTTTCTTCTTCACCTTGTTTACTCTCCTCGCCGCCTTCGACTCAGCCATTCCCATGAACTTATTGTAAGAATGGCCACACCTCACCAGCTTCTCTGGCATAAGGAAGTAAAGCCGATTGGTCTCGAGTTCGAAGTGGTCCGGCAATACTAATCGGTCCGATCCGCACCGCATGATCTTATATCCTGGGTGGGCCACAACAACTTGTTCCACAAGGACACCCTTTTTGAATGTGATGATATCTCCATTTTCTTTCATCACAACGACTTCATTATCTGATTCACCTGAGCATAGACATGCAAATGAGTTCCCCATTATCAACTAATCTTATGATTTTTGAAAAGCTAATGAGAAGAATTGTTTACTTAAAAATAAATTCTACTAAACTGTCCAAGATATTGTTCCTATCAAAAAACCTTTTTTCGGCATTTTTAAGCCTTTTGTCTTCATTGAAAACATCCCTTCAATGGAATGGTTGTGTACATCTTACATTACAAGGCAATTTTCCTTTAAAAAAAACAAACAAGGATGTGTTTGTTTTTCCATCAGATTCAGCTGGAAACTTTGTGGGCACCTGTGAGAAATCCACTCCGTCCATCAGTTTCATCAGTCTATGTTAGTATACGATCCCAAAAATGAGGTAGATCCAAAACTTAAGTGGGCCACACAGCCGGAAACAGTGTGGATTGAATGCCAGCCGGTGAAACAAATTAACTTGAAGTTGGATCAGATTAATATTTGTATTTTTGGTAACGGTTTGGGTGGGATTTAAACAACACGGTGCGTCCTAGGAAAGTTTCAATAGTAGGCGTTTCGTGGCCACTTGATTTTTCGATCTGCTTTATTTTTATGATCATATTTTAAAATGGGCCGATAAGAAAACATTTCTACGGACGATACAAAAACCACATTCCAAGCCCTGGATGGGATGGATATGATTGTGTAAACGTAAATGATTCCTTGGAATCATGAGAGCAATCTATAATGGCCCTAACAAATAAATGGATGAAATTGTTGATTGGACTTATTTTTATGTAAAGAATCCTGACCGTCCATATTAAAAGACATTGAGAAAATGGTTAATATTTGTCAGATTGGTTTAAATGGTTGCCCGGGTAATTTCCGTTGGACCTAATGAAGAACCTAGATCAATGGATTGGGCTGTCCAAGTATCCAAATGCAATTAGGAGCAATTATTATAACTAGAGCTGTACACAGTCGGACCACTTGGCTGGGCCACTAGCTGACCCTAGCTCGAACTTGGCTCAGCTCGGTCCTTGAGCCTGACAGGCTAGCTTGGCTCGGTTTGGTTAGCAGCAAGGGCCAATTCGAGCCAAGTTTAAGCCTGTGCGGCATTTTCTCAAACACATGGAGTGCACCTTCAACTTCTCACAGCATGCAAAATACCGGCAACGATTTATAGGTATTTCATCAAGCACTCGGTAGGCAGCATCAAAATCAAGATACATGGATAGTTTTATCATGTAATGTTTTTTTTTTTGGTAATGATTTGTTTCATATCCATACCTTCCTCGCCACCCGCTATTCTTACGAAAAACGTATGCACCCAAAACAACACTTCGTTGAGTCATTTCATCAAACACTCGGTGAGCAACATCAAAATCAAAATAACCGAGTCACCGAACTGATTCAATCTGAGTTCGATTCAAATTGAGGTTCGATCTAAGGTGATTCGAGCTCGGATAAGCTCAAACTACAACCGAAATTTTTTCGAGATCTAAAAAGCAGCTCGACTCCACTCGATCTCCGCTTTGAACCCAGTTTAATCGAGCTCCAATTATAACTTCTAGTTCTCTAGAGCACTGGATCGTTTCTCTTTATTTTTTGATCCTCACACATGAATATGTTTTCAGGTTGCAAGTGGGGTCATGGTGTTGAGTGATCCAAACCGTAGATCTAAATACCCTCATATTAGCAAATCGTGGATTTTCTCTATATTGCTTTTCATAGTAGAGATTCAGGTGCATGATCCATCCAATATGGGTCCATCAGATCAACCGTCTGGATCACTCAAATCATGGCGATCGAGGGTTGGAGCCGTGTTCAACATGAGGTCGGGTTAAGTCGAAGAGTGCGGTGCATGTGATCCTTTGTTGGAGGTTATATAACCGGTCTTAAGACACGTGCGATTTTACTTTATCAGTTAGTCGTGTCTGAGATCTAGACCAATCATCAGGTAGGCCCTAGCTTGGATGGACCATATACCAAAATTCACACCAATTGAACAATCAAGAGCCCTTGATCCCTGGATTAGAAGATTTCTTATGAAAGAATAAAAAGTCAGGGAACTTTCGATTGACTTTTTATATAACATACGATCGCACCCTGAGATTCTTCCATCCACACGTCATACAATTGAATATGGCACACGTGTGCGAGATCCATGCTTTCCATCAGGTGGGCCACCCGCAATAGATTTTTCTTGATGTATATTTTTATCAAATCTCAAATACATTTGTTATGTTTGCACACGTCGATGAGTACGAGTATTGTACCCTATTTTTTATCGTCTTTTGAAACTAAATTGAAAAGAGACATAATATAGAAATGGAAAGATATAGCACACTAAAGATCTTTAAAGATGCTTAAAGCGAAGCAAATTAGCCGGTGTACCACACACCACTAACGTGGTTGGTGTGTTGACGTCATCAAGTTCCGTGGGTTCTATCATAAGGCATGTGTTATATCCAAACTGTCCATCCATTTGGCAAACTCGTTGTAAGGCTTGAGACAAAAAATAAGACTGATCTAAAGTTCAAGTGCACCACACTCTAAAAAGCAATAGGGGATTGAACATCTACCATTGAAACCCTTTTAGGGGTCGTAGAAGTTTTGGATCAATATGATACTTGTTTTTCCTCTTCATCCGGGTCCGTAACCTTATGAATAGATTGGATGAAAAATAAGTGTTATGGCAGGCCTTATAAATGTTTTAACGGCAAGAATGATTGTCCCCACTGCTATTTGTGGTGCGGTAAACTTGAGCTTTGCATATGACTCATTTTTGGGCTCATGTAAACCGATCTCACCAAATGGATGAATAATGTGGATATCCTAAATACATCATTGTGGGGCCCATGTAACTTTGATCTCCTTTGAACCATTCATGCAACTCGGAGCTCGAGGAGTGTCAGCGCTCGCCTTTACACCACATGTATTGAACTAGCCAGGTCGGTGGTGTATGGTACACAAGCCAATCTGCTTCCTACTTGGGTTGCTTTTCACGAATCACAGTTGCCAGGATAATAAGACAGGAGCAGTTGAAAGGAATTCAAAAGCAAACCAAGTACTCAAGAGGCATTAAGGAGGTCGATTGAGAGGGCAATGAAAACAAGATCTTGGTCATCAAAGTGAAGCGGTTAATAGACGTACAGAAGTGGAAAGATCGGCTGAGAGATATCCAAAAGCAGACCGAGTGGTAGAGAGAAGCCAGAAAATGGAATGCAGCTGAGAAGTTTTGTCGAACAATCGAAACGGAAAGATGCGAAGAGCAATCTAGTGGAGTGTAGGTGAGCAATTGACTAAATAGATGAGGCTGATGTGTGGCCGATGATTGATTAGTGACCAAAAGTAGAGCTTGGTCAAGAGTAGAGGAATAGTCAGGAAGAAGAAATGTAACATTGAGAAGATGATCAAGAAGAAGAAACGTAACAAAGAGAAGAGGAATAATCAAGAAAAATAAACGTAACAGAAAAAAAGGAACAGTCAGGAAGAAGAAACATAACAGAAAGAATGATTTTAAAAAAAAGGCTTTTCGACTATTGTAACCATTGCAATAATGGAAGAAGGATATGAAAAAATAAGCTATATACAGTAGAACTCTATAAATAGCAGAGGAATTCAATAAAGAAAATGACACCCAATCAACCAACCAACAAATCAACATTTATCTTATCAATTTCATTTATCTTAATTTATCCTAAGAATAGCAATAATAAAGTAGTAGTAATTCTTAGCTATAATTTTAATTGTAATCCAAGTCTAAATCATATGCTCATACATTGGATTTGTTCTCTATCCAATATCAAGCAGTTCTTTTAAGAGACGCATTCTTGCAGTTGCTCTTAGTGGTCGATTGTAAGTTTTTTTATTATTATTATTTGATATACACTGATATTTTGAAAGTCTTTTCTTGTGGACGGCACAAAGTAACACATCTTTGAATGAAGAACCTCACCCTTAAGTTATCACCTGATAGTTATCAAATTCTGTAAGTGGTTGAAGATGTTAAGATTGTCAAATTTCGTAGTCCCGAATGGATCACAGGCACTCATGAAGATGTTCTTTGAAGACTTATGAAGACTACATAAAGACTGGATCAATATATCAAGGAAGACTCAACATCTGAATCTTTAAATATGCATGATTCAAAGTTCGAAGCATTTTGTATGTGTCAACCATCAGGTGGTATAACCTTAGAATGACCCTAGGTTAGGTGTATTTCACATAGTAGCATGATATATATAATTCTAAATAAAATACACTGAAGTTAGGCCAGCCCGACTTCTAGTTCGACTAGCTTAACTACCTTTGGCCAACCCAACACATTTCAGGCAAATATACAGCAAAATATAATTTTTCTGTGTCAAGTTCGGACAGTCCAACTTTGGGTTCGATTAGTCGAACCTGTCAGTTCAGCCAGCTCGAATGTGTTCTGTCAAGTTTCTAGTAATGTATTTATTTAGAATTCAGGGAAATTCGGCCAGTAGAACCCTGTGTTTGGCCAGAATAACTGGAGGTTTGGCCAGCTGAATTTTGGTTTACGCCAACTGAAATTTTGAAAGATCTTATCCTATGAAATCCAAGTGTCGTTGGAATGCAATCATTGAAATTAGGTCAGCCAAATTTCCAAGACCTTTGGCTATAAATAGAGGCATTCTCTCATTCATTTCAACAATAAAAATTGTGAGCAATATACTCAACCAAAGAGAGAAAGTCAGTGCCTTCTTAAGTAATTTGTGCGGACACCCAAATCCATAGCTCAAGTGGTAGACTGAGTGAAAGATACCTCGTTTCAACACCGAGGTCTTGGTATCGATTCCCTAATGGGGGTGGCTAACAGTGAAGTGTGAACTGACAATGAGTGTACTGACAAGCTAACTAAAAAAAAGAAGTTATTTGTGCGGTAAATTTGATATTTAATTTAGCTTATTCTATTCTCTTTCTCAAGTTAGTTTTAATCATTTTCAATAGAGTAATCCATATTCTACTTGAGAATTAGAGAATTTAATTTGCAGCATTAAGGTTTTTATTTATTACTTGAAAATACATTAGATCCCTATATTCTTTTTGGGTTGAACACATATACGTCTTGATCAATATCCTAAGAAAGAAGATCATTGCAATCAAAATTACAGTTACGTCTTCTACTCGACATCTGAAGATAAGTACCGTATTTACTTTTATTTCATTTGGGTTTTTCTAAGATAGCTCGAAAATCTCAGTGAGTTATTTTGTGTTGAGCCCGTGAAAATCACAAATTGGATTTTGCTGTGATAGCCCGTGAAAATCACAAGAACTATATAAGGTTGTTAAGGTGAACCTATGAAAACCTTGAAATAGTGAAAGCCAAAATTATGAGGGTAGTAATTTTTGGAGTAGAGTAGGTGTGGGGTTAAGCATTGAACCACTATAACTCTTTATGCATTAGTGGTGATTGTTTATTTCTTTATTGCTTTCCTTGTAATTGATTGTCTTTTACTAAGTTTGATATTTTAATCTTAAAGACATCGTGAAATAAGGTTGTCTTGCCTAAATCTTTTAGGTGAATATTGTCTTATGAACTATTTGGAATCAAGATTTCAATACTCTAAGCAATTGAGAGTATTTGTTTTATTATTCTGCATTATATCAAAATATTTTGTATTGTCGTATTTACGTCCCCTCTAGGACATCCATAGCTCGTCCTTTCAGGTTAGCTTTGTGCTACTTTTCTTTTGTTATGGCTTGAGCATGTGTCTTAGAGTTCCAAAACTCTCACAATTCAATTTAATTATCTATTGATGCAAGTGATGTATTGAAGGACTCACAACTAGTGACTTGTATATATTTATCATGGACATAATGCACTCTGTGTAGTGACTCTCTTGGTCGATGCATAAATCTTTGGATTTAGTTAGTGGTGCACACATCAATGTAAGTAATCTACAGGTGCGCGTTACATCATTTACTTGAGATTGGATGTCGCAATTAGTTGATACATGAACAAATTGTGTTATATAATTTTTCTAACCCATGTGTTATACCATCTTGAAGTGTTTCGTAAATCCACGGTAGTATTGGACACGCTGATGAATCTCTATAATTATAGGATGCAAAGCGAGCTGATTTTTTTTTTTAATTACATGCCACAATATGGTGGTCATTATGTATGATGAGCCACACACACTATGCTGGGCATGCATTCATATAAATTGGTTGTGCATATCGATACCACTCATAATGGTGTAACATAAAGTGTATCGGAACCCTTACATTGTTATTATGATGAATCACTTAAATTATTATTAATCTTAAAGGAGAACCATCACTATGAGTAGGGTGTTGACCCTCTCCGACCATACAGATGATGCAAGTGACGTACAGGTTGAAGATATAGGTGATGACCTCCCTACAAATGATTATTTTGAGTAATGAGGGATAATGATGATGATGTTTAAATTTTAGTTTAGTTTTAATTACATTTCATATAAAAATATATGGACTTTTATAATAGTCTCCCACTTGGGTTAGCATTTGATGTTTAGTAATTTTTACATTGTAATGAAATAAGATTTAAGGTTTTGTTTGTTTTATTCTCATGAATAGGTACTTTCATTAATTCATTCATTTGTTTCACTAACACACGAAATTCTTGGGTACGAGTATGTACTTAAGCCGTAAAAATTTGGGTCGTTACACAACACCTCACAAGCAGAGTGGCAGCACTGAACATATTTGTATCCAGGGCCATAAATAAGTGCTTGTCGTCCTTTAAGGAGCTGAAGGGGAGTAAGAAGCTGACCTAGATAGAGGAATGTGATCAGGCGTTCCAATAGCTTAAGGCTTATCTAGGGTCCCCCCCACTGCTCTCGAAGCTTATGCAAGGGGAAGAGCTATTGTTGTACCTAGTCATTTTGTTAATAGTAGTCAACTCAGCCCTAGTTAAGGAGGATAGAGGTGCCCAATGACTTGTCTACTATGTGATTTGAGCTATGGCCGATGTAAAGACTCTATCTAGAGATAGAGAAGCTGGCCCTGACCTTGGTCACATCATCCCGATGACTCAGGCCTTACTTCCAGGTGCATACCATCATTATCATGACCAATTAGCCCCTCTGCCAAGTGTTCGAGATACTCGAGGCTTCGAGTTGACTCGCCAAGTAGGCGATTGAGCTCGGTAAATTTGACATCATGTATTAACCTTAGACAACCATTAAAGGGGAGGCCATTGCCGACTTTATCGCAGAATTTACCTACCCTACAGACTTGCCACCCACAGAGGGGAATGAGTAGAGTGCAGCACCACCAACGTGGACCATCTATGTAGATGGATCCTCAAATGCAAAAGGGAGGAGAGCGGGACTAATCCTAACCTCACCCGACCAAGTTAAGATCGATTACGCGCTACAATTTAGCTTCCAAGCTTCTGACAATAAGGCCAAATATAAGACGCTCCTGCCAGGTCTACGATTAGCCAAAGCAATGGAAGCCAAAAAGCTAAAAATCTATAGTGATTCATAGTTAATGGTCAATCAAGTGACCACTGAATACTAAGGCAAATGTGAAAAGAAGATCACCTACTTGACCAGGGTTCGAGAACTACTCGAGGAATTCGAAGAGTACAAAATCATACAAGTCCAGAGATCTGATAACGCCAATGCGAACTCTCTGGCCAGGTTAGCCTCCGCTATCGACACCAATCTCACCAAGACCATCCCGATTGAATTCTTACCCAAGCCGAGCATCAATCAACCCGACCAGAAAGCAACCCTTTGGTCAGTCATGTACCGAGCTAGATGGACTCGATCATACACTACCTATAACAAGGCGAGTTGCCTGAAGATATACTTTAAGCTCATAAAATCATATATCGATCTGCTTGGTATACAATATTGGAGGACAACCAATAAAAGAAGGGGTTCTCACCACCTTACCTGAGGTGCTTACGGCCAGATGAGGCCAAGTATGTCCTGAGAGAAATCCATGAAGGTGTCTGTGAAAACCACTCTGGAGGGAGAGTCTTAGTACACAAAGCTATCCAACAGGGATATTATTGGCCTACTATGCATGAAGATGCCAAGCATTTTACAAGAAAATATTACAAGTATCAGTGCTTTGCGGTGGTGCCATGACAGCCACATGAGCAGTTCTTGATGAGTGGGCCTTGGCCTTTCGCATAATTGGGAGT
The DNA here is from genome assembly GCA_030180095.1 of Magnolia changhungtana. Classification (NCBI taxonomy): domain Eukaryota; kingdom Viridiplantae; phylum Streptophyta; class Magnoliopsida; order Magnoliales; family Magnoliaceae; genus Magnolia; species Magnolia changhungtana. The sequence continues at coordinate 7,156,604 of JASAUF010000446.1, forward strand.
CGACATTATCAGGCCCCTACCGACAGACAAAGGGCATACTAAGTTTTTCTTCGTCGTCGTCAATTACTTCACAAAGTGGGCCGAGGTTGAGCCCTTAGCTCGAATCACCGAATAGAAAATGACCAACTTCGTTTGGAAAAACATCATCTACATATTCGGCATACCCCACACCACTATTACCGACAATGGTAGGTATGTTGGCAATGCCAACTTTTGAGGAATGTCAAAATCTCAGTATTCGCAACTCCTTCACCTCACCTCAGCACCCGCAAGCCAATGGCCAAGTGGAAGTAGTCAATAAAATCATCAAGAGCCACCTTAAGACTTAGCTTGAGAAATTCAAAGGAGCATGGGATGAAGAGCTGCCACATGTCTTATGGGCATATCGGACAATAACACGGATGACTACTAGGGAAACCCCCCTTTCACTAGCCTTCGGTTCAGAGGTTGTAGTCCCAGTAGAAATCGAAATGCCCTCTGAGTGAAATGAGCTATTCCGACCAGAGGAAAATAACATAAAGATGCTACCGAGTCTCGACCTGCTTAAGGCACACAGAGACAGTGCGCAGGCGTCACCTACCAACATAGAGTTGCTTGACACTATAACTCAAGAGTGAAGCAATAAAGAGGTCTCCCTAGGCATGAAGGAGCATGAATTGGGAAGGACCCTACAGAATCACCTGCATAGCTTGACCAGGGACATACCGGCTAGAGGACTTGAAGATCTACTATAGGTAGAGACTAACTGGATTGAGCCCCACAGGCACCTCAGGCGTGCCAGTTCGATAAATAATTCTAATGCTCAGAGACTCCCTCGTTGTCTTGAACCATGTCGGTGTGGGCTTGCTCGGCACGCAAAGGGGAAGCATCGAGGTCCACCTCCTCCCTTGATTGAGCATCCGTGGGAGAGGTGTGGGCAGGCGTAACAGTCATTACATTATCATTTGTTGACTAACCCCCTACAAGGACAGTAATAGCCTCAGCCTCTGCCCAGGCAATCAGGGGAGTGGTCTCAATGGCAGCCTCGGCCGCTGGCTACTCAACCGCGAGGGCAACAAACCTGCCGAGAGGAGTACCGATGGGGGAGGGTTGAACCGTGGTAGCTGACTCTACCTTCTTAGTGGCAGCCTTCAATCACTTCATCTCGGCTACAACCAGCATCTTCCTCTTCTTCAGTTGTGGATGACCAGACATCTATGTAAAAGAAAAAAGAGAGAGAAATAAGTAAGGAGGCAACAAAAAGAGTGATCAACCAGACAACAAGTGATTATGGGAGTCACCAGCTGGAGCGAAGCCAAACTGATGAAGGAGCGTAGCGGTCACTAACTTCTTGTGGTCCCGCTGGTCAGCAGGTTGCTCTCTTATGATCCTTATTTGATGTTGGTGGTATACTGAGAGACTGGGCTATGAGTCGAGAAGAGCTGTAGAGAACAGCACAACGTCAGCAAAAAAATAAAAATAAAATAGCAAAGTGAAGTAACCCGGTGTGTTTTTGACCAAGCAGGGTGAAGGAGGTCAGGACCCAAGACCTTGAACCCTCCTACTCTACCAATGGAGCCTCCCACTGTCCTGATGTAAAGAACTATTTGTCCTTCCATCCCATATTAGAGGACTAGTTGTTGTTTATAATGTCATGACCCTTGCTCAACTAGGAACATAAATAGTACCAACCATGTGAGCACGGGCTGCTCTTGGTTTGGTACAAGTAAAGGAGCTCATTCTCTATGAGCTCGGAATTTTTGACTACTTGACAGAGGATACAACAACCAAAGATGTCCTGCCAAACATTCAAGTTTAGCTGCCTAGGGGTGACCCAAAATTAACACAAGACCTCTCTTACTATGAGGTGGAGAGGCAGACGAAGGCTGCAAGAAAAAAATATGAAGTATAAGGTGACCTACCCCTTGGGAGGTCAACTAGGAACTTCCCCAACTCGAGAGAGACAAAGTCCCACCAAGATGAAAATTGAGAACTTTGACCTAAGGGAGTGTAGGTCAGTTGCACTCATCCTAGACATGAAGGTATCGGTAGTGAGAATGAGGTCACTAGAGGGTCGGGAGGCTGCCTCGGCTGGTAGTGCCACACTGGTCAGAGAAAGTGGTCTTCAATGTCCAGACTTGACAAAAGGGGGAGCATGCCCAATAGGACCAGATTCGAAAGACTTATAAACGGGCAGGGACCTAGAGTCGGACATGCTATTGTCCAACTCCTCCTAGAAGTGGTCCAAAATTATAGCCACATCGGAGTCCTCCCCAAGAGACATTGAAAAAAGGAAAGGAAAAAATAAGAAAGGAGAAAGAGAAAAGAGGTCTAATGTACCAAAGAGCTGCTCTGGCATAGGGACTTAGAACTCACAAATGTTAGAAATTGTCTAGCCGAGGTGAGATTGGATATAGGTCGACTAAAGCTCTGACTTTTCAAAGCAAACAAATGAAAGAAATGAGGGGATTGGAGTATTTATAGAACTCTCCTGACATTGCATTTACTCCTGTATAATGCCACATGTTAGCACAAGAGCACGAGGTGACACTTCGACTAGCATGCCTCTCGACGTGATAGTAAGGGATTCACCCATGCAATAACATGACAACTCAGATGACAGTTGTCGACCAGTGATTTGTCCAGAATCCAAATGGTGATCTACTATAAATGTACATCCCCTCGTATCCCGCGTTAATAATCATGCCTTTTTGACTTCTGCGTTAAGTACAGATTTTTCAGCTCCCGCCTCTACCAGCAAACAATAAACCTAGGCTCAATTTAAAATTTGAAAAAAAGACCGAGCTATTTAAAATTTAAATTTGAATTCCCACGCTTCCAGACCATTTCAAGATCTTACTTCTTGAAGGTCGTACAAGCCGAGCTCGGAAGTGGGGGGCAACTATTGTGGGCAAAACTGAATTGGTCCATCACATGGGAAGAACAACTAACCATGAGATAAGGTCCTTAAAGATGAGGAAACCAGTGGTCTAAGACAAGTTACTGGGTTAAGCTATTAGAGCACTGGGTCCGGAGACAAAACAAGCAACTCTCCCAAAGAAGAGATGAGCCCCCAAGCTGAGTTGTCCGAAGACGTGACTAGGTAGGAAAAAAGTCATCTAACTAGGAACATCTACAAACACAGGCAAAGGACCCATAAGGCAAGAAGCTTGGGCCCTAAGCTCCCCAACATCTCGAGTTGACCAAGTCGACCATCGCAAGAGGTAGAATGAGAAATTCAGACAAAATCTCACCCTGGATCTAGAAAAGAAGGATTCGGGTTGATCACTATCGAAGATCACACAGGCCAAGGCATATTCGGCTATTAGAGCACTAGGCCCGAAAACAAAACAAGCAACTCTACCAAAGAAGAGACGAGCCCCCGAGCTGAGTTGTCCGAAGACGTGGCTGGGTAGGATAAGAATCATCTCACTAGGAACATCTATAAACACAGGCAAAGGACCCATAAGGCAAGAAGCTCGGGCCCTGAGCTCCCCAACATCTCGAGCTGACCAAGTCAACCATTGCTAAAGGTAGAATGAGAAATTCAGACAAAATCTCACCCCGGATCTAGAAAAGAAGGATTCAGGTTAATCACGATCGAAGATCACGCCGGCTGAGGCATATTCGGCGATATTTTTAAGGGTAGTTTCCCATATAAATAGGGACCTCCTAGCATATCCAAGGGATCCTATGAAGATATGCCAATTTTGAAACTGCATAAGAACCCTATAAGTACAACTACTCTAAATGAGAGGAGGTAAGCTAAAAAAAACCCAAATTTAAGCCTTTAATCTAAGTCTACCAGCCTAACTTCGACATCGGAGGGTCCACAACCATCATTGGTACCTCCATTATCTACATCTTCCTATTTCTTCGCAAGTCCATGGGTGGGCGTACCTCCACGACTAATCGTATCTATTCGCCAGATTCTGGTGATAATAAACTTAAGCGTTCATTTGGCTTTCAACAAATGATTCATCTATCCTTATGTTTCAGCGGATTATATAAATATGCTTTATTTTTTAGCGTGGGTCGTTTGTGATTGAAAAGGAGAGCTTACGATGTCCTAGAGGGAGGGTGAATAGGACAATGTCAAATAATTGAAACAAATGGTGAATATGTAAATAATACAAAGATCTCAATTGCTTGAGTATTAAAACCTTGATTCCAAATAATTCGTAGGACAACCTTCACCTAAAATTTTAGGTAGGACAACTTTATTTCACGAATATCTTTAAAATCAAAACTTTAAACTAGTAAGAGTAAATTTTACAACATTCACCACATAACTGAAATTAAATACATTCAATCCACAAAAAATAAAAATAAGGCTTTCAACATATGGCATAAAGAATTATAGTGGTTCGGTGCTTTAGAAACATCCACACCTACTCCACTCCCAAAATTACTTCCTCCGTAATTTTGGCTTTCACTATAAAAAGGTTTTCACAGGATTACCTTAATAACCTGATACAATTCCTTGTGATTTTCACGGGCTATCACAATAAAACCCAAACTAAAATTTTACCAGGCTATTTCAGAAAAAACATTAACTGAGATTTTCACAGGAGATCTCAGAAAAACATAAACAAAGTTTTAGAAGGTATACTTATCTTCAACCGTAGAAGACGTAGTAGAAGCTTGTACAAAAGGACCTCTTTCTTGAATGTAAATGGTGTCATGTTCAGTTAGATAGAAAGGGTTTACGGTTCTATAGATTTTAATTTTGTTAAACCCAAAAGCTACTTAATTCAATTCTCTTATATCTCAAAGAGGAGTATAATTTACTCCCTTAGATCAAACTTAAAAGATTTGAGACTAAAGGGAATTGAAAATGCTATTTAAATAAATTATAAATACCAACTAATAGATTGCTAATAACATGAGCTTCTTTCTATCTTGCAGAAGAATTATGATAATTAACTTGTGTAATTCGGAATGAGAGAATAACTCAATTTATAGGCAAATAAGTTAGAAATTCGGCTAGCCCGAGATAGGCTTTGACTAGCCTAAGTTCAGCGGATTCTGTTCAACGGATTTCGGATTGCACGAGATAAGAATTATCCAAAATTCGGCTGGCCAGAGGTCAACTTCGACTGGCCGAACAACATAATTTAGCTAGCCGAATTTGCCATTTAGCTAGTCGAATTCTCGTGAATTTCAAAAATCGATGTTGATGGAATTTGACCCGAACTTTCTTGGGCTGGACAAATTTCAAGCTTGGGGTAACTGAACCAAAACTTAGGCTAACCAAATTTATAACAAAAGTTGTTATTTGCTTCGGGGTTGAAGTTGGGCTTGCCGAGGAAGATTAGGTTGGACGAATTCTAAGCAAAAACAAATGTAAAAGCCCATGATTAAACATTTTTTAAAGCACTTAGTCCTAAGGTCTTTTTAAGGTTTATATGTAACAACCCGTGTCTTCAGGACCCGAGTATATGACCCGTGTCCCAAAAACCCAAGTGTTAACCTTAAAGGATGGTCAGATATATATATTTTTCTTCTTTTATCAGAGTAAGCAATGAGCATAGTGTGGACAAAGTGACATAACGGAAAATTTCATTATCATTCAATTATACAAGAAGCTGCCCATTCAATTATACAAGAAGCTGCCCATAATGACTTATACAAACCAATGTCTCTGAATTTAATAAGTACAAGATTTACAAGATTCAATACATGAAGAATAGCAGAAAACACATAAATATAAGCTGCAAGATCGCACAGCTCCTCTAGGCAAATACAGTCATGCACCCCTGACGATCTGACCCTGCTCCTCATCAAGTCTGAACATGCATATCGCTAAAGCCACTTGTACTACCTGTACGGTTGTATGTTTGATGGATGAGTGGCCAACTCAGTGTGAATTCCCCTCAAGATTACACACCACCGCATTAGGTAAGCATAGGTATAAAACATACAGTCAAACAAAACAGAGTAAATGCAGTCTTATTAGATGTATGGATGCGTGAATGCAATCATCGCCCCGGGGATGCTCATCCGTGCGGACAGTGGGCCGTCAACCATGCAATTATCGAACCTGGGAAACATCAACCAGTCGGAATCATCGAACCTGGGAAATATTAACCAGTCGGAACGTGCCATGTATGCATGATTAGCCAAGTCATTATTAGTCCATTTACAATTAGCCAATTTAGATAAGCTCAAAGGTCACTACGGGAGCACATATGAGCATATATCTCATTCCACCATCCCTGGCTCATGAGGCTACCACCTTAGGATGTTTAATGGAACCCATCGACTAGTGGCCAATCATATTACAATATATAGGGCTTACCATCGCATGGTTGCACAGTGTAAAACGTCGAACCCATATAGGGAAAATATCAAGTAAAACCACGTAGGGCGAGTATCAAAATATGCCACATAGGGAGAATATCAAAACCATACGATAAAGACCATCCTTAAAAACCATTGGGCACAACAACCCTGGATGGTAGGCTCACATCAATGATCTGTCTAGACTACCACTCAATAACCACCAAGTCGAAGGTTCATTTTAATCACAACCAGTCGAGTTACATCCTAAGTATGGGTGTACATTTATAGGTGGGGGTTTCCCACTAATGTACCAGTTTAAAGTTCATGAGCAATACACAAGCATGAACAAATATACAGGATGAACATTAAGCAGGCAATATAGCAATTCAATTTCTACCAACTAACACATGTGATTTCAAGAGAGATATCAATTATGAATTTAAATGAAAACTATAACTTAAGCTAATGAGAAGATGGAAAGCTCAAGGGGAAGAATCATCACCTCACAAATCGAATCGCCAATGCCAACTAGTATTGCTAAGAAGCGCGTGCACCCTTATAATTGAACCCTACCATGAATTGTGAAGTTGTATGTGAGATTAATGTTCTACAAGGTGTCCATTGTCTAGATTAATATAACATAGGGCTTGGATTACTTAGGTTTTTGGGTTCCACCCTAGGGTATAGTTCTAGGGGTTGTACTATGACGTATGTGTGGTTTAAACGCAATATAATAATATGGTTAATCGAAATTTTACGTTAATGATATGGTTAATATTTGCGCCCCCTGGTATCACTAAGTATTACAATGGGAACAAAATAGGGTAATATAGGGTAATCTATTATTAAAGATAATCTTCTCGGGTGATGGATACCATGTTAATATCGTTAGTGTTAGTTTAATAATTATAAAGTATTTATTAACATGAGTGTTATAATTATCATTAGCTAATGTAGCAATAGTGATCGTTATAATGATACCATTTAGTAAAATCCACTATCCATGATAAATGTTTGAGAATGCTTAATAAAGTACTACCACTTACTACTTGTAAATCTGCTTATACTGGCTAGTTTTAGTATAACAATCTACTAATGTCCAATCATATATAGTATATTAACAATCCTAATAACATTGGAAATGGTAACATTGTTAATGGAATCATTAGAAAATAATTGTTAATATTAGGGTTACAATTAATATTAACTAACATGACACTAGTAAATATTTTAGTAAAAATGATTAGTATGTTCTAACATTAATAACAATATTTTAAGAACTACAAGATATTAGTGAAAATTTTCACATGTGTTAACTAATGTTTGTATGGGTAACTTACTAATTGTTAATCATACCTATCTTTAATACTCCTGAAAACGACAATAATAACAAGAATGATTATTTAAATCAGAACAGAAAATGTGGGCTCACCTTGTCGACTCAGTTCGAGTCGAGTTGACTCGGCTCAATACAACTAGCAATGCCTCTTCTTCTCTCTTTCTTTTTCCCCTTTTCTCCATCCTTTCTCCTTCATCCTTCTGCGGGAAGTCCAGCAAGGGACGCCCGACTCATCCTGAGTTGGGACAGACTTGACAGCGAGTCGAGTTGACTCGGAGGATGAAACCGCCCGACTTTCTTCCCTCTTTTCCTTCTCTCTTTTATTTCATTCTCCCTTTCTCCTCTCCCTGCTGGACAACACCTAGGCCCGCACTCAACTGAGTCTGGACCCGGACCAAACTCATGCCGGACAATAGCCCGACTCGGTTCAGTTTGAGCAGTTGCCGCATAGTGCAGCCACACCACCGGCATTCTCTCTTTTCTTTCTTTCTTCCTACATCAGATTTGTCCAACAAGTCTGCTGGACCAGACAATGTCTGGACTCAACCAGACTGCACCCAACTCGGTCCGGATTCATCGGCCGTCAGGCCCAGCTCGGTGCAGCAGCACGGTCACACCTCCCCTCTCTATGCTCTCTCGTCACTGCTTCTTTCTCTCTTCTCTATTCTCCTTCTGTTTTCAATCTCTCTTTCTCTTTTCTCCCTGATCCTCTCTTCCTTTACTTCTTGCTGAAACGCCCAGCAATGGACGTTCGGTTTAGGCTTGGCTGCGCAGCGGATCGGGTTTTTGTGGTGTGGTGCAGCAACCGCACCATTCCATCTTCTTCTTTCTCCTTTCTTTCATTTTCTTGCTTTTCCTCCTTCTTTTCCCTTCCAGTTGAGAACGTCCAGCAATAGATGCTTGGGCCTGCCTCCAACTCGGTCGAGCTGAGTCTCGCTGGTGCAGCAAAACGGCAAGGGAGAAGACGCTGCCATCAAAGGCGTCCTCACCAACGCCACACCTCTTTCAAATCCGACTCGAGCAGACATTCCGCAAGGTCCCTAGAGAGCTTGCTGTTGAGTTTCATTGAAGCTTTTGGGGAGGTTGGGTCGGTGGGTTCGAGCAATGAAGCAAACGGCTGATTTCTCTCTCTCCTTCTCTTATGAATAGAAAACCTAGCTAAGGACGGTCCAGATCGCTCCAGTTTGAACGGTGGAGATGCAAGAAAAGGAGGCATACACGGATCGCTGAGCTGGTGTGGGAAGACAGTTTCCATTTCCAGAAACTGTGTTTGTAGGTCTGTTTGCGGCAAGTGTTGTGCGCACGTGGGTGCCTTTCAACGTATGATACGAGATGGGTTTTGGTGGGACCCAAGCCCTGGACAAGATGGACGGTTTGGATCAGCGAAAGGATTGCTGATGGTGGGCCACAGATTAAAATCACGGACGGCGTCCGTTTGCTGGCCGAGAACGAGAAATGAGGGAGAGGTCTATCCTCTTCGGGTAGGCTCGGTCAAATGTGGTTTGACCGAGCAGGCAGTTCCGGTGCACATCAAGTGTACCACGCCCTGGTGTACACGCATGCAGGAGTGGGGCTCGCAGTGATGCCCTGATGAAATCTACTCCATCCATTATGTTGGTAAGGGTTCCTTGTGACCCTAGATTAAGGATCAACTAGATCTAAGGCCTAGGTGGGGCCCACCACTCGTTCTAGGTCATATTAGTGGGTTTCTGTTGATCTAAGGGCCGAATAATTTCGAATTAGGACAACAACGGTTAAAAATGGTCCTAAAGACCACTCAGTTGGGAATTAGTGGTTGAATTTGGGGATTAGATGCCCTGATGCATGTTTAGAGTAATTAGTCAAGTAATTTAATTAATCTAAAACATGTACTTAAAAAAAAACTAATTAAATATTTTAATTACTCTAAGACATGTACTTAAGTCATCCTATTAGGTATTCTAATCACTTCTAAGGCATTGGTTTAAGTTGACTTATCAAGTATTCTAACCCATTCTAAGACCTTTCTTAAGTAGACAAATCGAGTATTCTACTATTCCCAAAACATTTATTTAGCTAATCAAGTTATCCAATTCAATTCTAAGACATTGGTTTAAGAGAGCTAACCAGATGGTCTAATCACTTGTAAGGTATGTATCCCAGCAAGCTACCGAATGATTAGCCATTCAAGGTTCATCGTTCATAGCTGTAATAAAGAAAACTATCCTTAGTCCACTAATGGGTTGGAATCCTAAAAGTAAGTATCTCTAGGGGTACGATGATCCATCTTAAAAATCAATTAGATAGATGGCTTGTTATACAACTACCTATTGTACAAGATGGTTTAGATGAATATTTCGAGAATTACTGTGTGTTGGTGTGCAAGGATAACCACGTGTGTTTCCACACCCGTGTAAACAGATTTAGACCTCCCTAGTAACACCCGAGTACTGAAAAGTATGGGATGTTACATTATACCACGTGAAATATATCAAATATCAAATTCAATTTGGCTTGAACTTTGTTTTGAACTTCATCTTAAATTTAGGCTTGACTTCATCTTGAATTTGAGCTTGATCTTTTCTTGAACATAAGCCAATCTTGAGCTTGATCTTTTCTTGAACATGGATCGATCTTGAGCTTGATCTTCTCTTGAACATAAACTGATCTTGAGCTTGATCTTCTCTTGAACATAGACCGATCTTTTAAGGTCTACTTTGAAGTGGTTTTGTCTTACAAAATTTGATAACCTATGTGTGCTCAGCATCCTAGCACTAACAATCTCCCCCTTTGTCAATTTCGTGACAAAACACTTAGTATTACAAATATGCAATCATACACATCTTTAACATAGAAGTTGCCTTTGAAGTCTTTGTAGCTTGTAATCTTCAGCTCACAACTGATGATGGTCAACTGGCACTCCCCCTATGAAATACACATATAGCATTCCATACACATAGCAGTGAAATACACATATAGCATTCCATACACATAACATCCATGCATTCTCTCCCCATACTATATAGCATTGCATATTACTAGCATCTCTCCCCCTTTTTGTCACAATTTGACAAAGGAAGAATAGAAGGAGCATGTAGTAAGAAAATAAGAATAAGCATATGAAATCGTTAACCATATGAAATAAAAAGGCAAGTGTCAATAACCACATCATCAAAGCATCCAAAGTATAAAGACATGCAATAAATAAGTGTTAAGTACATAACCAGTATAAGTCTGAAAAATAAAGAAATCTAGCTTAATCTGACCTAGAGGAAGAAGGAGTAGGCATCAAGGGATCATTTAGCCGTAAACTCCAGTTGATGCGATGAAAGTACTTCTTCATGTACTTCATTATAGACTTTTGGGTTTGGGCCAATGAAGCCTGCGATACATGTAAAGACTCCACTTTCTCCTCCAAAGTAGATAGTCTCTCATCAAACTAAGAGGGATGGTAGTCGAAATCAGCTGGATCATATGAATTTTCCAACTCATTAAAAATATCTTCCATGCATGGTTGTGTCTACATGTAATGTCTCGAAAAAATCTGTACAAAGACCCGAGTACCACCTCAGGCAGAAATCTCTAAGGACCGAATTCTTTATAAATTAGATGAAAATTAATTAAGTACTAAACTGAATTAATAAGCAAATTAGCTTGAACCGCTTTCTATACAAACTGCAAGACCCAAAACAAGTAGAATCGCTAAGCTACATCACCTAAAAATCTAGGATCAATCTCAAAACCCATTTGCTCTCGGGAGCATCACGAAACTCCATATCGGACCTGGACCACACGTTGAAAGTCCGATTACCGTGAAGCTATACGATTATGACTGCCTTACTGGACTTGACAACCACCTCGGAAGTCAAGTTCAAATAGTATCCCGAAATGTATAACTTGAGCCTCGAGTGAAGTGTGTGGGAAACGCGAATATCTTTAGAAAATGAATTCAGATTTAAGGGAATTGGGTCGTTCGCATGCCGACCAAATTTAAGGTTTCAGACCATCAGAATCTGACCTAATTAAACCCTCGGATTAGGAAAAATTTCTAACACATGTTAATGCACTTGTGGCCCTGATTGAGTATCGATGACTGTTGAACTGAAACAGATCCTTCATGGTCGATCCACTAATCCGATCGGAGTGAAGTCTTAACCTAACCTAGATCCAATGTCAAAAAACTTTCCCTAAACCGTATGCAGGAAATGGGCCTCCACATGAACTCCGTTGGACCGAAACAACCACTCTTTGGCTATAACCTAAGTATACCATGACTCTGGGGCCATTTTCATCAATTATGGGCCTGTATAAGGACCTAAACCCACCCTTCTCTCATTCTATACGAATTTCAAACCCAATGAGAGAGAATAGAGGAAAAAGAGAAGAAAAGAGGGAGGAGAAGAGAGAGAAAGGGAGAGATTGTGGCTGGGCTTCGATCCCACCACCCCACGTGTTGAATTGCCTCTCTCGTATCGCTTCACTGACGATTCTGATTCCATTATTAGGTAAGAAATCCTAACCCTAATTGTTTTAGGGATCTAAATAGACTATATGATGAAATAGCTAACCTATTTTATGTTATAGGTAGCCTTTGTGCCATAGATAAAGACGTCTTGTTCAAACTAAGTTCGATACGAGTCTACCGGTGAAAGGAGGGGACTATAAATGTTTAGGTTATGGTTTTCAAGGGTTTCAATATCAGATAATGATTTATGACTGACTTGATTGCTGCCACATATGCTTAGATACAATATTTTCCGTACATTACACATATATGTAAACTACGTTGATTTTAATGCATTCCATGTGTTTGTTGAAATGTTTGTATGAATATGGAATTATGATTTGTGCTTACCATAATTGTTGTTTGAGTGTACGTGATTGTTGTACGTGTGGCAACTCCCTTGTGAAAGGATTTATTATAATATACATTATAACTGATTTATTACATTTATGTTGATATGCATAGTCTAAGTATTTAATAAAATGCCTGAATGAGAAAATACTTGTTGAAATGTATTTAATGAGGGTGTTGAGATAGGATTCTCAATAACCTTATCTATAGTTATAGTTTCCTTCATGTAATCTTACTACTACGTGATTTACAAATGAAATGCCTATGTATGATAACATGTACACTATGTGTTTGTTAAAATGCTCAAATGAGGTTTATATTTGAATTGGCTGTTAAATGTTGTCTTGACTATCACACATGAATGCCTCTTGTGTATGAGTATGATTGGGACTACTGCATAGTCTAAGCAATCGGTAACGATTCTCGAATTAGTGGTGGAGATCATTTCGCCAAACAAGACATGTTTGATGAATCTGAGTCGTACGGTAATTATCGACAGTGGTTAGGCCCAAGGAGTATGTATGCACTCTATGTCGACTAATTCAACGTACGTTCATACCAGTCGAGCATGTCAAGTAACCCGATTAGCTTAATGTATGTTCACCATGTATGGATGCTACTTCTTGAATCTAAGGTATCAACTTACCAGTGAAAAGCTAGTTTAACCTTGGTACCTCGATCCGCTAAGACTCATGAGCCGGGCATGATGGTATGGGACACCATGTTCGAGCTGTCGGCCTATGCTGGGGTGACGAGTCTCCCCATAGTGTCCAGTAAGCAAACCAAACTCGTGAGATAAATACGGTGGTATGGGACATTGTATTCGAGTTATTGGCCTACGATCAGGTGACGAGCCTCTTGTAGTGACCTCAAGTATACACTAGGACTACGCTAAGGTGACGAACCTTTCCTTAGTTATCTCGAATAAAAACTAGGCCTGCGTTGAAGTGACGAGCCTCTCCATAGTGACCTGAAACTGCCTATCGTATGTGATTATCTAGGATTGACGACCCTAGATGGATCATTGTTTGGGTAAATGAGATAAAGGAAGGTGTCTTAGCTTCCCGAATCTATTGTATGAATAAGCTTAAATAAAAACTTGGCTAACATGATCATGCACCGCATTGCATGTGCTTTGACGAGGAAGCGCACATTTACCGGGAGTGTTGCATGCACGATCGTGAGATGATGTCGCTGAGGGAGTGCAGGCGAGGGTATACATCATTGTTACATACCATTTTTGCATTAACAAGAGTACTTAGGACATGATTGTTATATTACTTTATCATTACTGCTTGACTAAATTGATAACATGTTAATCTTTGCCTTATAGCTTTACTGAGTGATCACTCACTCCCACTCGGGGACAGTGTTTTAAAATACCAACCAGACTCTGTTGTAGTTTCAGGTGATGTCGAGGCCTACGAGGCGAAGCCTGACTTCTACGACGATGAGGAGTTCGCAACTCTCTGGCGGGTTTATGTAGACCTGGAGTTGCGTCACCAAGGTTACAAGGATATGGATTAGATGACATTACACTTTATCATTTTGTATATTTTGAAACCAAACATGTAATTATTTAACCTGGTATCATGTTCATACTCTGGGGACTACAACCACTTATATGTTTTATATACTTATCATTATCTTTCCCTTGCGTAATTTAACTATCTCTGGAGTATGATATGCTGATTTAGTGTAATCTCATTCATGTTTAATGTGCTAATACAAACAACATTTAATCATCATTATCTATGTTGCATAATTGATGCGTTGGAACTTGGGAGTTGGGCTCCTGCTCGACCCCCAATTTTTAAGGCGTTACAAGTTAGTATCAGAGCATGATTTGGATTAAACTAGACCTAGGTTATGGTCACACGATGCACACTGATGTACTTTGACTTAGGAGGGAATGATGAAACGTAGAAACAGTTGCAGGATTCCCAGTTTTGCCATTTGGCGAAATTGACCATTGAAATCTAACCCATACGCATTGGTGATCATGTGAAATGATCTCGATTCTCTTTCAGACTGTCGGTCGATGGGTTTGGATGGTAATTCGGTGCATCCCATACTCAAATAACACAAAATGCGTGAATACGCAATAGTTGGGACCCAAAACCACCTCAAACAGTCGAAGGGGGCCAAATCACACAAATCGGTGGGACCCACGGGATCCCTCGTACATGTCCTGCACCCCGAGAGGGGGTGGCCACCGCCCTACCACGGTGGCACCGCGCCAGGTCTAGAGGACCGCGGTGGCGCTGTGTCTACCGCGGTGCACCACGCCTAGGTCTAGCAAGCCCGCGGGTTCGGTGGCCCACCGCCATCCAAACATGTGTGGGGCCCTTTATTTACACCCCCTTTACCCTATTCTCTTCATTTCACCCCTCCTAAGCTCTCAACATCTCTCAAAAACTTCATTTTCCCTCTCAAATCTTCATCATATACTTCATCCTCTTCATCTTCTTTAATACACATGCACCCACCACCATTCCCTTCAAAAACCCATCTCCTACCACTTCCAATCTCCCCTCTCCTTCGCATTTGAACACACAAGTTCAACATTGTGTCCCATAAAATCCAAAATCCATCAACCCATCTTCTCCATCAAGCTTTCTCCACTTCTATGGCTCTTTTTGAGCTAGTAGCGGCCGTATTCTCGCTCTCCACACTCCTTTCTCTCATGGGAAAGTGAAGAGCGTCCACCAATGAAGTCGGGCCTAACTGCCCAACCCATCCAAGGAGGAAAATGGGCGCTGAAGCCAGTACGAGTGTTGAGCATGAACGAAGGTCCAAGTGGGATCTCGATCCTTGAATTCCACTGAAAGAGTTCTACCGACGGGCATCAGGCACGGTAGGTTTAGTGGCCGTAGAGTTGTATTTGAAGCACACGTGGATGAGAAGCTATTTGGGCTATATTCGATAATGGACCTTTTGTCGGACTCTGGGTGGGGTCCCATATTTGAAGGCAAGTCTCACGTATGCGAGAACATGGTCTGAGTCCTCTACGTCCGCATTCGGGATCCACTACTTGAGCCTCTATAGTTCACTATCTCTGTAGGGAAGCGGGACACAATAGTCAATGTAGACGTGATAGCCCAGATCATGGGGATTCTGGTGGAGAGGTGCACGCTAGCGAGAATAACCTCAAGAGTATGCGAGAAAGAGATCATCGTACACGATTTCTTTATGGCTGACTGGTTCCCTGGATGCCTGGCAATTGCCTCCCATCGACGAAATTGACTGATCATCTCTGCCTGCTTCACTACATTTTCACATATAATGTGTATCCTAGGTGGGGCAACCGTACCAAATGCACTCGTTTGATGGCGGACGCCTTGTGTAAAGTAGAGACAAGCTGTCTGCCTACGTTCACCCTACTACAGATAATCCAGACTGTACGCTCTATTAGGACGGATGTTTCACTTCCCTTTGGCCGACTTATATGTAAGGTTGCTCGGGAGTTCGGCTACTGACTTAACATGGATGAGATCACGCCAATCTACTTCATAAATGATACTACGCTCAACAACATGAGGATTGGCCCTCGCCAACATCAAGCCTGACTCGATGAGTATGGGGATGAGACAAAAAGCGAAGAGGAAGAAAGCAATGAGATAGAGGAAGAGAATGAGACAGACGAAGGAAGTGAGGGAGGAGAGAGTGAAGAAGAAGAAGAGGAGGCCCAAAACACTAATGAGGGCTCTCCTCCTGCTACACATGAGCACGACAGTGATCGGGCTACTTTAGAAGCCCGTTTGGCTCAGATCGAGTAGGGCTAGGTTACCCTGCGACAGGAGGTCAAAGAGACCTGAGCCAAGTTAGAAGAGAATCAGGCCTTTGTGAAGCAGAAATTTAGCAAAGTGTCTCGCACCTTGAGGTCTATCCTGTGTTGTCTGTAGGACAAGAGTGCTCCTCCACCATCGCCAGATTCAAACGACTAGTCACATGTGTAGTTGTCTCCTAGTTTGCTTTGTTGTTAGTCTTCCTTTGTACTAGCCTTAGTAGGCTTGTTTGGTTGTTAGTATGTTTAGTGGTTAAAGCTTGTTTAAATTTGCATCTTCTGTCATGACTCATGTGAATCTATATCTCATGTATTATAACGATTTTAGTAAATGAAATGCATGAAGTTTCTTCTGGTTTGAAATGTGAATGATGTGTGGATGAGTGTATGTTCTTATGCTAAATCTAACACGGGTTGCATCCTATGTTGTATATAGGGAATGCCACCTAAGGCCACATGGAGTATGGCACGTCTTACACTTGGCGACTCGGTTTACGTGGCACCTCCCCTAAGTGATAGCCATACGAACTCCAGCTTGGGCAGAAATTATGAGACTATGCCGGATTCACAGCCGTCCACTGGCCCCACCAATGAGCCGACACCTATTACACTACCTATCGCACCACCTGTTTCACCACCGGTTCCTGAGCAGAACCATGCATCTGCCTCGATGCCTCACATGCCTCAGGCAGCTCCTCCACCTGAAAGGTTGGAGCAAATGATGCTCTTGATGCAGCAACAACAGTAACAACAATAGTTTTTGGCCACCATCGCAAGGGCCCTTGTCCAGAGCATATGTGTGGTTCCACCTACACCACTTGTATACCCTACTAGAAACGTGGGTGCTGGCGGCCTATTTGAGAGATTCCATCGCTTCCGACCTCCTACTTTTGTTGTTACTCATAGACCCGAGGAGGCCGAGTATTGGCTTGATGGCATATCTAAGATGTTGAAGCCGTTGCACTGCACTGAGGCAGAGCAGATGGAGTTGGTCACCTACATGTTTGAGAAGGAGGCCAGTCTCTGGTTGGACAGCGTCCTTCGGACCGTTACTCCTGATTACGTGTGGACGTAGGAGGCTTTTGAGGCACGCTTCCACAGGAAGTATTTCCCTCTCATCTACCGTAATGAGGAGGGAGAGTTCCTTCACCTCCGCCAGGGAGGAATGATAGTGGCAGAGTACAAGAACAGGTTCACGGAGCTGGCCAGATATGCTCCCCTGATATTAGCAGACTAGCCGATGAGAATGCGGCAATTTTCTGAGGGTCTGCGACCTGAGATACGCTTGAAGATGTGTTGTGCTAGCATACTCAATTATGCTGAGCTAGTGGACATGTCTCTACGAGCTGAGCAGGACGGGAACAGACTATCCCGTACGCCCATGCCCACAGGTTAGAGGCCTTAACCAGATCTGCTGAGTCGACTGTTCCTTGGCAAGAGACCACGTGCGGATTCGCCTCCTCGACTTACAGCTCCACCGACACAGCCGAGGTGACCAGACATGTGGTGCACTTACTGTAAGAGGTTGGGTCATGCTGACATGTATTGCTTTACCAGGATGAGATACAATGACTTTATGCCCCCGCAGAGGATCAGCCATCAGATGCCACTAGCCGTCTCAGCTCCACCTCTACGTTCTGCATTACCTGCACAGCCTTCATACAGGCCACCTGTACCTCGATTTAGGCCACCTCAACGGCCCATGGTACCCAGCTGAACCGTTCTCAACAGGCTCATGTGCATTCACTTGCAGCTGAGGAATTCGAGACAGCAGTTACGACACCGATGGCCTTTGAAGTCACGACACATATTCAAGGTATACCAGTCTTTTTGTTAGTGGACACCGGGTCCACTATCTCTATATTATCATGAACAACAGTCAAGTGATTGGGGTTGAAAACTAGTCCTATGGTTGGGTTGAGACTCCTTACCACCACAAGGACCTTCTCGGATACTACCAAGATGTGTAAGGGTTGTTCGATAGACTTAGGGAGCAGAATAATACTCGTTAACCTGATTATTGCCCCACTATGTCATTACGATGTAATCCTCGGTATGGATTGGCTCATCGAGATGAGGGTAGAGATCGATTGTGATGCTGGGGTGGTGACAGCCCATGGGTCTAAGGGCACGACCTTTACATTCCCAGTGCAGGTCAGTTGGTACTACCACATTAGTTGTTATGCTACCCTGCTAGAGAATGTTGATGGTCTGACACTTGGGAACACGCCTGTAGTTCAGGATTTCAGGGACGTGTTCAGGACAATACCTGAATTGCCTCCTCAGCGCGAGATCGATTTTACTATTGACTTAGTGCCTGGTGTGACACCAATATATCTTTCAACGTATCGCATGCGTCCATGTGAGATGGAGGAACTGAGGAGACAGATCGATGATCTGTTGGATGTAGGCTTCATACGATCGAGTGTGTCTCCTTGGGGAGCACCTGTGTTATTTGTGAAGAATAAGGATGTGTCACTGTGATTGTGTATTGATTATCGCAGACTGAACCAAGTGACAATGAAGAATGTGTATCCTTTGCCCAGGATAGATGATCAGTTTGATCAATTGAAAGGGGCACAGTACTTCACTAAGATCGATTTCCAGTTAGGGTATCACTAGTTGCCCGTCAGGAATGAGGACGTGCAGAAAATAGCGTTCAAGACCAACTTTGGGTACTACGAGTTCCTTGTGATGTCATTTGGACTCACAAATGCACCGGCCATGTTCATGGACCTGATGAACTGGGTGTTTCGGCCGTATCTGTTCCAATTTGTCATCGTATTTATAGATGACATCCTGATATATTCCAAGAGTCAAGAAGAGCACGAGGAACACCTGCGAGCAGTCTTTGATACCCTCAGGAAGAACCAATTGTTTACGCAGTACAAGAAGTGCAACTTCTGGAAGGAAGAAGTCAAGTTCCTAGGGCATGTGGTGTCTAAAGAAGAGATAGTTGTGGACCTTGTTAAGTTAGCCGCAGTTCAGGATTGGAAGCAGCCCGGTTCAGTTACTGAAGTGAGGAGTTTTCTTGGCCTGGCAGGTTACTACCATCGATTCATTAGAGACTTTTCCAAGATAGCCTGACCGTTGTCACAGCTGACTCAGAAGGATCTCAAGTTTTCCTGGAATAAGAAGGCAGAAGCAGCATTTCAGGAACTGAGGGACAAGTTGACGTCCGCCCCTGTGCTAGTATTACCAGAGCAAAGGGTCAAGTATACGATATACACAGACATGTCTCGTGTTGGTTTGGGTTGTGTTCTGATGCAGAAGGACAGGGTTATTGCCTATGCATCGTGACAGTTGAGAAAACATGAGGAGAACTACCCTACGCACGACTTGGAGTTGGTAGCCGTCATCTTTGCATTAAAGCTCTGGAGACATTACCTCTATGGAGAGGAGTTCAAGCTCTTTTGCGACCACAAGAGCCTCAGGTACATATTCATGCAGAGGGACCGGAATATGAGGCAACGACGATGGATGGAAACCTTGAAGGACTTCAAGTTCGAGGTCTCCTACCATCCCGGCAAGGCCAACCTTGTGGCAGATGCGTTGAGCAGCAAGAAGATGATAGCATTCGCAGCTCCGCTAATGGTAGAGGAGTGGAACATGGTAGAGTTTGTGCGAGACTTTGAGCAGAAACTTACGGTAGAAGAGCCATTTGAAAGGTTGCACACATTCATGTACAGCCACTCATCGATGACCGAATCATAGTGGCTTAGGGCGAGGATGAATGGTTAGTAGAGTTGAGGAAGTGAGCTAGTGACGATGCAGACTCTGAATGGAGAGTTGGTATGAATGAGGGTTTACGTTATTGTGGCTGCTTGTATCCCAAATCTTCATGACTTGAGAAGGGAAGTTCTCAAAGCAGCTCACAATTCGAGGATGGCGATGTATCCTGGTAGTACGAAGATGTACCGAGACATGAAGCGCTCATACTCGTGGGATAACATGAAGGCTCACATAGCAGATTATGTATCCCATTGTCTCACATGCCAGCAGGTCAAGGCCGAACATCACTGACCTCCTGGACTACTTCAACCCATACCCATAGCTGAATGGAAATGGGATTTCATCTCTATGGATTTCATCTCAGGGTTACCGAAGATGAGGAAGGGACATGACTCCATTTGGGTGATTGTGGACCGGTTGACAAAGTCGGGTCATTTTCTCCCTATTAGAGTTTCAAACTCAGCAGACAAGTTGGCCAGGTTGTACATCAAGGAGATAGTACGTCTGCATAGAGTGCTTATGGAGATTGTGTCAAACTAAGACACGCGATTCACATCTATCTTTTGAATTCGTATCTAAGAAGTAATGGGCGTGAAACTGAAGTTTAATACCGCGTTCCACCCACAGATAGATGGGTAGACGGAACGAGTGAATCAGGTGTTGGAAAATATGTTATGATCTTGCGTGCTTGATTTCAAGGACAGTTGGGATAACTATCTTCCTTATGCTGAGTTCACCTATAACAACAACTTTTAGGTAAGTATTGGTATGGCCCCCTACGAAGCACTGTATGGCCATCCTTGTAGAGCACTACATTGTTGGGCAAAGGTTGGCGAGAAGAGCTTAGTAAGCCCAGATTTAGCACAGGCAACCTCAGAGAGGATCGACATTATCAGGCGTTGACTTCTTGCAGCACAGAGCAGACAGAAGAGCTACGCTGATATGAGGCGATGACTGCTAGACTTTAAGGTCGGGGACCATGTGTTCTTGAAAGTTTCCTCCATGAAGGGAGTTCTTTGGTTTAGAAAGAAGGGGAAGCTCTCGCCAAGATTCATTGGCCCATTCCAAATACTAGACCGACTGGGTGTGGTAGCTTATCACCTTGCTTTGTCCACACCACTCGCAGGTGTGCACAATGTATTTCACGTATCTATGCTGAAGAAATACGTTCCTAACCCTTCCCATATTATCAGATGGGAGTAGGTACAGTTAAGTGAAGATGCTACTTATGTACTGTGACCAACGTGTATCCTAGATAAGAAGGAACAAGTGCTACGCAGTAAAGTGATTCCACTTGTAAAGGTTCTGTGGACGCATCACACTAGGAAGAGGCTACTTGGGAAACAGAAGTCGAGGTTCACAAGAACTACCCTCAGATTCTCGAGGAGTAAGAAAAGGTACTAATTTCGAGGATGAAATTTTTCTTTAAGGGGGGTAGATTGTAATGTCTTGAAAAAATTCATACAAAGACTGGAGTACCACCTCAGGCAGAAATCACTAAGGACCGAATTCTTTAGAAATTAGACGAAAATTAATTAAGTACTAAACTGAATTAATAAGTAGATTGTCTTGAACGGCTTTCTATACAAACTGTAAGACCCAAAACAAGTAGAATCGCTAATGCTACATCACTTAAAAACCTAGGATCAATCTCAAAACTCATTTACTCTCTGGAGCATCACGAAACTCCGTATCGGACCTGGATCGTACGTTGAAAGTCCGATTACTGCGAAACTATACGAGTATGACTGCCTTACTGGGCTTGACAACCACCTCAGAAGTCAAGTCCAAATAGTATCCTGAAACGCACAACTTGAGCCTGGAGCGAAGTGTGTGGGAAACATGAATATCTTCAGAAAATGAACTCAGATTTAAGTGAATTGGGCTATTCGCTTGTAGGCCAAATTTAAGGTTTTAGACCGTCAAAATGTGACCCAATTACACCCTTGGATCAGGAAAAATTTCCAACACATGTCACTGCACTTGTGGCCCTGATCGAGTACCGGTGACCGTTGAACTGAAACAGGTTCTCCACGGTCAATCCACTGATCCGATCGGACCAAAGTCTTAACCTGACCTAGATCCAATGTCAGGGAACTTTCTCCAGACCGTATGCAGGAAATGGACCTCCACATGAACTCCGTTGGACCGAAATAACCACTCTTTGGCTACAACCTAAGTATACCATGGCCCTAGGGCCATTTTATTAGTTTTGGGCCTATATAAGGACCTAAACCCACCCTTCTCTCATTCCATACGAATTTCAAATCCTAGGAGAGAGAAGAGAGGAAAAAGAGAAAGAAAGAGTGAGGAGAAGAGAGAGAAAGGGAGAGATCGTTGCTGGGCTTCGATCTCACCACCCGACATTTTGAATCACCTCTCTCGTATCGCTTCACCGGTGATTCCGATTCTGTTCTTGGGTAAGAAATCCTAACCTTAATCTATTGTAGGGATCCAAATAGAATATATGGTGAAATAGCTAACCTATTTCATGCTATAGGTAGCCATTGTGCCGTAGACAAAGACGTATTATTCAAACTGAGTTCGATACGAGTCTACCGGCGAAAGGTACAGACTATAATCATTTAGGTTATGGTTTTCAAGGCTTTCAATGTCAGATAATGATTTATAAATGACTTGATTGCTACCACATATGCTTAGATACGATATTTTCCGTACATTACACATATATGTAAACTACGTTGATTTTAATGCATTCCATGTGCTTGTTGAAATGTTTGTATGAATATGAAATTATGATTTGTGCTTACCATGATTGTTGTTTGAGTGTACGTGATTGTTGTACATGTGGCAACTCCCTTGTGAAAGGATTTGCTATAATATACGTTATAACTGATTTATTATATGTACGTTGATATGCATAGTCTAAGTGTTTGATAAAATGCCTGAATGAGAAAATGCTTATTGAAATATATTTAATGAGGATGTTGAGATAGGATTCTCAATAACCTTATCTATAGTTATAGTTTCCTTCATGTAATCTATCTTACTTCTACGTGATTTATGAATGAAATACCTATATATGATAACATGTACACTATGTGTTTGTTAAAATGCTTAAATGAGGTTTATATTTGAATTGGCTATTAAATGTTGTCTTGACTATCACACATGAATGCCTCTTGTGTATGAGTATGATTGGGACTACTCCATAGTCCAGGCATTCAGTAACGATTCCCGATTTAGTGGTGGAGGTCGTTTCATCACACAAGACATGTTCGATGAATCTGAGTCGTACGGTAATTAGCGACAGTGGTTAGGCCACAAGGAGTGTGTATGCGCTCCATGTTGACTAATTCAACGTACGCTCATACCAGTCGAGCACGTCAAGTAACCCGATTAACCTAATGTATGTTCACCATGTATGGACGCTATTGCTTGAATCTAAGGTATCGACTTACCAGTGAAAAACCCGTTTAACATTGGTACCTCGATCTGCTAAGACTCTTGAGCCGGGCATGGTTGTATGGGACACCGTGGTCGAGCTTTCGACCTACGTTGGGGTGACAAGGCTCCCTGTAGTATCCAGTGAGTAAACTAAACTCGTGAGCTGAATATGGTGGTATGGGACACTATATTCGAGTTGTCAGCCTACAATCAGGTGACGAGCCTCTCGCTGCGACTTCGAGTATACACTAGGACTATATTAAGGTGACAAGCCTTTCCTTAGTTACCTTGAGTATAAACTAGGCCTGCGTTGAGGTGATGAGCCTCTCGTAGTGACCTGAAATTACCTATTGTATGTGATTAGCTAGGATTGACGACCCTAGAAGGATCATTACTTGGGTAAATGATATAAAGGGAGGTGCCTTAGCTTCCCGAATCTGCTGTATGAATAAGCCTAAATAAGAACTTAGCTAACACGATCATGCACCGCATTGCATGTGCTTTGGCGAGGAAGCGCATGTTTACCGGAAATGTTGTATGCGCGATCGTGAGATAATGTCGTTGAGGGAGTGCAGGCGAGGGCATACATCATTATCACATATCATTCTTGCATTAATAGGAGTACTTAGGACATGATTATTGTACTACTTCATCATTACTGCTTGACTGAATTAAAAACATGTTAACCTTTGCCTTATAGCTCCACTGAGTTAATCACTCACTCCCACTCTGGGATGGTGTTTTAAAACACCAACCAGACTCTGTTGTAGTTTCAGGTGATATCGAGGCCTATAAGGTGGAGCCTGACTTATACGACGACGAGGAGTTCTCCTATTTATAATTCTCTGGCGGGTTTATGTAAACCTGGAGTTGCTTCACCAGGGCTACAAGGATATGGATTAGATGACATTATGCTATATCATTTTGTATATTTTAAAACCAAACATGTAATTATTTAACTGGGTATCATGTTCATACTCTAGGGACTACAACCACTTATTCGTTTTATATACTTATCACAGTCTTCCGCTTGCGTAATTTAACCATCTCTGGAGTATGATATGTTGATTTAGTGTAATCTCATTCATGTTTAATGTGCTAATCAGACAATATTTAATCATCATTATCTATGTTGCATAAGTGATGCATTGGAACTCGGGAGTTGGGTTCCTGCTTGACCCTCGATTTTTGGGGTGTTACACTACAGCAGGTTATGCTTCCTCTTCTCCTTCACTTTGTCCAGGAAGAGGAGTAAGGTTCATCATATTCAGGTTAGAATTGTTAAATGGGAGTTCGGATTCCGTTGCCTCATACGTAGGAATTTGAACGTTATAATGTAAGGCAATGCAAGTCAGGAGATGAACGAAGGGAATCGAACCATGCTTGGGATGCAAGAGAAACTGAATAATGATGTAACAGATTAAGGAAGGCAGACAGACACGAATACCTGATATAACGAAGTGAAAAACTCAAAGCATGAAGGGAGTAAGGTCAATCTTATTCCCAGCTCAAGGATATACGTTAGACATAAAAATCTAATGTAAGACGCAGTATTTTGGGAGCATTTAGTTTGCAGGAAGGGCATTACCAGATCACCATTCAGCATTGAAGCGACATAATTTACGAGTGATGATTTGTTTTTCAAAGTTCGACATCTTCTCTGATAATGTGGCTATTGGTATTCCTTCATCCACAGTAGCTATATCCATCAGTGCAGAAATAACATGTGGTGTTGTTGTGAATGTTTCTTCAACAAATTTAACCGAGAATGTCAGATTCTCAAGCGAAACGTCACATATGGAGGCATACATGCCCAGCACTTTAGACCATTAAGCCATTCCACCCCAACTCAAAATGCATTCCCATCTAACTTTGGAAAGAATAGAAACTAGACTAAACCTAACAATGTGCTTTAAATTAACAAAATTTTCTATGATTATGTCCCTTGTGCGAAAGTCCCAAATATATTCTGGATCATCCTCCGGTGACGTTTCTTGGTTCTATATTCCATTTCAGAATGCATAAAAAAATATCAAAGAAAAAGAGAAGAAAAAGAGTATATTAGATTTGAAGCAAAACCCATAATAAAATCGATTTCAAATGAAGAAAAATCTACCCAAATATGTTAATCTAGCATTAGACTACTTAATACTTGAAGGAATTTGAAAATAAATCACTTATAAGTGAGTTTGGAAGATGGGTTGGTCGAATGGGGTACCGGCTAGCTGAGGAAAAAGGTGAGAAATGAAATAGATTTGGGGATTTTCCCTTTTAAGAGGCAAACCCGTGTGATCTTCAGCTAGCCCGAGCCCATGCTCGGCTGGTTGAAAATCCCAAAAATTTTGATTTTATGATTTTTAATTTTTATTAATATTTTATTTTCAATTTTGTGCATTTTATTATTAAAAAAATACACAAACATAAATGCACAAAAAGAAATAAAATAATTATTTAACAATACATAATCCAATATCATGCTTCAAATTTGAAATCCAATATCATGCACAAAAAGAATGTATTCTAGCATAATGTTCACACCCCAAGTATAGGGTTGTGATGTAGTAATAATCTCAGTAAGACCGAGGTCGAATCCATAGGAACCGAACCTTGTACGTATTTTGAAAGTAACTCGAACTAGAACTAGAATAAGATAAAATTTAAATCAGATGAATATGAGAGAATAATGGTGAAATAGTACGCTAAAACTTGTAGAATTCAATGGTGGGAAACTAGAGATTCAGAGGATCCACTTGTAAAGATCAGGGAGATCTACACTCGATTCATGAACTCAATTGGGCTTCGAGTCCTATCTTCATCCAGTTGGAAGATACACCACTAAAGCTCAATCTGAACTTCCTCCGATCTAGTTTTCAAAGAGAAGAAAGGTATAAGAATTAGAGATGATTCCATTACAAAACCATGCCCATGAGACAAAGTAAACAACAAAATTAAACTAATTCACAACCAATCAGGAAGATATATGAATGTTAGGAAGGATTCCATCATCCAACCATGTCCAAGGGGTGATGGTGGACAACAGGGCTTCCTAACATCACAATTAAAATAATGAAAAGGGAATACTTAAACCCATCGCAGATCTATTGTAATTTAAGTCACAACAAATCATTAAAAACTAGAAGTATTCCTATAATCAAACCAGAATCAAAATCAGTTCATAGCATGAATCAAAGCTATAGAGTACTACCCATCACGCCACGATCTTCACCTCTTAACCCTAGCTAAGAGGTTTTGCCTGACATGGGGAGGCTAGATCTCTCAAAACTCATAATAAAAATAAATCAAACAAATAAAAAACTCTAAATTTTCTCTCTATTTCTCTCTGTCTCTCACTGACGTTCCAGGGCTGAAAATTGAATGCATTTCCTTCTTTTCTCCTCTCCTTTATATAGAATTAGCAAGGTCGACTAGAATTGATTGCTGGAGTCAGTGGACAGCTGTAGCAGTGGAGTCGGTGCATGGAGAGGCAGTGGAGAATTCCCTTTATGCAACTGAAAACTCCCCTGCGTAAGCTCTGTTACGCAATCAAGAAGACGGTCCAAAAAAAAACCCATTTTCCTTTCTTTCTTCTCAAAGTAATAACGTCCCCTGAGATGTTTTGGGGTGGCCTTCATGATGAATAGATCAGATCTGCCATCTGATCATGTCCATGATCGTGCAATAACCCAAAATCGTCAGTTTCGGACGCTGTAACAGGGCCTACGTAACAGGACTTACGCTATGACGTTGGTGGGGCCCATGATCAATGTCTATTAGGAAATCCACACCATCCATTGCACTCTCCTCTAAAACTGGTCGGAGGTGGATGATTTTTTATTCCCGTCAATGTGGCCACCTAGTTGTTTCTTACTACTGTCTGTCCTACATTTAAACGGTTGGGATCCCATCCTCTTTATTTCTTCAAATGTCGTCACCTAGGCCTTGGTAATATGGGTCGTGGGATTCTGATGGATGGTCCAGATTCATCATATGGACCATAATGGTGGCCCATAATGATCACCCATAAACCTCCGTGCGAACGCTGGAAGAAGGAAATAGAAGTTTCCGTTTTTTTTAGGATTCTGTCAGTCAAGGGAGTTTGGCTGCCATTGACATTACAGTGCACGGCTAGTTCACATGTGACTATGCACATCCCACACAAGGTGGAGTCCACCGTGCTGCTTGTGAGAGATCTGATCCGTCCATCCTTTTCTCATCTCATTTAAAATGTCAAGACCAATTTTGAAGCATATCCAGATAACAGGTGGGCCCAAAATCAATGGTTTATGAGACGATCTATCCGTTGGGCCACTTCTATAGGGATCCAATGGCTGAAATTCAATGTGTATGGTTACTTTATGGTCCCCAGGCCAGATCTAAAGTTTCGAGCCAAACGGATGGTGAGAACCCTGTGATCTTTCATTCTGAACGACTTTCAGGCCTCTTTAGTATGACGCACGTGATTTTCTTAAATCTTGGCCATGTAGAATTATCGATCTCGATTCCCTAGAGTCCGTCCCTTGCCTTGGTGATTTATGAGAGTCAAATCCACGCTTTTAGCATCCTTTTTCAGCCCAGGCTCCTAATTACACCCTGCATCACAAACACGATTAAAATAGGCTGTTAAACAGTATCATATTCATAAAATCTGGTAATAATTGGGGTTTAATATACAATATTTGACCCTCAACACATAATAGATTTGTCTTCGATTAATTCTCGAATATAATGGTATTGTATGTCGATATGCTTTGAATTGGATTTTTAGAGATATTTATTGCATTAGAATTATCGTAATATAATGTCATCGTACCTTGCATAATTCCATAGTCAGCTAGCATTCTTTTCATGTATATTAGTTGAGTGCAAGTATTTCCTGCTGTAATATATTTAAATTTAGCAGTAGAAGAATATGAAATTTTGTTTCTTGCTGAGCCATGATACTAAGCAGTTTTCAACATAGAAACATCCATTGCTGGTAGATTTTCTATCATCAACATTTCCTGCCCAGTCTGCATCTGTATAGCCTGTGATTTATACAGACGTATCATGTGGATACCATAGGCCTAAGTTTACAAAACTTGCGACATATCTGATTATCCGTTTAAAAGCAGTTAAGTGCGATTCTTTAGGATTAGATTAATATCTAGCACATATTCCAACATTGAATGCAATATTAGGTCTACTAGCAGTTAAGTACAAAAGACTATCGATCATACTACTATATAGTCGAGACTCTACACTTTTACTTGATTCATCTTTTGAGAGTTTAAGAGTCGTATTATTAGAATATCGAAATTCTTATCATTCTCAAATCCAAACCTTTTTACAAGGTTCAATGCATATTTAGTCTGTAAGATGAACATATCATCTTTAAGTTGTTTGACTTGTAATCCAAGGAAATAGTTTAGTTCGCCAACCATACTCATTTCAAACTTGGATTTCATTAGATCTGCAAACTCAGTAGATAGGTTAGAGCAGTAGATCCATAAATAATATCATCAACATAGATTTGAACTATCAGGATATGATAATTATATTTCTTGATGAATAAGGTTTTATCAACACTATCCATAACAAAATTATGAATAAGTAAGAATTTAGTCAATTTCTCATACCACGCTCTGGGAGCTTATTTCAACCCATAAAGAGCCTTTTTAAGATGGTAAACATGATTTTGAAGTTTGGGATCTTAAAAATCCTTTGGTTGTTCAACATATCCTTCCTCATTCAAATCACCATTAAAAAAGAAAATTTTTACATCCATTTGAAAAATTTTGAATTTTTTTATAGCATGCAATGGAAATAAATAATCTAACCAATTCAAGGCGTGCAGCTGGTGCAAAGGTTTCATCGTAATCAATATATTTTATTTGAGTTTAATTGTAACGCCCTGAAAATTGGGGGTCGAGCAAAGCTCAACTCCCGAGTTCTAATGCATCACTTATGCAAATAGATAATGATGATTAAATGTTGTCCATATTAGTGCATTAAACATGAGTGAGATTATACTAAAACAGCGTATCATACTCCAGAGATAATTAAATTAAGCAAGCGGAAGACTAAGATATGTATATAAAATATGAAAGTTTTCTCAATCCTCAGAGTATGAGTATGATACCAGGTTGAATATATACATGTATTGATCCAAAATTTACAAAATATCCAAGTGTAACTGTCCAACTAATCCATGTAACCCTATAATCCCGTCGAAGTAGCACAGGGTCTACATAAACCTGCCTGATAGCTGGACATAAGAGAATCCTCCTCCTCATCCATGAAGTCCATTTCAGCTGCATAGACTCCGTCATTACTTACATCTACAACGGAGTTTGGTTGGTATTTTAAAACACCATCCTAGGTGGGAATGAGTAGCTAATTCAGTGGAACTATAAAGCAAAGGTTAACATGTTATCAATTCAGACAATCAGTAATGATAAAGTAGTACAACAATCATGTCCTAAGTACTCTTATTAATGAAGGAATGGTATGCTATAATGATGTATGCCCTTGCCTACACTCCCTCAGCGACACCATCTCATGGTCGCACATGCTACTCCTACTGTGCTCTTCCTCGCCAAAGGCACATGCAATGCGGTGCATGGTCATATTAGCTGAGTTCTTAATTAGGCTTATCCATATAGCAAATTTGAGAAGCTAAGGTACCTCCCTTTATATCATTAACCCATCGGTGATCCATCTAGGGTCATCAATCCTAGTTAATCACATACGATAGGCAAGTTATAGAGCATCACCCCTAACAAAAGCAATGGATAGGCAAGTTCAATTGATTATACTCGAGGTCACTCCACCAACACCCTACCAAGTGAAACGCCATTTTCGAAGGGGGTCCTGATCAGACGATACACTCCAACCCATGCTGGGACCACAGCCAGGCTATGCCAGTGTAGGTTGATAGCTCGAATACAGTATCCCATACCACCGTATTCAGCTCATGAGTTTGGGTTGCTTACTGGTCACTAGGGGGAGGCTCGTCACCCCAGCGTAGGCCGACAACTCGACCACGGTGTCCCATACCACTAAACCTGGCTCATGAGTCTTAGCAGATCGCGGTACCATAGTTAAACGGGCTTTACATTGGTAAGGAGTACCCTAGATTCAAACAGTAGCGTCCATACATGGTAAACACACAATAGGCCAATCGGTTTATTAGACAAGTTCGACTGGTACGAGCGTACGTTGAATTAATCGACATGGAGCGTATAAACACTCCACGTGGCCTAACCACTGTCGACAATCATCATACGACTCAGATTCACCGAACACATCAAATGTGGCGAGACTAATTCGGCCACTCAAACAAGAATTATTACCGATTGCCTGGACTACGTAGTAGTCCCAATCATACTCAAATGTAGCATGTGGAGACATGTGATAATTATATAAGTATTTAACAAACAATCCAAGTACATCACTCATTTGAGCATTTTATCAACATATTGAGCATGCTACCGAACATTTCAATTCATCCATAAATTGCATAGTTGAAATTAAGATTACATGAAGGAAATTATACATATCGATAAGGTAATTGAGAATTCTATCTCAACACCCTTATTAAATACAATTCATCAAACAATATCTCATTCAAACATTTTAGCAAACACTTAGCCTACACATTACCAAATACATAGACCAGATTAGTTATGTTATGAATTATAGCAATTTCCTACATAGCATAGGCTATAACACATATAACAAACATGGATCTTAAATTAGAAATCATAACAAGTACAAATCATAATTCCAAGTTCATTCAAACATTTCAACAAACACATGAAACGCATATTTATTCAACTTAGTTCATACATATATAACATATGGAAATCGTCGTAACTAAGGTCATATGGCAGCAATCAAGTCAGACATAAATCATTAGCTGACATTGAAAGCCTTGAAAACCATAACCTAAACATTTGATGTCCGCATCTTTCGTCGGTATGCTCATTACGAACTTGGTTCGTACACCACGTCTCCGTCTACAGCACAACGGCTACCTAAATCACGAAGTGGGTTAGCTATTTTGTCGATTCTTCTATTTAAATTCCTAAAACAAGATTGGGGTTAGGATTTCTTACCCAAATAGAAGTTGGAATCGCTCGTGTAGCGATGGTGGGGAGGCGATTCAGCATATGGAGTTGTGGGAGTGAATCCCAGCAATGATCTCCTTATCTCTCTCTCTCTCTCTCTCTCTCTCTCTCTTCTCCTCACTCTTTCCTCCTCTTTTCTCTCTTCTCTCACTTAGGGTTTGAGAAAATCATATGGAATGAGAGAGGGGTGGGTTAAGGCCCTTATATAGGCCCAGAACTAACGCAAATGGCCCCAAGGCCATAGTATATCTGGTTTGTATCCAAAGGGCGACTGTTTCTGACGAATGGCGCCTATTGAGGGGGTCCATTACTCACCTACGGCATAGGGTAAGTTCCCTAGCAATGGATGTAGGCCAGGATAGAATTTTGGTCTGATCGAATTAACAGATCAATCGTGAAGGACCCGTTTCAGTTCAACGGTCACCGTCACTCGATCAGGGCCACAAGTATACTAATGGGTGCAGAGAAATTTTCCTGATCCAAGGGTGTAGTTGGGTCAGAATCTGAAGGTCTGAAACCTTAAATTTGGACTGCAAGCGAACGACCCAATTCACTTAAGTTTGAGTTCATTTTCTAAAGATATTCGCATTTCTCACACACTTTGCTCAGGGCCCAAGTTGAATATTTCTGGATACTATTTGAGCTCGATTCCCATGATGGTTGTTAAGCCCAATAAGACAGTCATAAGCTTATAGTTTCGGGGTTGTTGGACTTTCGACGCGCGGTCCAGGTCTGATATGGAGTTCTAATGTGCTCCCGAGAGCAACTAGGTTTTAAGATTATCCCTAGGTTTTTAAGTAATGTTGGGTTAGTGATTTTAATGGGTTTAGGTCTTGTAGTTTATATAGAAAATGATTCAAGCCAAATCCATCAATTATTTAGTTTAGTACTTAACTAAATTCTGCCATAATTACGACAGAATAAGGTCTTAGGGTAGTTCTATGCCTCTTTTTAGTACTTTTAGTTAGTATATTATTTTAATTATTTTTTTGTAGTTCATCATCAAGTCTACTTCATATCCACCAAATTTCACTAAATTTCGTATTGTGAAAAAATTCTAAAAATTCTAGAAGTAGCAGTTGTCCAAACTAATAATTTTTGGACAGTTGTCACATCAACATAGATTTAATGATATTAAAATTTTTATTATATCTTTTACTTATTTTTATATGAAACTAGACTTATCAAGCTTCAATCTGACTTTTGAATAACCTAAATCACAGTTATAACGAGGGAGATATTACTTTTTAAAGTTGGTTGAAAACTGCAGAAAACTGTGGCGAGGGTCCACCGAATTTTCGGTGCACCCGTGATGCCTCGCAGTCCGCAGTCCTATCTGGTGGTGTTTTCGCCACCCAATTTTTGAAACAGGTGTATTTTACAAAATGGAATGAGTTATTCAACATGCAATATATGATTTTGGTATAGGAGAAACTACTCTATCCAAATAACCTATTTATTACATTAGATTTCAAAAGGTTAATGGTCAAAAACCCATTTTATTTATATATTCACTATTTATAGTAAATTTTAGTTTCATTATTGTTCTTCATCATTTAAACTTTAGGATTAATGTCTAATATGAATGTACTTAGAAAAATTTAAAGAATAAGGCGGTGAAAGGTGAGATTTTGAAGGAAATGGGTAAAAAGAGGATTTGAGACTTTAGGATTGAGTTCTGAGAAGTCAATAAGGTGTTATGATCGACCCATTGCCTAAGGACGTCCATCACTAAGTTGGAAAAAATTTGGGACGTTACAATCTACCCCACTTAAAAATAATTTCATCCTCAAAATTGCCTGAGTGTAATAAGTAAAGGTTTTATTATTTCATTTGCTTAGTTCTGTTGGTTTCAGGTTTTGTAACACCCTGGATTTTTTTCAACCTGGAGTTAGACGTCCATAGGCGATGGGTCAATCCTAACACCTGATTAACTTCTCAAACACTTAATTCAAAAGTCTCAAATCCCTTTTCAAACCATTTTCTTCAAAACCTCACATTTCCTTCAAAAATCTCACCTTTCACTACCCTATCCTTTAAAATTTTCTAAGTGCTTTTACATTAGACAAATCTTAAAGTTTAGGTGATGTTGATCAATACTCAACCTAAAAATTACAATGAATAGTAAATAAATAAACAAAAGGGGTTTTTAACCATTAATCTTTTGGAATCTCACAAAATAAGTAGGCTATTTGGATAGATCAGTTTCTCCTACCCCAAAAACATGTATTGCACGTCAAATAACTCATCCTGCATGGTAAAATATACCTATTTCGAATACCGAATGGTGAAATCACCCCAAACAGACAATGAGTGGGGGGGGGGGGGGCTCGGTGGGGCAAATGAATTCGTTTTCGACAGAAAAATTCTATACTTTTCATCCGACTTTGAAAAATCATATCTCCCTCGTTATAACTCCAATTTAGGTGATTCAAAAACAATATTGAAGCTTAATAAGTCTACCTTTACATAAAAATAATAAAAAATATAATAAGAATTTTAATATAGTTAAATATAGGTCATTGTGACAACTATCTAGAAAGCATTAGTTTGGACAGCTGCCGCTTCTAAAATTTTTAGAATTTTTCTACAACACGAAACTAATAAAATTTGGTAGAGATGAATTAGACATGATGAAAAACTACTAAAAAAATAATTAAAATGATATACTACCTAAAACCACCAGAAATGGGCGTAGAACTGCCTTAGGATCATATTCTTTTGTGATTAGGGCATAATTTAGTTAAGTATTAAACTGAATGCTCGGTAGAATTAGCTTAAATCACTTTAAATAGGATCTGTAAGACCCAAAACTTGTAGAATCATTGACGCTACGTTACCCTATAATCTAGGATCAATCTTATTACCCGGCTGCTCTTAGGAGCATCACGAAACTCCGTATCAGATCTGGACCGCACATCGAAAGTCCGAATAATACGAAGTTATAGAATTAGGACCACCTTGCTGGGCTTGACAACCATTTCGAAAATCAAATCCAGATATTGTCCCAGGGCTATTCGCTTGAGCTCGGAGTGAGGAGTGTGAGAAAACCTGGTTTTCTTTAGAAATTAAATCAAATTTAAGTAATCTGAGACTTGAGTTTGCAGGCCAAATATAAGCAATCAGACTGTCGGAATCTGACCCAAATACACCCTCAGATCAGGAAACATTTCCCATACATGTCTGTGTACTTTTAACCCTGATCGAGTTTCTGTGACCGTTGAACTGAAACTGGTCCGCCACATGTGATCTGGAAACCCGATTGGAATGAAAACTTAACTCAACCTAGATCCATAGTCAGTGATCTTAAGTTTGACTTTTGGCTCAAGGGGGGGCTCTAGAAGTGCTCCGTTGAAACGGAATAGTCCGTATTTGGACATAACCTAAGTATACCTTGGCCCTGGGTCTAATTTGGTAAGTTTTTAGCCTATATAAGGACCTTAAACACTCACTCTCTCATTCCATACGAATTTGAGAAAACCTAGGAGAGAGAAGAGAGAAAAGAGAGAGAAAGTGTGAGAGTAGTGGGACATCTTCCTGATACTCTATCCCACTGTTATACGTGCTTAGCCATCACCTTCTAGTCACTCTTCTAGCGATTCTGACATCATTCTTAGGTAAGGAAACTCTAGCCCTAACTTGTTCTAGGGTTTCAAAGGTTGTAAGTTGTGAAATAGCTGACTTAATTCTTGTTATAGCTTAATATAGCATCGTTGAAGAAGACTTACCATTTCTATCAAATTCGTTACGCTTCTACGGCATAAGATGTGGACTTTAAACGTATACGTTATGGTTTTCAAGGCTTTCAATGTCAGATAATGATATATTACTGATGTGGATGCTATTGCATATGTATAAAGTGTTGTCTGTTTCATTTTTCGGATATACGTTAACTATGTTGAATATACTATATTCCTCATATTTGTAGAAAATACAGTATACGTATAAAATATGGATTTACACTTGCCATGATTAATTGTTGTCTATGTATACTAGATGCATGTGTATCAACTTCTGGGTGAACGGATTAGCTTAATATATGTTATATCAACATACGTTGCGTATGTTATATTGTGTAGCCTAAGTGTTTGTGAAAATGACCGAATGAGTATAGAATTTGCATTCGTGCTCACCATGACTAATTGTCATGGATATATGATTGTTGTATAGGCAATACCCCTTTGATGAAAGGATTTGCCCTAAATCACGCCCCGACCATTATACGCTATATCTGTTAAAGCGTGTAGCCCAAGCATTTGTGGAAATGAATGAAAGAATATGGAACTTGGATTCATGCTTGTCATGACTATCCGTCGTGGATGCACGCGTGTTATAAATGGGACAACTCCCTAGTGAAAGGATTTGGCCTAATACCTATGTGATCAACATACATCAGGTATGTTGATGTATGTAATCTAAAATGTTTGTTGAAATGTCTGAATGAGTAGGTAGTTAGAAAATTATAATGTATAACGGTGTTGAGATATGTTTCTCAACTCCTTTAACTATGTGTATGCTTTCTTCCATGTACCGTATATTATAGTGTCTGTTTATCTATGTGATGCATATGTATCAATCCATGTTTAAGTTGTATTCCATAAAATGTAAAAATAAAGTCGTGAAGGGTGTGGGGGAGTGGTGTAACGATTCTGTACAACAGCCCTGGCAGCCCTAAAGCGAATAATATCGAACCTTTGATTGTATGATTTGAAATCTTGGTTCATTACTGCTTAAACTATCTTCTAGGATATTTTGTTGCAATTGAATGTGATTGGGGCTATTGTATAGTCCAGACAATCAGTAACAGGCTTTGAATTTGTGGCTGAGATTTATTCACCACGTAGGATGTGTTTGACAAACCCAAGCCGTACTAGAGTGTCGACAGTGGTTAGGCCACACGGAGTACTTACGCACTTCATGTCGATCCACTCGATGTGCGCTTGTGCAAGTCGAGCTCGTCAAGTAACTCGATTGACCCGATGTATGTTCGTCATGTATAGACACTACTACTTGAACCTAAGGTACCAAACTTACCAATGAAACTCCATTAACCTTGGTACCTCGATCCGCTAAGACTCATGAGTCAGACATGGTGGTATGGGACACTGTGGTCGAGCTGTCGGCCTACGCTGGGGCGATGAGCCTCCTCGTAGTAACCAGTGAGCAACCCAGACTCGTGAGCCGAATATGGTGGTATGGGATACTGTATTCGAGCTGTCAGCCTACATTGATAAGGTGATGAGGGAGCGGTGCAACGAGTGCATGTAACAGCCCTGACAGCCCTTTGTAGTGACCTCAAGCATACTCTGAGTCTACGTAGAGGCGACGACCCTTCCGTAGCAACAAGAGTATATCTAGGCCTATATTGATAAGGTGATGGGGAGCGGTATAACAAGTGCTTGTAACAACCCTGGCAGCCCTTTACAGCGACCTGGAACTGCATTATCGTATTAGATTATCTAGGACTGACGACCCTAGAATGGATCATTGTTTAGGAATGATATAAGGGAGGTACCTTAGTTTTCCAATACTGCTATATGAAAAGGACTAATAATAACTCGGTAATCACGCTCATAACATAGCACTGCATGTGCCTGGAAGATGCGGAGCACTGAGGGATGAAAGCATGCCGTGAACGTAAGATGGTGTCGCACGAGGGTGGTTTGGCAAGGTCATGCATCATGACTGCATTTCATACTTGTATTAACAAGATTATTTAGGAATGTTTGATTGTGCTGCTTTATCATTACTGCTTGACTGAATTGATAACATGTTAATATATGCTTTATTATTCCACTGAGTTGATCACTCACTCCCATGTTACGGGACGGTATTGTACACACCAACCAGACCTTGTTTGAGTTTCAGATGATGGCGATGCTGTGAAGCGAAGCTGGAATTTTATGATGATGAGGAGGATTTATCCTTTATGTAGTTTTTAGGCGGGTTCCTGTGAGCTGTGTTCTGATCGACGGGGCTTTCTGGGATGTTGACTAGATGACATTACACCTTTGGTATAATTTGGAAATTTACATGTAATTATCTAACCTAGTAACATTATTACACTCTGGAGACTTACTACAGTTTATATATTTTATATATCTATCATAGTCTTCTGCTTGTTTAAACTAATCATCTCTGGAGTATGATATGTTGTTTTGGCTTAATCTCATTTATGTTTCATGTACTAACACAGACAACATTCAATTATCAGCATATATGTTGCATAAGTGATGCGTTGGAACTCAGGAGTTGAGTTTATACTCGACCCCCGATTTTTAGGGTGTTATAAGATGGTATCAGAGCATGATTTGGATTAAACTGGACCTGGGTTATTGTCTCACGACACACACTGATGTACTCTAACTTTGGAGGGAGCGACGGATTGTAGCAACATATATAGGATTTTTCAAATTCACCGAACGGCGAAACCGATCGAAATCAATCGCCGAGTTCGGGTCCATACTCAACCGTGATCACACGAGTCGACCTCAAAACACTTCTAGACCGTCAAGCAATGGGTTTAGATCACAACTCACCCCATCCCAGTCGTTAGAAATCGGTAAATACATATACGTATCGGAAACTTCTCGAAAGGACCCGAAACGGAGCAAAACAGAGTTGGGGGCCTACCTACACCATTCCAAAGGGACTCAGGGTGGGACCCAGACCTTTTTGGGGCCTAGGGGGCACGAGGACCTCGCCCAAGTAGCGAGGCATCGCCACTTTGTCTAGGGAGTGGCAAGGCCCTTGCCAAGTCGGCGAGGCCTTGCCGGTTAGCGGGCTCGGCTGGGCAGGCCGGTCGGGCCAATGGTGTTTGGGATGTAGTGTGGCCCCCTGATCTAGGGTTCGTCACATAAAACCCCCCTATGCTACCTCTCCTTCACAAACCACACCTCCAAGCTCTCTTTTCTCTTCCAAATTTCTGGTTTTTGGCAAAAATCGCCCCATCAAGTCCTTCCTCCCTCATTTTCATGCATCCTCTCCATCACCTTGCTGTAGACCCTCCTCCATTGTTGTCTACCTTCTCCATTCCCTCTCATTTGAGCTCCTACACCCCCAATTTGAAGCTCAAATTCGTGCACACCCCACTAACCCATCTATTTCATCATTTTCCCTCTTTATTCCCTTTCATTCGAGCCTATGTAGACTCAAGATTCTGAAGCCAACAATCCCTCCCCTATCTTCTTCATTTCCTTTCATTTGAAGCACAAAACCCACGTATTTGTGTCCCATAACCTTCATAACCTCCAAATGTTAGGACGTTTAGGGCCCGTTCGGCCAACTACATTAGGTGAGCTTACGATGGATGGAATTGTAAAAGTAATAATAAATGCATGTGTAAGGTATTGTCCTTAGAGTAGGTGTATCCCATGGTTTCCAACATCATGTTTGGAATATATGTAATTAAAAGTAAATCCCGAAATTTCCTTTCAAATTACACGTAGAAATTCATCACTATGGGATTTGGAAATCCCATCTCACACTCTCCAACACAAGGCTCATTTTCCAAAGCCTATAACATTAATTTTAATCCCCTCTCACCCTCCAACCAAACATGCCACTCCAAATCCCGAGGTGGGATTAGCAATGCAATCCATTTAATATAACTTAATACCATTGGCCAAACAGTCCCTTAGAGTTTTGGAACTAAAGTTGGTACTCTTAGATTTTAAAGGATTTGACAGTGTAGGAAATTCAATAAATTGATAACGTGAGCCCTAGGACCACCTTAGCTGGTATGAACTTATGTGTAGTGCTTGCACGCAGTTAAATTCAAGTTCGGGCAACTCAATTCCGATCAAACAACTTTTGACCCTAAGCGATAAAATAATTTCTTGTATTAGAAATGGCATGAAATCATTTAGCGTATGAGCATGGACTTTGGATTACACCTATTGGATCACCGCCACTCCTAAATTAAGGCTAGGCTACTAGTTACACTAGGGAATGTAAGAGACCGATAGACTTAGTTAGTCGGCTTGAATTAAGTTGGAGTGAAAGCTCATTCTTTCATTGAATTCCCTTAATACTTATAGGCTTCTTTAATAACTCTTAGGAAGCTTATTTGACGTAGAAACTACTCATGCTCAGAGAAAATTTATATATCCCTTGGACTTAACGTTAGATCAAATCAATACACCCCTTAGACTTGCTTTCCCAAAGACTTATTACAAACAGGAACACGGAGTAGAGAACTATATATATATATATATATATATATATATATATATATATATATATATAAGCGAAGTATTCGCGGTTTGAATTGAATTCTCAATCCTGGTAGTTGCCAATGAACTTTATGTTCTGATCAAGTAGAGGGTCGGGATCAACTAAGATTAAGAACTGATACGATAAATTTTCTGTCCTCGCGAGGCAGAAGGTCTATGTATCTGGCTCAGACCCACTACATAACTTTCCTTCCGTGTTGGCCCTACCACTTACAACCAAAAGTTTATAACTTCGTCTTTGAGAAGTGTTAGGAAAGTATAGTTAATAGAGACTTTTCTTTTTAGGCCCAAGAAATTTCTCAAATGGGCAACAGGCAGTTAGGAATTAGGTCCCCAGTCATAGACCATTCAGGCATCTATGTTGTGCATATGAACTTTGAAAGATAGTCTGTCCATTAACTTCTTATGTCTCAACCCCTTATGTGCTAATAATGTATAGATTATCTTACAGTATCAAACTAGACATGATTAAAGAAAGTAAGTCGGGACCTTAACAAAAAGGGTCCTCCTTGGGTAGAATTAGACATCTTGCCACAAACTCACATCCGTCCTTGAAATCAACCACAATGCCCATTATCTTTAGCTCCTTTCTATAACCATAGGTATCAATGCCATAGTACACATCATCGATGAAAGGCAGACCAATGTATTTCCCATTTCGTGTCAAGGATAGGTTCTAAATCACACCTTGTTCCGACATACGGATCAGGACACAGATTCTTGAGCCTTGAGGCTAGAAATTATTTTTAAGGGGGGTAGCATATTATGAGCCCAATCTAGTTAGGTCAGCTAATACATCCGTTGGATCAGAGTTGCACAGCGGAAGCATGGTTGGCCCCTACCCCACTGACCCAGGATCAAAGGAAATTGATTCAAGTTAGACGAAGGTTATGTCACTAGATGGTCACTAAATAGGGATTGAACTTTCCTTAGACCGTTAACGTTGAAATTACTGGAATAAAGGTAATCCATTGTAGCAAACCATCAGGATATTAGCAAGAGATAAAGAAATAAGTTTTTAAGGGGGATAGACTAAAATGAACCAGAATAATATAGACAGTATATGCCCTACCACGCGTATAAACTTGAAGTCCATAAAACTTAGGCAAGAGGAATACTAAAACCTTTACTTACTACCCTTAGGCAATTTCGAGGACGAAATTGGTTTTTAAGGGGGGTAGATTGTAACACCCCAGATTTTTTTCAACCTGGAGTTAGACATCCTTAGGTGATGGGTCGATCCTAACACCTGATTAACTTCTCAAACACTCAATTCAAAAGTCTCAAATCCCTTTTCAAACCATTTTCTTCAAAACCTCACATTTCCTTCAAAAATCTCACCTTTCACTACCCTATCCTTCAAAATTTTCTAAGTGCTTTCACATTAGATACAAATCTTAAAGTTTAGGTGATGTTGATCAATATTCAACCTAAAAATTACTATGAATAGTAAATAAATAAATAAAAGGGGTTTTTAACCACTAACCTTTTGGAATCTCACGAAATAAGTAGGCTATTTGGATAGATCAGCTTCTCCTACCCCAAAAACATTTATTGCACGTCAAATAACTCATCCTGGATGGTAAAATATACCTATTTCAAATACCGGATGGCGAAATCACCCCAAACAGGACAGTGAGCAGTGAGGGCCTTGCCGAGTTAGCAAGGCCTCGCCAAAATACGGGCCAGCGGCCCATTTTTGACAGAAAAATTCTACATTGTTCGTCCAACTTTGAAAATTCATATCTCCCTCGTTATAACTCCAATTTAGGTGATTCAAAAATCAGATTGAAGCTTAATAAGTCTAATTATACATAAAAATAATAGAAAAATATAATAAGAATTTTAATATAGTTAAATATAGGTCGTTGTGACAACTATCTGGAAAGCATTAGTTTGGACAGCTACCGCTTCTAGAATTTTTAGAATTTTTTACAACACGAAACCTAATGAAATTTGATAGAGATGAATTAGACGTGATGAAAAAATACTAAAAAATAATTAAAATGATATACTAGCTAAAAGCACCAGAAAGGGGCGTATAGCTGCCTTAGGATCATATTCTTTCGTGATTATGGCATAATTTAGTTAAGTCTTAAACTGAATGCTCAGTAGAATTAGCTTAAATCACTTTAAATATTATCTACAAGACCCAAAACTTGTGGAATCATTGACGCTACGTTACCCTATAATCTAGGATCAATCTTATTACCCGGCTGCTCTTGGGAGCATCACGAAACTCCATATCAGATCTGGACTGTACATCAAAAGTTCGAATAATATGAAGTTATAGAATTAGGACCACCTTGCTGGGCTTGACAACCATCTCGAAAATCAAATCCAGATAGTGTCCCGGGGCTATTCGCTTGAGCCTGGAGCGAGGAGTGTGAGAAAACCTGGGTCTCTTTAGAAATTAAATCAAATTTAAGTAATCTGAGACTTAACGTTTGCGGGCCAAATATAAGCAATCAGACCATCAGAATCAGACCCAAATACACCATCAAATTAGGAAACATTTCCCATACATGTCTGTGTACTTCTAACCCTGATCGAGTTTCTGTGACCATTGAACTGAAACTGGTCCGCCACGTGTGATCTGGAAACCTGATTGGAATGAAAACTTAACTCGACCTAGATCCATAGTCAGTGAGCTTAAGTCCGACCTTTGGCTCAAGGAGGGCTCCAGAAGTGCTCCGTTGATACGGAAGTCCGTATTTGGACATAACCTAAGTATACCTTGGCCCTGGGTCTAATTTGGTGAGGTTTTAGCCTATATAAGGACCTTAAACCCTCACTCTCTCATTCCATACGAATTTGAGAAAACCTAGGAGAGAGAAGAGAAAAAAGAGAGAGAAAGTGTGAGAGTAGTGGGAGCATCTTCCTGATACTCTATCCTACTGCTATACGTGCTTAGCCATCACCTTCTAATCGCTCTTCTGACGATTCTGACATCATTCTTAGGTAAGGAAACTCTAACCCTAACTTGTTCTAGGGTTTCAAAGGTTGTAAGTTGCGAAATAGCTGACTTAATTCTTGCTATAGCTTGATATAGCATCGTTGAAGAAGACTTAGCATTTCTATCAAATTCGTTACGCTTCTACGGCATAAGGTGCGGACTTTAAACGTATACATTATGGTTTTCAAGGCTTTCAGTGTCAGATAATGATATATTACTGATGTGGATGCTATTGCACATGTACAAAGTGCTGTCTATTTCATTTTTCAGATATACATTAACTATGTTGAATATACTGTATTCCTCATATTTGTAGAAAATACCGTATACGTATAAAATATGGATTTATGCTTGTCATGATTAATTGTTGTCTATGTATGCTAGATGCATGTGTATCAACTTCTGGGTGAACGGATTAACCTAATATATATTATATCAACATACGTTGCGTATGTTATATTTTGTAGCCTAAGTGTTTGTGAAAATAACTGAATGAGTATAGAATTCGCATTCATGCTCGCCATGACTAATTTTCATGGATATATGATTGTTGTATAGGCGATACCCCTTTGACGAAAGGATTTGCCTTAAATCATGCCCCAACCAATATACGCTATATCTGTTAAAGCGTTTGTGGAAATGAATGAATGAATATGGAACTTGGATTCATGCTTGCCATGACTATCTGTCGTGGATGCACGCGTGTTATAAATGGGGCAACTCCCTAGTGAAAGGATTTTGCCTAATACCTATGTGATCAACATACGTCAGGTATGTTGATGTATGTAATCTAAAATGTTTGTTGAAATGTCTGAATGAGTAGGTAGTTAGAAAATTGTAATGTATAAGGGTGTGTTGAGATATGTTTCTCAACTCCTTTAACTATGTGTATGCTTTCTTCCATGTACCATATATTATAGTGTCTGTTTATCTATGTGATGCATATGTATCAATCCATGTTTAAGTTGTATTCCATAAAATGTAAAAATAAAGCCGTGAAGGGTGATGGGGGAGTGGTGTAACGATTCCGTGCAACAGCCCTGGCAGCACTAAAGCGGATAATATCGGACCTTTGATTGTATGATTTGTATGATTTGAAATCTTGGTTCATTATTGTTAACTGTCTTCTAGGATATTTTGTTGAATTGAATGTGATTGAGGCTATTGTATAGTCCAGACAATCGGTAACAGGCTTTGAATTTGTGGCTGAGATTTATTCGCCACGTAGGACGTGTTTGACGAACCCGAGCCATACTAGAGTTGTCGACAATGGTTAGGCCACATGGAGTACTTATGCACTTCATGTCGATCCACTCGATGTGTGCTTGTACAATTCGAGCTCGTCAACTAACCCGATTGACCCGATATATGTTTGCCATGTATGGACGCTACTACTTGAACTTAAGGTACCAAACTTACCAGTGAAACTCTGTTAACCTTGGTACCTCGATCCGATAAGACTCATGAGCCAGACATGGTGGTATGAGACACCATGGTCGAGCTGTCGGCCTATGCTAGGGCGATGAGCCTCCCCGTTGTGACCAGTGAGCAACCCAGACTCGTGAGCCGAATACAGTGGTATGGGACACTGTATTTGAGCTGTCGAC
Source organism: Magnolia changhungtana (assembly GCA_030180095.1). NCBI lineage: Eukaryota > Viridiplantae > Streptophyta > Magnoliopsida > Magnoliales > Magnoliaceae > Magnolia > Magnolia changhungtana. Next base: position 7,200,873 of record JASAUF010000446.1, read on the forward strand.
CTACATTGATAAGGTGATGGGGGAGGGTGCAATGAGTGCATATAACAACCCTGACAACCCTTTGTAGTGACCTCGAATGTACTCTGAGTCTATGTGGAGGCGACGACCATTCCGTAGCAACAAGAGTATATCTAGGCCTGTATTGATAAGGTAATGGGAGAGCGGTGCAACGAGTGCATGTAACAGTCCTGGCAGCCCTTTACAGCGACCTGGAATCGCATCATCGTATGAGATTATCTAGGACTGACGACCCTAGAATGGATCATTGTTTAGGAATGATATAAGGGAGGTACCTTAGTTTTCCAATACTGCTGTATGAAATGGACTAATAAAACTTGGTAATCACGCTCATAACATAGCACTGCATATGCCTGGAAGATGTGGAGCACTAAGGGATGAAAGCATACCGCAAACGTAAGATGGTGTCACACGAGGGTGGTTTGGCAAGGGATCATGACTGCATTTCATACTTGCATTAACAAGATTATTTAGGAATATTTGATTGTACTGCTTTATCATTACTACTTGACTGAATTGATAACATGTTAACTTATACTTTATTGTTCCACTGAGTTGATCACTCACTCACACATTACGGGACGGTGTTGTACACACCAACCAGACCTTGTTTGAGTTTCAGATGATGGCGATGCTGCAAAGCGGAGCCAACTTTTATAATGATGAGGAGGATTTCTCCTTTATGCAGTTTTCAGGCGGGTTCCTGTAAGCTGTGTTCTGATCGACGGGGCTTTCTGGGATGTTGACTAGATGACATTACACCTTTGGTATATTTTAAAAATTTACGTGTAATTATCTAACCTGGTAACATTATCACACTCTGGAGACTTACCACAGTTTATATATTTTATATATCTATCATAGTTTTCCGCTTGTTTAAACTAATCGTCTCTGGAGTATGATATGCTGTTTTGGCTTAATCTCATTCATGTTTCATGTACTAATACAGACAACATTCAATCATTAGCATATATGTTGCATAAGTGATGCGTTGGAACTTGGGAGTTGAGTTTATGCTCGACCCCCGATTTTTAGGGCGTTACAGGTTTATATACGTGTTAGGGTATATAATAACTACACTAGCGTAGCTCATAATGGTCTACCCCCCTTAAAAGTTTCTACCTTCGAGGTTTGAAAATAAATGTCTAAATCATTATTATCGTGCTAAGTGTTTGATAATAAAGTTTACCTAAGGGTGGTATAATCTTCTCTTTATGATTAGGCTAATATGGAAAGATAGTTGTGGTAGACTCAAATCCGATATGTCGATTGCCCACTTGATGAGAGTAGATAACTCATTGTATTCCTTCCTAATCCTGATGGATCCTGGTTTCTGCTCAGTCAAAGCAGTGCGTCCTTTGGTAATCACCCAGGATTGATAATTGAGTTAAGCCGTGAATGCCTCGTAGGGATATAGTTCTGAAATTCTGAAATCTGATCATCTTAAGTATTTAAGCAGTATTATAATTCATTAGGAGGTTCAAGCCTCATGTTTATAATGTTGTCCTTCGGGTCTTGTTCAACGAGAGTTCTTGTTTAACTATATTTAACTTGATAGATAATAAGTTCTTCCATGGTGCTCAGAGTCAAAAGACTATACTAGAAGAGTTTTCAATCTCCTAAAATTATAATTGTATGTCACCATTTCGATCATACGGCAAGGGGGTTATGGGCATATTGCACTTTGGTTTCATTAACTTCGGGAGGGAAGGAAGAGTCAAGAGTTCTAAAATATTTCAGAAGTTTGGTGTCACGCCCTAAACTTGGAAAACAGGCTCACAAAATTTCCGATCGCCGAATCCAGCGCTGATAACCTCCATAGTGCCCCATTCTCGGATCCCGATACTCACATGCCAGATTCCAATCCTGGGATCCTACAAGGACGATTTTCAGTATGATTTTTTTTTGGTAATTGAGCATAACCACAAGTATACCCAATTCACAAAGGCAATATCATCATCACATATCCACTGATATAATTAATTGAATACAATGCTGAAAGGGAAATATATATATCTAAGGTCCAGAAGACAGCTGCACGCTCCAAGCTCAACACTGCTGCAACCTAACACCACCTGCACGCATCTATCGTGCATAAGCTTATAGAAAGCTTTAAGGGTGGTGAAAGTGTGTTTAAGGTAAGTGCTAAGTATACAATATCAGAGTAATCATACATCATCGGGAAAAACAAAAATACTGACAAGATCAGGAATCTACGATATCAGAGTAAGCGGAAATATATTGGTAAGTCCATGAATCATTCAATAACAGAATATGCAATGCGGATCAGCTATGTAAATGTAGAAGCTAAATATCAGATGCCGATGATGCAATGCAATATGCAAGTCCTGCTAAGTTCGTTTAAGCCATATAAGTGTAAAAACATAGTAACCCAAAATGCTAACTACTGCGGATGCAATGTAATATGCGGTGCGAATGAAATAATCATGTTGGAATGTGAAGTCGGGATAACAGTACGTAGTATCGCAGGCTATGGGGTCCACCATAAGGGACTTCTATCCAAACCAGTCTCATACCTAAATTTGGATAGTCAGACTCAATGTGGGAAACTCTTGATCTCAGGTTAGTCACGCGCCCAACCGAAATCCTGGCCATACGATGGTACACGTAACAAATAGTTATGCACCACCAACCTGAGTGGATAGTGAATGAATGAAGGAATGGATATGTAATTTCTACTCAATAAGTCCACATATCAGTACGGTTGCTCTCTGAGGAAATCACCGGGGTCTATTACACTCCACACCGACTAGCTCCTCCCTAGCTGCACAGCCTAGTGAGTGGAAGAGACCTTACTATCTGCCTAGCCAGCAATCTGCCAATACCTACTCGGCTCGTCGATAGCGGACCCATTTACGAGCTAGTCAAACTCAGCCTAGCTTATAGCCCCCTCGCTCGGGCATATAAGGCCATACCCCCTCCCAACCGACCACGACACAATGGGAGACAAGGCCTACTGGTATTCGGCACTCGCGCGCTCATGTTCCACTCGGTCTAGACTTTGGGGCACCTCCTGGCCTATGAGATTCTGAGATTTTCACCCAATGACATCCTAAGTGCCCATAGTGCTAGAACCAAGTATTTTCGGGCTCCCATTTAGCCATCAACGATGTGCCTGTGGGGGCCACAACCCTGATGTCGTTAGGGCGTACAATGATCAAGTCACACAAATGCGAGATGCATGAAGCACACTGTCCAGTCATGCAATAATCTTACGCATACCACGCAATCATATGGGGCACTCCGTCTCATAAGGAGTCCTATAAATGTCTCAGCCCAATGGCTTATGCTATGATCAAACATTCCTCATATCAAGCATACATATGATGCGTGTGGGCATGAATCATGGAATTATACTAAGCATGTTATAAAGTAATGAACTGTCCTTACAATGAAGATGGGCCTAGATGGCCTACACACAATAAGTACGGGCCTATCAATGGGCCCTAAGGAGAGTTATAATGTGGACATTTAACCAACATTATTCTAACAATGTGGACATCAAATCAACATTGCTCCCAAGGCATGGCTCGTCATAAATATCATTACACAAACCATGGTGGAATCACATTACAATGGGCCTTATGAACATCCCATTGGGCCTCAACCCATGGGCCTCAAATACATCAAATGGGCCTCATAACATGGGCCTCATATATATCAAAGTGGGCCTCAACAATGGGCCACAAATACATGTCATGGGCCTCATATATATCAAAGTGGGCCTCATCAACGGGCTGTAAATACCTCAAGATGTGCCTAATCACATGGGCCTCATGTATATATCAAGGTGGGTCTCAAAAACAGGCCACAAATACATCAAGGTGGGCCTCCTCAAATGGGCCTTATAAATATCAAGGTGGGCCTCAACAATGGGCCACAATTACATCAGGGTGGGCCTCCTCAAATGGGCCTTATGTATATACCAAGGTGGGCCTCAATAGATGGCCACAAATATATCAAGATGTATAATATATATATATATATATATATATATATATATATATATAAATGAATTATATCAAAAGATGAACTGGACCTCACTCCAAATAGTAGTGACAATGAATTACACCGTTAAAAGAAATATCCTACGGGGCCCACCATTAGTGAATGGAACTACCGTGGCCCTTAAGAAGTTTAAATAGTGGAGGTCACCATTCCCACTATTTTTCCATGGTGGGGGCCCACTTGAAGTAGGGATCTGACTCATTCTTTAGCCCCTGCCATAAAATGGGCTTTCAAAATGGTTGGATGGCATAGATACAACACATGCATCATGGTGGGCCCCACCGTCGAAACAATGGACGCTGTAAATAAGACACATACACCATGTGGGGCCTGTGGGCTTGCTGCTGTCAAGAGGAGTAGCCACATAGCTGCTACTCATGCAGCTTGCTGCACTAGGAAGGCAAAGGTAGGTCCCACGTAGGACCCACCACCATACATGTATTATATAATATATAATATATAATATATTATATTTATAATATATCTGATGTCTAGGCCCTGGACGACCTGGACAGTCACACACATCAGGGGGTATCCCCACACGTGGGGTGGGTCCCACCATCACATGCGTTAAGGTGTGGCCCATCCAATGGATGGGTGACGTGAATGGGTCCCACGGACCCTGGCGAAGAGGAAAAACAAATTTCAAAATGATCCAAAACTTCTGCACGCCCAAAAGGGTTTCAGTGGTAGATGATTAATCCCACTGTTTTGTGCCCCAAAGGGGCCTAACAGATGCACGGTGTTGATGTGCAGCGCACATCATGGTGGGGCGCATGGCTGGGACCCACGTCCCAGCCCCTTTTCACGCCCAGCGCCCTGACGAGTCAGCAGCAGCAGCAAGCGTTGCTACTCTCTCTCTCTCTTATTTTTATTTTTATTTTTTAAAAAAATAGTAACTCCATGGTTTTTCATACGTGGGGCTCACATCCGGAGAATCTGACCTAGTCGTTGGTCGCTATAGCTCAATACAAGCCAAACAAGCCCAATATTCGAGGTGTTTTGGCATGTAGAAACATTAAGGTGGATTTCAACGGTAGAAAACACTGTTTGATATGTTATGGCCCACTAGAAAGTCGGATTGGCCCCATTTTTCGGCTCAACGCCTAAAATGGTCTAAGGAATGGAATGGACGGCTTGGATTAACAACATACATCAAGGTGGGGCTTGCATGAGTAGCCCACCCAAAAGCTTATGAATCAAGCTAACATTTTTGTTTTCATTACACGTCTAGCATCCCTGGACGCATTACACGTCTAGCGTCCCTGGATGCTGGACGGTTTGGCATAACATATACTTAAGGTGGGCGCTGTTCAGGTGGGCCACCAAATGATGGATAGTGTGGATACAACACATATAAAGTGGGCCCCACCTATAGATAACTTGGATAAAATACATGCTTCATGGTGGGGTCCATCTAGGTGGGCCACACAGCCACATCATCACATACAAATAGGAAGAAATGAAAGAGAGAGGGAGAGAGAAAGACAGAAAAAGTGGGACACACGTGTGATGGAGGGACCCCGACACTATATGCCCTCCTCTTTAAGCATTCAATCATACATCAAGTGCGTCCCAATACATGTGGGCCCACCAAATCAAAAATCAATGTTGGAGATTACTTCTCCACCAAAATGGAAGGTCTAGATGACCTCTTTAGATCTTAGGAAAGTAAATACCATGATGGGGTCCATGGAGAATGGCCCCATCATGGAATGATAATAAAAATCAAGGTGGGCCATCCACCACATCAAAGGTCCAAAGTGAGATCCATACCATCAATCGGTAGGCCTCACTTGGCCCTTCATGAAAACATGAAAATCTAGCCTATAGAAGCACCCACCATTCGATCTTCTTGGTCCGATGGAACGCCGATCTCCTTGTGCTTCACTTTAATGGAGAGTGATGAGGTTTGAATGGCTAGGATGATGGTTTTTGGGGTGAGAAGTGGGCCACACAACTCACTCTTTTCTCTCTTGAAATGGCTTGGACGTGCACTCTCTTCTCTTGTTTAGTGTTGAGAAATGAGAGAGAGAGAGGGTTGTAAAGAGAAAGAGTGAGAGTTGAGTGATGGATGTGAGTGATGGGTGAGGTGATGATGTACTTGACATGTATGGGTGTGTAAGAGAGAGGGTGAGAAAGAGTTGACTTGGTGGTTGCTTGACTTGGAGAGAAGATTGATTGATTTGAGTGATTGAATGATGGGACATGATGTAGAGATTCTCTTGGGATTGCAAACGCGTGACGTTTTCTTTGAAATAAACGCTGGCCCACATCTCCTTACCGGGGTATCGGATCAGTATGCAAGACATGGTGTTGGAACCATGGCGATGGTGCGGTCACAATGGTACAAGTCTCAGATTGAGCTGACTAAAATCTACAGGATATGACTTAGGATCGCGCGCAAACATTGATTATCAGTCGCAGGTTGTCAGAATTCGACCTGGAGGATTACAGAAGTCGACGGAACAGTACGGACTATGATACGGGTCTTACAACTCTCCCCACCTAATAAAAATTTCGTCCTCAAAATTTAAAACACGACACAACCAATACAGAGTTCATAAGGGAGGAAAATCCTATCATTATAGATATAATCATCAAACACCTAAGAGATGGGGACAATGCCTACGAATATCATCCTTTTACTCTTAAGACGCCTCATCAACACTACGATGATCTAACTAGACCTCGGATCCTGACCAGAAATGATCGAAACTGAAATACTATGTAGCCTCACAATCTTAACGGTAGGGAGCTATATCAGAAAATCTCTACGTTATTCGAACTCGGAGATCTAACCATTCTAAGTTCTTAACAATCATAGAGTGAAAGGGTAGCTATCAGTAGATATGTGATGTTATCTTCAGGTATTCCCAAGTTATGCTCTGATACCAACTTCTGTCATGCCCCAAACTCAAAAAACGGGCTCACAAAATTCTCGATTGACGAATCTGGCACCGATAGCCTCCATAGTGCCCCATTCTCAGATCCCGGCACTCACATGCAATATTCTAATCTAAGATCCTACAAGGAGGATTTTCGGTATGATTTTTCTTAATGAAGCATAACCACAAGTATACACAATTCACAAAGGCAACATCATCAACACATATCCACTAATATAATCAATTGAATACAATGTTAAAGGGAAATACATATATCCAAGCTCTAGAAGACAGCCGTACGCTCCAAGCTCAACACTGCTGCAACCTAACGCCACCTGCACGCATCTATCGTGTATAAGCTTATAGAAAGCTTAGAGGGTAGTGAAAGTGTGTGTAAGGTAAGTGCTAAGTATATAATATCAGAGTAATCATACATCATCATGATAAGCAGAAATACTGATAAGATCAGGAATCATACGATATCAGAGTAAGCGGAAATATACTGGTAAGTCCATGAATCATTAAATAACAGAATACGCAATGCGGATTGACTATACAAATGTGGAAACTAAATATCAGTGCCGATGATGTAATGCAATATACAAATCCTGCTAAGTTCGTCTAGGTCATATAAGTGCAAAAATATAGTAACTTTCAATGTTAAGTACTGCAGATGTAATGTAATATGCAGTGTAAATGAAATGACCATGCTGGAATGTGAAGTCGGGATGATAGTAAGTAGTATTGCAGGCTATGGGGGTCCACCACAAGGGACTTCTATCCAAACCAGTCCCATACCTAAATTTAGATAGTCAGACTCAATGTGGTAAACTCCTGATCTCAGGTTAGTCGCGCGCCCAACCGAAATCCCGGCCATGCGATGGTACACATAACAAATAGTTACGCACCACCAACCCGAGTGGATAGTGAATGAACGAAGGAAAGGATATGCAATTTCTGCTCAATAAGTCTACATATCAGTATGGTTACTCTCTGAGGAAGTCACCGGAGTCTATTACACTCCACACCGACTGGCTCCTCCCTAGCTACACAGCCCAACGAGTGGAAGAGACCTCATTATCTGCCTAGCCAGTAGTCTACCAATACCTACTCGGCCCATCGATAGCGGACCCATTTATGAGCTGGTCATACTCAACCTAGCTTATAGCCCCCTCACTTGGGAGGATAAGGCCAAACCCCCTCCCAACCGACCATGACACAATGGGAGACGCGGCCTACTATTATTTGACACTCGAGCGCTCATGTTCCACTCGGTCTAGACATTGAGGCACCTCCTGGACTTAGAGATTCTGAGATTTTCTCCCAAGGATATCCTAAGTGCCCATAGTGCTAGAACCAAGTATTTTTGGTATCCCATTTAGCTATCCACGATGTGCCTGTGGAGGTCAGGACTCTGATGTCGCTAGGGTGTACAATGATCATGTCACAATATGCGAGATGCATGAAGCACACTGTCCAGTCATGCAACAATCTTGCGCGTACCTCACGCTCATGTGGGGCACTTCGTCTCATAAGGAGTCCTGTAAATGTCTTAGCCCAACAGCTTATGCTATGATCAAACATTCCTCATATCAAGCATACATATGATGCGTATGGGCATGAATCATGGAATTATACTAAGCATGTTATAAAGTAATGAACTGTCCTTACAATGAAGATGGGCCTAGATGGCCTACACACAACAAGTACGAACCTATCAATGGGCCCTAAGGAGAGTTATAATGCAGACATTTAACCAACATTATTCTTATAATGTGGACGTCAAACCAACATTGGTCCCAAGGCATGGCCTGCCATAAATATCATTACACAAACCGTGGTGGAATCACATTGCAATGGGCCTTATGAACATCCCATTGGGCCTCGACCCATGGGCCTTAAATACATCAAATGGACCTCGTAACATGGGCCTCATATATATTAAAGTGGGCCTCAACAACGGGCCACAAATACATCAAATGGGCGGTATATATATATATATACATATATATATATATATATATATATCAAAGTGGGCCTTATCAATAGGCCATAAATACCTCAAGATGGGCATAATCACATGGGCCTCATGTATATATCAAGGTGGGTCTCAACAACGGGCTACAAATACATCAAGGTGGGCCTCCTCAAATGGGCCTTATAAATATGAAGGTGGGCCACAACAACAGGCCACAATTACATCAAGGTGGGCCTCCTCAAATGGGCCTTATAAATATCAAGGTGGGCCTCAACAACGGGCCACAATTACATCAAGGTGGGCCTCCTCAATGGGCCTTATGTGTATACAAAGGTGGGCCTCAACAGATGGTCACAAATATATCAAGATGTGTGTGTGTATATATATATATATATATATATATATAAATGAATTATATCAAAAGATGAACTGGACCGCACTCCAAATAGTAGTGACAATGATTTCCACCGTTAAAAAAAAATATCTTACATGCAAGGCCCACCATTAGTGAATGGAACTACCGTGGCCCTCAAGAAGTTTAAACGGTGGAGGTCACCGTTCCCACTATTTTTCTGTGGTGGGGGCCCACTTAAACTAGGGATCTGACTCATTCTTTAGCCCCTGCCATAAAATGGGCTTTCAAAATGGTTGGATGGCGCGGATACAACACATGCATCATGGTGGGCCCCACTGTTGAAATAATGGACAATGTAAATAAGACACATACATCATGTGGGGCCTGTGGGCTTACTGCTGTCAAGAGGAGTAGCCATATAGCTGCTGCTCATGTAGCTGGCTGCACCAGGAAGGCAAAGGTGGGTCCCAAGTAGGACCCACCACCATGTATGTATTATATAATATATAATATATTATATTTATAATATATCTGACGTCCAGGCCTTGGGCGGCTTGGACAGTCACACACGTCAGGGGGGTATCCCCACACGTGGGGTGGGTCCCACCATCACATGCGTTAAGGTGTGGCCCATCCAATGATGGGTGACGTGAATGGGTCCCACGGACCCTGGTGAAGAGGAAAAACAAATTTTAAAATGATCCAAAACTTCTGCACGCCCAAAAGGGTTTTAATGGCAGATGATCAATCCCACTATTTCCTGTGATGTGGGCCACCTGGGTCACGTATACAGCTAATATTTGGGGTGGCCCACTGCCCCAAAGGGGCCTAACAGATGCACGGTGTTGATGTACAGCGCACATCATGGTGGGGTCCACGACTGGGACCCACGTCCTATCCCCTTTTCATGCCCAGTGCCTGACCAGTCAACAGCAGCAGCAAGCGCTGCTGCTGCTGCTCTCTCTCTCTCTTATTTTTATTTTAAAAAACAATTACTCCATGGTTTTTCATACATGGGGCCCGCATCCAGAGAATCCATCCTAGCCGTTGGCCGCTATGGCTCAAGACAAGCCAAACAAGCCCAATATTCGAGGTATTTTAGCATGTAGAAACATCAGGGTGGATTTCAATGTTAGAAAATACTATTTGCTATGCTATGGCCCACCAGAAAGTCAGATTAGCCCCATTTTTCGGCTCAACGCCTAAAATGGTCTAAGGAATGGAATAAACGGCTTGGATTAAAAACATACATCAAGGTGGGGCCTGCATGAGTGGCCCACCTAAAAGCTTGTGAATCAAGCTAAAATTTTTGTTTTCATTACACGTCTAGTGTCCTTGGACACTGGACGGTTTGGCATAACATATACTTAAGGTGGGCCCTGCTCAGGTGGGCAACCAAATGATGAATGGTGTGGATACAACACATATAAAGTGGGGCCCACCTATAGATAACTTGGATAAAATACATGCTTCATGGTGGGGTCCAACCGGGTGGGCCACGCGGCCACATCATCACATACAAATAGGAAGAAATGAAAAAGAGAGGGAGAGAGAAAGAGAGAGAAAAAGTGGGACACACATGTAATGGAGGGACCCCGACACTATAGGCCCTCCTCTTTAAGCATTCAATCATAGATCAAGTGGGTCACAATACATGTGGGCCCACCAAATCAAAAATGAACGGTGGATATTACTTCTCCACCAAAATGGAAGGTCTAGATGACCTCTTTAGATCTTAGGAAAGTAAACACCATGATGGAGTCCATGGAGAATGGCCCCATCATGGAATGATAATGAAAATCAAGGTGGGTCATCGGCCATATCAAGGGTCCAAAGTGAGATCCATACCATCAATCGGTAGGCCTCACTTGGCCCATCATAAAAACATGAAAATCTAGCCTATAGAAGCACCCACCGTTCGATCTTCTTGGTCCGATGAAACGCCGATCTCCTTGTGCTTCACTTTAATGGAGGGTAATGAGGTTTGAATGGTTAGGATGATGGTTTTTAGTGTGGGAAGTGGACCACACAACTCACTCTTTTCTCTCTTGAAATGGCTTAGATGTGCACTCTCTTCCCTTGCTTAAAAAGTGTGCTGAGAAATGAGAGAGAGAGGGTTGTAAGGAGAGAGAGTGAGAGATGGGTGATGTAATGGTGTACTTGACATGTATGGGTGTGTAAGAGAGAGGGTGAGAAAGAGTTGACTTGGTGGTTGCTTGACTTGGGGAAAAAGAAAGTATTAATTGATTGATTGATTGATTTGAGTGATTGATTGATGAGCCATGAAGTAGAGATTCTCTTGGGATTGCAAACGCGCGGCGTTTTCTTCTAAATAAACGTCGGCCCATATCTCCCTACCAGGGTATCGGATCGGTATGCAAGACGCGGTGTTGGAACCGCGGCAACGGTGCGGTCGTAATGGTATAAATTTTAGATTGAGCTGATTCAAATCTATAGGATATGACTTAGGATCGCGCGCAAACGCCGATTATCAATCGCAGGTTGTCGAAATTCGACCAAGAGGATTATAGGAGTCAACGGAACAGTATAGACTAGGATACGGGTCTTATATTTGAAATGTTGGCAACATAAGGCCGCAGAAAAGGAATGAAGAGGGACATCTCCTCGACGCGGTATGAACCTGAAATTTTTAAGGGGATAAGAAACTTATAATATTTTACTGTAGTCTGCCTCTAACATGAGCTTACGGAGTATTAAACTATGAAACTCAATCCTACTCAACGGTCCTAATTTAATTGCACAAAACAACTAATATATATATATATATGTGTGTGTGTGTATAATTAAATTTAATCACAGGATGATTCCTAGTATGATTGTAAATAATTCCTAAATAGACACCAAATACTAAACTTTAATATGGAAAGATATGACCTGTCTATTGGCAACTCGAAGTTGTAGAAATTTTTCGTTTCAACCCTTCTATTATTTATAACATATTTGTCACCTCTAGTTACCATATTATTTTTATAATTTTTATAGTAATCCATTGTTAGGCTATTCTTTCATATGAATTGGTTTAATAGACCCATTGTCTACTAATAGGAATACAGGTGTACCTTGAATGTGGGCAGTGACCTCAAAGGCCAAAGACGCTGCAGTTGCTAACTCAGGTGCTTCAACTGTAAGTGCATGCACACGGGCTTGTTGAAGATAATTTGGTCGCATTGCCATAGGTCGCTGAGGTGGCTTATTTCGGGGTACAGGTGGTCGGTAAAATGGCTGCGCTGGGGGTGCAGATCGTAGAGGTGAAGTCGCTATATCACGGGGTGACTGACAGTCGATCTTCTGAGGTGGCGTGAAACCGTCGTCTTTCATCTTAGTAAAACAAAAGGGGTCAGTGTGTCCCCCTTTGTTACAATATGTACACCAACGGTCCGTTCGTCTCTGATGGGTCGGCAGAGTCATGAGCCTGGGAGGCGAGTCTACATGTGGCCTCTTACCTAGGACTGGCCGATGCTGTAATTCGGGCTGAGGCCTCGGGCCCATTGGTATACATGTCCGAGAAACTTTGTCTCCATCTTGTTTGGCTCGTAGAGACATGTTGACTAGCTCGGCGTAATTGGGAATGCCAGCGCAATACATCTTAGTGTGGATATTGGGCCGTAGCCCATTTAAAAAATGCCACATTTTCATCAGCTCATCTGCTAGTATCAAATGAGCGTATCTGACTAGCTTCGTAAATTTGTTCTCGTACTCTGACACAGTCATTCTTTCCTGTCCGAGGCGGAGAAACTCACCCTCATTTTCATTACGGTAAGTGGGGGGTAAGTACTTCCCATGGAAGCGTGTCTCAAATGCATCCCAGGTCCACACTTGTCTTGGGGGAACTGTTCGTAGGATGCTGTCCCACCATAAATTAGCTTCATTCTCAAATATATAGGTGACTAGCTCAACTTGCTCTGCCTCAGTGCAGTGTAGCAGGTTCAACATCTTAGAGATGCAATCTAACCAGTACTCAGCCTCTTCAGGTCTATGAGTACCCGCAAAAGTGGGAGGACGGAAACGTTGAAAGCGCTAAAAAAGACTACTAGTATTCATATCCCCAGCAGGCTACACAGGTGGTGCAGGAGGGACCATATTCAGGTTTTAGGCAATGACCCCCGCAATAGTGGCCCAAACTTACTGCTGTTGCTGCATTAGGAACATCATCTACTCCAACCTATCAGGAGAAAGAGCCGACTGAGGTATGTGTGGCGTCGATGTGGACGCACGGTTCTGTTTGGGAACTGGTGGTGCATAAGGTATTGGCCCATTGGTGGGGCCCATGGCCAGCTGTGAATCCGGCATCGTCTCAAAGTCCAGGCCTAAGCTAGGGTCTGTATGACTATTGTTCAGGGGAGATGCCCTGTCAATCGATCCGTCAAGTGCAAGACGTGTCGTACTCCGAGTGATTTTCGGAGGCATTCCCTATATACCACATAGGGTGCTCGTGTGTAAGATTTAGAATAACAACACACACTTCTTCAAACATTCTACATATCTCAATTCAAAGAAACTTAATGTAACACCCCGACTTTTCAGGACCCAAGTACATGACCTGTTTCCCAAAAACCCAAGTGTTAACCTTAAAGGATGCTCAAATATTTTTTTCCTTCTTTTATTAGAGTAAGCAGATGAGCGTAGAATGGACAAGTAAGCATAAAGGAAAATTTCATTATCATTTAAAATATGTAAGAGAATAATGACTTATACAAACCAATGTCCCCATTCTTATAATTACAAAATGAAATAATATTACATGTGAAATAAAGTAAATTACAACAAATTTAAGATATGAAATCCTGTAGTAACCCTTAGCAAATATAATCATGCACCCTTATCAACCATAACCTGCTCCTCATGAATATGAACATGAATGTCGTTGGAGCCACCTGTGCTACCTGTATGGTTATATATTTGATGGATGAGTGGCCAACTCAGTATGAATTCCTCTCAAGATTACACACCGCCGCATTAGGTAAGAAATAATATAAAACATTCAGACAACCAAAACAGAGTAAATGCAGTCTTATTATATGCATAGATGCATGAATGCAATTGTTGGCTCAGGTAAAACATCTAGATGGCCTATGTCCCGGGTAAAACATCCAGACGGACATTGGAGTCATCACCCATGCAGTATCGACCCAGGTAAAACATCCAGACAGGTAAATATGTACGATAACAACAGATGATGGTTGGTGCCTCAGGTAAAACATACAGACAAGCGAATCTGTGTGTTACGCATGATAGCATTATACAATAACAACAGATGATGGTTGGTGCCTCGGTCATCCAGATATGATATGCATGCATGATTAGCCAACCCGTTATTAGTCCAATTGCAACCAGCCAATTTAGGTAAGCTTAAAGGTCACTACGGGGAGCACATGACCCAGCGTAGGATGACGGCTCGGGTATAGTGTCCCATGACCACCATCCTTGGCCCATGAGACTACCACCTTAGGATATTTAATGGAAACCCATCGACTAGTGGCCAATCATATTACAATATATGGGGCTTACCATCGCATGATTGTACAGTATAAAACATCCAACCCATATAGGGAAAATACTAGAACAAAGCCACATAGGACGATATCAAAGTAGGCCACATAGGACGAGTATCAAAACCATGCGATAAAAGACTATCCTTGAAAACCATTGGACACAACAACGCTAGATGGTAGGCCCACATTTTTGATCCATCTAGACCACACTCAGTAACCACCAAGTCGAAGGTCCATTATGATCACAACTAGTCAAGTTACATCCCAAGTATGGGTGTACATTCATATATGGGAATTCCCACTAATGTACCAGTTTAAGTTCCATAACCAATCCAACAAAATGAATCCACAAGCATGAACAATTACACAGGATAATCATAAAGCATATATGTAATACAGCGATTCGATTTTCACTAGCTAACACATGTGATTATAAAGAGAGATATCAATTATGAATTTAAATAAAAACTATAACTTAAGCTAATGAAAAAATGGAAAGCTCAAGGGGAAGAATCATCACCTGATGAACCGAATCACCTTCTAGTATTGCTAAGCGCTTACGCCCTTAGGATTGAATCCTATCATGAATTATAAATTTTGTATGGTTAGATCCAAGTTTCATATGTCATCTATGGTTAGGATCGTGACCTACGGTTTGGATCATTTAGATTTAGAGTTTTATTCGTTAATCTAATCTTAGACTTCGGTTTAGGGTTTAAAGTTCAACTCATATAATTAAAATGTAATAATATCAGAATGGAGTAAAATTAAATAATAACGACCTATTAATACTAATAATGCTAATCTTATTATCCATAGCTTACAATGATAAAATAGGAATAACGTGAATAATGTTAATACCAAGTATCTATAATAATCGATATTTAGCAAAATTTACCTATCAATGGTTAGCCACATTTAATAATGGCAATAATTATAGTGACACTAATGATGGTAATAAATACTAAGATCTACTATTAAGGATAATATTTAGGAGAGTTAATTAAGATTCTACTATTTGATAACTACAGTTTTGTTTATAATAACTAACATTAGCACAGTTAGTGTATTGACGTAGAACTAGGTTTTCAGCCTTAGCCTTAGATCATAGGGTTAAATGCTAATTGATGTAAGGTTAAACGCGACGTTAGTAATATTAATAATTGTAAAACCACTATTTATATTTAGCAATGAAATCAATATTAGGTACATGATAATAATAATTGTCATGATGATAGTAAATATTTTAATCTATCATTAGGGATAATATTTAAGAGCGATAAATAGAACACTACTATACAATAATTGCAACTTTGCTTATACTAACTAGTTCTAGCATGAATAACTTACTAATGGCTAATCCTTATTAATATTTATCACCCTAATAATAACAATTGTAATAATACATAGTGTTGATTTGAAGGATCCTAAGAATAAGGTTATTTGGGCCCACATTAGAGTGAACAGGCCCATCAATTTCTGTCCCAACAAGTGGCCTACATTAGGTCCAGAATTTCTCAACCCCAAGGCCTGAACTGGGCCTAACCTCAGCCAGGTCTGCCCAACACCTTGCTACCCACGGATGGCCCAAAACCTAGGCTGGGCTGTTTAAGGCCTGTGGTCCCAAAGGTGGCCCGTTGAGTTCACCTACTAGGCCATTGTTGGGCTGAAGTGCGGCCCACTGATCTAGTTGGGTGAGGCCCACGGAGATGGAATCTCAAGTGCGGCACACCCTGCTCAGACGGTGCGACCCACTAGATCCAAGTGAGGCTCACAGCAATGTGTAGGGTGGCCTACTGACTGTTTGCTTAAGCCAGATAACAGCCCAACAGGATAACCATCTTCAAGCTCAGTTTCAGCTCATTGCACAACCTGATTTTCCACCCATACACTACACCAAAATCGCGAATCTGGAACGCTCGGGATTTTGGTTCAGAAACGGTTCTAAGCCGTTTTCTCGTTCAAAACGGTTATGAACCGTACTACAATTTGTTGTTGTTTTATCCACTGTTTTGTTGATGTGTCCCAATTGAGTGTTGGATATTCTTAGTTTTCATTATTTGGATCTATCGTTTTATTGTAAAACATATGGACGGAATGGATTCGATTAGAACCCTCTCAGTGGACCCCACAAGCCCACGCGTCACATTACTTTAGATCTGCCGCAGACTACCAAACCATTTTCACCCTTACATTACGCCAAAACCCTACCCTCATTTCGTATTCGTCTCCCTCACCCTCTATCGATCTCCTTCCCCCTCTCCCCTCTCTCAATCTCCCTCTCTCTCGATCTCCCTCTCCCGATCTCAACCTCTCTCTCTCTCTCTCGATCTCCTTCTCCTTCGATCTCCTTCTCCCTCGATCTCCCTCTCCCTCTTCCGATCTCGACCTCTCTCTCTCTCTCTCTCTCTCTCTCGATCTCCCTCTCACTCTCCCTCCCTCTCCCGGTCCGACTCTAAATCGACAATCCCCCACACAAGATGTGTAGAAGCAGTTGAAGCGGCAGCATGGCCTCGTATGGGGTGTATTGCAGCTCGAAAGATGACATGCGAAAGACGCCATCGACTGTGCTCTCTCCGTTCACTTCCTTCCCCATTTTGCCCTTCATCTTTTCATCTTTTTACCTTCTTGTCCTTCCTAACATTTTTTCTTTTCTTCTGGGAAAATCGGATTCTTTCTGGCTATTGAGAAGCACGGCGTTGAGAAGGACATTGCCGAGTACATCAAGAAGGAGTTCGATAAGAAGTATGGCGCCACCTCGCATTGCATCGTTGGGCGCAATTTTGGTATTTTCTCTGGCATTTTTCGTTCTAATTCTTCTATCCTTTCTTTTTTGGGTCTTACTTGTTCATGTTTCCTCGATCTATCCTTCGTTTGCTTGTTTTATGTTTTTGGGTGTATTTATGTCTGCAATGTGTTTGTAGAATTGACTCAGAGAGTGGATTTTGAAATTTTGTTACCTGCATTGGGTGTTGATTATATGTAAGTGTTGTATGGGTGCCTTTTCTACACTTTTGTGGATAGAATACATGCCAATATGGCACGTGTGCGAGATCAGAGCTTTCGTAGGTGGGCCACACTGTTTAGGTGTCCTCCTTGGCAGATCGGCCGTTTGACTCCTCTCAGGTGGGATAAAGTGTACAAAACAAATCAGTGGCTAGAAAAATTTTGTTTTAGGCATTTGTTTGTTTTGCATGTCTTGTGCCTACCACATGAATGAAATCAACCGATTTTTAAGCCAAAAGATCCAACCAAGTGTGGTGACCTGATGGGGATCTCATACAAGTGTGCCACATAGGCATATGTGTCTGTGCACGTATCGGAGATTCTCTACACATGTGGGCGTAGCTAACCTCTCAGCTTCTTTCACTGATCCCATGCATTCAGAGAGAGATGTTAGAAGAATACAAATTGATGAAGAGGTAGATGTCTGTATGGGAGGATATTTTGGGTGATTTTATTATAGAAGTCTGTACACATTGTGTCTTGACCATCCGTTGGATAGAAATGTGTGGGCCTTGGGCATTAAGATATTCATTGGAGTTTCTTGTGCCTCTTTTGATTGTTTTGGCTCTCTGTAGTGTAATTTTTGGCATTGATTCCTTGCCTCCATCTGTGCCTTCAACAAAATTCCATTGCCTTTCAAAGAAAAGAAAAGAAAAGAAAAAATCAGTTTGATGCCTTATTTCTCGAGCCATATTCTAAGTTGCCATTGCATATTGTAGGGACAAATGCAGATCCAGTGACCTTCAATCCATTAAAACGTGCCGCTGTAATCTCCCACAGAAAGCAGGTTTAATATTCATCATTGAGTTTTAAGTGAAACATCCAGGCAATTCCTAGTTATAGTGAATGTGTTTACTCCAAATTTCACAGAAAGTATGGGAAGATCCCCAAAGAACTGAAGAGAAAAGGTCAGTTTATCAAAAGAGTTTTATGCATCTGTTTGTAGCAATAGCATGCCTATCTCGAATCTAGCTCATTTTGTGATTGGGGCTTTGTACACGTAATGGATACTAAGAGGCTACGATAATCCTAGAAAATGGGATTCCAATTGTTAGCAATCGGACGTAATGGAAACACTTTCAGTTTCTCTAAGATTTAGGCTATGTTTGGATGTATTGAATTGTGAATATTCAGTTTTACTCAAACTCAACGTGCAGTCTTGTTCCTTTCAAGTCGAATGATTTTGAATTTGTTTAGGTATGAGTACCTTATTTTGGTAGTCAAGCGCCATTGGAATTTCACCTTTCTTAGCTATCTTGAGCGACATCCTGCATAGGATTAGAGAGAAAAAGACCGTCGCCAAAACATGTATTGATCGTTTGGGCCGTGAAGAAATCTAAAGAGTTTTCTCTTCTTTCCACTATCAATGTGGAATCCATCTCTGCCCATCTTTTTTCGATAGCTTGAATCTAGATATTCAAACTTACATCACTCAAGAATCGAGCCTCCGTTGGTAGGTGTGGACTCTTTCCATCTTTAGATGCATTTTCAACAAGGGCAATGAGACATACACCCTAATTTTTTTCTATACATGAACCCTTTTTTTTTTTTTCTACTACCGCTATTAGAATAGCATAAAAACTCTTTCCAAATACCAAAACATTAGAAAGAAAGGGGTGTGTATCAAAAGAGAGGGTGTAATATCACCGCTTTTAAAGTAATTTACAAAATGGATACCGCAATACAATCTCCTTTCTAATTTCGGGAAGAGGGTATGCTTTATAAAGCAGGGATTGTCCATCTTTTCCGGTGGCAAAGTGGATGTCCCAAAAAAGCATTTGGTTGGCCGGGAACAATATCCGTCCTGAGTTTACTTCTTTGTATCAATACTTGGGTTTGTTATTCTTTTGGGCCTCTTGGATGCATTTTACATAAAACCTTTTCATATATCTTCTTGGTGGTATCAAGGACTTGAAATTCGTCGTATGCATGATTGCGGGCATTGTCATGTTCGAGAGGTTTGGTGGTCTTCTTTTGGAATCACCGGGAAAGAAGTGTTTCGAAAAAAAAAGTGGATGGTGATGGTGGTTATGATGACGACAAGAGTAAATTAACACAAAAGTATAATGAACCAAAAATGCAAACTGATGCAAGTCGAACCAATCTTACCGGATCGATGACCACACGATATGGGTGTAGGCCAAACTTCCAAGGTACCAATCCAGCCTCTCTTTTTTAATTCAAAGAAATCATGTTGGGAACTTAGAAAATGGAGAATCCTTTGTATATGCGATGAAAGTTTGAAAAATGCCATGATTACATTTCAGTAGCATTTATCGAGTGGATTGGAATAGATGTGAGACTTCAAATCTGAGATGGTGAACTTACTTAGAGACTTCAAACCAGAGATGATTTCGATGCAATTCAAGGCTATACCCAGGCTCTTATGATGGCCAGCACATATCCTCCATCTATACAATATATAGTGAAGCAATGGCTATACCGAGGTTCTTATGATGGGCCAGCACATATCCTCTATCTATACATTATACAAGGAAACAATGGTGGGGACCCATGCAGTATCAAGATACATGTATATATTACATGCAAAAATAAGGCATTGTTTTTAAGTGGAAGGTAAGATTTCATTTCATTCCATAAAATGTTTACTTTAATCCTGTATTTAAAGTTAGCATTCTTTTAATGATGCAATTGAATGAAAATTTAAAATTTTTAAATCTAACCTCAACTCACAGTACTAGTTTATTCGACATTGATCCATGATCCAGGCTGTTTGTTGGGTGGTCCTGCAAGTGAATTGGCCATTGTAGGAAAACTTTGTTGATTGGCGATGATGTAAAATAATCATGCAAGAAGCCTAAGAAGATGGGTGAGCCAAGAAAGCCCTTGAATTCCTCGAAGAAGATAAAGAAGAAATTTACATCTAAGAAGGAGGCCCTTGTGATGAACAATCTTGCTCTCATTTGTTTTAATTCTTCACCGCTTCAAGAAGGCCTTCAAGGCAAAACGATGCCTCTCATGCAGATCTTATTGCCTCTTCGAAAAGAAGAAGGCTCCTATTGTTACTCCTAAGGCCAAGAGTCAAGAAGGATGAATACCCTCTCAATCCTCTCAATCCCTCGTTTTGAGCCCATCTCGTCTCCCACTCCCTCACCGCCGATCGCCCGATCTCTCTTTCTCTCTCACTCTCTCTATTTCCTCTCTCCCTCCCCCTCTCCCTCTCCCTAATAAAAGCCCACAAGGAATTTCTGACATCACTCATTTTGTTTCTTAATAGTAAATGGTTTCCTTAAACCTACTAAAAGATTCTATATTGGTGATCTTGTTGGTCTTAGCAAAATGGGATGTGCTGACTTTCATATTCTTTGACCATATTTGAGAAAAATGTGAGTTTAGGGTCTTTTACTCTTTTTTTTTAACATCTTTGGTCTAATTGTCGAGTAAATGGTACATGTAGGCAATATTATGATTTGTTCTCCATCAGTGTAGTAAAGAGGGTTTAAAATAATATGAACTAAGAACTTCGATGTTCCTTTCATGTTCCTGTAATTTTCTATTGAAGTGCTTTTCTTAATGTATCCTATTCTTACATGTAATCTTGGCATCTAACACTCAGCTACTCTGTGACATATGCAAGGACAAGTTCAATGTCTTAAACAAATAGATAGTTTTTCAACACTACAAATAATATGAACTAAGATCTTCAGTCATAATTCCTTAGCAATGTGCATCTTGTCTTCTTTTTGCAGGGGAAAATCCAACCATTGAATGGGCTATGCATTTAAGAGTTGCTTTCTATATTGCAGAAACATTAGATTATTGTAGTATTGAAGGCCGACCATTATATCATGACTTGAATGCTCATAGGGTTCTCTTTGATGAGGTAATGTAATTAAGATTTTTCTATACTCTTGTTTATTTTCTAGATGTTATGTGCCATTTCTATAATGTTTCTTCTACCTCCAAGATATTAGGAAATTTAAGATGATAACTTGTTCTATATTGGGTACCAGCCTAGCATATTGGGCATGGTTGAAAGGCAAGATGCCGGTAATGGTTGATTTTGGGGGGGTGTTAATACAGATAGGTAGAGAGAATTATGAATGAGATGTATGCGAGGTTTTGGAGAAAATAGGAGAGCAAACTTGGAAGATCTAGGCAGTGAGTTTCTGTGGGAACTATGGCTTCTAGTTGGTTTTTAATATTGTTCTGGCATAATCAAGCATGAATGTTACATTCTTATAAATTAAGAAATTTCTTGTAAGCCATCTTTGGTGGTCCATAACTATCTTGATATACAGGTTGAACACACTCACATGATGAACCGCCATGGCAGAAGCTTACAATGGAGTTGATAGTGAATGTGCTACACATGTGTGTTTTTCATCATTTGATAATAGGTATTGTTTGAAATGGTTAACCAATAATTCTAGTTTTATATATGAAAATTCTTCTTTCATTTATATCTATTATCAACAAGCTTTCACGTGATGCCTTCTTTTCTTCTTCTTCTTCTTCTGGGTATCAATTTCTTCTACTTTTTTTTTAATTTATTTTTTAATTTATTATTATTATTATTTTTTTTTTTTATTAGGAGTTCATGATTTTGAATATAGTATGAAATGGTTAACCAATTTTTGGTCATTCAGACATCATCTAAGGCCCACAAAATAGTATGGAAGGTTTTTTGGAGCACACTTTTGCACTTTTGTGGAGCCACTCCAAATCAGTGGGTCCCCTAGTAGAGGTTGCCTAAGTGCAAGAACTCTAACTAGGCACTCAGTACAACCATTTGTCATAGCTATCACCACAAATTAGGCTTGAAAGATGCAACCATTCATGTTTGTGTAGGTCAACGTGATGAACTTGTGAATGACTAAATTGTTTTCAGAGAAACCGATTAGGGAAGCAATCGCATTTTTATTAGACGTTTTGAAGCCAAACTTGCGAACACAATGTTCCTTCAGACGAAGGTAACATTTTTCATAGAGGCATGAGCATGGTAGGTTTGTCTTCACTTTTTCACTAACTTATGCTGCCCATACAGGTTTTGGAGATCAATCTAGTTACCTTT
Organism: Magnolia changhungtana; assembly: GCA_030180095.1. NCBI lineage: Eukaryota > Viridiplantae > Streptophyta > Magnoliopsida > Magnoliales > Magnoliaceae > Magnolia > Magnolia changhungtana. The sequence goes on from JASAUF010000446.1 coordinate 7,223,695, forward strand.
CCAAATGTTGCTGATGCCATCTTAGCAAATGGGATGTTCAGCCCACCATCTTAGCAAATGGGCCACACCGAACCCTATTTCATGCCATCTACTGTGCTGCCCTCGATATTGACATTGTGGATCGCCTTGATTTTCGTATCGGTGGTCATCATGGTACGGATACCATATTCTACATATGAGAGAAGTTGTCGGGAAAGTGATTGTATCATTACATGATGATACCGCACACGTTGTTGATTATAGACTATTGGTCATCTCTTTCAACCGTTCAATTTTTTCTAATACATGTTGCACCTTCAGATGATTGTACTTGTTGGGGCCATGGTTCATAGTGTGGCCCATGTGAAGAATGGCCTAGATCATTTACACAGTTGCTACGTTTATGTAAATCTTCCTAGAACTTGTACTTATGTCCCTTCTTTGGATGCGACTTGCGATGCATTCATTGTGTATTGCATCCGGTGTGGGATAACGTTATGTAGTTTGGCCCTTGTTTCTCTCTGTCAATCTCCAAAAAGGATGACTATACTAATTATAGGGTTGTCACCATGGATGTGTATAGTGTTCTAAGGTCTCCCGGTCCATATTAGTTGGGCCATGGTTTGATGGTCCTGATTTGATCTGTTGGGTCATGATGTGGATTGTTCTGCTCCAAAAATGTTGGTGAAATGGGGAAATTTTTCAATGGCGTGACTTCACTAGTTCATTATCGAATATGCTCTCACATGCAATTTGGATGTATGAGAATCAAGTTAGCCATTTCCATTCTTTGCGCCATTTCATAGCAGAGCTCAATGTCACATCTTATTTTATATCCCAACAAAAATTGCATGTGAGAGCCTATTTTACTTCTTATTTTGCAGGGTCAACAATCACACAACAGCACATTTCCCTTTTCGCCATTTGATAGCAGGAGCTCAATGTCACTATCAAAGACAAGGATAATAATAAAGATGTTCAATTAGAAGATGTTGAAAGCCGCACCTTTTGTATTCAAACCTCACATGGAGTCAAATCTCTCATACTTCCCGAGCACAAAGAACCAAAGTAATGTACTATCTTTTCTTTTTGGCCATTGACAAAGCATTAGAATGGAGTTGTAAAGAGAAGAAATACATCTGTATGTCATCAATGCATAATGTATATTGTTTTCATGGTAGCATGACACCTTTCTCAAATTTTGATATGTTGTGCACATTCAAGCACCTTCATCTTTAATTTTTTCAATAGACTGACATGGTTTAATTTTGATTTATAGTTTTTATGTTCTTTAATAATATATAGTGGCAATTTTTCTGCTCTTTCAAGCAAAAGGAAGCTGCCTCAAGACCAAGTAACATAACATCGACTATGAAGTATGATACCATTCTGTCTATTTTCCACATGATTCCAACTTAATCGGGTTATTTCTTCTAATTGTTTTACTTCCCTAAATCCTTGTGTTTTGCTTTTGTGGATTGTCATTTTCTTCCTTCACAGAAGGATCATACCACATCATATGGTCGGTGATCACATTACCTAGGCACTGGAAATCGATTGGTTAGTCATCGTGGGCTAGTGTATGCATGTTTTCTAGTCTTTTTCTCCTTGATCGTATGTATGGGGGAGCACTTTTGGTGATCTTGGTAGTTGAGAGTCAACCCAAGGTAGCGCCATGGTATCTTGGTAGTTGAGTGCCTCTATTTGTTATCATGTCATGGACATCGCATGTAGATGCTTCCCCATAATTTTCGTTGTTTGAAACAATAGAAGCATTGTTAATGACTAAGATGTGTTGGTGATATAGCAAGAGGTGGAGGAATATAGGGCTAAAATTATTTATACCAGCTTATAGGTATGCATGTAGATGTGTTGGTGATATAGCAAGAGGTGATATAGCAAGATGTGTTGGTGATATGCATGTAGATACTTGTTTTATCTAATTTAATTTTTTCTGCTAGGCTTATACCATGGAACTGGAGGTGAAGTTGTAAAACTTAAAGAGGAGAACAATGAATTATGAGTGTATAGGTAAACGTGATGCTTTCAGGATATTTTACCATGGAACTGAACAATGAAAGTTCCCATTTTGGGAGAAATGGATATTTTATCATAAAACAATATGTTTCTAAAGTTATGAGTGTATAGTTAAATGTGATGCTTTCATTAGCTTGTTGAATTTTGCATGGATCATCAGGGGTCTTTGGTTTTCATGAGGAGACGGTTACTCTTATCTTGGTTTTTTTTTTTTTTTTTTTTAATGAAATAAATCTGTCAATGGAAATGGAGTGACTTTTTTTTTTTTTTTTTTTTTTTTTTGCCATTCTAAGTTATGATACCATGCAAGAAACCTTGACTCTCATTTATTTTGTACAGGAATTCAATAACCGTGTTAGAAGGATTCGTGTCAGCCCAATTTGGCATCAAGGATTTATTTGTGATGATGGAAGGCATGCCATTTATTCATTACAAAGCAAAATCTAAATTTTGTAGTATATATTTAGGAGTAAGTAGATAAGGTGGATATGGTTGCATTTTAAGTGGCATGATATTTGTTTGGATTATTTGCTTAAAATGATCACTGAAATCTTCAACGAAATAAAATTGATTGGTTCTTACTTGTGCTGCTAGGAAGTCTCTGCTTTCTTGGTTAGGCTTTTGCTACAACTACGATTATACAAGCTCACTTCTCATGCTTGTAGTTCATCAAAATCTGCAATGTCCTTAGAATACAAATCCTCGCATTATGAAGTCTATTTGACACACACAATGGAATTTTATTCCTGATTTTCAAGAAGTCTAACTTTCATCCTATTAGGTGGTTGCTAATGGATGAATCGTTTATCACTCACTTGTCACATCTCTCTCTGTTTTTTTTTTTTTTTTTTTTTTTTTTTGCACATACTAAGTAGCGGGATTCTTGCTGGCTCACGAGTTTTCTGCTTTCACATAGTGCATGGCAAGATTGTTGTTTCTTGTGGTGATATACTCTTATGACGTTATGTCATATTACTTTGGCTCTCTTTGATAGTACTACTGGTAGCTTCAAGAGTTTCTAAGTGATAGGTTGATCTTGAATTGCTCCCATTTGTTGAATTAGGCAACCATTTTAGATTGGTACATTTTAAGGCAGGTCCACGTGGATTAATTTTAGATGGGATAAGTCTCATGTTTGATTTTGTGTTTGTAGTGTAAGATTGTAACCAATTTAGGAGAATTTGGAGAAAATTTTGAAATTTCCCTAAATTAGGCTACCTACCCTCAAATTTTGAAATTAGAGTGTACTTATTTATGGTCACATCACATTTGGTACGATGTTCCAAGATTTTCCCAATAAAATGTGATTTTATGGTTTTATTAATGTAGTCTTAGTTCAAACCCCCTTGATAAAGTTCATTGTTCAGTCAGAATTGCTTCGCTCTCTGCATTTTGGTGACATCCAAACGGTGATTTTTTTACTATTTTTTTTGAAAGATGGGAAACAAATTTCGTAGTACCAGTTCTGACATCTTGGTAAATTCCAGATTCACAATTGTATATGATATTTGCCTTTATAGCATGTGTAACTCTTAACTATTTAGTGTAATTTATGTCAAGTAAGGAACTCTTCAAGGAGGTGAGACGTCTAGATTTGTTTTTGTACCAATCCATGCTTTGAAACCCATATCAACTGAGAATAGTAATTTCACATCCCAAGCTTAAATTTGGATTGTGTTAGTAATATTTCTATAATTTTACTAGTTCTCATTTTGTTATATATGACCCAACCAAATCTAATCGAAAGTTCCTTGCCATCCAATCTTTTCTCTATGTTCCTTACAAGGCTAATTGGTTGACTTGCCTGGACCACTCAAGTATGTGGGCCCAGTGGATGGTGACACACCTGGATCCGAGTCACAACAGGGGCAAAACTCAGTTGGTGATTATTATGAAACTTTAATTGGGTTTCATGTTTTCCTAGTGACATGCATAGTGGCGATATGCCACGGTTTGCAAACCAGATTTCAGTCCCAAATTCATACAAAAAATTAATCCCAGAATCCGTCATAGTTCAGCCCCATTAACAATTAAGTTCAGTCCAAACAGTTCCGAGCAATGTCCCTAACCCAATCAACAATATACAACCCTTTCTTAACATCACTATTTTCCCACCTTTTTGTGACTCCTTGCAAACCCTGGGTGATATCAATTGTTTATACTCCAATTCCAAGACTGATGCTCCATGGGAAGACGTCAAAATAGATTTCATTTTGGGATTTCATTTCCTGAGTAATGCTTTTCTATCACTAGTATTAAGCAAATCTAGTTGATTTGGTGATGTTCTTTTATTTCTTTTTCATTTTTTTGAGTAATTGATTGATTTTTTTATGTAAGAAATACCTGTTGCAGGTGTTTTCATTGAGAAATGCTAGGATGGTTGAATGTCAGCCTGTCAGCCTGCTTGGATGTATGCAATTTTGTGTCATCTTTCATCTGTATGTAATTGAATAATAATGTTGATTTTCAGCTACAAGGACCAATTTCTTGCTGCTTTGCCAATACCTCGTGCTTCAACCAAATCATATTTGAAATCTTCACACTCCTGCCATGTATGTTGCCATCTAGGTTGTTCTCTTCCTTTATGCCAGTGGTTGCACGATTGGTAAGCAAGACTAGTTCTTTTTGTGGTTTCTCTAGGCTGCATTCTCTTGATTACTTAAACAACAACAATGATACTCTTTTTTCTTTTTTTTTTTTTGCAATTAATAGATGTTTCTATATTTAGCATAATGCCTTAGGTATTTTTATATTTTGGAGTGTTCTGTTGTAAGGTGGATGTTGATTGTCGCAAACTCGCACGCACTTGACAGGTTGGAATTTGTCTGCTACGTGGATGGTAGCTTATGGTCAAACCCATCCATCCATTTGGTGGGTCCAACCATGTAGATGTTGTCACCCAAAAAAAAAGTGGTCCATTGCTTTTGGCTATCTCTTGCTAGCGTTGTACTTGCCCATTGGGCATTTTAATGAAATTCCATTGTTTGCTTAAAAAAAAATTAAATAAATAAATAAATAAATATAAAAAAGGAGAAAAAGAAGAAGAAGAAACTTGTCCCTGTTATATGTAGGACACGACTTGAAACAAGTGAATGCATTACAGTTCCAGAACCTTCCCTAGTTTTTCTCAAAGAAAACAATTGTTTCTTAAACCATGACTCGTCTAACAAAGTGGATCAACTACGATTCTTGAGGGGCATCAACATAGTGGTACTGAACGGATTGGATCTCGTATGTATGCACATGTGTGGCATGTACACAACTTGTGTCATGTGCTTATGTGCGTGTGCATGAGGATCTGTTTCTTTTTTTCCTTGCTCTAGGAACATGAACTAACACATCTTGTTTTGCGGATACTTGCTGGCAGGTAATTATTTAAGTGGTTTCATTCCTAGGGATGTTGTATATATGTTTTGATTGTATAGCTTACTTGATTAGTTGTTTCTATAGACTGGACATGATAGATGTAATGTTTGTGACAAATGTGTTGATGGCTTCGATCATCACCGCATGGTAAAGAATTATATCACGATAAAACACTTTACCGAAAGTAGACTCTACTTTGGCTAATTTGCATTGTTGTTGCCTATTTTCGGTGTATCTCAGTATAGAGACACTTGCTTCTTGCATAAGAGTTCAATATCATGAATGATTATATGCTGTTAGGTTTGTCAATTCAAGAGTTCGATATCATGTTGTTTATCTATTGATCGTTTGGCCCGAAACATGATTGCTTGATGGGTTTTGATTTTGGTGTGTCTAAATGTTATTATGGTTTTTTATCATATAATTTCATTGTGAACCAGGGAACTATAGTGAGAGTAGAATTTGGTGATTCCACCATAGTCATAGATCCTTCTGATACCCACACGATAATATCAATATCATGTTGTTTATCTATATTTGTGCTTTGATTTGAGCATCCACCAATTGACGTTTCTAGCTCCCATTTTCAATGATCATTCATGGTCTTTAATTTCTCGGTCCCATGATGTGACCGTAATGTGGCAAATTTATTTTTCTTTTATGAGAGACTAAGATTTATATATTATTAGCTATCCCGCACTGTAATTAAAGCTCACCTACAGGTTGAAAATAGAAAAGAGAATGAAATAGAAACAAAGCCATCAAGACTTATGTAATACAATCAAGAAGGGAGCCCCGGCTAATATAGTTAGTTTTTTAGAACAGTTAGTTGATATAGTTAGTTTTTTTTTTTTTTTTTTTTTTTTTTTTTTTTTTTTAATATGTAGTCGTTGAAGTTTTTTCTATATATCCTTTTATGTTTATATGGTTGGAGAAGCCACCACCTCTCATCATCTTCATGATAGGCTTGGGCTCAACTACTTGGGGTTGGTTTTATGATATTCTGTTCTGCCAATCATATCTGAAACATGAAGTTTGGCAAGTTTTTGCTAGGACTAGTGCCCCTCCGACATGAACCCTACTCCTTGATTTGGGCTTAGTACACTAGCACATCCCTTACTGAGACAAGAATTTCTTCACCACTTGTTTCTTTTATTTTTAATGGGTAGAAATAGGTGTTATGGAAGAGTTTTGCTACTACTCCAAACCTGGAAAAAAAAAATAAAAATATGGAAGTGTCAGATGAGAATTCTAGCTTCTAGATTAAACATTCCATTACTCTTGCTAGGAGAGGGTCCAATGATGTTGTTGTCAGAGTCAGAATGGTGTTCAAAGGTTCTAGCCATTCAACTTGGCATAATAGTTAAGTTTTTTTAAAAAATAAAAATAAAAATTCTGCTCGTATTTGATTTTCTAGATCTGCTATTACCATTTGCTCATTTTGTACTTGGTTTTTTAACTCACTTTTTCTCAATGGTAATTTCATGTTGGGCCTTATTCCCATCAAGGTGACCCTAGGTTATTTTCCTTTATGTAGACATCACTAAAACAACTTCCTCTTCAATGAAGAAACCATCAAAGAAAGACAAGAATGACGTCATGATCAAGAACATACCTAACGAGCATGTGTATTGAATTGTAAGAAAATTAATCTCATTGATTTTTTGAACTGCATTTGGAAATCTCGATGTTGGTTTTTTTTTTTTTTGTTGGGTTGGTGAATGAGGCTTTGTTGAACATGCCTTTGACAACCATCAGCATTCACTGCAACGAGCAAATGTTGTCGAGGGGGAGGAAGAAGACGAGCCTTTGTCTACCTTGAAGGGGTACCAAAGTTTGTGTACACCGCCCCAAAGAGGGGTTGGCCGGTATGAAGGATGCGTTTGATGTTTCCCTGAAGGGGTACTGAGAAGATTCCAAGAGCAGAGGACATAAATGGAATTTAAAAAATTGGAAATGGGAGATCTTGTATGTTGTATTTTGTACTTATCTTGGGTGGGGTATATTGATGGAGGGACAAGATGTTGAAGTAGATCGGTGGACGGTTGGATGGATATGGTTGGTGGATTTTATATTGATTGGTTAGTTGCAGAGACATTAGTTGCTATTTGCTACCAGTCTGTGGTTAAAGATTATTATGTGTGAATCATTCTATTGTCCGTTTCTTTTATTTGTGTAATTATTTGGCATATAATACAAGTAGATTACAGACCCCACTCTCTCTCTCTCATGCAATGAACAAAGGGGTTTAAAATTGTTATTAAAATTTCATCATAAATCGAACGTTGGCAACATTAATAAGTATTCAAAACCGTTTCTGAATTTGTGCCCAAAATGTGACCGTTGGCACCAAAACGGTTTAAAACCGTTCCTAAAACGGTACCAAAACGGTTCAACCGTTCCTGATTTTTGGCGATGCCTCATTTAGGAACGGTATTAAACCGTTCCTGAAGCATTTAGGGACGGTTTAAAACCGTTCCTAAACGACAATTTTGGTGTAGTGATATTTCAGCCATTACATGGCCTGATTTTTAGCACCGATTAATAGCACATTGGTGGCCTAAAAGTTGGCCGGTTTGTTTAGCCCAGTAATCGTGGCGTGCATAGGAAAATTGAGCTAGGCCCGGTTTCTAGTTACGGCCCAAAAACTGGCCGAACTTCTTACCTTGCTACTGAAACTTGGCCGAAAATAGAAGTCCATGTGTGGCGGGAGGAAGCTGCTTCAAACTTTCAAATAGCCAGGATGAAGCTAAGCCCGATAACCAGTTATTTCAGCTTGGTTCGAGCAGATGGCATTGGTGTGGTGCGACAGTCGCACCACAACACCCTCTCCTTTCTTCTTTCTTTTCTTTTCCTTCTTTCACTCTCTGTTCTTCTTCTATTCTCAGCTCAGCAAGGATTTGCTGAACTCACCTGACCTACCTTAGACTCAAGTGGTTGAGTCCAGTCCTACAATTTGGGTCGGGTTGAGATAGAAAGTGCATAGCCACACCTTTCCATTTTCCTCTCCTCCATTCTCTCCCTTATTCCTTTCTTTTCTCTTTCTTTCTTCCTATTTCACCTCCATTCCATCTGTCTCAGCTACACCAAAAAATAGCCAGCAAAAGCTCACAGTCGAGTCCGGTTTCACTGAGGAAGATAAAGTGGGTGGCAATGGCAGATCCCCACCCATTGCATCTTCTTCTGATCCTATCGTTGTGGATGATATAGGTAGGCCCAAGGAAGCTCGGAGGATGGGAGGAAGGAAGCTTGGGGCTGGTTTAGGTGGTGGGTTCGGACAAGGAAGAAAAATGAATTGGTTTTCTCGAAGCAATATTGTGAGGAGTGTAGTCGTTTTTGTGTTTAGATTATTTCTTCCTTATAGTAAGCCCTAGATCTCCAAGAGTCGTCGGATGAAGGGTAGATGACCTGGATGCTTTTTAGGGCCTCTTCTCTTTTCTCTTAAAAAATATCCTATCGTTAATTTCGAGTAGTTGCAAAAACTCCATCGATTCTCCAACGGCCAGGATCAGCTCCCCATTGATGGTTAAGATAGGCGGATCCGGCCTCACGTGGATTGCTGAGCTGGTAAGGAGAAAACAGTTTCCTTTTTAGGAAACATTAGTTTTTCTCAGCCCAAAGTGTCTGGATTTGTGGTCACACCCATTCTCATCTTTGTGTGAAATAGCTGGGGTTTTAATCAGCCTCATGACGTGCACACGATGGACGGTTTAGATCGTCCATAGGATCTAAGATGGTGGACCATAGCAGGCCTTAAACGGATGTTGTCCATCGGCTAGCATAAACTGGAGAAATAGAGAGAGAGATTCCTCTCTTTTTTAGGTAAAATGCGGTCAGCCCGCTGCTGACTTAGCTGGCACACCCAGTGCGCCTCGAGTGCACCACCTACCGTGTACACACGAAACACCTATGGGCCCACCATGTCTTTGAGAAATCCACTCTGTTCATTAGCTTTGGAGGTCTCTTTTGAGGTCTCGGACCAACAATCAGACAGATCTAAGATTTAGGTGGGGCCCACAACTTGATTTGGGTCATATAGGTGGGTTCCCGCCAATCCAATAGTCAGATCAACCCAAGATTGAATGTCAACGGTAGAAAAAGTCCAAGGGACCATTTATAAGGCTTTCATCATTTATTACTAACCAATACATATAGACTTCATTACTTTTGTAAAGTACTTGTAATTAAAATAATTAAAATCTCCTACATATACATAAATAAAATTTTAATATTAACTTACGACTAATTACATGTTGTTGTTCACACATTCATTAATATATATAGTTCATAATATAAAATATCATATTTAATTAAAATTATGTGTATTTAATAATATTGTTAAATAATATACAATTCCATTAAAGTATCTATTGACTCTTGTATACATACTTATAAAGATATTCAATGCTACATTATCAATTATAATTTGATTTTATGTTGTGAATTTATTATTCATTATGCTTATTTAATATACATTATTTTCATAATATCTTATATACATCAAATACATACATATCATCTTATTACAATGCATTTTCATACATTATTTATTTGATAAATAAATTATCAAAATACATCCATAATCTTTTAATCCATGTTTGTGTAAAATTTATAATATAATAGGTAACATAATATACTTAGTATATTTCATTTGACTACTGAGTGGTTTGATATGTGGATAGGGATCACCTTCGATGGTCAGATTTAAACTAGGATGTACGTGAATCTGCACTAAGCTAGGTTTATATTTATTTCTAAAGTTGGTTACATGGTTACACCCGAGTACTAAAAGTACGGGGTGTTACACTTCATGCATTTCATTTAACCAAAATCGTCACGATACATATGATGTGGCATTACCGAAATTATGACAGAAGATGCATGTGAGCTAATTTAGTAAAAGTTTTAACACAAACTATGCTAACACCTAACTAAACCAACAAGGGTGTTACCTAGAAAAGCGAGAAATAAAGAAAGACAACAGACGACTTCTACATATGACTAGTCCGCTGACTCCGGTGAGGGTGGAGGTGCCCCCTTATCCTGCATACAACACATGAGAGTCTTCAAGGTGTGAGACATCTTCTCAAATTTCTGTTTCAGATAAGCCTGATTCTCTTCAAGCTTTTGCCTCAACTCAGCCCGATTTTTCTTTTATCTTGGCCATACGGGCTTTTAAGGTGGCCTGATCACGGCAGTCCTCATGAGTAGCAATAGGAGGTCCCCCATCTGAATCCTGGGCCTCCTCTCTTCCTAAAGGGATAGTAAACTGAAGAGGCTCCAATAGTGGGTTTCATATATGAGCGTAGAAGGTTCGTACGGTGCCTTCACTTGCATGAGTGTTTCCCTCAAATATGAGTCCCCAACCATTTTCTAGGAGCATGTCCATTACTAGGTATAACTTGAAAAGCTTTTCATCCACATGAGCCTCAAATACAACTTTTCGGTTACGGAACCTACCTAATTCGATGCCCGCCGGTAGTAATCTTTCGATGGTGATCTGTGGGTCAAGATCCCGTTTTGATTTCTCTCTCATTCAGCACTCGTGCCTGCTTCGGCGGCCGTCTTCTTCCTTGTATGGGTTGGGCGGCTAGGCTCGGCTTCATCTGTGGACGCCCTTCTCTTTCCTATGAGAGAAAGGAGTGTGGAAAGCGAGAAGATTGTAGCAACTAGTTCAAAAAGGGCCATGGGGTGGAAAAAGCTTGAGAATAGGGTGGATTTGAGAAGTTTGAGAGTTATGAGATACAAAGATGGATTTGTGCACTCAAATGAGAAGAAATAAAGGGAATTGAAGGTAATAGGAGATGGGTTTGAGAGAATGGTGGAGGTGGGTGCAAGAAAAGGAAGAAGATAAAGTTTGTGGTGTATGAAAGAGAGATTTGAAAGAGAAATTGCAAGTTTGGAGGGGTTTGAGAGCTAGGGGAGGGATGAAATGAGCAATGGAGGGTAAAGGAACCCTAAATAGGGTGGACCCACATGCAAACAGGTCATATTTCAACGGTCAGTTTCGCCCGTCGGTGAAACTTAGAATCCTACGATTATTTCTACATTTCATTGCCCCCTCCTAAATTAAATTATGTCAGTGTGCGTCGTGTTACCATAACCCAGGTCCAGTTTAATCCAAATCATGCTCTGATACCAACTTGTAACACCCTGAAAATCAAGGATCAAGCAAAGCTCAACTCTTGAGTTCCAACGCACCACTTATGCAACATAGATAATGATGATTAAATGTTGTCCATATTAGTGCATTAAATATGAGTGGGATTATACTAAAACAACATATCATACTCCAGAGATAATTAAATTAAGCAAGCGGAAGACTAAGATAGGTATATAAAATATAAAAGTGTTTCTCAATCCCTAGAGTATGAGTATGATACCAGGCTGAATATATACATGTATTGATCCAAAATTTATAAAATATCCAAGTGTAATTGTCCAACTAATCCATGTAACCCTATAATCCCGTTGAAGCAGCACGGGGTCTACATAGACCTGCCTAATAGCTGGACATAGGAGAATTCCTCCTCCTCGTCCATGAAGTCCATTTCAGCTGCATAGAATCCGTCATTACCTTCATCTACAACAGAGTCTAGTTGGTGTTTTAAAACACTATCCCAGGTGGGAATGAGTAGCTAATTTAGTGAAACTATAAAGCAAAAGTTAACATGTTATCAATTCAGTCAAGTAGTAATGATAAAGCAATATAACAATCATGTCTTAAGTACTCTTGGTAATGTAGGAATGGTAAGTTATAATGATGCATGCTCTCGTCTGCACTCCCTCGGCGACACCATCTCACAGTCGCACATGCTACTCCCACTGTGCTCTTCCTCGCCAAAGGCATATGCAATGCGATGCATGGTTGTGTTAGCCGAGTTCTTAATTAGGCTTATCCATACAACAAATTCGGGAAGCTAAGGTACCTCCCCTTATATCATTAACGCAACGGGGATCCATCTAGGGTCGTCAATCCTAGTTAATCACATATGATAGGCAAGTTGTAGGGCATCACCCCTAATGAAAGTAGTGGATAAGCAAGTTTAATTGATTATACTCGAGGTCACTCCACCAATGCCCTACCAACTGGAGCGCTATTTTCGAAGGGGGTCCGAATCAGACGGTACACCCCAACCTACTCTGGGACCGCAGCCAGGCTGCGCCGGTGTAGGTTGACACCTCGAATACAGTGTTTCATACTACCATATTTGGCTCACAAGTTTAGGTTACTCACTGGTCACTATGGAGAGGGTCGTCACTCCAGCGTAGGCCGACAGCTCGACCACAGTGTCCCATACCACCATACCCAACTCATGAGTCTTAGCGGATCATGGTACCATGGTTAAACGGGCTTTACATTGGTAAGGGGTACCTTAGATTCAAATAGTAAAGTCCATACATGGTAAACACATAATAGGCCAATCGGTTTATTAGACAAGTTTGACTGGTATGAGTGTACACTGAATTAATCAACATGGAGTGCATAAGCACTCCACGTGGTCTAACCACTATCGACAATCATCGTATGACTCAGATTCACCGAACGCATCAAATGTGGTGAGACTAATTCGGCCACTCAAACAGGAATTGTTATCGATTGCCTGGACTACGTAGTAGTCCCAATCATACTCAAATGTAGCATGTGAAGACATGTGATAATCATATAGGTATTTAACAAACAATTCAAGTACATCACTCATTTGAGCATTTTATCAACATATTGAGCATACTACCGAATATTTCAATTCATCCATAAATTGCATAGTTAAAATTAAGATTACATGAAGGAAATTATACATATCAATAAGGTAATTGAGAATCTATTTCAACACCCTTATTAAATACAATTCATCAAACAATATCTCATTCAGACATTTTATCAAACACTTTGAAATAGCGGTGAAGACCGCTTGAGATGAAGTCGGAATATGCCAATATGTCCTAGAGGGGGGTGAATAGGAATTTTAAAGGTTTTTACTGTTTATTCAGAATCCTATTACACTAATCCTTATAAATATGCAACTATCAAGATTACTTAAATGTAACTCTATTGGCTTCCAAGCCAAGTAGAGGATCCAATCACAAACTAATTAAGATATAACAATATGTAACTTAGTCTATGTTGGATATGACTGTGTACGTGTGTGGGATGTGATCAGATATATGAATATAAATGCATTGACATGAATCACACATAAAAAAGCAATCACAGACACAGTCATCTTATAGTGGTTCGACGATAAGTCTACTCCACTCCCGGCTGCCGCACTCAACCCTTGAGTGTACCGAATTTCACTAAGGAGGTTTTCCAGGGTTCACCTCAAACCTAAGATTTTGTAACACCCTGAAAATTGGGGCTCGAGCATAAACTCAACTCCCGAGTTCCAACGCATCACTTATGCAACATAATGAATGATGATTGAATGTTGTCTGTATTAGTACATTGAACATGAGTGAGATTAAGCCAAAACAGCATATCATACTCTAGAGACAAGTGAGATAGCAAGCGGAAGACTGTGATAGATATATAAACTATAGTGAGTCTCCAGAGTGTGATAATGTTACCAAGTTAACTATTTACAAGTACAATTTCAAATTATACCAAGTTGTGTAAGGTCATCTAGTCAATATCCCAGAAAGCCCCATCGATCAGGACATGGCTCATAGGAACCCGCCTGAAACGGCATAAAGGAGGAATCCTCCTCATCCTCATAAAAGTCCAGCTCCGCTTCGCAGCATCGCCATCATCTGAAACTCAAACAAGTCTGGTTAGTGTGTACAACACTGTCCCGTAACGTGGGAGTGAGTGATCAACTCAGTGGAACAATAAAGCATAGGTTAACATGTTATCAAAAAAGTCAAGCAGTAGTGATAAAGCAGTACAATCAACAATTCTAAATACTCTTATTAATGTAAGTATGAATGCAGTCATGATGCATACCATCACCACATACTCCCTCATGCGACACCATCTTACATTCGCGGCATGCTTGCATTCCTCAGTGCTCCACATCTTCCAGGCACATGCAATGCGATGATGAGCATGATTACCGAGTTGTTAGTAGTCCATTTCAAACAGCAGGATTAGAAAACTAAGGTACCTCCCTTGTATCATTCCCAAACATGATCCATTCTAGGATCGTCAGTCCTAGTTAATCTCATACGTTGGTGTGTTTCTAGGTCGGCGCAAGGTACATTTGTGGTACATTACATGGAACCATTACACCACTCCCCCATCACCCTTTTAACGATTCATCACTAAATTGATACAGGCCTAGTTCATACTCTATTCACCACGGAAAAACTCGTCGCCTCACCGCAAATTCAGAGTATACTTGAGGTCACTACAAAGGGCTCATCACCAATCAGTGTAGGCCGACAGCTCGAATATAGTATCTCATACCACCATAATCGGCTCACGAGTCTGGTTGCTCAATGGACACTACGGGGAGGCACGTGGCCCCAGCGTAGGCCGACAGCTCGACCATGGTGTCCTATACCACCATGTCCGGCTCATGAGTCTTAGCGGATCGAGGTACCATGGTTAACGGGATTTCACTGGTAAGTTTGGTACCCTAGGTTCAAGCAGAGGCGTCCAAACATGGTGAACATACATAAGATAGATCAGGTTGCTTGACGAGCCTGACTAGCTCGAGCGCACAATCAACTGAACGACATGAAGTGCATAAGCACTTCGCGTGGCCTAACCACTGTCGCCAACCGAAGTACGACTCGGGTTCGTAAGACACATCCTTAGTGGCGAAATGAATCTCAACCATGAACTCAAGTCTGGTACCGATTGTCTGGACTATAATCATAGCCCCAAACACAATCAATCCATGACCAGAAGCATGTAGGTAAAGCAGAATAAACAAAGTAATTCAAGCATGTTAACAAACATGTCATAAAGCATGTTATAAAGCACAATATAAACAGAAAATACAAACACATATATTTCATAAGTAAGCAGTTAAATTAAACGAACAACATGGAGGAAATCATACATATCACTAAGGTAGTTGAGAATCCTATCTCAACACCTTTATACATTACAATTTACTAACTACTACTCATTCAGACATTTCAACAAACACTTTAGACTACATACATCAACATACATAACATATGTTGATCACATAGGTATTAGGCCAAATCCTTTCACTAGGGAGTTACCCCAATCATAACACACGTGCACCCACGACGGATAGTCATGGCAAGCAGGAATCCATGTTCCATATTCATTCAGTCATTTCCACAAACACTTGGGCTACACATTTAAGCATATATAGTGTATATTGGTCGTGGCGTGATTTAGGGCACATCCTTTCATCAAAGGGGTGTCTCCAATACAACATTCATATATCCATGACAATTAGTCATGGCGAGCACGAACACAAATTCAATACTTATTCGGTCATTTTCACAAACACTTAGAATACACTCTTTTAACATACATAACATATGCTAGCAAAAATGTGTATTAGGACGAATCCTTTCGCCAAGTGAGTATTATACATATATATAGTATATTCATACAATAATTAATCATGTCAAACATACTTTCAAAATTTATACATATACGGTATTTCCTACAAATACGAGGAATATAGTATATTCAACATAGTTAACGTATAACCGAAAAACGAAACGGACAGCACTTTGTACATGTGCAATTGCATGCAGATCATGAATCTATCATTATCTGACATTGAAAGCGTTGAAAACCATAACCTATACACCTAAAGTCTGCACCTTTTGTCGTAGAATCGTAACGGAGTCGATAGATTCGCTAAGCTTTCGTATACGGCAGTTTGGCAACCTATAGAACGAAATAGGTTAGCTATTTCATAACCTACAACTATCAAAACCCCAAAACAGATTAGAGTTAGGGTTTTTTACCTAGAAATGACACCGGAATCGCTGGAAAAGCGATTAGAAGGAAGCGGTGGAGCTTGTAGAGTGGCAGGGTAAAGTAGCAAGGAGATTCTCCCACTTCTCTCACACTTTCTCTCTCTTTTCTCTCTCTTTTCCTAGGGTTTTTCTCAAATTCGTATGGCTGAAATGAGAGAGAGTTTAAGGTCCTTATATAGCCCCAAAACTCACCAAAACAGACTCAGGAGCAAGATATACTTGGGTTTTGTCCAAAGGGCATCTGTTTCAGCTTAACGGAGTATTTCCGGAGGCCCCCTTTGAGCCAAAGGTCAGACTTAAGCTCACTGACATTGAATCTAGGTCAAGTTACGTTTTTGTTTTGGTCGGATTCCCAGATCACGTGTGGCGATCTAGTTTCAATTCAACGGTCAGTGGATCTCGATCGGAGATTCTGAGTACATGGATATGTTTGGAGAAATATCCCTGATCCGAGGGTGTAATTTGGCCTGATTTTGATGGTCTGGTTGCTTAATACTGATACGCAAGCGACAAGTCTCAGATTTTAATATTTTAAATTTAATTTAGAATTATTTTCACATTTCTCACACTCCCCGCTCCGAGCTTAAGCGAATAGCGCTGGGACACTATCTGGATTTGATTTCCAAGATGGTTGTCAAGCCCAGCAAGGCGGTCCTAATTCCTTAACTTCATGTTAATCGGACTTCCGACGTGTGGTCCAGATCTGATACGGAGTTTCGAGGTACTCCCGAGAGCAGCCGGGTAATGAGATTGATTGATCTAGATTATACAAGGGCCTTGCGCAGATCATATTTAGCGTTGATGATTCGATTGTTTAGTTCAAGTTTTGGGTCTTGCAGATCATATTTAAATTGATTCAAGCCTCTTTCTGCATTGTTTAGTTTATTATTTTAATTATTCTTAATAGTTCATCAAAGTCTACTTCCTCCAGCAAATTTAATTATGATAGAAAAATTCTAAAAATTCTAGAAGGAAGTCCAAACTAATGCCTCTTTGGCATTTCTAGTTAACTATATTATTATTTTAATTATTTTTCTAATAGTTCATCATCAAGTCTACTTTTCATCTCCATCAAATTATCAAGGAGATTGAATTATTGTAGAAAAATCTAAAAATTCTAGCAAGCAGTGCCCGCCTTTGGCAAGGCCTCCAAACAAATGACTTTGGTCCGACTGTTTGGGGTGATTGTCACCACGAAATATATTTAACTATATATGTATTTTTTATAGAGAACATATAAGATCTATCCGTACTTATTTCGTGAAATTAGGTTAATGGTTAAAAACCCATTTTAATTTATTTATTATTCATAGTATTTTTAGGAAATTGATCCTTCACCAAGCTTTCAATTTGTGCTAATTGAAATCACTTAAATCAAAGTTAGAAAACGAAGGAGATATGAATTTTTAAAGAATGATGAAAAATCAAGAAGTTAGGATTTTATCGCCTAAAAAATGATGTTACAATCTACCCCCTTAAAACAAAATTTCGTCCCAGAAATTGGCTAAAGGTAATAAGTAAGGATTCTATTATTTCATTTGGCAAGGCCTCGTTTATATGTGGTAGGGTGATGCCCTACATTTTAGGCTACCCCCTTAAAAATTTATTTCTTTATCTCTTGCTTATATCCTGAATGGTTTGGGGTGATTTTACCATTCCCAACCGATATGTGAAAATGGATGTATTTTACATGGAAACCGGGATGAGTTATTCAACTGGTGGCAATATATGTTTTTGGGGCGGTGAGAGAAGTTGATCTATCCATGTAGCCTACTTATTTAAAAACATAAGGAATGAGGTTCAAATTCCTATTTAAAAGGTTAATGGTTAAAAAACCCATTTTATTTATTTATTTATTATTCATAGTAATTTTTAGGTTAAGTATTGATCAATATCACATAAACTTTAAGATTTGTGTCTAATATGAAAGCACTCTTGGGAGTAATTTCTTTTGATCTCGGCAGTGGGGTAAGGGGCCAACCATGCTTTGCCCATGAACATGGAAGAATTTTATGTTCAAGAATTTGTACGTCAATCGTAAGTCGAACGAGTTGAAATTTGAGACCTATCTTTGGTATGACATGAGAAACGATTTAGCAATACATTGATCTTTAGAAAATTTTGAAGGACAACATGGCATGTGATTTGGGTGAAATGTGAGATTTGTGAAGAAAAGGTGAAGTTTTCAAGAGAATGGTTTGAAGAAGTTGGATTTAAAACCCTTGAATTGAGTGTTTGAGAAGTTAAACAAGAGTTAGGATTGTCCCATGGTAACTACTAGGATTGGGACGTCTAAGGACTTATATATATAGTTCTCTACTCCATGTTCCCGTTTGTAATAAGTCCTTGAGAAGGCATTTCTAAGGGGTGCATTAATTTGACCTAACATTAAATCCAAGGGATATATAGGTTTTCTCTAAACGTGAAGAGCTTGACAAGCTTCCTAAGATCTAAAGAAACCTATAAATTAAATCAACGAAAGAAGCTCCAACCAACTTAAGTATCCCATCATTCAATTGGCTTAGCATAATTAATTGTCTTTTACTTTCCTGAGTCTATCCTTAGCCTAGTGAGATGAGAGTATGAGAACACTTGTTTTCTTTACAAAATAAATATCCCAAATAAGTAAGTCTGAGACTTGTTACTTGTGGACATTTTGTAAGCAACCAGACTACACACATGTCGTACTATCTAAGGAGGTCATAGGGTTCGCGTTAATACACCCTCGATTAGGAAAAATTTCATAAACATATCCATGTACTTGGAATTTAGGATTCGAAATTTGACAAAGTTAACTAAGTGTTAAACTAGAGTAGCCATGAAATCCATTTGAATCGCTTTAAATATGATCCGCAAGACCCAAAACTTGTAGAATCATTGACACTAGGTTACCCTAAAATCTAGGTCCACCACACGTGATCTCGGGAGTCCGGACCGCCCGTCTAAAATATGAAGTTAAAACTTAGGAACTCTGGCTTGACAACCATCTCGAAATCAAATCCGGACAATGTCCCATGGTCTCGTGAGCTGAGTGAGAGAGTATCGAACCTTGTTTTCTTTACAAAATAAATATCTCAAAAGACCGAGGCCCGGGATGGCCGAGTCCGACCCAAATACACCCTCGGATCAGAAAATTTTTATAAACATATCCATGTACTTGGAATTTCGGATCGAGATTCGACGACCGTTGGAAAAGTGTCGCTTTGGTTATAACCTAAGTATCCACCTTGACCACAAGTCTATTTTAGAATAGTCCTTTTAGGCTATATAAGGACCTTAGAATCCTCTCTCTCAAGTTAGGCTATATAAGGACCTTAGAATCCTCTCTCTCACAGTCATACGAATTTGAGAGAAACCCTAGAGAGAGAAGAGAGAAAAAAGAGAGAAAGAGTGAGAGTTGTGGGAGATCCTTCCTACCCTTTTCCCTACTGTTCTACAAGTCCATTCTCATCACTTTCCCAGCGATTCCGACTTCGTTTCTAGGTAAGAAACCCTAACCCTAATCTGTTTTGCGGTGTGAAGGTTGTAGGTTATGAAATATCTAACCTATTTCATTCTTTAGGCTACCAAACTGCCGAATACGGAAGCTTAGCAAACCTAGCTAATTTGTTACGATTCTAAGATGAAAGGTGAGGACTTTAGATATATAGGTTATGGTTTTCAATGCTTTCAATGTTAGATAATGATAGATTTATGATCTGCATGCAATTGCACATGTACAAAGTGCTATCTATATTTTGTTTCGATTAGAGACAAAGAATATGGAATTTTACATATTCTAGGTATTCGTAGAAAATACCGTATACGTATAAATTTTAGAAATGTGTTTGTCGTGATTAATTATTATATGAATATAACATATATGGATAAAATACTTAGTTGGCGAAAGGACTCGCCATAATACATGATTTGCTAATATACACTATGTATGTAGAAATAGTGTATTCTAGAAAGTACCGTATACGTATAAATTTTGGAGATGTGTTTGCCATGATTATTTGTTGTATGAATATATTATATATGCGTAGAATACTTGTTTGGCGAAG
Organism: Magnolia changhungtana; assembly: GCA_030180095.1. Classification (NCBI taxonomy): domain Eukaryota; kingdom Viridiplantae; phylum Streptophyta; class Magnoliopsida; order Magnoliales; family Magnoliaceae; genus Magnolia; species Magnolia changhungtana. The sequence goes on from JASAUF010000446.1 coordinate 7,244,037, forward strand.
GGATTCGCCCTAATACATGTTTTGCTAATGTACACTATGTATGTTGAACTATGTATTCTAAGTATTTGTGAAAATGCTTGTGAGAGTAAGTGTTTAGATGATGGTGTCTTAGGTAGGTGTTGAGATGGGATTCTCAACTACCTTAGAGACCTGTATGATTTCCTCCATGTGGGTTGTTTACTTTAACCACTTACTTATGAAATATATGTGTTTGTATTCCTGATTATATAGTGCTTTATAACATGCTTTATGACATGCTTGTTAACTTGCTTGAATTACTTTGTTTAATATGCTTTACTCTACATGCTCTAAATAAGGATTGATTTTGGGACTATGTTTATAGTCCAGACAATCGGTACCAGACTTGAGATCATGGTTGAGATCCATTTCGCTACGTAAGATGTGTTTGACGAACTCGAGTCATACTTCGGTTGGCGACAGTGGTTAGGCCACACGAAGTGCTTATGCAGTTCATGTCGTTTAGTTGATTGTGAGCTCGAGCTAGTCAGGCTCATCAAGTAACCTCATATATCTAATGTATGTTCACCATTATTTGGATGCTACTGCTTAAACCTAGGGTACTAAACTTACCAGTGGAAATCCCGTTAACCATGGTACCTCGATCCGCTAAGACTCATGAGCCGGGCATGGTGGTATGGGACACCGTGGTCGAGCTGTCGGCCTACGCTGGGGCCACGTGCCTCCCCGTAGTGACCAGTGAGCAACTAGACTCGTGAGCCGATTATGGTGGTATGGGACACTATATTCGTGTTGTCGGCCTACATTGATAAGGTGATGGGGGAGTGGTGTAACCATTGTGCGTAACAGCCCTGACAGCCCTTTGTAGTGACCTCGAGCATACTCTGAATTTGCGGTGAGGCGACGAGTTTTACCGCAGTGTATAGAGTATGAACTAGGCCTGTATCTGTATAGTGATGAATCGTTAAAGAGGTGATGGGGGAGTGGTGTAACCATTGTGCGTAACAGCCCTGACAGCCTCTGCAGCGACCTAGAAACACATTATCGTATGAGATTAACTAGGACTGACGACCCTAGAATGGATCATATTTGGGAATGATACAAAGGAGGTACCTTAGTTTTCCAATCCTGCTGTATGAAAAGGACTAATAACTACTCGGTAAACATGCTCATCATCGCACTGCATATGCCTGGTAGATGTGGAGCACCGAGGGATGAACGCATATCACGAACATAAGATGGTGTCGCATGAGGGTGGTTTGGCAAAGGCATTCATCATGTCATTTCATACTTGTATTAAATAAGAGTAGTTAGGATTGTTTGATTGTACTGCTTTATCATTACTGCTAAACTAATTGATAACATGTTAACCTATGCTTTATTGTTCTACTGAGTTAGCTATTCACTCCCACGTTACAGGATGGTGTTGTATACACCAACCAGACTCTGTCTCAGGTGTAGATGATACGTCAATTCAGGAGGCTGAGCCAGACTACGATGAGGACTGGGACGAGTTCTCATACATGCAGTACTCAGATGGCTTTGCTTAGGCTGACTAGATTGCGGGGATTTCAGGATTTATCTTTTTAGTTGTATTTTGACCTTTTGATTTAGAAACAATACATGTATATGGTTACTCAGTTAGTGTTCATACTCTAGAGATTGAGATGGTTTTGTTTCTTTACATACCTTATACATACAGTTTCAGTCTTTCGCTTGCCTTCATATAATTGATCTGGAGTTTGAATTACTGTTTTGGTATAATCTCACTCATGTTTATTACACTGATATAGACAACATTCAATCACCATCATATATGTTGCATAAGTGATGTTCTGGAACTCGAGAGTTGAGTTGCTACTCGACCCTCGAATTTTAGGGTGTAACACCTATATTGTCAAATTCTTTGAAATCTAAAGGTACTAGCTTTGAGTCCAAAATCTAAGGGTTTGTTTGGCCAATGGTATTAAGTTGTATTAAATGGGTCTGCATTGCTAATCCCACTTTGGGATTGTGAATGACATGTTTGGTAGGAGGGTGGGTGGGGATTAAAATTAATGGTATAGGCTGTGGAAAATGGGCCTTGTTTTGGAAGGTGTGAGATGGGATTTCCAAACCCCATGATGTGTAATTTGAAGAGAGATCCCAGGATTTACTTTTAAGTGCATACATTCCAAACATGGCATTGGAAAATATGAGATACACCAATCTAGGGACCATACCCTACACATACATTTATTATTACTTTTACAATTCCATCCACCTAATCTCATTTAATGTAGTTGGCCGAACGGCCCTAAACGTCCTCAAACATCTAAAACATTCTACCAACAACTACACCCATCAACATGAAAACATAAACATCCAAAGACAGTAACCCATGCAAACTTCAAGACAACAATATGGATGACTAGACATCCAAGAAAATAGTCGTACTAAGCTCGAATAATGCTATGGAAAAGTGAAGATAAGGGGGAGTAGGGGCTGGAGTTTTTGGTGTTCCACAAGTTTGAACCTCAACAGGGATTATAAAGGCCCTAAAAGATAGGGTTTAAAGAAAGGAAATGAAGAAATAGGATGGGTTGAGAGCCTACATGATTTTGAGCTTTAAATGAGGGGATGTGGGAGCTCAAATGAGGAAAAACGGAAAGGGTAGAGGGTAGGTGTTGCTGTGAACGATGGAGGGGTGTGGGTTTTAACAGAAAACAGTGGAATGGGCAATTGGAAGGGAGGTTTGAGAGAGAAAACTGGATTTTTGAGGGAAAGGGAGAGCTTGGAGGGTCACTTTGTGAAGGAGGTACTAGTTTGGGAAGGTTTTAAGGGACGACCCATACATCAGGGGGTTCCCCTAGGCCCCAAACATGATCGGCCCGACCGGCCCGCCCGGCCGGGCCCGAAACCCGGCGAGGCCTCACCGACCGGGCGAGGGCCTCGCCACCCACTGGAGTGGTTGGCAATGCCTCGCCATTTGGGCGAGGTCCTCGTGATCCCTAGGCCCCAAAAACATATGGGTCCCACCCTGGGTCCCCTCAGAGGTACCCCATTTGGCCCCCAACTCCGTTTTAAGCCATATCAGGGCCAATTTGCAAACCGAAATGAGTTTATGTAACGTGTAGAATATGATTTTGGGGTAGGAGGCACTAATCTATCTAAATAACCCATTTATTTGGTTAAATTCTAAAAGGTTAAGGGTCAAAACCCATTTTATCCATTTATTTCCTATTTATAGTAAGTTTTAGTTTCGGTATCGTTCTTCATCATTTATACCCTAGGATGGGTGTATATTACAAATGTGTTTAAAAGAAATTAAGCATACAGTGGTGGAGGGTAAGATTTTGAAGGAATTAGATAAAAAAGGGTTTTAGGCTTTAAGATTAAGTGTAAGGTGTTGTGGTTGACCCACAACCTAAGGACATTCATTTTTAGGGAACAACTCAAACCCGTCTACTGACGGCCTAGAAGTGATTCGGGATCGTTTTGCGTAATCATGGGTGTGTACGGGCCCAATCTCAGTGGTCGATTTCGATCGGTTTCGCCATTCGGCGAATTTGGAAAATCCTAAGTCGGTTTCTACGTTTCGTCCCTCCATCCTAAGTCAGAGTGCGTCAGAGTGCGTCGTGTTACCATAACCCAGGTCCGGTTTAATCTAAATCATGCTCTGATAACATCTTGTAACACCCTGAAAATCGGGGGTCGAGCATAAACTCAACTCCCGAGTTCCAACGCATCACTTATGCAACATAATGAATGATGATTGAATGTTGTCTGTATTAGTGCATTAACCATGAGTGAGATTAAGCCAAAACAACGTATCATACTCCAGAGACAAGTGAGATAGCAAGCGAAAGACTGTGATAGATATATAAACTATATAAATTATGGTGAGTCTCCAGAGTATGATAATGTTACCAGGTTAACTATTTACAAGCACAATTTCAAATTATACCAAGTTGTGTAAGATCATCTAGTCAATATCCTAGAAAGCCCCGTCGATCAGGACACGACTCACAGGAACCCGCCTGAAACGACATAAAGGAGGAATCCTCCTCATCTTCATAAAAGTCCGGCTCCGCTTCGTAGCATCGCCATCATCTGAAACTCAAACAAGTCTGGTTGGTGTGTACAACACCGTCCCGTAATATGGGAGTGAGTGATTAACTCAGTGGAACAATAAAGCATAGGTTAATATGTTATCAAAACAGTCAAGCAGTAGTGATAAAGCAGTACAATCAACAATTCTAAATACTCTTATTAATGCAAGTATGAATGCAGTCATGATACATGCCCTCACCATATACTCCTTCATGCGACACTATCTTACGTTCGCGGCATGCTTGCATTCCTCAGTGCTCCACATCTTCCAGGCACATGCAATGCGATGATGAGCATGATTACCGAGTTGTTATTAGTCCATTTTAAACAGCAGGATTGGAAAACTAAGGTACCTCCCTTGTATCATTCCCAAACATGATTCATTTTAGGGTCGTCAGTCCTAGTTAATCTCATACGATGGTGTGTTTCTAGGTCGTTGCAAGGGCTGTCAGGGCTGTTACACGGAACCGTTACACCACTCCCCCATCACCCTTTTAACGGTTCATCACCAAATTGATACAGGCCTAGTTCATACTCTATTCACCGCGGCAAAACTCGTCGCCTCACCACAAATTCAAAGTATGCTCGAAGTCACTACAAAGGGCTCGTCACCAATCAGTGTAGGCCGACAGCTCGAATATAGTGTCCCATACCACCATAATCGGCTCACGAGTTTGGTTGCTCAATGGACACTACGGGGAGGCACGTGGCCCCAGCATAGGCCGATAGCTCGACTACGGTGTCCCATACCACCATGCTCGGCTCATGAGTCTTAGCGGATCGAGGTACCATGGTTAACGGGATTTCACTGGTAAGTTTGGTACCCTAGGTTCAAGCAGAGGCGTCCAAACATGGTGAACATACATAAGATAGATCGGGTTGCTAGACGAGCCTGACTAGCTCGAGTGCACAATCAAATGAACGACATGAAGAGCATAAGCATTTCGTGTGGCCTAACCACTGTTGCCAACCGAAGTATGACTCGGGTTCGTCAGACACATCCTTCGTGGTGAAATGAATCTCAACCACGAACTTAAGTCTGGTACCAATTGTCTGGACTATAATCATAGCCCCAAACACAGTCAATCCATGACCAGAAGCATGTAGAGTAAAGCAGAATAAACAAAGTAATTCAAGCATGTTAACAAACATGTCATAAAGCATATTATAAAGCATAATATAAACAGAAAATACAAACACATATATTTCATAAGTGGTTAAATTAAATGAACAACATGGAGGAAATTATACACATCACTAAGGTAGTTGAGAATCCTATCTCAATACCTTTATACATTACAATTTACTAACTACTACTATTCAGACATTTTAACAAACACTTTAGACTACATACATCAACATACATGACATATGTTGATCACATAGGTATTAGACCAAATCCTTTCACTAGGGAGTTACCCCAATCATAACACGCGTGCACCCACGACGGATAGTCATGGCAAGCAGGAATTCAAGTTCCATATTCATTCAGTCATTTCCACGAACATTTGGGCTACACATTTTAGCATATATAGTGTATATTGGTCGTGGCGTGATTTAGGGCACATCCTTTCGTCAAAGGGGTGTCGCTAATACAACATTCATATATCCATGACAATTAGTCATGGCGAGCACGAACGCGAATTCAATACTCATTCGGTCATTTTCACAAACACTTAGAATACACTCTTTTAACATACATAACATATGCTAGCAAAAACATGTATTAGGGCGAATCCTTTCGCCGAGTGAGTATTATACATATATATAGTATATTCATACAATAATTAATCATGTCAAACATACTTTCAAAATTTATACGTATATGGTATTTTCTACAAATACGAGGAATATAGTATATTCAACATAGTTAACGTATAACCGAAAAATGAAACGGACAACACTTTGTACATGTGCAATTGTATGCAAATCATGAATCTATCATTATCCGACATTGAAAGCATTGAAAACCATAACCTATACACCTAAAGTCTGCACCTTTTGTCGTAGAATCGTAATGGAGTCGATAGATTCGCTAAGCTTTCGTATACGGCAGTTTGATAACCTATAGAACAAAATAGGTTAGCTATTTCATAACCTACAACTATCAAAACCCCAAAAAAGATTAGGGTTAGGGTTTCTTACCTAGAAACGACGCTGGAATCGCCGGAAAAGTGATTAGAAGGAAGCGGTGAAGCTTGTAGAGTGGCAGGGTAAAGTAGCAGGGAGATTCTCCCACTTCTCTCACACTTTCTCTCTTTTCTCTCTCTTTTCCTAGGGTTTTTCTCAAATTCGTATGGCTGAAATGAGAGAGGGTTTAAGGTCCTTATATAGCCCCAAAACTCACCAAAACAGACTCAGGACCAAGATATACTTGGGTTTTGTCCAAAGGGCATCTATTTCAGCTCAACGGAGCATTTTCGGGGGCCCCCTTTAAGCCAAAGGTCGGACTTAAGCTCACTAACATTGGATCTAGGTCAAGTTACGTTTTCGTTTTGGTCGGATTCCTAGATCACGCGTGGCGGTTCAGTTTCAGTTCAACGGTCAGTGGATCTCGATCAGAGATTTCGAGTACATGGATATGTTTGGGGAAATATCCCTGATCCGAGGGTGTAATTTGGCCTGATTCTGATGGTCTGGTTGCTTAATACTGATCCGCAAGCGACAAGTCTCAGATTTCACTATTTTGAATTTAATTTAGAATTATTTTCACATTTTTCACACTCCCCGCTCCGAGCTCAAGCGAATAGCGCTGGGACACTATCTGGATTTGATTTCCAAGATTGTCAAGCCCAGTAAGTCGGTCCTAATTCCTTAACTTCGTGTTAATCGGACTTTCGACGTGCAGTCTAGATCTGATACGAAGTTTTGAGGTGTTCCCGAGAGTAGCCGGGTAATGAGATTGATCCTAAATTATAGGGTACTGTAGCATCGATGATTCTACAAGTTTTGGGTCTTGCAGACCATATTTAAAGTGATTCAAATGAATTCTACTGATTGTTTAGTTTAGTACTTAACCAAATTTCGCCCTAATTATGACAGAATACGGTCCTAGGGAAGTTCTACACCTCTTTCTGCCATTTCTAGTTGGTCTATTATTTTAATTATTTTTTAGTAGTTCATCATCAAGTTTACTTCATCTCCACCAAATTTCATTAGGTTTCGTATTGTAAAAAAATTCTAAAAATTCCAAAAGCAGCAGCTGTCCAAACTAATGACTTTCGGACAGTTGTCACCATGACATATATTTAACTATATTAATTATTTTATTATATTTTTAACTTATTTTTATATGAAACTAGGCTTATCAAGCTTCAATCTAGCTTTTGAATCACCTAAATTAGAGTTATAACGAAGGAGATATGAATTTTCAAAATAGGATAAAAATTACAGAATTTTTTGCCGAAAACGGGCCACCGGCCCGCTGCGGCCCTGCCAGGCCCGCCTTTTAGCGAGGCCTCGCCAACCGGGCGATGCCCTCTCACCGGTCACTGACCTGTTTGGGGTGATTTTACCGTCCGATATGTAAACTGGATGTAGTTTACAAATCGGGATGAGTTATTCAACGTGCAATATATGTTTTAGGGGTAGGAGAAGTTGATCTATCCATGTAGCCTACTTATTTCGTGAGATTCCAAAAGGTTAATGGTTAAAAACCTAATTTATTTATTTATTTATTATTCATAGTAATTTTTAGGTTAAGTATTGATCAATATCACCTAAACTTTAAGATTTATGTCTAATATGAAAACACTTAGAAAATTTTGAAGGATGAGGTAGTGAAATGTGAGATTTGTGAAGAAAAGGTGAGGTTTTCAAGAGAATGGTTTGAAGAAGGAATTTAAGACCCTTGAATTGAGTGTTTGAGAAGTTAAACAGGAGTTATGATTGTCCCATCGCCTAAAGATGTCTAATTCCAGGTTGACAAAAATCTGGGATGTTACAGGTTTTAAATCAGGTTCACCTTCAACCTTTACAGAGGTTTTACGCGGCTCACCTCAAACCCAGAGTTTTGCTGGTTCACTCCTAACCAGATGTTTTTGCTCTCCATAGAGCAAGGGTTCATACAATGCACCCAGATTTTAGACCACACAGGTCAAGGACCTACACAAGGACCTAACAGTTTATGCCCTACACAGGAGCAAGGGTCCACCCTGTGCACCCACTGCGTACACTCCCGCCGAAGGCCTCCTTGAGGACTTTAAAGGGTGAGAACCACTTAGGACCAAGACCTAGGAAGGAATGATCACAAGTGTCCTCTGGACTCTGGACTCTGGATACTTACAGATAAGTTGATGAGTCCCGTTAAGCACAACGCCAAAGATCTTCTCCTCCTTGTTGACGAAGAGTGTTCAACTCCCTTGATCCATAACACAAGATGATATACCAATGCTTGGCTTCGGGTTGGGTCAAGGGTGAGATGGAATCCTACTCTCTAAATATTTTCCTATAAAGAAGATAGAGTGGTTCCTCCCTTATGCATTCAAGGTATCCTAGCATAATGATTTGCCATTAAGGTAGTAGCTGGAGGATCCTTGAATGCGGAAGTTCATTCCCCAATCCACTCTATTTAATATCAATGGTAAGGGTGGATTGGAGGATGAACTCCCTTGAGAGAAAGGGCTTTAGGTATAGGATATAAGTTGAAATACTGAAAAGCTCTCTCTACTTTCTCTCACAGCAACAAAAGACAAGTCCTCTATAAATAGGAAAAAAGTTCCAACGGATATAAAACGATCACATTTATGAGAGAGTTCGATATCATCGAAAGGTGTTCGATATCATCGAGCGTATACTCTCGATAGCATCGATGGTCTGCTCGATGACTCAGACTCGATGTCATATGCTTTTAAAACTCCTTGCCAATAGGTCGATTAATCGAAATAGTTGTCGATGTCATCGGATTTTGAACTCCAATTCCATCGATGACTGGGTCGATCCCTCGACACATGAAAAATGAGAGAGACTTGACTTTGAAAATATTTCAGGTTTTCATGAATGATCGGGGGAACCGTCGAGGTCATCGGAATTTGAATGTCGATGATATCGAGATCTGAGTCGAGGCATCGATAATTCCAGCAGATTTATCTTTGAACTTGCTGGATAGATTATAGCTTAGTTCGATGCAATCGATCAGGTGTCGATATCATCGATATTTGAATATTGATTAAATCGAAGGGCCCCCGATCATAGTTAAAAACATCCTAAATTAACTGCTGTAAGAAATGCGCCCCCACCATCGATATCATCGATGGACCTCCGATCTTATCGATATTTGATTTCAGATCATATCGGACGGTCATCGATATATCGATGAATCTTGAGATTTTCATTAAAAAACAGGGGCGCCGAAAATCTGCCTGTCGATCTTATTGAGCCACTCTCAATGGGCTCGAGATTTGAATATCGATGATATCGATATGAGTATCGATACATCGATAATTCATCCAGATATATTGTGAAGTTGCTGGACATATTTGTGCTTATATCGATGATATCGATAGATGTATCGATACATCAATAAATCCGTCCAGATGAGTATTTAGTTGCTGGACACTTTTGGTCCTCTTATCGATAATATCGTTAAGGTATCAAGGACATCGACAGTGCAGGTCGGTCATATTGAAGGTGCTTCAATAGAATTGACAGGGCGAGAAAAACTTAGAAATTTTTTTATTTTGAAAAAGTTTTCTCATCATAAAAATCTTAAGATGTCTATCTTGTTTTAAGGGTTTAATTCACCTGGTGTATTGGGTTATGGGATGTGAGGCTATGATTTACCTATGGCGAGCTTTCACACATCCGATTGAGGCAGACACTTGGCTTGATCTTCTTTTGATGTTCTGTAGACTGTCTGACCACCCGTTCACAGTAATTGACAAACAAGGGCACTTATAAGGGCACTTTCAATCTCCCCCTTTGTCAATTACGTGACAAAATACCCAAAACACCCTAGAATACTTCTAGACACACCCTAAATTGTGTGTACATGCATTTACACAATTTTACAATGTTTTCTAACACATATACACATTCTAGATGTATCCGCTCCCCCTTACTTCAAAACTCCCCCTTTCTTGCAGCTACTCCCCCTAACACCTGCATAAACATAGACAGATACACAATTTTCCACTCGGGGTGTTTTGAACTACTCTCCCTTTTTGTCAGTCATTGGCAAAGGTATAGCAAGTGATATTGACTGAAACGTTAAAGCATATGGGAGAACCAACAGGTGGAGGCATACATACATAGCATTGATAAACAGTGGCAGAACATATGTATGCATGATAGATAAATGCAGATGATATTGCAGATAAAGTAGTGAGAAAAACAACAAGAAATAACATATGCATTCCATAAGTTTGTAAAGTAACCAATCAATCAAAAAAAAAAATTTCTTCACATCAGTAACCCACCCACATCGGGGTATATGAAAAAAAAACTTGCCAAATTTGTGATTCATCACACCTACAACTATGACCACAGGTATTCAAAAAGATATTTTAGGCCTGGAGCATTTTACAAGGACTTCAGGGATGTGATAGATGTTTATCCTAGGAAGCTTATGGAGCAGGCAGCCCTTCCAGAACCTGTTTTGTTGCGCGTTGCAAGGCCATCAATCGTCGTCGGGCTTCGGAAAGATAGACTTCATAGTCATCTAGTTATTTCACAATGTGAGCTTGTCCGTCCAGAACATCTTGGATACTGTCGCGTATAGGAATGTTTGGAATGACTTCAATAGAGTCGGAACTGTGCACCGGACTGCTACTGCCGAGAATTGAACCGGTTCTTCTACCACAAAACACATTTTCAAAGATGTTTAGTTTATGTATATCTTCATAATTGAACCACGCACGTGGATGAGGGAGATCATGAGACGCTGGCAGTCCGAATTGACGTGAAAGCTTAGATAGAAGACATGGAAATGGTATTGTGGTGACAGATGCTTCTGTAGACACACGGATCAACTGCTGTACGATCAGAGTAGGTAGGCATATTGGAATTCCCAGATGAATGTCATATAGAATGTTAAGGATGTATGGTGAGAGCTTGTTGCCAGAGACTTCACAGGGATAGACGTTAGAGCTAAAAATGTTATGAAGAATCTGGTAGTTAGGATCAAGATGCTTGACATGAAGAACGTTTTTGGCATTCCTGGGAATTGTAGTACCACTACACAATACTCGAGTAACTTCCCCCCACACACCTAGACTATTCATATTTCGATTAGATATAGTTATTCCAGTCATCTTCACATTAATCATCCTGCTTACCCTTTTTGGTGTGATGCATTCAACCCGATTCATGACTGCGACCGAGATAATAGGAGGATCATTTTCAACATTGTAAACCAAACTTAAAAACTAATGTACCAAATTATGTTGAAAGGTTCCTCCAATGTTCACAACATTTTCCCATCCAATTTGTTTCAATAGCTCGATGATCCTAAAGGGTTCAATGCTTTTTCTGTGAACCGTTCGTTCCACCACAAGGATTAACTTGAATAAAGGAGAAGAGGTAGTTGCATCATGCTTACCTTCCTTCTTTTCAGTTGATGCATGCTGTGAACGGAATAATCCTTTGTCTTTTCTCATTTTGGAAAGACGAAACATCCAAATCTGAGAGTGCCCGATGAGACTCTTCTACTTGATCTACTGATTCTTGCCAAGCAGCGACTACCTTTCTCTTTAATCATGTTCTTAGTTCCTAAATTTTGATTTTTAACTTTGAGTCCTAAGAAGAACAACCGTCCCGACGCTTCAGCTACCCAGAGAGTCGTCGATGATATCGATTCTCAGTCGATGTAATCGATATTCACAAGTCACCAATCGATGCTCATATCGAAGATGAATCTTTTCAAAGAAAATTTTTCCTGTAATGTGATCTTTCAAGTATGTAGCAAATGTATTCATCTGTTTCCTAGCGCAGTTATTCACAAAATTTTCTAAGGACTCTATACAGCAAAATGTATAAACATTTGAATGTTTATGTGCAAAAGAGGAGGTGAGAGACATCATATTGTTTCTTTGAATGCTCAACAAAAATTGCATCATTTCATCAATTATCCTGATCTAGATGCATGATCAGGACTTGTTCTTTCATTCTTAGTGTTTCTCAATTTTTCTAACTCAGATTTCAAGGAAATGTTGGTTCTTTCTAGTCTATCATTATCTGAGTGACATTGCTGCAAATCAGTAATTAGATGAGTATTAGTACTTGAAGCTTTATCCAACTTTAATTACAGTAGTTCCTTTTTGTTCTCAACTATTCCTAGTGTTTTGACAATATTGACGCTATGAATGTAAAGTTGATTGTAAGCATCTTGTAATGCATCCTTCTTTATCTCTTCTTCTTCTTCTCCAGTTTCTTCATTGTCAGATGAAATTGATTCAGTGACTTGCTGTTCTTCCTTAGATTTAGTTGGAATGATTGGAGTAGTGGAAACCATGAGTATTTTCAAAGATTTTTGGTCTCCATCGCTCCCTGAGTCACTTGATTCTGAGTTTGACTCTTCAGTATCATCCCATGTGGCAGCCATTGCCTTGCCCTTGGTTTTTCTGTTTGGGCATTCGGTAGATAGATGTTCATACTCTCTACAGGCGTAGCATTGTGGTTCTTTGGTCTTTTTACCAAATTTGCATGCAGAGGGTTTATTATCTACCTTTCTACCTCTAGAGGGACGGCCGCGATTCTTTTGAAAGAATCTTTTGAATCTTTGTGCCAGTAAAGCCACTTCCTCATCTTCATCTTCCTTTTCACTCCCACTGTCCTTAGGAATTGTTTTCTTAGAAGTTTTTAGGACGGTGTTTTTAGATTTTTGGGGTTGTGTGAAGTGTAGTTCAAAGTTTGTAGGGAACCTACAAGTTCTTCTACTTTCATTTCATCAATATTCCTACACTCCTCAATTGTTGTTACTTTGGGATTGAAGCGTTCTGGTAATGATCTTAGAATTTTCCTGCAAATTTTAGGAACCGGAACCTTCTCTCCCAATCCACCCATGGAGTTACAAATGATATTTAGTTTTGTAAAGAACTCCATAAATGTCTCATGCTCCTTCATTCTAAGATTTTCGAACTGTGAGGTTAAGAGTTGTAGTTTGGACCTCTTCACAGTATTTGTACCTTCATGGGTTGTTTCCAGTAGATCCCATGCTTCTTTCGATGTCCCACACATGCTTATTTAATTGAAAATATCCTGAGACACGGCACAGTAGATAGCATTCATAGCCTTGGCTTCAGATGTTTGCCTTTACTTGTCGAATGTTGTCCACTTTTCTTTGGGTTTGGGCTTTGTGATTGTTGTGCCATTATCAAGTATAATTTGTTCAGTTGGTGGCACGTATCCGCTTTCAACAATATCCCAAACGTCATGATCCAAACATCTCAGAAAGTAGTGTATCCTAGCCTTCCAGTATGCATAATTTGATCCATCAAATACTGAAGGTCTAGTGACCGATGAGCCCTCTCCTTTGGCCATATTCTCAACTTCAGTCAAGATCACTCTCTAGGCAGTGAAGCCCTTAAAGAGAGACCCGCTCTGATACCAATTGAAATAGCGGTGAAGATCGCTTGAGATGAAGTCAGAATATGCTAATATGTCTTAGAGGGGGTGAATAGGAATTTTAAAGGTTTTTACTGTTTATTCAGAATCCTATTACACTAATCCTTATAGATATGCAACTATCAGGATTACTCAAATGTAACTCTATTGGCTTCCAAGCCAAGTAGAGGATCCAATCACAAATTAATTAAGATATAACAATATGCAACTTAGTCTATGTTGGATATGACTGTGTACGTGTGTGGGATGTGATCAGATATATGAATATGAATGCATTGAAATGAATCACACATATAGAAAAGCAATCACAAACACAGTCATTTTATAGTGGTTCGACGATAAGTCTACTCCACTCCCGGCTGCCGCACTCAACCCTTGAGTGTACCGGATTTCACTAAGGAGGTTTCCCAGGGCTCACCTCAAACCTAAGGTTTTAAATCAGGTTCACCTTCAACCTTTACAGAGGTTTTACGCGGTTCACCTTAAACCCAGAGTTTTGTTGGTTCACTCCTAACCAGATGTTTATGCTCTCCATAGAGCAAGGGTCCACACAACGCACCCGGATTTTAGACCACATAGATTAAGGACCTAACAGTTTATGCCCTACACAAGAGCAAGGGTCCACCCTGTGCACCCACTACGTACACTCCTGCCGGAGGCCTCCTTGAGGACTTCAAAGGGTGAGAACCACTTAGGACCAAGACCTAGGAAGGAATGATCACAAGTGTCCTCTGGACTCTGGATACTTACAGATAAGTTGATGAGTCCCGTTAAGCACAACGCCAAAGATCTTCTCCTCCTTGTTGACGAAGAGTCTTCAGCTCCTTTGATCCGCAACACAAGATGATATACCAATGCTTGGCTTCGGGTTGGGTCAAGGATGAGATGGAATCCTACTCTCTAAAGATTTTCCTATAAGGAAGATAGAGTGGTTCCTCTCTTATGCATTCAAGGCATCCCAGCATAATGATTTACCATTAAGGTAGTAGCTGGAGGATCTTTGAATGTGAAAGTTCATTCCCTAATCCACTCTATTTAATATCAATGGTAAGGGTGGATTAGAGGATGAACTTCCTTGAGAGAAAGGGCTTTAGGTATAGGATATAAGTTGAAACATGCGAAAGCTCTCTCTACTTTCTCTCACAGCAACAAAAGACAAGTCCTCTATAAATAGGCAAAAAGTTCCAACGGATATAAAACGATCACATTTATGACAGAGTTCGATATCATCGAGCAGGTTCGATATCATCGAGCGTATACTCTCGATAGCATCGATGGTCTGCTCGATGACTCGGACTCGATGTCATACGCTTTTGAAACTCCTTGCCAATAGGTCGATGAATCGAAACAGTTGTCGATGTCATCAGATTTCGAACTCCGATTCCATCGATGACTGGGTCGATCCCTCGACACATGAAAAATGAGAGAGACTTGACTTTGAAAATATTTCAGGTTTTCATGAATGATCGGTGGAACCGTTGAGGTCATCGGAATTTGAATGTCGATGATATCGAGATCTGAGTCGAGGCATCGATAATTCCAGCAGATTTATCTTTGAACTTGCTAGACAGATTATGGCTTAGTTCGATGTAATCGATCAGGTGTCGATATCATCGATATTTGAATATCCATTAAATCGAAGGGCCCCCGATCATAGTTAAAAACATCCTGAAATAACTGCTGTAAGAAATGCGCGCCCACCATCGATATCATCGATGGACCTCTGATCTTATTGATATTTGATTTCAGATCATATCGGACGGTCATCGATATATCGATGAATCTTGAGATTTTCATTAAAAAACAAGGGCGCCGGAAATCTGCCTGTCGATCTTATCGAGCCACTCTCGATGGGCTCGAGATTTGAATATCGATGATATCGATATGAGTATCGATACATTGATAATTCGTCCAGATATATTATGAAGATGCTGGACATATTTGTGCTTATATCGATGATATCGATAGATGTATCGATACATCGATAAATCCGTCCAGATGAGTATTTAGTTACTGGACACTTTTAGTCCTCTTATCGATAATATCGTTAAGGTATCGAAGACATCGACAGTGCAGGTCGATCATATCGTGGGTGCTTCGATAGAATCGACAGGGCGAGAAAAACTTAGAGATATTCTATTTTGAAAAAGTTTTCTCACCATAAAAAACCCTAAGATGTCTATCTTGTTTTAAGGGTTTAATTCACTTGGTGTATTAGGTTATGGGATGTGAGGCTATGATTTACCTATGGCGACCTTCCACACATCTGATTGAGGCAGACACTTGGCTTGATCTTCTTTTGATGTCCTACATACTGTCTGACCACCCGTTCACAGTAATTGACAAACAAGGGCACTTATAAGGGCACTTTCACACTTAACCTACACATTACCAAATACATAGACTAGATTAGTTATGTCATAAACTATAGCAATTTCCTACACAATATAGGCAATAACGCATATAACAAACATGGATCTTAGATTAGAAATCATAACAAGCACAAATCATAATTCCAAGTTCATTCAAACATTTCAACAAACACATGAAATGCATATTTATTCAACATAGTTCATATAAATGTAACATATGGAAATCGTCATAACTAAGGTCATATGGCAGTGATCAAGTTAGACATAAATCATTAGCTAGCATTGAAAGCCTTGAAAACCATAACCTAAACATTTATAGTCCGCACCTTTCATAGGTATGCTCGTTACGAACTTGGTTCGTACACCACGTCTCCGTCTACAGCACAACGACTACCTAAATCACAAAGCGGATTAGATATTTCGTCGATTCTTCTATTTGAATTCCTAAAACAAGATTAGGGTTATGATTTCTTACCCAAATCGAAGTTGGAATCACTCGTGTAGCGATGGTGGGGAGGCGATTCAGCGTATGGAGTCGTGGGAGTAAATCCTAGCAACGATCTCCCTATCTTTCTCTCTTCTCCTCACTCTTTCCTCCTCTTTTCTCTCTTCTCTTACCTGGGGTTTGAGAAAATCGTATGGAATAAGAGAAGGGTGGGTTAAGGCCCTTATATAGGCCCAGAACTGACGCAAATGGCCCCAGGGCCATGGTATACCTGGTGTGTATCCAAAGGGTGACTGTTTCTAATGAATGAGGCCCATCGAGGGGTCCATTACTCACCTACAGCATAGGGTAAGTTCCCTGGCAATGGATCTAGGCCAAGATACAATTTCAGTACGATCGGATTAACAAATCGACCGTGGAGGACCCATTTCAGTTCAACGGTCACCGTCACTTGATCAGGGCCACAAGTATACCAATGGGTGCAGGAAAATTTCCCTCATCCAAAGGTGTAGTTGGGTCAGAATCTGATGGTCTGAAACCTTAAAGTTGTCTTGCAAGTGAATAGCCCAATTCACTTAAGTTTGAGTTCATTTTCTAAAGATATTCGCATTTCTCATACACTTCGCTCAGGGCCCAAGTTGTCAGTTTCTGGAAACTATTTGGGCTCGATTCCCGTGATAGTTGTCAAGCCTAATAAGATGGTCATAAGCCTATAGTTTCGCGGTCGTCAGACTTTCGACGCGTGGTCTAGGTCCGATACGGAGTTCCAATATACTCCTGGGAGCAATTGGGTTTTGAGATTGCCCTTAGGTTTTTAAGTAATGTTGGGTTAGTGATTTTAATAGGTTTGGGTCTTGTAGTTTGTATAGAAAGTGGTTTAAGCCAAATCCATCAATTATTTAGTTTAGTACTTAACTAAATTCTGCCTTAATTACGACAGAATAAAGTCCTAAGGTAGTTCTATGTCCCTTTTTGGCACTTTTAGTTAGTATATTATTTTAATTATTTTTTTAATAGTTCATCATTAAGTCTACTTCATCTCTACCAAATTTCACTAGATTTCATGTTGTAGAAAAATTCTAAAAGTAGCAGCCATTCGAACTAATAATTTTTGGATATTTGTCACATCAACCTAGATTCAACTATATTAAAATTTTTATTATATTTTTTAATTATTTTATATGAAACTAAACTTATCAAGCTTCAATCTGGCTTTTGAATCACCTAAATTGGAGTTATAATGAGGGAGATATGACTTTTTGAAGTCAATCAAAAACTGCAGCGAGGGTCCACCGAATTTTCGATGCACCCGGGATGCCTCGTGGTCGGCACGATGGCATCGCGGTCCGCTGTCCTGTCTGGTGGTGTTTTCGCTACTCGATATTTGAAACAAGTGTATTTTATAAACTAAAATGAGTTATTCGACATGCAATATATGATATTGGGGTAGGAGAAGCTGCTCTATCCAAATAACTTATTTATTTTGTCAGATCCCAAAAGGTCGTACGCCAAAGGTTTTTCGAAACTTTTAGCGACGAAATAATTTTCGTCGCAAAGGTCACTTTTAGCGACGAAATAAAGTTTCGCGCTAAAAGTGAGATTTTAGCGACGAAACTTTTAGCGACGAAAATTTTCGTAGCTAAACATAGTGCATTAGACTTTTAGCAACGAAAATTTTCGTCGCTAAATACTCCAAACATTTCTCGCCACGATTGAGTAGATTTCTTTTAGCTGCGAAAATTTTCGCAGCTAAAAATACTATACGAGACCTTTGGCGGCGAACATTTTCGCCGCTAAAAACTGGGTAGATTTTCTTAAACTTTTAGCGGCGAAAATTTTCGCTGCTAAAAGTCTTGTACTTTACGAGACTTCTAGCAGCGAAAATGTTCGCTGCTAAAAATTAACATATCTTTCAGCGGCGAAAAGTTTCATCGCCAAAGGTTTCTTTTTTAAAAAAAAAATTTCCAATCCAAAATTCGTACAAAATTTCTGATATACACATGTTAACAATATATTTCATCATATTCATCCTGATATAAACATTTTATCATATTCACATACATAAACTTTTAGCGGCGAAAATTTTCGTCGCTAAAAAATACTATTCAAAACACTAAAAATTTTCAAATATGTCTGTTTTTAGCAGGGAAAAGTTTTGCTGCTAAAACTAAACTAGCATATCTTTTAGCGACGAAAATTTTCGTCGCCAAAAGTTTCTTTTTGAAAAAATGATATAACTCAAAATCCATACAAAATTCCTCATATACATCTGTTAACAATATATTCCATCATATTCACATTCACATCTATCTAAATCCAAACTACATAAAGTTTTAGCGGCGAAAATGTTCGTCGCTAAAAAATACTATACAAGACTTTTAGCAGCGAAAATTTTCGCTGCTAAAAATAAAGTGACATATCTTTTAGCAACGAAAAGTTTCGTCGCCAAAAGTTTCTTTAAAAAAAAAATATTCCTTCTCAAAATCCGTACAAAATTCCTGATATACATCGATTAACAATATATTCCATCATATTCACATTCACATTCATATCCATCTAAACCCAAACTAAATAAAGTTTTAGCAGCGAAAATGTTCGTCGCTAAAAAATACTATACAAGACTTTTAGCAGCGAAAATTTTCGCTGCTAAAAATAAAGTGACATATCTTTTAGCAACGAAAATTTTCGTTGCCAAAAGTTTCTTTTTAAAAAAAATATTCCCTCTCAAAATCCGTAAAAATTCCTGATATACACCTGTTAACAATATATTTCATCATATTCATCCTGATATACACATTTCACCATATTCACATTCACATCCATCTAAACTCAAACTACATAAACTACATTCATCCAAACACAAACAATCTTATCTGCATCACATTCATTCACGCATAAATACATATAAACTTAACATCATAAACAAAAAATCACAAAGATGAAGACGGAGGTGGTGGGGCATCGGTGGGTAAGCGTGCAGCGAAAGCCTGAAACATCTCCGTCATCCGTCGCTCATGCTCCACCCGCATCTCCACCATCCTCCTCTCCTGCTCCTCCCTCTGCCTCACCAACTCCTCCTCCATCCTCCTCTGTCTCGCCAGCTGATCCTCTATCCTCCTGTCCTGCTCCTCCCTCTGCCTGTCCTGCTCCTCCATCTGCCTCGCCAGCTCCTCCAGGTTTAGGTTTAAGTTTAGGTTTAGGTTCAGGTTATAAGTATAGGTTTTGGGATTTGAGAATAGGTTTAGGGTTTAGGGTTTAGGAAATCGGGTTTGGATTCGGGATCGGGTTTAGGTTTGGGTTTTCAAGTTTAAGCTTAGGTTAAGGTTAGGGAGTTGAGATTAGGATTAGGTGTAGGTGTAGGTTTAGGTTTAGGGATTTGAGAATACATTTAGGTTTTAGGTTTAGGTTTAGGTTTTATGTTATAGGTTAAGGTTTAGGTTTTAGGTTTAGGTTACTGTTAGGTTATAGGTTATAAGTTTAGGTTTTGATTTAGGTTAAGGTTATAGGTTTAGGTTAAGGTTTAGGTTTAGTTTTAGGTTAAGGTTTAGGTTTAGGTTATAAGCTATAGGTTTAGGAATTGAGAATTGGTTAAGGTTTAGGTTTAGGTAATCGGGTTCGGGTTCGGGATCTGGTTTAGGCTTGGGTTTTCATGTTTAGGTTTAGGTTTAGGTTTAGGTTTTAGCTTACAGGTTTAGGTTTTGGTTTTAGGTTTAGGTTAAGGTTATAAGTTTAGGTTATAGGTTAAGGTTTATTAGGGTTTGGTTTTAGGTTTAGATTAAGGTTATAAGTTTAGGTTTTGCTTTGGATGTAGAACTTGCCATCTCCAAGTACTTCAGCTACCACCACCTGAAAGCAAAGGCCAGGAAGATACGTAAATTATATGATTTAAGAAAACAAACAAGAAAGATGACAGACAAAGCAAATGTGACAAAGCACCTAAAGTACTTCCTTTTGTTTACTTTCAACAACATATGAACCATTTGCAACTTCCTGTCCTTCAACATAGTTCTCCCAAATCTGCAAAAAATATATGTAAACAGACCCTTCAGAAGAAAAACCAGTCCTGCACCATTTGAATTAACATTTCTTTCATCAGAACAAATGCAGTTGCATGTTTTTCATCCCTGGGCAATGCAACCACAGTGATATTTGTGTCAGTTTCTTTATGTGCTTGAATGAACCTCTCATAATCCATACGATATAACTGATCTCCAGCAGGAACCAGGAACTCCATGACATTGTGTTCCTTAAATTGCCATAAATACTACATCAGAGCATTAACAATTCCTTGTAAAATACATCACATATATTCATTGAACAAAGTCCATTAGCATATATAAGATAGTTTGCATAGAAAGAAAGGAGCTCAATACCATCACACAATCACACACATGCACCTTAAAGCACCCGAGTACATGATTGTTGAAAATTCTACCAAGAGTAGAAATCCCAAAAATCATGAATATGTCTCTCATTGACCAATCCAAATGCACCTTAAAGCAAAGGACCAACTGCATCCACATATCAAAAAGAAGAAATGTGGAAAGTCTATTAGCTTCCCATTGCAAAAGGGACAAAAGGTTCACCTAATGTGTAGGACAGTGTAACTAAATTTTCTAATAAAAAAGCTTCATGGAGCTTTGAAAAAGATAAGTTTGGTATGCCTAGACGCATGTACAAGTTGAGACAAGATGGGTGAAAAAGTACAACATGTGAGATGTTCATCCGGTGGATCCAACGGTGAAGATGTTCTCACCTAAAAAATAGGCTGGTCCACTAGACCACAACGTTTGAAATGGGTAAACAGCTTAAAATACTGCTGCAGTTAAGCTGCACCTGTTGCAGTTCTGGGGCTGCGCCTACTGCAGTTAAGCTGAATATATGCTTGAACTTGCACCATAAACACAAGTCAAGCCAAACAGTCCCTTGGCTTCCACATGCCACATTTCTATATCATCAATCCCGTTCTAAAATATTGTTTTTGACAGATTAGAGGAGAATTGAATGCAATGCAGACAAATAAAAAAGGGCATATATGCAATGCAGACATATACAATGCAGACAATTGCAATGCAATCCTAATAGTTTCGAATCCTAATTTTATGCATGGTTAAGTAGATTAAATTAGGGACTGCAAATTTAAGAAAGTATAGTTATAGAGAACAACAAAATGACTAGACATAAAGACAATTAAAAATGGTGAAAACTACAATTTAGTACATCCATGTCACTACGAAACCTATTTTCCAAAAAAAAAAAAAATGCAATTAATATGAGACAAGTTTTCTTCAAAAACTTTACCGGTGTTGGTGAGGGTAGATTCTAGTGATTGGGGAGGAGTTGTGGAGAGGATTTGGCAGAGGAGTTTGATTTTGGGTGGGAGGTTTGGGGTTTCAAGGTAGGATGGGAAGGTGGGGGGTTTTGGGTTGTTTGGTTGTGGTTGTTGTTGTGGGAGGGTTGTGGGGATAGCGGCTGTGGGTGATTTGGGGTGGTGAGGTTTTTGGTGGTGGGAGGAGGGGATTCATTGTGGGAGCGTTTTCTGTTGTGGGACATTTTGTTTCGGATGCTGCTGTCTTGCTGTGTGTGTGTGTGTGTGTGTGTGTGTGTGTGTGTGTGTGAGAGAGAGAGAGAGAGAGAGAGAGAGAGAGAGAGAGAGACTGGAAGATTGGAAGGGGGAAACGGACGCGAATTGCCTAAGCCCCCACCCACATGAAGTTTCCGTGGTCGAAAGCTTATGTGGGGCCTACAGCCCGTGAGGAATCCACTCCGTTCATCAGTTTCAAAGCTCCTAATAGGACTGGAGACCAAAAATAATTTAGATCCAAAATTCAAGTGGACCACGCGGGGATTGAATTAGGGCTGGGCTGTCGGTCAGGCTTTCAGGCCTGGCCCACATTAGGCCAGCTTCAGCTGAGGTATAAGCCCAATGACTGGGCTTGGGCTTAATATTCAGGCCCATTTTTAATTGGGTCAAGCTTTATAGTCAGGGGTGTATATGAGTCCAACCGAGTCGAGCTTGGCACAGCTCAACTTGGCTCGGCCACTAGCTGACCCTAACTCAAACTTGGCTTGCCTCAATCCTTAAGGCTGAGCCAGCTCGGCTCGGTTCTGTCAACATCTCGGCTAGTTCGAGCCAAGATTGAGCCTCTGCGGCATTTTCACAAACACACGGAGTGCCCTTTTAATTTATCACTGTATGTAAAATAGCAGCAGTCGTTTATAGGTATTTCATCAAATACCTTGTGGGCAACATCAAAATTTTTTTTTTTAAAAAAGTATTTGTTTCATATACACACCTTCCTTGCCACTAGCCGACACTTTGTTGAGTCATTTCATCAAACACTTGGTGAGCAATATCAATATCAAAGTAACCAAGTCACCGAACTAGTTCAATTTGAGTTAGGCTTCGATCCGAGTTGAGTTGAGTAAAGATTGAGAAGGCTTGAACTCGGTTCGAAATTTTTTCGAGCTCAAAAAATCAGCTCAAACTCGGCTCAAACCCAACTTTGAAAAAAGTCTAATCAAGCTTTTTGGAGTCGATTTGGGCTAGCTAACCAAACTAACTCAATTCGTGTACACCCCTATATACAGTATTGACTGTTTTGATTTTGGCCATTCATTAATATCCACCAATTAGCACCGTTCAAAAACGAAAAAATAAAAATAAAAAATCCACCAATTAGCCAGTTAGAAAATTAGATCAATGCAATTTTCTGTTTAAGATCAATCTATATCAGGGTCCATGATTTTTTACAGTTTAGTTTTGAGTTTATCATATGACACATGGACAATTTATTAGTGCCTGCATATCAAGATCATGCTCTGCCAGAGTACCCAAGTTTTTTCCATTGTAAAAGGGCATGGGAGCGTCACTTAGCAGACATGGCTTCACCAAATTAACTAAATGGCCTTCGTTTTCATTTAAAATCCTTCCCATATTCCTTAATAATCCATAGTTTTAGCAATTCGTAAAAGTAATTGCATGCAAATTTTTGTTCATGGCCACTCTCATAATGTGTAGTATAGTTATTACCTGTTGGTTAAGAAAAGGAAAACAAATGGTCAAAATTGGATTTTTTAAATCACGACTCCCATTACAAGCCAAAAATATTCATTTTCTGTTTGAATCCTAAAAAACCATAAAAAGTGAATTGTAAGTTGTATGATTCACCTCCAAAATTTTACATGTTTTACAGCCGAAGCTTTGATCAAAATTTATGGCAACAAGAGAATCAATAGATGAAACATGAACAATCGACATTGACAGAACTTAAAAGGGAAAGCATCATTTTGTGAAAAATAATTCTTCTAATCATTCCTACATGTAATAAAAAATCTCAACGGATTGGTAACTTTTTCTTAGTTATCTGGATATCAATTCTTGACCCAACATGGCAAAATTTAGTGCCATGAGGAAAAAATGGTATTTCATTTAGGAGCTTACAGCACTTGCGATGCCTCTTGTGAATTTAGGGGGCAAGGGATACAAGAATACATTGTGGAACAACAGTTATAGTAGTGATTTCCAAAACAATTGTCATCTAGGCTATACTAGTAATATCATGACACTGATCCTTCCTATTTAATAGTTATCATGCAGTTTACATGTCATTTCCAAAACCCTGACCTTGCTGATCTTCTTCACTTGCATTACCAAACTACAATGCAAAGAGAAAAAGGAACAGACCAATTGATAGAAAGCCTCTGATCCTTTTTGGGCACAAGGTTCAGATTCTAAAGAAACAAAACACCTACAGATGACATCATGAGTCGTTTCATATCCACAGCAAACAGAAACGGTAAGAAGCTACGTGTACAAGTATTTTCATTCCCATAAGGAGTTTATAGTGCATAAAATTCCACATGATTAAGTGCAAGGACATCCCGAGATGGACAAGATTTAAAGTATTGGGGTGGGAAGACTAAAAGAGAGAAATGTGGCTCTTTCAGGAAAATTGCTGGGAACATTACACTAAAACGATGGACTGGAACTACAAAAAAAAACAAATCTGCAATAGAATTATATCTACCTCTTAGAGCGCATATGTCTTGAACATACTGCCTTGGAACTCAATGATTCCAAAGAAGAACCTTGACATTTCGCTGCCTGCATTTGACTTTCAACATTCATCTCAAGTGCCATTGCTTCAAATTGTCTGAAACAACTGAAATTTTCAGCAAGCTTTCATCAGTAAATAGAATGTAAATGATGAAAGAAGCAGAAAACAACTGCACCCAAGTGACACCTTTCATACAGAAATTCCTCTTAAAGAAATAACAGAACAAAATACAAGAAAAACAGTTTTTAGAAGAGAGAAGATCAATAACCCAGATGGTTTGTTGAGAAAACCAACCAAACCCACAAATTCAATAGCCAAATGGGTCTCAAAATTCTTCTAAAATCCAATATTTTTCTGCTTTCAAAAAAGATAGAGAGATCAGCCACTCAAACTAATTGTTGAAAAAACCAATCACACCCACAAATGCAATGGCCAAATGGGTCTCGAAAATCCTCTAATTCCCATAAAATTCTCATCTTTTTTCTTTTTCTTCCATTGCGGCAACCAAAACCTTCCCAACAATTTTAGAACAGAAATAGACCACTTACAGGCCTGATGAGAAAACCAACCAAACCCACAACTTCAATTCCGAAAAGGGTCTTCAAATTCCTCTAATTCCCATTAAAATCCCATCTTTTCTCCTTATGGCTCTTTAATGAAATTCCAGTTATGGTTCAAAAAAATGCCTAAGTTACCAACAGGTGTTTCAGAAACATACATAATTGGCAACCATGAAACCCATCTCAATTGATGGTCATTAGGAACTTAGGAAAAGCATGTCAGAGCATATAATATCATTCTGAATATACCCACGTATGTTTACAACCATAAAAGAAGCTGGATTGTGATGTAGTGTTGTAGAAAAGATCAAGAGTTATGGTTCCTTTTTATAACGAAAGATAAGTTTTTGCATTATAAGGAGATGAATCATGCATAGGATTGTGAACAGAAACACTTGATAAATTGAAATGCAATATTTGAACCATTAGGAAAAAAGCGAAAAAGAAAAAAAGAAAAAGAAAAGGGCTGCCACAAATTGACAATAAAGAGTGGAGTCTAAGGGAAGCATTGGCATGTCAAATCTAAGCTTCTTACTGAAAATAGCTGGAGTATAGGTCAGTTTGCAGTTAAACATCTACAATCAATTGAATTTCCTTTGATTGGCAATATCCTATGTATGTGAGACCTATATGCCAAGAAATGGGTGAATTGGACCCAGATCCCTCATTTCAAAGGTTGTGGAAGAACCTTATGAGTGCAATTGATTTCATGAGTATCGTCTCCCATGAGAACCATATCATCCGCTTGCGTTGCTTTTCTTTTTTTACTCATTAATACGGAAACACAGAGGAGCACCACTACGCCAAGAGTACACCAAATGAATATGGGTTGCAAGTGTAATTTGTAATGCATGGAAATTCAACTTCCATAGCATCTTTCTAGTTTGGGTCTTGAAAAGCAAATTTGTAGGATGAATAAAATTCAGTATCTTCCACATAAAAAATAATAATCTAGAAACGTGTCAGCAAGCAAACTCCCCAATCCACATGTCCTTAATATAGCCGAATTCTATCCCCTTCAATCCATACTTCTCTAGAATTGTTATGTACTTGAATCAATACTTCTCTAATTCATTTTCCATTTTGGTGCTACAGTGAATAAGCCAATTCAGTGTAAAATAAATGACCGAGCTGATGGTGTCGCTGACTTAATTCATAATGATCTCCAAACCCATGGTTGCAATTTCATGCATTTCAAATGGTGTCTGAAATGATCTTTATTGCAATGTGGGGTGCTGGGGGCTAGTTCCTAGTTGTGAATTTAGGGGGACTAGACCTACTCGGTCATTTCCACTTTATTCTATTGAATTATTGCTATTCAATGTGAAAATTCATTGTATTACAATGTCTTGTTTGAGGATTCTCCCTAGTTAAATACATGGTTACTGGTATTTATGAAGGATGAAGGGATGATGGTGACCTCTAAAAGAATATTAGTGGATGATAATTGGGGTTTGTTAAGGAATTTTAGGTAACTCCTTCAAGGTGTGGCTTATAGGAATGATCCAGTTTTAGCTGATCATTAGAGGGGATCAAGGTTGAGAATGATAATGGATGTCCTGTGTGGCGAATTGATGACAATCAATCCTATTGACAGGGTTTTAGACAAAATGAGCATACTGAACTTCTGGACGCACTTGTGGCTCATATTCACTGATCCTAAACATTGATATGGGGGAACTCACTGTGGATGGCCCATGCACCAAAAATCTCCCAGATTGGAAGACCTTAGCTATAAGTGTTTGTTCCTTTGGTGTTTGAATCAGAACCATTATATAGTTCGTTCCATCAAGGTGTATTTGTTTTTTTTTAAAAAAAAGTTTTTTTATTCTAGCCACCTGTTTAAATGTTTAGGATTTTTTCCATCTGGAAGATTTTTGTGCATGGACCACCATACTTGTTCGTGTAATATTTACAGTTTTGTATCACTGAAGAATGTGCCCCACTTGAGCAAGCCGAAAACGTGAACAGTATTGTACGAACTTTCAGCTAGAGAATCGTAAAATTCTCTGCTATTGCCCTAATTGAGTTGAAGTAGCTAGTTAGCTCATGTGCATTGTACCATTTATTGCCAAAATAGGGTGAAAAAGGTGCATATACCAAAAAATGGTGGATGTGAATATCAATTCCCATTTCTTAGAGACAATACAGAGCAAAAACCAACCAGCACCCTCTTTCCTTCCATTAAACTAAATTCCTCACATTTCCTTCACATCAAGCATTCAAATCAACAGAAAATAAAAATAAAACCAAAAGAAAGGAAGAAAAAAACTCCAAAAATTGAACCTTAAGATGGATCTCGCCGAAAGGTTTCCACCGCTTGGTGGACGCACGCATAGCATGCTTCCTCATGTACCGCAACGAATCCTCCCCAATCACCCGGACGCCCTTCTCGCTCGCGGCCCCCACCGAGCACCCCATCCTGCAGCACGAACCACCGCGACCGCCACCCCTTCGAATCCCTCCCCTCTGTCGCTGCCACTGCGAACGCCGCCTCTTCCGTCTCGCGATTCACCGCAGGCTCCGTGTCAACAGCCGACGGGACTTGACAGAAACCGTTACTCCTAACGGAACCGTCGAACATCAACGGCGGGGGGTTGCCACGGTCTCCGCGATCGAGCGAGACAGGCGCAATGCAGCAGAGAGGGTTTTTTGAGGGGGAGATGTATAAATGAAAGAGATTGAGAGGGACCATCAGGCAGCAAAAACAGCGAGAGTGAGAGAGAGAATGAGGGTTAGGGCGTTTTTTGGTGAAAAAAGAAAAAAACAAAGAAAGAAAATACTTTAAAATCCAAATGTTGTAAGTTTACTATCATTTATAGCATACACCATATTAACAGCCGTACATGTAAGAAACCATTTACTGGATGGTTAAGATAGTTTTCTATAAGAAAATATATACATATTATCCATCTACAACTAGAACCATTATTTGGTTGGTCTGGATAACCCTATATCATTACCACTATTTCTATAAATGAGTCACCAAACTTTAAAGGAAATGCAAAACTCACACACATTTACCATAAAATAAAAAATGCTACTTGATCATTGGATCTGGTAGGGCTCTATGGCCCCAATGTGATTAGTGTAAACCATCAACACCGTGCATTTAATGGGCCCCCTTTAAATTATAGGATATCCCAAAAATCATCTGTATACGGAACTTAGGTGGGCCATACCATCTAAAATCATGTGAAGAAATGCCTAAAACATATAAAATCACTTGGTGGGGCCCACCTGAAATTTCAATGCATATGAAACTTGGTCTGACTCCTCATCCAAGTAGGACACACATAATGGATGGGCTGGATTTGTGAACCACAGCTCAGTGGTCCCAACAAATGATTATGAATATTTTAATGGAGGGTAACCCCTCTCAACTTTTGTATGTGGTGTGGCCCAAAAAAGTCACGGATTGACTTGTGATTTTTAAGCCCCAGGCCCACCATGGAATGGTGCATCTGACTGATTGGGTAGATGTTTGACACCCATCACAGTGGGGCCCACACAGCTCAACCGTATGAAACATTTTCCCATACATATATATATATATATAATTATTATATATCCATCATTAAAATCCTCCTAAGGCCCACTGTACTGTTTATTTGACATCCAATATGTTGAATAGGTCATACAGGGCCAGATGAAGGGGAAAAACAAAAATCAGTTTGATACAAAACTTTGATGGCCCCAAAATGTTTTTTAATGGTTTGACTAGTGCACCCTAGGCTAGCCAGCTAGCTTGTGTCAAAGCTATGTGGGCCCTACCACGATGCGTGTGTCTTAGTTACCTTGTCCATCCATTTTGCCAACTTATATTAGCCAATGAGGCCAAAAATAAGGCAGATCCAAATCTCTGGAAAATTATGGAAATTTTTTGGGGCCACAAAATTTATGGATCATGCTGATATATGTGTTTTCCTTTCATCCATGCCTATGATGTTATCAACATGTTGGATGAGAAATAAACATTACAGTAGGCCATGGGAAGTTTTTAAATGTTGACGTTCGATCATCATTGTTTTCCTGCGATGTGGTCCCTCTCCCTCTCCGTGTCGTGCTCCCTCTCCCTCGGTGCATCTGGGACTACTGATTTCCCTCTTTGTTGCTAGATTGACAGTCATGTTTCTGTAAATGAAGATAAGAGTATTGATCTTAA
Organism: Magnolia changhungtana; assembly: GCA_030180095.1. Taxonomy (NCBI): domain Eukaryota; kingdom Viridiplantae; phylum Streptophyta; class Magnoliopsida; order Magnoliales; family Magnoliaceae; genus Magnolia; species Magnolia changhungtana. Next base: position 7,273,271 of record JASAUF010000446.1, read on the forward strand.
CAGTATGGTCGTCCTGCACATAGACAAAAAATGCTTGCAATGAATTTTTATGAGTACTAGGTAGCCTATTAATGAAAACAATGTCTTCGTCCATAATACGTCTGTTTATGATTTGACCAACTTTCAAATATATATGTCCTTTTGAACCTTCCCTAATTGCACAAGTGGCTGAACCATCTCTGTATGTTACACATAATTTGTCATCCACTAGTTTCTGTAAATGAAAATAAGAGGATTGATCTTAACAGTATGGTCGTCATGCACATAGACAAAAAATGCTTGCAATGAATGTTTATGAGTACTTGGTAATTTTGGAGTCCTTGGTTAGGGTTTGGGTTGAAAGTACGAGTGCTGGAGCCGACGCTTTCGGAGTCCGAACTCATTCTTTTGAAAAATAGAAAAATGAGAATATTAGTAAATATGGATTTTCTTGTTAAGAAAAAAATGGAAGATGGATTGAAAAAACATAATGGAGAAATTTCACTTTTAGGACTTTTTTTTTTTTTTTTATTGAATGTCATATCATCTCTTTCGTTAGATTAGTTTTGGTCTAATCTTTCAATCATTCTCTAACTGTTAAAAGGAAATAAATTTCCATCTAGAGTTGGTTATGAGTGTAGTTTTCTATGTAACTGTTAAAAGGAAATCAATTTCCCCCTCTCTTTTGGTGACTCAAACAAAAGAAGCCATCTCATAATTGAGGTTTTGTTATAACCTATGTTGTTTTCTAAGTGCACATGTTTTCATTAGTATATTTATATTTTTACCAATCTGTATTTTCTTTTAAGCTTTGATTTCTCGGTATCTTATGCAGGTTGCTTCAAATCATTATGGTTGGTACCTATTTTCAGAAAATCCATGCCAAATGTAAACTTGAAACCTGAAAAGATGCAATCTCTAGCAAAGGCCCTTCCAGAATCTCCAAGGCCCTTTGATGATGGGCTGTATAGAGCACTTGATATTTATTTCAAGGTTTGAATCCATTCATCGATATTTACTGTAACTTGGATTTGTAACTTGCTTTCCTCTTCACAATGTTTTACGTTAGTAAGCTCTAACTTGCAGAAAATGTCTTGTCTAGCTTGTTTGTTTTTGCGCCATATAGAAATATATCATTAGGTGCTAAATGACTAGTTCCAATAATTTAAATATGCAATGAAATAATCTTGTGCATGTAGCATGACTTCCATAACATTTTTTTTTACTTAGATAAATTATATATTGCTTACTAAAGATTTTCATTTGTTTCAAATATTTAGTCATTCTGTTTCAAATAATTAGTCATTCCTTACACTGGGGCCCACCTTGATAATTTAATATATATCCATGCCATCCATCCACTTTTCCAGCCTACTTTAGAATGTAGTTCAAAAAACTAGATAGTTTCAAATCTCAAATGGACCACACAATGTTGATTGAATGCCCACCATAACCTTTTTCATAGAAGTTTTGGATCTAGCTGAGATTTGGATAGACTTCATTTTTGGCCGAGTGTTCTAAAATGACCTTCAAAAAGGAACGAACGGGGTGGATTTCTCTCATACATCACAACTGGCCCCACATGACATTCAGGTGCATGAAACAAACTCGCGTCCCTTTCTGAAGCGGATTGCGTACTGAGTAGTACTGAGTAAACTCCGTGGGCCCCTGTGTCATTCATGCATTATATCCACTCCGTCCATCTCTTTTAACACATAATTTTTGGGCTTAATCCAAAAAATGGAGTATATCCAAACCTCAAATGGACCACACCACCAGAAACTGTGTGAATTGAACATCTACCGTTGAAAAATTCTTGGGGACAACAAAGGTTTTAGATCAAGCTGATATTTGTGTTTTCCCTTCATCCATGTCCTTCTGATCTCATGAACAGGTTGGATGACAAATAAACATCACTGGGGGCCTTAGAAACATTTCAACGGTTGAAATCAATAGTTCCACTTTTTCCAGTGGCATGGCGCACTTGAGGCTTGTATATGCATCAATTTTGGGTTCAACCCATAAAATGATATGGAAAAACGAATGGACGGCGTGGATAAACCACATGCATTCGCTGTGGACCCAACTGCGTTTACTCAGTACAATAAGAGCGTACCGAGTAACTCACAATCCGATTTTGTCACTTTCTTGCAGGTGAAACCCGACGGAGGGAAACAAAATCCCCAAAATTTCTCCCCCGCCCAAAACTCTGAGCTGGTGAAGGTAGGCCGCCCGTGTGAAGGTAGGCCGCGGTCAATCTGTGCCCAATCCACTCGTTCTCTCTCTCTCGACCCTTCTCTCTCTATTTCTCCCTCTCCCTCTCCCTCTCCCTCTCCCTAGGGTTTTCTCATTTTATCACGCTGCTTGAATTAGGGGCAGCCATTCTAGTTGATTCCTCACTGGGAGGTGATAGCAATGGTAATAGTAGAATCCTGCCTTTTGGGCCGTTGATTCGAAAGCGGAAGGTTGATAGATTTGGGGTTTTCGGATTGATATTGGTGTGGAGATGGGCTGCAGCGACTGGGTTACCGGATTTAATGGTGTGGGTTGTCGGAATTAATGGTGTTGGGGTCTTACGAGAGAATGGAGCAGAGGCTTCTCACGGCTGGAGACTCTTCAATTAATAGGTATACTTTTCTTTCCTTGATTTATCTTCACCTTCTATTATTCATGGGTTATGGTTATTTTGTATTGATTATTCAGAAATTTCAAGAGGCTTTCAAATGAGTTAACAGAGTGGCTTACAAGGGACTTTTGGGAAGAGATCTCGAATGTAATATGAGACAGAGATAAAGCATTGGGGTCTGATGATGTCACCATGGATTTGTGAATTGGTATTGGAGCACTAGAAGTACTTGCTACTTAGATTGGTGGGCTTACCATTTTTTCTAATTCAGTTTCTGTTTATTACCCTGCTTTCAGGTTAGGGCACTAGGAAGAAATACAATGGGTTCAGTTCCCATGAGACTTAGGGGCGAGGACAAGATGGCATCTATGGACATAATACCAGCAACCATGCAAAAAGACCTGCAGAGGGTGTCAGAAAGCCATGAGAGCCAGTAATTTCTTCACTCATTTTGGCTATTTGGTATCTCTTATTATCTTCATACCAAGGTTGGCATACTCTGCAGTTGGATGCGCCCACAAAATTTGACTCAGATGGGTCAACATGGTTACTTAGAAAATCATTTTTTCCTAATTAAGTTAATTTCTTATTAAGTAAAAATAGATATAAATACCAAGAACATGGAATTGGTAATTACTAATTACTTATAAAATTCATGATTCATGTTTAAAATATGCATCTTAGTTTGTGGCGAAGAGTAGAGCACCCCATATTTGCCAAGACGCGATATCCGGGTTGTTCATCAAATGGGCACCTATGATTGTATCATAAAAACATGTCAGGTCCATAGTGGTTTGTTTGTCACTGCTCAATTGTGGAGTCTATATTTTTTCATTTTTCCTTGTTTGATTACTTGAGCTAGCAATGGTTGTTACTAAAGTTTCAATTCCCAATTGGAAAACAGAGAAAGAAGTAAAAAAATAAATAGAGAAACTAGCTAAAATATGCTTGTATATCTTCCTAAAATAATATACCATGACATATATTTAATAGTTATAATATTGATACCACACATGTTACCTGGCTTTCCTGTGCCTTTTTAAACCTAACACAATGGCCGTTGAGCATTGGGTTTGGCAAGACCGCTTACTGAGCACTAAGAGCGAAATGGCAGAATGCAACATGACTTGGATTGTTTCTTTTGCCTGGGCTGACTAGCCGTTTCATGAAGAAACTTGGAAAAAGTCACCAGAGTAACGTTGATTTTGTGGACTCACTGGGTCTACACCCTTTTTTTTCCTCTCCATGTGGCGTACAAATAGAGTTAACTTAGGTTAGTCACGGGTCGATTCGCTGATTCAGCCAACTTTGTTTCATATCATACTCCAAAGACTTGGATTATTTTCTCAAAGAATTTGGTGACTTTGCAGTCATTTCTTTGCTTCTGTTGTGTGCATATGCAACATTTTTGTTCATTTAGTTAAATGGTTCATGCAATAAAAATAGAAAACAATGCATAGTTTAAGACCCTATGCATAGTTTAAGACCCTCTCATGACAGAAAAAAACTACTGAATAGAGCCTGAAAAATAGAAAACAAGAAAGAAACCATCAAAGGAGGAACAAAAAAATAAAAAATACAATCAACCATTTCTCCTCCACTCATACACAATCTCCTCGAATGAACATCGCTTGATTTCGGAAAGAGAGAGCACCCAATATGCAATCTTTGAAGAAATGCCCATCTTAATGGACTCCATACAAGAGGACTTCTTATAAAAATCATCCTCTTTCTTTCCTCCAAAATCCCCAAACAAACCCATGCGGAAGCATCTTCGAAAAGGAAATTCTTCACTAACATTATTAATCCAATAAATGATCTCTTGTTGTCTCAAAAACATTGCATCCACCCATAACCACATATTGGTTTTTGCCATTTTCTCCAATACACTTTTGCAGGATTTGGAATGAAAAAGATTTGTAATCCTATAAAAAGATACCGCTAAGGCAGGAGGAAGTTACAATGTAGGACAACCATGCTACAATAAAGGGCAATGAACCTCTCTTTGAGAGCCTAATTAACTTAAGATGTAAAACATAGATCAGTAACAAGAACTAGGGAGATGTTAAGGCCCAATTTGAAGAGTTTCAATTGGGAAGTGCGTAAACACGGCATTTAACATTGAGCAAAATGAAGAAAGTCCGTCAATTTGGATTGAATGACAATTCACAGGTGAGCTTAATGCTGCGAACGGAGAATATTATAAATTTTTAGGACATGCTACAACTTGTGACAAGAGTAAGATAGGTAGGGCCCACTTTTTAGCATTAACGAGTAATGCACTATAAACACTTCTCCATGATCTTGTGTCCATTAAGTCATCATAGCACTCTCACTGGTAGGACCGTTTTCAGAATATCCGAGCACTGGGATCATCATTTTGACAGTTTCTTGGTAGTAGGAGCACCACAAGTTTGAACACAGAAATCCACATTAAAGAAGAAGAACAGGGAAAAGCAAAGAGGCAAATAAGCCCAATCAAAGGGAATTGTTATTACATCCCATAAACATAGTGACAAACCTTATTCTCGCAATTTTGGCTCCAATATATCTCAGGAGATTTTCAAATTTTGAGCTTTTTCTCAGCATACTGTCTGGAAAATCTTGTCAAAAATAATATATTTAAAAATATTTATTGTAAATTATTAAATAAATATTTAAATATACAAACTTATATAACAAATTCCCTAAGGTTTTTTACTATTTTTCGAGTTAATATCGTTTGGAGTTTTTACATGAGATTTCCAAAATCTCAGTATTTCTCATGCTAATTCCACCCCCAATAAAGGGTGTTTGGTCATTGTGGAGATTGTGAAAAGTGTTTCCCAAATGACTGTTTGTGAACAAATTACAACCCTCGCGAACAGGTGTTAATATTAACTTTAGTAGTATCGAAATGGCAGTACGTAGCATATGAACAGAAAAACAAGCTCTGATTTGCCACAGAACATTAATAATACAAAAAGACAAATCATATTCATAAGACACAAAAGGTGAGTTTCTTCCTAGAGGGTCCTTCAAAAACTTTCCTTTCTTTTCAGGGAAGTTACAATTACAACAAAGCATCGGCATCCAAATTTTGAAATTGCATTTGAAGATTCCAATTTTACAATGACAAGAACCCTGAATTCTAATTGATTAGCACAGGATGATTTCCTTCCATCGTGGGAAATTACAATGACATCATGGCTACATGAACATGGGAACAAGACATTTTGGTCAAAGCTACTTCAATGATAGAACACAACAGGAGGAACCTTGAGGTGAGAGTCCTTGAGGAATGGTATTGCCTGCGGTCTCTCAACCAAATCACGGTAAAAATCATACTCTGCTTCATAATCATGCAAATGAAGCTCGCCTTCTGGTTAGTATGGTAATGATGTTTCGCTGCTTTGTCGATTTTCCAAATCCAAATACACTCACCCTTTCACAAATTCCCAACGCAAGCATCACAGCCTGCATCCCCGAAGAGTAATGAAACAAACTACCATCATGGGATGCACCCCATTCTATTGGGCCCTTTCTCGTCTCCTCCATGTACCGTTTCAAAGAGTAATACTTCACGATCCTTGTGCACAAGACATCAAAGCGAGCATCCGTAATGAGCAAAGGAGCCTTGTGTGATGCACTACACAGCATGTAGTCCATCAAGTTTTATGGTGTACATAACAAATTCTGACTGAAGCAGCCTTTTCGGCGTGAGCATAGGTGCAGGATGTTACTGTTTACAAACGAGATGTTGGTTTTTGAACCCACATGTTTTGGAACCCATCAGTTCGAGCATTATTCAATCGAATCACAATCTCATGGCTGTCAATCAAATCACCATACTCATTCTTCAGAAGAATCCCACTATTGCCAATGACGGCACAAGACGCATAGAAACGGCCATGATCCACAAACCCATAATGCTCATCAAGCGGACGCTTAATTACATATATCAAGTCCGTCATGATGTCAGGTTCAAATCTTTTGTTCGAAACCAAGTACGAAGGAGTTTACGGAATTCCCAAGCCATTGTTAACGGTGCCATATTTGATTTAGACGTATCGGCCGTTATGGCTTTGTAAGTCCGGTTAGAAATTTTTCGATATCCCATTTCGATATCCTAGCCCATCATTGGCTTGTTCTTTAACCAGACATGGGCGGTCAATTTTATGTGAGAATGACTAGTCTCTTTGCAAATATCCAATTACAAAGTTTATGAATTTGGTGAATACATGTGTATACCTTCTCATGGATACATGTGTCACATACACTTTGTGAAAATGACGTGTTGACCCACCCATGAGCTAAATATATGTGCCTAGGCTCATCCCAAGCAGCTCCGACATGATGCAACCAGTCCCACTTATTTAACCATATTGGTTTAGACCGCACAAGTCCAAATCAAGATGATGCCCAGATCATGGGTCCTTAGACTGCACAAGTCCAACCCAACCTGGTCCACCCAGAGCATAGTATCTTTGGTCCTAAAAACAGGAAAAGACAGTATTACGACTTATTTATTTTGTTTATGTTTTGTTTTGTAGATTGAAGGGGCCTACTTAGAAGGCAACAAAGGTATAAGCAATTGGGATGTTTTCTCTCACATACCAGGTTGGTTTTGTTTTTTCCTTTCCTTTCTCTCTTGGAGAATTTTTTAGGTATAGTACAATACAATTTTAAAATTAAAATTTCATTGAATTTTACTGTCTCCATATTCAGGAAAAATATGGAGACAGTCTACATCCATCAGAATGTGAAACTTTAAGTATTGAAGGGTTAGGATCTTATAATCTAGGAGATTTCAGCTGGCTCCATCCATGGTGGGGCCGCTAGAGTTAAACCCAGAAGCCAAATACTCACCCCACAGATAGTACAATGGTCAAATGGGCTCGATTTGGCCTTTTATGTCATATAGCTATCAGTCCACAAAAAGAAAAAAAAATTAAAGAAAAAGAAAAAGAAAAAGAGAAAAAGACTAACACAATGATAACTTGTTGGACATGAACAGGAAGACATTAAATTGATGCATTCCCTTGGAGTGAATTCCTACAGATTTTCCATATCTTGGTCTAGAATCCTCCCAAGTGAGTTTTACTTACATCTCTCCAATTTTACTGTTAGGACATCCAATCCCCTCCAGCAGGTTGATCCCACTATGAAGATCACATGGTGCTAAAGTCAGGCAAATCTACTGATCAGGCACGCCACACTTTAGTTTGGACCAAATGAGAGGTTGTCCATTCTATTCTTTGGTATGTCCCATCTGATGAGCGGATTGACCTATTTTTAAGCTATTTGTTCTTCATGGTGGGTTTAACCTTTGGGACGGGTTAGATGTTCTCTCCACTTAGCATGTTGACGTTTAGGTGTGTCTGACACCTCATATTTTGGCAGAGACTTAATCTTCATTTTAATATATGTTAATGAACAACAGAAGGAAGATTTGGTGAGATTAATAGGGCAGGAATTGAATTTTACAACAACCTCATTGATGCTCTCCTTCTCAAAGGTAACAACATCCTCTTGTTTTTTCTCGCACAATATCCACCATCCATCCACCACACATACATATTTGCTTATCCTACCTGCTCATACAGTCACCTAGCGTATGTGTGCAATATCTGATCTGTCAATCAGGTGGGCCATGCAGTGTAGGTGCCCTGGCCTAAAGTGGCTTAGGTAATTTTGGAGTCCTTGGTTAAGGTTTGGGCTGAAAGTACGAGTGCTGGAGCCGATGCTTTCGGAGTCTGAACTCATTCTTTTGAAAAATAGAAAAATGAGAATATTAGTAAATATGGATTTTCTTGTTAAGAAGAAAATGGAAGATGGATTGAAAAAACATAAAAGAGATTTTTTTTTTTTTTCTTTTTTGCTTCAACAGAGAGAGACTAAGCTAACAATGAGCTTCTTTCAAGGGATCAATTGGTTTTGTTTCACAATAAACCAAACTTTACAACTAAGCTAACAATGAGCTTCTTTCAAAGGATCAAAATTGATAGCACTCTTACCTAAAAAGTACTGAAGGTCTTTAAAGTCCTTTATCTTAAAATTTTGAGAGAGATTTTTCATATGATCATAAAATTCCATAGGTTGATCAATATATATAATGAAACCCTACTCTCTCACAAAGAATGTGAGAATAACAAACACTCGGATATGCATATCCTTTATCTTTCTTGTATGTAGTTACATGTCGAATTTCTTCGTTCTTTGATTCATTACACTCAATTCAGGTATGGTTTGCACCAATTCAAGAGACTGTACATTAGGCATTCAATATATAAGACTGGAGTGAGACTGATTAGGCATTTAAATGTGTTGCAGGATTGTTTGAATTGCTTGTTCTAACAGGTGCACAAGTTGGAATGGATTGGACTTCTATCTTGAGAAAACGCCATAATTTCAGGTAGTTATTATTGTAATGGAAAGTTAAAAAATTAAAAGAGAGAGAGATAATGAATTCATGGAAAGAAATGTTTTTTATCATTAGGGCTGCTTTTGCCGGGTTTGATGCAGAAATTGTCGCCAACTTCACAGAAAGACAAATAGCATCAGTGGCCACAGATTGCAACCTGGATTTAAACAAGGTTCGAGGTGCCGTCAACAATGCTAACAAAATCCTCCAGGTTAGATTGTTGATTGGACCTGATTTTATTTAAATGATCTTGATAATCCATTTTATTTAAATGAGCAGACTCGGATGTGCGTTGGAGCTATCCGGATGAGCGGGGGTCCCTGGAAGGTGGGAACCATAGTTATGACCATGACGAAGCTGTCCATTTCCTGTGGAAACATTGGAAGGGCCTGGCCATTTGGACAGGCCGTGTTTATGTATTTGCTCGAAATTAATGGAGCAGATCCGGATGTGCGTCGGAACTATCCGGATGAGCGGGGGTCCCGGGAAGGTGGGAACCGCTGTTATGACCATGATGAAGCTGTCCATTTCCTATGGACAGCATTGGAAGGGCCTGGCCATTTGGACAGGCCGCGTTTATGTATTTGCTCGAAATTAATGGAGCAGACCCGGATGTGCGTCGGAGCTATCCGGATGAGCGGGGGTCCCTGGAAGGTGGGAACCGCTGTTATGACCATGATGAAGCTGTCCATTTCCTATGGACAGCATTGGAGGGGCCTGGCCATTTGGACAGGCCGTGTTTATGTCTGTATTTGCAGGTACCACACCCTTAACCTAAACCTATAACCCAACCTAAACCTATTCTCAAATCCCAAAACCTATACTTATAACCTAAACCTACACCTAGACCTTAACCTTAACCTAAACCAAAACCTATGACCTAAAACCTTAACCTATAACTTATAACCTAAACTTATAACCTATAACCTAACATTAACCTAAACCTAAAACCTAAACCTTAACCTATAACCTAAAAACCTAAACCTAAACACATTCTCAAATCCCAAAACCTATGACCTAAAACCTTAACCTATTACCTATAACCTTAACATATAACCCAACCCTTAACCTAAACCTATTTTCAATTCCCAAAACCTATACTTATAACCTAAACCTTAACCTAAACTTAAATCCCTAAATCTTAACATATAACCCAACCTAAACATATATTTATAACCTAAACTTATTCTGAAATCCCAAAACCCATAACCTAAACCTTAACCTAAACCTATACCTATAACCTAAACCAAAACCTATAACCTAAACCCGAACCGAACCCGAACCCGAACCCGAATCTCTAAACCTTAACTTAAATCTAAACCTAAAACCTAAACCTAAAACCTAATGTATTCTCAAATCCCTAAACCTAAACTTACACCTAATCCTAATCTCAACGCCCTAACCTAAACCTAAGCTTAAAATTGAAAACCCAAACCTAAACCCGATCCGAACCCGAACCCGATTCCTTAAACCTAAACCTTAACCAATTCTCAATTCCCTAAACCTATAGCTTATAACCTAAACCTAAACCTTAGCCTAAAACTAAACCTAAACCTTAACCAATTCTCAATTCTCTAAACCTATAGCTTATAACCTAAAACTAAACCTAAACCTAAACCTAAACCTTAACCTAAACCAAAACCTATGACCTAAAACCTTAACCTATTACCTATAACCTAAACTTATAACCTTAACCTAAACCTATTCTCAAATCCTAAAACCTATAACCTAAACCTTAACCTATAACCTAAACCTATAACCTAAACTCAATTTCCTAAACCGTAACCTATAACCTAACCTAAACCTAAACCTATAACCCGAACCCGATTTCCTAAACCTAAACCTTAACGTATTCTCAAATCCCTAAACCTAAACCTCAAATCCTAAAACCTAAACCTAACCTAACCTAATCTCAACTCCCTAATAACATAAACCTAAACGTAAACTTGAAAACCCAAACCTAAACCCGATCCAAAGCCGAACCCGATTTCCTAAACCTAAATTTATAATCTTAACCTAAACCTATTCTCAAATCCCAAAACCTATAACCTTAAACTATTACCTTAACTTATAACCTAAACCTATAACCTAAACTCAATTTCCTAAACCTTAACCTATAACCTAACCTAAACCTAAACCTATAACCCAAACCCGATTTCCTAAACCTAAACCTTAACGTATTCTCAAATCTCTAAACCTAAACATAAACCTACACCTAATCCTAATCTCAACTTCCTAACCTAAACTAAACCTAAACTTGAAAACCCAAACCTAAACTCCGATCCCGAACCCGAACCCGATTTCCTAAACCTAAATTTATAACCTTAACCTAAACCTATTCTCAAATCCCAAAACCTATAACCTAAACCTAAACCTATATAACCTTAACCTAAACCTAAAACTTAACCTATAACCTAAACCTTAACCTATAACCTTAACTTATAACCTAAACATATAACCTAACTCAATTTCCTAAACCTTAACCTATAACCTAACCTAAACCTAAACCTATAACCCGAACCCGATTTCTAAACGTATTCTCAAATCCCTAAACCTAAACCTACACCTAATCCTAATCTCAACTCCATAACCTAAACCTAAACCTAAACTTGAAAACCTAAACCCGATCCGAACCCGAACCCAATTTCCTAAACCTAAACTTATAACCTTAACCTAAACCTATTCTCAAATCCCAAAACCTATAATCTAAACCTAAAACCTAAACTTAAAACTTAACCTATAACCTAAACCTTAACCTATAACCTAAACTTATAACCTAAACTCAATTTCTTAAACCTTAACCTATAACCTAACTTAAACCTAAACCTATAACCCGAACCCGATTTCCTAAACCTAAACCTTAACGTATTCTCAAATCTCTAAACCTAAACCTTAACGTATTCTCAAATCCCTAAACCTAAACCTACACTTAATCCTAATCTCAATTCCCTAACCTAAACCTAAACCTAAACTTGAAAACCCAAACCTAAACCCGAAATCGAACCCAAACCCGATTTCCTAAACCTAAACTTATAAACTTAACTTAAACCTATTCTCAAATCTCAAAACCTATAACCTAAACCTAAACCTTAACCTAAACCTAAACCTATAGCCTAAACTCAATTTTATAAACCTTAACCTATAACCTAACCTAAACCTTAACCTATAACCCGAATCCGATTTCTAGACTTAAACCTTAACGTATTCTCAAATTCCTAAATCTAAATCTACACCTAAACCTAATCTCAACTCCTAACCTAAACATAAACCCAAACACGAAAACCCAAACCCAAACCCGATTCGAACTCCGAACCCGATTTCCTAAACCTAAACCTATTATCAAATCCCAAAACCTATAACCTAAACCTAAACCTATAACCTTAACCAAAACCTTAACCTATAACCTTAACTTATAACCTAAAGCCATAACCTAAACTCAATTTCCTAAACCTTAACCTATAACCTAACCTAAACCTAAACCTATAACCCGAACCCGATTTTCTAAACCTAAACCTTAACGTATTCTCAAATCTCTAAACCTAAACATACACCTAATCCTAATCTCAGCTCCCTAACCTAAACCTAAACCTAAACTTGAAAACCCAAACCTAAACCCGATTATGCTTTCAGACTACCGAACAAGCTGTAGTTGTTCATCAGCCAAGTAAAAGTCATACCCAAATCTTGCGTTGTGACTTTGTATTATTTGTGGAACCTAATATTGTGTAATAGTTTGATTGACTTTGTTTTGAAAACTTTAAATAGTAAACAAGTGAGATTGATTGTTTGATTGAGTTGTTAACTATTTTGTTGGTATTATGGCTTTCATGATTGATTGTTTCATGAGTGGATTGAATGAATGGATTAGTAGTTTAAATAAATATTAAAAAAAATTAAACATTTTTAGCCTCAATTTGTAACCGAGGCTTGGATGGATTTACTAGTTTGGGTTTAGTTGGATGTGAATGTGAATATAATGAAATATATTATATAACAGGTGTATATCAGGATAAATATGATGAAATATATTGTTAACAGGTGTATATCAGGATAAATATGATGAAATATATTGTTAATTGTGTGTAGTGTAAATATATGAAAATTTTGTGCCGAATTTTGAGCTGTATATTTTTTTTAAAAAAGAGACTTTTAGCAACGAAAATTTTCGTTGCTAAAACATCTTGGATCTTTTTTAGGCGGCAAAAATTTTCGTTGCTAAAAGTCTTGAAATTTTTTTTGGCAGCGAAACTTTTTGCTGCTAAAATCTTGGAAATTTTTTTTTACAGCAAAACTTTTCACTGCTAAAGTTTTGGATATTTTTTTTATAATGTGAAAATTTTCGCCGCTAAAAAGTTTTGGAAGTTTTTTGGTAAACTTTTCATTGCTAAAAAGTAAACTTTTCGCTAAAAGTCTTGAAAATTTTTTAAAAGTCTTGTAATTTTTTAGAATTGAAAAATTTTCGAAAAACTAAAAGTCTTGAAAATTTTTTTCGCGGCGAACATTTTCGCTACTAAAAGTCTTGGATATTTTTGTAGAATTCTTGGAAAATATTTTTGACAGCGAAAATTTTCGCTGCTAAAAGTCTTGTAAAATTTTTTTTTGCAGCGAAACTTTTCGCTACTAAAAAGTCTTGGATATTTTTTTGGCGGCGAAAATTTTCGCTGCTAAAAGTCTTGGAGGTTTTTTTGGCGGCGAAAAGTTTCGCTACTAAAAGTGTTGAAAATTTTTTTGGTAGCGAAAATTTTCGCTGCTAAATGTCTTGGAAATTTTTTTTAGCGACGAAAATTTTCGTCGCTAAAAAGCTTGCATTTAGCGTCGATTTGACTTTTTCACTGATAAAAGGCTTGTACATCGGTCTTTTAGCGACGAATTTAGCGACGAAAATGTTGGATGAAGAGTTAGGTATATTAATCAAATTGACATCATCATCATCATCTTGATTAGGACTGGGTGTGATCTGTCGATCATCTATCACAACATTTATAGATTCTTGTAAAATCCTAGTTCTTTTGTTAAGAACACGATATGCCTTACTATTTAGAGCATAACCTAGAAATATTCCTTCATTGCTTTTGGCTTTAAATTTTTTCAAATTTTCTTGGTCATGTAAAATAAAACATTTACTTCAAAAAGTTTGAAAATATTTAATTGTGGGCTTTTTATTAAACCATAATTTATAAACTATTTTGTTTTTAGCTTTTCAAATATAAACATGATTAATTATATAGCATGTAGTACTAATAGATTTAGCCTATAATTTTTTTGGTAGGTTCATGCTATTTATCATTACATTGGTCATCTCTTGAAGAATTCTATTTTTTCTTTCAACAACTCCATTTTGTTGAGGTGTTTTTGGAGCAGAAAATTCATGCAATATACCATGATCATTGCAGTATTTCTCAAAATTGCTATGTTTAAATTCGGTACCATGATCACTTCTAATTTTGACCACAGATAACTCCTTTTCAGTCTGGATACGTTTTAAAATTTTTCTGACTTCATCAAGAGTATCTGATTTTTCTCTTAGAAAGGCTACCCACGTATATCTAGTGTACTCATCAACTACAACTAGAAAATATTTCTTTCTACCTCTACTCTTCATTCTAGTTGGTTCGACTAAATCCATATGGAGAAGTTCAAGAGGTCTAGACGTGGCTAAGGAGTTCACTTTCTTTGTGACTACTCCTAATTTTCTTGCCTATTTGACATGCGCCACAAACTTTTTCTATCTTTTTCAGTTTGGGTAGGCCACGTAAGTGATCTCTTTTTCTCAATTTATATAAATCCCTATAGTTTACATGTCCAAGACGTTTATGCCATAGTTCAGTCTCATCTGTTTGGACCATGTAACATGATGATTTGTTGAGTAAGGATTATCAATTATATAGTAATTTTTAGACGTTCTGCGACCATTTAATATTACATTTCCTTTCTCATTTATAATCTCACATCCGTGATCTGAAAATTTTACATTATGCTTATTATCACAAATCTAAGATATGCTTAGAAGATTATGTTTTAATCATTTAGCATATAGAACATTTTCGAAGAGAGGTAAGTTAGGAAGTTGTACATTACCTTGGCCAATTATCTTGCAGTTGCTTCCATCTCTGAATGTAACTGAGCTGCCATTTACTTCATTGATGTTTGAGAATATAGCCTTATCACTTGTCATGTGTCTCAAACATCCACTATCCAAGTACCATCTTAAATGGCTAATAGCTCTGAAAGCTGTGTGGGCAACAAGACACTTAACCTTTAGAACTCATTTCATTACAGTTCTAGGTTTAGGAGGATCTCTTGTTTTACGCTGTATTTGGGAGTTAAGATTTTTCCTTTTTTTATATACTCCAGTCTTATCAGAGTTGGATTTTAATAACTCTTTAAGCAAGTCCACAATTTTTTCAGCTAAAGGACGTTTATTATTCCTTTGATGTTTATAAACATTGGCATTGTTTATTTTAGAGACTTGAAAAGGTTTTGAGTTTTTGAAGTCATTCCTTTTACAGTTTTAATCTTTTAGAGTCTTAGGTTTAGAGTTCGAGGATTCTCCTTTTACAAAAGTAGGAGCAGTATCCTTAGATTTTAATGAGTTATTTTTAGTATAACCCAGACCAAACTTGTCACCACTTCACCTCAATGAGATTAATAATTTTTCAAGTTTCTAGTCACCAGTGGCATATTTCTAAGTATCCTTTGAACTTTGAAGGAAAGAAACTTCAAGTTTTAGTTTCTCATTTTTGGTTTTAAGTTTTTGCAATTCAAAAGACTTAAAACTCAAATCTAATTTTGTTTTTTCAAAACAATTGGAAAAATGAGATTTTTCTAAAACAACTTTTTCAAGTTCTAATTTCAGTTTAGCATAATTTTCTTTTTCAATTTTCAATTTGATAGTAATTTTACAACTTTCTCTGTATAAGGCATTATAAGCATCTTGAATATCATCTTCATTTTCAGGGTCACTTCTTAGAGTTTCATAGTCAGACATATCACAGTTATCTGAAGAAGTGACTCTGGCTATCGTCATAAAGGATTTCAAATCGTTTGCATTTTCCTGGTCTGATTCATCAGATTCAGAATTAGTTTCAGACTCTAATGATACATCCTAAGTAGCTATCATGTCATTTCTTTTCGATTTATCCTTTTTAGGACATTTAAAAGCTAAATACCCATATTCATAACAGTTGAAACATTGACTGTCTTTGGCTTTAGATTTCCAAAAATTTGATTTTCCTTTTCTTTTATCAGATGGTTTTTTAAAATCTGTTCTTCTCTTATTTTTGAAAATTCTATAAATTTCTTTGTTAACATTACCATATCATCTTCGTTTTCTTCAAAATCAGAATTTGCATTAATTTCCTTTGAATTAGATTTAGAAGATTTAAGAGCAATGGACTTGACTTTATGTAATGCCCTGAAAATCAGGGGTCAAGTAGCAACTCAACTCCCGAGTTCCAAAACATCGCTTATGCAACATATATGCTTATGATTTAATATTGTCTGTGTTAGTGCAATAATTATGAGTGGGATTATACCAAAACAGTAATTCATACTCCAGATCAGGTTGTAAAATGCAAGTGAAAGACTGAAAGATATAAATAACCATATACAAGTCAAAAGATCACGATCGGTCTCCAGAGTACGAATATAACACTAAGTCACTGTGTACATGAAATATTACACATAATATTACAAAAGTCAAAAGTCTCAAAAATAGTTCCACTATAATAAAACCCTGTAGTCCCACCAACCAGGAGACCCTAAGCGAATCCATCCGAGAACTGCATGAAGAGTACTCATCCTAATCATCGTAATAATCAGGCTCCGCCTTGGGAGTCATGCCATCATCTGAAATCAAGACAGTCTGGTTGGTGTTTAAAACACCGTCCCCTAACGTGGGAGTGAGTGATCAACTCAGTGGAACAATAAAACATAAGTTAGCATGTTATCAATTCAGTCAATCAGTCATGATAAAGCAATAAATCACACATTCCTAAGTATTGTTGTTAATGAAAGAATGGTATGGATGTATGATGCATGCCCTCGCCTAGGCTCCCTCAGTGACTTCATCTCACGTTCGCGCATGACAACACTGCCTCAGTGCTTGACCTGCTACGCCTGAACACACGCGTAATGCATTGCATGCATATGATTACCAAGTTCTTATTAGTCCTTTTCACACAACAGGATTGGAAAACTAAGGTACCTCCCTTATTTTATTTCTCAAACAATGATCCATTCTAGGGTCGTTAATCCTAGTAAATCTCATACGATGTTGCGGTTCTAGGTCGCTGCAAAGGGCTCGTCACCAAATCAGTGCAGGCCTAGTTTATACTCTAAATGCTACGGAAAGGTTGTTGCCTCCACATAGACTCAGAGTATGCTCAAGGTCACTATAAAGGGCTTGTCACCAATTAGTATAGGCTGACAGCTCGAATATAGTGTCCTATACCACTGTATTCGGTTTACTAGTCTGGATTGCTCACTGGTCACTACGGGGAGGCTCGTCGCCCTAGCGTAGGCCGACAGCTCGACCACGATGTCCCATACCACCATGTCCAGCTCATGAGTCTTAGCGGATCGAGGTACCAAGGTTAATAGGATTCCACTGGTGAGTTTGATACTTTAGGTTCAAGCAGTATCGTCCATACATGGTGAACAGACAATAGGCCAATCGGGTTACTTGACGGGCTTGACTAGCACGAGCATACATTGTATCGATCGACATAAAGTGCATAAGCACTTCATGTGGCCTAACCACTGCTGATGACCAACACACGACTCGTGTTTGTCAAACACGTCCTACGTGGTGAATGAATCTTAACCACGACTTCTAGCCTATTACCGATTGCGTGGACTATATCATAGCCCCAATCACATTCAATCCTTAACCAGAAAGCATGTATAGTAGTCTAAGCAGAGTTAACAAAGTAATTCAAACATGTTAACAAGCATGTTCTAAAGCACAATATAAACAGGAAATATAAACACATATAGTTCATAAGTAAGCGATTAAACTAAACAACTTACATGGAGGAAATCATATACATCTCTAAGGTAGTTGAGAATCCTATCTCAACACCTACCTTAGACACTATCATCTAAGTACTTGCTCTTACAAGCATTTTCACAAACACTTAGAATACACTTAATAACATACATAACGCATATTAGCCAAAACATGTATTAGGGTGAATTCTTTCACTGAGTAATATTACACATATATATAGCATGTACACACAATAATTAATCATGGTAAACACACTTTCATATTTTGTATGTATACAGTATTTTATACAAATATACAGAATACACTAAACGCCATAATTTGCATACGTAATTGAATTGCAAAACGAACATCGCATTTTGATGTAAAATAACACCCAAATCGTGAAGCTATCATTATCTGACATTAAAAGCTTTGAAAACCTTAACCTATACGTCTATAGTTCACACCTTATGTCATAGAAGCGAGTAACGGACTCAGTTTAAACGCCAAGTCTTTATCAACGATAGAACGGCAACCTATAGCATGAAATAGGTTAGCTACTTCATTACTTTCACTAGTCGACTCTTTAGAACTGATTAGGGTTAGGATTTCTTACCTGAAAACGGAATCAGAATCGCCGAAAAAGCGATACAGTAGTGAAGGATAGACACGTAGAATAGCAGGGATCGATTCCCAGGAACGACTCCAACTTCTCTCTCACTTTCTCCCACTTTACTCTCTTCTCTCTCTTAGGGTTTTCTCAAATTCGTATGGAGTGAATGAGAGAGGGTTTAAGGTCCTTATATAGGCTTAAAACTGATGAAAATGGCCCCAGGGCCAAGGTATACTTAGGTTATATCCAAAGAGCATCTGTTTCAGCTCAATTGAGCTCTTCCGGAGCCCTCCCTTGGGCCAAAGGTCGAACTTAACCTCACTGACTATGGATCTAGGTCGAGTTAAGTTTTCATTCCAGTCGGGTTCCCAGATCACACGTGGCGAACTAGTTTCCGTTCAACGGTCACCACAACTCGATCAGGGTCACAAGTACACTGACCTGTGTATGAAATTTCCCCTGATCCGAAGGCATATTTGGGTTAGATTCCGATGGTCTGATTACTTATATCAGGCCAGCAAGTGACAGGTCTCAGATTACTTAAATTAGGTTTCATTTCTAAAGAAATCTACGTTTTCTCACACTCTTCACTCCAGGCTCAAGCGAATAGCCCCGGAACACTATTTGGATTTGATTTTCGAGATGGTTTTCAAGCCTAGCAAGGCAGTCCTAATTATCTAATTTCATAGTAATCGAACTTTTGACGTGCGGTCCAGATCCGATACGGAGTTTCAATGTGCTCCCGAGAGCAACTGGGTAATGAGATTGGTCCTAGATTTCAGGGTAACCTAGCATCAATGATTCTACAAGTTTTGGGTCTTGCAGATCATATTTAAAGTGGATCAAGCGGATTTTACAGCTAATCTAGTTTAACACTTAGTTAACTTTGTCTAATTTCTAAAGGATTTGATCCTGAGTGATTTCTGCTTGAGGTGGTACTCGGGTCTTTGTATGAAATTTTTCGAGTCGTTACAATCTACCTCCCTTAAAGAAAAATTTCATCCTCGAAATTAGTACCTTTTCATACTCATTGAGAATCTGAGGGTAGTTCTTTCTGACTTCGGCTTCAGTTTTCCAAGTAGCTTCTTCCTTAGTATGATGTGTCCACAGTACCTTCACAAGTGGGATGACCTTGCTACACAACACCTGCTCCTTCTTATCTAGGATACGCGTCAGATGTAATACATACGTAGCATCCTTGACCAACTGCACCTACTCCTATTTGATGATATGGGAAGGATCAGGAACGTACTTCTTTAGCATGGAAACATGAAATATGTTATGCATACCCACAAGTGGAGTGGGCAAAGCCAGGCAGTATGCCACCACACCCACTCGATCTAATATCTGGAATGGGCCAATGAACCGCGGCATAAGTTTCCCCTTTTTACCAAACCGAAGGACTCCCTTCATGGGGAAAACTCAGAGGAATTCATGGTCTCCAACTTCGAACTCCAGCGGTCGCCCCCTCATATCGGCATAGCTTTTCTAACTACTTTGTGTTGTAAGAAGTCGACGCTTAATAATATCGATCTTCTCTGAGGTCACCTGTACTAACTCTGGGCCAATCAAACTGTGCTCGCCAACCTCTGCCCAGCAATGTGGTGCTCGGGAAGGGCACCCATATAAGGCCTCATAAGGAGTCATACTAATATTCACCTGAAAGCTATTATTGTAGGCAAGCTCTGCGTACGGGAGACAGTCATCCCAACTATCCTTGAAGTCTAATACACAGGCCCGCAGCATATCCTCCCAAATCTGATTCACTCGCTCCGTCTGCCCATCGGTCTGTGGGTGGAACGCGATACTAAACTTCAACTTCACACCCATTGCTTCCTGGATACGAGTCCATAAGATAGATGTGAATCGCATATCTCTGTCCAACACAATCTCCAAGGGAACTCCATGCAAACGCATTATCTCCTTAATGTATAATCTGGCCAACTCGTCTACAGAGTTCGAAACTCTGATCGGAAGGAAATGAGCCAACTTTGTTAACCGGTCGACGATCACCCATATGGAATCATGTCGCTTCCTCGTCTTCGGTAGCCCCGCTATGAAATCCATAGAGATGAAGTCCCACTTCCATTTAGCTATGGCACGGGCTAAAGCAGTTCAGGAGGTCGGCGATGTTCAGCCTTGACCTGCTGGCACGTGAGACAACGGGAGACATATTTTGCTATGTGGAGCTTCATGTTGTCCTACCTGTATGATCTCTTCATGTCCTGATACATCTTCGTGCTACCAGGATACATCGCAAGCTTCGATCTGTGGGCAGCCTCGAGAATCTCCTGTCTCAAGTCATGAATGTCTGGGATGCATAGGCGGCCATGGTATCGTAGGCCCTCATCTGTGCTAACTCTCCACTCGAAGTCCTCGTCATCGTTAGCTTGCTCTCGAAGCTCAGACAGTCACGCATCGCCCTTCTGGGCCTCGATAATCCTATCATCCATAAGTGACCGCACCCGAATGTGCACGACACTCACGAATGGCTCCTCCACTATGAGTTTCTGCTCGAAGTCCCGTAGGAACTCCACTATGTCTCACTCTGCTATCATTAGTGGAGCCGCAAATACAATAGCCTTCTTGCGGCTCAACGTGTCTGCCACAAGGTTGGCCTTGCCAGGATGGTAGGAGACCTCGAACTTGAAGTCCTTCAAGGTTTCCATCCATCGGCGCTGCCTCATATTCAAGTCTCTCTGAGTGAATATATAGCGAAGGCTCTTGTGGTCGCAGAAAAGCTCGAACTCCTCTCCGTAGAGGTAATGTCTCCAGAGCTTTAATGCAAATATGACCGCTGCTAATTCGAGGTCGTGTGTAGGGTAATTCTCCTCATATTTCCTTAACTGTCTCGGGCATATGCAATCACCTTGTCCTTCTGCGTAAGGACACATCCCAAACCAACGTGAGACGCGTCGGTGTATATAGTATACTTAACCCTTTGCTCTGGCAATACTAGCACAGGGGCGGACATAAGTCTGTCCTTCATCTCTTGAAAAGCTGCTTCCACCTTTTCATTCCAGGTGAACTTCAAATCCTTCCGTGTCAACTGAGACAACGATCTGGCTATCTTCAAGAAATCCTGAATGAATCGTCGGTAGTACCCCGTCAGACCAAGAAAACTCCTCACCTCAGTAACCGAACCAAGCTGCTTCCAGTCCTGAACCGCGGCTACCTTAGTAAGGTCCACCGCTATCCATTCCTTAGACACCACTTATCCTAGGAACTTGACTTCCTCCTGCCAGAAGTCATACTTCTTGTACTGTGCGAATAACTGGTTCTTCTTCAGCGTATCTAAGACGGCTCGTAGGTGTTCCTCGTGCTCTTCCCAACTCGTAGAGTATATCAAGATGCCATCGATAAAAATGATGACAAATCGGTATAGAATGGCCGAAATACTCGGTTCATCAAGTCCATGAACACGGCCGGTGCGTTCATAAGACCGAACGACATCACGAGAAACTTGTAATGCCCAAAACTGGTCCTGAAGGCCGTCTTCTGCACGTCTTCATCCCTGACGCGCAACTGATGATACCCTGACTGGAGATCAATCTTTGAGAAGTATCGCGCCCCTTTCAACTGATCGAACAGATCGTCTATCCTGGGCAAAGGAAACTTGTTTTTTACGGTCAATTAGTTCAATCTGTGGTAATCAATACATAATCGTAGCGACCCATCCTTCTTCTTGACAAATAACACAGGTGCTCCCCAAGGAGACACACTGGATCTTATGAAGTCCTTCTCTACGAGTCTGTCAATCTATTTCCGCAGTTCCTCCATCTCACATGGAGGCATCCGATACATAAGTAATGAAATGGGAGTCACACCGGGTATAAGATCAATAGTAAAATCAATCTCACGCTGAGGAGGTAATCCAGGGATCATCTTGAACACATCTGAAAATTCTCGAACTACTGGCATGTTTCCTAACGTCAGCCCATTAACATGCTCTAGTAAGGCGGTGTAACATCCAACACGATATGGCCAACTAACCTGCACTAGAAAAGTAAAGACCGTGCCATTAGGCCCGTTGGCTATCAGGACCCGATTATCGCAATCAATCTATGCCTTCATCTTGGTGAGACAGTCCATACCGAGGATAACGTCGTAGTGCCATAGTGGGGTGACAATGAGGTCAACGAATATTGTCCTGCTACCCAAGTCTACTGAGTAACCCTCACACATTTCATAACAAAAGAAACTGCATGCATTTCATTTACCAAAATTTGTCACAATACATGGAATACAAAGTTACATGAATCATGACAGAAGATGCATGTGAGCAAAACAACCCAAGCTTCAAATACTAAAAACATTCTACTGACTACTACACTACTAGGCCCATCAACCTGAACACAACCATAACCTAAAGCAGTAACCAAAACAAGTTGCAAGACAACGACATGGATGACTAGGCATCCGAGTCTGGCGAAGGAGGAGGGGCGCCCTTATCCTGCGGTCAGCATAGGATAGTCTTCAAAGTGCGAGTCACTTTCTTGAACTTGTGTTTCATAAGACCCCGAAGATCCATAATATCCTGTCGTAGGACCGCCTGACCCTGTCTTAGGGCAGTATGATCCTCCTCAAGTCGAGCTATACGCGCATCCCTAGTAGCCCGATTAGTGTCCTGCTCCGGCGGCGTAGTAGGGGAGCTTTCCTCCGTATCCTGGGTCTCATCTTCTTCCTCATTCCCTTCTTCTATTTTAGCTTCGCCTTCATCTTCACTCTGTTCCGCTTCACTCTCTGTCTCATCCTCACTCTCCTCAAGTCGGGCTTGTCGCTGTCATGGCCCGATTTTCATCTGATTGAGAGTGGTTTCATTGATGAAATGTTGCGACACTAGAAGTTCTGCGCCCAGACTGTAGCCGAACTCGCGTGCAATCTTGCATATAAGTCGGCCGAAGGGGAGCGAATCAGTCCTTCTATTTGAGTGTGCGGTCAGACCGATCTGTCGCAAAACGTATGTAGGCACGTACAACTTCTCACCCAGCCTCGCTTAGTACAGAAAGTCGACCATCAAGCTCGTACACTCACTGCGATTGCTCCACCTGGGGTAGACGTTAAACGTGCAGATATGGAGTAGGCAGAAATCATCCTTCATGTTTGACACCAGGAGACTATTATTTGACTGCCACTGAACCAGTCGACCGCAAAGGAAACGCGTACGGTGATCTCTTTCACGTGCACTCTTCAGATTCGTCTCACTCGTGTGAACTTGGCCAAGAGGTATTCCCATGAGTCGAGCTATCAGGCCAGCGTTGTGGCCTCCCGACCCATCTCGAGGGAATCTTGAACTACAAGAGATTCAATGTAGGCTCTCAAATATGGGCAAAGAATGCACGGACAGTGCCCACATTTGCACGATATGTTCCCTCAAACACAAGGCCCCAACCGGCCTCATCCAGGCGCTCCAACAACAGATACTCTCTAAAGAGCCGCCCATCTACCTGATCTTCAAAAAGAACCTTACGGCCCTCATAATCTCCATTGGATAACTCCGCCAGTAGAGCTCGTGGGAGAGGAGCCTAGGGATCAAGGTCTCACTTCGTCCGTATCTCACGCCCAACGCCTTGCTTACTGTGGCGCCTCACAGTCTTCTCGAACGAGTAAGGTGGCTAGGCCGGCTTCATCTGGCACACCCTTTCTCTTTCCCATAAGAGAAAGAATGGTGGAAAGTGAGAAAATGGCCGTAATGAACTCGAATAGGGCCATGGAGAAAGTGAAGAAAATGGAAGAAAGGGATGGAGTGGTTAGGTCTCCACGGATTTGAGCCTCCAAGGGGCGTATAAAGGCTCAAATGGAAGGGAATGAAGAGGGAAATTGAAGAAAGAGGATGGGTAGTGGGTGTACACAAATTTAAGCCTTAAATGGGGGATTCAAGAACTCAAATCAGAGAGAAGGGAGAGGGTAGGCAGCAATGGAGATGAGTTTACAGTAGGGTGGTGGGTGTGGTACACGAAAACGAGAGAGAAAAAGGTTGGAGGGGCAATTTTTGTGTAAAATCAGAAGTTTGGGAGAGAAAGGAAAGCTTGAGAGGGTGATTTGTGAAGGGAAGGAGGGTTTGGAAGGGTTTTAATCAAAACCCCATGCATCAGGGGGCCACACTACCCCTAAAACTCATCGGCCCGCCCAGCCCGCCTGGTCGAGCCCGTTAGCCGGTGAGGCCTCGCCGACCTCTTGAGGTTTTGGCGAGGGCTCGCCCCCTGGGCGAGGTCCTCCCCTCCCCCTTGGTCCAAAAACATGTGGGGCCTACCTTGGGTCCCACTGAATTGATCGTTTCGGCCTCCGGTTCGAGTCGTTTCAGGGCCTTTCGGGTATGTTGTTGAGATATAGCTATATATAGGGATTTTTAAAGGCTGAGAAGGGGTAATCTGTAGTCTAGACCCGTCGTTTGATGGTCTAGGAGTGATCCGGGGTCACCTCATGCGATCACGGAGGTGTACGGAGTCGATATCGGCGATCGTTTTCAGTGAACTTCACCAATTGGCGAAACTGGGACTCCTACGACTGTTTCTACATTTTCTCGCACCCCCCTAAGTTGTATTTGCATCAGTGTAAGGTGTGTGACTATAACCCAGGTCTAGTTTAATCCATATCATGCTTTGATACCAACTTGTAACACCGTGAAAATCGGGGGTCGAGTAGCTACTCAACTCCCGAGTTCTAAAACATCACTTATGCAATATATATGCTTATGATTTAATGTTGTTTGTGTTAGTGAAATAATCATGAGTGGGATTATACCAAAACAGTAATTCATACTCCAGATCAGGTTGTAAAATGCAAAAGGAAGACTGAAAGATATAAATAACTGTATACAAGTCAAAAGATCACAATCGGTCTCCAGAGTATGAATATAACACTGAGTCATTGTGTACATGAAATATTACATGTAATATTACAAAATTCAAAAGTCTCAAAAATAGTTCTACTGTAATAAAACCCTATAGTCCCGCCGACCAGGAGAGCCTAAACGAAGCCATCCGAGAACTACATATAAGAGTACTCGTCCTGATCATCGTAGTAATCAAGCTCCGCCTCGGGAGTCACGCCATCATCTGAAATCAAGACAGAGTCTAGTTGGTGTTTAAAACACCATCCCGTAATGTGGGAGTGATCAACTCAGTAGAACAATAAAGCATAGGTTAGCATGTTATCAATTCAGTCAAGCAGTAATGATAAAGTAGTAAATCACACATTCCTAAGTATTGTTGTTAATACAAGAATGGTATGGATATATGATGCATGCCCTCGCCTACGCTCCCTCAGTGACTTCATCTCACGTTCGCGCATGACAACACTGCCTCAGTGCTTGACCTGCTACGCCTGAACGCACGCTAATGCAATGTATACATATGATTACTAAGTTCTTATTAGTCCTTTTCATATAACAGGATTGGGAAACTAAGGTACCTCCCTTATTTTATTTCTCAAATAATAATCCATTCTAGGGTCGTTAGTCCTAGTAAATCTCATACGATGTTGCGGTTCTAGGTCACTGCAAAGGGCTTGTCACCAAATCAGTGAAGGCCTAGTTTATACTCTAGATGCTACGGAAAGGTTGTTGCCTCCACGTAGACTCAGAATATACTCGAGGTCACTACAAAGGGCTCGTCACCAATTAGTGTAGGCCGACAACTCAATACAGTGTCCCATACCACCATATTCGGCTCATGAGTCTGGGTTGCTCACTGGTCACTACGGAGAGGCTCGTCGCCCTAGCGTAGGCTGACTTCTCGACCACGGTGTCCCATACTACCATGTCCAGCTCATGAGTCTTAGCGGATCGATGTACCAAGGTTAATGGGATTCCACTGGTGAGTTTGGTACCTTAGGTTCAAGCAGTAGCGTCCATACATGGAAAACATACAATAGGCCAATCGGGTTACTTGACAGGCTTGACTAGTACGAGCGTACATTGTATCAATCGACATGAAGTGCATAAGCACTTCATGTGGCCTAACCACTGCTAACGACCAACACACAACTCGGGTTTGTCAAACACATCCTACGTGGCTAATGAATCTCAACCACGACTTCCAGCCTATTACCGATTGCGTGGACTATATCATAGCCCCAATCACATTCAATCCTTAACCAGAAAGCATGTATAGTAGTCTAAGCAGAGTTAATAAAGTAATTTAAACATGTTAACAAGCATGTTATAAAACACAATATAAACAGGAAATACAAACACATATAGTTCATAAGTAAGCGATTAAACTAAAAAACTTACAAGGAGGAAATCATATACATCTTTAAGGTAGTTGAGAATCCTATCTCAACACCTACCCTAGACACTATCATCTAAGTACCTACTCTTATAAGCATTTTCACAAACACTTAGAATACACTTATTAACATACATAACGCATATTAGCCAAAACATTTATTAGGGCGAATTCTTTCGCCGAGTAAGTATTACACATATATATAGCATGTACACACAGTAATTAATCATGGCAAACACACTTTCACATTTTGTACGTATACGGTATTTTTTACAAATATACAGAATACACTAAACGCCATAATTTGCATACGTAACTGAATCGTAAAACGAACATCGCATTTTGCATATGAAATAACACCCAGATCATGAATCTATCATTATCTGATGTTGAAAGCTTTGAAAACCTTAACCTATACGTCTATAGTCAGCACCTTATGCTGTAGAAGCGAGTAACGGACTCAGTTTAAACACCAAGTCTTTATCAACAATAGAACGACAACCTATGGTATGAAATAGGTTAGCTACTTAATCACTTTCACTAGTCGACCCTCTAGAACTAATTAGGGTTAGGATTTCTTACCCGAAAATGGAATCAAAATCGCCGGAAAAGCGATACAGTAGTGATGGATAGACACGTAGAATAGCAGGGATCGATTCCCAGGAATGACTCCAACTTCTCTCTCACTTTCTCTCACTTTACTCTCTTCTCTCTCTTAGGGTTTTCTCAAATTCGTATAGAGTGAATGAGAGAGGGTTTAAGGTCCTTATATAGGCTTAAAACTGATGAAATTGGCCCCAGGGCCAAAGTATAGTTAGGTTATGTCCAAAGAGCATCTGTTTCAACTCAACGGAGCTCTTCCGGAGCCCCCCTTGGGTCAAAGGTCGGACTTAAGCTCACTGACTATGGATCTAGGTCGAGTTAAGTTTTTATTTCAGTCAGGTTCCCAGATCACACATGGCAGACCAGTTTCAGTTCAACAGTCACCGCAACTCAATCAGGGTTATAAGTACACTAACCTGTATATGAAATTTCCCCTGATCCAAGGGTGTATTTGGGTCAGATTCCGACGGTTTGATTGCTTATATCAGGCCCGCAAGTGACAGGTATCAGATTACTTAAATTAGGTTTCATTTCTAAAGAAATCTACGTTTTCTCACACTCTTCACTCCGGGCTCAAGCGAATAGCCCTGGAACACTATCTGGATTTGATTTCTAAGAAGGTTGTCAAGCCCAGCAAGGCGATCCTAATTATCTAATTTCGTAGTAATCGGACTTTCGACGTGCAGTCCAGATCCGATACGGAGTTTCAATGTGCTCCCGAGAGCAACTGGGTAATGGATTGGTCCTAGATTTCAGGGTAACCTAGCATCAATGATTCTACAAGTTTTGGGTCTTGCAAATCGTATTTAAAGTGGATCGAGTGGATTTTGCAGCTAATCTAGTTTAGTATTTAGTTAACTTTGTCTAATTTCTAAAGGATTTGATCCTGAGTGATTTCTGCCTGAGGTGTACACGGGTCTTTGTATGGAATTTTTTGAGTCGTTACACTTTAGGAGCTTTGAAATTTAACTCATAAGTTTGAAGAGAACCAACTAACTCAACTTTCATAACATCTATATCTCTTAATTCCTGTATAGTAGTAACCTTTGAATGAAACCTATCAAGAAGTGATTGCAGTATTTTTGCACAAACCTTACTTTTAGAAATTCTATCTCTAAGACTCCATATGGAATTTACTATGTCATTTAATTTCGTATATAAGTTCATAAAAGACTCATTTTCTTCCATGTGAATCTCCTCAAATTTGGTTGTGAGGATTTGAATTTTAGATTTTTTTTTTACTAAAGTAGTTCCTTCATATGTCATTTTGATAATATCTCATGCTTATTTAGTTGTATCGTAAGAAATAATTCTTTTCAATTCATCAAGCGATAAAGCACAAGTTATTGCATTTAAGGCTTTTGCATTTGTACTGATTTCACTTTTCTGAATTGTAGTCCAAAAAGCAAATGCGGTTTCTTTTATTGATATAGTTCCATCATCGGCTACTACTTCCATCATAGGAGGTATCCATTTAGATACAATGGCTAGCCACACACTTTCATCTATGGATTTGAGGAAAATCCTCATCCTGGCTTTCCAGTATGAATAATTAGAGCCATCAAAGGAAGGTGGCCAGGTAATGGATAGGCTTTCAAAATTTGACATATTAAAGATCTGGATCTAGCTCAAGGAAGTAAATCCAAAAAATAAAAAAGAGCCCGCACTTGAAAAGGAGAACTTACGACGTCCTAAAGGGGGTGAAAAGGATAATGCCAAATAATCGAAACCAGTGCTGAATATGTAAATAATATAAAGATCTCAATTGCTTGAGTATTGAAACCTTGATTCCAAATAATTCGTAGGACAACCTTCACCTAAAATTTTAGGCAGGACAACCTTATTTCACAAATATATTTAAAATCAAAACTTCAAACTAGTAAGAGTAAATTAAAAAATTACAACATTTACCATGCAACTGAAATTAAATATATTCAATTCACCAAAATAAAAATAAGCCATTCACCACATAGAACAAAGAATTATAGTGGTTCGGTGCTTTAAAAACAGTCACACCTACTCCACTCCCAAAATTACTTCCCTCGTAATTTTGGCTTCCACTATCAAAAAGTTATCACATGGTCACCTTAATAACTT
Organism: Magnolia changhungtana; assembly: GCA_030180095.1. Taxonomy (NCBI): domain Eukaryota; kingdom Viridiplantae; phylum Streptophyta; class Magnoliopsida; order Magnoliales; family Magnoliaceae; genus Magnolia; species Magnolia changhungtana. The sequence goes on from JASAUF010000446.1 coordinate 7,302,812, forward strand.
GATACAATTCCTTGTAATTTTCATAGGCTATCACAATAAAAACCCAAACTGAGATTTTACCAGGCTATCTCAGACAAAACCTTAACTGATACTCTCACAGGAGATCTCAGAAAAACCTAAACAGAGTTTTAAAAGGTATACTTATCTTTAACTATAGAAGATATAGAAAAAGCTTGTACTAGAAGGACCTCTTTCTTGAATGTAAATAGTGCCATGTTCAGTCAGATAGAAAGGGTCTATAGTTCTATAGATTTTAATTTTGTTAAACCCAAAAGCTACTTAATTCAATTCTCTTAGATCTCAAAGAGGAGTATAGTTTACACCCTTAGATTAAACTTAAAAGATCTGAGACTAAAGGGAATTGAAAAGGCTATTTAAATAGATTATAAATACCAACCAATAACTTGCTAATAACTTGAGCTTCTTTCTCTCTTGCAGAAGAATTATGATAATTAGCTTATGTAATTTGAAATGATAAAAAAACTCAATTTATAGGTAAAGAAGTTAGAACTTCAGCTAGCCCGAAGATAGGTTTCGACTAGGCTAAGTTCAGAGGATTTTGTTCAACGGATTTTGGATTGCATGGGATAAGAATTATTCAAAATTTGGCTGGCCCGAAGGCAAGTTCAGTTGGCCGAATAGCACAATTCAGCTAGCCGAATTTTCCCTTTAGCTGGCCGAATTCCCGCGGATTTCAAAAATCGATGTTGATGGAATTTGACCCGAACTTTCTCTGGCTGGCCAAATTTCAAGCTCGGGGTAGCCGAACAAAAACTCGGGCTAGCTGAATTTAAAACAAAAGTTGTTATTTGCTTTAGGCTTGAAGTTGGGTTGGCTGAGGAAGCTTAAGCTAGTCGAACCAAAAGTTAGGCTAGACGAATTCCAGGAAAAAAAAAAAACAAATGTAAAAGCCCATAATTAAACATTTTTTAAAGCATCTAATCTTAAGGTCTTTCTAGGGTTTATACCACATGAGATATATCAAATATTTGATTCAATTTGGTTTGAACTTTGTTTCGAATTTCATCTTGAATTTAGGCATTACTTCATCCTGAATTTGAGCTCGATCTTGTCTCGAACATAAGCCGATCTTGAGCTTGACTTTTTCTTAAACATAGACCGATCTTGAGCTTGATCTTCTCTTGAACATAAACTGATCTTGAGCTTAATCTTCTCTTAAACATAGACCGATCCTTGAAGATCTACTTTGAAGTGGTTTTTTCTTACAAAATTTGACAACCTATGTGGGCTTAGCATCTTAGCACTTACAGTGATCTTAGTCCGTTTTTTGGATGTTCAATTGAATCTAATTGTTATGATTCAATTCAATCAATAATAAATGACCCTAGGGGAGTTGGCCTGTTCCAATCACAATGGATGAAATGTTCACATATAATGTTTAATGTGAGGTTTCATACACAATTCTTTCTTTCTCACCACTGTATCACTTGCATAGAACATGTGCAATGGTGGGCAACACCATAACATCACCGAGGTAGATGGTTTGACTCAGTTTACTCATATGACCCATCTAATGAGTAGCTATCATGTGATTCAATGTTCTCCCTAGACAATCTCTATGGCGAGGCCCACCTTTTGCACAACAAGGATATTTTCTAGTTTTAAGTTGGACCTGAAACACAGAATCACTATTTGGGGATAGTTATGATAATATAATGGATGGAGCCATCCCACTTTGGTCATTTCCTCCTTAATGAATTGAGTGAATTATAATTGAATTCAATTGCATTCTAAATATGTCGTTAGCTCGAGACATAAGTTTTGGATAATGAAAAAGGAAGATCTTATTTATTTTGAAAATTTGATTATTTTGCAACCTAGCGTAGACACCGAACCTAAATCACAAAGACACTACTCGTGAACCAAATGGCTATACCCTGATAAAATTACACATAGAATTCCTAATTACCATCGAATATTTGGTTGAAACTAAAGGTAGAACCCCAAACTCATCCTAAACTGAACTACCAGACTTGATCTAGAAATTATTGATTCCTAACCCTTCAAATTAAAACCATCGGACAACACCCATTAAATTCACCAACCCGACTATACGACGATAATATGTGCTTATCTGCTAAAAGTAGCTTTGAACACCAAGGGGAAGACATAGGTGTTAAACCTCCTTCTAAAGATGGTAAACGACTTAGATCACCTGATCCCTAATTGATGAAACCTAAAATCATCCATAAAGAAGCCACGAGAAAGGGAAGATCATTGTTGTTAGACTTCAATAAAAAATTAGTATATTGTCGGCTCCCCGGATGTTAATGGACACTTATCGCCCTTTTTCACCAACCACCAATATGGATCTCTTCTTACAGAACTTGCATGACTGAATTTTGACATGTGTCCATCGTCGGCTTACCAAGAGCTGACGATTTGGTTCTATAAATACAACCCTCAGTGCCTGGTTCGGCAGTAATAGAAACCTCCTAGGGACTGAGGATAGGTCCAAAACAAGCCTATAAAGGGGTTATACCATCTAAAAAATGCAAAATTGTTGCATTCATGCCTAGATCCTACTCAATATAGTGAAAGTCAACTATAGAAAGTTAACCTACCATAGAAAGTTAACCTGTTTAAGGGTAGAGTTCGAATCAGGAATGTCTGACCATCCCTTTTAACCAGAAAGGGTGTCTAATTTTCCTCTTTCTTACTCACAGATCAAGCTTAGAACGCAGTCCATTCCACACATCCCAACATATTATCTACCATTTTATGCATTTTTAACTGCCTTTATTTCTTTAGTTGCCTTTATCTCTAGTTCTCTACTTATCTTATATGCTTGTCTGAGGTCACTTGATTACGTGCAGCGAGGCTAGAAATTATTTCATTTTTTGCTTGCCCAATCCTCTTGTAGGATTACACAAAGCATGGCTAGAAAAATATCATCATTGTAAATTTAAAATTCCCCTCAAATTTGCATATCCCTTAAAGTAGAGACTGCACAGTGTGCAGGCATGAGAGGGTGCCTAACCCCTTCCTCTTTTGTAATCGAGACCGTTATCCAGACCTCTGCAACTGCAGGCCAACTACATGAATCTTTTTCGAGTCACGGGATTTTACAATCCCTTGACCTCAAGGTAGGTTCGTGGATTCTAGCCGACTGTGGACACAAGCAAGCCTAATTAGCTAGTGGTGACTCCAAATACCCAAACGTACCCTTTTCAATCATCTTAGAAAGTGCTTACATAACTAAGGAAATAATGTAAAACTAATCATATCTTATACACCTCACAACACATCAAAGAGTGGTGTGTGCACGAGTCTCCTCCCCCTCTCCTCATCAAGACGGGGGACAGAACCTGCGAGTAGCATTCATACCTAATAAGTTATTTTACACATCTTTTATTACACATGTAATCACTAATATGTATTACACTTGAGATATTATAATTGCACTCCCATAAGTTCACTTACCTTACGCGTAAAAATTCCACGTGTGTAACATCTAACTACTTTTTTAGTCTATCACTATTTTATGGCCACCCAAAACTCTACGTAAGCTGTAAAGAAATTTACCCCACTTACATATTCAACCAAATGCCAATTTAGGTTACTTTTAAATGCATCCCTTACCAATAAATCAACGTGATTACGATGTCATTGCAAAAGCTTACATTGCTATCTTCTGGTCTTCTTCAATCAAAATCTAATAAAACCCAATGAGAATATGAAGTTTGCTACTTGTTTTGAATGCTCAATCATGAATTGACATAATTGTCCAACAAAATATTCTTCTAGAGATAATTTATAAGACCCTACATGTGTCCCACGTTCCTACCGGTCGAATTTCAGTGACCTGCAATCTTTGATTAGTGTCTGTGGTCATCCTCAAGTCCAGTCACATAGACCTGACTCAGATTGACCCAAATTTAGTGTCATAGCGACCGCATCATTGCCGCGGTTCCAACACCGCGTCTTGTGCGGTAATTCGAGTTATAGTCATGAGATGTGGGTCATGCACATTCTAGGCCGTTGATCATGATTGTGGGGCTCACCTAGGATTTTGTACAAGTCCCTAGCCTAGGTATCATCTCCCTAGCCATCATAGGGTAGGTGGAGTAGACTAGGTCCCTAGCCCTACTTAGCTAGCAAGCAATCATGAGTTCTCTATCCAGGGGAGCTCCTTTTTCACTCTCCCATGCAAAAGCCACTTTTCCCTCTTCCCTATATCTGAAATTTTTAGAATTTCTCCTCTGGGGGAAAGAGAGAGAGAGAGAGCCCCTTTTCTAGAAAATCAATCATTACTTTGGCTAAAACCCTCCCTTGCTAGCCTTTTTACTTCATTTCTCTCCCTTATTCTCTTCTCCTCATCTCTCCCTCTCCTCTCTACCCTTGGAACGTCCCACCCTTCTCCCCATCTCCAGCCCCTTACACCCTCTAAAATCCTCTCATCTAACCCTCCATCTCCAATCTTAGCCCTTGATCCTTGGAGCTTAAAGCCTAGAGAGCCTATCGGAAGAAGTTTGGTGTAGAACTATTGAGGTGAGGGTTTTTAGTTAGGAATTTCTTTTCTACCTTCTTAGATCTTTCATTGCACCTTGAGGAGATTTTGGGGCCCCCCAAATGATGGTGGAGGTCCCCAAGTGTCCATGGATGAGGCTTATGGCTGACCATCTAGCATGTATGTTCCATTGATGGGGCTATTCTCCATGGACCCCATCATGGCCTTTTTCCCTTTGATCCATGATCTTGAGTGGTCATCTAGACCCTAGACCTTGGTGGGGATGGCATCCCCACCTTAGATTTGAAATCTTATTGCATGCATGGCTATGATGTAACTTGTACATGAACATAGTGGAAGGTGTAATGTTTATGATGAAGGGAGGGCCTTAAAGGTGGCGGAGACCCTCTCTTGTGGCCAGATCTTAGTTTCTTTCTTCCTTTTCTTTATTTTCCCTTACCTCACTATCTGATCTCTGAGTGTGTGGCCCACTTAGAGGCCTTACAATATCCAGCACATCCAAACATTGTGGACACCCCTTGCTGTCCATACTTGGGACGTTGGAGCCTCATTTCCCCCATATGTGATATATGCAATGTATTTTTGGGAGGGGATATGGCCTAGATATTTGTGGGGCCCACTAAGGTGGACCATATCACCAATTTTGTAAGGTAATCTCCTTTTTATTTGACTCATTTACTCAGATCATACCATGTATATGTTGCTGTCCAGAAATTTTCTAGATAGTTCCTGGTTATTTTTTTACCAGATTTTGGGACTGATTGGGGGACCTTTCTTACCCATCAAATATACCTTTCTGGGACTGATTGGGATTGATTGGGGGAGCTTTCTTACCCATCAAAAATATAACAATATATTATTAAAATGCTTGGCCTTTGGGCTGATATTTTGAGGAATGGAGCCCACCACATTGTGGCTACTTAAAAGGAATAAATCATACTTTAAATCACCTAATTCTTTGGCTTAATTAATGCATTTCTCAAGCCCACTATAGTTGGATGTTAATAGACCCATGTATATAGTTAGTTGTTAGATTCTTTAGGCCCATAAAGGGCTAGAACTTTCTAGATAGGCCCCTTAGACCCTTGGGCCATTCTTTTTTTACCATATCATTGTGATGGGTTTATGGGCCGGATTACATAAGTGGTCGGGCCCTTGGTTGCCCACCAAATCAAATCTATGCTTAGGCCGGGTTGTAGGCCCAACTCACTTGACTTATACATGTGAATTGCCCATGTGGTTCGAGTAATGGGCTGCCCACTAGGCTCACCACAATATGTGGACTAATGACCCTTATGATTGGGCCCAAACCTTACTTATGGGCCCATGATATTACATATGGGTTTAGCTATGTGTGTTGCCCACTAGGCCCATGTATTAGTATAGGCCTTGGGCCTTGATCCGCGATTGATTAGAGATGGGATATCTCTTGGGGACCAGTTGTGGTTGGATGTCCACATTGGTAGTCCTAAGGTAGGCCCATGGGTTCTATGGGTGGTTAAAGGCCCACCATAGACCCTTGCTCGGACCATTCATCTATTTAGGCCTATGTTATTCTTCTTTTTAGCCTTGTGGGCTACCCCAAACTATTAGGCCCGCACTAGAGGATGACTCCTTAGAAGAATTGCCTAAGTACCTAGACTTAATCCCTCCTTGTAAAGGGGGTGTATGCTATGATATGATTATCGTATGGTGCACCTAGTTCATCCTCATGACCCATATGCATCATTGTGTGATTGGATTTACATTGTGTGTGGTCATTAGGTAGATGTGGTAGAGGGATGGAGTTTCTCCTCTTGTGCATGTTGAGTGCTTGGAGCTGGTGCATGATCGGTGTGCATAATTCATGCATCTGGCATCACATCTCATAGATATTATTGCCCTTGCTTCATCAGGGTCGATGCCTTCATAGGTATATCGTGGATGGCCATGTGTGGACACTGAAAATGTTACTTGAGCATTGGGGTGCATAGCATATCCCTGGATAAAAGTCCCTAAACTTCCACAGTACCAAGGGAACGCCCCAGTGCCGAGACTGAGTGGAAAACATGAGCACACGAGGGCCTTATACCATTAGGTCATGACTCCCACTGCAATGTGGTCAATTGGGATGGGGTGTGGCCTTACCCGCCTGAGAGAGTGGGCAATAGCTAGGCTGAGTCTGACCAACTCGTGAAATGGGTACGCTACCGTCAAGCCTCGCTAGTGATTGGCTATCCACAAGTGGGTAGTGAGGTCTCCTACGCTCGTTTGACTGTGCGGATCCTACAGAGTGACGGTTATCCAACAGTGTACTTGACCCCGGTGGATTCCTTATGATGGAACTGTACTTGATATGTGGATTGGATATGAGGACTGATATTACTTCGTATTACATTTGTATCAGCTATATAAGCCTTATACTGCATCGCCTTGGTATGGTGCCCAGTACTCATGTATTACATTGCATAGCCTTTGTACGGCTTACTACATTTATAGCTTAGCCTCGGTACGACTTGTGACATTGGTATCATTCATATTTCCTTATGTATTCTTCCTTATCTTCATCTGAGCACCATTGTCACACACCTTACACTGCCCTCTAAGCTTTCTATAAGCTTATACATGATTGATGTGTGCAGGAGATCCTAGATTAGCGTAGTAGTGGAGGAGCTGTGGATTGGATTGGCACGAGCTGAGGACTTGTTGCAGACCTTTCGTTCCCTTCTTTCTATATTATGTATTTCCTTTTGAGTCGTGTACCTGTAAAGTTTAAATTCATAGTGGATTTTGCAGTGTGTTCCTTGGTTTATTTCTGAGATTTACTTGTTATGATCTTAGGTATGCTTGATTTGGTTTGGAATTGTGATATGAAAAATCCTCCTTATAGGATCCCAGGATCGGAACCTGTGTTAAGAGCTGAGAATGGGGTGCTAAAGAGGCTGTTGTGGTCAGAACCGACTATCGGATTCCTTGCAAGTCTGGTCACCAAGTCTGGGGCGTGACAGAAGTTGGTATCAAAGAATAGCAAGTAATTTTAGAATAACTTAGGATAACATTGCATATCTGCTGCAAGCTTAGGACAAGTGTGTCCCGAGAGCCTTCCTTTCGTTTGAGCCTATAATATTCTGACCCTATGCGTCATCGTCCTTGTTCTTTTATAGACGATGTCGCCTAAGCAAGGCGCTCGTGGCCATGGTGCTTGTGGCCATGGTTCTCATCCTGCTCCAGCCACCTGTTCTACCCGAGCACATCCAACTCCCGCTATTGAGTACCCAGCTCCTGAGGTCCCGATTCCACCCCTGTAACGCCTATTCCCCTACCCGAGCCTGCTGTTCCAGTTGCAGAGGCTCCAGCTCCTTCAGCCGAACCCGTGCCTCCACCTGAGGCAAGTGTCGATCCCGTGTTTCTAACAGTTCCAGTCGGTGTTGAGCATTTTCAGCAATTGATGTTGGCCATCACTGCTACGTTGCAGACCCGTCAACCTGTTGTCGCTGAGGTTCTTAGGCAACAGGTTGACGGGTCTGCAACGTTGCAGTGATATTTTGTGAGTTCCGGCAGCATGATCCCCTAAGGTTCAAGGGTGAGCCTGACCCTTCTTCCGCTGAGTTGTGGCGCACCGAGATCGAGAGGATTTTCGACACTATGCAGTGTCCGGCTGATCAGAGAGTTTCCTTAGCTACCTTCCTTCTGCAGGGTGAGGTCCGTCATTGGTGGTCATCAATGTCGAGGATGGTCAGGCCTTAGTTTGTTTACACTTGGGAGGAATTCGTGGTCCGTTTTGACCAGAAATTCTTCCCCGAGCATGTTAAGGAGCAAAGGGCTATGGAGTTTAAGACTCTAGTTTAGGGTGATATGTTGGTGTCTCAGTATGAGGCCCGTTTCTTGGCTCTTTCTAGATTCGCTCATTATCTCGTCGATGACGAGAAGAGGAAGGCATGTCATTTCCATAACGGCTTACGTCCTGCTCTCCACAGTCAAGTAGTGGGCCATTACTTGAAGATGTTCGATCAGGTCATCCATCGAATGTTGGTATATGAGGAGGACTAGGCTATGACCCAGAGAACCCGAGATCAGAGTTCCGACAGAGACCGGAAGAGGAGGCCACCAGCAGACAGTTCCTGACATCACCGTTAGTAGAGGCGAAGGGGCAGATCCGAGTCTAGGAAGCCCGTGGCGCAGAAGCAACTTCATCTTCAGCTCACCCAATTGCTTCTTCCTTTCGTCCATTTGCCAGTGTGTGTTATGGATGTGGGCAAATAAGGCATCAGAGGCATGATTGCCCTCTTCCCTTGTAGTAGTAAAGGCCACCGCAGTTGCCTCCTACCCATCCTCCTCAACAGCAGCAGCATCAGGCTCCCACTCTTAGGCCTCCTCTCCAGCAGAAGAGGCAACCAGGCAGGCCTCCAAAGCGGCCATAGCAGCAACAAAGACAGTAGTAACCGAGGGGACATGCACCTCCCCAGTCATTGGGCCGAGTATATATTGCTACACAGCAGGTGCAGAGTCAGGACCCATAGTCTTCCATCTTGCTTCCTTTACTAACCTAGGGCAGATTTTATGCAACCCATCAAGATATGCAGTCTTCGACTGGTGGCATCGTCGAGGGTATTCTTCTTATTTCTGCTTGCATTGCCCATGTCTTGTTTGCGTCTGATGCTTCTCATTCCTTCGTGACCGAGCAGTTTTACCAATCGACCGATATTCCATTGGAGTCCACATCTGAGGCCTTAGCCGTTTCAACTCCCTTAGGAAAGTCTGTTGTGTTGAGTCGTCATTACCTTTCTTGCTCGATGCTAGTAGACGAGATGTTCCTTCCCGTCGATTTGTTTGTGTTGCCAATGGCAGAGTTTGATGTTATCCTGGGTATGGACTGGCTTGCGACGTATTATGTCGTCTTGGACTGTGGCATGAGGACAGTCACGTTTCATATCCCTAGCTTGCCAGTATTCCAATTTGTCACCAAGCCCAAAGGAGAGCCGTTGTCTAGCTTATTATCTTGTGTCATGGGTGTATTAAGCAACTGCCAGTTGTTTACGAGTACCTAAATGTGTTCTAGGAGATCACGGGTTTGCCGCCGCATCGGCAGGTTGAGTTTCAGATTAATTTGGTGCCCGGTACCGTGCTTATATCGAAGGCCCCCTACCGGATGGCACCGAGGGAATTGAGGGAACTGCAGGAGCAGTTGGATAAGCTCTGGGAGTTGGGTTTTATTTATCCCAGCAGTTCTCCTTAGGAAGCCCCAATATTATTTGTAAAGAAGAAGGATGGCTCGTTGAGGCTCTGTGTGAATTACCGCGAGCTCAACAGAGTCACTATCAAGAACCGATACCTGCTTCCCCGTATTGATAATTTGTTTGACCAGTTCCAGGGCGCGTAGTTCTTTTCCAAGATAGACTTGCCCTCTGGTTACCATCAGATTCGGGTCCAAGAGGAGGACATTCCGAAGACAGCATTTCGAATGCGTTATGGTCACTTTGAGTTCCTGGTCATGTCGTTTGGACTGACCAATGCTCTGACCATATTTATGTAGCTGATGAACGAGGTCTTCCGACCTTTCCTCGATTAGTTCATGGTGGTATTTATTGATGATATTCTTGCGTATTTGAGGACCCGGGAGGACCATATAGAGCACTTGCAGATTGTGCTTGAGACCCTTCGTGCCCACCAGCTGTATGTGAAGCTGGAGAAATGCGAATTCTGGTAGGAGGAGGTGAAGTTCCTCGGTCATGTGGTGACGAGGGAGGGTGTCGTTGTGGACCCCTTGAAGGTTGATGCAATGCGTCAGTAGAGCCAGCCCACGAACGCGTCCGAGATCCATAGCTTCCTTACTCTGGCAGGATATTATCGACAGTTTATTGAGAGTTTCTCCCATATTACAGCATCGCTGACCCAGTTGACGCGAAAGGGCACTGAGTTTATTTGGAGTGACGTCTGCGAGGAGGTATTTATGGAGTTGAAGGAATGCCTCATGTCCGCTCCTATTCTTAATCTTCTTGATGGGAGTGAGGGTTTTGTTGTATTTACCAATGCCTATAGAGTTGGCTTGTGTGCTGCCCTGATGCAGCACAGGAAGCCAGTAGCATATGCCTCAAACCAGCTCAAGGTCCATGAGCTGAACTACCCCACCCATGATTTGGAGTTAGCAGTAGTTGTCTTCGCACTAAAAGTGTAGATGCATTATCTTTATGGGGTTAGGTTCGAGCTCCTCTCGGATCATAAGAGCTTGAAGTATCTATTTTCACAGTCTGAGTTGAACATGTGATAGAGGCGATGGATGGAGCTGTTGAAAGATTATGACTTTGACCTTCAGTACTACCAGGGTAAGGCGAACGTGGTGGCGGACACACTCAGCCTTCAACCACGAGGCCTGGTGGCACAGATAATGGTTCGAGAGTTGTAGATGCTCGAGGATGTTTTGGAGTTCAACTTGAGTTTGGTCTACATTCTTCCATTGTTCAGCTTTCGAGCTTTTCGATTCAACCCTCTTTGTTGCTAGGGTGATTGAGGCTCAGCAGACGATGAGTCACTTCAGGAGTACCGAGTAGAGGCAGCATCCGTGGAGCAGTCAGACTAGAAAATTGGTTTCGATGGTGGATTACACTTCAGAGGTTGATTGTGTGTCTTGGACGTGCCAGAGTTACGTCGTGATCTGATGACTGAGGCACACCGATCGAGACTTATTATTAACCCAGCTTCCATGAAGATGTACAAAGATATGAGGTGTAACGACCCGTAAATTTTCGTACTTTGGCTCGAGTACCACCTCGACCAGAAATCAATTAGGATTAAATCCTTTAGAAATTTAACAAAGTTAACTAAGTGCTAAACTCGATTAGCCATGAAATCCGTTGGGATCACTTTAAATACGATCTGCAAGACCCAAAACTTGTAGAATCATTGACGCTAGGTTACCCTAAAGATTAGGATCAAACTCATTACCCGGCTATTCTCAGGAATGACTTGAAACTTCGTATTAGGTTTAGACCGCACATCGAAAATCCAATTAACGCAAAGTTAAGGACTTAGGACCGCCTCGTTGGGCTCGATAACTATCTCGGAAATCAGGTCCAGTCGATGTCCCACGGTTATTCGCTTGAGTCCGGAGTGAGGGAGTGTGAAAATCACTCTTTCCTTTACAAAATAAATATCTGGAATAGTGATCTGGCACCATTCGGTTGCGGATCGCAGATAAGCAACTGACCGTCGAATCGATCACCAAATTACACCCTCAGATCAGGAAAAATTTCAGGAACATTTACATGTACTTGGAATTTCGGATCGTGGCCCACTGACCATTGAACTGAAGCTGGTCCGCCACGTGTGATCTGGGAATCCGATTGAGTTGAAAACATAATCCCACATGGATCCATGAGTGGTGAGCTTAAGTTTGACGTTTGGCTCAAGGGGGGCCACCAGAAACACTCTTTTGAGCTGGAACATCGCCGAAATGCTTATAATAGCAGTAACCCTTGAACCTAAGTCTATTTTGGGGAGGTTTTAGGCTATAAAAGGGCCTTAGAACAGCCCCTCCCACAGCCATACGAATTTGGGATAAAACCCTAGTGAGAGAGAGAGAGAGAAAAGAGAGAGAAGACTTGGGATTTGTGGGAGCACCTTCCTCCTACTGCTTTCAATCATCGCACGGCCTGCACCGCCTCTTTCCAGGCGCTTTCCCGGTGATATCAACTCCATTTTAAGGTGAGAAACCCTAACCCTAGGTCTGATTTGAAGTGTATAGGCTATAGGTAGTGAAATAGCTAACCGATTTCACTCCTTAGGCTAGAAAACTCCCGAATACGGAAGCTCATCCAACCTTGCTGATTCGTTGAGATTCCAAGAGACAAGGTGAGGACTTTAGGTGTATAAGTTGCGGTTTTCAACGCTTTCAATGTCAGATAATGGTAGATTCATGATCTGCATGCAATTGCACATGTACAAAGTGCTTTCCGTTTTCTGTTTCGATTAAAATTGTAGAATTTGGAATTTCACATACTCTAGGTATTCGTATAAAATACCGTATATGTATTTTTTATGGAAATGTGTTTGACATGTTTATTTGTCGTATGGACATATGACGTATGGATAAAATACTTATTTGGCGAAAGGATTCGTCTAAATACATGTTTACTAATAAACACTATGTATGTAGAAATACGGTATTGTAAGAAGTACCGTATACATGTATATTTTAGCGAGGTGTTTGTCATGATTAATTGTTGTATAAATATATTATGTGCGCATATAATAATTGCTTGGCGAAAGGAATCGCCGTAATACAAGTTCCCTTGTAAATACTATGTATGTCGAAATTGGGTATCCTAGAAAATACCCCATGCGTATAAATTTTGCTGATGTAATTATCATGATTATTTGCTGTATGAATATGATATATACGTATAAAATACTAGTTTGGAAAAGAGACAACCCTAGTGCACTTTCCTCTAACATACGTCATGTATGTTGAAATAGTGCATTCCAAGTGTTGGTGAAATTGCTTGTGAGTGTAAGTGCTTAAGTGTTAGTGCCTTAGGTAGGTGCTGAGATGGGGTTCTCAACTACCTTAGAGTCATGTATGATACCCTCCATGTGGTTGTTTACTCTAACCACTCACTTATGAAATATATGTATTTGTATCCCTATTTGTATAGTGCTTTACAACATGCTTTTGAATATGCTTTGTAACTTGTTTATTAACATGCCTTATGACATGCTTTATAACATGATTGCTAGTGTTCTTGAATTATCATGTTATCATGCTGTACTTCACATGCTATGGTTAGAAATTGATTGAGCTTGGGACTATGTCCATAGTCCAGGCATCCGGTATTAGACTTGGAGTTGTGGTTGAGATTCGTTTCGCCACACATGATGTGTTGGCGAACCCGTGTCGTACTTCGGTTGGCGATAGTGGTTGGCCACACGAGGTGCTTCTGCGCTTCATATCGCCCAACTTGTTGTGCGCTCGAGCTAGCCGAACACGTCAAGTAACCCGTGTGTCTTATGTATGTTCACCATGTTTGGTCGCTAATGTTTGAACCTAGGGTACCAAACTTACCAGTGAAAATCCCGTTAACCATGGTACCTCGATCCGCTAAGACTCATGAGCCGGGCATGGTGGTATGGGACACCGTGGTCGAGCCTGTCGGCCACGCCGCTGGGCTACGTGCCTCCCCGTAGTGACCAATGAGCAACTTAACTCGTGAGCCGATTATGGTGGTATGGGACACTATATTCGCGCGTTGGCCTACATTGATAAGGTGATGGGGAGTGGTGTAACCTTTGTGCGTAATGACCACGGCGCCCTTTGTAGTGACCGCGAGCATATCTCAAGTCGCAGTGTGCCTTAGGGTTCGCCGCGATATATGAGTATGAACTAGGCCTTTTCGTATTGTGATGAATCGTTTAAGGGGTGATGGGGGAGCGGTGCAACCTTTGTGTGTAATGCCACGGCAACCTCTGCGGTGACCTAGAAAACACACCATCGTCGATATTAACTAGATCGACGACCCTAGAATGGATCATGTTTGGGAATGATACAAGGGAGGTACCTTAGTTTCCCAATCCTGTTGTTTGAAATGGATTAATTAAAAACTCGGTAATCATGCTCATCATGCATCGCATGTGCCTGGAAGATGTGGAGCACTATAGGATGTAAGCATGCCGCGAGCGTGAGATGGTGTCGCATGAGGGAGTATGTCGGTGAGGGCATCCATCATACCTGCATACATACTTGCATTAATAAGAGTAACTAGGAGTGTTTGACTTCCTGCTTTATCATTACTGCTTGACTGCATTGATAATATGATAACTTATGCCTTATTGTTCCATTGAGTTAGCTACTCACTCCTACGTTACGGGATGATGTTGCGCACACCAACTAGACTCTGTCTCAGGTTTAGGCGAGCCGACAACTCTGGAGGCGGACCTTGATTATGACGAGGACCAGGAGGAGTTCTCATATATGCAGTTCTTTGGCGGCTTCGACTTGCCGTCAGATCAAGGCGGGTTTTAGAGGATTGTACTTAGTTTTATTTTTGATATGTTGTTTATAAAACAGACATGTTTATGGTGACTTAGATGGATTCATACTCTAGCGAATGAAACGTTTATTTTGTTCTTTACATACATATATATATATAGTTCAGTCTTCTGCTTGCTTTTATACAATTGACCTGGAGTATGAATTACTGTTTTGGTATAATCTTATTCATGTTTATTGCTCTAACACAGACAACATTCAAACCATCATTGTGTATGTTGCATAAGTGATGCGTTGGAACTCGGGAGTTGAGTTCATCCTCGACCCCCGAATTTCAGGGCGTTACATAAGGAGACAGTATTTTTGGCTAAGGATGAAATGCCAGATTGCTACCTTCGTGGCCGAGTGTGACACTTCCAGTGTGTCAAGGCCGATCACCAGAGACCCCCTGGTCCCTTATAGTCGTTGAGTGTTCTAGTGTGGAAGTGGGAGCATATGTCGACAAATTTCATCACGGGCTTACCGAGGACTCAGCGCGGTCACGATACCATCTAGGTTATCGTTGATCATCTGATGAAGTAAGCACATTTTATTTCGATGTGTGCTTCCTGGATTATGGATCGGTTGGCGAGGATCTTCATTGAGGAGATAGTGAGACTGCACAGCATTCCGGTTTCGATCGTATCTGACTAAGACTCCAAGTTTACGTCTTAGTTTTAGAGGAGTTTCCAGCAGGCGATGGGGTCTACTTTGTAACTCGGCACCGCTTATCATCCGCAGACAGATGGGCAGACCGAAAGGGTCAACCAGATCCTTGAGGATATGCTCAGAGCCTTTGTGATTGACTTTGCAGGCAGTTGGAATGAGCAATTGCTCCTACTCGAGTTTGTGTACAATAATAGCTATCAGGTGACTATTGACATGGCTCCTTTTGAGGCACTCTATGGTAGACCATGCAGATCTCCTGGCTAATAGACCGAGGTTGGAGAGCGTCATCTCCTAGGTCCTGAGCTTGTGCAGTAGACGTCAGAGATTGTTGATGTTATCAGGCAGAGGATGCGCACAGCTCAGAGCCAGCAGAAGAGTTTTGATGTTCGTCGACGTCGACCCCTCGAGTTTGCAGTTGGGGATATGGTATAGCTTAAGGTCTTGCCTATGAAGGGGGTGGTTCGATTTGGTGCAAAGGGTAAGCTTGCCCTGAGATTTATTGGACCTTTCGAGATTACTGAGCACGTGGGCGCTGTGGCTACAGGCTTGCCTTACCTTCAAAGTTGTCTGCGATCCACAATGTGTTTCATGTTTTTATGTTGCGGAAGTGTGGGTCAGACATTATACCTATGATTAATTGCCAGCCCCTCGAAGTCCGGGAGGATGCTTCTTACATTGAGCAGCCGATTTGTATTCTTGATCGGAAGGAGCAGGTTCTTAGGACTAAGGTCATTCCCCTGGTGAAGGTGCAGTGGGGTCATCATTCGGAGGCCGAGGTGTCTGGGGAACGCGAGGCTGAGATTCGAGAGCGTTATCCCCATTTGTTTGATGATTGATTGTTATATTATTCTCTGTATTATCTTCTCTTGTGCTTATTGAAATATATCATGATGTTTATGCATGTTTGTTATTCTGGTATTGGCAATTTCGAGGATGAAATTTCTTTATTGGTGGGGAGAGCTGTAAGACCCTACCATGTGTGTTCGCGCATTTCGTTCCTCTAGGTCCCGCGGTCCTACCAGTCAAATTTTGGCGACACGCGACTTTCGGTTAGTATTTGCAGTCATCTTTAAGTCCGGTCACATAAACCCAACTCGGATCGACCTAAATTTAGTGTCGTAGAGACCGCATCATCGCCACGTCTCGTGCGGCAATCCGAGTTGTAGATCATGAGATGTGGGTTGTGCACATTCTAGACCGTTGATCGTGATTGTTGGGCCCACCTAGGATTTGGTGTAAGTCACTAGCCTAGGTTTCATCTCCCTAGCCATCATAGGGTAGGTGGAGTAGACTAGGTCCCTAGCCCTACTTAGCTAGCAAGCAATCATGAGTTCTCTATCCAAGGGAGCTCCTTTTTCACTCTCCCATGCAAAAGCCACTTTTCTCTCTTCCCTATATCTGAAATTTTCAGAATTTCTATTCTCTAGAGAGAGAGAGAGAGAGAGAGAGAGAGAGAGAGAGAGCCCCTTTTCTAGAAAATCAATTATTACTTTGGCTAAAACCCTCCCTTGCTAGCCTTTTCACTTCATTTCTCTCCTTTCTTCTCTTCTCCTCATCTCTTCCTCTCCTCTCTACCCTTGGAATGTCCCACCCTTCTCCCCATCTCCAGCCCCTTACACCCTCTAAAACTCTCTCATCTAACCGTCCATCTCCAATCTTAGCCCTTAATTCTTGGAGCTTGAAGCCTAGAGAACCTATTGGAAGAAGTTTGGTGTAGAACTATTGAGGTGGGTGTTTTTAGTTAGGAATTTCTTTTCTACCTTCTTAGATCTTTCATTTCACCTTGAGGAGCTTGTGGGGCCCACCAAATGATGGTGGAGGTCCCCAAGTGTCCATGGATGAGGCCTATGGCCAACCATCTAGCATGTATATTCCATTGATGGGCCCATTCTCCATGGACCCCATCATGATCTTTCTCCCTTTGATCCATGATCTTGGGGGGTCATCTAGAACCTAGACCTTGGTGGGGATGGCATCCCCACCTTAGATCTGAAATCTTATTGCATGCATGGCTATGACATAACTTGTACATGAACATAGTAGAAGGTGTAATGTTTGTGATGAAGGGAGGGCCTCAATGGTGGCGGAGACCCTCTCTTGTGGCCGGATCTTGCTTTCTTTCTTCCTTCTCTTTATTTTCCCTTACCTCACTATCTGATCTCTGAGTGTGTGGCCCACTTAGATGCCTTGCAATATCCAGCCCGTCCAAACATTGTGGATGCCCCTTTCTATCCATACTTGGGATGTTCGTGCCCCATTTCCCCCATATCTGATGTATGCAATGTACTTTTGGGAGGGGATATGGCCTAGATATTTGTGGGGCCCATTAAGGTGGACCATAGTACCAATTTTGTAAGGTAATCTCCTTTTTATTTGATGCATATACTCAGATTATTCCATGTATATGTTGTTGTCCATAAATTTTCTGGACAGTTCCTAATTATTTTTTTACCAGATTTTGGGACTGATTGGGGGACCTTGCTTACCCATAAAATATACTTTTCTAGAAGGTGGGGATCCCACCTAAATTTCTCTCAAATTTCAGCCCCATCCGACCTTGATTGAGGTCCCAAAGGTGTGGCCCAAGTGGGGTGGACAGTCCAAATTTTTTGGACTGTCCAGCAACATTACAGTCTGGAAAACTTAAAATATAAAATAGCTTTTGAATAGGTGGGCAACTTTGGTGGACCCTACCTTGTACTATACATATGTGGGGATGTTAAAATCAACTTTCCCCAATTTTTGGAGACCTTAGGCCCACCCCATTGGGTGCTCAAAACAGGGTCAACCATAATTCTACACTAACCAGATTTTTAGACAACCTGTTTTCTTTTAATTCATAAAAATACTTTCCTAGCTTAGAAAAATCTAAAATCTTACCAGAATGTGGTCCACCCATGATAGGTCCTACCTACAAATTTTTGGGCCCAACAGACCTCTATGTGATTTATGGCGAGGGCTGGACCGGCCCACCAGGCTAGACGCCCAAGGCTAGGACGTCTAGCATGGCCTGACAGCCCACCCCTTTTTGTGGCCCACCATGATGTGTGTTTTCTCCCCCCTGGCCTTCCTTTGTGTGGCCCACTTGTGTATGGCTCATCTGAGTGTAGAGTACATGCGGTGGGGCGTGCCTTTTGCTAGCACATGAGCTGGGAGTCCAACCCATTGGGATGCCCCTTGTGGACTACCTACTGGACTTTGGTCCAGTGGTGTGGCCCACCTAATTCTCGATATAATGTAATGTAATTATCACACCCCAAACCTGGAGATTGGACTCGTAGGAATCCCGATCACCGAATCCGGTGCCGACTGCCTCAGTAGTACCCCATTCTCGGCTTCTAGCACTCATATGCCAGATTCCAATCCTGGGATCCCACAAGGAGGATTTTCCAACATACATTTATCTCGTAAGAAGCAAAACCAAGTTTACCCAAATCACAAAGGCAACATCATCATCACATACCCACTAATATAAACATTTGAATACAATGCTGAAAGGGAAATACATGTGTCAAAATCAAAGCTCCAGAAGACTGTTGCATGCTCCATGCTCAACACTTCTGCAACCTAACGCCACCTGCATACATCTATCGTGCATAAGCTTATAGAAAGCTTAGTGGGTGGTGAAAGTCTGTGCACAAGGTAAGTGCTAAGTAAGCAATATCAGAGAAATCAGAGTAAGCAAAAATATTGACAAGCTTATAAATCATACACTATCAGAGTAATGCGAAAACATACTGATAGGCCCATAAATACCATCAGCCTTATCCAGGCCATCGTAATAAAAATAATATCATATACTGATGAAGCAATGTAGATCAGCTATGCGATGCAGAGACAACATGCCAAATATCAAATGTCAATGATGCAATGCAACATGCAAATCCTGATGAGTTCACGAATACCGTCAGTCGTATCTAGGCCATATAAATGCATAAACATAGTAACCCAAAATGCAATATGTTGCAGATGTAATGCGATATGCGGTGTGAATGGAATGACCATACTGGAGTGTGAAGTCGAGATGATAGTACGTAGTATCATAGGCTATGGGGTCTATCACAAAGGACTTCTATCCAAACCAGTCTCATACCTAGATTTGGATAGTCAAACTCAATGTGGTAAACTCCTAATCTCAGGTTAGTCACGCGCCCCAACCGAAATCCTGGCCATTGCGAAAGTACACGTAACAAATAGTTGTGCACCACCAGCCCAAGTGGATAGTGAATAAATGAGTATACAACTCCTACTCAATAAGTTCACATATCAGTACAGTTCATCTTTGGAATCATCACCGGGGTCTAGTACACTCTACGTGCAACCGCCACCACTGATGCGTGACCATGCAAGTGGAAGAGACCTCACCATCCGCTTGGCTAGTAGTCAGCCAATATCTACCTGGCACGTCGATAATGGACCCATTTACGAGCTGGTCAAACTCAGCCTAGCTATGCCCCCTACCCTCGGGCGGGTAAGGCCACACTCCCTCCCAACCGACCATGACACAGTGGGAGATGCAACCTCCTATTCGACACTCGGGCGCTCATATATCCACTCGGTCTCGACGTTGGGGCGTCCTCTGGTACCAAGAGGGTTTAGGGATTTCACCTAGGGCCATCTATGGCAACCCGATGTTAGTAACAGATTTTCGGTGTCCCCATCCACGATATGCATGTGGAGGCTACGGCCCTGATGTCGCTAGGGCGTACAGTAATCATAATGCGAGATGCATGAGTCATACAATCCAATTATGCATCAATCCTACGCATACTGTGCATTCATGTGAGATAACCTCCACCTATCTGGGAGTCTCATAACAACCTGCCCAATGTCATATGCAAAATGGTCAACTACATCTCATAACAAGCATGCAGATGATGCGTATGGGCATGTATCATGATGTTATACTATCACATACTCATATTCGGTATCAATAACCGGCATCAATAATCGACCTCGACAGCTTGGACATTTAACCAACATTGCCCCCAAGGAATGGCCCACATGCCTAACATATAGTGGAACCATGGCCTCACAAGAGGGCCAAAAAAAAACAACACCATGGGCCTCATTCAAGAGTTTAATACACATCACAATAGCCTTTCACATGGGCCTAACATACATCACAATGGGCTCCATAGCCTAACCCTTAAATACACCACAATGGGCCTCATACAATCATACTAGGTTGCGTCACATGGGTCTAATACGCATCACATGGGTTGCATCACATGGGCCTATATACATCAGATGGGCCACGTCCCATGGACCCCGAATACATCACAATGGGCCACAACCCATGGGCCTCAAGTACATCGCAATGGGCCTCTCACACGGGTCCATTATGCATCACATCGAGGTGGGCCTCAATGGATGGCCATAAATACGTCACATTGGGCCTCATATACATCAAGTGGGTGGCATCACATGGGCCACATATACATCACAATGGGCCTCTAACACGGGCCTAATATACATCACAAAGGGCTCCATAACCTTATATACATTACATTAGGCCTCGACAATCTGACTCAGCCAAGATACTCGGCCTTGACAATCAGAATCACCCTCAACAAATCGGAATCGGCCATGATACTAGGCCTTGACAATCGGGATTGGCCTATACAATTGACCTTGACAAATCAGAATCGGCCTCGATACTTAGCCTTGACAATCTGGATCGGCCTATACAATCGGCCTCGATACTCAGCCCTAACAATCAGGATCAGCCTATACAATCAGCCTCGACAGATCAGAATTGGCCTTGATACTCGGCCCTAACAATCAGGATCGGCCTATACAATCGGCCTCGACAGATCAGAATCGGCCTATACAATCGGCCTCGACAGATCAGAATCGGCCTATACAATCGGCCTCGACAGATCAGAATCGGCCTCGATACTCGGCTTTGACAATTGGGATCGACCTATACAATCGGCCTCAACATATCAAAATTGGCCTTGACAATCGGGATCGGCCTATACAATCGGCCTCGACAGATCAGAATCGGCCTCAATATTCAGCCTTGACAATCGGGATTGACCTATACAATCGGCCTCGATACTCGGCCTTGACAATCGGGATCAGCCTATACAATCGGCCTCGACAGATTAAAATCGTCCTTAACAATCAGGATCGACCTATACAATCGGCCTCGATATATCGGAATTGGCCTTGATATTCGGCCTTGACAATCGGGATCGGCCTATACAATCGGCCTCGACAAATAGGAATCGGCCTATATAATCAACCTCGACAAATCGGACGAACAAGGCCTAAGGGAAAGTCACAATGTGGACATTAAACCATCATTGCCCATCAATGTGGCCATTTAACCCGCATTGCTCCCAGGGAGTGGCCCACATAGAGCCAAACGTATAGTGGGCCCTTGGCCTCACACAAAGGCCTAATATACATCGCAGTGGACCCTATCGCATGGCTTTAAATACATAACAGGTGGACACTGCATATGGGCCCTTAATACATTTCAAGGGGCCATGATTCATGGGCCTCAGTACATCATAATAGGCCTAATCGTATGGGCCGGAAACATATCACAATGGGCCACGACATATGGGCTGGAATTACATGACAATGGGCCTCACTAATGGGCCATAACTACACAATAGGTGGGCCCCATCCCATGGGTTTAAAATACAAACAGGTGGGCCCCGCACATGGGCCAAAAATACATCATTATGGGCCACATCAATGGGTCACATTAATGGGCCATTATATACATCAAGTGGGCCGCACTAATGGGCTACACTAATGGGCCTTAACCCATTTAGAGGTCAATCTAGAGCATTTCCAAAGGAATGAATCGTATCAAAACATCATCTGAACCAAAACACAAATAGTAGTGGAGATAATGATTTCTTTCATAGTTAAATAATTCACAGGGCCCATTATAAAATTTATTTTCCACCTAATCTAATCATACGGTTTTAAATACCCGAATTAAGAGGGAAAATAAATCCCATATTGATCCAAAACTTCCATGGACCCAAAGGGTTTCAATGGTAGACGTTCAAATCACACTATTTCCTTGCGGTGTGGTCCACCTGATCAAAAGGCTGGACACATCACGGTGTGGCCCGCCGTGATGTATTTGAGATCCAAACTATTCATAAGTTAACATAGAGATAGATGAAGTGAAAATAAAAATATAAGCTTGATTAGCAACTCCTGTGGCCCCTAAGAGATTTGAACGGTGGACGTCACTGTCCACTGATCTTTGGAGTGTAGTCCACCTAATAGGCAGATCTGCCTCATTTTATCTCAAGCCTTAAGGCAGCTCGCCAACTGGATAGACGGTTTGGACGTAACACATACATCAAGAGTGGGGTCCACTGGTCGTCTAACAGCCCAGCAAAATGGCTGGATGACATAGATAAAACACATACGTCATGGCTGGGACCCACGGTGTGGGCCAGCACGTGCTTCACGGTGGGGCCTGCCCGACAGCGCATAGTGCAGCAATGTGCAAGGGGGGGGGCAGGCATAGATAAAGCACATACCGCATGGTGGGGTCCACACATGTGGAATACAATATATACATCAGTGGGTCCCACGTGGGGCCCACCAAAACATTTATCTACCATCCAATCCGTTAATAAGGTCACACGGACCTGAATCAAGGGGAAAAATAAATTTCATAATGATCTAAAACTTCTGTGACCCAGAAAGGATTCCAATAGTAGACGATCAATCAACACTACTTCCTGTGGTGTGGGCCACCCGAGCTCCACATACGGCTGATTTTTGGGGGGCCCACTGTCCCGAAGGGGACCCAACAAATGCACTGTGTTGATGATCAACACACATCATGATGGGGCCCACGGCTAGGACCCTGCCCACCGCCTAACGCAGCAGGACGCCGCTGGCGTCCTCTGACGATCAGCGGCGACTGCTGCCTTATTTTTTTTATTTTGGGTTTTTCTATGGTTTTTCCTAAGTGGGGCGCGCATCAGATGAATCTAGCCCAACCATTACACTCTATGGCTTAAGACAGTCCAAATGAGCCTAATATTCGATGTGTTTTAATGCATAGAAACATCAGAGTGGGTCCTAACAGCCTTTAACGGTCAATATCACTATTTTCTATGGTATGGCCCGCTTGATTATAGGATTAACATCATTTTACAGCTCAACGCCTAAAACGAGCTGGGGAATGGAATGGACGGTGTGGATTAAACTTATACATCAAGGTGAGGCCTGCATGAGTGGCCCACCCAAAAGAAAAAAAATCAAAATGTTGTGAGTACACCTCACTGTTCGTTCCCACTTCACAAAACAAGTCCAGTGTCCCTGGACTCTAGACAGTTTGAATGTTCTTCAAGGTGGGTCCCACATGGACCTGGCTCACCTGATTTAAATCAATCTGATACTTGTGTTTTTCACCACCATGAGGTAGGGTCCACATGACTTGGATGGTTGGATAAAACATACATCAAGGTGGGGTCCATCTGAGTGGGCCACACATCACACAAAAATGAGAAAGAGAGAGAGAGAGAAGCACCCACCTTTGATCTTCTCTTCCTTCTTCTGCTTATAGTCTCTAGAGCTCCAAGGAAACGATTCCAACGGTTGAGATGGACTTTGAATGGTGGAGATGGGAGGTAGGAAGGTGGGCCACACTAGCTCTCTCATGGGGAGCTTGGACGTGGGTTGCTTAGGAGGAAGAATGAGAGAGAGAATGAAAGAGAGAGAAATGATGGGAGAGGAGTGATGGGAGAGAGGGATGGATGGGTGTACTTGTGTAAGGGAGAGAATTGACTTTTAAGGGTTGCATTTGTACTTGGGGATGGGATAGAGTAATGGGTGTACTTTGACACGTGATGTGATTGATGTGATGTGTCGTAGAGATTCCCTCAGTATTTGCAATGCACGGTATTTTCCTCGAACTGAACGCGAGCCCACATCTCCTAGCCAGGGTATTGCTTCGGCACAAGAGACGCGGCGTCGGAACCGCGGTGACGGTACGGTCGCAAGGGTACAAGTGAAATGGCCAAGCTATATGTCCTAGAGGGGGGTGAATAGGACTATGCCAAATTTAAGATAATTACAGCATAATTTAAATAACAAGATAGCCAAATAAAGTAAATCAATTCACAACACTGAAATGAATAGCAACCTCAATAAATAAGTATTGAGAGATTGATACAAAAGTTGTTCTAAGAACAACCTTACACCAAAAACCAAAGTTTATGGTAGGACAACCTGATTTCTAGAAAAGTCTTTGTATTAAGAACTCAAACCGTAGAGAAATAAATAAATTCAAACTGTACAGACGAATAGAAAGCAATTTTAAATATTGATTGTTCTCAGGACAACCATGCACCATAAAAATGGCAGGGTAACCTTACAAGAACAATTAAAGAAACTGAAGCTCAAACTTAATAAAGGAATAGCTAGAAATAAATTACTGAAATTTAAATCTAAACTATTACAACATTCCCACTAAGCTTGAAATAAAATGATTACAACATTCACAACCACATATTCATTCCTCAACTGAATAATTAATGATATGAAAATAAAGCACACATCCACACAACACAAGGAGTTATAATGGTTCGCCTATGTGTACACCAACTGTTCAACAACAGCCACATAGAATGCTACTCCACTCCTAATATCCTCACACAGGGGATATTAGCATTCACTATCAAATAGGCTTTCACAGGTTTACCAAAAACCTTCACAATTGTGTCTTTTTCAAAGGGCTTACACAATTCAAAAACCCTCTTTTCTGAGTTTTCCTGACTCTCCTTAGATAACCAATACAATGAGATTCTTCTGACTTAACCTTAAATAAAACCAAATAAAGTAAATTACATAAATTGTAAAATACTTGTTTTTCTTCTTTGTTGTAACAGCCCAGAAGAACCAAGTCGGAGTAGAGATTTGAATGTCAAAGTTCAATGTCCAATACTCACTATATGATGGTTCTAATTTCTAATAGATTTTAAATTAAAATAAATGGGCTAGCTTTAATTGATTTTGATTCCAAAAAAAGGAAAGACAACACTTCCTCTTTTCAAATCTAATTGGAATACAAGAAACAAAATCAATTAAGAAAGCTAAAGAAAGAAGATATTAAATATGCACACTTAGCTTAAACAGAGCACAAATTTATCTCTCAGAAGGCCGGATTTTAATTGCTTGAATGATCTATTTTATTCTGAGATTCATACTCTATTTGTAGGTGAATAAATCATGTCTTCGACTGGACTAAAGACCTCTACGACTGGTCGTAGGTCCAACAGAAGTTTGAAAATTTGGGCTCGATAAGATAAGATGGTTTCACGACTGGTCGTAAGGCACCTTCGACTGGTCAAAGGTCACACACGACTGGTCGAAGCTAAGGGCAAATCATTGTTGTAGTTTGAGTCGAAGGTCTACGACTAATCAAAGAACCGGCTGACACTGTTCCTATGACTAGTCGAACAGTCCTCAGGACTAGTCGAAGCCTAACAAAAAATTTCTGAATTTTGCAATAAACTTACGACTGATCTAAGAAATCTTTAAACAAGTCGAAGCAGTGCTAGGACTAGTCGAACAAAGTCCAAGACTAATCTTAAAACAGGCCAAACTCTCTTATATAAAATATATGAATTATGTATCCAAAATGGCCTACTCTAAAGGTCAACTTACAGTCAGTCATACCTCAATAGTGAAGTAAGGACATTGAAACTTAAAGACACGTGACCTTGAAAGTAGTGAAGCTTGAAGTCTTGATGTAGTTCAAACTTGAAAGCTTCTTCAGATCTTGAAATTGAACTTGAAAGCTTCTTGCATTATCCTCGTCTTTGAATTAAGTTGGATAAACTCACTTCCTCGAGTCTCGACTTGTGAACAGTGCTTGTCCATCAAAGTTGATCTTGAGTAGAGCTCTGATCTTCACATATGCAAGCTTCCTAACAGTGTCTTTGGCACCATATTTGATATTCACATATGCAAGCTTCCTAACAGTGTCTTTGGCACCATAAATTTGACAACAAAAAGGGCTATAAACAATAGCACTTACAATCTCCCCCTTTGTCAAATTAGTGACAAAACACATTTCCAGGATATGTTACAAAACACAGAATTTCTGATTAACGAATCATGCACCAGTTGTTATCAACTGGCACAGTAAGATGAACCTGCAAATCAGTATTCAACAGTCCACATCTGTACAAAACTCTCCCTTAGTACATAAAACATGTCCATTCTCCATATAAGACATATCCAAGCGAGTGAACATATCCATTCTCCCCCTTTTTGTCATACGAGGACAAAGGAAACATAGAACAGAAAGAATAAAGAGATTGAATTAGAGAGATAGATGAGAGATAGCATGACAAGAGATGAGATAATAACATAATTAACTCACATAATTCATAAACTGAGTTAAAACAAAACTAGCACAATAGTAGTAAAGTTATTACAAATTAGATAACTTTATGAAAAAAAAATTAATCTGAACCAAATGAAGGAGCAGGGATAGACGGATCAAGTTTATGCATCCCCTTGTTAAGTGCTTAAGATATTTTCTCATATACTTGAAATGTAAATCATTAGCAATAGACATATTTTCCATCTTAACATTTATATTCTCAACCTTATCCTCTAATGCATGTAGACGAGCATTAAAGTCAGAAGGCTAATAATCTGGATCATTTGTAGAATCAGAATCAAGTTTTTCAAAAATATCATCCATATTAATATCACCAGGAGGAAGATTAGCAGCATCTTCCTCATGATCAGCTTCAGCATTACCAACACCATCACCTTGACCTGAAGCATTTCCAGCTTCATCTTATTCAGGTTAGAATTGTTAAATATCAGATGATGGATAGGGGCTTCACCAACCGGCATATCGACTAACATATGAGTAGCCAACACCATCATCAAATAAGCAAAAGTAATGTCATTGTGACCAGGATGGAGAGGAAAATTAAAAATGAAGTAACAAATCAAGGATGGTAAATAGATAGACGTACCATTGGCAATAGCATGAAGAACATGAACCATGAAGGAAGTCAATTCAGATTTATTACCCGATCGTGGATATAAGTTAGACACAAAGATTTTGTGAAGAACTCTGTATTTGGGTTACAAATACCTTGAGGGAAGCGCATTCCCTTTATGAGTCCATTGAGCATCCAGATTGCATAAATCTCTAGTGAGTAGACATTTTTCAGTTTCTGAGGGTTTATCAGATAAATTATGGATAAGAATGCCCTCATCATTCACAGGAATATCCATAAGAGCTGAAATTAAATGACGATCAATGTCAAATGGTCCTTCTCTAGTGGCTATTTTAAAAGTTAAATTCTCTAGGGAAAAATCACATATACATACGAACATGAACTGTGCAATGGACCAGTATGTTGGCCCACCCTAATGTAATAAGTTATCCCAACCTATAGCTTGAAGCATAGGAAGGATATCAAAAGGAGCAACATGATTAATAGAAACCTGATGTTCAACAATAACAATGCACAATCTGATGTCCCAAACACAAGACGGATCATCATCGGGAGTCCGAAGATGACGCTTAGTGAGAGGGGCTGATCTGGAAGAAGAAGACAGACCACGGGATGTTGCCTTTTTCCCTCTAGATGTCATTTACAACAAGGATTTCAAGAAAGTGAAGAGTGGCAATGGATTGAGAAGATGGTTTTCTCAAAATAGATTTTTCAAAAGAAAAAACCCCAAATCACAACGAAATAAGAAATAAACAACTTCAAGAGGAAAATAGAAGTAATCTAGACACAAATCCACAAGAAATAAGCAAATGAAACACTAACCTTAAAGGATTTGGAAGGTGGGTTCGACTGGTCGAGCGTCAGCTAGTCGAAGATGAAAGAAGAAATGAGGAAGAAGGTGATTTCCCTCAAATATAAGTCAATCACCGCGATCTACGACTGGTCGTGGGTTTTCTTCGACCGGTCATGCCACGAGAGGTTGAGTACCACCAAAAAATTAGATTATCATGCATATTTCAAAAAATTGGAAATTTAATCTAGCAAATATATACAATATGATACAAATAGGCATAAATAATCATTTTAGAATGCACATGCCAAGATCAAATTTCATTTTGTTAAACCTGCTTTTGTCGAGCGGTTTAGTGAAAATATCAGCACGTTGATTCTCGGTAGGGATATATTCCAATGATATTACCTTT
The DNA here is from genome assembly GCA_030180095.1 of Magnolia changhungtana. Lineage (NCBI taxonomy): Eukaryota > Viridiplantae > Streptophyta > Magnoliopsida > Magnoliales > Magnoliaceae > Magnolia > Magnolia changhungtana. The sequence goes on from JASAUF010000446.1 coordinate 7,331,153, forward strand.
TCTTCTACTAAATCTCGAATATAATGAAATCTAATATCAATATGCTTAGTACGAGAATGCTGAATTAGATTTTTCAAAATATTTATGGCACTGGTATTATCATAATATAATAATATAGAATCCTGTTTAATTCCATAATCACTTAGCATACGTTTCATCCAAACAAGCTGTATACAAGCATTACCAGCTGCGATATATACAGCTTCAGCTGTTGAAAGTGATATAGAACTTTGTTTCTTACTAAGCTAAGAAACTAAACAGTTTTCAATATAAAAACAACCACCACTGGTTGATTTTCTATCATCAAGATTACCAGCCCAGTCAACATCCGAGTACCCAGCTAATTGAATACTAGTCTCATGTGGATACCATAGACCGAGATTAACAGTACTAGCGACATAGCGTATAATCCGTTTAACCGCAATCAAATACGATTCTTTAGGTTCAGACTAATATCTAACGCAAATACCAACACTTAGAGCAATATCAGGTCTACTAGCAGTTAAATACAGTAAACTACCAATCATACTCCGATATAATTTCGGATCCACATTTTTACCTGCAGAATCTTTTGAGAGTTTCAAAGTTGTACTCATAGGAGTATCAAAATTCTTACCATTCTCAAACCAAATCTCTTAATCAAATTCATAGCATATTTAGATTGAGATATGAACATTTCATCAGGTCGTTATTTTACTTGTAATCCAAGGAAGTAATTCAATTCCCCCACCATATGCTCATTTCAAATTGAGATTTCATCAAATCTGCAAACTCAATAGTCATGTCAATGTAAGTAGATCCATAAATGATATCATCTATATAATTTGAACCATTAAGATATCTTCGTTATGTTTCTTAACAAACAATGTTTTATCAACACTTCCCAACTGAAAGTTATGACAAAGTAAAAACTTAGTCAATTTCTCATACCTTGCTCTGGGAGTTTGTTTTACACCATAGAGAGCTTTTTTAAGACGGTATACATGATCAGTAAACTTAGGATCTTCAAACTCTGTAGGTTGTTCAACATAAACTTCTTTATGTAAATCACCATTTAAAAAGGACTCTTTACATCCATTTGAAAAATTTTAAACTTTTTAAGCCATGCCATGGATATAAAAAGTCTGATTGATTCAAGACGAGCAACTGGGGCAAAGGTTTCATCATAATCAATACTTTCAATTTGAGTGTACCCTTGTACAACTAATCTTGCCTTGTTTCGAATAATATTCCCAAACTTGTTAGACTTATTTTTAAAAATCCACTTTGTTCCAATAATATGTTTATGTTTAGGTCTAGGAACAAGATACCAGACATCATTTTGAATAAATTGATTAAGTTCTTCTTGCATTGCAACAATCCAGTTTTCATCAGCAAGAGCTTCTTTTACGTTAGATGGTTCTATCTGGGACGTAAAACATACGTAATTACATATATCCTCAAGTTGTCTATGGGTACGAACACCAGTGAGAGGGTTTTCAAGAATCTGTGTGATTGGATGATCTTTAACAGTCCTCAGATCAGAATCAGTCTGACTAGATGAAGTATCAGATTTATCAATTACAAGAACTTCATCATTATTTGAACGTGAGACTGGTGTGTTCAAGTGATCATCAATGACCACATTGATGGACTCTTGAATCACACTAGTCCTTTTATTCAGAACCCTATAAGCTTGACTGTTTAAAAAGTATCCTAAAAAGATCCCTTCATCACTCTTTGTATCAAACTTTACCAGATTTTCACGATCTCGTAAAATATAGCACTTGTTGCCAAAAACTCGAAAGTATTTGACAGTAGGCTTTTTATCAAACCTCATTTCGTAAGCCGTTTTATTATTAACTTTACTAGTGTAAACCCAGTTAATGATGTAGCAAAATGTATTGATCGCGCTTCAAATTTCAAAGATTCTTAGAGAGCTTCATACTATTCAACATGACATTAGCCATTTCTTGAAGCACTCTATTTTTTCTTTCAACAATACCATTTTGTTGAGGAATTTTGGGCGCTGAGAATTGAAAAGGCCTAGCTATATGTCCTAGAGGGCGGAGGGGGGGGGGCGTGAATAGGACTATGCCAAATAAATGTTATAACAGCGGAATTAAAAAACAATATGATAGCTAAAATAAATCATAACGCAGGAAAGTAAAACAACCTCAAAAATCTGATCTTGAGGGATTGATACAAATGTTATTCTAAGGACAACCTTTCACCAAAAACCAGAATTTATGGTAGGACAACCTTATTTCTAGAAAGATCTTTGTATCAAATCTCAAACCAAAGAGGAATACAGAATTAAGCACAAATTGAAATAAAGTGTAATCACAAATGTATTGTTCTAGGGACAGCCATACACCATAAAAATGGCAGGGCAACCTTGCTGGAACAACTTTAAAGGAAATTTAAATTCAAGCAGATAAAGGAATAGCAGAAAGTAAATTCTAAATTATTACAAAATTTCCACAATGCTTGAATTAAACGATTACAACATTCACCACCACACATACATCCCACAAATGAATATTAAAGATTAGAAATGTAAATCATTCAACCACAACACAAGGGATTATAGTGGTTCGCCTGTGTGTTCACCAACTGTTAAACAACAACCACACAGAATGCTACTCCACTCCTAATATCCTCACACAGGGGATATTAGCGTTCACTCATAAAATAGGTTTTCACAGGTTCACCCAAAACCTTTACAATTGTGTCTTTGTCTGTGGGCTTACACAATAAAAAAAACCCCACTTCTGAGTTTTCCTGGCTCTCCTCAGATAACCAATACAACAAGATTTTTCTGGCAAATCTTGAAAGAAACCAAAACAGAAAGAAATTTACAATTAAACGTAAAATACCTGATTAACTCCTTCGTTGTAGCAGCCCGGTAGAACCAAATTAGAGTAAATGATTGAATGTTCAAGTTCAATGTCCAGTACTCAATTACAATGGTTCTAGTTCTAATAGATTTTAAATTAGACCAAATAGGGCTTGTCTTAATTGATTTTGATTCCAAAGAAAGGGAATAACAATTCCTCTTATCAAATTAGATTGGAATAGTAGAAACAAAATCAATTAAATAAAGCTAAAGAAAGAGAGTATAAAATAAGCACACTTAGCTTAGATGGAGCACAAAATTACTTCTCAGAAGTTTGACAAAGATTGGCTTGAATGGATTAATTAATTGCTTGAATACTTCTGAGTTTCATGCTCTATTTATAGGTGAGCAGATCGCATCTTCGACTGGTCTAAGGAGCTCTTCAACTAGTCGAAGAAAAAACAGATTTGAAAAAAATTGGGCCCGATAAGCTTTGACCGTTCTACGACTGGTCGAAGGCCTCCTTCGACTGGTCGTAGGTCACCTTCGACTGGCCGAAGACCTTGTAAATTATTGCTGGACTTTGAATCGAAGATTTACGACTGGTCGTAGATGCATTCAACACTGTTTCTTCGACTGGTCGAAGACCTCCTTCGACTGGTCGAAGCCTAACAGAATTTATCCGAATTTTGTAACAAACTTACGACTAATCGAGGAATTTCTTGGACTGGTCGAAGCAAAGCTCAGACTAGTCGAAGAAAGTCTAGGACAAGTCCCCGAACTACCCGAACACAAGTGTCATATACACATGACTTATGTATCAAAAATGGCCTCCTTCTAAGGTCAACCTATGGTCATTCAAACCCCAATCAAGAAGTAAGGACATTGAAAATATTAGGAATAAGTGACCTAGAAGTTTAAGTCTTGAAGTCTTGATGTAGCTCAACCTCAAAAGTGACTTGAGTTCTATACGAACTACTTTGTACTCTTCTTGAAGTCTTATATTCTTGAGTCTTGTCTTGAGAGCAATACTTGAAGTCAAGGTTGATCTTTGTACTTGTAATCTTTGCTTATTGTGAGCTTTGCTTGATTATGAATGTTGATCTTTAGAAAGAGCTTCACTAATGCAAGTTATATAACAATGTTTTTGTCATCACTAATTTGATAACATACAGGGATATAAACTATAGCACTTACAATCTCCCCCTTTGTCAAATTAGTGACAAAACACATAATAAGATATAACTAAGATAAAAGTAGAATCACCGGATTGAGTTAGAGAAGAGTTAGAGAGAAAACATAAACCAGTTGACATCAACTCTGGCTTACTTGCAAATTAAATCAATAACTAACATAAAACCTATCTAACAATAAACCATTCTTAAACCATTCCAAACATACTCCCCCTAAGTAACATAACCATTCTCCCCCTTTTTGTCACAATATGACAAATAAAATAACAATATAAAGGGATATATGAGAGGAAATAAGATGAGATATGAGATAATAGCATAGTATCACAAAAAAACAAATATCCAGCAGAAAAGAAAAATAGTATCCAATCCCAAATCGGATGACTCAGTGCTAAGATTGAAAGTTATTACAAACCAAAAAGTTCCATATAAACTAGTCAGAATTAGAACTAGAAGACGGAGCAAGAATAGAGGGATCAAGTTGGTGCATGCCTTTGTTTAATCGCCGAAGATATTTCCGCATGTACTTGAATTGAGAATCATGAGCAACAGATATGTTTTCTATCTTTTCATTCAAATTTTCAACTTTACCCTCCAATGCACTCAGACGTGCATCAAAATCAGATGGTACAAAATCTGGATCATTTGTTGAATCAGAATCCAGTTCCTCAAAGATATCATCCATATTAATGTCATCCCCCGCTTCTTCATGACCAGCACCACCACCATTACCACCTTGTTCACGAAGTAATTCCAGCTTCATCTTATTGAGATTAGAGTTGTTGAAAATTAGATGATGGATAGGTGCCTCATTAATTGGCATATCGACCAACATATGTGTAGCTAATACAGTCATTAAATAACCAAAAGGAATGTCACTATGACCAGGATGGAGTCTAAACTGAAGAAGGAAATGACAGATTAAGGATGGCAGACAAATCTGAGTACCACTGGAAATAGCATAAATAATACGTACCATAAATGAGGTCAAGTCAGTTTTATTACCTGACCGAGGATACAGATTAGACACAAAGATTCTGTGGAGCACTCTATATTTGGGTAACAAATACCTTGCGGGAAGCGCATCCCCTTTTTTAGTCCAGTGAACATCCATGTTGCACAAGTCTCTAGTGAGCATACACTTTTCAGATACAGAGGGTTTATCAGTCAAATTATGAATAGGAATACCCTCATCATTCACGGGAATATCCATAAGGGCTGAAATTAAATGACGATCAATTTCAAATGGCCCTTCACTAGTAGATATTTTAAAAGTTAAATTATCCAGTGAGAAGTCACTAATACATGTAAACATAGATTGAGCAATAGACCGGTATGCAAGCCCACCCCAATGCAATAAGTTAACCCAACCTACAGATTCAAGCAAAGGAAGGATATCAAAGGTGCAATATGGTTAATATCAACAGGATGTTCAACAATAACATTACGAGCTATAAGGTCTATAACATAAGAAGAATCATTAGTAGGCTCAAGAAGATGATGTTTGGTCAATCTAGAGGAAGAAGAAGGACCACGGGAAGTAGATTTTCTACCTCTAGAAGCCATATGCAGCAATAATAATAAGGAAATAAGAAAATGCAAAGGATTGAGAAATGGGTTTACTCAAAACAGATTTTTCAAAATCAAATCCCCAAATCTCAATAAAATCCTAAATAGAAAGCTTCAAGTTAGAAAAGAGAGCAATCTAGACACTGATTTGCAAGAAAAACGTAAATGGAACACTAACCTTGAAGAACAAGAATGGTGGGTTCGACAAGTCGAAGCTCGGCTCCTTAGAGAGAAAAAAAGAAATGAGGAAGAAAGCAAAAATCCCCAAATTTAAGTGATTTCTGAGATCTACGACTGGTCGTAGCTATCTACGACCGGTCGTAGGTCGACTGGTTGAGTATACTCACGACAGGTCGAAGGAAGTCCAGAAAAACTTATTTCTTGCAATTTTTAAAGAAAATGGAATTAAACCTAGCAAATATATACACTATGATACATGTAGGCATAAATAATCATTTTGAAATACACATGCCAAGATCAAATTTCATCTTATTAAACCTAATTTTATCAAGAAGTTTTGTGAAAATATCAGCTCTCTGATCTTCAGTAGGAATATATAATCCAGAGATATAACTTTTTCTTCTACCAATTCCCTAATATAATTAAATCTAATGTCAATGTGCTTAGTACGAGAATGCTGAATAGGATTTTTTGAAATATTTATTGCACTGGAATTATCACAATGCAATAACATAGAATCCTATTTAATTCCATAATCACTTAGCATTCGTTGCATCCAAACAAGCTGTGTACATGCATTACCAGCTGCGATATACTCAGCTTCAGCTGTTGAAAGTGATGTAGAATTTTGTTTCTTACTAAACCAAGAAACTAAACAATTTCCAATGTAAAAGCAACCACCACTGGTTGATTTTCTATCATCTAGATTACCAATCAATCAAGACTCGAGTACCCAAACAAGTTGGACACTAGTCTCATGAGGATACCAGAGACCAAGATTTATAATACTTACTGCAACATATCTAATAATCCGCTTAACAAAGAATCAAGTGAGATTCTTTTGGATCGATTGAAATCTTGCGCAAATACCAACACTTAAAGAAATATCGGGTCTACTAGCAGCTTAAATATAACACACTACCAATCATACTCTGATAAAGTTTTGAATCAATATTTTTACCATTATAGTCTTTTGAGAGTTTCAGGGTAGTACTCATAGGAGTATCGAAATTCTTGTCATTCTCAAATCCAAATCTCTTGATTAGATTCAAGGCATACTTAGATTAAGAGATGAATATTCCTTCAGGTTGCTGCTTAACTTGCAAACCAAGAAAATAAGTTAATTCCCCAACCATGCTCATTTCAAACTGTGATTTCATCAAGTCTGCAAACTTAGTAGTCAAGTTAGTACAAGTTGATCCATAGATGATATCATCAACATAAATCTATACTATTAAGATATGATCATTATGTTTTTTAACAAATAGAGTTTTATCAACAGATCCCATTTAAAAATTGTGACTTACAAGAAATTTTGTTAGTTTCTCATACCATGCCTAGGTGCTTGTTTTAATCCATAAAGTGCCTTTTTAAGCCGATACACATGATCAGTATTTTTGGGATCTTCAAAACCTATTGGCTGTTCAACATATACTTCTTCATGTAAAACGCCATTTAGAAAAGCACTTTTCACATCCATTTGATATATTTTTATCTTTCTAAAACATGCAATGGATATAAATAGCATGATAGATTCAAGACGTGCTCTGGTGCAAAAGTTTCATCAAAATCAATTCCTTCTATTTGAATATAACCTTGTACCACTAGTCTAGCCTTGTTTCTAATTATATTTTCACTTTCGTCCGACTTATTTTTGAAAATCTATTTTGTTCCAATGATGTGTTTGTCTTTAGGTCTTGGTATGAGATACCAAACATCATTTCTTACAAATTGATTAAGTTCTTCTTGCATTGCAACAATCCAGTTCTCATCAGCAAGAGCTTCTTTTACATTGGATGGTTCTATTTGGGATGTAAAACATACATAATTACATAAATCCTCAAGTTGTCTATGGGTGCGAACACCAGTGAGAGGGTTTCCAAGAATTTGAGTGGTTGGATGATCTTTAACAGTCCTCAATTCAGATTCAGTCTGATTTGATGAAGTATCGGGTTTATCAATGATTAGAACTTCATCATTATCTGAATTAGAGATTGGCTTATTTAAGTGATCATCAATGACAACATTGATGGATTCTTGAATCACACCAGTCCTTTTGTTCAGAACCCTATAAGCACGACTGTTTAAGGAATATCCTAGAAAAATCCCTTCATCACTCTTTGTATCGAATTTTCCCAAATTTTCACGATCACGTAAAATATAGCATTTGCTGCTAAAAACTCGAAAGTATTTGTGAGGCTTTTCGTTGAACCATAATTAATAAGTCGTTTTATTATTATCTTTGCTAGTATAAACTCGGTTAATAATATAGCAAGCTGTATTTACAGCTTCAGCCCAAAGATTTTTAGAGAGCTTCATGCTATTCAACATGACATTAGCCATTTCTTGAAGCACCCTATTCTTTCTTTCCACAATTCCATTTTGTTGTGGAGTTTTGGGAGCTGAGAATTCATGTAATATTCCTTGGTCGGTACAGAACTTCTCAAAATTGCTATTCTCAAATTCAGATCCATGATCACTACGAATCTTACTGATTTGAGAAGATTTTTCAGTTTGAATCCTTTTGAGAACTTTTCTTACTTCTTCAAGGGTTTCAGATTTATCCCTTAAGAAGACTACCCAAGTGTATCTGGTAAAGTCATCAACTATTACCAGAATATACTTTTTACCACCACGACTTTCCGTTCTAGTAGGTCCAATTAGATCCATGTGAAGAAGTTCGAGTGGTTTTGATGTGGTATTTGAATTCACCTTTTTGTGTGAGTTCCTTGTTTGTTTGCCTATCTGGCATTCACCACATATTTTATCTAATTTCTGAAGTTTGGGTAAACCTCTTATAAGTTCTTGATTGCTCAATCTATATAAATTTCGATAATGAACATGTCCAAGACGCTTGTGCCATAAATCAGTCTCGTCTGTATGAACCATGTAACATGTTTGATTAGATGAGCTGGATTCGCTAATAATATAGCAATTTTCAGACGTTCTACGTCCAGTTAATATTACAGAACCCTTATTATTTAGTATCTCACAGCTTTGATTAGAGAACCGAACACTATGGTTATTATCACATATCTGAGATATGCTAAGTAAGTTATGTTTTAGGCCTTCAACATATAAAACATTTTTAAATACAGGAAGATTAAAAAGTTGAACCGTACCTTGGCCTATAATCTTACAGTTGCTACCATCACCAAATGTGACTGAACCATCAGTCATATCTTTTAGATCCGTGAATAAAGCTTTGTCACTGTCATATGCCTAGAGCATCCCTTTGCCTAGGTACCACTTTGAATGACTTGTTGCTTTGAAAGCAATGTGAGTAACCAAGCAGGTGACTTTTGGAACCCATTTCATAACTGTTTTGGGTTTAGGAACATAGTTGGTCTTCTTTTGTTTATAGTTATAAGAATAACCTATAGAGTTAGATTTTAGGAGCTCCTTGAGTAAACCTACTATCTTTTCAGCTAGTGGATTTCATTTCTGATTAAAGTTGACATGGTTGCTTCCAGGTTTTTGAAGAGTTTTTGGGTTTTTAGAAAAACCTTGATAAGTATTTTTCCCTTTTGAGTTTGAGGACTCTCCTTTCACAAACATAGGAGGAGTATACTTTTGTTTAGGAGATAAATTTTTATCATAGCCCAGCCTAGATAGATCGCCACATTTTCTTGATCCGGATAAGAGTTTTTCTAACTTTGGATCACCTTGGGCATATTTCCATGTGTCCTTTTGACTCAGAAGAGAAGATACTTCCTTTTTGACATTTTCAATCTCAGATTTCAAATCAACAATTAAAGAATTTTTGAATTCCAAATCGCATTTTGTTTTTTCAAAACAATCTAAAATTTGTGATTTTTCTAAGACAAGTGATTCAAAACATTCTTTGAGTTTAGAAAACTTTTCTTTTTGAAGTTTAAGTTTGACAGCAATTTTACAACTTTCTTTGTATAGGGCATTGTAAGCATCTTGAAGATCATCTTCATTTTCATATTCACTACTCAGATTTTCTTCACTTGTTGAGTCATTATCTGAAAATGTGAATTTGGCTAGAGTCATAAGTGCTTTAACTTCATTCCCTAACTCGGTTTGAGAATCTTCGATTGGAAGAAGTTTTAATCGGATGATTCATCCCACGTAGCCAACATACTCTTCTTCTTGGGTTTGTCCTTTTTGGGACATCTATTTGCCAAATGCCCATATTCTTGACAGTTGTAACATTGACTATCTTTCAAAGATTTTCGACATTTGGGTCTAAACTTCTTTTTATCGTTTGATTTTTGAAAATCAACCATTTTCTTGCTTTTAAAAATCTTGTAGAATTTCTTAGCCAAAAGAGTCATATCATCTTCTGAATCAGAATTTTCTTCTGAATTACATTTAGAGGATTTTAGAGCAATCGATTTACCTTTAGGAGCTTTAAAGTTTAACTCATAGGTTTGTAAAGAACCAACTAATTCCTCTACCCTCATATTATCCGTGTCACGAAGTTCCTGGATCGCGGTTACTTTAGAATTGAACCGTTCAGGAAGTGAGCGTAATATCTTTACACACACTTTACTTTCTGGGATTTTATCGCCAAGACCCCACATTGAGTTTACAATGTCATTTAGTCTAGTGTAAAAGTCCATAAACATTTCATTTTCCTCCATATGAATTTCTTCAAATTTGGTTGTAAGGAGTTGGACTTTAGACTTTTTGACAATTGATGTACCCTCGTGTGTCATTTCTAGTATATCCCAGGCTTGTTTCGCAAAGATCACAGATATGATTCTTTTGAACTTATCCGGTGATAGTGCGCAAGTGATTGCATTTAGTGCTTTAGCATTGGCACTATACTCACTTTTCTGAAGAGTGGTCCATAAATAATAAGCAGGTATAGACATAGTTTTTGAACCGTCGGATTCAGTTACTTCAATGGTAGGAGTTTTCCATTCAGTTACTGTGGCTCGCCACACACTCTCATCCATTGATTTTAGAAAGATTCTCATTCTGGCTTTCCAATAGGCATAGTTGGAGCCATCAAATGGTGGAGGCCTCATGACTAAAAGGCTATCAAAATTTGACATCTTTTTAAATAGCTTAGATCGTTAGCTTAGGAAATAAATCCAAATAAATAGCAATAAGAATGAGCTATTAGGCTCTGATACCACTTGAAAAGGCCTAGCTATATGTCCTAGAGGGGGGGGGGTGAATAGGACTATGCCAAATAAATGTTATAACAGCGGAATTAAAAAACAATATGATAGCCAAAATAAATCACAATACAGGAAAGTAAAACAACCTCAAAAATCTGATCTTGAGGGATTGATACAAATGTTATTATAAGGACAACCTTTCACCAAAAACCACAGTTTATGGTAGGACAACCTTATTTCTAGAAAGATCTTTGTATCAAATCTCAAATCAAAGAGGAATACAGAATTAAGCACAAATTGAAATAAAGTGTAATCACAAATGTATTGTTCTAGGGACAGCCATACACCATAAAAATGGTAGGGCAACCTTGCTGGAACAACTTTAAAGGAAATTTAAATTCAAGCAGATAAAGGAATAGCAGAAAGTAAATTCTAAATTATTACAAAATTCCCACAATGCTTGAATTAAACGATTACAACATTCACCACCACACATACATCCCACAAATGAATATTAAAGATTAGAAATGTAAATCATTCAACCACAACACAAGGGATTATAGTGGTTCGCCTGTGTGTTCACCAACTGTTAAACAACAGCCACACAAAATGCTACTCCACTCCTAATATCCTCACACGGGATATTAGCGTTCACTCACAAAATAGGTTTTCACAGGTTCACCCAAAACCTTTACAATTGTGTCTTTGTCTGTGGGCTTACACAATAAAAAAAAACCCCACTTCTGAGTTTTCCTGGCTCTCCTCAGATAACCAATACAACAAGATTTTTCTGGCAAATCTTAAAAGAAACCAAAACAGAAAGAAATTTACAATTAAACGTAAAATACCTGATTAACTCCTTCGTTGTAGCAGCCCGGTAGAACCAAATTAGAGTAAATGATTGAATGTTCAAGTTCAATGTCCAGTACTCAATTACAATGGTTCTAGTTCTAATAGATTTTAAATTAGACCAAATAGGGCTTGTCTTAATTGATTTTGATTCCAAAGAAAGAGAATAACAATTCCTCTTATCAAATTAGATTGGAATAGCAGAAACAAAATCAATTAAATAAAGTTAAAGAAAGAGAGTATAAAATAAGCACACTTAGCTTAGATGGAGCACAAAATTACTTCTCAGAAGTTTGACAAAGATTGGCTTGAATGGATTAATTAATTGCTTGAATACTTCTGAGTTTCGTGCTCTATTTATAGGTGAGCAGATCACATCTTCGACTGGTCTAAGGAGCTCTCGACTAGTCGAAGAAATAACAGATTTGAAAAAAATCAGGCGCGATAAGCTTTGACCGTTCTACGACTGGTCGAAGGTCTCCTTCAACTGGTCGAAGACCTTATAAATTATCGCTGGACTTTGAATCGAAGATTTACGACTGGTCGTAGATGCAGTCGACACTGTTCCTTCGACTGGTCGAAGACCTCCTTCGACTGGTCGAAGCCTAACAGAATTTATCCGAATTTTGTAACAAACTTACGACTAATCGAAGAATTTCTTGGACTGGTCGAAGCAAAGCTAGGACTAGTCGAAGAAAGCCTAGGACAAGTCCCCGAACTACCCAAACACAAGTGTCATATACACATGACTTATGTATCCAAAATGGCCTACTTCTATGGTCAACCTATGGTCATTCAAACCTCAATCAAGAAGTAAGGACATTGAAAACATTAGGAACAAGTGACCTAGAAGTTTAAGCCTTGAAGTCTTGATGTAGCTCAACCTCGAAAGTGACTTGAGTTCTATACGAACTACTTTGTACTCTTCTTGAAGTCTTGTATTCTTGAGTCTTGTCTTGAGGGCAATACTTGAAGTCAAGGTTGATCTTTGTACTTGTAATCTTTGCTTGTTGTGAGCTTTGCTTGATTATGAATGTTGATCTTTAGAAAGAGCTTCACTAATGCAAGTTATATAACAGTGTTTTTGTCACCACTAATTTGACAACATACATGGATATAAACTATAGCACTTACAAGAATTCATGTAATATTCCCTGGTTGCTACAAAACTTCTCAAAACTGCTATTCTCAAATTCAGATCCATGATCCCTACGAATCTTACTAACTTGAGAACTCTTTTCAGTTTGAATCCTTTTGAGAACCTTTTTCACTTCTTCAAGGGTTTCTGATTTGTCCCTTAAGAAGACAACCCATGTATATCTGGTAAAATCATCCACTATTACTAAGATATATCTTTTACCACCTCGACTTTCTGTACTTGTAGGTACTACAAGATCCATATGGAGAAGCTCGAGTGGTCTTGATGTGGTATCGGAATTCACCTTTTTGTGTGAGTTTCTTGTTTATTTGCCAATCTGACATTCACCACATATTTTATCCATTTTTTGTAGTTTGGGTAAACCTCTTATAAGTTCTTGTTTGCTTAATCTATATAGATTTCAGTAGTGTACATGTCCAAGATGTTTGTGCCATAAATCAATCTCGTCTGTATGGACCATGTAACACAATTGATTAGATGAGCTGGATTCGCTTACAATATAGTAGTTTTTAGACGTTCTTCATCCAATTAATATTACCGAGCCTTTGTTATTTAGTATCTCACAACTTTGATTAGAAAACCGTACACTATGGTTATTATCGCATATTTGAGATATGCTAAGCAAGTTATGTTTTAGAACTTCTACATATAAGATATTTTTGAATAAAGGAAGGTTATAAAGTTGAACCATACCTTGGCCCTTAATCTTGCAGTTGCTGCCATCACCAAATGTGACTGAACCATTAGTCATGTCTTTGAGATCGGTGAATAAACCTTTATCATCAATCATATGCCTTGAACATCCACTGTCTAGGTACCATTTTGAATGGCCTGTAGCTTTGAAAGTAATGTGAGCAACCAAACAAGTGACCTTTGGAACCCATTTCATAACCATTTTGGGTTTAGGTGGGTAGTTGGTCTTCTTTCGTTTGTAAGAATTATAAGTATGACCTATTGAGTTAGACTTTAGAAGCTCCTTAAGTAAATCAACTCTAATTTTAGCCAAAGTGTTTTGGTTTTATTTTTTATAGTTGAAATAATTACTTTTAGGTTTTTGAAAAGATTTAGAGTTTTTAGAAAACATTTGATCTTTTCCTTTTAAGTTTAATGTCTCTCCCTTTACAAACTTGGGAGGAGTGTTCTTTGGTTTAGGAGGAATACTCTTATCAAAGCCCGGACCGGATCGATCACCACATTTTCTCGATCCTGATAAGAGTTTTTCTAATTTAGGATCACCTTGGGCATATTTTCAGGTTTCCTTTAAACACAAGAGAGAAGAGACTTCATGTTTTAGTTGTTTGTTTTCAGATTTAAGATTTTCATTTTAGGAGGTTTTAAAATCCAAATCGCATTTTGTATTTTCAAAATAGATCGAAATATGGGACTTTTCTAAAACAAGAGATTCATAAATTTCTTTGAGTTTAGAAAATTTCTCTTTTTGAAGTTTCAATTTCACAGCAATTTTACAACTTTCCTTATATAGGGCATTGTAGGCACCTTGAAGATCATCTTCATTTTCACATTCACTATTCAGATTTTCTTCACTTGTAGAGTCATCATTATCTGAAAAAGTGAATTTTGTTAAAGTCATAAGAGCTTTAACTTCATTGCCTGACTCGTTTTCTGAATCTTCTGATTCAGAAGAGACTTCAGAATCAGAGGACTCATCCCAAGTAGCCATCATACTTTTCTTTTTTGACTTGCCCTTGTTAGGACATTTGTTAGCCAAATGCCCATACTGTAATGCCCTGAAAATTGGGGGTCGAGTAGCAACTCAACTCCCGAGTTCCAGAACATCACTTATGCAACATATATGCTTATGATTCAATGTTATTTGTGTTAGTGCATTCATCATGAGTGGGATTATACCAAACAGTAATTCATACTCCAGATCAAGTTGTAAAACGCAAGCGGAAGACTGAAAGACATAAATACACGTATATAAGTTAAAGATCATGATCGGTCTCCAGAGTATGAATACATCACTGAGTCATCATATACATGTAATAGTCTCAAAAATCAAAATGTCAAAATAGTACAACTATAATGATAATCCCTGTAGCCCCGTCAATCCGGATAGCCTAATCGAAGCCACCGGAGAACTGCATATAAGAGAACTCGTCCTGATCATCGTAGTAGTCAGGCTCCGCCTCAGGGGTCACGCCATCATCTGAAACCAAGACAGAGTCTAGTTGGTGTTTAAAACACCGTCCCCTAACGTGGGAGTGAGTGATCAACTCAGTGGAACAATAAAGCAAAGGTTAGCATGTTATCAAATCAATCAAGCAGTAATGATAAAGCAGTAAATCACACAACCCTAAGTACTCTTGTTAATGCAAGAACGGTATGAATGTATGATGCATGCCCTCACCTACGCTCCCTCAGTGACTTCATCTCACGTTCACACATGAACAACACTGCCTCAGTGCTTGACCTGCTACGCCTGAACGCACACGTAATGCAGTGCATGCATATGATTACCAAGTTCTTATTAGTCCTTTTCATACAGCAGGGTTGGGAAACTAAGATACCTCCCTTATATCATTTCCTAGAGGGGGTGAATAGGACTATGCCAAATTTAAGATAATTACAGCGGAATTTAAATAACAAGATAGCCAAATAAAGTAAATCAATTCACAATATTGAAATGAATAGCAACCTCAATAAATAAGTATTGAGAGATTGATACAAAAGTTATTCTAAGAACAACCTTACACCAAAAAACCAAAGTTTATGGTAGGACAACCTAATTTCTAGAAAGTCTTTGTATCAAGAACTTAAACCGTAGAGAAATAAATAAATTCAAACTGTACAGATGAATAGAAAGCAATTTCAAATATTAATTGTTCTCAGGACAACCATGCACCTTAAAAATGGTAAGGCAACCTTACAAGAACAATTAAAGAAACTGAAGCTCAAACTTAATAAAGGAATAGTTAGAAATAAATTACTGAAATTTAAATCTAAACTATTACAACATTCCCACTGAGCTTGAAATAAACTGATTACAACATTCACAATCACATATACATTCCTCAACTGAACAATTAATGATATGAAAATAAAGCATACATCCACACAACACAAAGAGTTATAGTGGTTCACCTGTGTGTACACCAATTGTTCAACAACAGCCACGCAGAATGCTACTCCACTCATAATATCCTCACACAGGGGATATTAGCAATCACTATCAAATAGGTTTTCATAGGTTTACCAAAAACTTTCATAATTGTGTCTTTTTCAAAGGGCTTACACAATTCAAAAACCCTCTTTTCTGAGTTTTCCTGGCTCTCCTCAGATAACCAATACAATGAGATTTTTCTGGCTTAACCTCAAATAAAACCAAATAAAGTAAATTACACAAATTGTAAAATACCTATTTTTCTTCTTTGTTGTAGCAGCTCAGAAGAAATAAGTCGGAGTAGAGATTTGAATGTCAAAGTTCAATGTCCAATACTCACTATATAATGGTTCTAATTTCTAATAGATTTTAAATTAAAATAAATGGGATAGCTTTAATTGATTTTGATTCCAGAAAAAGGAAAGATAGCACTTCCTCTTTTTAAATCTAATTTGAATACAGGAAACAAAATCAATTAAGAAAGCTAAAGAAAGAAGATATTAAATATGCACACTTAGCTTAAACAGAGCACAGATTTATCTCTCAGAAGGCCAGATTTTAATTGCTTGAATGATCTATTTTATTTTGAGATTCGTGCTCTATTTATATGTGAATAAATCACGTCTTTGACTAGTCTAAAGACCTCTACGACTGGTCGTAGGTCCAATAGAAGTTTGAAAATTTGGGCGTGATAAGACAAGACGGTTTCACGACTGGTCGTAAGGCACCTTCGATTGGTCAAAGGTCACACACGACTAGTCAAAGCTAAGGGCAAATTATCGCTGTAGTTTGAATCGAAGGTCTACGACCGATCGAAGAACCAGTTGACACTATTCCTACGACTAGTCGAACAGTCCCCAAGACTAGTCGAAGCCTAACAGAAAATTTTTGAATTTTGTAACAAACTTACGACTGATCCAAGAAATCTTTAGACAAGTCGAAGCAGTGCTAGGACTAGTCGAACAAAGTCCAGGACTAGTCTTAGAACAGGCCAAACTCACTTATATAAAATATATGAATTATGTATCCAAAATGGCCTACTCTAAAGGTCAACCTACGGTCAGTCATACCTCAATAGTGAAGTAAGGACATTGAAACTTAAAGACACGTGACCTTGAAAGTAGTGAAGCTTGAAGTCTTGATGTAGTTCAAACTTGAAAGCTTCTTGAGATCTTGAAATTGAACTTGAAAGCTTCTTGCATTATCCTTGTCTTCGAATTAAGTCGAACAAACTCACTTCCTCGAGTCTTGACTTGTGAGCAGTGCTTGTCCATCAAAGTTGATCTTGAGTAGAGCTTTAATCTTCATATATGCAAGCTTCCTAATAGTGTCTTTGGCACCATATTTGATCTTCACATATGCAAGCTTCCAAATAGTGTCTTTGGAACCATAAATTTGACAATAAAAAGGGCTATAACCCATAGCACTTACAACAAGTCTTGGGTTGAGCTAACTCAGATATATGGGACACGACTCAAGATCACACACAAACACCGATAACAAATCGTGGGTCCCCGAAATTCGATCGAGAGGATTGCAGGAGTCGACGGAACAATAAAGATAGGATACGGGCCTTACAGTAATCTTATGTGGCAAGGCCCTCTGATATGATGACTGGACTACTTGGATTAATGTCCTAACCAAATGGATCATCTTCTGGGCTCCAACAGGCCCATAAACCAGTTAGGTTAAAAATCCAGCAATATATTATTAAAATGCTTGGCCTTTGGGCTGATATTTTGAGGAATGGAGCCCACCACATTGTGGCTACTTAAAAGGAATAAATCATATTTAAATCACCTAATTCTTGGGCTTAATTAATGCATTTCTCAGGCCCACCATAGTTGGATGTTAATGGACCCATGTATGTAGCTAGTTGTTAGATTTTTTGGCTCATAAAGGGGTGGAACTTTCTAGATAGGCCCCTTGGACCCTTGGGCCATTTTTTTTACTATATCATTGTGATGGGTTTATGGGCCGGATTACACAAGTGGTTGGGCCCTTGGTTGCCCACCAAATCAACTCTATGCTTAGGCCGGGTTGTAGGCCCAACTCACTTGACTTATACATGTGAATTGCCCATGTGGTTTGAATAATGGGTTGTCCACTAGGCCCACCACAATATGTGGACTAATGACCCTTATGATTGGGCCCAAACCTTAATTATGGGCCTATGATATTATATATGGGTTGGGCTATGTGTGTTGCCCACTAGGCCCATGTATTGGTATAGGCCTTGGGCCTTGATCCAAGATTGATTAGAGATGGGCTATCTCTTGGGGACTAGTTGTGGTTGGATGTCCATATTGGTAGTCCTAACGTAGGCCCATGGTTTTCTATGGGTGGTTAAAGGCCCACCATAGACCATTACTAGGACCATTCATCTATTTAAGCTCATGTTATTCTTCTCCTTAGCCTTGTGGGCTACCTCAAACTATTGGGCCCCCACTAGAGGATGACTCCTTGAAAGAATTGCCTAAGTACCTAAACTTAGTCCCTCCTTGTAAAGGGGGTGTATGCTATGACATGATCGTCGTATGGCGCACCTAGTTCATCCTTATGACCCATATACATCATTGTGTGATTGG
This sequence comes from Magnolia changhungtana, assembly GCA_030180095.1. Classification (NCBI taxonomy): domain Eukaryota; kingdom Viridiplantae; phylum Streptophyta; class Magnoliopsida; order Magnoliales; family Magnoliaceae; genus Magnolia; species Magnolia changhungtana. The sequence continues at coordinate 7,349,729 of JASAUF010000446.1, forward strand.
ATTTACATTGTGTGTGGTCATTGGGCAAATGTGGTAGAGGGATGGAGTTTTCCCTCCTGTGCACATTGAGTGCTTAGATCTAGTGCATGATTGGTGTGCGTGATTCATGCATCTGGCATCGTATTTCATGGATATTATTGCCCTTGCTTCATCAAGGCCGATGCCTCCACAGGTATATCATGGATGGCCGTGTGTGGACACCGAAAATGTTACTTGAGCATTGGGGTGCATAGGATATCCATGGGTAAAAGCTCCTAAACTTCCACTGTAGCAAGGGAACGCTGCAGTGCTAAGACTGAGTGGAAAACATGAGCACAAGAGGGCCTTATACCATTAGGCCGCGACTCCCACTGCAACATAGTCAGTTGGGATGGGGTGTGGCCTTACCTGCCTGAGAGAGGGTAATAGCTAGGCTGAGTCTAACCAGCTCATGAAACGGGTCCGCTACCGTCGAGCCTCATTGGTGATTAGCTATCCAGAGGTAGGTAATGAGGTCTCCTACGCTCGTTTGACTATGCCGGTCTTACAGAGCAGCAGTCATCTAGCAGTGTACTTGACCCCAGTGGATTCCTTATGATGGAACTGTACTTAATATGTGGATTGGATATGAAGACTGACATTATTTCACATTGCATTTGTATCGGTTGTATAAGCCTTATATTGCACGCATTAATATGGCATCCATTACTCATGTATTACATTCCATAGCCTTGGTACGACTTACTGCATTCATAGCTTAGCCTTGGTACGGCTTGTGGCATTGGTATCATTCATGTTTCCTTCTACATTCTCCCCTATCTTCTTCTGAGCACCATTGTCACACTCCTTACACCACCCTCTAAGCTTTCTATAAGCTTATGCACGATTGATGCGTGCAGGAGATCCTAAGTTAGCGCAGTAGTGGAGAAGCTGAGTTATAGACCTTTCCTTCTCTTCTTTCTATATTATGTATTTCCTTTTGAGTCATGTACCTGTAAAGTTTAAATTCATAGTAGATTTTGCAGTGTGTTCCTTGGTTTATTTCTGAGATTTACTTGTTATGTTCTTGGGTATGCTCGATTTGGTTTGGAATTGTAATATGAAAAATCCTCCTTGTAGGATCCCAAGATCGGAACCTGTGCTAGTAGTCGAGAATGGGGTGCTGCAGAGGCTATTGCAGTCAGAACCAACTATCAAATTCCTTGCGAGTCCGGTCACCCAGTCTGGGGCGTGGCAGGAGTTGGTATCAGAGCATAGCAAGAAATTTTGGAATAACTTGAGATAATAATGCATATCTACTGTAAGCTTAGGACAAGTAGTATCTCGAGAGCCTTCCTTTCATTTGAGCCTACAATATTCTGACCCTATGCGTCGTTGTCCTTGTTCTTCTTAGACGATGTAGCCTAAGCGGGGCACTCGTGGCCATGGTGCTCATGGCTGTGGTTGTCATCCTGCTCCAGAAACCCATTCTACCTGAGTGCATCCAACTCCCGCTATTGAGGACCCAGCTCCTAAGGTCCCGATTTCACCCCCTGTAGCGCATATTCCCCCTCCTGAGCCTACCATTTCGGTTGTAGAGGCTCCAGCTCCTTCAGCCGAACCCGTGCCTCCGCCTGAGGTGAGTGCCGATCCCGTGTTTCCAACAGTTCCAGTCGGTGTTGAGCATTTTCAGTAGTTGATGCAGGTCGTCACTGCTACGTTGCAGACCCATTAACCTGTTGTCACCGAGGTTCCTGGGCAGTCTGACCTGGCGCCACGTGCGAGCATGATATTTCGTGAGGTCCGGCAGCATGATCCCCCGAGGTTCAGGGGTGAGCCTGACCCTTCTACCACCGAGTTGTGGTGCACCGAGATCAAGAGGATTTTCGACACTATGCAGTGTCCAACTGATCAGAGAGTTTCCTTAGCTACCTTCCTTCTAAAGGGCAAGGATGGCCGGGCCTCAGTTTGTTTACACTTGGGAGGAATTCGTGGTCTGTTTCAACCAGAAATTCTTCCCCGAGCACGTTCAGGAGCAGAGAGCTATGGAGTTCGAGACTCTAGTCCAGGGTAATATGTCGATGTCTCAATATGAGGCCCGTTTCTTGGCTCTTTCTAAATTCGCTCCTTATCTCACTAATGACGAGAAGAGGAAGGCCTGCCGTTTCCAGAACGGCTTGCGTCCCGCTCTCTGCAGTCGAGTAGTGGGCCATTGCTTAGAGACGTTCGATCAGGTGGTCCATCGAACATTGGTATTTGAGGAGGACTGTGCTATGACCTAGAGGACCCGAGATCAGAGTTTTGGGAGAGACCATAAGAGGAGGGCACCAGCCAGTAGTTCCTGACAGCACCGTCAGCAGAGGCGGAGGGGCAGATCCGAGTCTGGGAAGTCTGTGGTGTAAACAGCAGCTTCATCTTCAGCTCAGCTAACCGCTTCTTCCTTCGGTCCATTTATCGGTGTATGTTATGGATGTGGGCAGACAGGGCATCAGAGGCGTGATTGCCCTCTTCCCTTGTAGCAGCAGAGGCCACCGCAGTTGCCTCCTCCCCGTCCTCCTCAACAGCAGAAGCATCAGTAGCGCTCGTAACATCAGGCTCCCGCTCCTAGGCCTCCTCCCCAGCAGAAGAGGCAGCCAGGCAGGCCTCCAAAGTGGCCACAGCAGCAGTAGAGATAGCAGTACCCGAGGGGACATGCACCTCCCCAGTCCTTAGGCCGAGTATATATCGCTACACAGCAGGTGCAAAGTCAGGACCCGTAGTCTTCCAGCTTGCTTCCTTACTAGCGTAGGGTAGATTTTATGCAGCCCAGCAAGATCCACAGTCTTCGACCAGTGGCATCGTCGAGGGTATTCTTCTTGTTTCTGTTTGCATTGCCCATGTCTTGTTTAATTGTGGTGCTTCTCATTCCTTCGTGGCCGAGCAGTTTTATCAATCGACCGGTATTCCATCGGAGTCCACATTTGAGGCCTTGGCCATTTCAACTCCCTTGGGGAAGTCTATTATGTTGAGTCGTTGTTGCCCTTCTTGGCCGGTGCTAGTGGACGAGATGTTCGTTCCCGCCGATTTGTTTGTGTTGCCGATGACAGAGTTTGATATTATCCTGGGTATGGACTAGCTTACAGAGTATTATGTTGTCTTAGACCGTGCCGCAAGGACAGTCACGTTTCATATCTCTAGCTTACCAGTATTCCAGTTCGTCGTCAATCCCAAAGGAGAGCCGTTATCTAGCTTATTGGCTTGTGTCGTCGAAGATTCTGTGGCAGGGTGTATTGAGCAGCTGCCAGTTGTTTGTGAATACCCAGATGTGTTCTAGGAGATCCCGGGTTTGTCGTCGCATCGGCAAGTTGAGTTTCAGATTGATTTGGTGCCCGGTACAGCGCTTATCTTGAAGGCCCCCTACAGGATGACACCGATGGAGTTAAGGGAACTGCAGGTATAGTTGGATGAGCTCTGGGGGTTGGATTTTATTCATCCTAGCAGTTCACCTTGGGGAGCCCCGGTATTGTTCGTAAAGAAGAAGGATGGCTCGTTGAGGCTCTGTGTGGATTACCGCGAGCTCAACAGATTCGCTATCAAGAACTGATACCTGCTTCCCCTTATTTATGATTTGTTCGACCAGTTGCAAGGCATGCAGTTCTTTTCCAAGATAGACTTGCACTCCGGTTACCATCAGATTCGGGTCCGAGAGGAGGACATTCCGAAGACAGCATTCCAGAAGCGCTATGGTCACTTTGAGTTCCTGGTCATGTCGTTCGGACTGACCAATGCTCCCACTGTATTTATGCAACTGATGAACGAGGTCTCCCGGCCATTCCTTGATCAGTTTGTGGTGATGTTTATTGATATATTCTTGTGTATTCGAGGACCCAGGAGGACCATATAGAGCACTTGCAGATTGTGCTTGAGACCCTCCGTGCCCACCAGCTGTATGCAAAGCTGGAGAAGTGTAAGTTCTGGCAGGAGGAGGTGAAGTTCCTCAGTCATGTGGTGACGAGGGAGGGTGTCGCTGTGGACCCCTTAAAGATTGATGCAGTGCATCAGTGGGGCCATCCCACGAACGCGACCGAGATTCATAGCTTCCTTGGTCTAGTGGGATATTATCAACTGTTTATCAAGGGTTTCTCCCATATTGCAACACCGCTGACCTGCTTGACGCGGAAGGGCACTGAGTTTGTTTGGAGTGACGCCTGCGAGCAGGCACTTATGGAGTTGAAGGACCGCCTCACGTCTGCTCTTATTCTCACTCTTGCTGATGGGAGTGAGGATTTTATTGTATTTATTGATGCCTCCAGAGTTGGCTTGGGTGAGGTCTTGATGCAGCACGGGAAGCTAGTGACGTATGTCTCACGCCAGCTCAAGGTCCATGAGCTGAACTACCCCACCCATGATTTGGAGTTAGCAGCAGTTGTCTTCGCAATGAAGGTATGTGGTGGCATTATCTCTATGGGGTCAGGTTCGAGCTCCTCTCGGATCATAAGAGCTTGAAGTATCTATTTTCGTAGTCTGAGTTGAACATGCAACAGAGGCGATGGATGGAGAGGTTGAAAGATTATGACTTTGACCTTCAGTATCACCCGAGTAAGGCGAATGAGGTAGCGGACTCTCTCAGCCTTCAACCACGAGGCCTGGTGGCACAGATGATGGTTCGAGAGTGGCAGATGCTCGAGGATGTTTTGGAGTTTGACTTTGAGTTTGGTCTACATTCTTCCATTGTTTAGCTTTTGAGCTTGTCGATTCAACCCTCTTTGGTTGCTAAGGTGATCGAGGCTCCGTAGTCGGATGAGTCACTTCAGGAGTACCGAGTAGAGGCAGCATCCGTGGAACAGTCAGACAGGCAGATTGGTTCTGATGGTGGATTACGCTTTAAAGGCCGATTGTGTGTCCCAGACATGCTTGAGTTACGTCGTGATTTGATGACCGAGGCACACCGATCGAGACTTATTATTCACCCAGGCTCCATGAAAATGTAGAAGGATATGAGGAGACGGTATTTTTGGCCAGGGATGAAACGCCAGATTGCTACCTTCATGGCCGAGTGTGACACCGCCAGCGTGTCAAGGCTGATCACCAGAGACCCCCTAGTCCCTTGCAGTCATTGAGTGTTCCAGTGTGGAAGTGGGAGCATATGTCGATGGATTTCATCGCGGGTTTACGGAGACCATTTGGGTTGTTGTTGATCATCTGACAAAGTCAGTACATTTTATTCTGATGTGTGCTTCTTGGACTATGGACCGGTTGGCGAAGATCTTCATTGAGGAGATAGTGAGACTACACGGCATTCTGGTTTTGATCGTATCTGACTGAGACTCCAGGTTTTTTTCTCTGTTTTAGAGGAGTTTCCAACAGGTGATGGGATTTACATTGCATCTCAACACCACTTATCATGCGCAAACGGATGGACAAACTGAAAGGGTTAAGCAGATCCTTGAGGATATGCTTAGAGCCTGTGTGATTGACTTTACAGGCAGTTGGAACGAGCATTTGGGCCTCCCCGAGTTCGCGTACAACAATAGCTATCAGGTAACTATCGACATGGCTCCTTTTGAGGCACTCTATGGTAGACCGTGCAGATCTCCTGACTATTGGACCGAGGTTGGAGAGCGTCATCTCCTAGGTCCCGAGCTTGTGCAGCAGACGTCAAAGATTATTGATGTTATCAGGCAGAGGATGCGCACAGCTCAGAGCTGGCAGAAGAGTTTTGCTGTTCATCGGCGTCGACCCCTCGAGTTTGCAATTGGGGACACGATATATCTCAAGGTCTCTTCTATGAAGGGCGTGGTTCGATTTGGTGTGAAGGGCAAGCTTGCCCCGAGATTTATTGGACCTTTCGAGATTACCGAGTGAGTGGGCACTGTGGCTATAGGCTTGCCTTACCTTCAGAGTTATCCGTGATCCATGATGTGTTTCATGTTTCTATGTTGCGGAAGTGTGGGTCGGACATCATACCTGTGATTTATTAGCAACCCCTCGAGGTACGGGAGGATGCTTCTTACATTAAGCAGCCGATTCGTATTCTTGATCGGAAGGAACAAGTTCTCAGGACGAAGGTCATTCCCCTGGTGAAGGTGCAGTGGGGTCATTATTCGGAGGCCGAGGTGTTTGGGGAACGCGAGGCTAAGATTCGAGAGCGTTATCCTCATTTGTTTGATGCTTGATTATTATATTATTCTCTGTATTATCTTCTCTTGTGCTTATTAATATATATCATGATGTTTATGCATGTTTGTTATTCTGGTATTGGCAATTTCGAGGATAAAATTTTTTTGTTGGTGGGGAGAGCTGTAAGACCCTACCTGTGTGTGTGCGCATTTCATTCCTCTAGGTCATGCCGTCCTACCAGTCAAATTTCGATGACCCGTGACCTTTGGTTAGTGTTTGTGGTTATCCGCAAGTCCGGTCACGTAGACCCGACCCGGATTGACCCGAATTTAGTGCAATAGCGACCGCATTCTCGCCACGGTTCCAACGCCGTGCCTCGTGCGGCAATCCGAGTTATAAATCATGAGATGTGGGCCATGCACATTTTAGGCCATTGATCGTGATTGTGAGGCCCACCTAAGATTTGGTGCAAGTCACGAGCCTAGGTTTCATCTCCCTAGCCATCATAGGGTAGGTGGAGTAGACTAAGTCCCTAGCCCTACTTAGCTAGCAAGCAATCATGAGTTCTCTATCCAAGGGAGATCCTTTTTCACTCTCCCATGCAAAAGCCACTTTTTCCTCTTCCCTATATCTAAAATTTTCAGAATTTCTCTTCTCTAGGGAGAGAGAGAGAGAGAGAGAGAGAGAGAGAGAGAGAGAGAGAGAGCCTCTTTTCTAAAAAATCAATCATTACTTTGGCTAAAACCCTCCCTTGCTAGCCTTTTCACTTCATTTCTCTCATTTCTTCTCTTCTCCTCATCTCTCCCTCTCTTCTCTACGCTTGGAACGTCCCACCCCTCTTCCCATCTCCAGCCCCTTACACCCTCTAAAATCCTCTCATCTAACCCTCCATCTCCAATCTTAGCCCTTGATCTTTGGAGCTTGAAGCCTAGAGAGCCTATTGGAAGAAGTTTGGTGTAGAACTATTGAGGTGGGTATTTTTTGTTAGGAATTTCTTTTCTACCTTCTTAGATCTTTCATTGCACCTTGAGGAGCTTGTAGGGCCCACCAAATGATGGTGGAGGTCCCCAAGTGTCCATGGATGAGGCCTATGGCCAACCATCTAGCATGCATGTTCCATTGATGGGGCCATTCTCCATAGACCCCATCATGGCCATTTCCCTTTGATCCATGATCTTGAGGGGTTATCTAGACCCTAGACCTTAGTGGGGATAGCATCCCCACCTTAGATCTAAAATCCTATTGCATGCATGGCTATGATGTAACTTGTACATGAACATAGTGGAAGGTGTAATGTTTGTGATGAAGGTAGGGCCTCAATGGTGGCAGAGACCCTCTCTTATAGCCAGATCTTGCTTTCTTTCTTCCTTTTCTTTATTTTCCCTTACCTCACTATCTGATCTCTGAGTGTGTGGCCCACTTAGAGGCCTTGCAATATCCAGCCCATCCAAACATTGTGGATGCCCCTTGCTGTCCATACATGGGACGTTGGTGCCCCATTTCCCCCATATGTGATGTATGCAATGTACTTTTAGGAGGGGATATGGCCTAGATATTTGTGGGCCCCATTAAGGTGGACCATAGTACCAATTTTGTAAGGTAATCTCCTTTTTATTTGACTCATATACTCAGATCATTCCATGTATATGTTGTTGTCCATAAATTTTCTAGACAATTCCTGGTTGTTTTTTTACCATATTTTGGGACTGATTGGGGGACCTTTCTTACCCATCAAATATACTTTTCTGGAAGGTGGGCATCCCACCTAGATGTCTCCCAAATTTCAGCCCCATCTAACCTTGATTGAGGTCCCAAAGGTATGTCCCAAGTGGGGTGGACAGTCCAGATTTTCTGGACTGTCCGGCAACATTATAGTCTGGAAAACTTAAAATATAAAATAGCTTTTGAATAGGTGGGTCACTTTGGAGGACCCTACCTTTTACTATACAATGTGCGGATGTTAAAATCAATTTTTCCTAATTTTTGGAGACCTTGGGCCCACCCCATTGGGTGCTCAAAATAGGGTTAGCCATAATTTTGCACTAACCAGATTTTTGGACAGCCAGTTTTCTTTTAATTCATAAAAATACTTTCCTAGCTCAGAAAAATCTAAAATCTTTCCAGAATGTGGCCCACCCATGATAGGTCCCACCTACAAATTTTTGGGCCCAACGGACCTCTATGCAATTTATGGCGAGGGTTGGACTGGTCCACTAGGCTGGACGCCCAAGTTTAGGACGTCCAGCATGGGCTAGCCGCCCACCCCTTTTTTGTGGCCCACGATGATGTGTGTTTTCTCCCCCCTGGCCTTACTTTGTGTGGCTCACTTATGTATGGTTCATCTGAGTGTGGAGTACATGTGGTGGGGCCCGCCTTTTGTTAGCACATGGGCTGGGAGTCTAGCCCATTGGGACGCCCAGGCCCATGTGGGACACCCCTTGTGGACTACCTGTTGGACTTTGGTCCAGAAGTGTGGCCCACCTAATTTTCGGTATAATGTAATGTAATCCTTGTGGTGAGGCCCTCTGACTTGATGATTGGACTACTTGGATTAATGTCCTAACCAAATGGATCATCTTCTGGGCTCCAACAGGCCCATAAACCTACTGGGTTAAAAATCCAGCAATATATTATTAAAATGCCTGGCCTTTAAGCTGATATTTTGAGGAATGGAGCCCACCACATTGTGGCTACTTAAAAGGAATAAATCATACTTTAAATCGCCTAATTCTTGGGCTTAATTAATGCATTTCTCAAGCCCACCAATGTTGGATGTTAATGGACCCATGTATATAGCTAGTTGTTAGATTCTTTAGGCTTATAAAGGGGTGGAACTTTCTAGATAGGCCCCTTGGACTCTTAGGCCATTTTTTTACCATATCATTGTGATGGGTTTATGGGCCGGATTACACAAGTGGTTGGGCCCTTGGTTGCCCAAATCAACTCTATGCTTAGGCCGAGTTGTAGGCCCAACTCACTTGACTTATACATGTGAATTGCCCATGTGGTTTGAGTAATGGGCTGCCTACTAGGCCCACCACAATATGTGGACTAATGACCCTTATGATTGGGCCCAAACCTAACTTATGGGACCATGATATTACATATGGGTTGGGCTATGTGTGTTGCCCACTAGGCCTATGTATTTGTATAGGCCTTGGGCCTTGATCCGAGATTGATTAGAGATGGACTATCTCTTAGGGACCAGTTGTGGTTGGATGTCCATATTGGTAGTCCTAACGTATGCCCATGGGTTTCTATAGGTGGTTAAAGGCCCACTATAGACCATTACTAGGACCATTCATCTATTTAAGCTCATGTTATTCTTCTCCTTAGCCTTGTGGGCTACCCCAAACTATTGGGCCCCCACTAGAGGATGACTCCTAAAAAGAATTGCCTAAGTACCTAGACTTAGTCCCTCCTTGTAAAGGGGGTGTATGTTATGACATGATCGCCGTATGGCACACCTAGTTCATCCTCATGACTCATATGCATCATTGTGTGTGGTCATTGGGCAGATATGGTAGAGGGATGGAGTTTCCCCTCCTGTGCACGTTGAGTGCTTGGAGCTGGTGCATGATTGGTGTGCGTGATTCATGCATTTGATCACATCTCCTGGATATTATTGCCCTTGCTTCATCAAGGCTGATGCTTCCACAGGTATATTGTGGATAGCTGTGTGTGGACACCGAAAATGTTACTTGAGCATTGGGGTGCATAGGATATCCTTAGGTGAAAGCCCCTAAACTTCCACGATACCATGGGAACGCCCTAACGCCGAGACCGATTGGAAAACCTGAGCGCACGAGGGCCTTATACCATTAGGTCGTGACTCCCACTGTAACATGGTCGGTTGGGATGGGGTGTGGCCTTACCCACCTGAGAGGGAGGGCAATAGCTAGGCTGAGTCTAATTAACTCGTGAAATGGGTCCGCTACCGTCGAGCCTCGCTGGTGATTAGTTGTCCACAGGTGGGTAGTGAGGTCTCCTACGCTCGTTTGACTGTGCCGGTCTTGCAAAGCAGTAGTCATCCAGCAGTGTACTTGACCCCGGTGGATTCCTTATGATGGAACTGTACTTGATATGTGGATTGGATATGAGGACTGGCATTACTTCGCTTTGCATTTGTATCGGCTGTATAAGCCTTATATTGTATCACCTTGGTATGGCGCCCAGTACTCATGTATTACATTGCATAGCCTTGGTACAGCTTATTGCATTCATAGCTTAACCTCGGTACAGCTTGTGGCATCGGTATCATTCATGTTTCCTTCTGCATTCTCCTCTATCTTCTTCTGAGCACCATTGTCACACACCTTACACCGCCCTCTAAGCTTTTTATAAGCTTATGCATAATTGATGCGTGCAGGAGATCTTATGTCAGCACTGTAGCCGAGGAGCTGTGGATTGAATTGGCACGAGCTGAGGACCTGTTGCTGACCTTTCCTTCCCTTCTTTCTATATTATGTATTTCCTTTTGAGCCATGTACCTGTAAAGTTTAAATTCATAGTAGATTTTACAGTGTGTTCCTTGGTTTATTTCTGAGATTTACTTGCTATGATGTTGGGTATGCTCGATTTGGTTTGGAATTGTGATATGGAAAATCCTCCATGTAGGATACTAGGATCGGAACCTGTTCTAGGAGCCGAGAATGGGATGCTATGGAGGCTTTGCGGTCAGAACCGGCTATCGAATTCCTTGTAAGTCTGGTCACCAAGTCTGGGGACATAATTACATAAAAGGATGATAAAACTGAGAAAATTATCATAAAAGGATGAATTAATGAAGTGTTCAACTAACTATGAATGAGCAAATCAAGATTTGAATTAATAGTAAGGATGAGAAATTTTAATTTAAAGTCAGATTTAGTAGTTACCCATCTAAGATGATTATTGCGTTCCATGAACCAATATTCACACAAACTACGTCAATTGTTAAAATAAGCTAAAAATATCCATTTTGTTGCATTAAAAGTGTAAGTGATCCAAGCTTAATTAGCTAGTTGCATCATTGTTGTCCTCATTATGATCACGATTGATGACATTGATTACTTCTCCCGAGAATTATCTCCTCTTCCAATACTGCACCCCTCTTTCATGGCCTCCTTGACTATCTTGTTTTTACTCCACATATTAAATTTCAGAGTATTGCCAATCATGGATTTTCCAATATTTCTAATGACACTGAGTGTTGTCAGATTTTGATTGTCATAGTAGAGACATTTTTTGTTACATGGCTGCCTAGTCTCATTGACAATCATGTTGATGAGGAATATTCTGATGGATCACTTTACTTTATAGATCGATTTCCCACCCATCAATGAAGGTGTTTTGCTTAATAAAGATCTCGAGCATGAAGAGGCCAAAAGCATGTCAATGCCTATATAGATTTCGATATCCTCTTGAAGCTCATATCATGGTCATGAATCAACTGTTGGGCACTGAAACCCCTTAATAGGCATGGAAGCAACCTTAGAACGAATCAAATACATAATAAAGAATGAAAAAGAACAAGCGACCATAGAGATTTTACGTAAAAAATCCTTGCAGGAAAAAACTATGGCACAAAGTGATGATCAATCCACTATATCAAAAGAATTACAAGAGATGGAATAACTTACATAACAAAATACCCTAAACTTTCCCTTTTACAAAACCTAGAAATCATGTAGACTCTCCTTGTTGTACCCTAATTGAGCTTAGAGACATACTTCTATACCCCCATATAAGATTATAAATAAAACATGCACTTTTTAAAAAACTTACGCATTCCATCGGTCACACCTTTGGTCAACTAAGAAAGCAACAGAGTATGTCGGTCAACCAAAACACACCTAGGTCAACCTGGAATATCACATGGTGCTTCAGTCAACCCAATTGCACTACATAAGATTAAGGGAACTTGATCAACAATCTCCACCATGACTTTAATCCTCCAGCTCCACTGCTCCAAGTTGCGATCACCATCTCTAATCATCTTCAATAGTAACATCATTATTATCACTTCTTGTGTACACTTGGTCTTCATTTCTTATTTGTCAACCCCAGAGAAGTTGAGTAAAACTCGAACTTCTCTGTAGGAACAACCTTTGTAAGCATGCCCACCGAATTCTCACTAGTGTAAATCTTGAAAGTGCTATAATGTTTAAATCACATTTTATACCTTGTTTGTTAAATTTCGTCTTGTCAAAATATCTTAGCAAGTGATCTTCAAGTCAAGCTCAAGTTGAAGTTCAAGTTAAGCTCAAGTTGAAGTTCAAGACCAAGCTCAAGTTGAAAATCTATATCAAGCTCTGTTGAAGACCAAGCTCGATCTACTAAAGTTATAATAAAAGATCAAGCTCCTTTGTGAAGTTCAAGTCTCTAACATATTTCAAGGTAATAAAGTTCAGTTCATACAGGCATTAAAAACCCTAGAAAGACCTTAGGTTTAGGTGTTTTCACAACATATTTAAAATTGGGTTTTTATACTTATAATTGGTTGAGTTTCGACTAGCCTAAGTTTTGGCTCCACCAGTCTAAGAATTTCTCGACCAGTCCTAGCACCAGCCAAAGTGAAATGAAATTTATGTTAGATCTTCGACTAGTCGAGTGGACTCTTCGACTAGTCGAGCATTCCTCGACTCGAATTCCAACAACTAAAACTGTTCAAACTTTGGATCTTTGAATAGTAGAGCAAGACCCTCGACCAGTCGAGCAGGTCTTTCGATGAGTCGAAGATCTGTCAGATCTTATCTCGTTCAAAATTGAAAATTTGTTGGAACTGAATCCAGTGCTTAGAAGAATCGAAGACTATCTCAGACGAGTTGAAGCAACAACTTCTTTGCCTATAAATTGAGGTTCTTTCTCAATCCAAAAACACAATTCAAGTCTACCAAAATACTTTTGCAAGAAAGAGAGAAGCCTCAGTTATTATCAAGCTATCAAGTGGTATTTATAAATTATTTTACAACTTCTTTTATTTAATTCTTTAATCTCTAATTCTATCATTCTAATTCCAAAAAGAGAGGGAATACTCTTATTTTTGAGATTTAAAGGAATTAATACAAGTAGCCTTTGCTTTAAATTTAATAAAAATCAACAGAACCCTTGACCTTTTCTATCGGACTGAACATTGAACATTCGTCATTCAAGAAAAGCGGTTTTACGGTTACAACTTCTTCTACGGTGAAGATAAGTATACATTTACATTTTGTATTTAGTTTTTCTGAGATAGCCAGAAAATCTTAATGTTGGTTTTTCTAAGATAAGCCAGAAAATCTCAGTGAGAGGTTTCTTTGTTTGTGATAGCCTGATAAAATCACAACTGTATCAGGCTTTAAGGTGACCTTATGAAAACTTTATTCATAGTGAAAGCCGAGATTACGTGTTTAGTAATCTTGGGAGTGGAGTAGGCGTGGTTGTTTAAGAATAGTTGTTGACACACCGAATCACTATAATTCTTGGTGTTATGGAGAATGCTTGTATTACTTTTATGGTGAATGATTGTAATTTCTTTTTATGCTAAAGTGGTGAATGTTTGTAATAGATAGTTTTATTTACAATTACTCAGTTTTGAATTTTGATTCTTATCACATTCGTGAAATAAGGTTGTCCTGCCTGAATTTTTTTGGGTGAAGGTTGTCCTACGAATCAGTTTGAATCAACGTTTCAATACTAGTGCGATTGAGATCTCTGATTTATTTATTATTCAGCACCTTATTCAATTATTTGGCATTGTCCAATTCACCCCCCGTCTAGGACTTCTTAAGCTTGCCTTTTCAAGTGGTATCAGAGCTAAGTTACTCATTTTTTTATTAATTTGTAAGTGCTTATACTTAAAGCACATCTTAGTTTGTCAAATTTCATAGTCTAGTTATGATCGCAAGCTAGATTGAAGAGAAGCTATCAACTCGATCAAGCATTTGGAAAGAAGGGTCGACATCTCAAAGCAAGACTTTCATGATTCGAGGTTCAGAACACTTCATATGAGTCAACGTACAGATGGTATAAACCTAGTTTGACCATAGGTTAGGTATATTTCACTCATGCATATTTTGAATCATATTTAATGTTAAATACACTCAAGTTAGGTCAGTCCAAAGTCTGGTTCGACCAGCCTAACTACTTGGACCAACCCTACAAGATACGGATAAAATTCAGATCTCAAAAGATCTTTTTTTTTACGGTAGGTTCGGCTAGCCCAAGGTGGGGTTCGGCCAACCCAATGTGGTTCGGTTAAGTTTCCAGTAATGGAACAAATTCAAAATTCAGACTAATTAGGCTAGCCGAACTGGGTGTCATGCCCCAAACTCGAAAACCAGGCTCAAAAATTCCTGATCGCCAAATTTAATGCCGACAACCTCCATAGTACCCCATTATCGGCTCCCAACATCCATACACCAGATTCTGATCCTGAGATCCTACAAGGAGGATTTTCTAGTATACATTTATCTCGTAAGAAGCATAACCACAAGTATACCCAAATCACAAAGGTAACATCATCATCACATATCTACTAATATAAACATTTGAATACAATGCAGAAAGGGAAATAAATGTATCGCGGGCTATGGGGTCCATCACAAGAGAATTCTATCCATCAGGTGGAGTAAAGTTGAGATGATAGTACGTAGTATCGCAGGCTATGGGGTCCATCACAAGAGAATTCTATCCAAATCAGTCCCATACCTAAATTTGGATAGTCAAACACAATGTGGTAAACTCCTAATCTCAGGTTAGGCGCGCACCCCAACCGAAATCCTAGCCATTGCGAAGGTATACATAACAAATAGTTGCGCACCACCAGCCTGACTGGATAGTGAATGAATGAATGAATGAGTATGCAACTCCTACTCAATAAGACCACATATCAGTCCTATATATCTCTGGGATAATCACCGGGGTCTAGTACAATCCAAGCTGCCTACCACCCCAGCGGTCCGCATAGCCCAGCGAGTGGAAAAGACCTCACTACCCGCCTATCAGTAGTATACCAATGCCTACCCGGCTCGTCAATAGCAGACCCATTTGGGAGCTGGTCAAACTCAGCCTAGCTTACAGCCCCCTCGTTCGGGCAGATAAGGCCACACCCCCTCCCAATTGACCACGACATAGTAGGAGATGCGGTCTACTAGTATTCGGCACTCAGGTGCTCATGTATCCACTCGGTCTAGACATTAGGACGTCTCCTAGCCTCGGAGGTTTAGGGACTTTCATCCATGGACATTCAAAGTGCCCATATGCTATAACCAAACATTTTTGGTGTCTCATCTGACCATTCACGACATGCTTGCGGAGGTCATAGCCTGATATCGCTAGGGCGTACAGTAATCACAATCACACAATGCAAGATGAATGAGTCATGTAGCCCAATCATGCATCAATCCTGTGCATACCGTGCGTTCATGTGGGATAACTCCACCTATCAGGGAGTCCCATAAACCATCTGTGCTATGGCATATGCAATGGTTAATCACATCTCATAATAAACATGTAGATGATGCGTATGGGCATGTATCATGATGCTATGCTGTCACATACTCATAATCGGTATTAATAACTGGCATCGACAATCGGCCTCGACAATGTGGACATTTAACTAACATTGCCCCCAAGGAATGGCCCACATAGAGCCCAACATATAGTGGACCCATGGCCTCACATAAGAGCCTAATATACAACACCATGGGCCTTACTCAAGAGCTTAATACACATCACGATGGGCCTCTCACATGGGCCTAATATACATCATAACGGGCTCCATCGCCTGGCCCTCAAATGCACCACAATGGGCCTCATCACATAAGCCTCATATACATCACATTGAACCTTAAACACGAGCTTAATACACATTACAATGTGGACATTTAACCATCATTTCCCATCAACGTGGACATTCAACCAACATTGCTCCCAATGAGTGGCCCACATAGGGCCAAACATATAGTGGGCCCATGGCATCACACAAGGACCTAATACACATCACTATAAGCCTCACTCATGGGTCACATATACATCACAATGGGCCTCGGCACATGGGCCATAAATACATCACATCGGGCCTCACTCGTGGCCGCATATACATAACAGGTGGGTCCTACACATGGGCCTTAGATACATCACACGGGTGACAAGCCATCGGCCTAATGCACATCATAATGGGCCTCATTAAGTGGGCTACAGAAACATCACAATGGCCATGCCATATGGGCTGGAAATACATCTCATTGGGCCTTACCAAATGGGTCGGAAATACACCACAATGGGCCACGTCCCATAGTCCTAGAATACATCACAATGGGTCGCACCACATGGGCCGCACCAATGGGCCTTATATGCATCACAATAGGTTGCATTACATCAAGTGGGCTGCATTCACGGGTCGCACCAATGGGCCTCATACATCAAGTGGGTCGCATCCACGGGCCGCACCAAAGGGCCTCAAATATATCCGGGTGGGCCCCATGGATGGGCCATAAATACATCAAGGTAGGGCCCACCATAATGTTTATTTTCTATTCAATCTATTCATACGGTCACAAAGACCTGAATCAAGAGGAAAACAAATATCATATTGATCCAAAACTTCTATGACCCAAAAAGGATTTCAATGGTAGCCGTTCATTCTCCACTGATTTCTGTAGTGGTCCACCTGATAGACAGCGTGGACGTGGAATAAATACATCAATGGTGTGGCATCCCATTGTCCCAGTCAAGTGGACTGTGGGGATATAAAATACATAAATCAAGGTGGCCTTGCATGGGACCATGGATGTACGGATTGAATACAACACTACATCAGAGTGGGTCCCACCACAAATGGACAGATGGTGTGTATATAATACATACATCGGGGTGGAGTTCATGATCTGGACGGTCCATCAAGGCAGTCCCCACACGGATGATTGGATGAAACACATTCATCATGGGCCATGTGGACGGCAAGGATATAGAATACATTCATCTTGGTGGGTCCTGTCCCACACGTGTGGGGTGGGCCACGTCCCATTTCAAAACGGACGGATGGAGTGGATAGAAACAGATACATCACACTTGGTCCCAAGCACCATCTAGAAATCTGTGGACGGTGGGGATCCGGTGCACATACATTTTGGTGTGGCCCATGTCCTCTAACGGACAGAAGGTTGGATATAGAATATATACATCAAGGTGGGTCCCATCCCACATGTGCAGCACGTGTGGGTGGGCCCCACGAGTTGTCGTATGTATGGGTGGTATGGACGAAATACATACATCGTGATTGGGACCATAGAACTGATGTCAACAGCAGCTCAACTACTGGGATCCACCATCCCTTGGACGGTCTGGATACACCATTACATCATGGTGGCCCCACCTACTGCCAGGTGGCGAACGATTTGAATATAACATATACCTGATGGTGGGACCCACAAGACTAGTTGACGTCAAAGGCCAGCAGAAAAATAGATGCACGGCGTGAATGAAATCCACATCACGGTGGGACACGTCCAAATGGACGGACTGTTCGATACAACACATTCATCATGGTGGAGCCATATACATGCTGACGTTGGATAACATGGGTCCCGCCGTTTCCAAATGGACTGACAGTTTGGGTAAAATACATTCATAATGGTGGGCTCCACTATCCTAGCTGGATGGCTGGATGAATCACATTCATCAAGTGGGTCCACGCGGCTACACGACATGAATCAAGTGGGCCACACTCACCACAAGAGAGAGAGAGAGAGATAAAGAATAAGAGAGGGAGATCGGATGAGGTGGGAGGAGCTCCGCCACTATGAGCTCCTCCATACAAGATACAATGCACACATCAAGTGGGTCCCACCATATGTGGGCCCTCAAATCACAAAATCAACGATGGAAAGTCATAAAATCACTCACCTCAAGATCTCTTCTTCCTTCTTCCACCAACGGGTTCTAAAGCTCCAAGGAAACAAGATTCAACGGTTATGATTGATTTTGGAGGGTGGGATTGGGTGGTAGGGAGTGGGCCACACAAAGCTTCTCTCATTGAGCTCTCTTGCTTGGACATTGGGTTAGTTGGGGTTTGCTTGAAAATGGAGTAAATGAGAGAGAGAGAGGATGGGATGGGTGAGTAAGTGATGGGAGTACTTATGTAAGAGAGATAGTTGACTTTGGGGATGGGTGTGAGTGATGGGAGTGTTGTGTACTTGATTGATATGATTGATGGGATTGATGTTATAGATTCTCTTGGGATTGCAACACGCGGTGTTTTCCTCAAACTAAACACGGGCCCACATATCCTAGCCCGGGTATCGCCTCGATGCGCGAGATGTGGTCGAGAAATTAGAAGTTTCAAGTCGAGCCGACTCTGATATATGGGACACGACTCAGGATCGCACGCAAACACCGATAACAGATCGCGGGTTACTAGAAATTGACCGGGAGGACCGCATAGGCTTACGGAATGGTACAGGCTAGGATACGGGTCTTACAGCTCTCCCTACCTAATAAAAATTTCATCCTCAAAATATACGGAATAGACAAGGGAAGAGGAAACATCATCAAGTATATATGTGAAGGCACAATCAATCTACAAAAGGATGGAGATAAGGCTCTCTAATCTCAACCTCGCCCTCCCAAGATGCATCATCAACAATATGGTGATCCTACTGAACCTCGGATCCCAGATCAGAAACGATCGAAACGGGAATACTATGCAGCCTCATAATCTCAACGGTAAGGAGCTATGTCAAAAGGTTTCTAAGTTATTCGAACTCAGAAATCTAATCATTCTAAGTTCTCAAAAATCATAAAGTGTAGGGTATCTATCAGCAGATATGGGATGTGATCCTTGGGTATTCTCAAGTTATGCTCTGATACCATCTTCTGTCATGCCTCAAACTCAGAAATCGGGCTCAAAAAATTCTCGATTGCAAAATCCGGTGCCGACAGCCTCCGTAGTACCCCATTCTCAGCTCCCCGCGTCCATACACAAGATTCGGATCCTGGGATCCTACAGAAGGATTTTTCAGTATACATTTATCTCGTAGCCACAAGTATACCCAAATCACAAAGGCAACATCATCATTACATATCCACTAATATAAACATTTGAATACAATGCAGAAAGGGAAATACATATGTCAAAGTCAAAGCTCCATAAGTCATATAATATCAGAGTACGTAATGCAGATCATAATGAGCTAAATATCATATACTGCAGATGCAATGCAATATGCAGATCTTGTCAAGTCCGTCTAAGCCATATAACTGTAGAAATATAGCAACCCAAAATACCATATGTCGCGGATGTAATGCAATATGCGATACGAATGAAATGGCTAAGCTGGAGTGAAGTCGGGATGATAGTACGTAGTATTGCAGGATATGGGGTCCATCACAAGGGAATTCTATCCAAACTAGTCCCATACCTAAATTTGGATAGTCAAATACAATGTGATAAACTCCTGATCTCAGGTTAGTCGCGTGCCCCAACCGAAATCTTAGTCATTCCAAAGGTACACGTAACAAATAGTTTTGCACCACTGGCCCGAGTGGATAGTGAATGAATGAATGAATGAGTATGCAACTTCTACTCAATAAGTCCACATATCGGTACTGTATATCTTTGGGATCATTACCAGGGTCTAGTACACTCCAAGCTACTTAATGCCCCAGCCAGCCACGTAGCCCAGCGAGTGGAAAAGACCTCACTACCTGCCTACCAGTAGTATACCAATGCCTACCCGGCTCATCGATAGTGGACCCATTTGGGAGCTAGTCAAACTCAGCCTAGCTTACAGCCCCCTCACTCGGGCGGATAAGGCCACACCCCCTCCTAACAGACCACGACACAGTGAGAGATGCGGCCTACTGGTATTCAACACTCAAGCACTCATGTATCCACTTGGTCTAGACGTTGGGGCATCTCCTGGCCTCAGAGGTTTAGGGACTTTCACCCACGGATATCCAAAGTGCCTAGATGCTCGAACCAAACATTTTTGGTATCCCATCTGGCCATCCACAATATGCCTGTGGAGGTTACAGCCCTAATGTAGCTAAGGCGTACAGTAATCACAATCACACAATGTAAGATAAATGAGTCATATAGCCCAATCATGCATCAATCCTGCGCATACCGTGCACTCATGTGGGATAACTCCACCTATCAGGGAGTCTCATAAACCATATGTGCTATGACATATATAATAGTTAATCACATCTCATAAAAAACATGCAGATGATGCATATGGGCATGTATCATGATGCTATGCTGTCACATACTCATAATCTGTATTAATAACCGGCATCGACAATTAGCCTCGACAATGTGGACATTTAACCAACATTGCCCCCAAGGAATGGCCCACATAGAGCCTAACATATAGTGAACCCATGGCCTCACACAAGGGCCTAATATACAACACCATGGGACTCACTCAAGAGCTTAATATACATCACGATGGGCCTCTCACATGGGCCTAATATACATCACGACAGGCTCCATCGCCTGGCCTTCAAATGCGCCACAATGCGCCTCATCACATAAGCCTCATATACATCACATTGGGCCTTAAACACGGGCTGAATACACATCATAATGGGCCTCAAATACGGGCCGCATATACATCACATTAAGCCTCGACAACCGGCCTCAATATTCGGCCTCGATAAATTAGAATCGGCCTCGACAATTGGCCTCAACAATCGGAATTGGCCTCAACGTTCAAAATCAGCCTCGATAATCTACCTCGACAAATTAAAATCGGCTTCGATAATTGGCCTCGACAATCGGAATCGGCCTCGATAATCGACCTATATAATCGACCTCAATAATCGGAATTGGCCTCAACAATCAGAATCAGTCTCGACAATCAGAATCGGCCTCGATAATCAGAATTAGCCTTGACAATCGGTCTCGATAATCAGAATGGCCTCGATAATCGACCTCGACAAATTCGAATCGGCCTCGACAATCGGAATCGGCCTCGACAATAGGAATTGACCTTGATAATCGGCCTTGATAATCGGAATCGGCCTCGATAATCAGCCTATACAATCGGCCTCAACAATTGGAATCAGCCTCGACAATCAGAATCGGCCTTGATAATTAGAATCGGCCTTGACAATCAAAATCAGCCTCGACAATTAGAATCGGCCTCAATAATCGGCCTTGACAAATCTAAATCAACCTCGACAAATCAGAATCGGCCTCGACAATTGGCCTCGACAATCGAAATCGGCCTCAATAATCAACCTCGACAATCGAAATCAGCCTCGATAATCGGCCTTGACAAATCAAAATCTATCTCGACAATTGGCCTCGATAATCGGAATCGGCCTATACAATCAGCCTCGACAATCGGAATTGGCCTCTACAATTAGAATCGGCGTCAACAATCGGAATCGGTGAGAATGGATCTAATAAGGCCTAAGGGAAGGTCACAATGTGAACATTTAACCATCATTACCCATCAACATGGACATTCAATCAACATTGCTCCCAATGAGTGGCCCACATAGGGCCAAACGTATAGTGGGCCCATGGCCTCACACAAGGATCTAATACACATCACTATGAGCCTCACTCATAAGTCACATATACATCACAATGGGCCTCAGCACATGGGCCATAAATACATCACATCGAGCCTCACTCGTGGTCGCATATACACAATAGGTGGGCCCTACATATGGGCCTAAGATACATCACACGAGCCACAACCCATGGGCCTAATGCACATCATAATAGTCCTCATTAAGTGGGCCACAGAAACATCACAATGGCAATGCCATATGTGCCAAAAATACATCTCATTGGGCCTTACCAAATGGGCTGAAAATACACCACATTAGGCCACGTCCCACGGTCCTCGAATACATCACAATGGGCCGCACCAATGGGCCTTATATGCATCACAATGGGCTGCATTACATCAAGTGGGTAACATTCACGGGTCGCACCAATGGGCCTCATACATCAAGTGGGCCGCATCCATGGGTCGCACTAAAGGGCCTCAAATATATCTGGGTGGGCCTCATGGATGGGCCATAAATACATCAAGGTAGGGCCCACGATAACGTTTATTTTCTATTCAATCTATTCATACGGTCACAAAGACCTGAATCGGGAGGAAAACAAATATCATATTGATCCAAAACTTCTGTGACCCAAAAAGGATTTCAATGGTAGCCATTCATTCTCCACTGATTTTTGCAATGGTCCACCTGATGACAGCGTGGACATGGAATAAATGCATCAATGGTGTGGCATCCCACTGTCCCAGTCAAGTGGACTGTGGGGATATATAATACATAAATCAAGGTGGCCTCACATGGGGCCATGGATGTACGGGTTGAATACAAAACTACATCAGAGTGGGTCCCACCATAAATGGACAAATGATGTGTAATAATGAAAGTGCCCTTGTTTGTCAAGTTATGTTAGTGTTGAGTCAGATTATCTACAGAGCCTGATAGGAAGATCATTTCAAGCGTCTGCCTCAACCAAATGTGTGCAAGCTCGCCACAGGTAAATTTAAAGCCTCACATCCCTTGTCTCAAAGCACTAGGTGAATAAAACCCTTAAAAATAAGCTAGAAAATCATAGGGTTTTTAGGTGAGAAAACTTTTTCAAAATAGGAAAATCTCTAAGTTTTTCTCGCCCTGTCGATTTTATCGAAACACCCTCGATATGATCGACCTGCGATGTCGAGTCCTCGATGCTTCATCGATATGATCGGAAAGAGGACCAAATATGTCCAGCAACTTCACAACATCTCTGGACGAATTATTGATGTATCAATACACCTATCGAGACCATCGATACTCAAATTTCGAGCCTATCAAAAGTGGCTTGATAAGATCGACAGGCAGATTTTCGGTGCCCCTATTTTTTAGAGAAAATTTTAAATTTCTTAGATATATCGATGTGCCTTCTGATATGATCTGAAATCAAATATCAATAAGATCGGAAGTCTATCGATGATATCGATCGTGGCATGTATTTCTTTCAACAGATATTTCATATTGTTTTTAACTTTGATTAGGGGCCATTCGAGGAAATCGATATTCGTATGTCAATGATATTGAGGCCGAGTCGATTCCATCGAAATTAGACACAAACTGTCCAGCGAGTTTACTAGTAAATCTATTGGATTTATCGATGCATCGACACTGCCTTTGATATCATCGATATACAAATTCCGATGACATCGGCTGACCCTCGATCATATACTAAAAACCTGAAATATTTTATGTTAAGTCTCTCTCATTTTTCAAGTGTTGATAGATCAAACCTACCATCGATGGAATCGGAGTTCAAAATTCGATAATATCGACAGTAGTTTCGATTCATCGACCATCTGGCAAAAGGTTTCAAAAGCGTATGACTTTGAGTTCAAGTCATTGAGCAGACCATCGATGCTATCAAGAGTATACGCTCGATGATATCGAACATGCTCAATGATATCGAACTCAGTCATAAATGTGACCGTTTTATATCCATTGGAACCTTTTGCCTATATATAGAGGACTTGTCTATTGTTGCTGAGAGAGAGAAAGAAGAGAGAGCTTTTGAGTGTTTAACCTTAGATCATATACTTAAAGCCCTTTCTCTCAAGGAAGTTCATCCTCTAATCCACTCTCATCATTGATATTCAATAGAGTGGATTGGGGAATGAACTTCTGCATTCAAGGATCCTCCAGCTACTTCCTTAATGGTAAATCATTAAGCTGGGATACGTTAAATGCATAAGATTGGAATCGCTCTGTCTTCCTGATAGGAAAATATTTTGAGAGTAGGATTCCATCTTGACCTTGACCCAACTAGAAGCCAATACTGGTATATCATTTTGTGTTGCGATCAAGGGAGCAGAAGACTCTTCGTCAACAAGGAGGAGGAGATCTTCGGCATTGTGCTTATCGGGACTCATCAACTTATTTGTTAGTATCTAGAGTCCAAGAGGACACTTATGATCATTCCTTTGTAGGATTTGGTCTTAAGTGGTTCTCAACCATTGAAGTCCTCAAGGAGGCCTCCGGTGGGAGTGTACATGGTGGGTGCATTGTGTGGACCCTTGCTCTGTGGAGAGCATAAACATTTGGTTAGGAGTGAACCAGTAAAACTCTGGGTTTGAGGTGAACCATGTAAAAACTCCAAGTAGGGTCTTATGGAAGATCCTTGGCCAGTGTGCCTAAAAGTGGGTGCGTTGTGTTGACCCTTGATCGTGAGAGCATAAATCACCAGCCTCAGTGTAGGTTGTAAAGGTTGAAGGTGAACCTGATTTAAAACCTTAGGTTTGAGGTGAACCACTGTGAAACCTCCTTAGTGAAATCCGGTACACTCAAGGGTTGAGTGCAGTTACCGGGAGTGGAGTAGACAAGTAGTCGAACCACTATAAAAATGATTGTGTTTGTGATTGCTCTTCTTCTATATTTATGATTCATGTCGATGCATTCATATTTATATATCTGATCACACCTCACACACATTCACAGTCATATCCATCATAAACTAAGTTATATATTACTACTTCTTGAATAGTTTGTGATTCGATCCTCTACCAGGCTTGGAAGCCAGTAGAGTCACATTTGAGTAATCCTAATATATGTCTGTTGTTAGGATTAGTGTAATATGATTTTAAAATAAATCATAAAAACTTTTAAAAGTCCTATTCACCACCCTCTAGGACATATTGGCGTATTCCTTCTTCAACTAGTGCAGTCTTCACTGCAATTTCATATAATACAAACATCAGGGTGGAGTCCATGGTCTGGACGGTCCATCAAGGCAGGCCCCACACGGACGGTTGGATGAAACACATTCATCGTGGGCCATGTGGATGGCAAGGATATAGAATACATTCATCAAGGTGGGTCCCATCTCACACGTGTGGGTGGGCCACGTCCCATTTCAAAATGGACGGATGGAGTGGATAGAAACAGATACATCATAGTTGGTCCCATAGCATCGTCCAGAAATCTCTGGACAGTGGGGATCTGGTGCACATACATTTTAGTGTGGCCCATGTCCTCTAACGGACGGAAGGTTGGATACAGAATATATAAGTCAAGGTGGGTCCCATCCCACACATGCAACACATGTGGGTGGGCCACACAAGCTGCCGTATGTATGGGTGGTATGGACGAAATACATACATCGTGATTGGAACCACAGAACTGATGTCAACACCAGCTCAACTGCTGGGATCCACCGTCCCTTGGACAGCTAGATACACCATTACATCATGGTGGCCCCACCTACTACTAGGTGGCGAACGATTTGAATATAACATATACCTGATGGTGGGACCCACAAGACTGGCTGACGTTAAAGGCCAGCAGCAAAATAGATGCACGGTGTGAATGAAATCCACATCACGGTGGGACATGTCCAGACGGACGGACTGTTCGATACAGCACATTCATCATGGTGGGGCCACATACATGCTGACATTGGATAGCATGGGTCCCGCCGTTTCCAAACGGACCGACAGTTTGGGTAAAATACATTCATAACGGTGGGCTCCACTGTCCTAGTTGGATGGCTGGATGAATCACATTCATCAAGTGGGTCCACGCGGCTACACGGCATGAATCAAGTGGGCCACACTCACCACAAGAGAGAGAGAGAGAGAGAAATAAAGAATAAGAGAGGGACATCGGATGAGGTGGGAGGAGCTCCGCCACTATGAGCTCCTCCATACAAGATACAATACATACATCAAGTGGGTCCCACCATATGTGGGCCCTCAAATCACAAAATCAACGATGGAAAATCATAAAATCACCCACCTCAAGATCTCTTCTTCCTTCTTCCACCAACGGGTTCTAGAGCTCCAAGGAAACAAGATTCAACGGTTATGATTGATTTTGGAGGGTGGGATTGGGTGGTAGGGAGTGGACCACACAAAGCTTCTCTCATGGAGCTCTCTTACTTGGATGTTGGGTTGGTTAGGGTTTGCTTGAAAATGGAGAAAAATGAGAGAGAGAGAGAGAGAGGATGGGATAGGTGAGTGAGTGATGGAAGTACTTATGTAAGAGAGATAGTTGACTTTGGGGATGGGTAGTTGTACTTGGGGATGGGTGTGAGTGATGGGAGTGTTATGTACTTTATTAATATGATTGATGGGATAGATGTGATGGATTCTCTCATGATTGCAACACGCGGTGTTTTCCTTGAACTGAACATGTGCCCACATCTCCTGGCTTGGGTATCACCTCAGTGCGCGTGACCAGGCGTCCGAACCGCAGCAACGGTGCAGTCATGAAGGTATAAGTTTTGAGTCGAACCAACTCTGATATACGAGACATGACTCAGGATTATGCACAAATATCGATAACAGATCACGGGTTGCGGGAATTTGACCGGGAGGACCGCGTACACCTACGGAATGGTACGAGCTAGGATACGGGTCTTACAGCTCTCCCCACCTAATAAAACTTTCATCCTCAAAATTTATAGAATAGATAAGGGAAGAGGAAACATCATCAAGTATATATGTGAAGGCACAATCAATCTACAAAAGGATGAAGATAAGGCTCTCTAATCTCAACCTCGCCCAACCAAGATGCATCATCAACAATATGGTGATCCTACTAAACCTCGGATCTCAGATCAGAAACGATCGAAACGGGAATACTATGCAGCCTCATAATCTCAATGGTAGGGAGCTATGTCGAAAGGTTTCTAATATGTCAAAAGGTTTCTAAGTTACTCAAACTCGGGGATCTAATCATTCTAATTTCTTAAAAATTATAGAGTGTAGGGTATCTATCAGCAGATATGGGATGTGATCCTCAAGTATTCCCAAGTTATGCTCTGATACCATCTTCTGTCATGCCCCAAACTCGGAAACCGGGCTCACAAAATTTTCAATCGCAAAATCTGGTGCCGACAGCCTCCGTAGTACCCCATTCTTGGCTCCTAGCGTCCATACGCCAGATTCCGATCCTGTGATCCTACGAGAAGGATTTTCCAATATACATTTATCTCATAAGAAACATAGCCACAAGTATACCCAAATCACAAAGGCAACATCATCATCACATATCCACTAATATAAACATTTGAATACAATGCAGAAAGGAAAATACATATGTTAATGTCAAAGCTCCATGAGTCATATAATATCAGAGTACGCAATGGAGATCATAATGAGCCAAATATCATATACTGCAAATGGAATGCAATATGCAGATCATGCCAAGTCTGTCTAAGCCATATAAGTGTAGAAATATAGTAACCCAAAATGTCATATGTCGTGGATGTAATACAATATACGATGCGAATGAAATGGCCAAGCTGGGGTGAAGTTGAGATGATAATACGTAGTATCGCAGGCTATGGGGTCCATCACAAGGGAATTCTATCCAAACTACTCCCAAACCCAAATTTAGATAGTCAAACAAAATATGGTAAACTCCTGATCTCAGGTTAGTCACACGCCCCAACCGAAATTTGAGCCATTGCGAAGGTACATGTAACAAATAGTTAAGCACCACCAGCCCGAGTGGATAGTGAATGAATGAGTATGTAACCCCTGCTCAATAAGTCCACATATCGGTACCGTATATCTCTAGGATCATCACCAAAGTCTAGTACACTCCAAGCTGGCTAACGCCCAAACCGGTAGCGTAACCCAGCGAGTGAAAAAGACCTCATTACCTGCCTACCAGTAGTAAACCAATGCCTACCCAGCTTATCAATAGCGTACCCATTTGGGAGCTGGTCAAACTCAGCCTAGCTTACAGCCCCCTCACTCAAGCAGATAAGGCCACACCCCCTCCTAATCGACCACGACACAGTGGGAGATGTGGTCTACTGGTATTCGGCACTCAGGTGCTCATGTATCCACTTGGTCTAGACGTTGGGGCGTCTCCTGGCCTCGAAGGTTTATGGACTTTCAACCACAGACATCCAAAGTGCCCAGATGCTCGAACCAAATATTTTCGGTGTCCCATCTGGCCATCCACGACATGCCTATAGAGGTTACAGCCCTGATGTTGTTAGGGCGTAAGTAATCACAATCACACAATGCAAGATGCATGAGTCATGTAGCCCAATCATGCATCAATCCTTCACATACCATGCGCTCATGTGGGATAACTCCACCTATCAGGGAGTCCCATAAACCATCTGTACTATGGCATATGCAATGGTTAATCATAACTCATAATAAACATATAGATGATGCGTACGGGCATGTATCATGATGTTATGCTGTCACATACTCATAATCGGTATTAATAACTGGCATCGACAATTAGCCTCGACTATGTGGGCATTTAACCAACATTGCCCCCAAGGAATGACCCACATAGAGCCAAACATATAGTTGACCCCTGACCTCACACAAGGGCCTAATATACAACACCATGGGCCTCACTCAAGAGCTTAATACACATCACGTTGGGCCTCTCACATAGGCCTAATATATATCACAACGGGCTCCATCGCCTGGCCCTCAAATGCACCACAATGGGCCTCATCACATAGGCCTCATATACATCATATTAGGCCTTAAACACTGGCTGAATACACATCACAGTGGGCCTTAAATATGGGCCGCATATACATCATATAAACCTCAACAATCGACCTTAATATTCAGCCTTGACAATCGGCCTCGATAATTGGCCTCGACAATCGGAATCGGCCTCGACAATCGAAATCAACCTCGACAAATCACAATCAGCTTCGACAATTAGAATCAGACTCGATAATCGGCCTCAACAATTAGAATTCACCTCAATAATTAGAATCAGCCTCAACAATCGGAATCGGCCTCGACCATCAAAATTGGCCTCGAAAATCGGAATTGGCCTCAATAAATCCGAATCGGCCTCTACAATTGAATCAGCCTCAATAGTCAGAATCGGCCTCAATAAATCAAAATCGGCCTCGATAATCGAAATCGACCTTGATAATCGGCCTATACAATCAGCCTCAACAATCGGAATTGGCCTCAACAATCGAAATTGGCCTCAACAATCGAAATTGGCCTCGACAATTGGAATCAGGCTCCACAATCAGAATTGGCCTTGACAATCAGAAATGGCCTTGACAAATTCGAATCGGCCTCGACAATTTGCCTCGACAAATTAGAATCGGCCTCAACAATCGGAATCGGCCTCAATAATCGACCTCGACAATAGGAATCGGCCTTGACAAATGAGAATCTGTCTTAACAATTGGCCTCGATAATCAGAATCGACCTCAATAATCGGCCTATACAATCAGCCTCAACAATCGAAATTGGCCTCGACAATTGAAATCAGCCTCGACAATCGAAATCGGTGACAATGGGCCGAATAAGGCCTAAGAGAAAGCCACAATGTGGACATTTAACCATCTTTGCCCATCAACGTGGTCATTCAACCAACATTGCTCCCAATGAGTGGCCCACATAGGGCCAAACGTATAGTGGGCCCATGGCCTCACACAAGGACATAATACACATCACTATGGGCCTCACTCATGGGTCGCGTATACATCATAATGGGCCTTGGCACATGGGCCATAAATACATCACATCGAGCCTCACTCATGGTCACATATACACAACAGGTGGGCCCTACACATGGGCCTCAAATACATCACACGGGCCACAACCCATGAGCCTCATGCACATCATAATGGGCCTCATTAAGTGGGCTACAGAAACATCACAATGGCCATGCCATATGGGCCAGAAATACATCTCATTAGGCCTTACCAAATGGGCCGGAAATACACCACAATGGGCCACATCCCACGGTCCTTGAATACATCACAATGGGCCGCACCACCTGGGCCGCACCAATGGGCCTTATATGCATCACAATGGGCTGCATTACATCAAGTGGGCCGCATCCACGGGCCGCACCAATGGGCCTCATACATTAAGTAGGCCGCACCTAAAGGCCTCAAATATATCTGGGTGGGCCCCATGGATGGGCCATAAATACATCAAGGTAGGGCCCACCATAACGTTTATTTTCTATTCAATCTATTCATACGGTCAAAAATACCTGAATCAAGAGGAAAACAAATATCACTTGATCCAAAACTTCTGTGACCCAAAAAGGATTTCAATGGTAGTCGTTCATTCTCCACTGATTTCTTTAGTGGTCCACCTGATAGACAGCGTGGACATGGAATAAATGCATCAATGGTGTAGCATCCCACTGTCCCAGTCAAGTGGACTGTGGGGATATAAAATAAATAAATCATGGTGGCCTCACATGGGGCCATGGATGTACAGATTAAATACAACACTACATCAGAGTGCGTCCCACCACAAATGGACAGATGGTGTGTATATAATACATACATCAGGGTGGAGTCCATGATCTGGATGGTCCATCAAGGCAGGCCCCACACGGACAGTTGGATGAAACACATTCATCGTGGGCCATGTGGACGGTAAGGATATAGAATACATTCATCAAGGTGGGTCCCAACCCACACGTGTGAGGTGGGCCATGTCCCATTTCAAAATGGATGGACGAAGTGGATAAAAATAGATACATCACAATTGGTCCCACAGCACCATCCAGAAATCTCTGAACAGTGGGGATCCAGTGCACATTCATTTTAGTGTGGCCCATGTCCTCTAACGGACGGAAGGTTGGATATAGAATATATACGTCAAGGTGGGTCCCATCCCACACGTGCAGCACATGTGGGTGGGCCCCATAAGCTGCCATATGTATGGTGGTATGGACGAAATACATGCATCGTGATTGGGACCACAGAACTGACGTCAACACCAGCTCAACTGCTGGGATCCACCGTCCCTTGGATGGTCTGGATACACCATTACATCATGGTGGCCCCACCTACTGTCAGGTGGCGAACGGTTTGAATATAACATATACCTGATGGTGGGACCCACAAGACTAGCTGACGTTAGAGGCTAGTAGAAAAATAGATGCACGGCGTGGATGAAATCCACATCACGGTGGGACACGTCTAGATGGACGGACTATTTAATACAACACATTCATCATGGTTGGGCCACATACATGCTGACGTTGGATAGCAATGGGTCCCACCATTTCCAAATGGATGGACAGTTTGGATAAAATACATTCATAACGGTGGGCTCCACTGTCCCAGCTGGACGGCTGGTTGAATCACATTCATCAAGTGGGTCCACGCGACTACACGGCGTGGATCAAGTGGGCCACACTCACCACAAGAGAGAGAGAGAGAGAAATAGAGAATAAGAGAGGGAGATTGGATGAGGTAGGAGGAGCTCCACCACTATGAGCTCCTCCATAAAAGATACAATGCAAACATCAAGTGGGTCCCACGATACATGGGCCCTCACATCACAAAATCAACTGTGGAAAATCATAAAATCACCCACCTCAAGATCTCTTCTTCCTTCTTCCACCAACGGGTTCTAGAGCTCCAAGGAAACAAGATTTAACGATTATGATTGATTTTGGAGGGTGTGATTGGGTGGTAGGGAGTGGACCACACAAAGCTTCTCTCATGGAGCTCTCTTGCTTAGACGTTGGGTTGCTTGGGGTTTGCTTGAAAATGGAGAAAAATGAGAGAGAGAGAGAGAGGATGGGATGGGTGAGTGAGTGATGGGAGTACTTGTGTAAGAGAGATAGTTGACTTTAGGGATGGGTAGTTGTACTTGGGGATGGATGTGAGTGATGGGAGTGTTGTGTACTTGATTGATATGATTGATGGGATTGATGTGATGGATTCTCTCAGGATTGCAACCCGCAGTATTTTCCTCGAACTGAACGCTGGCCCACATCTCCTAGCCTGGGTGTTGCCTCGGTGAGCAAGACGCGGCATCGAAACCGCAGCGACGACGCAGTCGTGAGGGTACAAGTTTCGAATCGAGCTAACTCTGATATACGGGACACGACTTAAGATCGCTCACAAATACCGATAACGGATCGCGGGTTACCGAAATTCAACTGGGAGGACCGCAGAGGCATACAGAATGGTACGGGCTAGGATATGGGTCTTACATTGGGCTTAGGCCAACCATGTTTTGAAAGATTTTATCCTGCGATTTTCATATTCTGATTGGAATGTAATCTTTGAAGTTCGGGTAGCCGAACTGTATCTTGGGTCAACCGAATTACACAGATCCTTGGCTATAAATAAAGGTTTTCTCTTACTTTTTAAACCATGAAAATTCATAGTCTTATATTGTATTGTAAAGAAAGATCCTTCAGGCCTCCTTAAGCTATTTGTGTTGTTATTCATATTTTATTATTAGCTTATTCTATTCTCCTTCTCAAAGTTAAACTAAACTGTCTTTGATTGAGTAATCCATACTCTACTTTGAGAATAGGGAGAATCGAATCTACAACAATATGGTTTCATTCATTTCATTGAAAATCTATTGGATCCTTTTGTATCTTTTCTGGTTAAACTCATACAACGACGTCATTAATATCCCAAGAAGAAGATTGTTGCATTCAAGCTACAGCTACGACTTCGACTCGCCAAATCAAAGATAAGTACTTTCTTTTATTTTATTTCAGTTTGGGTTTATCTGAGATAGCCCGAAAATCTCAGCGGGTTTGTGGTGACCCCGTAAAATTACAAAGTGGCTTTGATTGTGATAGCCTATGAAAATCGCAATAATTGTATAAGGTTGTTAAGGTGATCCTGGAAAACCTTGAAATAGTGAAAGCCAAAATTGCAAGGGTAGTGATTTTGGGAGTGGAGTAGGTTGCATTGAGGCACCGAACCACTATAACTCTTTTGTGC
The DNA here is from genome assembly GCA_030180095.1 of Magnolia changhungtana. Taxonomy (NCBI): domain Eukaryota; kingdom Viridiplantae; phylum Streptophyta; class Magnoliopsida; order Magnoliales; family Magnoliaceae; genus Magnolia; species Magnolia changhungtana. The sequence goes on from JASAUF010000446.1 coordinate 7,382,469, forward strand.
ATTGTGGTGATTGGATTTGATTATTTCCTTATTCTTTGCAATTAGTTTGATATTTTAATTTCAAAGATATCGTGACATAAGGTTATCCTACCTAAATCTTTTAGGTGTAAGGTTGTACTATGAACTATTTGATATCAAGAATTCAATACTTTGCAAAGTTGTATTACATTAATTTATTATTCACATTATATCAAAATATTTGGCATTGTCCTATTCACCTGACATCTATAGCTCATCTTTTCAAGTGGTATCAGAGAGAGGTTGCTCTTTTTGGGATTAACTTCCTAGAGCTAGATCCAGAGCTATTGGAATATCAAATTTCGATAGTCTATCCATTTCCGGGCCACCGCCCTTTGCTGGCTCTAACTATTCCTACTGGAAAGAGAGAATGAGGATCTTTCTCAAATCTATTGATAAAAGTGTGTGGCAAGCCACCATGACCCAATGGGTCCCTCTGAAATTGCGGTAATGACCGCTTTAATAGAAGTGGGAATATGCCAAGATGTCCTAGAGGGGGGTGAATAGAACTTTTTAAATTTTTATGATGATTTAAAACCTACCAACCTTATCCTGAACTAATATGCAAATATCAGGATTACTTCAATGTAACTCTAATGGCTTCTAAGCCAATTAGAGGATCCAATCATAAGACTACTCAAAACATAAACAAGATGTAGAATATAGTTCATGATAGATGTGACTGTGTGTGAGATGTGATTCTAATTAGTTCTAGGTAATCATGTAAACATGCATTATGAGAACATTGAGAGAAATCACATAAGCAGTAGAAGTAAATAGCAATCCCAAACACAGTCATTTTTATAGTGGTTCAACTACGTGTCTACTCGACTTTCGGCGGACGCACTGAACCCTTGAGTATACTGGATCTCACTAACAGAGGTTTCAAATTAGGTTCACCTCAAACCAGTACAACCTACACAAGGCTGACTCTAGGACCTATACAAGGTACCTAACATGTCTTCACGAGACACAAGTTTATGCCCCACACAAGAGCAAGGGTCAACACACAACACCCAGATTTTAGGCCACACAGGCCAAGGATCCACATAAGGAACCTAACAGTTTATGCCTTACACAAGAGCAAAGGTCAACACACAGCACCTAGGTTTCAGACCACACAGGTCAAAGACCTACACAAAGGACCTAAGTTTATGCTCTCCACAAAGCAAGGGTCAACACATAGCAACCTCACATACTCTCCCGTCGGAGGCCTCCTATGAGGACTTGAAAGGGGTGAGAATCACCTGTGACCCAATCCTACACAAAAGAATGATTGGTAGGGTCTCTGGACTCTAGTGACTTACAGATAAGTAGATGAGCTCCATTTAGCATGTTGATGAAGATCTCCTTCCTTTGATGATAAAGAATCTTCAGCTCCCTTGAACCGCAACACAAATGATACTCCAATGTATAGCGACAGGTTAGGTCAAGGTTATGTTAGAATCCTACTCTATTAAATATTTTCCTATTTTAGAGACGGAGTTATTCCAAGCATCTATGCATTCAAGGTATCCCAGCTCAATGATTTGCCATTAAGGTGGTAGCTGGAGGATTCTTGAATGTGGAAGTTCATTCCCAATCCACTCTATTGAAATCAATGATGAGGGTGGATTGGAGGATGAACTCCCATGAGAGAAAAAGGCTTAGGGTATGTGATCTGGATTAAACACTCAAAAGCTCTATCTATTTTCTCTACAAACAACCAAAAGCAAGCTCCCATTAAATAGTCAAAAAGTTCCAACAGAAATAAAACAGTCATATTTTTTACAGAGTTCGATATCATCGAGCAGCCTTCGATGTCATCGAGCGTATACTCTCAATAACATCGAATTACCAATCGATGACATGAACTCAATCTGTCAAATGCTTTTGAACCTTTTTGCCAACTGGTCGAGGATATCGAACATATTTCGATATCATCGGATTTCGAACTCCGATTTCATTGACGCATGGTTCGATTCCTCGACATTTGAAAAACACGAGAGCAGAATTACCTTAGAAACTTAACATTTATTGATATGATCGAGCATCCCTCGATATCATCTGATTTTGAATGTCGATGATATCGAAACAGTGTCGATTCATCGATCTTTTCAAGGAATTTTCTTATAAACTTGCTGGACAGTTTGTGTCCTATTTCGATGACATCGACCTGGTCTCGATATGATCGATGTTTGAATATTGATATCATCGAGTTATCCTCGATACTTAAATGAATTTACCTGAAAGCTTGCTGGTCAGATTTGTGTCCCAATCTGATACCATTGAAGGTCCGTTGATATCGTCAACATTTGAATTTCGAGGATATCGAGGCTCTCTTCAAGATAGTGAAAATCACATGATTTTCCTTAACTGCATTTTGGATACAAATTGACCAGATGTCGATTTTATCAAGCCATCTTGATGAACTCGAGATTTGAAATACGATGATATCGAACCTCCCATCGATTCATCGATAATTCAGTCCAGGATTCATTATGGTTACTAGACATCTGAAGTCCTCAATTCGATAATATTGAGTGAGTTTCGAGGACATCGATAACAGAGTTCAATTTCATCAAACCACTATTCGATAAATCGACTAAGGTAGAAAACTTAGAGATTTTCCTGATTTTGTAAAATAGTTTTCTCACCTTAAACCTTAAGTTGTTCTATCCATTTTTAAGGGTTTTATATACCTGGTGTTTTAGGTCATGGGATGTGAGGCTAAGTTTACCTTTAACGAGTTCAGGCACACATCCTATTAAGGAAGATGCTTGAATGATCTTCCTATGGGGCTCACTTGTCTTGTTGACTCAACACTCATGCTAATTGATAAACCAGGGCACTTTCACCCTCCAATGTTGGAAGTAGTGGGTGAAGATGGAACCAGGTCCATGAAAGTACAAGTTTATAATCTATGGACTCTAGATCAGAAAAGTGAAAGTAGTGCTAATGCAAAAGCACTTAATGCTATTACTTGTGCTTTATCACCAGAAGAGTTTAAAAGAATCATCTCGTGTGATACAGCAAACCAATCTTGGGATATGCTTGAAATGACGCACGAAGGAACTAACATTGTCAAGAAATCTAAGATTCAAATCCTTATAACAAGGTTTAAAGAAATCCATATGGAAGAAAATGAATCATTCATGGATTTCTTCACTAAACTAAATGACATTGTTAATTCTATGTAGGATCTTAGAGAAAAAGTCCCTAAAAGCATAGTGTGTGCAAAAATCATACAATCGCTTCCTGACAAGTTCAATTCTAAAGTCACTACTATACAAGAATTGATGGACACTGATACAATAAAGGTAGAGGAATTAGTAGGATCTCTACAAATTTATGAGTTGAATTTTAAAGTTCCCAAAAGTAAATTCATAGCCCTAAAATCCTCAAAATCCAAATCAAAAGATTCAAATAATGAAGAAAATGAGGATAACATGGCTATGCTTGCTAAAAAGTTTTATAGGATTTTTAAAAATAAAAATAGTTCTAATTTTCAAAAATCAATTGACAAAAGAAAAGGAAATTGGAAATCTAAATTTAAAGACTCTCAATATTTCAACTGTTCTGAATATGGGCATCTAGCTGCGAAATGTTCTAAGAAGGATAAATGTAAAAGAAGAGGCATGATCGCCACATGGGATGAATTGTCTGAATTTGAATCCGATTCAAAAACTAACGAATCAGATCATGAAACTGAAAATGAGTAAAAGGTGTTTATGACCCTAGCTAGACCTACTTCCTCAAATGAAGATGAAACATCTTATTATGAAATGTCAGGAAGTGATGTTGAAAATGAAGAAGATCTTCAAGTAGCCTATGATGCCTTATATAAAGAAAGTTGTAAGATTGCAACAAAATTAAAAATTCAAAAGGATAAATTTGCATATTTAAAATTAGAACTTGAAAAATCTGTTTTGGAGAAATCACATTTTTTTATTGTTTTGAAAAACTAAACTTGAACTCTATCTAAAAAATTCTAAAATTAAAGATCTCAAAATTGAAAATAAAAATTTACTATTAGAAATTACTTCTCAAAAAAATTCTAAAGAGACTTGGATGTATACCCAAGGTGACTTGAGACTTGAAAAACTACTATCCGTGTCTCATCGAAGTAACAACAAATCCGGCTTGAGTTATATCAAGAGTCATTCAGAAAAATCTAAAAATACTGCTCCTATATTTGTGAAAGGTGAATCTTCAAAATCTAAAGAAGAAACTACAAAGGAAATAAAGAAAAAATCTTGTCAAAAACCTTTTTATCCAAAAACTAAGTCCAACTATCAAAAGAAATATTATAATCCTTCTCTTGCAGATAACATAGTGGACTTACTTAAGGAACTATTGAAATCCAACTTTATAACTATGAGAGTAAATGAGAATAAGAAAAAAATATTGCTCTCAAACTAATCATGGTATTAGAGATCCTCCTAAACCCAAAACTATATTGAAATGGGTTACAAAAAATAAGTGTCTTGTTATCCACTCAGCTTTCAAAGCTAATAGCCATTCAAGATGGTACCTGGACAGTGGATGCTCTAGACATATGACAGGTGATAAGGCAATACTTTCAGACATCAATCACATTGATGGAGGATCAGTAACATTTGGAGATGGCAGTAACTACAAAATCAACAGAAGAGGTAATGTACAACTTTCCAATATTCCTATTTTTAAAGATGTTTTATATCTTGAAGGTTTGAAACACAATTTGCTAAGCATATCTCAAATCTGTGATAATAATCAGTGTTAAATTTTCTGATCACGGATGTGAAATACTTAATAATCAAAATCATATAATATTAAATGGTCAAAGAACCTCTGAAAATTGTTATATCATTGATGAATCATGTTCCTCAAGTCACTCTTGCTATATGGTCCAAACAGACGAAACTAAATTATGCATCAACTGAATTATATAGACTTAGCAAGAGAGATCATCTTCGAGGCTTACCCAAGTTAAAATAATTGGAAAAGAAAGTATGTGGTGCCTGTCAAATAGGCAAACAAATTAGGAGTAGTCACAAGAAGATAAACTCCTTAACCACATCTAGACCCCTCGAATTACTCCATATGGACCTTGTTGGACCAACCTGAACAAAGAGTAGAGGAGGTAAAAAATACTTTCTAGTTGTAGTTGATGACTACAGTAGATATTCATGGGTAGCCTTCTTAAGAGAAAAGTCGAATGCTTTTAACGAAGTCCAAAAATTATTTAAACGTATCCAGACGGAAAAAGAACTGCTTGTGAAAAAGATAAGAAGTGATCATGGAACAGAATTTTAAAATAGCAATTTGGAGAAGTTTTGTGATGACCATGGAATATTACGTGAATTTTCTGCTCCTAAAACTCCTCAACACAATGGTATAGCTGAAAGGAAAAATAGAGTTCTACAAGAAATGGGGACTGTTATGCTTAATAGTAAAAAATTAGCAAAAAAATTATGGGTTGAAGCTGTTAACACTGCTTGTCATATTATTAATCGAGTATATATAAGAGCAGGTTTAAATAAAATGGCTTATGAACTCTAGTCTAACGAAAAACCATCAGTAAAATATCTTCGTACTTTCGGAAGCAAATGTTTCATTTTATGAGATAGGGAACATCTGGGAAATTTTGAAGAAAAAAGTGATGAAGGTATTTTTCTAGGGTACACACTAAACAGTAGAGCATATCATGCCCTAAATAAAAGGACCGAAGTGATACAAGAATCTATAAATGTTGTAATTGATGATCAAACTATCACTTCATCTGATAAGCATGATGATGAGGTTATTATATTCAATCAATCAGCACCTTCATTAAAATCAGATACAACTGAGAATAGACTAGTCAAAGACCATCCGATTAATCAAATTTTGGTAACCCTCACACTGGTGTTCAAACCAGAAGACAAGTTGAAAACATTTGTAATCATGTGTGCTTCACTTCCCAGATAGAACCATCAAATGTAAATGAAGCTTATAAGGCCCGTATCCTACTCCATACCGTTCCTTAGAATCCCGCAGTCCTCCCAGTCGAATTTCAGCAACCCGCGATGTGTAGATAACATTCGCGCATAACCCTGACTCGCACCCTGTCAACCCGAGTCGACTCGACCCGAGACTTATACCCTAGCGGCCACGCCATCGCCGCGGTTCCAATGTTGCGTCTTGCGCACTGATGCGTACCTAGGCCAAGAGTTGTGGGCCCACGTATTTTTCGAAGAAACACCGCGTGTTGTGAATTCTGAGAGAATCTTTACCACCTATCACATCAATCAATCAAGTACACATCCCATCACAACCCATACCTAGCCCATCCCTTTCTCACCAACAAGTCATGGTACCCATTCCTCTCTCACCCAAAAGTCAACAAGCACCATACCCTCCATAAGATCTTTCCTTACAATACCATCCCTCTCTCCCATCCACCACACCATCCCATTTCATTCTCCACTATTTCCAAGCAACCAAGAGAGAAAAAGACTAAAGAGAGAAAAGAGAACCTACGATCAAGGCCCACTCCTTACCACCCAATCTCACCATCTAGCCCTTCAATCTTCATCATCAAGCCTTAAAGAGAAAGCCTAGGAGCTAAGGAGTCCAATGAACTAAAGAAGAAGACCATCAGTGGGTGTTTTGTAGGATTAAATTTATGTTTTGATTGTGGGCCAAGTGGGGCCACCGATTGATGATATAGATCTCATTTTGGACCCTAAGTGTGGCCGATGGCCCACCATGATTTATATGTTCGTCCCATAATGGGGCCATTCTCCATGGACCCCATCATGATGTTTATTTTCCTACTGTGTAAAGGTCATTTAGACCTTGTATTTTTGGTGGAAAAGGGATCTCCACCATTGATTTTGATCGATGGGCCCACATGTATTGGGACCCACCTGATGTATGTATTGTAATTACATGGCCCACCTAGGGAGAGCTCATAGTGGTGGAGCCCCTCCCCTCCACCACACGACTCTCTCTCTCTCTCTCTCTCTCTCTCTCTCTCTCTCTCTCCCCCTCTCTTTTTCTTTTTCTTCGAATGATGGCCCACCTTGTGGTGTGTATTTTACCCACGTTGTCCATGCAGTGGACCCTCCACAATATCCATCTAGTGGACCATCCATGCCATCCATCAAGTGGGCCCACATAGGTGGTGAAATCCCACTACAGCGTGAGTGTGGTGGTGTGTAACGGATGTTGCTGCCAACGTCTAGAGAACGCTCAGCAAGCAGCATCCTAGCACCCTTTAGTAGGGAGGAGAGTAAGACCCACAACGGGCCCCACCAAGATGTTTGTGTCTGATCCTTACCGTCCATCTAATTTCCCAGCTCATTTTAGGCGCTGAGCCGAAAAATGAAGCCGAACTAAATCTCCGGCAGGCCATATTTTAGAATGTAGTGGCTTTGGGTGATAAAAACTGTTAGGGCCCACTACGATGTTTCTGTGCATCAAAACATATTAAATATGGAGCTTGTTAGACCCGTCACGAGCTGGAGAACCCAACTGGCAAAGTGGATCCTCCTGATGTGGGCCCCACCTATGAAAATCCACCAAAAAATTAAAAATAATAATATCTATATATATGTGTGTGTGTGTTGGACACCACTTGTTGTCAGCGTCCTGCTGCTTAGACGTTGGCAGGGACAGTGGGTCTCACCACAGGTCCCACCGTGATATATGTCGATCATCTACATCGTACATTTGATGGGTCTCCTTTTGGAATGGAATGTCCTAAAAAATCAACCGTACACGGAACTCAAGTGGTCCACACTGCAAAAAACAGCAGGAGATTGAACGTCTACCATTGAAACCCTTTTTGGGTCATAGAAGTTTTAGATCTATATGAAATTTGTTGTTCCTCTTAATTCAGGTCTTTGTGACCTTATGATCAGATTGGATGGAAAATAAACGTTATGGTGGGCCCCACGTGGGACCCACCTTTATGGAAACGGATTAGCTAGTGTACCTCTTACAACTATATAGTTGTTGTATTGTCGTCACCGCGTTTAGAGGGTCTGATCGTGTGGTATGTGTTGTATCTAAACCATTCACGTGGGGCCACCGTGATGTTTGTGGTCTATCTAGACCATCTGTCCATGGGCCCCACGTGATGTATGTGTCTTCTCCAAGCCGTCCATGTGGGGGTGGGGCCCACCTTGATGTATTGTTGTATCTACACTGTCCAGATGGACGGTGAGCCCTAAATGATGTATGTGTTGTCCACCGTCTAGCAGAGGACGGTGGAACCCACATGATGTTTGTGTTTTGTCCACGTCATCCATCCCTGGACTGGGCCCCATGTAATACATGCACCCATATCGTCCTAACATTGGAACAGTGCTGCTACACCATGATGCGTATGTTGTATCTGTGCCGTCCTTATAATGAGGCCCGATGTGATGTATATGTGGCCCATAAGTGAGGCCTAATGTGATGTATATGTGGCCCATATGATGAGGCCCAATATGATGTATACTAGGACCATATGTGCGGCCCATTGAGTTGTATATGTGACCCTGGAGTGAGGCCCAATGTGATGTATATGTGGCCCATATGATGAGGCCCAATATGATGTATACTAGGCCCATACATGCGGCCCATTAAGTTGTATATGTGGCCCTGGAGTGAGGCCCAATGTGATGTATATGTGAACTATATAATGAGGCCCAAAATGTTGTGTAGGAGGCCCTCGTGTGAGGCCCATTGTGAAGTATATTTGGCCCATGAGTGACGCCCTTTGTGATATATGTGAGGCCCATTAAGATGTATATGAGGCCCTTGAGTGAGGCCCAATGGGATGTATATTTGGCCCATGAGCGAGGCCCATTGTGAAGTATATTAGGCCCATGAGTGAGGCCCTTTGTGATATATGTGAGGCCCTTGTGAGGCCTATAGGCCCCGCTATATGTTTGGCTCTATGTGGGCCACTCCTTGGGAACAATGTTGGTTAAATGTCCACATTGATGGGCAATGATGGTTAAACGTCCACATTGTGACCTTCCCTTAGGCCTTTGTTAGGCCCATTCTCATCATTCTCTAAGTCAGTCGACTTAAATCGTTAGGCCCCACTGATATTGCATGATCCATCTATTCTTTTGGGCTAACCCATAATGTTGGGCCCCCATTGGTTATTAGTAGGATTGTTTTAATCTTGGAGTCCATCTAAGACTTATTTGGGCCCCCTAGGGCATCTAGCGGGCCATATGATAGTATGGTGAAGGAAGCCCGTTCTAGATTCTTAAGATTATAAGTAGGCCACCTAGGTCCTTGAGGAGAGTTCATCATCACCTCTAACCATAGGTAAAAGAATCTGTAGTATTAGATTTGGTATATCCACTGTTGAGAACCGATCCTCATGTTATGGATTAGATCTGCTGCCCTTCTATGGACCCCACCATATATAGGCCGATTATTGATTACGACTATCTTAGTATATGCACTGAGTATGTGTTAGTATAACATTATGATTGTATAAGGTTGTTGTAAGGTTAATTATGATGGTACAAGACCCATTATGATTGTATAAGGCTCATTATGATTGTATAAGACCCAATTGTGATGTAAAAGGCCTATTATATATGTGAGGACCACTATATGCGGGAGGCCCATTATATGTGTGAGGCCCACCATGTGTAGGTGATTATTGCACACCGCCCATTCACCATACGAGCCATAGGCCGTGTAACATCCTAGATTTTCACTGTTTTGGATTTCCAAAAATCCTTAATTTTTTTTATGTAATTAACTTATATTATCACTTACTGACCATTAGCACTCAATGTTAGTTTATACATGGGTGGAACCAGTAAAGAACCGCACAAGTCCGATTAATCAACCGTTAGAAGCCAACGAATCCGCCCAATCACTTGAACATCAAGTTTAGCCCCATGATTTGCTCACATAGGGCCCAAATCTAACCGGCCCATCGCTAACTAATTAAGAAAATCATAACTAAATTAAATATCTAACCGAAGCCGAGTCAGATAAGGCCCGGATCTTGGCTAATATACCAAATCAACCCCGTTACTCTTTTAGCCTAAAACCGACGGTTTTGAGTAATCATGACCAAATCTCCATTTTCACTAGTTATAAATAGGCCACACTATGAACATAGTTAATCCAACCCCAAATCACTGCCCATAAGAAATCTCAATACCTAATTCATTCTAAAAATGCCCCGATTTTCCGAACAAGATCTAAACCGCTCGTTAGTGGGCCACTAGTTCCAAAACTATAGAATAATGTCCGTCTTACTAGGCTTGACGTCCATCATGAGACATCCAGTTGAGATCATTACTCAGATTGCTCAACTTGGACTTACAAGGTCGGTGCATAAGTTGTGCGAATATTCTAGAAACTAACCAAGAACTTAAGTCACTTATCTGCGTTCGATCTTTGTTTAAGTTGTGGCTTTCGGACCGTTAGATCATGACCAAATTTGGGGCAACGACCTAAAGTAATGTCCTACACAAATCTGTATAGTCGCGGGCCCGATTGATAGTGAGTGACCGTTGAACTGAATTCTGATCCTACCCGTCGATCGACGCATTCAAATGACAGGCCGATAGTGTCTATGGGTAGATCATCACTAGGGCCAACTATCCAATGGTGGGTGTCAACTCCTATGCCCCGTAATAGCCCCAAAATGGTAATAAAAAAAAACACCCCCTAAGGCTAATATAGCAAAAACCCATCCATTAGGGCCATTTACACCAAATCTGGCACTATATAAAGGCCTTATTTGGGTACCTCCACCTCTCATACGAATTTCATGCCCTAGAGTTTAAAAAAAAAAAGAAAAAAAAAAGGAGAGAGGGAGAAGTGAAAGAGGAGAAAGGATAAGAGAAAGAGCTTGAGGTGTGAGTGTCGATGCACATCCACCCTATCATCCTCTCTCTAGTCGCCTCGCCATAACCAGAGCCGTTGTCAGAGCTCTCTCGGCAATGATTGGGGGTAAATGTTGAATCCCACTTGTAATCTAAGGTTCAATAGTTATTTGTCCCTAATCTCACAAGCTTGTATACTTGTTTAGATCTTTCAACGGTTTTCTCAAAACTCTAACCTTAGGAGCGCCATGAGTTGGGTGAAATAACACAAGGTGTGGACTATTATCTTTAGGTGGCTTAGCACCAATTTTACCATGAGCTTAATGATTTTGAATGTTAGGATGATGTGTTTGAGTAATCTAAAGAGAACCTAACCAGGACCCTACATGATAGGTCCCCCTAAATTCCATGAAATAATTAAGTGTTGTTTATTTGTTCTTTAACATGATTGGGTTTGATTTTTGGTGTGGCATGTTCATCACATATATGATTTTACTAAATTCCATGATATGACTGAGTCTTATTATTTACTCTTCAACATGATTAGGCTTTTTTGGTATGGTATGTTCATCTCATATGCGATCCTAGCATAACCGTTCTTGTGGCATGTATGATTGTATTAATCCTTATTGTATGTTTGTCCTATGAATGATGTATAACTCTTGTACACTTCGCTAACTCCACACAACACACATACACATTCATTTCGTTATATTGTTAGTAATTACATTTATAGAAAAATCTGAATTTCTATGTTTGATGTATGAGTGCATAACATCTCTTGTGTAGATGATGAATCCTGATTTGTTGAAGTGCCATTGAATACTATTAAATCACTAAGTTGGTCAGAAAACTGAGGTGAGACAAGGTGATCCCATTGGTAGGACTATCCTGAGGCTAGACCAGCGGATTTGGACGGATGTGAATGAGCGACAATAGTTAGACTACATAGGTCGTTTATACCCGATGTCGTTCGTCACGCACTCACCTGGACTCACACAGTCTAGTCCACTTACTGGCCAACAATGTCTACTCATGCCTGTATGGAACCTAGAACAATCTTTAACCACTGAAGCCCATTGATAACTATCTGAAACCGATCCACTGACTTGAGAGTTGGGCATGGTGGAATGGGACACTGTGTCTGAGCTATCGGCCTACACTGGGGTGACGAGCCTCCCTGTAGTGACCGCGAGCAATCCCTCTTCTCAGCACTCCACATGTGCTTCAATCAGGGATGGAGAACCCGATGGGATCAAGGATCGCGGGGTCCTGGCCTTGCGCGTTGAGGGGCTTTGGCTTCGCAACCAGTTGAGGGCAATGATACGTGGGGTGTACCAGTTTTTCCAATCTGCTAGATGAACGGAATTAACTAAATACTCAGCTAACATTATCCATACATCGCATTAGCTAGGATTTGGCAACTCGACAGTTGAAGTTGCAATGAGGGTGGTTGGTCATGTGCGATCGTTAGATGAAGTCGCTCGAGGGAGTGTTGTTATGAGGGCATACATCATATCATAATACATGCGTATGCATTAACAAGCCTAGTTAGAGATCTGTGAATGTATGCCTTTCATTAAATTCATTGTATAAATGATGCTTATTGTAACTTAAGGCTAATAGTAATCACTGAGTTAGCTACTTACTCCCACTCTGGGATGGTGTTTTAAAACACCCACTGACCCTTTACTAGATGCAGGTGAGGCGGAGCTCGATGAGCCAAGCGAGGTGAGCATGGATAGGGAAGAGGAGCTTTCCTACGTCCAGCTTATGGGTGGATCACCGTGGACTGCGCGGGTTGTTTGTAGGTTGTTGAGTAGGGATCTAGCGCACCATTTCCTTTAAGCATTTCTTTTATAAATTTTATCGGGCGACACCTTATGCAACCCGTTTGATATTCCTATAGACTTGTAGTTCTTAGTAGCATTTATTTCACTAGATTAGCTGTGGTTGTGGTTTATGTTCTAGCTGATTCTTTTATTGCTCATTTAAACTGATTTATGTACAAATAGCCATAATTAAGATATAAGCAACACCCGGAAATTCGGAGGCCGAGTTCCTACATGGCCCCTAAAAAATCTGGGGTGTTACAGATGGTATCAGAGCAATGGTTTGGATTAAATTTGGCTGTGGATTATGAACTCGCCATAACACATTCGCTGACGTAAGAGGGAACGATCAAACTTAGAGACATCTATAGGATCCCGGGATCATGCCATTTGCAAAGTCCGAAGACTGAGACGTTAGGGTTTACGAATAGAAAGACTGAGACTGCGCAAAGTGATCCAAATCAGTTCTAATTGGAAGGTTGGACGACTTAAGTCGACCCGACCAAAATGCGCTAGGTTCAAGCTGCTAAAGTAGCTTGTGTGATCCCAACATCTAGTGTATCCTAGCCCGACGAATAGGTGGGGCCCTCCCACACGTGGGGACCCCCTCTTTGCCTCTCCAAGCTCCTTAAAGGCCCTTGGGGCTTCTCCCTATGGTCATTTCTAGCCAATCCTACCCCTTTCACCTTCAATCGTCACCCTATTTTCTTTCCACGCTCTCAAAACTTAACCCCAAAGTCTCAACTCCTCCGTCCAACCCATTTCTTTCAAAAAATCTCACTTTCCACCACTTTATCCTTCTAATTTCACCAAGTACTTTCAAATTGGACACAACTACAAAGCTCAAAGGATAAAAAGCTATAATCAAATGAAAATTTATTATAAATAGTAGAAATATAAATAAAATGGATTTTTGACCATTAACCTGATGGAATCTTGTGAAATAAACAAGTTATTTGGATAAAGTAGCTTCTCCTACCCTAAATTCATATACGACACGTCGAATAACTCATTCTGGTTTGCGAGATATGCCCGTCGCAAGATGACCCCGCCCGGGAAACAGTGAGCCGGTGGGACCCCACCCGCACGACCCCGTCCAACCCCACCTAGCTGTCCAGCGAGCCGGCGGGACCCCGCCCAACCGGTGAGACCCCGCCCGGGAAGCCAATTTCGGTGTTGCCCCCGCCGGAACTTCCTTCAATTTTAGATCGACTTCAAAAATTTTCTGATTTAGGTGATTCAAAAACCAAATTGAATCTTAATAAGTCTAGTTTCATATAAAAATAAAATAAAAATTATAACATAGTTAAATTTAGAATTATTTGATAACTGTCCAAAATTCCTCAGTTTCAAACAGTGGTTACTTCTAGAATTTTAATAATTTATCTACAAATCTAAATGAAATGAAATTTTGTGGGATGGATTTAAACTTAATGATGAATCATTATAAAAAAAATTTAAAATAATTTAAGTACTAAAAGTATAAGAAGCGTTACAATAAATATAGACATTTTTAAACTTAATGATGAATCATTAATTCAGACAACTGTCACTTTTGGAATTTTAATATAAAAAAAATTTACAATTCAAAATGAGATGAAATTTTTAATATGAGATTAAACTTGCTGATGAATCACAATAAAAAAATTTAACAAAAATAATTTAGTTACTTTAAGTATGAAGAACGTTACAAGTAATGGTATTTTATAGACAAATGAAAAATCGTTAGTTTTAGACAACTAATACTTCCTGAATTTTTATAATTCTTACGGAACTTTAAATTAAATGAAATTTTGTGAAATAAAGGTAAGTTTAATGATGGATCACTATTAAAAATTATAAAAATAATATGGTAACCAAAGGTGACGAACATGTTACAAATAATAGAAGGGTTGAAAATAAAAAATTTCTGCAACTTCGAGTTACCAATAAACTAGTCATGTCTTTTCATATTAAAGTTTAATATTGGGTGTCTATTTAGGAATTATTTATAATCATGCTAGGAATCATCCCGTGATTAAATTGGATTACATGTATATATATATATATATATATGTATGTATGTATATATTTGTTTAAGTTATTTTGGTGTAATTAAGTTAGGACCCTTAAGGAGGATTGAATTTCATAGTTTAATACTCTGAAGCTCATGTTAAAGGTAGACTACAGTAAAATATATTGAGTTTTCCTATTCTCTTATGGACTCAAGGTTCAAATAACATCAAGAAGATGATATCCTTCATCTTTGCCTTCCTGCGTCCTTAGTAGCATTATTAGCCCTCCAAACCTCAAGAATACCTTAGAACTTTCGACTATTCCTTTATTCTTGAAATTTATGAAACCAAAGTGTAGTCTGCTCATAACCTACTACCCATAAGATTGAAATGGTAATTCATAAAAAATTTAGTGCCTTTAGAAACTTTTTAGGATGATCTTTGACCATAGGCATATTGAGAGATTTATTATCCCCCAATTTGGACATAAATTAAAACGCAGACTCTCTTAGACTAAGACCCAAAGGACAACCTTATAAATAGGAGATTTAAACTTTTCAATGATGGTCATTCCCTAAACATTTAGATTGATCAGACTATGGAATTACGGAGGTATACACCTGCAAAGCATTCGTGGCTTGACCCAATTCTCAATCCTGGGCGACTACCAATGGACTCACTGCTTTGACCGAGCAGAAGACCAAGATCCACCAGGACAAAGAAGCCTTCTACCCTAGTCAGGTAAATGATCGACGTATTGGGTTCAAGCCCACTACAACCGTCTCTCTGTATTGGTCGAACATTAAAAACAAATATTTCACTCTAGATAGAGGAAAGAGTCGTCATGAATCCAAATCTTTAAGAATAAATAGATAATTAAATAAATTGTAGTAAACTATCAGGGTGAAAAAATTTTAATGGGGGTAGAATAAAATGAGCTAGACTAGTATAGATAATATACACCCTACCACACAAATAAACTTGAAATCAATGAAACTGAGGCAAATGAAATAATAAAATCTTTACTTATTACCCTTAAGCAATTTCGAGGACGAAATTATTTTTAAGGGGGGTAGATTGTAACGTCCTAGATTTTCACTGTTTTGGATTTCCAAAAATCCTTAATTTTTTTTATGTAATTAACTTATATTATCACTTACTGACCATTAGCACTCAATGTTAGTTTATACCCGGGTGGAACCAGTAAAGAACCGCACAAGTCTGATTAATCAACCGTTGGAAGCCAACGAATTCGCCCGTTCACTTGAACATCAAGTTTAGCCCCATGATTTGCTCACATAGGGCCCAAATCTAACCGTTCCATTTCTAACTAATTAAGACAATCATAACTAAATTAAAGATCTAACCGAAGCCGAGTCAGATAAGGCCCAGATCTTAGCTAATAAACTAAATCAACCTCGTTACTCTTTTAGCCTAAAACCGACGGTTTAGAGTAATCATGACCAAATCTCCATTTTCACTAGTTATAAATAAGCCACACTATGAACATAGTTAATCCAACCCTAAATCATTGCCCACGAGAAATCTCAATATTAATTCATTCTAAAAATGCCTCAATTTTTCAAACAAGCTCTACACCGCTCGTTGGTGGGCCACTGGTTCCAAAACTATAGAATAATGTCCGTCTTACTAGACTTAACGTCCATCACGAGACATCCAGTCAAGATCATGACTCGGATAGCTCAACTTGGACTTTGAAGGTCGGTGCATGAGTTGTGCGAATATTCTTGAAACTAACTAAGAACTTAAGTCACTTATTTACGTTCGGTCTTTGCCCAAGTTGTGGCTTTTGGACCGTTAGATCATGACCAAATTTGGGGCAACGACCTAGAGTAATGTCCTACACAAATCTGTATAGTCGCGGGCTCGATCGATAGTCGGTGACCGTTGAACTGAATTCTGATCCTACCTGTCGATCGACACATCCAAATGACAGGCCGATGGTGTCTATGGGTAGATCATCGCTAGGGCCAACTATCCAACGGTGGGTGTCAACTCCTACGCCCCGTAGTAGCCCAAAAATGGTAGAAAAACACCCGTAGGGCTAATATAGTAAAAACCTATCCCTTAAGGCCATTTACACCAAATCTGGCACTATATAAAGGCCTTATTTGGGTACCCCCACCTCCCATACGAATTTTATGCCCTAGAGCAAAAAGAAAGGGGGGGGAGAGAGGGAGAAGAGAAAGAGCTTGGGTTGTGAGCGTCGGTGCACATCGACCTTATCATCCTCTCTCTAGTCGCCTCGTCGTAACCGGAGCCATTGTCGAAACTCTCTTAACAATGATTGGGGATAAGTGTTGAATTACAATTGTAATCTAGGGTTCAATAGTTATTTGTCCCTAATCTCATAAACTTGTATGCTTGTTTAGGTCTTTCAACAGTTTTCTCAAAACTCTAACCCTAAGAGCGCCATGAGTTGAGCGAAACAACACAAGGTGCGGACTATTATCCTTAGGTGGCTTAGAACCAATTTTACTATGAGCTTAATGATTATGAATGTTAGGATGATGTGTTTGAGTAATCTAAAGAGAACCTATCAAAGACCCTACATAATAGGTCCCCCTAAATTCCATGAAATGATTAAGTGTTGTTTATTTATTCTTTAACATGATTGGGTTTGATTTTTGGTGTGGTATGTTCATCTCATATATGATTTTACTAAATTCTATGATATGACTGAGTGTTGTTATTTTCTCTTCAACATGATTAGGCTTGTTTTAGTATGGTATGTTCATCTCATATGTGATCCTAGCATAGCCTTTCTTGTGGCATGCATGATTGTATTAATCCTTATTGTATATTTATCTTATGAATGATGTATAACTCTTGTACGCTTCGCTAATCCACATAACACACATACACATTCATTTCGTTATATTGTTAGTAATTGCATCTATAGAAAAATTCGAATTTCTATGTTTGATGTATGAGTGCATAACATCTCTTGTGTAGATGATGAATCCTGATTTGTTGAAGTACTATTGAATACCATCAAATCCCTAGAATGGTCAGGAAACTGAGGTGAGACAAGGTGGTCCCGATGGTAGGACTATCCTAAGGCTAGACCAACGAATTTGGGCAGATGCGAATGGACGATAGTAGTTGGACTACATGGGTCATTTGTACCCGATGTCATCTGTCACACACTCGCCTGGACTTACATGGTATAGTCCACTTCCTGACCAACCATGTATATTAACCATGTCTGCTCACGCCTATATGTGTAATGTCTAGGAAAAGTCCGTACAAAGACCCGAGTACCACCTCGGGCAAAAATCACCCAGGACCAAATCTTTTAGAAATTAGACGAAAATTAATTAAGTGTTAAACTGAATTAATCGCTAGATTAGCTTGAACAACTGTCTATACGATCTGTAAGACCCAAAACTAGTAGAATCATTGACGCTACATTACCTAAAAATGTAGGATAATCTCAAAACCCAGTTGCTCTCGAGAGCAGCTTGAAACTCCATTTCGGACCTGGATTGCGCGTCAAAAGTCCGATTACTGTGAAGCTATATAGTTATAACCGCCTTATTGGACTTGACAACCATCTCGAAAATTAAATCCTAATAGTGTCCAGAAACGCACAACTTGAGCCTGGAGCGAAGTGTGTGAGAAACACGAATATCTTTAGAAAATGAACTCGGATTTAAGTGATTTCGGCCGTTCGCGTGCGAGCCAAATTTAAGGTTTCAAACCATCAGAATCTAACCCAAATACACCCTCAGATCAAGGAAATTTCCCTACACAGGTCAGTTTACTTGTGGCCCTGATCGAGTGATGACGACCGTTGAACTGAAACTGTTCCGCCACGATCGATCCACTAATCTGATCGAACTGAAACCTTAACCTGACCTAGATCCAATGTAAGGGAACTTTCCGCAGACCGTATGCAGAAAGGGGGCCTCCAAATCAGCTCCGTTGGATTGAAACAGCCGCTCCTTGGCTTTAACCTAAGTATACTATGGCCCTGGGGCCATTTTCATCAGTTCTGGGCCTATATAGGGACCTTAAACCCTCTCTCTCTCTCTCTCTTGCCATACGAATTTCTAAACCCTAGGAGAGAGAAGAGAGAAAAGAGAAGGAAAGAGTGAGGAGAAGAGAGAGAGTGTGAGAGATAGTTATTAGGCTTCGTTCCTATCACTCCACGTGCCGAATCAGCCTTCCCGTGTCGCTATTTCGGCGATTCTGGATTGGTTCTTGGGTAAGAAATCCTAATCCTAATCTTTAGGGATTCAAATAGAGTAAATGGTGTAATAGCTAACCTATTTTATGTTATAGGTTGTTGTTGTGCCGGAGACGAAGACTTAGCATATAAATTGAGTTCGTTACGTATTTACTGGTGAAAGGTGCGGACTATAAATGTTTAGGTTATGGTTTTCAAGGCTTTCAATGTCAGTTAATGATTTATGACTGACTTGATTGCTATCACATGTGCTTAGATATTATGTTTTCCGTATATTACATATATATGTAAACTCTGTTGACTTTAATGCATACTATGTGTTTGTTGAAATGTCTGAATGAATATGAAATTATGATTTATGCTTATTATGATTGATGTTTGGGAATACATGATTGTTGTATGCGTGGCAACTCCTATATTGAAGGATTTGTTATAATATGTGTTTTAAACTAACTTATTATGTGTATGTAATATGTGTAGTCTAAGTGTTTGATAAAATGCTTGAATGAGAAAATGTTTGTTTAAATGTACGTAATGAGGGTGTTAAGATAGGATTCTCAATTCTCTTATCTATAATTACAGTTTCCTTTATGTAACTTATCTTAGTACTATATGATTTACGGATGAGATGCCTATGTATGATAACATGTATAGTTTGTGTTTGTTGAAATGCTCAAGCAAGATTTATATTTAGATTGGTTGTCACATGCTGTCTTTGACAATCACATGTGAATGCTATTATTTGGAGTGTAATTGGGGCTACGTTGTAATCCAGGCAATCGGTAATGATTTACGATCGGTGGCCGAACTGTTTCAACCACAACGGATGCGTTCAATGAATCTGAGTCGTACGTTGTTTGTCGACAGTGGTTAGGCCACGAGGAGTGCTTATGCACTCCATGTTGATCAATTCAGCGTACGCTCATACCAGTCGAGCTTGTCAAGCAACCCGATTGGCCTAATATATGTTCACCATGTATGGACGCTACTACTTAAATCTAAGGTACTAACTTACTAATGAAAAGCACATTTAACCTTGGTACCACGATCCGCTAAGACTCATGAGCCGGGCATAGTAGTATGGGACACCGTGGTCAAGCTGTCGGCCTACACTGGGGTGACAATCCTTCCCATGGTGACCAGTGAGCAAACCAAACTCGTGAGCCGAATACGGTGGTATGGGACACTGTATTCGAGCTGTCGGCCTACACTAAGGTGACAAGCCTTTCCCGTAGTGACCTCGAGTATGAACTAAGGCTTACGCCGATGGTAATGAGCCTATGCATAGTAACATGAACTTGTCTGTCCACTGCTATTCAAATCAAGGATGGCGTTGCCCTATAACTTGCTTATCATATGTGATAAACTAGGATTAACAACCTTAGATGGATCATCGTTGGGTAAATGATATAAAGGGAGGTACCTTAGCTTCCTAAACCTGCTTTATGAATAAGTATAATTAAGAACTTAACTAATCACGTGCATGCACCGCATTTGCATATGCCTTTAACGTTGGGGTTGAGCACAGAGGAAGGGGTGCATGCCTCGATCGTGAGATGATGTCGCAGAGGGAGTGCAGGCGAGGGTATGCATCATTATAACATATCATCCTTACATTAAACAGAGTACCTAGGAATGCTTGTTGTATTGCTTTATCATTACTGTTTGACTAAATTGATAACATGTTAACCTTTGCCTTATAACTCTACTGAGTTGATCACTAACTCCCACTCTGGGATGGTGTTTTAAAACACCAACCAGACTCTGGTTTAGTTGCAGATGATGGCGACGCTTGCGAGGTGGAGCCTGATTTTTATGATAACGAGGAGTTCTCCTACATGCAGTTATCAGTCGGGTCTATGTATGACATGTCCTGATCGATGGGGATTACTGGGATGCTGACTAGATGACATTACACATTTTGTATATTTTAAAATTTTAGATGTAATTAATTGACCTGGTAACATGATCATACTCGGGAGACTTACAATCACTTATTTGCTTTATATACTTATTACAGTCTTCCGCTTGCGTAATTCAACTCTCTGGAGTATGATATGTTGTTTTGGTATAATCTCATTCATATTTAATGCACTAATATGGTCAACATTTAATCATCATTACCTATGTTACATAAGTGATACGTTGGGACTCGGGAGTTGGGCACCTGCATGACTCCCAATTTTCAGGGCACTACAAGTTGGTATCAGATCATGATTTAGATTAAACTGGACCTGGGTTATGGTAAAACGATGCATGATAACTAACTTTGACTTAGGAGGGGGCATTAAAATGTAGCAATGATCATAGGATTTTCAGTTTCACCGACAGGTGAAACTGACCGTTGAAATCGAGGCTCGTACGCATCTGTGACCATGCATGGTGACCCCAGATCTTTTCTAGACCATCAATCGACGGGTTTAGATGAGAATCCAGCCTATTTCACACTTAAACAAGCCCGAAGATCATGAATATATGCGAGATGGGACCCGAAATGACTCAAATGGACTAGGGGCCCAAACGAAGCAAAACGGGGGGAATCCAAAGTGGACCCCACACACATACGGCACCCCGCAGGGGATGCCATCGTCCACGGGGCGAGGGCTCCATCTGCGCACATTATCCACTTAGCTCGTCTGCCGCACGTTAATGTTTAGTCTCTTCACGACTCCTTGTCATAGTTTTACAACTCCATCAAAAGCTTAGAAGCAGTGCGAAGTATAGTCATTACTCCAGAAATTCTGAATCGTCAGAAAGAATTGGCACTACTTAAGGAGAAACTCTCTCGTTCAGATGACATCCTTGCTAATTGCAATACTGTTAGTCAATCTCTTCATGAGAAGTTGAAAGTTTCTAATAGAAATAAGGCGATCATTGATGATCAGATTGCTATTCTTGAGAGAGAGATTTTGCTTCTCAAGGGTAAAAAAGAAGCAGAATATTTAACTATTCATCAAATCAAGGAGCTTGAAACAAATTCTCAGAGACCCCTATAACCTCCCTATTTGCTCCCCTCTCCCCTCATACACCCCTTCAAGCCTTCATTTTTCCTTAAAAGTTCTTTTTCCCCTCTCAAATCTCCCCTTTATTCTCATATTTTCTCTCTTTTCTTCATCACATACATCCCTCCACCATCCTCACCAAAACCCATCTTCTATCTTTCTTATTTCCTCCCTTTTCAGTACACAAAATCATATTTATGTCTCATACATCTCTAAATCCACCAACCCATTCCACTTCCCAAGTTTTCTTCATCCTCATGACTCTTTTCGAGCTTGTGGTAGCCATATTTTCTCTTTCTATGCTTCTTTCCCTCATGGGGAAGAAGAGAGCTTCCACGGATGAGGCCGAGCCTAGCCGCCCTACTTATCGAAGGAGAAAATCGGCGCCGCTACAAGTGCAAGCGTCAATGTGGAGATAAGGACAAAGTGGGACCTCGATCCCCAGGCTCCTCTTCTAAGAACTTTACTAACGGACCTGTCACATGGAAGATTTTAAGGCCGTAGGGTTCTCTTCGAAGCACATGTAGATAAGAGACTGTTCGGGCTTTATCCATTGATGGACAGCCTGTCTGATGCTAAATGGGGGCCTATATTTGAAGGTAAGTCACGGGCGACTACGGACATTGTCCGAGCCTTCTACGCCCATATACAAGACCCATTGCTGGAGCCTCTACAATTCAAGATCTCTGTGGCAAGGCGGGAAGCGGTTGTAGACGTCCGTCTGATATCTCGGATCTTGGGAATACTGTGTGGTAAGGTACACGCTAGTAAGGATTATTTTAGCAACGAGCGTAAAAGGGACCATCACACGTGATTCCTTTGTGGCCGACTAGCCCATTGGAATCCCAACAGTACCCTCTTAGCATCCAAGATGACCGACGACATCCGCCTACTCCACCACATCTTTACGTACAACATGTATCCCAGATGGAGCAACCACAGCGAGTGTACGTGCTTGATGGTGGACTTCTTGTACCGTGTTAGGCAGGGAGATAAGTTGTGTTTGCCTACCTTTGTCCTACGAGAGATAGTCTAGACCACCTGTTCTACTAGAACAGCCAATTCACTTCCATTTGGTTGACTCATATGCAAGCTTACTCATGATTTCAGCTACAGACTTTACCCTGATGTGGTGGTGCTGATTCACTTTATAAATGATACCACGCTCGCCAACATGAAGATTGGGCCAATACAACAACGTGTTAGGTCCGAGGACGAGGAAAGTAGCGATAGGGCCGAGGAGAGTGAAGAAGAAGAGAAAGAGGAAGAGAATGAGATAGAGGAAGAAGGAGAGCAGGAAGAGGAAGAGGAGGCCCAGGACACGGATGAGGGCTCTCCTCCTGGTACATAGGAGCGTGACAGGGATCGGGCTGCTATAGAAGCCCGCTTGGCTCAGATCGAGGAGGGCCAAGTTGCCCTAAGACAAGAGATCATAGAGACCCGAGCCAAGGTTGAAGAGAATCAGGCCTTTATGAAGCGAAAATTCAATAAAGTATCACGTGCCTTGAGGTCTATCCTGTGTTGTCTACAGGATAAGGGTGCACCTCCACCATTATCAGATTTTGACGACTAGTCATACATGTAGTCGTCTTTTGGTTTGCTTTGTTGCTTACTTTCTTATTTCTATGTATAGCCTTGATAGGCTTAGTAATGTGATAGAGTGGTTTGTAGGTTTTAGTGTGTGTGAAACCTTGCTTAGATTAGCTCACATGCATCTTTTGTCATGATCCATGTAATACTGCATCTCATGTATTGTGACAATTTTGGTAAATAAAATGCATAAAGCTCCTTTTGGTTTGAAATGCGAATGATGTATGGATGCGTGTATGATCTTATGTTAAATCTCACTCGAGTTGCACCTTATGTTGTATATAAAGAATGCCACCTAAGAGCACGCGGAGTACGGCACGTCTCACACTTGGTGATTCGATTGACGAGGCTCCTCCCCTAAGCGATAGTCACATGGACCTCAGTTCGAGCCTGACTCACGAGACTATACCGGATTCTCAGTCGGCCACTGGCCCCACTAATGGGCTGACACTTGTTGCACCACCGGTTCCTGAGCAAAACGATGCGTCTACTTTGACGCCGCACGTGCCTCAGTCAGCTCCTTCTACTGATAGGTTGGATCAGATGATGATCATGACGTAGCAGCAGCAGTTTTTGGCCACCATTATAGGGGTCTTTGCCTAGGGTATGGGTGTAGTTCCACCTAAACCACTTGTGCAACCTGCTGGGAATATGAGTGCCAGTGGCTTATATGAATGATTCCAGCGCTTCCGACCTCCTACTTTTGTAGGTACTCATGGATCCAAGGAGGCTGAGTATTGACTTAACCATATCTCTAAGATGATAAAGCCGCTGCACTGCACTGAGGCAGAGCAGGTGGAGTTAGTCACCTACATGTTTGAGAAGGAGGCCAGTCTCTGGTGGGACAGCATCCTCTGGACTATTGTTGTGGGATATGTATAGACATGGGCGGCCTTTGAGAACCGCTTCCATGAAAAGTACTTTTCACTCACGTATCATCATGAGAAGGAGAGTGAGTTTCTTCACCTCCGTCAGGGAGGGATAACAGTGGCAAAGTATGAGAACAGGTTTATGGAGATGGCCTGATATACTCCCGTGATATTAGCCAACCAGCCGATGCGCATGCGGCGGTTTTCTGAGGGCCTACGACCTGAGATACGCTTGAAGATGTGTTGGCTAGCATATCCAACTATGCTGAGCAAGTGGGCATGTCTTTGCGAGTGGAGCAAGATGGGGATAGATTATCCCGTACTCGTATGTCTATGGTTCCTAGGCCACGACCAGATCTGCCGAGCAGGCCGTTCCTCGGCAAGAGGCCCCGTGCAGACTCCCCTCCCAAACTTGCGGCTCCACCAGCCCCGATAAGGCGATTAGACTTGTGATGCACATACTGCAAGAGGTCGGGCCATTCAGATACTTATTGCTTCACCAAGATGAGGGATATCGGCTTCTCGCCGTCTCAGAGGATCAACCGTCAACTTCCTCAGGCTATTACAGCCCCACCTCTATGCTCAACATCAGCACATCCATCTTTTTGGCCACCTACACCTCGATTTAGGCTGTCTCAACGGCCCATGGTACCGCAGCCGAACCATTCTTAACAGGCTCATGTGCACTCACTCGTAGCTGAGGCATGCGAGACAGCAGTTACAGCACCGATGGCTTTTGAAGTCACGGCTCATGTCCGAGGTACACGAGTTTTCTTATTGGTGGACACCAGGTCCACTATCTCCATCGTATCATGCGCAGCAGTCAAGCAGCTAGCATTGGATATAGCTCCTACGAAGGGAGTGAAGATCTTTACAGCTACAGGGTGTAACGCCCTGAAAATCGGGGGTCGAGCATAAACTCAACTCTCGAGTTCCAGAACATCACTTATGCAACAAAATGAATGATGATTGAATGTTGACTGTATTCGTGCATTGAACATGAGTGAGATTAAGCCAAAACAACATATCATACTCCAGAGACAGTTAAACTTGCAAGCGAAAGACAATGATAGATAGATAAAATATATAAACTGTGATGAGTCTCCAGAGTGTGATAACATTACTAGGTTAAATAATTACAAGTACAGTTCTAAAATATACCTAATGTGATGACGTGTAATGTCTCCTATCCCAAATACCATAACCCCGTCAGTACAATATCAGGTCTCCATTGACCTGCCAGGGAGATACAGATAGGAGAACTCCTCCTATCATCACAGAAGTAGTCCGGCTCTGCTTCACAAGCATCGCCATCACCTGAAACTCAACAAATCTGGTTGGTGTTGCAAACACCGTCCCGTAACGTGGGAGTGAGTGATCAACTCAGTGGAACAGTAAAGCATAAGTTATCATGTTATCAATACAGTCAAGCAGTAATGATAAAGCAGTAAATCAAACACTCCTAGTTACTCTGATTAATGCAAGTATGAATACAGGTATGATGGATGCCCTCACCGACATACTCCCTCATGCGACACCATCTCACGTTCGCGGCATGCTTACATCCCACAGTGCTCCACATCTTCCAGGCACATGCGATGCATGATGAGCATGATTACCGAGTTTTTAATTAGTCCATTTCAAACTGACGAGGATTGGAAAACTAAGGTACCTCCCCGTATCATTCCCAAACATGATCCATTCTAGGGTCGTCGGTCCCAGGTAATATCGAGACGATGGTGTGTTTTCTAGGTCACTGCGAGAGGCCATCGAGAACAATTACGCACAAAGGTTGCACCACTCCCCATCACCCCTTAAACGATTCATCACTATACAGAAACAGGCCTAGTTCATACTCTATATATCGCGGCGAACCCTAAGGCGCACTGCGACTTCAGAATATGCTCGTGGTCACTACAAAGGGCTGCCAGGGCTGTTACGCACAAAGGTTGCACCACTCCCCCATCACCTTATCAATGTAGGCCGACAGCGTGAATATAGTGTCCCATACCACCATAATCGGCTCACGAGTTAAGTTGCTCACTGGTCACTACGGGGAGGCACGTAGCCCCAGCGTAGGCCGACAGCTCGACCACGGTGTCCCATACCACCATGCCCGGCTCATGAGTCTTAGCGGATCGAGGTACCATGGTTAAAAGGGTTTTCACTGGTAAGTTTGGTACCCTAGGTTCAAGCATTAGTGACCAAACATGTGAACATACATAAGACAGATCGGGTTGCACGACGAGCTCGGCCCCCAGCTAGCCCGAGCGCACAACAAGTTAAACGACATGAAGTGCATAAGCACTTCGCGTGGCCAACCACTATCGCCAACCGAAGTACGACTCGAGTTCGTCGAACACATCTCACGTGGTGACATGAAACTCAACCACGATCTCCAATCTAGTACCGATTGTCTGAACTATAATCATAGCCCCAAGCACAATCAATTGTCATCCATAGCATGTGGAGTAAAGCATGATAAACAAAGTAATTCAAGCATGATAAATAAAGTAATTTAAACATACTAGTAGGCATGTTATAAGCATATTATAAAGCATGATATAAAGCATGTTGTAAAACACTACATAAATAGGAATACAAACACATGTATTGTAAGTAAGTGGTTTAGGTGATCAACCTCATGGAGGTAATCATACACGTCGCTAGGATAGTTGAGAATCCAATCTCAACACCCTTAAACATTACAATTTACTAACTACTACTCATTCAGACATTTCAACAAACACTTTAAAATACAGGAATCAACATACATGACATATGTTGATCACAGAGGTATAAGGCCAAATCCTTTCACTAGGGAGTTACCCCAATCATAACACGCATACACCCATGACGGATAGTCATGGCAAGCAGGAAACCAAGTTCCATATTCATTCAGTCATTTCCACAAACACTTGGGCCACACATTTTAGCATATATAGTGTGTATTGGCCGTGGTGTGATTTAGGGTAAATCCTTTCGTCAAAGGGGTATTGCCAATACAACAATCAATTATCCATGACAATTAGTCATGGCGAGCACGAATGAGAATTCTATACTCATTCAGTCATTTTCACAACACTTAGAATACACTATTACAACATACATGGTGTATGTTAGCAAAACATGTATTAGGGCTATCCTTTAGCCAAGTGAGTATTTTATCCATGTATAATATATTACTACAGCAAATAATCATGATAACTATATCTCCAAAATTTATGCGTATACAGTATTTTCTAGAATACGCATTTTCAACATACATAGTGTATACAAACAAACATGTATTACGGCGATTCTTTTCGCCAAATAAGTAATTTATCCATATGTCATATAATCATACGACACATAATCACGGCAAACACATTTCCAAAATTTGTACAGAAGCGGTATTTCTAGTATACGCAATTTCAACATACATAGTGTTTTCAAGTAAACATAGATCTCGGCAATTTCTTTCGCCAAGCTAGTATTTTATTCATATATTGTATAATCATATATTAAATAAATATGTCAAACATTATTCCAAACGAAATACGTATACGGTATTTCTAACATACACAATTTCAACATACGTCGCATTTACAAGTGAACATGTATTTTGGCGATTCCTTTCGTCAAACTAGTATTTTATTCATATACTATATATTCATACATTAAATAAACATGTTAAACATTTTCCCAAAAAAAATATGTATACGGTATTTCTACGTATACCTAGAGTATGTGAAAATCCATATTTTACAACGTTAATCGAAACAGGAAACGGAAAGCACTTTGTACATGTGCATTTACACGCAGATCATGAATCTATCATTATATGACATTGAAAGCGTTGAAAACCGTAACTTATACACTTAAAGTCCTCACCTTTGCCTTTTGAAAGCAAGCGAATCAACCAAGGGTAGCAAATCTTCCGTATACGGGAGTTTTCTAGCCTAAAGAGCGGAATCGGTTAGTCGTTACACAACCCACATCGCTCCCACCTCAAATCAGACCTAGGGTTAGGGTTTCTTACCTTCAAATGGGATGGAAACCGTAGGAAAACACCTGGAATGAAGCGGTGTAGGCCGTATAACAGTCCAAAGCAGTAGGAGGAAGATCTCCCACAAAACCCAAACTATTCTCCCTCTTTTCTCTCTCTCCCTCTAGGGTTTTCTCCAAAATTCGTATGGCTGTGAGAGGGGCTGTTCTAAGCCCTTTTATAGCCAAAAACATTCGAAATTAGACTCGGAGTTCAAAAGTGCGTTTGCTTATATAGGCATTTTGCCACTTTTCCAACTCAAAGGGAGGTTCTGGTGGCCCTCCTTGAACCAAACGTCAGACTTAAGCTCACCATCTATGGATCTATGTGGGATTACGTTTTTGACTCGATCGGATTCCCAGATCACACGTGGCGGACCACTTTCAGTTCGACGGTCAGTGGGCCACGATCAGAAATTCCAAGTACATGTAAATGTTCTGAAATTTTTCTTAATCGAGGGTGTAATTTGGTCTGATTCGACGGTCGGGTTGCTTATCTTGGCGTCAACGAATGATGCCAGATCACTATTCCAGATATTTATTTTGGAATGGGAATAGTGATTTTCACACACCCTCGCTCCGGATCGAAGCGAATGGCCATGGAACATCGGATGGAGCTGATTTTTGAGATGATTGTTAAGCCCAGTGGGGCGGCCCTAGTTCCTTAAGCCGGGTTAATCGGACTCCCGATGTGCGATCTAGACCTAATACGAAGTTTCGTTTCATTCCGAGAGCAGACGGAAAATGAGTTTGGTTCTAAACTTTAGGGTAACCTAGCGTCAATGATTACTGCAACTTTGGGTCTTGCAGATCGTATTTAAAGCGATCCTAACGGATTTCATGGCTAATCGAGTTTAGTACTTAGTTAACTTTGTCTCATTTCTAGAGGATTTAGTCCTAAGTGAATTCTGGTCGAGGTGGTACTCAGGCCTTTGGAGTTTATATATAAAGTGATCCAAGTTATACTACTTAGCTAGTTTAAGATAGTGTCTAGGGTGAAAGTTCTTAGAAAAATTGGAAGATCAAGGTGATGAAGGGTGAGGTTTGTGAAGGAAATGAGTTCAAAGGCGGCTTTGGACTTTGGGATTCAGTTCTGACAAGTTAATGAGGTATTAGGATTGACCCATTGCCTAAGGACATCTAATCCCAGGTTGGCAAAAATTCGGGGCGTTACACAGGGACTTTTCGAAAGTTAGCAGAACTTGTGAGGGTTACTCAATAGACTTAGGAAGTAGGATAGTACTTGTTGACTTGATCGTTGCCCCACTATACCATTACGACGTTATCCTCGGTATGGATTGGCTCACCGAGATGAAGGCTGAGATCGATTGTGACACCAGAGTGGTGACAGCCCATACACCTGAGGGCATGGCCTTTACCTTTCCAGTTCAGGTTAGTTGGCCCTACCGCGTTAGCTATTATGCCACCTTGCTTGAGAGTGTTGATGATCCGACACTTAGGAGCACGCTAGTAGTTCGGGAATTCACGGACATGTTCAGGACAATTCCTGGATTACCTCCTCAGCGCGAGATCGATTTTACCATTCATCTTATGCCTGGTGCGACAACCATTTCATTACTGACATATCGCATGCCTCCATGTGAGATGGAGGAACTGAGAAAGTAGATCGACGATCTGTTGGAGGCGGGCTTTATACGACCGAGCGTATCTCCGTGGGGAGCACCTGTGCTGTTTGTGAAGAAGAAGGATGGATCTCTACAATTATGCATTGATTTTCACAGATTGAACCAGGTGACAGTAAAAAAATAAGTATCCTTTGCCCAGGATAGATGATCTATTTGATCAGTTGAAGGGGGCACAGTATTTCATGAAGATTGACTTACAGTCAAGGTATCACCAGTTACGCGTCAGGGATGAGGACGTACAAAAGATAGCTTTTAGGACTAGTTTTGGGCACTACGAGTTCCTTGTGATATCGTTTGGCCTCACAAATGCACCTGCCATGTTCATAGACTTGATGAACTGGGTGTTCGGGCTGTATCTATTTTGATTCGTCATCGTGTTTATAAATGACATCCTGATATACTCCAAGAGTTGGGAAGATCACGAGGAGCACCTGCAAGCAGTCTTTGATACTCTCAGGAAGAACCAGTTGTTTACATAGTACAAAAAGTGCTACTTCTGAAAAGAAGAAATCAAGTTCTTGGGACATGTGGTGTCCAAGGAAGGGATAGTTGTGGACCTTGCTAAAATAGCCGCAGTACAGGACTGGGAGCAACCCGGTTCGGTTACTAAAGTGAGGAGTTTTCTTGGACTAACAGGTTACTATTGATGATTCATTTGGGATTTTTCCAAGATAAACTATTGTCTCAGCTGACTCAGAAAGATCTCAAGTTCGCCTGGAATGAGAAAGCAGAAGCAGCTTTCTAGGAGCTGAAGGACAAGTTGACTCCACCCCTGTGCTAGTATTGTCAGAGTAAGGGGTCAAATATACTATATACACCAACGACTCTCGTGTGGGTTTAGGTTGCGTTTTGAGGCAGAAGGACAGGGTTATTGCCTATGCATCGCGACAGTTGAGGAAACACGAGGAAAACTACCCTACGCATGACTTGGAGTTAGCGGTCGTCATCTTTGCATTAAAGCTCTGGAGACATTACCTCTACGGAGAGGAGTTCGAGCTCTTTTATGACCCCAAGAGCCTCAGATACATATTCATGTAGAGGGACCTGAACATGAGGCAGCGATGATGGACGGAAACCTTGAATGACTTCAAGTTCGAGGTCTCCTACTATCCTGGCAAGGCCAACCTTATGGCAGATGTGTTGAGCCACAAGAAGGCGATAGCATTTTTGACTCCGCTGATGATAGCAGAGTGAGATATGGTAGAGTTTGTGCAAGACTTTAAGCAGAGACTTACGGTAGAGGAGCCATTCGAGAGCATCACACATATTCGTATTCAGCCACTTATCGAAGACCAAATCATAGTGGCTCAGGGGAAAGATGAAGGGTTGCTACAGTTGAGGAAACGAACTAGTAATGATGTAGGCTCTGAGTGGAGAGTTGGTACGGATGGGGGTTTACGTTATCGTGGCTGCCTATGCGTCCCAAATCTTCACAACTTGAGAAAGGAAGTTCTCGAGGCTAATCACAATTCGAGGATGGCAATGCATCCTGACAGTACGAAAATGTACCGAGACATGAAGCGCTCGTACTGGTGGGACAATATGAAGGCCCACATAACAAACTATGTATCCCATTGTCTCACGTGCTAGTAGGTCAAGGCAAAGCATCGCCGACCTCCTGGACTACTTCGGCCCATGCCCATAGCTAAGTGGAAATGGGATTTCATCTCTATGAATTTTATCTCAGGGCTACCAAAGATGAGGAAGAGACATGACTCCATATGGGTGATTGTGGACCGGTTGAAGAAATCGGCTCATTTTCTCCCTATTAGAGTTTCGAACTCAGCAGACGATTTAGCCAGTCTGTACATCAAGGAGATAGTATGTCTGCATGGAGTTCCCATAGAGATCATGTCAGACTGAGACACGCGATTCACATCTATCTTCTGGACTCGTAACCAGGAAGCAATGGATGTGAAGTTGAAGTTTAGTACCGCGTTCCACCCACAGACGGACGAGCAGATGGAACGGGTGAATCAGGTGTTGAAAGATATGTTGCGAGCTTGCGTGCTTGATTTTAAGGACAGTCAGGACGATTGTCTTCCTTATGTTGAGTTCAACTATAACAACAGCTTCTAGGCGAGTATTGGCATGGCCCCCTATGAGGCCTTGTATGGGCGCCCCTGTCGGGCACCACATTGCTGGGCAGAGGTTGGCGAGAAGAGCTTGATTGGCCCAGAGTTAGTACAGGTGACCTCAGATAAGATCGACATTATCAAGCATCGACTTCTGGCAGCACAGAGCAGACAAAAGAGCTACGCTAATATGAAGCAGCAGCAGCTAGAGTTCGAGGTTGGGGACCACGTATTCCTGAAAGTTTCTCCAATGAAGGGAGTCCTTTAGTTTGGGAAGAAAGGGAAGCTCACGCTGAGATTCATTGGCCCATTCCAGATACTAGATCGAGTGGGTATGGTAGCATACCGCCTTGCTTTGCCCACACCACTCGTAGGCGTGCACAACGTATTTTATGTGTCGATGTTGAAGAAATACGTTCCTGACTCTTCTCACATTATCAGATGAGAGCCAGTATAGTTGAGTGAAGATGCTACTTATGTACTACGACCGACGCGTATTCTAGATAGGAAGGAGCAGGTGTTACACAGTAAGGTAATTCCACTTGTGAAAGTTCTGTGGACACATCACACTGAGGAAGAGGCTACTTGGGAAACAGAAGCCGAGGTTCGCAAAAACTACCATCAGATTCTCAAGGAGTACAAAAATGAACTAATTTCGAGGATAAAATTTTTCTTTAAGGGGGGTAGATTGTAACGTCTTGAAAAAATCCATACAAAGACCTAAGTACCACCTTAGGCAGAAATCACTCAGGACTAAATCCTTTAGAAATTAGACAAAAATTAATTAAGTGTTAAACTGAATTAATCACTAAATTAGCTTGAATAGCGTTTTATACGATCTGTAAGACCCAAAACCAGTAAAATCGTTGACGCTACATTACCTAAAAACATAGGATCAATATCAAAACCCAGTTGCTCTCAGAGCAGCTTGAAACTCCGTTTCGGACCTGGATCGTACATTAAAAGTCTGATTACTGTGAAGTTATACAGTTATGACCGCCTTACTGGACTTGACAACCATCTCGAAAATCAAATCCTAATAGTGTTCAGAAATACACAACTTGAGCCCGGAGCGAAGTGTGTGAGAAACACGAATATCTTTAAAAAATGAACTCGGATTTAAGTGATTTTGGCCGTTCGCATGCGGGCGAAATTTAAGGTTTCAAACCATCCGAATCTAACCCAAATATACCCTTAGATCAGGGAAAATTCCCTACACAGGTCTGTTTACTTGTGGCCTTGATCGAGTGATGACGACCATTAAACTGAAACTGGTCCGCCATGGTCGATCCACAAATCTGATTAGACTGAAACCTTAACCTGACCTTGATCCAATGTCAGGGAACTTTCCTCAGACCGTATGCAGAAAGGGGGCCTCCAGATCAGCTCCGTTGGATCGAAACAGCCGCTCCTTGGTTTTAACCAAGTATACCATGGCCCTGGGGCCATTTTCATCAGTTCTGGGCCTATATAAGGACCTTAAACCCTCTCTCTCTCTCTCTTGCCATACGAATTTTCTAAACCCTAGGAGAGACAAGAGAGAAAAGAGAAGGAAAGAGTGAGGAAGAGAGTGTGTGAGAGATAGTTACTAGGCTTTGTTCCTATCGCTCCACGTGCCGAATCAGCCTTCCCGTGTCGCTATTCCGGCGATTCCAGTTCCGTTCTTAGGTAAGAAATCTTAATCCAAATCTGTTTTAGGGATTCAAATAGAGTAAATGGTGTAATAGCTAACCTATTTTATGTTATAGGTTATTGTGCCGTAGACGAAGACTTAGCATATAAACTGAGTTCATCACATATTTATCGGTGAAAGGTGTGGACTATAAACGTTTAGGTTATGGTTTTCAAGGCTTTCAATGTTAGTTAATGATTTATGACTGACCTGATTGCTATCACATGTGATTAGATATTATGTTTTCTGTATATTACACATATGTAAACTCTGTTGACTTTAATGCATACTATGTGTTTGTTGAAATGTCTGAATGAATATGAAATTATGATTTGTGCTTATTATGATTGATGTTTGAGAATACATGATTGTTGTACGTGTGGCAACTCATATGTAGAAGGATTTGCTATAATATGTGTTTTAAACTAACTTATTACGTGTATGTAATATGTGTAGTCTAAGTGTTTGATAAAATGCCTGAATGAGAAAATGTTTGTTTAAATGTACGTAATGAGAGTGTTGAAATAGGATTCTTAATTCCCTTATCTATAATTACAATTTCCTTTATATAACTTATCTTAGTACTATGTGATTTACGGATGATATGCCTATGTATGATAACATGTATAGTTTGTGTTTGTTGAAATGCTCAAGCAAGATTTATATTTAGATTGGTTGTCACATGCTGTCTTTGACAATCACATATAAATGCTATTATTTGGAGTGTAATTGGGGCTACGATGTAGTCCAGGCAATCGGTAATGGTTTATGATCGGTGGCCGAACTGTTTCAACCACAACGGATGCGTTCAATGAATCCGAGTCGTACGCTGTTTGTCGACAGTGGTTAGGCCACGAGGAGTGCTTATGCGCTCCATGTCAATCAATTTAGCATACGCTCGTACCAATCAAGCTTGTCAAGCAACCCGGTTGGCCTAATATATGTTCACCATGTATGGACGCTACTACTTGAATCTAAGGTACCAACTTACCAGTGAAAAGCTTGTTTAACCTTAGTACCGCGATCCGCTAGGACTCATGAGCTGGGCATGGTGGTATGGGACACCATAGTTGAGTTGTCGGCCTATGTTGGGGTGACGAGTGTAATATCCCAGATTTTTGCTAACTTGGGATTAGACGTCCTTAGGCAATGGGTCGCTCCTAATGCCTTATTAACTTGTTAGAACTCAATCCCACAGTCTAAAATCGTTTGTGAACCTATTTCCTTCACAAATCTCACCCTTCACCACCTTGATCTTTCAATTTTTCTAAGTACTTTCACCCTAGACACTATCTTAAACTAGCTAAGTAGTATAATTTGGATCACTTTATATACAAACTACAAAGGACTAAGTACCACCTCAGACAGAAATCTTATAGGACTACATCCTTTAGAAATGAGATAAAGTGACTAAATGCTAAATTAGATTAGCTACGAAATCCGCTTAATCCACTTTAAATACGATCTGCAAGACCCAAAACTTGTAGAATCATTGACGCTAGGTTACCCTAAAATCTAGGATCAATCTCATTACCCGGCTGCTCTCGGGAGCATCCCAAAACTCCGTATCTGATCTGGACCGCACGTCGAAAGTTCGAATAACTTGAAGTTAAGGAATTAGGACCGCCTCGCTGGGTTTGACAATCATCTCAGAAATTAAATCCAGACAGTGTCCCATGGCTGTTCACTTGAGTCCGGAGCGAGGAGTGTGAAAATACTTAATTTTCTTTAAAAATAAATATCTCGAATAGTAATATGAGACTTGTCGCTTGCGGATCAATTTTAGGCAACCAGACCATCAGAATCTGACCCAAATACACCCTCAGATCAGGAAAATTTTCATAAACATATTCATGTACTCGGAATCTCCGATCGAGATCCACTGACTGTTGAACTGAAACTGGTCTGCACCTGTGATCTGGAATCCCGCCTGAAACGAAAACTTAACTAAACATAGATCCAGTGTTAGTGAGCTTAAGTCCGACCTTTGGCTCAAGGAGGCCCGCCAGAAGTCCTCCGTTGAGCTGAAACAGGTCTGCTTTGGTTATAACCTAAGTATACTTTGACCTGGAGTCTATTTCGATGAGTTTTTAGGCTATATAAGGACCTTAAACCCTCTCTCACTGTAGCCATACAAATTTGAGAGAAACCCTAGAGAGAGAAGAGAGAAAAGAGAGAGAAAGTGTGGGAGATGTGGGAGAATCTCCCTGCCATGCTTCCCTGCCACTCCGCGAGCTCCACAACTCCGTTCTAATCGCTTTCCCGGTGATTCCAGCTCCGTTTCTAGGTAAGAAACCCTAACCCTAATCTGATTTGGAGTGTTGATAGTTGTAGGTTATGAAATAGCTAACCTATTTCATTTTATAGGTTGCCAAACTCCCGAATACAGAAGCTTAGCAAACCTATCGACTCCGTTATGATTCTACAACAAAAAGTGAGGACTTTAGGTATATAGGTTACGGTTTTCAACACTTTCAATGTTAGATAACGATAGATTCATGATCTGCATACAATTGCACATGTACAAAGTGCTTTCTGTTTTCTGTTTCGATTAAAGATGTAGATTATGGAATTTTACATATTCTAGGTATTCGTAGAAAATACCGTATACGTATAAATTTTAAAAATGTGTTTGACATGATTATTTGTTGTATGAATATACGATATATGGATAAAATACTTATTTGGCAAAAGGATTCGCCCAAATACATGTTTTACTAATATACACTATGTATGTAGAAATACTGTATTGTAGAAGTACCATATACATGTATATTTTAGAGATGTATTTGCCATGATTATTTGTTGTATAAATATATTATGTATGCGTAAAATACTTGCTTGGCGAAAGGACTCGCCCTAATACATGTTTGTTAACATACACTAAGTATGTTGAAATAGTGTATGTTAAGTGTTTGTGAAAATGCTTGTGTGAGTAAGTGTTTGGATGTTGATACCTTAGGAGGGTGTTGAGATGGGATTCTCAACTACCTTAGAGACATGTATGATTTCCTCCATGAGGTTGTTTACTTAAACCGCTTACTTATACAACATATGTGTTGGTATTCCTATTTAAGTAGTGCTTTATAACATGCCTTATAACATGCTTACTTACATGCTTGAATTACTTTGTTTATCATGCTTTACTCCACATGCTACGAATAAGGTTTGATTGAGTTTGGGACTATGTCTATAGTCTAGACATTCGGTACTAGATTTGAGATCGTGGCTGAGATTCATGTCGCCACGTAAGATGTGTTTGACGAACCCGAGTCATACGTCAGTTGACGACAATGGTTAGGCCACGCGAAGTGCTTATGCACTTCATGTCGTTCAGCTGATTGTGCACTCGAGCTGGTCATGCTCGTCAAGTAACCCGATATGTCTAACGTGTGTTCACCATGTTTGGTCGCTACTGCTTGAACCCAAGGTACCAAACTTACCAGTGGAAATCCCGTTAACCATGGTACCCCGATCCGCTAAAACTCATGAGCCGGACATGGTGGTATGGGACACCGTGGCCGAGCTGTCGGCCTACGCTGGGGCCACGTACCTCCCCGTAGTGACCATTGAGCAACCAAACTCGTGAGCTGAATACGGTGGTATGGGACACTGTATTCGAGCTGTCGACACCTACGGTAAGAGCTGAGTACTGTGAGACCTGTATTCGTGCTGACGAGCGAAGAGTCCTCCGTAGTGTCTTCGAGTATACTCTAAGGTCTGTGATTGGCGATGAGCCCTTCGCAGCAGCTAGAGCATGAGTTGAGCCGAGTACGGTGAGACCTGTATTCGAGCTAACGGCCAACGATTGACCTGAGTACGATGAGACCTGTACTCGAGCTGACGGCAAGCAATTGAGCCACATACGATGAGATCTGTATCCGTGCTGACGGGTAACGAGCCCTTTGCGATGCCTTCGCGATGCCTCTTAAACCATAATATCGTATGAGATTAACTAGGATTGATAACCCTAGAATGGATCATGTTTGGGAATGATACAAGGGAGGTACCTTAGTTTTCCAATACTGCTGTTTGAAATGGACTAATAACTACTCAGTAATTATGCTCATCATCGCACCGCATGTGCCTGGTAGATGTGGAGCACTGAGGGAGGTATGCATCCATGAACGTAAGATGATGTCGCATGAGGGTGGTTTGGCAAGGGCATTCATCATGTCATTTCATACTTACATTTAATAAGAGTAGTTAGGATTGTTTGATTGTACTGCTTTATCATTACTGCTTGACTGAATTGATAACATGTTAACCTATGCTTTATTGTTCCACTGAGTTAGCTACTCACTCCCACGTTACGGGACGGTGTTTTACACACCAACCAGACTTTGTCGCAGGTATAGAGGATGCGTCGATTCAGGAGGCAGAGCCAGAATACGATGAGGACCAGGACGAGTTCTCATACATGCAGTACTCTGACGGCTATGCTTAGGCCGACTGGATCGCGGGGATTTCAGGATTTAACTTTAGTTGTATTTTGACCCTTTTATTCAGAAACAATACATGTATATGGATACTAAGTTATGAACTCTGGAGATCAAGATGGTTTTGTTCCCTTACATACATTATATATACAGTTTCAGTCTTTCACTTGCCTTTATACAATTTATCTGGAGTATGAATTACTGTTTTGGTATAATCTCACTCATGTTTATTGCTCTAACACAGACAACATTTAATCATCATTATTTATGTTGCATAAGTGACGCGTTGGAACTCGGGAGTTGAGTTATACTCGAACCCCGATTTTCAGGGTGTTACAACGAGCCTCTCTGTAGTGATCAGTGAGCAAACCAAACTCGTGAGTCAAATACAGTGGTATGGGATACTGTATTCGTGAGCCTCCCCGTAGTGATCAGTGAGCAAACCAAACTCATGAGCCTCCCCGTAGTGATCAGTGAGCAAACCAAACTCGTGAGTTGTCGACCTGTCGGCCTACGCTAAGGTGACGAGCCTTTCCCGTAGTGACCTCGTATATAAACTAAGGCCTACGCCGATGGTAACGAGCCTCTGCGTAGTGACCTGAACTTGTCTATCCACTGTTATTCAAATCAGGGATGACGTTACCCTATAACTTGCCTATCGTATATGATAAACTAGGATTAACAGCCCTAGATGGATCATCGTCAGGTAAATGATATAAAGAGAGATACCTTAGCTTCCCAAACCTGCTGTATGAATAAGTCTAATTAAGAACTTGGCTAATCGCGTACATACACCGCATTTGCATGTACCTTTAGCGTTGGAGTTGAGCACAGAGGAAGGGGTGCATGTCGCGATCGTGAGATGATGTTGTAGAGGGAGTGCAAGCAAGGGCATGTATCATTATAACATATCATCCTTGCATTAAACAGAGTACCTAGGAATGCTTGTTGTATTGCTTTATCATTACTGCTTGACTAAATTGATAACTTGTTAACCTTTGCCTTATAGCTCTACTAAGTTGATCACTCACTCCCACTCTAGGACAGTATTTTAAAACATCAACCAGACTCTGGTTTAGTAGCAGATGATGGCGACGCTTGTGAGGCAGAGCGTGATTTTTATAATGACGAGGAGTTCTCCTACATGCAGTTATCAGGCGGGTCTATGTAGGCCATGTCCTGATCAACGGGGATTACTGGGATGTTGACTAGATGACATTACACATTTTGTATATTTTAAAATTTTATATGTAATTAATTGACCTGGTAACATGATCATACTCAGGAGACTTACAATCACGTATATGCTTTATATACTTATCACAGTCTTCCGCTCGCGTAATTCAATTTTCTCTGGAGTTTGATATGTTGTTTTGGTATAATATCATTCATGTTTAATGTACTAATATGGTCAACATTTAATCATCATTACCTATGTTGCATAAGTGATGCTTTGGAACTTGGGAGTTGGGCACTGCACAACCCCCGATTTTCAGGGCATTACAGTATGGAACCTAAAACACCCTTCAACCACTGAAGTCCATTGATAACCATCTAAACTGATCCACTGACTTGAGAGCTGAGCATGGTGGAATGGGACATTGTGTCCGAGCTGCAGCCTACGCTGGGGTGGCGAGCCTCCACGTAGTGTACACGAGCGATCCCTCTTCTCAGCACTCCTCATGTGCTTAAATCGGGGATGGGGAACCCGATGGGATCAAGGATCGCGGGGTCCTGATCTCGCACGTTGAGGGGCCTTGGCCTCGCAACCCATTGAGGGCAATGATATGTGGGGTGTACCAGTTTTTTCAATCTGCCGGATGAACGAAATTAACTAAATACTCGGCTAACATTATCCATGCATCGGATTAGGTATGATTTGGCAACTCGGCAGTTGAGGTCACAATGAGGGTGGTTGGTCATGAGTAATCGTTAGACGAAGTCGCTCGAGAGAGTGTTGTTGTGAGGGTACACATCATATCGTAATACATACATATGCATTAACAAGCCTAGTTAGAGATCTGTGAATGTATGTCTTTCATTAAATTCATTATGCAATTGATGATTGTTATAACTTAAGGCTAATAATAATCATTAAGTTAGCTACTCACTCCCACTCTAGGACGGTGTTTTAAAATACCAACCAGATCCTTTACTAGATGCAGGTGAGGCAAAGCTCGATGAGCCGAGCGAGGCGAGCATGGATAGGAACGAGAAGCTTTCCTACGTCCAGCTTATGGGTGGATCATCGTGAACTACGCACATTGTTTGTGGGTTGTTGAGTAGGGATCTAGCGCACCATTTCCTTTGAGCATTTCTTATATAAACTTTGTCGGGCGACGCCTTATGCGACCCGTTTGATATTCCTATAGACTTGTAGTTCTTAGTCGTATTTATTTCAGTAGATTAGTTGTGGTTGTGGTTTATGTTCCAGCCGATTCCTTTATTGCTCATTTAAACTAATTTATGTACAAATCGCCGTAATTAAGATATAAGCAACACCCAGGAATTCGGAGGCCTAGTTCCTACATGACCCCTGAAAAATCCAGGGTGTTACAAGCCATCTTATACCGGCCCACTATGATGTATGTGATTATAATCATGCTTGGTATGCTTCATGATATATGTCCATATGCATCATCCCCATGCTTGTTATGAGAAGTGATTAAGCATTGCATGTGTCATTGGGCTAATTGTTTATGGGACTCCCTGAGAGACGGAGTTGCCCCATATGAGCGCACGATACATGCAGGTTTGATGCATGACTGGATGGTATGACTCATGCATCTTGCATTTTATAATATGACCACTATAGCCTTAGCAACATCACGGCCGTAGGTTCCACAGCCATATCGTGGATGGCCAGATGGGACACCAAAAATCTTTTTTCTACATGGGGTGTCATAGACGTCCCTAGGTGAAAGTCCATAAACCCTTTTGGTACCAAAGACGCCCCAACGTGTAGACCGAGTGGATATATATAAGCACATGAAGGTCGTATACCACTAAGTCACATCTCCCACTGTGTTGTGATCGGTTAGGAGGGGGTGTGGCCTTACCCGCCTGAGGGAGTATGCAATATTAGGCTGAGTCTGACCAGCTCATAAGTGGGTCTGCTATCGACAAGCCGGGCTGATATTGGTAGGCGGATAGTGAGGTCTCTTCCACTTACCCAGTCGTGCGTTTGGTAGGGCGTTAGGT
This sequence comes from Magnolia changhungtana, assembly GCA_030180095.1. NCBI lineage: Eukaryota > Viridiplantae > Streptophyta > Magnoliopsida > Magnoliales > Magnoliaceae > Magnolia > Magnolia changhungtana. The sequence goes on from JASAUF010000446.1 coordinate 7,423,848, forward strand.
AGCGTAGAGTGTACAGACCTGGTGATGATCCCAGAGATGTACGGTACTGATATATGGACTTATTGAGCAGGAGTTACATACTTAGCATTTTACTCATTCATTCATTCATTCACTATCCACTTGGGCTAGTAGAGCGCAACTAATTTGATATGTGTACCTTCGCAATGGCCAGGATTTCGATTAGGCACACGACTAACCTGAGATCAAGAGTTGACCACATTGGGTCTAGCTATCCAAATTTAGGTATAGGACTAGTTTAGATAGAAGTCCCTTGTAATGGACCCCATAGCCTGCGATACTACGTACTATCATCCCGACTTCACGCCCTAGCTTGGTCATTTCTTTCGCACCGCATATTGCATTACATCCCCAGCATATAGCATTTGGTTTATCACGACCCCGCATTGCATAGTCGATCTGCATTGCACACTCCAATATTATATGACTCATGGACTTGTTAGTATTTCTGCATACTCTGATATTGTATGACTCATGGACTTGTTAGTATTTCTATATATTCTGATTATTGTATGACTCATGGACTTGTCAGTATTTCTGCTTACTCTGTTATCGTATGACTCTTGAACTTGCTAGTATTTCTGACATTGTATGATTTATGGCATTATATTGAATACTTGGCACCTGCATTGCACACACACATTCACCACCCTCTAAGCTTTCTATAAGCTTATGCATGATAGATGCGTGCAGGTGACATTAGGTCGCAGCAGCGTTGAGCTTGGAGCATGCAGCTGTCTTCTGGACCTTTAATTTTTAACATATGTATTTTCCTTTTAGCACTGTATTCAACTGTTTATATTAGTAGATATGTGATGATGATGTTGCCTTTATGATTTGGATAAACTGGTGGTTTTACTTTTTACGAGATAAATGTATGTTGGAAAATCCTCTTTGTAGAATCTCAAGATCGGAATCTGGCGTATGGGCACTGGGAGTCAAGATTGGGGTACTACGGAGGCTATCGGCACCGGATTCAATGATCGGGAATTCTTTGAGCCCGGTTTCCGAGTTTGGGGCGTGACAAAGCCTCAGCTAATGAAAATTGGATTTTAGTTATGCAAGATTAACTAAATCAATTTGTCAGTAATGATGTTTGGTATTTAGTGCCTAGACCATCTGACAAACATGTGATTGGAACTAAATGGATATTTAAAAATAAATCTGATGAATTTGGGAATATCTTAAGAAACAAAGCAAGATTAGTTATACAAGGGTACACCCAAATTGAAGGAGTCGGCTATGATAAAACCTTTTCTCCAGTCGCTCGTCTCGAATCCATCAGACTATTTATCTCCATCGCATGTCATAAAAACTTTAAAATTTATCAAATGGATATTAAAAGTGCTTTCTTAAATGGTGATTTAAATGAAGAAGTTTATGTAGAAGAACCCAAAGGTTTCGAAGATCCTAAACTTCCTAACAATGTATACCATCTTTAAAAGGCCTTGTATGGATTGAAACAAGCACCTAGAGCCTGGTATAAAAAATTAACAAAATTTCTTTTCAATCGAAATTTTAAAATGGACAGTGTTAATAAAACCCTATCCATCAAAAGAATTATTAAAGAGCTATTGATTATTCAAATATATGTAGATGATATTATCTATAGATCAACAAATTCTAACATTTCTTCTAAGTTTGTAGAATCTATGAAATCAGAATTCGAAATGAGCATGGTAGGAGAACTAAACTATTTTCTTGGACTTCAAGTGAAACAACTTGAAGATGGAATTTTCATATCTCAAACCAAGTATGCGATAAACTTAGTTAAGAAATTTGGGTTTGAGAATGGTAAAAACTTTACTACTGTCATGATTACAACACTCAAATTATCTAAAGATGACACAAGTAAAAGCATTGATCATCATCTTTACCATAGTATGATTGGTAATCTCTTATATTTAACAGCTGGCAGGCATGAAATCTCTTTCAGCTTAGGCGTATGTGCCAGATATCAATCTAACCCTAAAGAATCTCATCTGGATACAGTAAAAAAAAATAATTAGATATGTTGCTAGTAGTATTAATTTGGGTTTATGGTATCCTCATGATATGTCTTTACAAATTACTAGTCATACTAATGCTAATTGGGCAGGTAATGTAGATGATAGAAAATCCACAAGTGGTGGATGTTTTTACATCAGAAATTGTCGTCTCTTGGATGATCAAGAAGCAAAACTCAGTATCATTATCCATTGCTAAAGCTGAATATATTGAGGCTGGAAATGCATGCACGTAATTAATGTGGATGAAAGGATGTTAGCAAACTATGGTATTGATTAAGAAACAATGCATTTATACTGTGATAATACTAGTGCAATAAATATATCCAAAAATCCTATTCAATAATCTCGCACTAAGCACATTGATTTCGATATTACTATATTAGAGAATTGGTTGAAAACAAGTCTGTTATGCTTGAATATATTAATACTGAAAAATAGCTTGCAGATATTCTAACAAACCTTTTGATAGTGTCAGATTTTTTAATTTGAAAATTGATATTGGTTTATGCAGTATTTCTTAATTATTCTATATTACAATTTGTTGTTTTACATTTTTTCTTTAATAAAATAATGCTTATTCATGTCATTTTTTTTTACCAACCCTGAGTGAACGCCTAGTTTGGCCAGCTGAGGACGTGCTCAGGCAAGCCGAATCATGCGCAAATGGGTTTTATTGGGCATTTTTTTTCAAAACCCTCATTTCATTCTCATCTTCTTAGGTCAGCCAGTGGATTCCTTCAGCTAACCCATCACTCTATTACCTTGTAAGTGAATATTTTTGAGTTCTCTTCTAAATTTAAGTTCCTTGTTATATATTATTGTAGATTTCATCATCTTTCTTGAATCTAGAATCCTATTTTACTGGGTTTTTAATAGAAATCTGATCTAGATCTTTTCTTTCCATTTGTTGGTATTTCTTTTGCAAAATCTAATCATTTTGTATCATGGCATCTTGCTCTAAGCGTACTGTGCGAGGCCCTCTAATCGGTTCTTCCTCTCAATCCGCTAATTGGGTTGTGAGCTCTATCTGTTTGCCAGAAAATTATCCAGAAAATGTGCAGGATTTTCGTACCCATAATATTGTCATTGAGTGCACTGTTAATATAAATCATATTGCCCAATTCAGTCTGGTAGAAATTCTATCCGCGGTAGGATGGGATAAGATTTTTGTGTGGGGTGGTGCGACCTATCGGTCTATCGCAAGAGGGTTATAGCATCTTAACATTTTCCATTCAGTTTGTGGAAGACAAAGTTATTATTAACCCCTCCATCATATCATCTATATTAGATATTGATATGGCAGAAGAGGGAATCTTTACTCCACCAATCTTTGAAGATATGTACTAAACGGAAAGAGAGTCACTCACTAGGGAGTTATGCTGTTTTAATCTAACCTGGCGTTACCATAACTCGCTCTCCAACTACAATCTTCTTCCAAAATACTGTGTCCTGCATCGTATTTTGACTTCGAATGTTTATCCTCGTCGTGGGAATAAGACAGACCTTACTCCTTATATGATGCGTATTCTTCATTCAGTCGTTTCTAGTATCTATATGCCTTCCATCTTTGATCACTTATCAGATCATCGAGTACCGTCTTCATCCTTATCATGGCTCTATTCCTTTTGCATATCTTATGACTTGCATTGCATTGTGGTATAATGTTCAAATCCCTACAACTGAAGCACCGAAGTCTGTGCTTCCATTTGGTAATGTTAATCTCAACATGATGCGACTTGAACTAAGGCCTGAGCAGCGAGGAGATCAGGAAGGTGTTCCTGAAGAAGATGTCAATATGGATGATATCTTTACAGATATGGAAGAATCATATGATACCAATGACTCTGACTTCCAGCCCTCTCAGTTCTCAAAGAGGTTAAATAATTTAGAGAAGAAGGTGGATGACCTACATGTTTCTCAGAAACAATAGATAAAGTACATGAAAAAGTACTTCATCATTTCAACAAGAGTCTGAGGATTAATGACCCTAACATGCCAGTACCATCCTCCTCTAGTTCTGACTGATTAAATACTCTTGGTCTGTAATAATTTACTATATTTTTACTCTTGCTAACATACATCAGGATATGACACTGTGTTATGCCTATTTTATACTACTAAATCCTTATGTTATTTGTTCCTTATATCCATTGTACTTCATTAATTGCTTCTTCCTTTGTCAACTTTTGACAAAAATGGGGAGAAATATGTTATATTTTTGTGATATGGATATGAGATCAATATCATCATTTCTCACAAGTTTATGAGCACACACATATTTGCATGTACTATATGAACTACATTTTTGCAGATATGACTAATTGCTCAGGGGGAGTGATAATGATGCATGATCTCAGGGGGAGTAACAAGATAAATAGTGTCGACTCAAAAGATTTGTGTTGTTTGACATGTTGTAATATGTTATGCTGAGTTGTATTATTATTTAAGTGAGTTTTGTCATGAAATTGACAAAGGGGGAGATTGTAAGTGCTTATACTTAAAGCACATCTTAGTTTGTCAAATTTCATAGTCCGGTTACGATCACAAGCTCGACTGAAGACAAGTCATAAACTTGATCAAGCATTTAGAAAGAAGGCTCAACATCTCAAAGCAAGACTTTCATGATTCAAGGTTCGAAACACTTTGTATGAGTTAACTACAGGTGGTATAAACCTAGTTTGATCATAGGTTAGGTGTATTTCACTCATGCATATTTTGAATCATATTTTGTGTTAAATACACTCAAGTTAGTTCAGCCCAAAGTCTAGTTCGACCAGCTTAATTACTTGGACCAACCCTACAAGATTCGGACAAAATTTAGATCTCAAAAGATCTTTTTTTGTGATAGGTTCGGCCAGCCCAAGTGGGGTTCAGCCTGCCCAAGGTGGTTTAGTCAAGTTTCCAGCAATGGAACAAATTCGGAATTCAAACCAGTTAGGCCAACCGAACCTGAGCTTAGGGCAGTCAAACCTAGGCTTAGGCCAGCTGAAGTTTTGAAAGATTTTATCCCACGATTTTTAGATTCTGATTAGAATGTAATCTTTGAAGTTCGGCCAGCCGAACTATATCTTAGGCCTACCGAACTACACAAATCCTTAGGTATAAATAGGGCCTCTCTTACTCTTTAAACCATGAAAATTCATAGTCTTATATTGTGTTGTAAAGAAAGATCCTTCAAGCCTCCTAAGCTATTTGTGTTCTAATTCATATTTTATTATTAACTTATTCTATTCTCCTCAAAGTTAGATTAAACTGTTTTTATTGAGTAATCCATACTCTACTTTGAGAATAGGGAGAATCGAATCTACAGCAATAGGATTTCATTCATTTTATTGAAAATCTATTAGATCCCTTTGTATATTTTTTGGTTGAACTTATACAACGACGTCATCAATATCCCAAGAAGAAGATCGCTACATTCAAGCTACAGCTACAACTTCGACTCATCAAATCGAAGATTAGTATTTTCTTTTATTTTATTTCAGTTTGGGTTTTTCTGAGATAGCCCAGAAATCTCAGCGGGTTTGTTTGTGGTGACCCCGTAAAATCACAAAGTGGGTTTGATTGTGATAGCCCATCAAAATCACAATAACTGTATAAGGTTGTTAAGATGATCCTAAAAAACCTTGAAATAGTGAAATCCAAAATTGCGAGAGTAGTAATTTTAGGAGTGGAGTAGGTTGCATTGAGGCACCGAACCACTATAACTCTTTTGTGCATTGTGATGATTGGATTTGATTATTTGTACTATCGTGCTTTTCTTATTCTTTATAATTAGTTTGAATTTTGATTTCAAAGACATCGTGACATAAGATTGTTCTACCTAAATCTTTTAGGTGTAAGGTTGTCCTACGAACTATTTGATATCAAGAATTCAATACTTTGTAAAATTGTATTACATTAATTTATTATTCCGTATTATATTAAGATATTTGGCATTGTCCTATTTACCCCCCCCCCCCCCCCCTTCTCCAGGACATCTATAGCTCGTCTGTTCATAATTTCCTTGAGTTAAAGATCTAGATGTTTATTATATCAAATTTCGATAGTTTATCTATTACCAAGCCACCTCCTTTTAATGACTCTAACTATTCATACTGTAAGGCTAGAATTATGATTTTTCTAAAATCCTTAGATGAAAGTGTGTGGCAAACCACTGTGACTAAATGGAAACCTCCTATGACTAAAGTATTAGGCAATGATCGAACTAAATCTACGAGAGAAACTGTATTCTATTTATGGACTGTAGCTCAGAAAAGTGAAAGCAGTATTAATGCTAAAGCCTTAAATACCATAACTTGTGCTCTATCACCTAATGAATTCAAAAGAATTATTTCATGCGATATAGCTAAGCAAACATAGGATTTTCTCGAAATGACACATGAAGGAACTTCTATAGTCAAGAAATCAAAAGTTCAAATCCTCACTACCAAATTTGAGGAAATCCGTATGGAAAAAAGTGAAAATTTCATGGACTTCTATATATGACATAGTAAATTCCATGTGGGGTCTAGGAGATGGAATCCCATAAAGCAAGGTTTGCGTAAAGATACTACGATCTCTTCCTGAGAGATTCAATTCTAAAGTTACTGCCATTCAGGAATTAAGAGATACTAATCTTATGAAGGTTGAAGAGTTACTTGGCTCTCTACAAACATATGAGTTAAATTTTAAAGCTCCTAAAGATAAGTCTATTGTTCTTAAATCTTCTAAATCTATTTCAAAAGAAAATTGTTCTAATTCTGATTTTGAAAAGAACGAAGATGATATGACAATATTAGCTAAGAAATTTTATAGAATTTTCAAAAATAAGAAAAGATCATATTTTCAAAAATTAACTTATAAAAGAAAAGGAAAATATAATTCTTAAAAATCTAAAACAAAGGACAATCAATGTTTTAACTATTATGAATATGGGCATTTGACTAATAAATGTCCTAAAAAAGATAGGTTAAAAAGAAAGGGCATGATAGCTACTTGGGATGAATCTTCTGACTCTGAAAGCACTTCTGAGTCTGATGAATCAAAACAAGAAAATAAAAATGCAAATGATGTGAAAGCCCTTATAACTATAGCCAGAGTCACTTCTTCAGATAGTTGTAATATATCTGACTATGAAAATCTCAGGAGTGATCCTGAAAATAAAAATGAAGACGACCTTTAATATGCCTACAATGCCCTATACAAAGAAATTTGTAAAGTTGTTGTTAAATTAAAAATTCAAAAAGAGAAATATGTTAAATTAAAAGAAGAACTTGAAATCACAGTTTTAGATGAGAAACTAAAACTTAAAGTTTCTTCCCTTTTGAGTTTTAAGGACACTTGGAAATATACCCATGGTGACCAAAAACTAAAAAAATTCTTAACCTCATCTAAAAAATGTGGTGACAAGACTGGTCTAGGTTATATTAAAGGTAATACCTCGAAATCTAAGGATTATGCTCCTATCTTTGTAAGAGGAGAATCCTCGAACTCTAAAGGTAAGACTTCAAGAGATTTTAATTATAAAAACTTAAAACTCTTTCAAGTTCCTAAAAACAATAATGCCATCAGCTATAAAAATCAAAGGAATAATAAATCTCCCTTAGCTGAAAAAATAGTGGACCTGCTTAAAGAGCTTCTAAAATCCAATCCAAATGAATATGGAGTTTATATAAAAATGAGAAATCTTAACTCCCAAATGTAGCAAAAATCAAGAGTCACTCCTCAACCTAAAACCGTTATGAAATGGGTTCCAAAGGTTAAGTTTCTTATTGTCCACACAGCTTTCAAAGCCATTAGCCACTCAAGATGGTACCTAGATAGTGGATGTTCAAGACATATGACAAGTGACAACGCGATATTCATGAATATCAAAGAAATTAATGGCGGCTCGGTTACCTTCTGTGATGGAAGCAACTGCAAAATAATAGGCCAAGGTACTGTACAACTTCCTAATCTACCTCTCTTTGAAAATGTGTTTATATTGAAGGTTTAAAATATAACCTCTTAGGGCCTATCTGGATTGACGGTCAGGATTGAATTGTATTGTATTAAATGTGAAAATATACAATATACAATGTTTGAATTGGAGTTGAAGTCCGTGGAGTACGAAGCGCATGAATACCTCAAGGAATCAAAATTTTCAAATGGTGGTACTGTAAATTCAGATGCCAATGCAGTATATTCATGAGGCAGTATTAGCATGAGAAATCTTCTTTCTTTTATAGGGGGTTGTATCTTTGGATGACGAAAGCTTTCTGCTCCCTCATCTCTCTTAATCATCTACCTTCTATTGCATGTGGCCAATCAACTCCTCCGGTTCTCTTTCGAAGGTTTAAGATTCCTACTACAATCGATACTCTTCTCGGAGAGTTGGATTGGGGCGAAGTCGAATTTCATTTACCAGATCGGAGGCCTGAAAGTTGATCGTTCAGGTACTGATATCCGTCTTCCCGATTCTACTGGGATACTCATCTCCCCTGAAAGTATGAGCCGATTCAGGAGAGAAGTGGCACATGACTCTTCGATTGCAAGTAGTCCCTTCTTGGAGGGGTGTATACATTCTATGTATACACCTCTATTTGTGAAAGAGGTGGGCTAAATCATGATGGGTCCCACAATTAGTAGATGCACAGTTGGAATCAGATCGCCTTCCCAAACCTGAAAACGTTGCTAATGATAGATCATATATGTGTCCCAATACTCTTCTCAGACGGCATCAATTGGCTATATGGCCCTAATTCACACATGATCTAACAATTGTAAAATAGATGGACGACCTAGATGGTTTATAGACATCATTGAGGGGCCCACATAACACTGACAATCAAGCCTGAGAAGCCGAGTAATGGGAATAGCCAGCTCCATTCGGCCCCAATATAATACGTATATACACTACGCAGCCCTAATACATCGAATCCAAACATTGATCATTGGATGCATTTATATACCTACCCAAACAAGCTCTCTGATCCAAACATTGATTTATCATCTGTTGATTTAGATGTATAATGATATCTCTCAAATGTATACATGAACAGTACATGGATACAATACAATACACTGGTATACATCAATCCAAACAGGCCCTTAAGCATATCTTAAATATGTGATCATAAACATAGTGTGAAATTTTCTGATCATGGATGTGAGATAATAGATAAGAAGGGTAATGTAATATTAAATGGTCATAGGACATCTGAGAATTGATATATTATTGATAACTCTTGCTCATCAAACCATTCATATTACATGATCCAAATAGACGAGACTGAACTTTGGCATAAATGTCTTGGACATGTGAACTATAAAGATTTTATAAGTTGAGCAAAAGAGATCACTTACGTGGCTTACCAAAGCTGAAAAAGATAGAAAAAGTTTGTGGCGCATGTCAAATTGGTAAATAAATCAGGAGTATTCACAAGAAAGTGAACTCCTTAGCTATAGCCAAACCTCTAGAACTACTCCACATGGATCTAGTAAGATTAACTAGAATGGAAAGTAGAGGTGGAAAGAAGTATTTCCTGGTCATTGTTGATGATTTCACCAGATATACATGGGTAGCCTTTTTAAGAGAAAAATCAGATACCCACGATAAAGTCAGAAAAATTTTAAAGTATATTCAGACTGAGAAAGAGATATCTGTGATCAAAATTAGAAATGATCATGGCACTGAATTCAAAAATGGCAATTTTGAGAAGTATTATAATGATCATGGTATATCGCATGAGTTCTCTGCTCCCAAAACACCTCAATAAAATAGAATTGTTGAAAGAAAAAATAGAGTTTTATAGGAAATGGCTAGTGTAATGTTAAATAACATGAAACTATCAAAAAATTTATAGGCTGAAGCTATTAATACTGCATATTATATAATAAATCGTGTTTACATTAGAAAAGCAAAAAGTAAAACAGCTTATGAACTATGGTTTAATAAAAATCACACGATCAAATATTTTCAGACTTTTGGAAGTAAATGTTTTATTTTATATGACTAAGAAAACCTGGGAAAGTTTGAAGCTAAGAGTGATGAAGGAATATTCCTAAGTTATGCACTAAATAGCCGTGCTTACAGGGTTCTTAATAAAAGAACTAGGGTGATTTAGGAATCAATAAATATAGTAGTTGATGATCATCAAATCACACCCATTCCAAGTCGAGATAATGATGAAGTTAATATAATTGATATACCTGACTCTTCATCCAAATCAGATGATACTGAAATAAGATCAGTTAAAGGCCATCTGACTTATCAAATACTTACTAACCCTAGTACTGGTGTTCAGACAAGAAGACAATTAGAAAATATCTATAATTATGTCTGCTTCACTTCCCAAATTTAACCGGCCACTGTAAATGAAGCATTGCCGATGAAAGTTAGATAATTGCCATGCAAGAAGAATTAAATCAATTCGTCAAAAATGATGTATGGTATTTGGTTCCTAGACCTTCTGATAAACATATAATTGGAACTAAATAAATTTTTAAGAATAAAACTGATAAATTAGGTAATATTATCAAAAATAAGGCCCGACTGGTTGACAAGGGTACACGCAAATAGAAGGTATTGATTACGATGAAACCTTTGCACCAGTTGCGCACCTTGAATCCATAAGATTATTCATTTCAATTGCATGTCATAAGAAATTCAAAATATATCAAATGGATGTTAAAAGTGCATTTCTAAACGATGACTTACATGAGGAAATATATGTTGAACAACCTAAGGGTTTTAAGGACCCTAAATCTCCAAATCAAGTATACCGTCTTAAAAAAGGCACTTTATGGTTTGAAACAAGCTCCCAGGGCATGGTACGAAAAGTTGACTAAATTTTTACTTAGTCATAAGTTCGTTATGGGTAGCGTTGATAAAACTTTATTTGTCAAGAAATATAACGATCATATACTGATAAGTTATATCTTTGTTGACGATATAATTTATGGATCTACATGCTCTAACTTATCTATTGAGTTTGTAGATCTGATGAAATCTAAGTTTGAAATAAGCATGGTTGGTGAAGTAAACTATTTTCTTGAATTACAAGTTAAACAACATGAAGATGGTATATTCATCTCACAAACCAAGTATACCTTGAACCTTGTAAAAATGTTTGGGTTTGAGAATGGAAAGAATTTTGAAACTCTAATGAGTACAACTCTTAAATTCTTAAAGGATGAATCAAGTAAAAGTATAGACTCCCACCTATAGAGAAGCACGATTGGTAGTCTCTTATACTTAACTGCTAGTAGACCTGATATTGCTTTTAGTGTTAGAATCTGTGCTAGATATCAATCTAATCCTAAAGAATCACATCTAATTGATGTTAAATAGATAATCAGATATATCACAAGTTCTACTAAACTTTGGTATCCGCATGATACATCCGTACAAATTTCCAGATATAATGATGCATACTGGGCAGGAAATATTAACGATAGGAAATCTACCAGTGGTGTATGCTTCTACGTAGGGAACTGTTTAGTATCCTGGCTTAGTAAGAAACAAAACTTTATATCTCTATCAACAGCTGAAGTTGAATATATCGTAGCTGGTAATGCCTGCACTTAGCTTACTTAGATGAAAAGAATGTTAGTTAATTATGGTATTGTGCAAGATACAATGACTTTATACTGCGATAATTTGAGCACAATTAATATTTCAACAAATCCAATCCAACATTCTCGTATTAAACATATCGATATTTGATATCATTATATTCGAGAATTAGTTAAAGACAAAAGTATTACGCTAGAATATATTTAAACTAAGAAGCAACTTTCAGACATACTGACCAAACCGCTCGACAGGAATAGATTTTTCAATTTAAATCATGATATTAGTTTGCGTAATTTTAATTAATCATTATGTTTATGCATTTGTTTGTTTTATGTGTATATTTAATGCATAATATGATAAAATAAAATAATAAAATGTCAAAAAATTTAGATTTTTGTGTTGCTCAACAGGTCGAGTACATGCTCGACCAATTGACCCTCGACGGGTCGAGCACATGCTCGACTGGTCGAGGACCACGCGATTTCACCCGTAAAGGGGAAAATCACTTTTTGTTCATTTCATTTTCACCTTCTTTTTAACTAGCCAGTTCTCCTCTCGACGAACCCAACTTCCAAACTTGCTTGTAAGTGGTTGTTTTTCGATTTTCTTCAAGATTTAGGTACTTCCTTCCTAGTTAATCTCTGATTTGAGGTTTATTTTCAGCCCGTGTGTCTAGTGACATGTCCATTCCGTTCCTAGGATGTCCTAGACTCGCGACTGTAGATAGCATTTGCATGCGACCTTAAGTCACATCCTGCAACTTCAAGCCGACTCAACCCGAGACCTATGTCATTGCCACCGCACCGTCGCCGCAGTTTCGACACCGCGTCTCATGCACCAATCCGACGCTCAAATTGTAAGTTATGGCCCGCGCATTATTCCGGCCATTGATCGCATGATATTAGGACCCACTTATACCAGATTTCACATTTTTCTAGAAACTATCATTAGGAGAGAGAGAGAGAGGCTAGCTATCATCATCATGATCTCTCTCTCTCTCTCTCTCTCTCTCTCTCTCTCTCTCTCTCTCTCTCTCTCTCTCTCTCTCTCTCTCTCTCTCTCTCTCTCTCTCTCTCTCTCCCTCCTTTCTTCCATCTCCATTGCTAAAGCTTGGAACATCCAAGCAAACCCCCAAAATCTAGCCATCTTTCACCCTTTCTCCCCACTAATCTAACCCTCCGAACCCCATCTTAGCCATTGAATCTCATCCCTTAGAGCTCTAGAACATAGTGGTGGAAGAAGGAGATCAAGATCTTAGGTAGGTGCTTCTCTCTCTCTCTCTCTCTCTCTCTCTCTGTCTCTCTCTCTCTCTCTCTTTCCTTTTTTTTCATGATGATGATGTGTGTGGCCCATCTGATGTGTCCAACAATCTGAACTGTCCAGATTTTCTAGACGTCTAGCGTATGGGGCCTGCCTTGTTGCCCATTTTTGGGCCAGCCAAGATGAAGGAAAACACCAATATCAGTTTGATCCAAACCTTGGTGGGCCACATGTGGACCCACCTTTGATGTATGTGGTGTACCCACACCGTCCAGCAAGGGACGGTGGCTCCCACGTAGCTGCAAAGCTGCTATATTTGACGTCAGCAAGTTCTGGGTCTGATCTTGAGGTATGGGTTATACCCCAACTATCCATCTATTTTTCAGGACGTGGGACCCACCCACATGTGCTGCACGTGTGGGGGTGGGGCCCACCTTTGATTTATGTATTCTATATCTGCATCATCCAGTGGTCTGGATGGTGGGGACCACCTTTAATGTATGTGTTTCATCCCTGTTGTCCACGTGGGACCTAGGGATGTATGTGCCTTATATCCTGACCGTCCGTCCATTGTTATACGATGGGACACACCCTGCACATGTGGGACCTCCACCATCTAGCTGGACGTGTGACCCCCCTGCAATGTATGTGTTTCTCCACACCGTCCAACTCCCCTAGACGGTGGGACCCACTGTGATATATGTGTTTTATCCATTTCATCCGTCCATGGACCCCACATGATGTATCTATTTTATCCAAGCCACACGTCCAAGGCCTGGACTTGAGGCCTGCCATGATGCATGTGTTGTAGATCCACACCATGCATCTGTGGGGCCACCGAGATTTATGTGTCGTATCTTCACATCGTCTGTTTGCTAGACGGGTGAGGCCCACCTTGTGATGTATTGTACATTCACACTGTCCATCCACGTGGCCCCCACGTAGTGTACGTATTTGATCTGACCTGTCCATTTGGTGGGGCCTATTTGGAATGTGCAGGGCCTACCCCAATGTGATGTATTTATGACCCATTGATGAGGCCCAATGTGATGTATTTACGGCCGGTCTTGCAGGCCCACCTTAAGGTATATGTTGTACATGTGGCCGATCTATTTTCCTGGATTATGGGCTGCCCCATAAGGCCCATTGTGATGTATATGCCACCCATTTATGAGGCCCAATAAGTTGTTTGTGTGGCACATATGTGCGGCCCAATATGATTTTGTGTGGCCCATATGTGAGGCCTAATATGATGTTTGTGTAACCCACATGGTGAGGCCCAATATGATGTTTGTGTAGCCCATATGTACGGCCCAATATGATGTTTGTGTGGCCCATATGTGCGGCCCAATATGATGTTTATGTGGCCCATATGTGCGGCCCATTGTAATGTTTGAGAGGCCCACTGTGATATATGAGAGGCCCATGTGGTGAGGCCATTATGATGTATGAGATAACATGAGAGAAGTTCATTTTATTCCCAACCATTTGAGGGCTATGGACTGTTTCATTAGGCCCTTGTGTGAGGCCATGGGCCCACTATATGTTAGGCTCTATGTGGGCCACTCCTTGGGAGCAATGTTGGTTAAATATTGATGAGGGTCGAATATTGCATCTCAGACCCTAGTTATTACCTAATTTTATGTTCATGATAATGTTTAATGCCATATTTTAATTATATTTTTGTTGCAAGATGCAATTAAGAGCATGGAATGAAAAAGAGTATTAAAAGCATGGATTTGACGCTCGAAGTTACCGAGTGAGGACCAATATTGAAGAATTTACACGCTGGGGATCCGAGGAAATCAAGCCATTCACGTTAAAGAGGCCCGAAACTGGTGAAAATTACAAGATCACAGGTTTCCCACCGTCCGATTGGCTCGAAACTTCATACATGTGATGAAGACTATAAATTAACCGTACATATTAAATTTCATCTATTGAAGATCTCGGAAAGTGGCCCAATGGACAGATCAGCCCATTAATCTTCAATTTGGGGCCCACGATATCTGGGGAATCCTCAAATTTGGTTTTGGTGGTTGAAATAATATGAGGAAAAGAATGGACGATGCATTTCGACAAACATTACATGGGCCCCGTACGTGATGCATGTACACCATGCACATTCACGCCGCCGTGCATGGGGCCGTGAGGCCGGTGGGCCATGGCGACCATGCTCTCTCTCTCGAAAAATGGCAATCGGCTGCTTTCCATTTGCCATGTAATGACAGCCTGGACGCTTTTGCGGTCGCTGTGAGCCCCACACGTGTCCCGTCCGGACAATCCAAGCCGTTCATCTTATAGATGGCCGCGAATACTACAAAACCATGTTGCTACTTTGCAACCATGCATGTACATGTGTGTGATACAGAGGCCACAAAAGGGCTGCCCTGCAACGTTCAAATCTGATCTTTTTTTATTTTCTTCTCTGGAACGCATCAATGGACGTTCAAAACTACCTATTCTTGACTGAAATTGTCCTGAATCCAATGGACGGGGTGGATTTTCCAGAAAATACTTTTGTGGGGCCCACCGATCACGACAGCGAGGGGTGCGAAAGGTTTCGCACATATTAGGAAATCCAGTTTTTCAGGCGATTGTGGGCCACCATCTTTGATCATATGGTAGATCTGAATCGTACATCATGTAGAGGACCCAAGAAAGTCCTAAGAGACGGTGTTTGTTTAGAATTTGAGCGAGGAAAATGCTATGTTTCGAGGGCCAGAACTGGGCTGCGAAAAGGCTTTCGCTGCGCGTGCGACAGCTTTCCAAATCCGATTTTCACCACTCTAGCCACTCCATCAGCTATAAAAAGAGTTGCAAAACGTGAGGAAGAGCATCCAAATTGGAGAATTCCAGATCCAGAGGAAAATAGCAGATCCAGAGAAAAGAAGAAAGGAGAGAAGAGAAGAGAAGAGAGAGAGAGAGAGAGAGAGAGAGAGAGAGAGAGAGATTGGTTTAATGTTCCCTTTTTATGAATTTTATTTATCCATCTTTTTAATGAATTTTATGGGTTACTAATCCTTCAGCTAGGGCTGAGATGAAGCCCCTAATTTGATTAGCTCTTTTATTTGTTGAATTTACTTTAACTTGATTGATTTGTTTCTTTCTCTAAGTAGGGGTTGATTGGTTTGAATTCTGTACTTCTCCATCTATGAACTTGACCAAAGTATATATATGGATGTTGTTTGGATGCTTATTCTAGGTGCTTGTGTCTGATCATGAACAGGTTCCTATAGAGGAAGAAACAGGGTGCTTTAATAAACTGTACATTCCATGTGCCCGACCAAGGACATGGGATATGTTATTCATAGCATTGCTTCAAGGAATTAGACATTCTGTATGCCCGATTAAGGACATAGATTGTACTTTCTCTATATAAGTGGTATCAATCTAGATTAAGGTGAATCACAGACAAAATAAGGATTAGGATAATTAGGGGTGGATTCGAAAGTCCTAGTGCTCTTCCTCTGATTAAATTTTCTTCCCTATTCTCAATTTTTTTTTTAGAATTGTGCTTAGTAATTCGCTCCATTATTTGTTGGATTAGTTAAGGAGAATCACAGATTTGAATTGTGACGACCAGTCCTCGTGGGAACGATCTCGTAATACGTACCATATCTACATCTGATTCATATACTTGCGAGTTTAAAAATCATTTAAATCATGTTGGTTTAAATAAAACATCAAATATCCACATTGATGGGGTAATAATGGTTAAATGTCCATATTATGACCTTCCCTTAGGCCTTTGTTAGGCCCATTCTCATCCTTCTCTAAATGGGTTGACCCTAATCATTGGGCTCCATTAATGTTTGCATGACCCATCTATTCATATTGGGCTAACCCATAATGTTCGGCCCCCATTTGTTGCTTACAGGATTATTTCTTTTTTAACCTTGGAGTCCATCTAGGACTTATTTGGGCCCCCTAGGGCATCTAGCGGGCCATATGATAGTATGGTGAAGGAAGCCCGTTCCGGATCCTTAGGATTAAAGGTAGGTCACCTAGGCCCAACCTTGATATGAGTAGAGTTCATCAACACCGTAGATGGAGGGATTCGTGCTATCAGATTTATTATATCCACAGCTGAGGACCGACCTTCATGTTATGGGTCTGTTGCCCATATATGGACCCCGCCTTGTGTATAGGTTGATTATCGATGCCGACTATGAGTACGTGCTAGTATAACATCATGATACAAGCCATTGAGATGGTATGAGGCCCCTTGTGATTGTATTAGGCTCATTCTCATTTCCCCCTTAATGGGCTAACCCAAATTGATGGGCCCCCACTATTATTAGTATGATCCATCTCGCTTTATTGGGCTATCCCAATTTTTTAGGTCCCCATTAATGTTAGTAGAAGTACCCAAACCTAGAAGCCCACTCTTAGGCCCATAAGTAGGCCATCTAGACCCATCCTTGTTATGAGGAGGATGCATCATCACCTCTGGCCATAGGTAGAAGAATCTGTGGTATTAGATTTGGTATATCTGCTTTGAGGATTGATCCTCATGCTATGGATTATATCTGTTATCCTTCTATAGACCCTGCTATATATAGGCCAATTATTGATTATGGCTATGTTATTATACGCACTGAGTATGTGTTAGCACAGCATTATGATTGTATAAGGTCATTATAAGGTTTATTGTGATTATATGAGGCCCATTGTGATTGTATGAGGCCCATTGTGTGATTGCATGAGGCCCATTGTGACCATATAAAGCTCATTGTGACCATGCGAGGCCCATTGTCATTGTATGAGGCCCATTGTGACCATGTAAGGCCCATTGTAATTATATGGGGCCCATTGTGATTGTATGAGGCCCATTGTGACCATGTGAGGCCCATTGTAATTGTATGAGGCTCGTTGTGACCATATGAGGCCCATTGTGACCATGTGAGACCCATTGTGATTGTATGAGGCCCAATGAGACCTATTGTGACCATATGAGACTCATTATAATTGTATGAGGCCCATTGTGACCATATGAGGCCCATTGTGATTGTATGAGGCCCGTTGTGATTATATGAGGCCTATTGTGATTGTATAAGGCATATTGTGTGATTGTATGAGGCCCATTGTGATTGTATGAGGCCCATTATGACCATGTGAGACCCATTGTGATTGTACGAGGCCCGTTGTGATTGTATGAGGCCCATTGTGATTGTAAGAGACTCATTATAATTGTATGAGATCCATTGTGATGGTACGAGGCTCGTTGTGATTGTATGAGGCCCATAATGATTGTATGAGGCTCATTCTGATTGTATGAGACCCAATTATGATGTATGAGGCCAGTCGTATGTGTGAGGACCATTATATGCATAAGGCCTATTGTGTGTTGAGGCCCACCATGTGTAGGTGATTATTGTATACCACCCATTCACCTATACGGGCCATGGACCGTCTTATACCGGCCCACTATGATGTATGTAATTATAATCATGCTTGGTATACTTCATGATATATGCCCATACACATCATCCGTATGCTTGTTATAAGGAGTGATTGAGCATATCATATGTCATTGGGCTGATTGTTAATGGGACCCCTAAGAGATGGAGTTGCCCCAGATGAGTGTGCAGGTTTGATGCATGACTGGATGGTATGACTCATGCACCTCACATTTTATGATATGACCACCCTACGCCCTAGCGGCATCAGGGTCGTGGCCTCCACAGACATATCGCGGATGGCCAGATAAGACACTGAAAATGTTTGGTTCTAGCATATGGGCACGATAGATGTCCCTGAGTGAAATTACATAAACCCCCGAGGCCAAGGGATGCTCCAACATCTAGACCGAGTGGATATACATGAGCGCATAAAGGTCGTATACCAGTAGGGGGTGTGGCCTTACCCGCCCGAGAGTAGGGGGCAATTGCTAGGCTAAGTATGATCAACTCGCAAATGGGTCCACTATCGACGTGCCGAATAGATATTGGCTGACTATTAGTTAGGTGGATAATGAGGTCTCTTCCGCTTGCACGGTTGTGCATCTACTGTAGGGTGGCAATGTGGTGTATAGTGTATTGGACCCCGGTGATTATCCCAAAGATGTACGGTACTGATATGAAGAGTTACTGAGCAGGAGTTGTGTACTCAACATTTGGCTCATTCATTCATTCATTCACTATCCACTTGGACTGGTGGTGTGCTACCAAATCGTTATCTGTACCTTCGCGATGGCCAGGATTTTGGTTGGGACCCCCGAACAACCTGAGATTAGGAGTTTACCACATTGGGTCTAGCTATCCAAATTTAGGTATGAGACTTGTTTGGATAGAAGTCCCTTGTGATGGACCCCACAGCCTATAATACCATGTACTATCATCCCGATTTCACACTCTAGCTTAGTCATTTCTTTCGCACCGCATATTACACTACATCCCCAACACATGGCATTTGGTTTACCACGACCCCGCATTACATAGCCGATCTGCATTGCCAACTCTGATATTGTATGACTCATGAACTTATCAATATTTTTGCTTACTCTAATAATGCATGATTCATGGACTGTCAGTATTTCTGTTTACTCTGATATTGTATGACTCATGGACTTGTCAGTATTTCTGTTTACTCTGATATTGCATGATTCATGAACTTGTCAGTATTTCTGCTTACTCTGATATTGTATAACTCATAGACTTGTCAGTATTTTTGCTTACTCTGGTATTGTATGACTCATGGACTTGTCAGTATTTGTAACGCCCTGAAAATCGGGGGTCGAGCATAAACTCAACTCCCGAGTTCCAACGCATCACTTATGCAACAAAATGAATGATGATTGAATGTGATCGGTATTAGTGCAATGAACATGAGTGAGATTAAGCCAAAACAGCATATCATACTCCAGAGACAGTTAAATTTGCAAGCGGAAAACTGTGATAGATAGATAAAATATATAAACTGTGGTGGGTCTCCAGAGTGTAATAAAGTCACCAGGTTAAATAATTACAAGTATGATTTTAAATTATACCAAGTTGTGTAGTGTGATCTAGTCAACATCCCTGTAGCCCCGACAATCAAGGCACGGCTCTCACGAAGCCGCCTCATGGACATATACGAGAAAGCATTCTCGTCGTCATATAAGTCCGGCTCCGCCTTAGAAGTAGCATCGCCATATGCAATCAGACAAAGTCTGGTGGGTGTTCGGAACACCGTCCCGTATCGTGGGAGTGAGTGATCAACTCAATGGAACAATAAAGCATAGGTTAACATGTTATCAATTCGATCTACAAGAATGATAAAGCAGTACAATCAAACAATTTTAACTACTCTTATTTAATGCAAGTATGAAATGACATGATGTATGCCCTTGCCAAACCACCCTCATACGACATCATCTTACGTTCGCGAATGCGTCCATCCCTCAGTGCTCCACATCTACAGGCACATGCAGTGTGATGATGAGCATGATTACCGAGTAATTATTAATTCATTTCAAACAGAAGTATTGGGAAACTAAGGTACCTCCCTTGTATCATTCCCAAACATGATCTATTCTAGGGTCGTCAGTCCTAGTTAATCTCATACGATATTATGGTTTGAGAGGCGTAGCGAAGGCATCACAAAGGGCTCGTCACCGTCAAGACGGATACGAGATCTCACCGTATGCGGCTCAGTCGGCCGTCGGCTCGAATACGGGTCTCACCGTACTTACTCAATCGCTAGCCGTCAGCTCGAATATAGATCTCACCGTACTTCGGCTAACTCATGCTCTAGTCTGTGAAGGGCTCGTCGCCAATCACAGACCTTAGAGTATACTCGAAGACACTACGGAGGACTCGTCGCCCGTCAGCACGAATACAGGTCTCACCGTACTCGGCTCTCGCCGTAGGTGTCGACAGCTCGAATATAGTGTCCCATACCACCATAATCGGCCACGAGTCGGTTGCTCACTTGGTCACTACGGGGAGGCATTGGCCCCAGCGTAGGCCGACAGCTCGACCACGGTGTCCCATACCACCATACCCGGCTCATGAGTCTTAGCGGATCGAGGTACCATGGTTAACGGGATTTCACTGGTAAGTTTGATACCCTAGGTTCAAGCGGTAGCGTCCAAACATGGTGAACATACATAAGACAGATCGGGTTGCTTGACGAGCTCGGCTAGCTCGAGCGCACAACAAGTTGAACGATATGAAGCGCATAAGCACTTCGTGTAGCCAACCAATATCGTCAACCGCAGTACGACTCGGGTTCGTCGAACACATCTCACATGGCAAATGGATCATACCACAAATCCAATTGTAGTACAGATTGTCCGGACTATAATCATAGCCCCAAACACAATCAATTCCTAACCATAGCATGTGAAGTACAGCATGATAACATGGTAATTCAAGAACACTTGCAATCATGTTATAAAGCATGTCATAAAGCATGTTAATAAACAAGTTACAAGCATGTTCAAAAGCATGTTGTAAAGCACTATATAAATAGGGATACAAATACATATATTTCATAAGTGAGTGGTTAGAGTAAACAACCACATGGAGGGTATTATACATGACTCTAAGATAGTTGAGAACCCCATCTCAGCGCCTACCTAAGGCACTAACATAAGCACTTACACTCACAAGCAATTTCACAACATTGAATACTAATTCAACATACATGACGTATGTTAGGAAAGTGCACTAGGGTTGTCCCTTTTCAAACTAGTATTTTATACGTATATATCATATTCATACAAAGAAATGGGATAACTACATCAGCAAAATTTATACGCATGGGGTATTTTCTAGGATACCCAAAATGAATTTTAGATTTATGGGGAACTTGTATTACGGCGATTCCTTTCGCTAAGCAATTATTTTATGCGCACATATATTTATACAACAATTAATCATGACAAACACCTCGCTAAAATATACAAAATACGATCTAACCACAACCCATCTACTCTCTTTAGTTATTTCTTGTGCAATCATTAAATGGAGCATCATATTAAAAGAATGGCATCACGCAAAACACGCATCTAATGTGAGAACCCTAAGGGGCCCCGAAAAAGATTCGAAGCAAGTTAGAGATTTCCGCTCAAGAGACATAATTATTGAGCGTAGTGTCTATCTTGCTCACATTGCTCCATTTACACTTGTTCCTCTTCTTTCAAATGTTGGTTAGGATGGCATTCTTGGTTGGGGCTAAATGGCTTACCATTCCATTACGCAAGCTATGTATGCTTCAATTTGTGACGTGTCCCTTGAGAATCTCACTTTCGCAATTAAATTTGTAAAAGGGACATTCACGGTTGATCGCCACCTAATTTCAAGTTTTACTGAAATTATTGTCACGGATGATGGCATTCTAATTAGCAATCTTAGTGACAGAATGTCACATACTGAGTGAAGTGCAATCACTCATAAATTATGTCATTTCCTTGCTGAATGGAAATCTAGTAATGCTCTATGTGCCAATCAGATGCTTCCTAAGTATCGAGTCCTGCATCGGATCGTTACATCTAATGTCTATCCTAAATCAAGGAATAAGTTGGAACTTACTCCCTTCATGACTGGTGTCCTCCATTCGGTTGCATCTGGTATACAAGTCTGTCTTCCTTCTGCTACTTCATTATCCAATTTTGTCTTCATCCAGGTCATGGTTCTATTTCATCTGCCTATCTCATGATGTGTATTGTCTTACATTGTAATGTTACAATTCCTACGTCTGCGGCATCGAAGTCGGTTTTACCAATTAACAACACCAATTTGAACAAGATGAATCTGGAATTTCTTCCTGGTCAACGAGAAGAAGAAGAGGAGGAAGCACCTGCATCTAAAGACACTTCAATGGACGACATCTTTTCTGAGCTCGATGAGTCGGATGACCTAGAAGATCCAGACTATCAACCTCAGGTTAATGTTTCGGCTTAAATCATTGGAAGAGAAGGTTGAGGCTCTACCGGTCTCACAGGACAGTGTGGTTCTAACTTAGAAATTATCAATGAAGTACATGAAAAAGTACTTCCACCGTATCAGCAAGAGTTTGCACCAACTTGACCCTTCCTTACCTCCTCCTTCATCGTCTGGATCCAACAAAGTTCATTTTTATTTTAGTTCTTATAATTATGGGATTGTCTAACTTTATCTTTACTTGGTTTGCTTAATAACTACTTTAATCTCTCTTTGAATGATTATTTCCCTATTTTGACAATCTAATATGCTACTCTCCTTGACATATTCATATGTTTTGTTTCTTCTAATTGTTTCTATGGTTATTCATATGTTTTACTTGATGGTTAACATGTTTCTTCCTTTATCAACTTGTGACAAAAGGGGGGAGAGAATTGAAAATTGTGGCATGCATATTTTGAAAAGTTTTGAATATATAATATATGATGCATGTGAATGATAGGAGAATGAATATGTGTAAATGCTTAGAGAATACTTGGAATGGATGGTTGTATGTTATAATACAGGGAAAATGCAAATTGAGGAGTAGTAAATTTTTGCAATCTTCAACAACTTGTTTACAACATTACAACATGAGTACACGAATACAGGGCTTCATTCATATTTTTTTGTAATACTAAGTGTTTCGTCACGAAATTAACAAAGGGGGAGATAGTAAGTGCTATAATGTTTAAAGCACATTTTATACCTTGTTTGTCAAATTTCATCTCGTCAAAACATCTTAGCAAGTGATCTTCAAGTCAAGCTCAAGTTAAAGTTCAAGTTAAGCTCAAGTTGAAGTTCAAGACCAAGCACAAGTTGAAAATCTAGATCAAGCTCTAGTTGAAGACCAAGCTCGATCTACTAAAGTTCAAGTAGAAGATCAAGCTCCTTTGTGAAGTTCAGGTCTCTAACATACTTCAAGGCAATGAGGTTTAGTCCGTACAGGTATTAAAAACCCTAGAAAGACCTTAGGTTTAGGTGCTTTCAAAACATATTTAAAATTGGATTTTTATACTTATAATTAGTTGAGTTTCGACTAACTTAAGTTTTGGCTCGACCAGTCTAAGAATTTCTCAACCAGTCCTAGCACCAACCGAAGTGAAATAGAATTTCTGTTGGATCTTCAACTAGTCGAGTAGACTCCTCGACCAGTTGAAGGACCTTCTTCGACCAGTCGAGCATTCCTTGACTCGAAGTCTAGCAACTAAAACTATTCAAACTTTGACATCTTCGACTAGTCGAGCAAGTCCTTCGACGAGTCGAAGATCTGTAGATCTTATCCTGCTCGAAATTGAAAATTTGTTAGAACTAATTCCGGTGCTTAGACGAGTCGAAATAACTTCTTTACCTATAAATTGAGGTTCTTTCTTAATCCAAAAACACAATTTAAGTCTACCAAAATACTTCTATAAGAAAGAGAGAAGCCTCAGTTCTTGTCAAGTTATCAAGTGGTATTTATAAATTATTTTATAACTTCTTTTATTTAATTCTTTAATCTCTAATTCTATCATTCTGATTCTGAAAAGAGAGAACACTCTTCTTTTTGAGATTTAAAGGAATTAATTTAAGTAGCCTTTAGTTTAAATTTAATTAAAATCAATAGAACCCTTGACCTTTCCTATCGGACTCAACATTAAACATTTGTCATTCAAGAAAAACAATTCTACTGCTACAGCTTCTTCTATGGTGAAGATAAGTATAAATTTATATTTTGTATTTAGTTTTTAATAGGGAAAATTCGGTGTTGGTTGATCGAGACCGAAAAATCTCAAGGTTTCTTTGTTTGTGATAACCCGATAAAATCACTACTATATCAGGCTTTAAGGTGACCTTGTGAAAACCTTATTCATAGTGAAAGTCAAGATTACGTGGTTAGTAATCTTGGGAGTAGTAGAGTGAAGTTTGAATCATTGTTAAATTATGTTATAATTCTTAGTGTTGTGGTAAATACTTTTATTACTTTTGTGGTGAATGATTGTAATTTCTTTTATATTAAAGTGATGAATGTTTATAATAGATAGTTTTATTTACTCTTGCTTAGTTTGGAATTTTGATTCTTATCACATTCGTGAAATAAGGTTGTCCTACCCAAACTTGTTTGGGTGAAGGTTGTCCTACAAATCAGTTTGAATCAACGTTTCAATACTAGTGCGATTGAGATCTCTGATTTATTAATTATTCAGCACTTTATTTGATTATTTCGCATAGTCCAATTCACCCCCTCTCTAAGACTTCTCAAGCTCTCATTTTCAAATATTCTTAAGAGTAACACAGCTATCCTCTAGCATCTAACAGATAAAATGATAACACATATCAATGTGTTTAATCCGAACAAGATGAATTCTTTGAAGTTGATAGCGCTTCTCTTTGTCACAGATGAAGAAGCAGGAGGAAGCACGAAAATCGGGGTAAAGTGTAACTCAACTCCCGAGTTCCAACGACATCTTATGCAACATGTTTAGTGATGTTTGAATGTTGTCTACGTGTTAGATGAGTAAACATGAATGAGATACCAATGAGAATTCATACCTCGGATCAATTTTATAAAAGCAAGCTTAAATCGTATATGGTGTATGTAAAGAAACAAAATAAACGTTTCATTATCCAGTATGAATCTCACGAGTCACAATATACATGTTTGTTTATAAACAAAATATCAAAAATACATGAAAAAGTAAATCCCATCGGTCCGGCACCTAGTCGAAGCAAGAGTTTGCGCATATTGAACTCCTCCTGGTCCTCGTCATACCTCCTCCTTCATAGTCGGATCCTCTAAACAAAGTGGTTGGTTTTATTTTGGAGTGAGTATAATTATGGAACGATAAGGCATAAGTTATCATGTTATCAATTGGTAATGATAAAGCTAAATCAAACACTCTAGTTCTCTCCGGTTGAATGAATGTGGGTATGATGGATGCCCTCGCCGACATACTCCTCATGCGACACCATCTCACGTTCGCGGCATGCTTACATCTCCTTGACATGCTTCACATCTTTTGT